>OY743227.1:75982885-77390895 GCA_963555765.1 Orthonevra nobilis | reverse complement strand
AATCATTACATACTTTTAGATGTTAAATCAAGAAATGATTTTAAGAAAAACGTTTTTTGTATGGGGACGCCCTTTTTTTAACTTTTTATCATTTTTATAAGTTGTTGTGGCAATAGTTGTACACATTAATAATAATGGTTTACGAGATATGGCCCTGTGACAGGAGAACGGACAAACTGCGGAGGCTTAGAAATAGGGTTCCGTTGGCACTCTTCGGGAACGGAACCCTAAAAGTGATATGAAAACAATGTTAAATATTCCTCAACGATTGTTGCTTTACTGAAAATAGGTGATTTTCAAATAATTATGGAGCAGTATTTCCCTCCAGGCTTGGCATTCTTTACTCTTCAGCGTCTCGAATCATTTTTAAATTATTCGCATAGTATCAGACTCTAAAGAAAAGTTAAACTTACTCCTAGTGTGCTAGAAAAAAATTTGGACGGCCGGCAAATTCCGAACTTCCGAATCATGACCATTCAAAATTGATAATCCCGCGCCTGTAGCGCCCTCCATTGATCTTGACGGTTCTTCCATTATTGTCTTGAAGCTAAAAATGGGCAGGAGTGCCGCAACTCTAAACGCAATACCAAACAGTCTTCCCTGAGACAACGTAAGATACGACACTTTTGTTTCGTTGCGTAACCGCTGAGATGCAAATGCTCTTGATTTGAAAAGTTAAGTTTTCGAGCGAAATTCATGTCTATTTCTCGCTGATCTAAATCCTTGATACAGAAACGATGATGAAGCAGGTGCATAGTTAACCAAAATATCTCAAAGAAACCAACAAATAGTCCACTTTTTCTTTTTTTTAGTGCTTTTAACCGCGTTTTATATTTTCCCTTGACAGTCATTATTTGTCCGCATTATTTTCTCACCAACTGGGCGTACAGATGCGCAGGACTTGTTTCCTTTATGCGGCGTTTCATTTGTCGGGTTCTTCATCTCTTTTTGCGAGACTTTCACTTTAAAGAAATACTGTCAAGCGGAAATACTCCAAGTTTAATTTTCTTCTGAACAAGAGGGCTTCTAACTATGTGCGCAAGCAGAAGCAAGGCTTTGATTAAACGCATCCCCGTACAAAATTCTTATAGTGTAAGGCCCGATAGCCGAGGAGCCATGCCAAATTTTTCTGGAAAAACTACCCTCAGTTTTTGAACTGGGCAGACTACAAAACTCTTCAGTCATTTGTCAATACAATACAGCCCATACTTTGTTTTTTGGACAATGCAAACATTTTTGATGACGTTCTCTAGTGCTCTCGCTTCGTGTCTGACCCGTCCCTTGCCCGTTAAATACTGAAGCAAATTCAGAATTCACTACGCGCAAATTCTCGTACTCTAAACATTATTCAACCGGGAACGCAAGGTGTGCCCCCGACGAGTTTCGGACGACACTCCTCTCAATCATCGCACCATATTAGTTTACGAGCTACTTTAATAGTAAGCCTTTAAAACTATCCGCGGGACTGTATCTATGATTGTAATTTTGGGACAAACAAAAATTTAAGAGATCGATCTTGTTGCTCCGATCGTCTGCCAATAAGCCGGTGCTCACGTTAAATAGATGTAAACCTCAAATTGGATACCAACTATACATCGGAAAGATTTTTTTCTTTTCAGGAAGCGACGTTTTGAACTCAAGGGTGTGTGATGAATGTTGAAGCCGCCTGAAGCTTTTCCTATCTTCAATGTTCGTGATTCTCAAGATTCCCTTTTTGATGGTCTTAAAACAAAGCATACCATATCTTGATGTTTTCATGCTTTTAAAGTATTTCTAATTTTTCAATTCTGCTGTGAGATTGCGAATAGTTTTTTTTTTACAACCCCTATACGTTTATCCCATTAGTGACTTACGTCGATACATCCGCTACACTTTCATATTTCCTGATCTCCTGACCATCTGCTTAACATTAGTTGAGCCCACTTTTGTCAGCACAAACCCACAATTAAGCGCTCGTCTCAATGTACGACAACCAAAAATATTTGCAAAAATTCATCCACCCTCATGTCAGGCAGTTACCACAGAGAATCATGTTTAATTTTCTGATTTTTCCAAATCAACACCCTTAATCCATGGTAATCAAGTACTTAATCCCCATAGTAACTGCCTACCGTTACACTTGCTCGTAATACCCGAAACTCTCGCATGACATCCCTGCGTCAGGCGTCACTAAGCAACATCCCCCTATCTACAATTTTTTTTTCTTTTTAGACTCGTCATTCTACCAGGTTTAGGGTGAAAGTTGGCAACCACCGAGACGAAACCCCATAATCGCCGCCTCAGTTTAACAACAACGAGAGGGTGGATTTGAGTGCCTGATTAAATCCAAACAAGTTCGAGAATGGATTTAAAGGATATTCCTTTCTCCCCCACTTGTGTGCGAATCCGCCTTCGATTGGTTGAGTGCCTCTCAATGTCAGGCAAAAAGAAAGAAATCGAAATCCCTCGTCGCGTCGTGGGAGGAATTAATTTTGCCCACATGAATGGAAAACAGACCTATAACTAATAGATACAAAAGTATCTAGCAATTATTATCAATTGTGTGCGAGAGGTGTGTGTGTTGGGGGCCGCATTCATTCATAACACCGAACGTAAGTTCGTAAATGAGTTTTTAGCGCAAGACTCGCTTCATTCTGATCTCACTTAAAGCAAATTTAAATTAATTTGGCGGGAGAATATGTACGAGTATTCGAGTAGTTGTATCTGCTTGCCGCAGAATGAATCGCCTTTTTATCACAAGCGTTTAATTGTGGTGCCACAAACGTAGGGTGGTGCCGTGTGACGACCACGCAAACCCATCTCCCGCTCTGCTTCTGCTTCTGTACCGCTGAATTGTGAAAGGGTGCCGTGCCGGGTATGAATGAGTGGACATCCAGCTCGCCGAGCTTCTATTAACAATGCAGGCGCGGTAAGTGAAATGACAGCGCGTCTTAATTGTTTTTAATTGAAACAAGTTGACTCAGTGTGATGTTGTGTGTACCAGTGGGGTTTCATAATCTCCTCCGCACTTTCTTTTCATAGTGCTCTTCCAAGTGTCATACGTCATCCTAGTAAAATTGATGGGCTTTGAACTATGCCTTCCGCGAAATAGAGTCAATTTAGAGCTTGCTCTGTGGTTGTGTTCGATTTATCAATTGACTGCGGTTGGGCAACACTTTGGTGAGAAGATTCAGAGTGCGGTTTCCATGAAAAGGCGAACAATGAAGCTTTTTCCAAATATGGAAAATTCGCGGTGCATAATAATCGTAAATAGGCCATGAAGAGATATTTAAATGCGGCTGAAGTAGTCGCAGCGTATATTTATTCACTACCATTAAGGCCAGTTTGGGTTTGGAAAAGGCATTAATTTTCATAAGAAAATAAATATACAATAGTGGAACAATGGGAACTCGACCATTATTTTTTTTTTCAAAATCAATTTCGACTGATATGAAGTTTGGAGGATTTTTTAAAGATTAAAAAAAAGTGTGAGTGTAACTTATGGGCTCTTTTTCTCATGGAAAACGAATTGCATTTCATCGCACTCTACGACCAAAGCTAGTCCTCGCCGATTAACATGGACCGCATGTGACTGGATATTTCAAATCTCTTTCATGAAATTGCCATTGCAACGATGGCTCAAGAAAACATAAGATCCATACCATCCGAACTGGAACCTATGCGCATTCTTGCACCGATTGCCCTCCTCCGCGAAGACGGCACCTAGATTTAATGCTAGACTTACAGCTCCTTGGGGCAATGAAATACCTCATGTAGGATTTGTCGAACTTCGAAGTGGGACAACGATGTAAGCCTTTTTTGAATTCACGGCTATTTTATAGGCTGCAGAAAAGATCATTTGTGATAAAGTTTCGACATTAAGCCTCTGAATGATTAAAATCTAATGTCATAATTAAAAAAATGTGGCCATATTTTGGGGCCTTCCTGGCATCCACAATCTTGACTTGAATAAACATAACTATTATAAGTAAAAATGAGCATAAAATGAAGGCCTCTTCGGTGAAGGATTTTAGTTGGACTCTGTGGCCCTTTTAGTGTCAGAGATTACGAATGCTTTTTGCTGTAGCTTCAAAAAAAAAATTGCAAGTGACTAGTGAAGTAGGCTCATCTGCCTTAAGTGAACAACCTTACCTGATTACCACTGACTGAAAATTGGCATGTTTATACGTCAAAGTCAAATTTATAAGTCGCAGTACTGTTTTTAAAATAATATGACGTATCTGGGGAGGTATATCATTGATTCTTGCGAAGTTCTATTTACTCAAAAAAAAATTGGGCCTAGTTTACCTCAGCAAATATTCCCATCAGAGAGGTTATCAACTGTCAGTATCCTTATGCATATTTGCTGCAAAAAAAAAAAAGAGCTGATGTATTCATCCGAGTAAAATACTATGGTTAAAACAATATACTCGATATGGCATCAATATATATTTTCTCAGTGTCCAATTCCCAACTTAGCAGAACAGAGCGCCAAAAACGTTTCCCACAGAAACAAATTACCGCACTCAGGACCAAAAATTGTTTGCCCGGTTATCGTCGGTACATATCCTTGATGTCATTCAAATCACACAAGGATGGAAAATCCAATTTCCCCTTTGACACATGAGTGACCTTCGTTTGTAAATGCACGTGCAAATTCCGAACTTCTTCAGCAGCAACTCGCAGCTGCACCAATGTACTAAAACATTAAAGCTCCATTGTGCCAAATGCAGCCATCCTATTAAATGCACCACAAAAATTACAGCTCCTGTTGATTGAAATCCGCATCAGAAAAACGAAACGGAACCCATGATACATTCAAAGGAGCGAATTCCAAATGGAACTGTAACAAATCTCAGCTCATCTTACCAAGCTCCCCCTCCCGCACGAGAATTAGTACCTGATTTAAACAAATCGATAATAATCCCTAGCGACGACGAGGAATTCCTTCAAAAAGAGCATCCGTGTGTACATCATCATTATATTTGATTAAAATCACGTCCTGGACAATTGGCCGTCCACATCAACACCTGTTCAGAGGTCCATCCGCTGCTGCCGTTGCCACCGAATGCATGTAATCATGAGGCCGCGTACGCAAATCGTTCGATTGATATCGCTCATCGCTGATCGGGACACGGCCTGGCAAACGGGCCAACACCGCTCAGGACAAATTGTTCGCCGATTGCCGAATCGGCGCATTGTAATATATCCTGGCAATTAATATGCTTCGCCGAGATGGACAGGTATTGATATGGAGAGTGTAACCGATGCCTTGGTTGAGGCTGAGCCTGATGCTGGGGCACACATCGTGGATTGTCGATCTTCAATCGGTGATCGTGTCCAATGGTGGAGAAGAAATGATATGGAACGCAAATTACATTTATTACCACAGCATTAATCTGGTTATTTAGAGTCTTATTGAAATCTGATTAGGTTAAGTAGAACGGTGCTGTGGCTTGAGCCAGCCGATCGAGTAACTGATCGAACACCGGACTGATCACTGTTGAAGCGGTGAGCGCACATGCGCAGGAAAATGTGTGGCATGGTTATGGATGAATCGGGAATTGGTGGGTTGAATCTGGAGATATGTGGTGGCCCACGCTTTTGGTCAGAGCTCTGTAGCCGCGGATCTGCAGCAGTTAAAATGAAATTAGTTTCCACGAAGGTGTTGAAATCGCATCAATTTATCCATGCCGATACATCAGTGCTCTGGATCGTTTTGCAAATGAATCAAACTTCTTGGATTTACTAATTTAAAATTGAACAAAGGATACAATTGTTGTTGGGATAAAATAAAGGCTCTCGATCAGTTGAGAGGAAATATCGTCAGCTTTTTAACAAATTTCCGCTTAAAATACTGGGAAGTGTATATTTTCAATAAAAAAAATTGGATTAACATTGTCGTTCTAATTTTACCAATTTGTTTTGGGACGACTGCTGTTCAGGAAAATTGGCATATATAGTATATAGTTCAAGAAGACATCGATGGGCCTGAACTTAAACAGATCTACATCCTTAACAACTCTGAGTACGCTGCTTTCTGTCAGCTAGAAAAGGTTTCTTTGCATCCGCGACTGCTTGATTCATGAATTCGAGTTGACTTGAAACCGATGACAATTTTAGCTGCAGCATTGTGAACGAAGAGTTCAAGCCATTACAGTCGAAGAACTTTCCCATCATGTTTGCGATTGTCCTTTTCACAAATAAGAACTTGTATCCAGAGGAAATTCAAGGAAAAGTCTGCTCTGCTGTTTTTGCATTCGGTTCCTCAAGGAGAACTCGCAAAACGCAATGCATCATTTTTTGTTTCTCGAGTTATACATTTTGATTCGGAAGGCTTCGACTAACAGTACAGCCCAAGCTACAATAATGATGTCAATATTTGTATCTTTTCAGATAAATTTTATTATTTTCTCAATGCTTTATTTGCAATATGTCCCAATTGGTTAAGATGTTCAATCATAATAACTAAGAGCCCACACGAAAGTGCATATCCTTGCCAGAATCCAATGAGCGTATATGCAGAAATTTAACATTCTGGCAAGAAGGATCAGTTGTACCCGGACTCCAAAATCTAGGCCACATGCTTTTTGCATAAATAATGGCGGTTGTACCGTCAGTTTGTTGCCCGAATAACCAGTAGCACTCTTCGGAGGAAGAAATACTAAATGTTCTGGTTTTTTAACCGAGGTACTCATAACCCCACCAAAGCACGTAAACCTCACATAACCTGCATTATCGCATATTCTCAAATTCATTGAAAAAAAAAACCTTTCAAAATTCTGCAAAGTTCAGTTTTGCCGTGCATGTTCCCCTTAGATCCTACGAATGGAGATAATAATAAAAAAAATACTATTTTCACGCCAAAGCAGCCTTAACACTTTTGCACGATTACAATTGTTGGGGCGCAACCTCACGGATGCAGAGCGCACCAAAGCCATCGATGGCAGTCAAATACATCCAGCCCAGGAGATGGATTGGATGATCAGTATTTTGTTCATTCGTGTTAATCTCCAAACAATTTTGTTTCTTGATTCGCCCTTCCGATTTACTTCCCTTTTCATTGAGGACAACCATGCAAGCAGCTAGCATACACATCGAGGATTTTAATCGATGGCTTCTTCGTACATAAGTGTCTGGAATTGGACTCGTACTCCGTTTGCTTGCTGATCTCTTCTGCATCACATTGGTTTCTTGCTCACGCCTGTACTGTGAGTATCTGTTTTCGTTGCGAAAAAGGAACTGAGGCGCACCGCCAGATCAATTTGCGCCTTTATTACCGAAGCCTCCTAAAGTGCCGGTGACCGATTTGCAATGCTCCAACAGTGCGTTTCGTTCACTCAACATCCTCGAACGAGTATGTGCGGGACCGTGACATAAGCCACGTTGGCCATTAGATTAATGACCCCACCAAACGGACGTGGAGAAATTCAAATTAAATTGGGATTTTGATTGAGGTTTCTGTGGTTGCTTGCCATTGCCAGTGTCTCTGTGTCAGTCAGCATTCTGTGGCATTTTGGGGCCTCGACGAGTCTTCGAGTTGCATTTAATTGACTTTTGAGCAACGCGTCTAATGAAGGATTCACATTCCGACACGTTTGCCAGAAATCGTGTCACCTTATCGTCTTATCATCTACTTTGCTAGGCTATGACTTTCTCTGGATACCACCTTTTCCGACAGAAAAATCAAAAAGAATCGGCGCATCCATACGATTATGTTAATTTCGAGCGCACAATTGTCGTGATTGAACATTTTGCACAGAATACGAGTCTTCGCTTATGTAACAGTGTAACCGATCAATAGATCAATTTGGAGGGAAAGGTTCACTCGAGGAAGGAAAATCCACCCGCTCTCTTATCCTAGTCCCGATGCTGCGGTCGATGGTGGTGGTGATGGCACTTTTCTCGTGTAGTTTACACGGTTTTGCATGCTAAATTATGCCACTTTCTTGAAGATCCATTTGTGAAGGTTTGCCTCTTTTTCCGGTATCTCCAATGGTAGCGTACGAGTATCTTTGCATCGGTATCCGTGTATCCCGTTTACTGCGAAAATATCTTTATCTCTTCTGTCCCAGAACGCCACTTGTATCGATTTTAGGAATTCATGAACGATGAACGAATTTGCATACTCGTATCTCTATCGGTGTTTTGTTGCGGCCATTGCATCTGACAGTGGATTATCCGAATTCGATTTTGTATCTTACTGTTTCTTGCATCTCTTCTGGCTTTAATTGTTCATTCCGGGTGAGCTGGGAGATTCGATTTGTCTATGAGGAGGCATCTTCATATCGAAAGATAACAAATCGAATTCGACTTACTGATGAGAATGTCTTTGGAATGCTTGCTCTTGGGGAGCTGTACTGTTGTACAAACGTATAGGAATCGGGATGCTCGTTGGTTTACATTGTGCTTGGACAGAATCGCGATAACATTTCGTAGAAGCTGCGCCAGCAAAATAAAACGGCTTGTAATTAAATGGGCAAAGGTACAGCTAGTGAAGTTCGTGTTTGAATTTGTGATTACAATGCAAATAAGTTTGGCTTATGAACACGAAAATTTACGAAATATTTTAATTTTTAACTGAATTTATTTGTGTCCTAATTTTTGCAAAGCTCGAAATGCAAATGAAGTCGTACTCAAAATATCATTACATGTGCAATTCATGCAAAGCAAATGAATTGGTGTCTTTTTGAATTTTTATGATAAAGTCCTGCAGATAAGGCTTATAAATGAGCTCAACGACATCAGCTTTATTTTTTTTTAAGGGAAATGAGATGAATTACTCGATTAAAGTATTTAAAGAAGAAGAAATTTAATTCAAAAATTCTATAAACAGTTGAGAGTTTTCTGTTTCTTTTTCTTTGAAAAGTTCATTGCAAGGATTTTGTTGAAGAAAGTTTTCCTCAATACTTATTCCATTTAGAAGAGTCCAAAAAAGATTTTTGATAAGATATCGTTTGAGTTTTAGTTCCATCATTGTCTCCCAACCTTTGCTTGTAATGCATCAAATCCAAAAACGGACCAGTAGCGGGTATATTCGACAACATGCTGACCTCTAACTGAAAGTAGGTTTCGCCTACAATTAGATGACAATTTCTATGCTTTGAGCTATCTCCGGGGAAAAGGAAATAATTTTCCTTTGTCCACAACCGTAAGTACCGAATAAGCATCTCGATACCTGAACAGAAAGGCATTTGTCTAGAAGCTGCGGCTTCACAGAACGCAACCATGTACTACCGCCTTTCATTATGGACGAAAATGCATATCATGAATACCTGGACAAGAGGGTACTGTGCGTTTAGGCTCATTTAAAATTCACTTATTCATTTCCTCGTTCGCACGCTCCATGCACTGATTTCAGTATTGGAAGAGGAATTAACTTCAATGTCTTGGAGTCATCCGAATGCTCGGAAACATATTTTAAGTAACGAAATATAGTGCTTCAATGCCAGAACAGAATGCCATCAAAATATTTTCTAAAAAGCACTGTGGTATGCAATTTCCGCCCGCGGGTATATTGGCCCATAATCTTTTAACACGCGAAAGATAGTCACCTCTAACTCGTGTCCTCCTGTTTCAATGAACAAGCTTAGGGTAGTTTTCCGATACAAAATAATGCGCCCCATACACAGTACACCTCGACCAAGAAGTATGAGTATATTTTGATGGTTTAAATAATCAAATTCTGAAGTTGATGCCATTAAATCAGCGCTTTGTTCTCCCCACTTTACTCATAATTGACGGAAATTTTCTCAAAAATTTGCTTTTCAGATGAGACGTATTTTTATAACGAAAATCTATAAGTCCTACGAACGATTCCGACACTAAAGAATATTATTGATCAAACTTTATGCATGTACTGAAATGTTTTGTTGAAAAAGATTGACAGCTTGTCTTACTTTCAAGCCATCCGAGCAGTCATTTAAATAAAATTAATATTCCATAATTAATGAGGGTTTCCTTTCCAATAAAATAACAATATTGAAATATTCTTTTTTAATTTTTTTTTGAAAGATGTTCTATCCTTAATTAACTGTGCCTCCGATATCTTAGTTTCACCATTCGAATTTACATCGAGTCTTCGCTGTTCCAAAAACTTGAAGAATAAGACTTTCGTGTGATATTTCTGGTGAATTGACATTCTACCAAAGAATCTTCCAATATCGCTCCACCGGAGTACTACTCCGTATTCACTGTATTTTAATCTTACAGCTTCAACAGCATGATGTCGGATCAACTTGTATAAATTTTGTGTAAACTCATTTAAGATTGAGGTTTGACGAATTAGATTAGTTCGACGCCCACACGACGGCCCTCTATCGAAATGACGAAAAAGAATATTCAAGCTCTGGGGATGTCTTGGCTCGAAAACAGTGACGCACTACAAGTTGGTCATTCTGAAAGCAATATGTTGCACATGATATTGGTGTTAGCATATCCTCAAACATACTCCTAAAGTAAGTTTTTCCTACATAAACAGAGAACTGAGTACTGCTGCATCTAATGAGATGCCTTGCATGCAATTGTTGGTAACTTTTACAGCCAATTGACTTGATGTCTTTTTGCAGAAGTCTTGCAATAAAAGTAACCGGTCGACTCAGACTTCATCCTTCGAGCAGAATTATAAAAAATGAGGGAAAACGGCGATTCCTGATTGGAATTGCTCGTAGGTACTCCCATTATTTGACTCAAAACACCGAACTTCAGGGCTACCGTAAAATGCAAGCAGGCCAACACAGAGCAATGTAAGCTCAAATGATTTCATATATGTAGATCCCCAAAGGTACTTAAGGTCTTAACTTATAAAAGATTGCTGTTAACTTAATCCTGAACAGCCTTTCAAAGAAAATTCAAAATATAACAAATATTTGTTAGTGGTACAAATGTCCTTGCAATCATGTATTTCCGAAAGGAAAGTGAAGAAAGTGTAAAAATGTTCCCTTCGTTCATTCGCCGAAAGCGGCATTTTTTTTTGATTACATGATGACACGACAGTTGACATGACATGTATTGATGGTGTTATTCTCCTTCTCTGGAAAATTTCAAGTTTTTGCTGCTAAAGTCTTTCGAAAGAGACAAAAGAAGCTGCTCCCTTGGGACTGGCAATACATCAAAAAATCACACACACACACGCGCAAAGCTAGAACATATTTTTGTGAATTATGAAATTAACACGTCTCATCCATCAAATCGTTTGTTGAATTGAAATTAAAAACTCGGAAAATTGTTCCGCTAACATGCAAATGTGTCCCTTTAGTCTACCCTACCCGCGTAGCCCACATACAGCAGGAGACAAAGCCCACACGCGCTCAGCTAATTGTCGCAAGGATACTGTTTCCTTTTTTTTTGTATTTGAAAAATGCAAATTGTTCCAAAACTCCCACTGGTTGCGACCACGATATAGGAGCGGGTCACACCATTGCGCTGGCATTTGCACTCTGCCTAACGAAGAGTGGTCCAGACCTGCGTTCGTTGCGACATAGGCCCAATTAACGCAACGACATCCTTTCGACGGTTCTCACTTGTTCCCGCACTCGATTCCATCTCAGTCGGTGGTAATTCAATCCTTTTTCAAGTTTTGTGGGTTTCATTGTAGGCAAATGAAATTCGTACCCACCCCTTGTTTTGGCGTAAAAGACTGAATGATTGTAAGGATGCGATGACGTTGCGCGCACATATCATGACCGGACGCTCCCAATTAGGGTTAAACATTTTTCGTTCGTCCCTTCAAATGTTGGTTGCGTCTGTTTGTCTGCTTGAAGGGTAATCCTTTTTAGCCATCATGGTGTCCAATTTCAATTTTATGAAAGCAAACTGTCCGAGTTTGATGTTTATACAAAATAAACTCGGCAGATCTCTGGCTAGGATATGCGCATATCATTGCATGGATGTCACAAAAGGATGTGGTAACGTGTAACGCGTTACTGTCCTTTGCGTTTGCGATTTTTATGAATTAATTAGACATAATTATTCAGTTGGATAGATTAAGTGACAAGGGGGTTTTCTGAGTGAATAATTTAATCAAATGTGAGAATATGGAAATGAGTTGTGGTGCTAATGTAAAGCTTGGGAATGTGCTACCGCTGTTAATTGTGAGTACTATAGATAAATTTCAGGAGAACCGTATAAAAATCGAGAAAAATAAAATAAAATTTTAATTACAAATAGTTGAATGAATAATACAAACAATTATTTACAACTTAAAGTATAAAATTAAGACTTTTAATCGCATTAACTTTCCTTTTGAAAATAAATAATTGCCCTCTCGAGGCTGCGTCTGTTGTTTATTCTCCTAATATATATAGGGAGTGAGTTCCATAGCCGTAAGGAGTAGACAACGAATGGCTTGCGTGTTACTTAATTATGTAGTTAAATTTTGGTAAAATGTAAGCCATGGTTCGATTTGATTTAGCCAGTTGTTGTCTTTGAAAAATCTTGAAAATCATACCAAGATTCTTAACTGTATGACAATAGGATCCTTCAGCACCATCAATTTCAATTTAAGGAAAATACGCTGCATCAATAACTTCACGAGAAATCACAATTACTTGACTTTTATTTGAATTTAATTTTAAATGATTTCTATCTGACCACTGGGCGACGAGCGATAAATATTCGTTTATTCGGGCTGTTGCGTCTTCAACCGAACACAGGCGGAAGCTGAGATAGATTTGTACTTCATCTACGTACATTTGAATATAACAGTGTTTCAGCACTTTGGGTAGATCATTATTGAACATTTTGAAAAGGAGAGGGCCGAGAATCAACCCTTGTGGAACTCCTGCTTTAATGTTCAAAAACGACGGCATCATTCCATCCACAGACACAGCCTGATTTCTTCCAGCTAGATAGCTGTCGAGTAGTTTAAGCGTGGTGTTTTCGAATTTAAAATAGTGTTTAAACTTGCAGAGGAGTATCTTGTGGGGAACGGTATCGACGGCCTTGGAAAAGTCCAGTAATACTAGGGATCTTACCAAAACGCTAATTTTTCTACTGTTTGTGAAGCTGTGCGTTTTACTTCAATGTTTTCATACGTTTACAGGTCTTCTACCCAAGTAATATTTTATGTTTCAATAAGTCGTATTGAAGTTTCCTTTTTGAAAGAAGGTCTGCTTTTTCGACCAACTATTTCTAAGAAGCTTTACCGAAGCTCGTTTTCTTACTTTTAGCAAAAAATTTATAAATGATTTTCGTCTTTTATTTGCTTCCATTAGTCTTTTAACATCTCCAATGCATGAAGAAGAGAGTTTGATCTAAAAAGCGAATACAAAATGTTATTTCACGACAATGAACCAACGTTTTCAAGCTTACACGGAGACATGGACCGATTTGATGGCGGTTAATTGAAACGTTAGACTAATTAAAAAAAAATCTGTCAAAAACGTTGTCAAGATTTGCACATTCTTAAAAGTACCACCTTAACACTCTCAAAGTATTCCAACTAACTTTACATTCCAGTGATGTGACAACTGCCAACCAACCCACCAGGATGCAGGCCAAACAACCGTTCAAAGGTGTCACCACAATTCAAATATAAATTCTTTTCAAGATCGCTTACAAAACAAAAAATTCATCCAAACGTTGACTTATGTCAGAACTCATCATAACTCGGAATGCAGGTCATACCATCCGTAGGCAAACCATGATAATACAGAATTCGCTGTAGAATTCCTTGATCTTGGCTATTTTGCCGCCACCGCCACCGCCGCAGCTCCAACTTAAATCCCGACTCCAACTCCAGCGCATTGTTTGGAATTTTTAATTCATTCATTCGCTGGACGGAGTAAGAAGAGCAGATCACGTCGCCCCATGCATGTAGCGGCGATGTATTCATGTACTTGTGATCTGATCATGTTGCCATTGTTGGCACAAACCAGGCCTTTTTTGCACACAGAATAAGATCGCGTGCAGAATGGTACTTTTCACCGTGCTCTCGTCCCAGGAAAGTGTATCACAAGGGGAGCACAAATTACCTGATCGCCGCCGCCGCCGCGAGATGCTCACTGCTCAGTGGGACAAAATTGGTAATTTGGGTCTCAATTGGCGGTAATGAGACAGGCCGAGGAACGCGATCGGTTACCGAAAAGAAGAAGAATGTGCCCGGTAATGGTGATCTTGCGGTTTCGCTAGTGTATGGTCGAGTAATTCACACGGAATCGATCTTAAATGACAAATTAGGCTGGCACAGCGGAGCATTGGACAGCACAGAGATGGCGGGAACGACAGCGACGAATATACTCAGCGCGATCAGTGATCGTTGCTTATAGAATGGAAGATCGCGGTGCTGACTTGATCATGATCGATGCACCGATGGATCAATTTTGTGGTTAGGATAATCTTTTCAATTGTTTTGTTCGGCTTTAAGCTAGCTTGGCTTCGTTGCATCGATTAAGGTTCCGAGGAGAGGATTTTTACCAAAAGGTGTCGATTTGATTACGTTGGCCGGTTGTTTTTTTTTTTTTTTGGCTGAATCGCTTGGCGGGATAATAATTTTGCGGAGCAACAATCGTGCTGCTTTTGGTTATTCCAAATGAAGATTTTGATAGAATAGTTGTTGTGGATAGTTACGATCTGTAGATTAGGTGTGAAAAGTGTAGCTGGATACGATCGAATCGTAGATTTGCATAGATTCGTGGGAACAGAGTTAATGGGTTTTATTGGGATTTACGGAGACGTTGATTGAAGTGGTAATGTTGATGATGACTGTTTTTGATGTAGCATGCAGTGAACAAGTGTTTTGTCCGCTATGGAAAATACATTAAAAGGACAGGTTTTTTTCTTTGACTAGCGGTACCATAGACATACTGGAGAAGGTGATGAAAAGGATTTTCGTTGCGCTGATGTTGTTTAAGTTTGTTGTGGCCCATTCCTATTTTCACCATAGCTTATTAAGGCTCTAGTGCCAGCAAAGAATAGCTGGTGCTCTTTATTAATTTATTTGATTTGCGTTAGTTCTGCATTCTTAACGTTTGATTTGACCTAATGTCACATTGGTTTTTTAATGGCATCGTTTCAATCTTATTACGAATGATAGGAGAATAAAACCTTCAGTCCTTCTCTACCTGATAAATATAATCCGGGAACATTTTCAGCAAGTGGCACGGAATATATTCCCATCCCACCAGCCACGACTGAAATTTTTATTTATTATAAGAAATATTAATAGTGACTCTATTAAATCATGTAATCTCATCAAAAGTTTGAATAAAGGCGATTAACCAAACCAAATGCCATTGCGGATAGTCTCCTGAATAGTATTTCATAAATCACTCAACTACCAGATGATATATCATGTCCCCCGCTAATGGCATTTAAATATGCCCCGTGAAACTGACTAATTTGTTGGCATCAGCCAAGCACGCATTTCACTTCCTAGTCCTAACGCAATCACACAAATAAATTATAACCCACCGTGCCACCTCAACGGCCACCATCAGCATCGGCGTCGGCATCACAGACTCGCACCTTGGATTCAAAAATTTATGGCAATCGGCACAGGCATCATCTCTCGCATATGAACACAATTCAAAATTTTATTTTTTGCGCTCTTTTTTTTATTTAAGAAAAAAAAAGAAAGAAAAACCAAAAGAAGAACTCATCGTTTTCTTCTTTTTGGGGAAAATCCATCATGTTGTCGCGTAAACAAATTGACCACCCAACATGAGATTACCAACGGTGGTGTCGTCCTCGCTCAGCTCAGCGAGCACCATCTGTGGAAGTCATAATGATTCCCAAGCCGGCAAGATGCAACTATCTGTAAATGTTGTGCACTCCCCAAAGGAACCGTCCGTCCCGTGCGTTGGTACCAACTGGCCAATACATTGAACGATTGTCGTCGTGGAATGCGAATTGCAAAAAAAAAAACAATGTGTAAAATCCTCCTCACGGACAAAGATTGAAAAATGTCCAATTCGTGTACGGAGCAGATGACGCCCGGCCGCCACCTCCCTACTTTAGCACCCACTGTGCCAACCGGGCTATTTGCACAAAATGAAAATGACATCCGATTATTGTAAAACGGAAAATTATGCCCCTCAAACGGGCTTTAAGCGTTAATTCGTAATTTATGTGTCGCAGAGAATTGAATGCCATTCGGAATTATGGGGAATTTATCATTGGAGCGGTCGCGTTCGCGTTGCTGTATGGTGTTAGGCTTGCGGTGTTCAGAGCTCTTGCTCCATGTGTCACAATTCGATTGGCCCGAAATTTATTGGGTTGCTGAACTCTGTTGCATGCTGAAAACGCTGAACGATGAATGCTGAAACGCGCCGAAACGGTGTTGTGCGCCTGTCAAAACTCGTGCGAGTTATTGGTTGGGAAAATTTTGTGGTACGCTGCGGCGCACGCTTGGTGTGAAGTGTTGGCAATTTGGACCTCATGCCGGGGGATGATGGTGTTTGCATGTGATTTGTTTGATTTTTTTTTTTGTTTTTTTGGACTCGCAAAATTGCTTCTTTGTGTGACTTCTCCAGGTGGCAAGTGTTAATTGGATTCAATTTTAATCTGTCGATATTTGGAGTTACTATTTGGCCACACAAAGAGTGCAACGCGTTGTGTTTGCGTGATGTGTGAGCTGTTGTGATGGGTGCAAGATTTTTGGGCATAATTTGTGAATGTTTCTACTTCGAGATGCTGTTTTTTCAGTTTGTTTATGACCAATAATTGGAGGGCCTGAATCATGAGATTTGCGGAGGAGCTTTGAGTTATCACCACTTCAGAGCGATCAGAACACTCGGAAATAATTTTCCTTTGTTGCTTTTGATTGGTTTACAAAATGTATTTAATTGTAAACTCAAGGAGAACCCAACTGTGGACATAGGTCAACATTTAGCTATCATTTTGACGACTATTAAAAAGTAAAACACTGAGGCTATTACAGCGATACGCGTTGCCACAACTTTTTGAAAAAGTGAAAATTCTTTGCAAAAATTCTGAAAATATCGCGGGAACTCTTCGTAGAGTTCGAATGCGTCTTAGGGTCACCTGAAAAGTTGAAATGGGGTTCAACAATTCTGTGAGCCAAACTTTCACCAAACGACCGGCGTTCTCAGCACACGGTAATACCAAGGCGGTCTCTGTTAATAATTTAACGCCAGTTGCGCTACTCTCTTATTCGCGAATGAAAACAAATGATAGAAAAAAGCATTCGAAATTATCGGTGGTATCAAAAAATGTTCCAAGAGAACAACGGTTCAAAACAAGATAGCGACAACGAACAATTTTCTCCATAATACGTCAATAACCAAAACTGCAGAATATATCACCAAATATCCAGGCCAATGTCCCGTAGCTGATGTCAATTAGTATATAGGTCAAATCATTGACTAAACTTTTAGTATGATGAAGTCTTTCGGTCCATCAGCTCACCTGCAAAGATTGAAGCTGTAAAAACTTCTGCAGACCAATCCGCGGGTATCGCATCAAAAGCCTCTCCAGGTATTTTAGACATTGTGGTGTGCTCGACTATGATTGTTGTTCCGAAGTCTATTGAAGAAAATGAAGACTCAGAGGCAGTGTATAGGTAATAGGGATTTTTGGTTCTCACATTTGTGTGATTGTTTTCGAAATCTCGCATTTATTTCAACAAATCAAGGCCTGTAAAAGATCTCAAGGCCAACATCCGGGTAGAACGCTGGAGAAGGTCATAGATATGCCAGAAATCGGCTGATTCAGATTGTGGGTAGTAGACGCTTTATCTATCGGATATGATTTTCAAAATTTTGAAATAAGAAAGCTATGTTGGCGCACTTATTCTACTGATATATCGAAGCGAACTTGGCGGAAGCAAATTTCTCAAGGCGGGGTTCTCTCCTCCCCCTCTATGAAATCTCACTAAATACATGTTCCTGTAACATACTGGTTTCAAAACAATAGCATACGCTGACGACGTAGCTATTATCATATCTGACAAGTTCCCAAGCATTCTATCCCACACTTAAAGCACCACCCCGGGTATTGTACCGCCCTGGTGTGAGCAAAACGGAATCAATGTCAGCGCAAATAAAACGGAGCTTTTGCTATTTACCAGGAGATGCAGGATACCTCCTTTCAATGCCCCCCCCCCCCCCCCCAAAATAAAAGTTACAGCTCTTGTTGTCAAGAGTCAAGTTTAATACCTGGGCATGATTCCAGATACAAAGCTCTCCTGGAAAAAAAGCCTTACAGAAAGGGTACGGAAAGCCTCTTGTGCATTCTAATGCTGTTAAATAGCTGTGGGAAAGAGCTTGGGCTAAAATTCAACATCACTGTTCTACTATTCTTCTGTACCGAGCGGTGGTTTGGTGGCAAACCAGAACCAAATCGATAAGGTAAGGAGGATGGCTGCTCTCCTCATCACAAGAGCTCTCCGTTCCACATCGACCAAGGATCTTTTCAGTATCCTACATTGGCTTCCCTTTAACATCCTTATCAGAGTACAAGCAAAGCTAAGTGCCGTAAGGCTCAATGCAATCTCACCATGGAACAGAACAAACTCCCGAAGAGGGTCTCCCTTCCCCTACAGCCATGAACTATGCAATCTCCTATGCAAGAAGAACTTCACCTCCAACTTCAAAACCTATTTCCCAAACCGTGAGAAGTGAAAGACTCCATCATCATATATACGGATGGGTCAAATTTGGATTAGAAAACCGGAAGTGGTATCTTTTCGAGTCATCTTAACCTAGAACTCGCCTTCCGCATTCCAGATCTCTGGAGTGTAGTGTTGCAAGCCGAAATCAATGAGACTGTCCAGGTGGCTAGAGGCTCCAAATATTCATTTTCACCGACAGCCAAGCTGCCATAAAATTCCCTCGCTGGTGTAAACAATACATTTTGTCAAAAATTCACTTGTGCTGGGTGCCAGGGTATAGAGACATGGACAACGGCCCCTCCTTAACAAACAGAAAGCCAGGAAGCTACTAATTTTTTAATTATCTTCATATCTGTCTTCACGGGGCACTGTCTTATTGGCAGATACGGCGAAGGCAAGGCGTACATTCGAATGCCTTCTGCAGAAGCTGCCGCTCAGAGGAAGAGAAGGAAACCGTCTCTCATCTCCCCTGCCACTTTTTCACATCAGTAACAGAACTTCCTAATTAAACCCAAAAAAACCTTGCAATATTCATAAGAGAAGAAAACTCGTTCTCTCAACGTACCTAATCTCACCCCCTAGAAGAAAACCGTCTCAAAGATCTTCAGCCCCCCTTTACAATATTTACAGATAGGTTATCTACGCACCCCTCGTGGTATCACAATGGGGCAGAACACTGACCTTGGTGTGCTGCAACTATTACCTTAACTAACCTAGCTCTTGGCCCTTATAAAATTGTATATTTTTTAAAGAAAAAGTATTGAATTAAATCTAGCGCATCTTTTGGCTCATAATTATATTCCAATTAGGATTGGGCAAAACATTTCAAAACTGTGTAAATAAATGATAAAAACTTGGATTCAAAAATTATGTACGGGTATAACTATAATCCAGCTGAATGCACAACCAACAGAAAAACTCTTATTTGACCACTTGAAGATTTCATCAAAGACCATAGATGGCCTGCCATTGATTGCGGTGTAGAAAAAATCTTCGACCATCAGGACCACTCCTCATTAATCCTGTCACACGCCTCTTGTTTTTCCATTTACCTTTACGCAATTTCTCTATTATCCGCCCGCAAATAAGATTTCCCGCATAGATATTTTGGCAATCCCCCGACCACATTCGATGGACAGTTGTTCTCCATTATCATTTGGAAGATCCTTGAATGCAGCTATAGAAAAAAAAAATCGAAAATAGTAATACCGAAAACCGATTCAATTTCTATTGTGTTGGGAAATTTGTATCGGCTTTTCAAATCTATTTAACACACAATGGGCCAAGACGTCGGCTGTCCATTTGAAGAGGACACCCGTGCAGCAGCAACAATAAACCGCACCAATGTGTCGATGCACACGGTTGCTGCGCGTTTTGCCGCAACGAGCGACAATTATGGACCGATAAGATTTTTCTATGACACTTTCTCTGGGCTACTTACGATTACGAGGTTTGAGGTATGAGTAGCCTGCCAGAGCAATCGGGTAGTGGCTGGAGGTAGTAGAATGCGTGTAGATGTCCGGAATGGTGCATACGAAGATGCATCTTGTTGGGTATGGCTATAGCCACGTGTTCTTACCTCTGATGCCATTGTAAGCTGCAGGCCGTGATTATCACCAGCATCCTGGTGACTTCTGGAATTTGGACATATGAGTGCGTAGGATTTTTTTTTTTTGCCTTTTTACTGATTGCATTTGGGAGGCTTGTTCGTCGCGCTCATGGATCGAGACATCTGTTCTTCGATTCCTTGGGATGCTTGAAGATGTTAGTCCAATGATAAAGTGGACATTATGCTAGCAAGACAAAAAAGGTCTTACTCCTCTAGCTATGCATATTAGATATGGTAATGGTTTGTGATGTTGGCGACGATGCGCTGCGCTGCGACCGACGTGGTTGTAGGATTGCATCGGCCGGTGGGATTTATGGGAATTTACCTACAGGGTATTTAAATTCTATTAAAGGCTTTTGTTTATGGTGGTTTCTGGTTTTGTTTGCAGAATCAAGGCGGAAAGACTCGAACCGGAATGTGGGATTGCATTTGATTGAGTGTGTTGTGTCGATTGAGTGGTTTTGGTTTGTTTTGAAAGGACTGCACTTTAACGAGAAATTATTTACAGTTGAGAAGAATTTTGAATAGATGGAAGTTTTGACAGTTTAAATTGCATGGAATCCAGTTAATATCGAGTCATTTGGCGAACGTCACGAGGCTCAATTTAGTACGAAATTGTTTTTTTTTTTTTGTAAATAAATTGCTTCCATTTCATGTTTATGACAAAAACGTCTTCAAAAGTGCTTTCAATCGTAAACAAAACGACTAATACAAGAAATACAAAGATTACAAAATACTGCAAAAGGATGCAGACAAGAGGAAAAGAACTCATGGATTCTTAAATGATTACATTCATTCGAAAAATGGATGCATATAATAAAATTATAATTTAAATGAATTGTAAATATGAAATAATTGAACACGTCTTGATGAATATTTTCCGAAAATGTTTCATTCTTTTTCACCCTGTTCAAATATTTTCGAGAACTCAAATGATAACTATTTTTTTCCCGTACTTATGTTTTTAATTTCGTTTTCCTTCCCAGCTTTGCAAAATAGGGAACTTGGGGTCATTCGTTGACATCTGAAAGCTCGCCTTGCTTTCTTGAAAACCTGTATGCTTCTCTAAGCGGCCTTGGAATGTCTTTATTCCATTACGGGTGCGTGGATTTGTTTTCGGGCTTGAAAGACTTGCATTTGCGGATTAAACGCAGCATAGAGTGGATTCAAGATCTAATTCATTGAATTTGTTTTTCTACTATAAAAAGTCTGGAATCAAAACTAAGTTTTAAAGACAGAGCAGTTAGTCGTATGGCCCAATATATTTGGAAGTGTTAGAACCTCTAATTTATAAGTTTTTGCCCAAGATTTCCGTTCTATTAAACCTATCAAAAGAAGTCGAAGCAGGGACAGAAGCACGATAGCAGAACAATATATTAAAAAAAACCTAAAAATCGATATCTGATTCCAAATACTGGTTGTGAACTATTTCCAAGAAATAAAACAACAAATTTCTCTTATATTAATGTTTATAGATATATAATTTAAATTTATTTAACTCTTTTGACTTAAAAATAGAAAAAAACCTGCATTTTTCAACATACACAACAAAAAAAAATAATCTACTTATATTATACAATGTATCTTTATAAATATGTTTACTTTTCTTATATTGCATATTTTTTATTTATTTAAATTTTAGTAGCTTTTGATATATAATTATATAATACATTCTTAAATATAATATTAATGATAACATTATTTACAAATAATTTTTTTCCTTAATTCTTCGTTCTATATACCTTTTTATTTTAGAGTCGACTTACGCCTTGTAATGTACAATTGATTAACTCATCAAAATAAGTTGACATTGTTTTATTCACTTTTTTGTTTTTTTACTATTGTCCGAAGAATCTGGATTTTAATTCGTTCTTAAATGTTTACAAAGTATAGGATTTATTTTAAATTTACACATAAGGGACTTTTAATTGCATTTATTTTCTTTAATCTAATTCTGCTTTCTGATATAGTTCTCTTAAGATGTGAAAGCTAGGGTGGTTGTAGCGTCTTATTTCAAATCATAAAATGTTAACAAAAGAACAGGTATCAAATAAGAGGACAAAAATGTTATTTGAGCTTAAATGTTGGCACAAGTAATTGATTTTGATTTGCAACTTTGTTCACAGACTTAAACCAGTTAATACTACGATTAAATTCATTTTACTATGGATGTACGTATCAGGCGAATCGGTACGAGTAAGACTCGCGCATAGAAGGTTCCGTTTGTTTGTTTGAAGTACTCATTGGATTCTGATTTATGGTTTTCGGATTGTTCCCTTTAATTGTACTATAAGACGTTGCTTGTTGCCAAATTTCATCATTATAGGCCAACGAGAAGAGCTCCATATGTTATGACTCCCATTGCGAATATAAAAGTATACGGAAAAATCGGTCATATCGTTTGACTTCGTCGATATAGACGTTTGATTTTTTTACAGCAGTCATAAGTATTTAGCATTAACTTCAAATTGATACCTCCATGTATTCTCAAGAAAAAGGGTGCTGACAGACTGACGGCCAACAACGTAATCCTATAATGGTTCGGTTTTTCCTTTTAAGAAATGGAACCTTCAAAAATCTTATTGAGACCTCCATTTCCCAAACGAGGTCTTGGGCTTCGTTTCCGGCTAGTTCACCAGCTATTTCGTTTTCTTTTACACCTTAGTCTCTCGGATCGCGAGGATATTGAGGAGATCTAACAGGCTGTGGTCGGTGTTGAAAATTGTTATTCTGTGCACTTTTGCGGGTGGGCTTGCACTGGAATTCGTTTTTTTTTAAAGAGGACCAATAGTGTCTTGTTTGGTTATTGCTCGTGCTTTCATTGTTCTAATTATGTTTTGCGATAATTCCTCAAATAAATACAACCAATTTTACATTTCAGTGGAGTGTTTGGACCTTCGTTTTCATGACATATTCGGCCTATTCTTGTAAAGCAATCTTACTTTCTGCCACTTCCACCTTAAATGAAATACAGAGACCTCAAGACTACTAAAACAGAAGCAACTCCCAGGGTCTCAAGTTTCAGGAAAATAATTTGGCGAGAAACTTTACCGAGAGTTTTTGCTACAATCAGTGGTTATAGCATCAAGTTATTTTCCTTGCTGTTTTGGTTGCTAAAACTTACAATTTTTTGGACAGGAGTTAAAAGCTCTAAATAAACCCACCTAGAGTTGATCAAGAACGCAGTTTTTTTTTAACATAATGTTGAAAATTTACATGGCAAAGGCGGTGGTTGGATGGAAAATGAATTAAAGCTCAATCTGCATGATGCAAGGAGTTGGAGAACGAAATTAGCACATATCGACGAATAGGCGAGTAAACTTCCAGAACAAACACTACTTCAGAGGTCAGCATGCAGCCGAAGATAAAGCAATTGTGTTTGAAATATGATGTCAACTGCTTTCACTGAGTTCTATGACTCACCAGGGAAGATCTACCACTGATGTGCGGTATTATTAGGACATCCGTTCATTTTCTTGAGCAGTAAATTCTGCGCAAAAGTAGGAGATCGACATTCGTATACGGATGTCAAGTTGGAGAGCCGTACAACATAAATGAATGAAACAGACGTTCAGCTTTTAATAAGGTACAAGAAAATTATCCTATAATTTAGAAAAAAGTTTTAACCGAAAATGTTTGGAGGAAGAAAAAAGAGAGAAATAAACTCAGGTTTGGTCGAATTACATTCGTGTAAACGGAAATGCCATATTTTTTTTATATTTTTTGTAGCCCGAATTAACATGGATACGCAAATCAAAAACTAAAATTTAATCACATTGAATTAAAGTGAAAAGAATAAACCTTAACCTGAGGTTAAATATGCTCTTTGCTAAATGATTATTTCACGCCCTCCATTCTCCTGTCAAATAAAAAAATCAGCTTTGAAGTTTTGACAAAACATGTGTCCGATAATATTAATAAAGGAGCTGAAAAGAAGGACTGAAAATAAGTAACAAATATTTTTCATCGGCAGTTTTTATCTTGAGAGCAAATCCATAAAAATGTTTATGAAAAGACGTTTTAACTAATTACTGGTGACAACATAATGACAGATGAATTTAGTGTTCTCCCAGCTGTGACAATATTAAACTCTGCACCATTTGCATCAAATCATTTTTGGTCTTCAAATAAAATCTGAAAACATTTGGCATAATAAATGTTCAATGCTTTTCAAGCAATTTTACTACCTGTCTTGCAAATAAAATTTATAGCGTCCGCTTTTATTTGTTAACTAAAATAAAATGGCACGTAAGATATATTTTTTTAAAATCCAAAATACGAAAGACCTAAAAACTGCCAATAAAAATTGAAATTAGTTATTTCTCAAGAACTTTTTTAAGTATGATGAGGTGGAGCGATATCCCTTGGAATCAAACAGTGTGGGAAGCACGCAACACCGTTTTTAATACAGGGGCTAGTTCAGAGATGCGCGAAACCAGTGTAATGTCTCACAGAGGAGGCAGTTGTCAATCTAAGAATTTGACGATAGTAAATTTTCTTGGACGAACAAACATTGTGTATTAAAAATGGCCTGACACTCTTGCGAAATGAGGCTTGGCAGTCCCTTTTGTTGGCCAACCCAACTTTTTAGGCTATTTCTGATCAATCCACTTTCAACTACCTTTGCAGTGTATTGAACATTCAACTGAACTTGAACCATGTTGTCACTGAAAGACGTTTTTAGCGGACCTTTAAATTTGTAAGTTCAGAAACTAATTTGGTCTTAAAATCGACGTTAGGCGATTTCTTTAAGTGGTCGAGAAGGAATTACAAACAAATGTCCTGCCTTCATACGAATAAGGAGGGCTACTTTGGGTACATGAGTTTTTTGATTCGGACCCCACGACCACCACCACTACCACTTCCTTTTTTCTGGCTTGCAGATTTTGGCTTGTAACAATAACCGCAACTCTTCTAAGTTGAAGAGCTGATTAATCAAATCAACAAAGTCGAAATAGATACGCCTAAGTCTTCGTCAAACTTGGGTGGTTCCACAAAAAAAAAATAATAAGAGAGAAGTTGCACTTCTGTTTAATTCGAAGACACGACACACATACGAACTTGTTTCAAAAAAATATCACCTGAAGCATGGAGTTTGGTATTTGTAGATAGGGAACGTGCCTTTATGCCTTATTGAAGCCTAAACTTATTTACTAATAAAAACCGCAAGGTAACCCTCCAAATACGGCTGATCAGTTAAGGGAACTGATGGTGAAAGTATCATTAACTTTAAAGGCCATCTATTAAGATGAATTATTACTTTGAGATCTTAACTTACTTCTGTTGTGATGACAAGTACTCTCAACGCAGTCTTAGAAGTACTATATTGGCTTCCTCCCTAACAAGTGCTTGAATGTTGAAACAAGATCTGTGAACATCCCAGTAACCTTTTGTAACATCAGAGTGGACTAGTTGATTCTGCGAGCTTGAGTCAGCTCTTTAATCGCCGACTTAAGGGCTGTTATTAGGAACTGATGCCACTAAAAAAAGGCAGGCGTTATGTAACTGGCAGTGACAGCCATTTCACTTGATACAGTAGATAGCGGGAAGTTCGACGACATAAAGTAAAAATAAAGGAAGGGCCAAAATGTCTCGGAATGAATGTTTGAAATGCATTTATTTACCCAAAATGCTAAGTTGAATACGATTGTATAGGAATTATTCGTATTCTGTGGAGCAGTTCAAATATAACATGTCTTATATCTATCTTATGAATTTTATCATCGCCAATAGTAAGGTACTTTTTGATTTTGCAAAAACCATAGATCACTCATCAGTTTTCTTTACGTAAGAGCCTTTAAGACTTCTTCCAGAACAACAAAATCGATCCAACGTATCTCCTAAAGTCAGCTTTTCGGTAACGTTACTTTAAAATTATTTTTAACAATTTTAGGTGAAGTTCATCTCATTGTTATCCTGAAACAGAGAATAGGCTTTAGCGGGAGAGGTGAGAAAATGCGATATGCAACTTTATTTTAACTCATTATGATTGACGTTTTCGGCATATCTACCATTATATTTCTCATTTAAAGGAAAATCATATAAAAAAAAGCAAATGGGGCATTCGTAGAAAAAAATCATAAACAACGGTTGCACACGACACCGAGAACGCACTTCTGAGCACGTACACTGCTGATTAATTTATTCATGGAACAAAAATCAATCCTAAAATGAACATTTGATCATAATGCTGAAACTAAAAAATAAAAATAAAAATGAGATGATCTATTTTTTTCAAATTTTATGTAGATTTTATTAACTTAATTATAATCTTGCACATATATTCTTTCTTAAAGAATTTTTTTAAAATAAAAATAAAACGAAAAAATAGAAACACAAAATGTGCACAAATCCTGTATATATATTTGTATGTACAAAAAAATAAACTATCTTTAAGATAACACAATATATAGTAAAGATTGCAAAAGTACAAAAAGATACAAAAAAGAACTAAATTGAAATTGAATTGTTTTAAATAAAAGATTGCCACTAAATATTCATTTAAACTCAATGACACGGAGTATTTAGTAAAAATTAATAAATTAAGTATTTTCAGTGCCATTCGAGTAGCTTTTTTCTTAAGTTTTCTTATAAAGTTTTCTCTTTCGTTAGACGATTTATTTTTTAGTTAAAAAAAAACTGATGTAAACATTTTAAATTGGGACTTTTAAATTCTTGGGAGCCTCATGTACCATAAATTTTTTGTATTTTTTTGTATATATGTATATATTTTTTTAATTTATAAGAAAACTACAGTTTTTTGTTTTTAAATTAACTAAAATCAAAAATTTGGCTTCAAGTGTGTGTTAATTTTAATTTTTGCTTAGAATAAATTAATATTAAATTTATTTACAGAAAAAAATCAAATATATATATAACTATATTCTTTTGACGAACTGCGTTCCTTCTCTATCTTTCTCTTAAGGAAGTTAAGGAAATTAAGAAAACAATAACATTAAAAAATTGTACCACCCTAACTAAAAAAACAAATAAAAATTATTCTAAAATTTGATTTTTTTTTATATATTTTCTTTAATATTTTTTTTGTAATAATTTATTTAATAGAATTTTTGTTTTGTCATTAGCCCTACTTGACATCCACATTTAGAGGAACTTCACTGATATCGATTAGACTTGGTGGCGATGGCATTCTACCGTTGTCACTGCCTTGTTTACCTTGTACGCCACTTGCACCACTAGATGGCGTTACATTTGTGGCCGATGATGAGTTCGAGAGTGACATGTCAATGTCACTGCTTGTCAACTGGTGATGTTGTTGATGATGAAGATGGGACTGATGCAAATTGCTTGCATGATAATTTCCTCCCATGACATTAGAACTATCAACGGACATGGCGGCTGCTGCTGCGGCTGCCATCATGGCAGCACTGTCATAATAGTTTGACAGCGTGGTTGGCACCATTGCGGCCAGTGGTGAGTTTCTACGCATCACCGTTGAGGCGAGACTCGATGGCGTGAATGATGGCGTCATCATTGGCGATGTTCCGGTTGGTGTTGTTGCTGTTGAAACTGGCCCCAGGAATACTCCTCCAACGTTACTGCCGTCGGCTGCCGCTGCATTAGCACAAGCAGCAGCTGCAGCAGCAACGACTGTGGAGGCGGATGATCAAGTTGTTGTCAATTGTCGCCACATTGTATGTCACATCGATGGTAAGTACGGCCACGAGAAACTGTTCCCCGAGAGAAGCATATCACGGATGAGCGTTTCAATGGGCGTTTTGCCGACTAGACGTACAAAAAACAATTGTTCGATGACCTGGAAGTAAACAGAGGAAAGGAAAAATTGTTTAATTATCTATAACAGCGATTATTCTATCTTATTCTAGAACAATGATAAAGTTCCGCCGCAAGTTATAGCACATCAGACTGATTTGTAAATTTGTATCTTCCTTAAGAGATTGCGGCGGTTTGTTTATGTTGCACACAAAGGGTTCCGTATCATCGTACAATATGCAACACAACATATCGAGATTTTTATTAATTGTTCTGTCAAAATTGCAAGGGTTCCGTTGGCACCTTTGTGTACGGTACCTTTAGAACCCTAGTTTCGAAAGGGGAACTAAGCATTCCATTTTGAGTAAAATTGCTTGCGAATAACCGCGTACAAAAGGAAGTACACTTGATATTCGTTACGACTTTAAAAAAAAAAATGTAAAGAAAAAAATCTGAGTCTTCAACTTACTTGTGATGAAACAGTTCTTAGGGATGGTAACCTCAGCAGAAGTTTTCCAAATCTCGTTGGCTGATTTGGATATTGTGTCCGACAGTATTCCTCGAGGGCGCATTGTGATTTCTCCTGAAGCGATTCTATATGCGTTACATCAGATAAGCCACACGCATCTGTGAATTAAACAAGAAAACAAAAAGCCAAATGAATTTAAATTCAATAGATAGACTATGAG
This sequence comes from Orthonevra nobilis, assembly GCA_963555765.1. Classification (NCBI taxonomy): domain Eukaryota; kingdom Metazoa; phylum Arthropoda; class Insecta; order Diptera; family Syrphidae; genus Orthonevra; species Orthonevra nobilis. The sequence continues at coordinate 77,362,313 of OY743227.1, read as the reverse complement.
ATCTCATTAGTCAAGTCTTTGTTGATTAAGTTCTTTTCTAAGTGCGAAAAAGTATTAAAATTCGAAGCAATTATCTGATTCAATTACGTATTCTATGACGCCATGATCCAAATAATCGAAATGAATTATATAAAAAATCACACGACGAAAAGCAAATCTTTGAAAGAATTTAATGAAGAAAGACTTACTTTATCAATATTATCAAAACAAATGGACTCGAATATGTTAGTATATCGAAAAAAGGGAATATTCCACTTTACGCTGCTAAAAGCCTTGTATCTTCTTAGCTAAAAACCGAACTTTTTCTTTCAACTAAGCGTTTTGACTTATCTTAAATGTGTAGTGTATAGCTTTTAATTGAATGTTTTAAATGAAATCGTTTATACTCGTACCTTTTTGAAATTAAGAAACAATAACAATTTGACTCATAAGAAGCTGCTTGCATTGATATATTAAATTGATTTAAATTGATTGATTATATTTTCGTTTCTTTCAGGTTGAAGGAGACGAAGACCATCTATACAAGGTCAGATCAATCGGACCGCAAACTTAAAGTGGAAACAATAATTAAAAAGTTAATTTTGTTTATTCCGTCGTCTATTGCCCCCAATGACAAATATTTTACATATATGGAAAAACTTTGATTGAACTCAAATCAATTATCGGGTCAAGTTGGCCTCGAAGAAATTTAGTTAAAAGAAGTCGACGTAAATGTTAAGATTCTATTAATCGTTTACATTTTTTTTTTTTTGGACTCGTATATGAAACACGAAACGTTTCTTTTTTAATTATAAGGAATAACGAAATATTCAACTTGAAAATTTTGTCTAAATAAAAATGTATTTCGCTACTTCTTCGGGACGAAAAAATGGTTCTATCGTTAATTGATAAAGACTTGAGGCTTTCATTTATCAAAGAGTTGAAAATAAGCGGCAGAAGCATAAAAACTGATTGTCTCATCAATAAGATTGCCATTGTTTCGAATTTGTGCTAAAAGCATACGCTTGCATAATAGTTGACTGTGGAAAACTCCTTGTCCGTTTTTATTACTTACTCGTTATCGGATTCATTCTTCGATAAATATTCAATGATTTCATTTTGATGATTGCATTAATTTTCGTATGATTCAATTCAATGAAATCATAAAAGATGAAACTGACTTCACAATGAACTTGACCCGTGATATGCCAGCATAAATATTTTTGATGTTACGCATTATGAGCAATTTTGAGGTTGCTAGATCGTTCAAAAGGTGTGCTAATATATCGCCATCCCATGAATGATATCATCTTAAAAGATGCTGAGGTACCATTTATGGACAATCTTTTATCCGGCAAAACTATCACTGCGGGTAAGATAAATATTTCCTATTTGGAACATATTCAGGGCAAAATATAGAGTCCCAAACGGTGAAAAGACGGCTGCTTGGCGCAAGTGCTTAGGCGCCATAAGTGTGACCAACGTGTCATTTTCAAATCTATTATAAACTATTGCATAATTTTACAAATCAGTTAAAAATTCCACAAGTAACATTCGAAGTACTAAGAAACATACCATTCCCCTTCCATGAATATTATTATCATTGTTTTTTTTTTTAACTTTGAAAATTCCTCAAAACTCGTATTAATTAAATGATCCCAGCGACGTCAAATTCAGTTCCCTGATAACCGAAACCCAACGAAAAGAAAAAAAAAAAAGCTTACTAATCTAATCAGCTTGCACAAAACAACAAATAGAATGTTGCTTAGAAAATAAATGGAAAAAAAAAACACAATACCAAAACAGATAATCATTCCTAAAAATAACGAAATAGCTTAATTTACAACCAGTAAAACTGTATGTGCCATTAACACCATTCGGCTTTGTAGCAATTGATGTTCCACCACAATCAAGACGTAGAATCCGTGGACTCTACACCCAAGCCAGAGTATCCGCGTGCAAGAGTAATGAAGACCGAATAAAAGTATATAAAAAAATATAAAAAAAAAATTGTTTTTTATAGGAATTTTATTTCTTTTATTTGTTGTCACTTCAATTGCATGGACTTTTGCTACTTGTTAAAATTGTTCTTATTTCTTTTTTTTTGTTTTTTTTTTTTTGTTTATAAGAAGGTATTTTTAGTAAATTGAGACTGACGTAACTGTTTTGTTGGTTTTAATTGATTTAAATTGAATTTTATTTCGGCTTTCATGGATAGCGGAGAGCAAATTTGACTAGGACTTTTCAACAAATTATAAAGTTTTCATGGGCAAGTAGTAAGGGTGGGGTTAAATTAGGTACAAACAGAAAAGATGGACATTTTTCAATATTTTCGTGAATTTTTCAACAGCCTTTGGAGAAACGTGCAAGATTTTTCGAACATAAAAGATGCCACTTTAAAAAAATATGAAAACGTTAAGTTTTATTTCTTAGCTGAAAATAAGTAAAACTTGCAATAGATTTACCGCGGGACACTGGAAGAGGTCAAAATCTGTATGAAACAACGAAACAATGGGTGGCAAGCATGAGCTTGGAATTAAACAAAGGATCGTCTTTATGTTTTTCTGCGTTTAAAAAAGAAATAGGACGACCTTTTACAATATCACAGCATACAAACTTACAAGGCGAGCCCACAGAGACGTAAGTTCTGAATAAATTCAGGAGGCCTTTAGAATTTATGTAATGAAGACTGGTTAACTCAGAAGCAGAATAATTTAGTCAAAAATAGGAAGATCCATATAATTCAGATCAGTACACCACACGGTTGTGTTATTTCACCTTAATTAAGTGTTTATTAATGACAAAGTTTAGCTATGCCCTGTGGAAATGGAATTTTTGTATGAAGATGATTATTTTAAAATTTTTGGCAGTCCTAAGTAGGTGTGGGGCTTTATTTCGTGCCGGCTACATTTATCCCCCATTTCGCTGTCGGAAGATACTTTTTTGTCAAATCTATTAAAAATAAATTTTATTTTTCAGCCTGTACTTGCATTAACTTCCATTACATCCCTTCAGATTATTTTCAATACTAATGACTATTTTTGACTGACTATGCAGTGCCCTTGGGCAACCATCTACCTCAAAGAATATTGCATATCCATTCTAACTTTAACTCAAATCCAAGTGTAGAAAGTGTACTGAATAGAAATAAGCTTCGAGTACGTAAAAGTCAAAAGCAAATATGTATCTAGACAGAGAAACATCGATTACGAAATTTATGTACGATTGCAATTGACCATTTATAATTTCGAGCCGCACAAGACTTATTGTTATTTGTTTTCGTATCTCATTGTTTCCGTTTATTTTGCGCTAAGCATTATCACTATTCAGCTTGCGACTTTCAGGCTGCAAGACAGTCTCAATTGGACGCACCCATTCGCGCCCGATAATGGGGTTTATGCAAACACAAACGAGAAAATAAATTCGCTGAAACGATATTAAATTTTATTTGATTTTTTTTTTGCAAAAAAGATTTTCCACACCACAAGAGCCCGCATGAAATTGAGCCGATGATGGAGGAAAATTGTTTTGCTTTGCATGGAGACTTGGGTGGTTCGACTCGAAATGAGGACTCGAAGCGGGCAATGAAAAAATCGAGCTGGAATTGGATTTAGTTTTGGTTTATTGGTAATTAAAGTGCAAAGCTTAATTGGCCGCTTTTCGAAGGCGAAATCCTGTGTTACTTGAAAATTGCCTGTGGCAGCTATTCTCATTTTCGAATTAGAGTGTAAAACCAAGAATATCGCTTTGTAGAAATTCAAGGATATTTGCTCAACTGATATAGAATTCCACATTCCATTTTCGATAACCGTCGTTTAATATATGTACGCACAGACGAGGACCGACGACAAGGAGGTTGCCCACTCTTTCGTCATCAGTTAGTTTTGAAACTTTTTAGCTAACCCATTATACCAAAAGAGAGCTATGTGGAATTGTTACCTTGCTTGAAAAATCAGGTAAACTTAAATGTCGAAATCCACGCTGCTTTAAAGAATAATAAACTCTTCAGACAAGCGGATGACTAAAATTTAACTCAATGGCTTAGAGCTCTGTGCGAAGTTGAACCGTTCGCACTCAAATTAATCAAAGTTTCAACGATGAAAACGCGTATTGTTTTACTCCACTTCAAAATATAGTCCAGCTGCTAGAGTTGAAAAATGAGCATCGGGATTAGATATCAATCGACCACAGGAAACCGACGCATTGAAATGTAATGTTTTTAGATACAAAAAGGGGAGGTTCTTTTCGACGACTTACCAAAGAAAAATGTTCAAAAGGTGAGTTGTTGCAGCAGTAGAGTATGGGGGTGATCGGGGGATGATTCTTTCCCGCCGTCATTGGAGACTTCATTCGATGGAATCATAAATAATGAAAATTCAAAATTAGAAACAAATGTTGGAAGCACACGCCTACAAACGAGTCTGAAATTTGCCAGCACCAGCCAATAAAAGAATGAGAAGTTGCTCGGATATCCATAATGCTTATCTTAGGCAGATACTGAAAATAACATCAGTATATGACCCTCTTTAACTTGCTTACGAACATTCGAATAAACAGTCATGGGATGTCCAAACTTACTAACTTAATTAATTCTTTATTCGATTAGAGCAAATTTGGAAATATTAACCTTGCTTCCAGTGGACATTCGTGTCATAAGAATAGTCTGCATTCCAATAAAGGTCGCTGACGCTTCTAGCACAATTCCGCTGAGTCACCTTCACTAGATGATGTGAAGCCAAACGGATAAAAAGAAAAAGAATATGAAGTATCAGAGATGTGAAGGCGTTGAGTTTTCTGTGACACAGAGACAGACATCTAAGCAACAGCAACAGGGTTTCAAAAAGCTTTAAAAATTTCATCATTCTTTACTGATGCCATATACAGTACAATACAAAGTAACAGCCTTACTCTTTCCCCACAATTGAGTATAAAGTTCGCCTTCTAGTTCCTTGAAATTGATTTGTTACAATCCTGGACTTAAGAGTGCACGTGAACTATTGCTCCTGACATCACCAAACAACTTGAATAACCTACCCAAGATGAATCAGATATTCTATGTACGATTACTCTCCTATATTTCAAAAATCAAATTAAATTCTAAATCGAATTCGCCGCACTGCCATATCAATTCCTCACACGTACCAGCGGGAATCTTAAAATGAAGACTCCTTCAAAGATCTGCGAGATAGTTGCGTCTATCCAATGTTGGATCCGAGCCACCTGCTGGCTTTTACATTAAAGCACTTGCATGTGCGGAATAACTCACAATCTACTAGCCCGGAAGTATCTCCAGATACAAATGTATCTATGTATCTCCATCAACAATGTCTGAGGTCATAACCTCATTCTCCTTTTTTTCTACTTTTTTACACTTAATTAGGAGATAGACGGCCATAAATTTCCAAGAAAAGAGGGAGGACGACGCGCAGATGATGGCGACATCCAAATCTGGACAAAGCATTTAAGCCATCAAATTTACCATAAACTATTGCCAAAGTCACTTGGAGGCAAATTCATAAAAATCCAACTCAACGATCCTCGTCATCATTATCAATTCAATTGACTCTCCAAGACAGAGCTTGCAGTCCATGAATGTCCCAAAAAACAAACGATCCTCATCATTATCATGCCACACACTCATGCCAGGAGTATAAATGGTCTTCGATGGTTTTATTCCTTTTTGGCCATGGATGCAGGGGAGATTTGAGAGATTTTGTTATTTTGTGTGCGCTCCAAAGACTAGATCGTGACCAAACGACTAAATGGATAATGACCGAGCGCTTCGTACGGTTAGTACCGATCAACGACAAGAGAGTACTCCACTCGTACTACACTGGTACAATATGTCCAAATGGGAAGATTGTTGTGTTTTTTTTTTTGCGACTTATAAAGTGCTGCACACCTCAGAAGCACCATTTGAAAGACGCGACGTCCAGGAGGTGAGCTTGCAATACTGCCGCTGCTGGATGATGATGATGACGATGGACGATGATGCTGATGATCGAGTCAACAGTTGCTCTGTTGTTGTTTCGATAGGAAATTCTGGTACATGTGCAGGGCCGCAGGCAGGGGAGTTTCAATTAGGGCGCAAATTAATATATTGTAAACATTTGTTGAAGGCAAACTTATATGACAATTGCCGACTGGCGTCAAAATTGTCTTTAACACTGAATTTGCAGCCGAAAACAAAAGAGTTTAATATTTTTCAAGTTTCAATGATTCTTAAGTTGACTTGATAGCCAAACAAGAGAAAACGCCTCGAGTGAAAAATATCACTGCCAAAAAACGGCCTTAACAAGCATCAGGCAAATTGGTAGCCATATTCTTGTATATATTATAAGACAAATATTTATTACCAACTTTCAAGCCCCAAAACTGAACTGATACATAAAAGTCAGGTAAAAACCTTGTAGAATTCTTGATGTTCAGTTTCGGCCGGTCTTCTTTGGAGAGAGTCTGAGGGCATCAAAGTCATTTGAGCTATGACGAAGTACAGAAGAATGAGTATTTTCGGCGGGAAATTCATAAAAGGACCAGAGCTCTTTAATAACGCATCTCTTTGGCATAAGGCAGCAACACTATGGCACTATACAGTAATTTAGAATAAACGACTTCAGCACTGCACCAACCCGAACCGATGAAAAACAAAAGTGTCACTCGATCCGCAAAAGAACTCATTTGCAGGTGAATACTGCGAAACTCTGTTATTATATTGTGATCAGGGATATCTACGAGTGTAGGCACAGTAAAAATTTAACATTTGTTTTTTTCCAAGACATAGGGCGCAAGTTCATGCCATGCCTCAGGCGCCATTGACCCTACCTACAGCTCTGTTCATGTGTGTAGAGCAAACAGAATGGAACGGATTGTATCTGATGGTGCTGGCCTCCTTGTAAAGACAGTCTTTGCTATGCCTAGATGTGCATCACCAAATCATGAGCCCCTGATGGAAGGCAAGCATTGTACGTTAAAGACCCCAAAAGCGGACAAAAACAAAACGGAAGAAGAAAAAAATCATGTGTCTCCCACAATTGCACCGCTCAGCACTCGTCCTCTCTTTCTCCTCGGCATTTCTCCATCACGAGGAGCTGGAACTTTTCTTCTTATTTGTGAAAAAATCCAAAACCAATGTTACCCACTAGATACATCCACTACCACATGATAACAGTGAAGATGGTGGCACTGGCACTGGAACAGGCAAAGACACTGGCACGCTGGCGCACAGGCGCACCTCCTTTATTCTGTGGCGGCATGGCTCAGATGAGTGAGGCACATAGTATCGAAAACGCGAATTTTCAGGTGTGCTGGGCTCACCTTGTTAAACAGTGTTTTCCGTTATATGTTCGCTTGTCTTCTCAACCACTCTTCTTTTTATTTTTCGTTTTTGATAACTGCATCTACATTTTCACATAGCTGCGCGCAGATGCAGTTCCCAACTAAGCATGCGATGCCCTCGCATCACGGCTAAAGCCTGTGTCAGTCACCGAGACAGTCAACAAACTGTTGTCTTTTTTTTCGGAATACACGAATTGAATGGTGGCCCGATTGAAATCCAAGAAGACAAGAAAATGGCTAAAGCGCTCAAAAGCCACCTTCGATTCAACGTCATCACCATCATCCGCATCGGCATCATCGTTCGACCTCATAAAAGATACCGGTGTCAAGCATAGTAATTATTATGATATTTCGTATTGATCGGATGGTGTTGTTGTTGTGTCCTCCGACCGTGCCATATAGCCCAGGTTACACTCTGCACCTTTCAAGACCGATTACTCGATGTTGAATGGATTTTGTGTTATGCAGCGCGCAGCGGGATAACGCGGTTCAGCCGGCGCGGCTTACCTCTAGAAAATCGAATGCATTTTCAATTTTGATTGGAGCCTGGTGATTTCCCGAACGTGCCATGGCTACGGTGTCAATTGTTGCTTTCTATGGAACGTCCGCGTCGCGAGATGCCTGACTTGAACTCGAATTGGAAGTGTGCCTGTTACGGTGGTGTGGTGGTGGAGCACTGGTGGTACATCGTCGCCGTCGACGGCTTTACGCGTCCGCGTTCACGTTAGAATTGAAAACCGATTGAAATGGAGTGATTGTGCAAAAGGAATGTGAATATATGGGTTTTGGTAATAAACGGTTTCACTTTTTACCACCCACCCCCTGCACCGAAGCCATGCATTCATATATTGGAATATTATTACGAGAGGTCGTGATGATGGTTTTCTCGCGCGAAGATTGCAGATAGTGACGATATATAAAGCAATTTGGAGAGAAATAGGAATTGCCTGGTCGTTTTTGGTTTGCTGACCAGTAAGGAGCGCTCGTGGTGTGAGGTTTGATTAGTTGACCCAAGGGATTGGTGTGACACTAGTCGATGACCTACATATACTTGGGAATCGTGCAGTGGGCCAGTAATTTTCATACAATTTGGATGGGAATGTATACAATTGATGGTAAATACATAAGTGGGAAAGCTTGTTTTACATTTAAGCTTGTTAGAAGGTTCGATTCAATTCCTTTGAGAAAAATCTTTTTTTTTTCACAGCCTCTAAAAGATAAATGACGATTGAGTTGAAAACTTACCCACACTTGAAACTTGGTTAATTTTGGTTAACTTCAACAAAAGGCGCACAGGGATGATTTTTGAAAGCGTTTTTCCGATATTCCTTCATTTTGCGAATTTGAATCAAAATTTTCTTGTTGCTTAATTTTTCGAGAATTTTTTTTTGATCACCACAGGCAAAAGCTCGATGTCCGAAGAAACCATATTTTTTATGAATTTTTTTATTCTGATGGATGACTTAATCTTGATCTTGAATTTCGTTATAACACAAATGATCTCAGCGGTTCAACTGAGGAATTTTCTTTTCGAAAAGGTTAGGTGTTTTTCTGGAGCAGAAGTGAAAATTCTACGAGAAAAAAACCAGAATTCTGCCAAGAATAGTCTTCGAATGTACTCTCGCAGTACAGGAAGACTTCGATTTGGAGCGGAAAAGTGTTTTGGGAGGAGAGGCTTGTAGGTAGAGTTGTTTTATACCAAACGCTAGGAATAATTATTTTTCGTGAGGTTTATTATTAGATGGAGTCATTTCTATGCTCCACAAAAATTAATCATATTTATAAAAAAAAAAGATATAGGCGAATATGTTTTGAGTTTGGCAATGGTTTTTCACTGCCGGCGTGTTCGAGTACTGTATCAGGTGTGAAGACGATTCCATCAACCGGTAGAAGATAAAAGCACCACTAAAGTTCCCGGTTTGGCACACAAAATCTTTATACAATAAAACGAAGCTTGTTCATCTCGCATCTTCCTCAGTAGGACACACAAATACCAATAACAACTCCTTTGACAACTCCTGAAGAACATCCTCCCATGAATGAGCTTCAGGAAATTTTCGGAGTCGGCATTAAAATGTAGTTCAACGTGATGAAGATAGGCTATGATTCAAACTTAAATATTCGTTGAAATCAAAGTAGCGACTGAGGCTCTGTAGAAAAGAAAGACTTAATGGAGAGCAGTCGATTTCGTCAAGTACCTCAAGTCAAGTTTTTTGGACATAAATAATTCTGAATTCTGAATTGTTCTTGATTGAGGATTTTTCGAAAATTGTAGACATTCTTTTCACAGAAGGTATTCTTCGGCACGAAAGAAGCATTCACAGTACCAGCTTTGATTGGAAACGAAAAATGTTTCTTGATTGAGCTGGTGACGAGAGTTTGTCCATTAGCTTGGATATAGCCATATTGACTCTCAAAGGAGCTGTATAGAAGAGACTGAGTTAGAAATCGCCAAACAATGTTCACATTTTCAGGGCTCTTAAATGAACAATTTGGTCGATTCCAGTATACGAAGAACAGATGAATAATCTTCTTCACAATCCACAAAACTCCCCAGAAGTTTCTCCATCGGATTGTCACTTTTCCAAATTTGTAGACATTCTTTTCACAAAAGGTGTCCTAAAATCAGAGGTAAAAAAAGGCCTCACAGGGGTTGTAGCACCAAGTAACCTATCCTCGTTCAAAATGATCTATGCAACTTGAACCATAGTGGAAGAAGGTTTTTGATGCTGAGCGGTTTATATTTTGATTAAATAATGTCAACTACAAAATCGGTCTTCTTATATATTGCTAGAGAGGGTAAACGCCGTCTTTATAATTTTTACTATTATTTTAGTTAATGTCTTTCTGTCTATTTATTTTGATTAAACTAAAAATAAGAAATAACATTTTTAATTCTGTTTAAACTTATTTGTAGAATCTGAAACCTTAAGCAAAACAAACGCCCTCGACAAGAAATTTTTCGTCACAAAAGGGGATACTTTCTTTTCATTAAATTGCAAAGATTTTACTGGAGTACAGGTTTATGCAAAGTTCAGGCTAACTGGGCTAAATTTGTCAACAACAGATGAAAAATCCAAACCAATTTATGATAAACAAATAAAAATAAAATAAAAATATAATTTAAATATATTAATAACCAACAAATAAAAGCAAACCAAAACCAAATTGATGTCAAGTTGTTAGTTGATGGGGAAAAGCATGTCTGTTAAAGGTTAGTATGTGCATTTTTATTCTTTTTTTTTTATCCAATAAGACCCGTGCAGAAAATGTGTCCCCATGACCAGCCATCAAATAAAAAAATTCTGAAAATAAGTTATTAATTAATAAATAATGAAATAATAAAAAATAAAAATGAACTCAAATTTTGTATGACAACAAAAAAAAATATCAAAAATGAAACGCCAATGATTTTAATTTAGTTTAAAAAATATTTTATCCCATATATTATCGATTTTCTTTGTTTTTTTTTCAATAAATAAATAAGTTAAATAAATAAATTAAATAATTAGGCACTAGGGTAGACTAAACTAAATAGACTAACTAAAATTAAAAGGAAGAGAAAATTTAAATGAGAAAGTATAGATTAAAAGAGGAAAGACTTATGAAATAAATTATAATACAAGAAGCGATAGGACTAATTTTTAACAGTCGTTCTACATTATAAATCTATTATTCTTATAATTGCCATCTACTACTAAAACCATAGGGCGAATATCTGTAACTGGAATTGCCAAACGATCCACTACTACTTGTGTGACTTACGAACGGGGTGCTATGATGGAACATATCGAATGCAGATCCGAACGTTCTAGGTGGCGTTTGATAGAACATTGCTGCGGCTGCAGCTGCTGCCGCCGTTGCGGACGATGGCGAATTGTATGTGCCCATACTACCTGTACTGGGATTGCTCATGGGAGACGCTGTTAAATTGCACAAGCTTGTGCCCAAATGCGACTGCGATGTCACCGGTGAGTTAGCACTTGCCATCGCAGTGCCACCATTGTAGTACAATGATTGGTGATTGTTAAAATTACCATTACAAGTACTAAAGGCACTTTGCAGCGATGGCAGCACTGCCGTAGTTGATGGTGATGACGTTGTTGGAGTTGCCGTTGTATTTAGACAAGAGGCAATTGAATGACTAACTGTGGAAGTTTTACCCTCACCTAACATCGTGGAGGGTGTATTGTGTTGTGCTGTTGTGTGCGATGTTACTGGACTTGTTGCATTGTGCGATTCACTACCTTTTATAAGAGCCGCCAAATGCGAAGACAAAGCCGATGATGCCGACTGCGCTTGATCGCGATCCAGGTCACTCAAATGTTCTCTAACTACCGTCATGACCTCTTCGCACAAGCTATTCAGCGAGGAATCCGCCGCAGACGACCCATCGGACGATGCATTCGCACCTGATGCTCCCGTGCCACTACTATTGTTATTGTTATTATTATTATTATTATTATTATTATTATTATTATTACTACCATTATTGTTTGTGGAATTTGGTAATTTAGCTGAAACTTTTGTTAGTAAGGCCGGCACATCTTTATACAAGATGTCCAGTAGCTTACCTGTGGTAAACAGAACGATCGCCTTCAAACACGAGTACTCCGCTGAGTCGACATGCAGTGCCTTCAGTTTCTCGACTTGCTCCTGGAAGATGCGTATGTGATCCATAAAGGCCACAACACGATCCGCCGCCATTGGGGATGCATGAAGACCGGCGGCAGCTAACAGTGGTGCCACATGCAGGGGCATTGAACACTGTGACGCATTGAGGACGAACAATTCGGACCACACCAGTCGGAGTAGTGCCACCTGATCGGTGACTTGTAGATCCGGGAAGAAGGGGATATTTTTCGCCCATTCCACAGCGGAGAAGAGAAGGCGGGCGGCTAATTCACAAATATTATCAATACCCATGATATTGTTGGGCTGCATACATTGGCCATAGCGAGACGTTGGATAGGGTTCGGCACGGAGTAGGAGTGAAATGTAGGAACTTAAATACGGGTGACTATTGAAGCCAGCGACACCCATGTGATCGCCATTGGCGAGCTGATATTGACCATGCATGCCGGCAAGTCCGGGCTGGGTTGGCGGGACGCGACCACGTTGAACAGCTGAAATAAGAAGAGAAAAAATTGCAAACAAAATTTATAAGCTTTGGATGTTGAAAAATAATAATTTTAATACTAATTAAGGGTTTCATCACTCAAACAAAAGGGTCAATATAAAGCTTTTAAATGAGACTACAACTATGGCATATAGAAAAGACAAACCCGCTGCCAAAACTTATACCACAACTTATATCCACAGGTCATATTTTGAGCTTGAAATTTCGGGCTTCGGGACTGAAGTTATTATCGATGCCTTATAAATGTTATAAAATATTTTAAACGGGATGTTACCAGTGCTGACTTCGTCCAAAAGCGTACAAGTAAATTCATAAAAGGTAATAAAGCTTTGATCACTTGGGAGACACTCCATCAAGTTTGTTTCCCGAAAAGGAGTCGTATTCTCGTGCCTATCAAATTCAACAAACCTTCATTCCATACTTTTTTGTAAATGTCAGCCAATCAATCTTATCTCATAAGCATTTTACACCAACCTTCAAGTTGTTCAAACAAATTAATATTTCATCAAGCAGATTCTCGTTCATCACGACGAGCTCGCAATTGATCCATCGATCAAGTGTTCATCTCTTGTAACAACAAGAACTCCCTCAGTTGAACATTGCCCCAACGACAGACAAAGAAACATTCGCATTTTATCCAAATAGCTAACAATTATAAATCACTTTGGCCGCATACAGTCGCAGATACTCTAAGACTAGTGTTTTCCATTATCAAAGTCAGTTGATAATTTGCCAATAATTAATGACAAAGCCTATGTTCATGTGTCTGTATGCCTATGAGCGCGCAATGATTAATTCGTACAAATAGCAATTTTAATAAATATTGTTGATAGTTATTGCTGTTGCTGCTCTACTGATCCAAGGTTGCTGTGCATGTTGGCTTCCAGCTTGTAGCTCACAGCGAATAACGCTTGTAACGTGGTGTTACTAAATGTGTATTTCTAACTTAAACTGAATGGGGTTAAAACGACTCATTAAAGTGAGGGTAAACGAGCGTTTGCATGGCTTCTTAAGCACCGCTTCGTTGCGCCGGTAGCAGCAAAGTGCGATTGACCTGTGTACTTGAAAGTGTATCTATTTTGCATAAAATGAAAATACTCAACCAAAAGATACGCGTATGCCTTAAGTTTAAGATTTCCCTCTACGTATTCTTCATATTACAGAATGAAATTGAATTTGACTACCCCTTTCTTTGTGCCATCGTCCATAGATACTTTATTGCGACAACAGATTGAGTAAATAATGAGGGAAAATATTTGCATCGCATTACAATGCGAGTATTTTCGTTTAATTAAAATAACAATGAAATTCTACAGAACCAGTGCACAGATACTCTTAACTTACTTACTCGGTTACAAGGTCTCGCGCAGGCGAGGGGCATTGTACGAGTATTGGGCTTTCAATGTGCGCCTTGCGGATCGCTTTATCCTTTACGATGTCACGATTAAATACGGATAAATGAAATTGGTAAAGATGTTCCTGGTTTAATTGCAAATAAGGTGAAGTGACGAATATATTTTATTTGCTTTTATTTTTCTTACATTTTTGGAAAAAGTTGTGTGGGCGAACATGTTTATCGTGTTGTGGCAGATACAAAATTTGGAGCATTGAAATCTTTGTGTGATGAAGTGCAATCACCTCTGAGCAGATGATTTATTTAGGTCCAATCAGCTAAAGGAAATATTTATGATATTTTTGCAAGAAAGATGGTTGAGATAGAGTCGCCTGAGCGGAAGTTCTGGCTGTCAAAATAGACTCAATTACAGACTTTAAGTGTCATTGACTCGACCAATATTTGCATTAAGCCAATATTTCAGAGGCCCACAAGAATCTTTCTCGATTGGCTCTGAAACGAGACGATAAGCTACTTGCGAGTATATTTCCGATAAAAAACCGATTATGTTATTCCGAAACTTAGAACGACCTTAAAGAGAATGTTTTTTTCAGTTGAACTTGAATTTAGGCAGGAACTGCTTGCCATAAAACATTTGTTGCTACCAAAAAATTGTATGCACTCTTATGGACAAGGGCGACAAAAAAACTTTGGGAATTTGGATCGCCCATATCAAGTAAACTGCAAGAAGAAAAACAACGAGTATAACATGAATAAGACAATCAAGTATACGCAGCTTTTCAAACACCTACGAGAGCTGGAAATGTACTGTAGCATAAACATTTTCAGGACCAGCAGATGCACGAACTTCGGGTTATGGTCTGGTGTGATAAATTGGCAGAGTTACTGCTTCGTTTTGAAGTCATCAATGCAGATCAAGCCATAGCAAAGTAGAGCGAGCACAAAACAACGATCGAACACATCTAAAATCCGAAGTAAAGTTCCCATGGCAAACAGTTTTAAATTGGCACATCGGGTTAAAAAATTGCAAGTTCCACGAAGGCAGACCAAAAAGCATCTATAAATTTCGAGGAGTATAAAAAGTCGTATATATCTCAAAGTTCAAATTCGTTATCAAATGGATTAAGGGATAGTACTCCATATACAACCATAAAGTGCTGGTTGGCACAAGTGATTTAAACGTCTGCGTTTTCGATTGACTCAACCGAAAGCCCCGCGTTGGATTCCCAGTTCGATTCAAATCAAAATAACTATCTTCCAGCGATTCCTCGCAGAACATTACTTAACGATTGTCCTATGAGGAATCATCGCACAATTATTGATGCGTTATGTTTGAAACGTTCAGATCATTGTTGGATTCTTGAACACACCAAAATCGAAGGCAACGAGGACAACTATTAAAAGTAGACCACAACCAATTAAGTTTACTAAGCTAAGGATCGAACTCGCTGGAGAGATTTGTTGGTTAAGACTAAAGTGACATTAAATTAGTTAACTAAGTACACTTGAATATTTAACTTTGTCCTTTAGCCCTTTATGTCCACGTTTAGTCAAGTTTTTATTCATATTTCAATGAAAATTAAATATTTGTGCAAGCCTAGCTTTTCCTATTTCCTCGTCTTTTAAGACAATAAAAACTCTTCAAATTTGTACGCGTTTCTTCAGCTCAAATTTTATTTCAATACTTAAAATTATATGACTTGACTAGCCTCATGGCGATCCCTAGTGCCCTTTACCATAAGCCACCGTCATCCAACGGCACAAAAAAAACCCTTCAAAATCGATAAATCTCCAATGGGACTTTCAATTGTTGTCGGGACCATCTTCCTTTTGCGATTGTCTTAAATCTTAGTTCTTGTCCACCACAACGGAATGAAGACTACAACGTGTGCACTTAAACGTTATGCGCCTGCCTGGACAATACTCGAACGACAACAGACACACACCTGGTCAAAGCGCAACCATCTCTCTTTCAGATCTTTGCATAAATAATCGCCGCCGAGTTCGTATCTTATTTTGAATATGTGTTTTCTTGTTGTTGTTTTTTTTTTTTTGTTTTTATATTCTTACGCATACAGATGAAGATTTTCCCCGAGTATTTATTATTTTTTGAATATTTTTCTCGCCTCGGTTGGCATTTATGCATCGGTGTCCAGGCCAAAGCTGACCAGCAGAAATTTATCACTTTTCCACGTTCAACAAATAAATAGTGGACGAAGACAAAAATCCGAGGTGCGTAATCCTCCCTTTATTCGGGCCCGTTGTCCCTTCACACGGTTTTTGTGCCATAAATCTAGCACAGCACGTATGGTATGCAAAAATCCCTTGATGGTCAAGCGACAGCAGTGACGGCAGCAAGAAGATAGTGGTCAAGAAGATGAGTGACCCTTTCGGGAGTCCTTAAAATTGTCTTCCTTTTGTGTTCTTCAAAGGAGGAAGAATTTAATTCCAGTTTGACCAGTTTTGATTCCAAACTGGACGACATAGGATTCTTAATCGTCGTTAGTGTTCGGTTTTCGATGTCCTGTCCACTATTTGTCGTACTGGTCATTCTGTTTAATATTTACACAATACATTTGCGTAATTGTGTTTTGATTTCGTCCTTTTTTCTCCTCGAATATCTAAAGATATCTCATTTCAGGTAGATGAAAGGGCCATGGGAAAATACTGACTGCATTTTTTTTTTTTATTTCCTAAGGTCATGATCCCTTGTGACACTTTGTGCAAAAGTCCTCAGGTAGATGACAGTTACACTTGAAAGGAATCTAGAAAACAGGATCAACGAAATCGGTTTACGGGATGCTGCTGTGTGTTGTATGCGGTTTCAACACAAAAAAAAAACGAAACAGGAAAAAAAAGAAGACAACTCGCGCTAAGACACAAAGAAGAGGTGAATGAAAACAAAGACAAAAAGGAGTGATTAAGGTTTCCAGATTTTGGTCAGATCAGGCGCATACAGCATCCACAATCAAATGTTTCCTCTTTTTTTCTTTTCTTTTTATAAAATTTCTCAATGAACGGTGGTGGCAGTGGTTAGAGTGAGAAGAAGAGGTGAAAGATGAGCAGGGCACGTGCTTAAGGATATAATTTGTGTATTTGCTTGTCTTTCGATTTTGATGTCGGGTTAAGGATTTTTTTTTTCTTTTGACGGTTAATGTTGTCAAGTGTCGAAGATCGCGTGATTAAGGAGTTTTTGTTGAATGTGAAGTGACTTTTGCTCTTTTTTTATATTCTTATTATGTGATGATGATGCACTTTTGATAACAGGATATATGCCACTCAAGGAAATCATGGACCGAATGACATATTGTCCTTACAAATGGTGTCCTTATCGGTGTAGTCGAGGTCGAACTGAGGCTAAAAATCGCAAGAGATTTTGAAATTTCACAAAAAGCACAGAAACATCACAATGATTCTTGCCTGTGATTCTTCCTTTGCTTCTTAAATATTATTTCACTAGTAGGAGAAATTAAAAACTGTCAATATGGTGTCTAAATTTGAGAAAAGGCGCTAAAATTTATTAGTAAGGGTGTAGCTTCTGGTATAAGAAGACACCAAGATGATCCTTAAGTTCAGCCGAATCAAGATTTTAGCAAAAACGAAAAACTTTGGATCAAAAGAAGTGAAAAACAGCTTTAAAGTGTCTGAAAGAGCCCAAACGTTCCAAAAAAGTAATAATAAATCTGCAAATTTAAAAAGCTTGGTCGATTTTGAAAATCAACTTTCTCACTATGTTTTTATGGATGATGATTTTAACCTCTAACCAGAGGACTTTCTATGCTGCCGATGGAACGGGGAATTTCAAAGCTAAGCTTAGAAACCAGGTTAAGGAGGAATGTCAATGAAAACTTTTTTTTGTTCGGCAGGCAATTTATCCCTCCCGAGGCAGGAGTCAAATATTTGTTGCTTACGGATCGATAAATATTTAAATTTTCACATGTTTTATAGTGCAACCAAATTATCCTCAAATAACTCAATTGAAACAAGTTGGGCCGTAGCAGAAAACCGAGTTAGGTGGTCGACAGTCTTAAAAAAGCAGTAAATCAGTAACACATGATTCAGTAGAGAATCCTGGAAGGGATTTCCGAGCAATTACGAAAAATAAGGATTGAACTCAAAAATCTTAAGCATTTTTTGTATTTCTACTAATAAAAAAAATCGAATAAAATAGTAATTGAGTTGCATTTTGTGTCAAACAACCCCGGCGATCGTCTTTAGTCTAAACAAACGGCATCCTCTTTATGACATCATAATAATGTTTTTTTCTCAATGATACATCACTTCGGCAATCTAAAAAGTTATTCTACTTCCTTAGAAAAACTAGAATTGTTAATCTCTCTCCAGCACACTGAAACCACCCGATTGACCTACCTAACCATGTTTAGTGTTTTATTATTATCTGCAACACATCACTGAAAAAAAAACAAATCAAGTTCCAGTAAAATATGCAAATAATACGCAATCCACAATATAGTATCTACACATCAGTAAACAAGCTGCACACTATTAAATGCAAAAAAAAAAAAAACAATCCGATGGTCAGTTCGTTGATGGTCAATGGAAGGTTTCATGAGAAAATATTTAAAAAAAAAAAAAAAGCCGGCATATGTAAGCAAAAGTGTACCCTTTTTATTTCTGTTTTTCTGTTGTTATTTATTTACCGGTAAAAAGATTAAAAATAAAACCGAAACGAAATAATTTTCCTATATGACACTTCAACTTAATTGCTTGGCCCGTAGATTGCCCTCGGTTCAACTTTTGTATTGAATTTTCGACCCTCGAATATCCTGAATGCGCTCATATTCCTGTTTTGCTATTTTTTTATGATTTCATTAAGTTTTTTTTTTTTTGAAAGACTACTTTGAAAGACAAAATCGAAGGGAGAATGTGATGAGAATGTGATTTTGAAATCACACAGTAACGAATGAAAGTGGCTGACCAGCAAGTGTGAAGTAAGTTGTAATAAGTCTTTCAGGCTTTTCAGGAACGTCAAGTTTCTCAAGAAAGTGAGTAGGTATGATACACTTGCCTCAAATATGATATAACCAAATCTTAATTTGCATGATTCTAATACAAGTATCTCATAACTTTTTGCAATAAAAACTTAACAAAAATCATTAAAAGTTCGACTGTTAATATTACTTAGCGGATTTTCTTCACCAAATAAAATCATAGATACTTCGGATTGGCATTACCAAGTGACTTTTATCACCTCAACCAATTAAAAAGAATCTACAATCATTAAACTTTACATTGCATTACCATTTTACAACTTCAAGTTTATTGAACAAAACCCTGTTTTGTGCACATTGTGTGTGTATGTATCTGTGTGTGCTTATAAACAAATTATTGAACCCATGAAAGTATCTATAATTACCATAGATACCATAGAAGAGGGAAAAATAATAAAATAACATAGAAATAGCAGCAAGCACACACAATTGAGTACGCGCTTGATTTAATTACTGCGGCAAAATGTGTTTACACACATAGTCCGTGTCATGTAACATTTGTACACTGGAAAGATACCCTGCGAGCACTCGTCTTGTAGTCTTTGATTATAATCGATCTTAACCTAAATGTGGTTTTGTGTTACCGCGTGTCTACTTCCATTTTCTGTGTTTTTTGTTTTTGCACAAATTAATATTTACAGTGATTTTTAATTATACGTTTCTGGGCAAAGTATCTTATGCGCTTGTAACTGGTCAAATATTTGTGTATGACACACTAAATGCAAAACTAGCCTTCTGTCAAAATCAATTGATCGTGCGATCGCGAGTGGGAATTTAGCGCTGCTATTGATGGCGTAACCTCTAATGTTCGAAGTCAATTGAGTGTGCATTGATCGGGTAATTAAATAATAAAGTTGGAGCAGAAATAGAACCGGCAAAATGATCTCTTAATGAATTTGTAACTGGCATTTGTTAGGTAGCAGAGGTTTCATTTGAGGTAATTAGTCGGACGGAGATTTTATAATCTTTCATATAAATGAAGTGCTGATGAATTGTGGATTATGTTGTTGGTAAGCCGGCGGGAAGTAAACAGAGTTGTTATTTTTCATGAATATGAAGCCATTAAAAAATAATGTTCCTGGAAACTATAAGCCGATAGAACATACTTAATTATTTAATTATATTGTCAGATCCAGATACTCAAATCACTTTTAGTATGCTTATATCATAATAAATGATAAATATAATCGGACTTATGTTGTTTCGGGAGCTAGGTTACAAAACAAAAAGTTGATTGTTATACAGAATCGTGCGAAGTTTGCTTCATCTTTCTATTTTTATATTTCAAAAGCGAGTATGCTTTCTGAAAAGCTTGAAAACTTCCACCAGAACACTGTTTAATTTCAACAAAAATTTACAACAAACTGAGACAACAAAAAACAGTTCTGACAAAAATGTAAAATGTAAAAGCTTATGCAAATAAAAATTCCTTTCTTTATGTTGTATCTATTGGCAGAAAACTTTTTCTTGCACCATTATTTTGTCCTTCAAAATGCTTTAGGATTAATTTTGCTTCAATTTTACTCATTTTTGAGTCGGCACTTTGCATTCGCAACCGTATTGCCGTAATACTTTGTCACGTTACAGGTTTCGAGATTTTTTTTTACGCGACTTCAGTCAAGTTCTGGTACATTAATTTTCAATTTTTAGTTTGGCACCGTGAGAGATCTGTTCTCAACTTTAAATAAATCTCAATATGAGGAACAACACATCACTATTCCCAAGACAGTGCCAGTTATTAACGTTCTTGAAAGCCTGCATTCATTTGATGTACTTACGAAAGTTTCCAAGAATCACACGCAATCTCAGGAATTCCATCAAACAAAGTAATTAGCATCTGAAAACAGCACATTTTAAATGTTATAGTTGTACATACATGTTGTTCCAGAACACGCCAGATCTCCACGAGTGCCTCGAAACAATGAAGATCATGTTAACCTGCATTGCCCCGACATGACTTCAACTACTCTTATGGCATTTTAATACGATCGTGTATGATTTAAGCTCGTGCTGCACACATCTCACAATAGTTAGACCATGAATTAACCATTACGTTTATTGAAGTATGAAAAAAATGATCTCAATTCTGAATCAGATAATATTAAGTACGTTGCATAGTTGAGAATTTGATTTTATTGTTACATAATATTCTCGGTGAAATTTCGCTTTGTTCGAATTATTGAATGAGAATATCTGTGAAATTTATCTCGTACGTACAGCTGGTCACGACCCCCTTAAATGTGAATTTAGCCGTAGGGTATATGCGGTTCGACTGGACAATATGAACATAAAGAACTTTAGTTTGGGAAAACGAACTATTCTTAGTTTACTAAATTATTTAAGATTAAATTGCACAATATTTGTATCTGAAAAAGAGGGCTACCAAAAATCCATATTCATTAGGAAGGGTCTTCTCGATGAGTTCCTTTTCAAAAACATAAAATTTGAATCGATTTTCTTAAAGAAAACACAGTGCTCCGCAATCGATTTCTGATCTTCTTTGTGTTCCTATATGTTTTATCATACAATAACGATAGTTCAGGCAAAGTTCTGCGCTATACCTTAGTAAATGTATCTCTTAAGTAAAGAACTAAAGGTGCAGCATACCAAAAAAAAAAAAACTTCCCAACAACAATACCAAAGGAACCATAAATTCGCGGATTAGTGATCATGATCATGCAACATCATATAAAAAATAAAAATGTAATAATAAAGGAACGAGCAACTACTTCCCCCTTTTTGGTACGAAATCGCAAGCAAGTAACTTTAAGAAGATTACTAAGATTCTTTTTTTCATCGTATTTCGTTGCCCTTTGTCTGAGAGATATCTTTAGGATTCTTTTTCTTTTGTCAAAAGTAACCCCATTGAGCAATTGTTTGCCAGACAAACAATACAATCGCCAAGCATGTGTTTGTACACATCCATATCCGAACATAGCCTAATTACGTCTTGAACAAATATGCAAATTATATTACAATGTATCGCAAAGGTTATTCTCTATCGAAGACTTCTGATACATGTTTCTAAAAGTGGAAAATTGGGCACCTCAATCAGAGACAGATCAAGGTATTCTGTCGTCTAAGATGTCGAACAAACAATTGCTAAGTGAACGCTGACTGACTTCCTTTTTATTTTCGAGAATATATTTCGAGATCATTGACTACAAATTTGCGCGCGATCAGAGTTAGCCACTTGTGAATTAGCTGCTAATGTCAAATGTCGGACAACCGAGGAGCTTAACAATTTGCTCTCAATAAAAATAAATTGAATGGCTTTGAATTGACCCTTGAGTTGAGGCTTTTGGGAAATTAAGGAAATGGGAACAATTTAAGAGAAATTAAAACTTACCTTCTCGCCGCATACCCATCTTGAGGCACTTTCGTAATCGACAATATTGACATTGATTCCGATGGTGTTGATCGATTGGACAGTTTCTGCTCCCCCGACACGAATAGGTTAAATTTCGGCGGACTGACCGTTTGAAAAATGATTTGCAGCCTGAAAAGATACAAAGAAAAAGATACAGTCAGTGAATGCGAAAGACATAAATAAAAATTTATTTTATTAAATTTACATGCGAGATGCCATAAGTGTACCTTTACGGACCATATCTGTTTTTTTTTTACAAATTTATTTGGTTTGAGTTTAGACATTTTTTTTCATGTAGCTTTAAATGATTGATCAATAAATTGCCGGCATCTCAATATATTCCCAAAAATAAGGAAAGTGAAGAGAGACGCCAATAAAATTGTTGGAAAACTAGTAGGTGCTTGCGCTATGAGAGGGAAAAAAATATGCCATAATAGCGCTCGATCATCCGAAAGATGTTTACCGGCTTTGAAGATACTTGAAGCAGAGTAGAGCAGTAATCTGGGACTTAAGATCTGGAAACGTTGAGCAAATTGCTCTATAAATAAAGAGAATTTCTTAATGAAGCACTCTAGTCATACATTTTGAAATTGAAATTCGGGCTCAAAACTTGCAGCCATTTCAATCTTTTTTATTCCTAGGGCTAAAAGTTTTGCATCCATCGCAACCAAAATCTTCCAGACTCTGACAAGCCTTACGACCGACAGACATTGGCAAGGAAAGCTGAGAGATGTGGAAACTGGCGACTTATCCCATTAAATGTCGTGCTGTGTGATGTGACATTATGATAGTCTCACTGTGGACGTTGGTTGCTGTCTCCGTACTTGAACAGTACCGTACCGATGTAGTCTCCAGTTGCCATCCTGTTTTGTTTTTTTCCAACATCATCTCATATCAGTCGCCGTTTTGCGGTTACGAATTGTGACCGTTAAAAAAGCAAGCAAGCTAGCAACATATTCGGCACAAGCCCCTAGGATGGGTTTTCTACCTCACGTCTGGAGTGGATATAGTCTACGCCGTGCAGATACAATATACTCGTATTTCCTGAAGAAACAAGAAGAGATACTTTGTTAATTGAATCCCATTAAGTTAATTTTATAGGCGTTAAGGACATGTATCGGCGGGAAATTTGATGGTATTTTTTGTTTACCTTTTTTTCTGTCTTTCTGCATTTTGTGTATTTTACGGTTTGCTTCTTATTTTTGTATGGATTTTTTTTGTTTTTCCACCTTGGTGTTGTTCGGTGACATGAAATGTGTTGTTGTACGGATTGATGTGCAAATCGTACGGGGGGAACGATACATCTTGTGGGAGCCCATTTAGGAGCAATGATTTTTATCTGGAATTTATTTTTGATGCTTGGCTTAAAGCGTTCGTGGCGGTTTTTCAAGTCGACAGAAGAGACGGCGACCGACAAGACGATGGCTTGAACTGAGTTGCGTCGTGCGCTTTATGTCCGCTGGCGAAACGTTTTGTATCAGTTTGGTTGTGTATACACGTTGTCGCCAGTCATATATTTGGATGTTGCGATCGGTTGAGTTTAGTGTTTTTTTTTTTGTTTTGTTTTTGTAGACTGCTTGCAGCGATAGATATTTAGCTATTCAACGCTGTTGTACATGTGTCGTGGAAGCGTGTCTTTAGTTTTCTCATCGTGGATTGATTTGGTTTGATTTAAATGGAATGGCGTAAGGGGAATTGTTGGTGTTTTTTTGGGTTTCGGTTAACTAAAATCTAAATGACCTTTTTTTAGTGTCACATGAGATATGCGAAAATATATCACAACATCAACAAACTGCAGAAACAGGAATTTTATTGGCAGAATGGTTTTCTTAATATTTATAATATTCGTGATCGTCAGAATTTACATTTTCAACATTTTTTGGATACATTTTTGGTTCCTTTAAGCTCGGGTAATCCATACTCGGAACTTTGTGAGTCGATGTTCAGAATACTTGAAGAGTGCCTTGCGCCGGTAGCGATCTGATAACTTTCGTTGCGGATGCTTTCAGTTGCTTTTACATTTACATCCTTGATCCATGATCCATGATCCTTTGCGTACCCCTGCGTTGTCTCATAATCTTAGTATCACGATAATCACCTTTGTCAGATTGTTAAATTGCAACAATGTTACCTTAAACAACCTCGGCTTCTCTAATGAATAAGGTAGCTTTCTTATGCTCGTATAGCAAAAACAACTAAAGGTAATAATATCATATTTTAATTGTTAGACATTTATATATGGCATTGGGTTTCAATATCACTGAGTTAAATTTTTCTACAACACTACAACATAGATAAACACTCATATCTTAGAAAATATATATCACAGAAGTTCGCTCTCTTCAACTGCTTGCAGAGCATTCTAAACGCAGCGGACTGGTACAAGGTCTTTTTGCCTTCAAGCCTGCCCATTAGGACAAACTCAAATCTTGGGTTGATATTTTCTCACTTGCCTTTTATGCCGCCCATTTATACAGCCCTGTTAAAAGTAATGCCTCACTTTGACTTAACACTGACGCAAATTGATTTAATGACATTTTAATTGTATTCGCATGACGACGTAAGGTTAAGTATTCACACAACCCTTTCCAGGTGAATAAATAACGCAAACACTATAATCGCGCGTATAAACTAGAAAAGAAATAAATAAAAACGCACATTAAACTTGTAAAAACAAAGTAGTAGAAGAAGAAACACTTTGTGGCATATGAGTTTTAGTTTTCCCTTCAGGGCCTACCTACTATTCGAAAAATGAGAGGAACAACTTCACTTAAGAACATCTCGTTAATTAAAATGCATCGCGTCTTTCGACTTTATTTTGCCTCCCTTCTTCGTGTCATAGTAGCATCCTTTGGCATTGCATGAATTCTGGAATTTTTTGACTTCGCGAGGTGACTCTATGCCACATTCTATGACGACGATGACGATGATGATGAGGTGTGCTTTGCTTTCTCTGTTGTCCGCCGACAACTGTTGCGGCAAAGACAGAAAAACTGAAGACTACAGAGGTTCCCTTTTTTTTTCTGTTGACTGAAATTTATGATATCTTAAAATGTCAATCTTGCACAATTATTTTTTGAACAAAACAAATTAAGCCGAAACAGTAAAGTTACACAAAAAAAAAGGAAAAGGAATCAAAACACGTAGTGATGGAAAATTAGAATTCCTATGTTTTGGAAAGAGGACGAGACGGTGCCACGGGATCTGTTGGAACATGCGTCTGTATGTCTAACATTTTCCATGGAATTGCAACATTTTACACGGCGCATTTTAATTTACGATCATAAAGTGCACGAGTCCACAAAATGGAAAGTGAAGAAAAATGTAAATGGGTAGATAACTATACAACTTTAAAACGGGTTGCCACTTTATGTGGATTGTACTTTGTCATAAGAGTAGGCCACCCGTGATTGGGGTTGTGTGAATTGCTGGAGTTAAGTAATATCAACTCACATAAATGGATCAAACGCAAACAGGTTAAATTTTGCTCTTTTTTTATTTCAAAGAAAAACTGTAATATGGCAATTCAAGTGAAGTTAGTTTAATGTATCCTGTACCAAGGCAACTATTTTGTGTCTTCAATGAAAGAGACCTTTTTACTTGGTTTGAAATCTTAAAAAAAAATACCACCAATCTGGTTGCTTCAACTTGTTATGCGCACGTGAGCACATCTGAATGCGTTTTTCGATTCTACGCGCATATAAGTTATATAATATATAATGACAAAAACTTCTTCCGCAAAAGCTTGATAAGATTCAGAACAGTGACCAGCGCTTAGATTAATTTATCAACCAAGGGCGTTCAAGTTAGAAGTTAGAAATGAAGCAGTGATAATCCGTTGCAAAATTTATTATTTCGAAAACAATGCAAGCTTCTATTCAACTGACAACCTTACCCGTCAAGATTCCACAATGCAACCACATTCCATAAACATCTCGAAAATCGCCATCAAATCTTCAAAATCTCTAGAAACTAGAGCGACAAGTGACAAAGGGTGGTAATATTGCGAAAGACACCAGTAGCTGGTAGGATTACTTTTATAAACTTTCAAGGATAGGTACCCACAGTATTCCTTGGCTTAGATTTAAGTCATGACCATTCAATTTTTTTTTATCTAATCTTGATAGAGATTAAGAGATGACTCTTATTTTAAAAATTGTAAGGAAAAACATAAACAATCATGTTAATTTGTTAAAAAAAAACATTAAAAAAAATGTCGGGCACGTTCCATTTATTTGAATTTTCATATCAATTTTCGAAGAGTCGTTACCTACTCAGTAAAGTAACCGCAGTTTTTCTTGATTCTCGAGTACCTTAAGCAACTTGCAAGTACATATATATTTATTAGTCTATGTTGTTTTTTCAGCAGATAATTGCTCTGGTGCAATGATCCACAAAGCGATTACAGATAATATCTAAGCAGACAAAAAAAAAACCTGATGGCCACGTATACGAGTCACACACGATACCCAAGTCTACCAAGCCGGTTAAAATAACAACTCAATGTGACTAATCTTACCACTTTCAGTCTGTATACCATTATTTTAAAATCAGGACGTCAATCCTACTTCAATTTGTTTTTAAAAAAAAAAAGGAGAAAAATACTTTCCTTCCAACAGATTACCTACCTATTGGGGTCAGAAAAGCCAGACAGCATAAGAACCGATGCGAATCCGATTCTTAGAAAATATAAGTATTTTTGCTAAGTTAGTTGCTTAGTTAACCGCTTAGAATTAAGCGAATATTGTATCTTACGACATGAAAGTAAAATAAAAAAAAACATAATATTCTAACTAGAGTGCCACTGCAACTTTTGTGGTTTCCAAAGACAGTAAGTATTTAGTACACACCCGAAGCGTCTCCTACTAATTGGATTAGAATGAAGCAACTCTACAGAGGAATTTCACAAAAGGAACGCTTTTTCGGTGGACACCAAGTTCGCCTACATTATTGTCTTGGGATTTGTTTTCGGCTGAGAATTACAACTTGAACAAAACTTTTGGATTTTCTTATAATACTTGTAATAGATATTTCAAATCTGGATAGAGATACATTGTTGCTTTGTAAGGTTTAGTATTACAATTAATAAACTGGAGAGAAAAAAATCACATCTTATTAATTAACAACACGTAATAGATACGCTCCGATAAAAGTCGTGACATAATCTACCTTTTAATTTAATTAAGATCTCTCCCGAACTAACAATCGCTGACTATCAAGGAAAAAAAATAATAATAATAGACCAATTCATCTAAATTGCATAATCGCCTATTGATATTGTTCATGCGAATAATATACCAACCTCTCCCTTCACAAAATAGAAAGAAAAAAAAAACTATCAAGCAAGTAAACTTGTATCTTTTGTACAAAGAATTGATTCCCATAGTTCAGATGGAAGACGGAGAAAATCGTGTAGCGCAACGCGACGATATGGTTTTTCATCGGTCTTTATACCGGCCATTCGGTCAGTACCTGTGTGTGTATCATTTCATTGTCCATTCTGCTGCTGGAGTATCTACAAACAGCCTCGCTTACTACATGAAATTTAAATAGTTTTTGAACCTCCACCATTGATCCCAATTGAGTAAAAATAAAATTAAGAAAATCAACTGGATTTAGATATGATTTTTTTTTAACAATTTATCCTTCATCATTCTTCAAAGATACATCCATGTACTCCTTTAGGAATATCTTGGGCTTGGATCCACCCTTTTTCGGTTATTGATATTGTAAACGTATGGAACCTTGGAATAAGCCCGACAATATCTCGAAAGATATCTTTCAATAATTGTATCTAAGCACACGTAGGTATATAAATATATCTAAGCGTACGGTACCCATAAAAAAAAACAAAACAATTCATATATGTGTGCAGGGGAGATGTGAAGTAAAAAGTCGTGACTTGAACAATACCGAAGAAGTTCGTTCGTTGGCTTGCTGTAGCACAGTTTACTTACTCCTTCCTTTGACCGAATGCAGTCACAGTCAGAGAGTTTAGTGCAGCCAAAGTATTTCGAAAAGCAATCTTCACATACCGCAGAGGAAGAGCAAAAATCGACCTCATCAGACTTGGTCGGTGTTGTTTTTTTTGGTGATATTGTGCAAGAGGCGCATGTATCTCACATTCTTCAAGAGTCTTCGCTTGCTGTGCTTGTTGTGTTTCTTTTTAATTTCTTTTGTATAATTCCCATATAGCTCGCTCTATGGTCAGTGTCGGGGCTGTGTGAGCTGAATTCTTTTAATAACTCCTTCTTCCTATGAAAACAACTCAAGCCGACGAACGCGATGGCCTACAACGCATAGAATGTGTGTATTCTAGCAAATAGAGTGTTGCAGATACACAAGTATTCCCAGGAAGTACCTGCACAGTGTAAGCAGCCTCAACCAACATCCATACACCAATCCTTAACAGGAACAAAACTAAACGCCTCAAGCTAACGTCTTGCAATGAATCTTCATAATATATAAAAGCAAAAATACAAGGAGAGACGATGGAAAAATGAAGAAAACATCTAGTGGGTGGTTAAAGAAGGTGGAGCGGGACAAGGAATGGGATCTCCTCAAACATCATTTTAGCTTTATGCTGGGAACTGATGCATCTTCGGTTGGAGTTTTTGTTACTTCAGGTTATAGAACAAACAGCGGTCTGTTCAACGAAGATGAAAAACAGAAAAAAAAAAAAACAAAAAAAATCTGGAGTGAAGACTCCGAAAGGTGGTCTAACCGCTGTGCGCCGTAATTCTTGTGGTGTGGGTGAAACTAGGTGAAGTGCGCTATGGATTATATTTTTGTTTTTTTTTTGTATAATCTTTTGCGATGGGAGGTGGTGAATTTCGATCTTATGCTTTGCAGATTATAGAAGATATTCCGTATCAAGGCGTATTACGAGTTAAGATACAAGTTTGAGAAATTAGGACCGTCTTTTATGAAAATATTAAGGAAATCAAATACGCACTAGGCAAAGCTGCTTAATGAGGTAGATGATGACAAGTGGCAAAATATCAATCAGCTGAAAGTTTAGCAACATTGTTGAAAAGAACAACAAATCGCAACGAAAAAAATTAACATGAACTAATCATGGGTATTCAAGTGCATGTTGATGAGAAATTGTGTCCACTTTCCAACGAAAATAAAAATTTATGGCAAGCAACAAAGCGAGAATATGATATTTATGTAAATATATTTAGTAATTTAGGGCATTTAATCACATACATTTTTTATTAGACTGCGAATTTTCGACAGTTAATGAATCTTGTGCGATGAATTTTGTCTAAGCGCACACTTTACTAAAATTCACTCCTGGATATTAAATAGAACATTTTTTAGCCTGTTCGCAAGGTGAGGTCGTAGAAGTTGAAAAAATTGAAATAATTAAGAAATGAGAAACATCTCCAAAGTTAAACCCGCCTACAATTTTGAGAAATTTAAAAATATCGTAATATCAATGCTATTGAGTAAACCGCGAACACTGTGATTACGTGTGGAAGATTTTTTTTGGTCCTCAGAAACATCTCCACCATTTTTAGTTTCTTGAAAAACTTATAGAGGTTTCATTGACTTGAATTCCTGCCTATGCAAATGTCGTCAAGATAACATTTTGCTCGAAAAACAAAACATGTTTCAAGATTCGAAAAATTCTTAAAAACATGCTGACAAGAAAGAAAAATGTGAGGATCTCAGATATGAGATAAGTTTTCGTATATATATTAATATATATTATTGTTATATATTCTTGTGTTAACATGCAACTGGGCTAATGTTAACCCTTTAGTACACATTTTGTGCCTGTGAATCCATGTTGAAACTTAGGAACATGTTGATAAGACGGCAATTTTCAATAATTAGGCATATCTTCAGAAGGCAACAAGTGTTTGTGTTTATTTAGAAATAAATATTGAAAGATATTGGTTGCGTTGAGACACATGTTGACAGCCAATGAGCAAAGATATATTCTGGATTTTTGCTGCTTTAATATTATATCTTCTTGATGTTCCCAAACAGAAAAGCGTCTCTAAACCTCCCAAGCTCTTGCTGTGTAATTAAGGCAGATACTCTTAATGTCGTATGGTTCTTCAGATTGGAAATCCTGGAACGCTAAAAACGTTGTATGGGATCAAGAGGCTAGTATTCCAATAAACATATCGATAAACAATCATACATAGTAAAACCTGGAATGGTCCTGAGCTGTCTCATAGTGTGAGACTTTCTGATAAAAGGGCGATGAAAGAACCGATGAATCAGCAAGAAAGTAAATTTTCCACTTAGCAAAGTGGCGAAGATCAGCCATATCTTGTAAAGTATAGAGACAGCTTCTCTAGCCATTGCTAGCAGACTAGCAACATCAGTGGTCCAATATTCAAAGCCTTTTAATGATGAGGAGAAAACGATAACAATGCGATAACCAACGAGTACCTATTTTAAGATTCTGCATTCACGTGAAGCATTTAGAGGTAATTTTTATGGTTAAGATTCCTTCTGCGGAAGTTCTCTAGTGTCTCTCAAACGGAACGTTGCTTAACCTAATCTAGCCTCTCAGTTTTTTGCTACAATTGATTTGGATCAATTAACAGAATTTTAATGGCAAACAAAATCAAAATTTATGTTGACAACATAGTTAACATAATTTTTCGGTGATGAGACATGAAATACAACCTCAACGATGTGGATGATCCGCATTGAAAATCGATAAATCCCAAATTATTATCACGAAATTTGGCACATCCTACAGCACGACTGTATCATCACTCTACCTAGACAGCTTAAAATATAACTCTTCCATCACGAAGTCTCATATAAAATGCACTCAAGCATGCGTTCTGTATTATCGGTTTTTTATTTTTGCTGCACTGTGCGCGCATGCGCTGTGCACACTTAACGCCTAAACATTTAAGGAAGTCTCTCCAATGAAGATCTTGCCGTACACTTCAATCCCCGCAGCCTCATCACCGTAACATCAGATGGCTTACATTACAGCGCGAAACAGGTTAAATGTGTATAAATGCCGAGTTAATAAGTGCAAAAACGAGCTATAATGCAGCGTATCCATGAGGTATCTATGGGCATGGTGCAGGCGCATACATAGCTGTCATGCAACCGATATAGTTTCGGTCAATGATCGACTTGAGAAGTGTTGTTGCACTCACGGGAAGGAAGTAGTACTCGGATAGTAGAAGAAGAGTTATTACGTTAGATAATAATTACAATTTAATGAACGAGCATGAACTTTCTGTTCAGACAGAAAATAGCAAGAACCGAACAGGGGAGACGGAAG
This sequence comes from Orthonevra nobilis, assembly GCA_963555765.1. Classification (NCBI taxonomy): domain Eukaryota; kingdom Metazoa; phylum Arthropoda; class Insecta; order Diptera; family Syrphidae; genus Orthonevra; species Orthonevra nobilis. The sequence goes on along the minus strand of OY743227.1, from coordinate 77,330,852 downwards.
TAAAAAGAAAAAAAAATACGTAGATGTGCCGCGCTTATTACTCGTGAAGATGGCCATAAGAATTGGGTCAGTTCGTCATCCTTTTCCAAACAAAAAAAACAAAAAAAAAACACAAGAAATGAACGAAAAAAAAATGCAGTTGAATGATTCATGATCGCTCTCGTGGTGAAGATTCATCGAAAAGATAGTTAGATACTTTACCGATTCTCAAGAAGGAATCCTCTCGTTCTTTTTGCCGAGGCGAGATTTTCTCTACTTGCACTGCCGTATCTGTAGCGAGTATTTTGAGCTAGAAGACAGGAATGCCTGCCTGCCTGATTGTCTGTTCAGATGGTTGGCCACGGCTGGATGGTGGAGTAGTAGGTGATCCCCTCGTGTGCAGCAGCAGCAGCAGCAGCAGCGGGGTGCGCAGTACAATAACGATGCAAACAATTTGAAAATGCGCCTCTTTCGGGATATGGCTGCGGTATATATTGCTGTTGGGGAGTTAATGTGCAGCGCGCACATCAGCATCAGCATCGGTATCGGCATCGGACGAGAGGGCTTTATGTTCCATCGTGCACCTTAATTCCTTGCGGGATACCAAAAAAGACCAAGTTGTTTTGTTTTGTGGTGTGTGCTTTATTGAATACCCACCTCTTGCTCACAACAGACAACAAGCGAATCTTAAGTCTGCTTAGCTCAGACTATGTACCGAGTGCGAGTAACTCGTCGTAGGCAGGCATAGGGCTTATTTAGCTTTCTCTACTTGTATTTTTCTTTTCGTTTGTTTTTTTGTCTATTTCAATGGTATATAACGTAATTAATTAAACCGTTACCGGAAAGTTGTGTTTTCGATCACGATTCTCCTAAGCAGAAAAAAAACCAAAAATAATCGAAAGACAACCTTTGCGTCTCCGAAGACCAAATGTATACAGCAGCGTGCAAATCCCAAAGACCGGGAAGCACCGGACGATGGAAACTACAAAATTTTCCTCGCTGATTTAGAAGGAGTACGTGATGGGTGTTTAGCTTCTACTATTTTTTTTCATGTTTTTGTCCTATCCATCTATCGAAACGTATCTACTAATGCGCCTGCATCAATTGATTAAGAGTTGCATGCATCTTTTACTGTATTTGGATATGAAAAATTGTCTAGATATGCCCTGAGGCAGTACCTACTTTAGAAGCAGAACAAGTTAAAATGGCTAATTAATTTTGACCTAATGAATCTGTAGCATGTAATTTTTGCACCGCTATGAAGCAGTTTTCTTTTCTTCAGTCTACTTCCGCCATGCGAACAAAATCTCTTTTCTTTTCTGCCTCGAGTAGCGCGAAAATTTGTCATCCAATGTTGTGTTTATAATCGTGTGACAGGCTTTTGAGCATGACATGACACATTATAAAGTACATACAGAAGAGGTTCCGTGTTACATGCTTACATTTGCTCATGTTTTTTTTCTGAAGTTGTAAGTTAGATGTTGCCGGTGTTTGTTGGGCTGATGGTATTAAAGTGAAAAATGGTTGGAATAAATTTCACTATTTTCTCAAGGATTTAGTTAGGTTGTATACCAATGATTGGGGTCTAAAAATTGTGGCTGAGGTTCTCATGGTCCAATTAATAGATACAACCATGAGGAGGAGGCTAAAAGAAATTCTATTCGAAGTGAAATTTGCTTTTTTCGTTTCTTCTCCTTCGGTTTATAATGAAGAAGATGAACGAGCAGCAAATTGATGTATGGTCATGAGGAGAGGTAAAGACGTGCTATGAAAAACAATTATCTTCAGGGAATTGAATTCTCTTGGGAGCAGTTTTTATTTGCATATTGAAAGCGATGGGTAAGGGGTTGCCTCTGAAAAGCGTTTGTATTATGAAATACATCGCGATTGGATTGTAGATAGGACTTATGTAGATGTAAGCTTGTGGTTATCGCATAATAGACTTGCTTTTGTAAAAAAAATAACGACCATGCAGAATTTTATCTCTGCGAAAAAAATAATCAAGCGTTGAAACTTTTGAAAATTCATAGTACTTTTTTGCTCTAATCAGCGCTTATCAGTGACTTATTGATCAGCACGTAACTCATCGTGTTTTGCTCGAAGCACTCTTTAATTAAACATTTAGAAGATAATTGGAAGGTGAAACATGTCTTTTTTCGGACGGAACTAGTTCGGGATATGTCGATTAAATGAATCGGAAAAATTCTCATACATAGCCTGCAGAATAAGAAAATCGCCCCAACATGAATATCAAAAATATGGTGAACAACATTGTTCCAATTCGTTCCTGGAACCAGTCATTTACATACGAAAAATAGGCACGATAAATGCCGTGGAACTAACATGTCCATATCCAGTTCCGCAGACTTTCGAAAAGAATTGTATTTGGCATGAATGAGTTTAAAGCAATTAATCTAAGCTTGGATGTGGCGGGCTAAGGCTTCAAACCATGCTCAGTTTCAAATACGCCGGCGCGCAAATTAGAACTTAAAATCTTTTTCTTCACCGCAGCACTGGGGAATTGAAAAAATGACGCACATACATTTTACCCAGGTTTGCTCCCATAATGACGCACTAAGCGGTCCAATTGATTAACCACAGATCCCCAGCATGGGTCAACGCCAGGACTAAATATATTTATCCGGTAAGACTAGTAGAATCGTGGTGTTTTCGACTTGCGGGTAGTCAGATCGGTTTTACAACGTTTTATTTCCTTCTATAGCTTACGATGTCGAAGATAGACCGAAAATATAAACTGCCCGTGGACAGAATAATTCTTCCAGTGCCGACGGTTATTCAAATCAAACTTTTTTAATTTTCAGCTTTCTGCGTCCATCGATTTTGGTTTCGTGGTAAGCCAACAAAGAAGTAACTGCTTGAATTGCAGACATCTTTCTAACTTCCAGAAATTTGTTGTAAACTTGTATCTTTTTGAAAATATCAATATTTCAAAAGACACATTTTGAGAAACCTTTAAACACACGAGGATTTGAAAAGCGACACATCGTATATCATCTGTTCATTCTAACTCAGATTTACAAATTTAAAGCGTTGAAGTACACATTTCGTTCGTCTTTCGTGCAACATTCCTCAAATTTTGCTTAGAACAGCCAACTTAAAATAAAAAAAAAACTCCCATAACCCACGAAAACCAGAATAAACGCTTCAAAACAAACACCACCCATGACATAATAAATGCATTATTATTATTATTATGGTCACTTAAAGCAGAAAAAACGTAACATGCTCCGGCGCGGCGTAAAGTAATTAAAAGAAGATAACACACCTTTTTAAACGAGTGCCTTAAACTGGTTCGCATTTCTTGGTTTTAAACGGAATTTAATATTTCTTTCGTTCATACACCAAACAAGCTGCGGTTACAATTCCCACGGAAAATACTTGCCAACATGCAACAATGTTTTTATGTACAGGCCTTTCGTCTTGTAAACTTTTAGTACTTTTATATCAGCATAAAATGGCTTAAACTGAATTTCTCACGGATTAAAAGTTTGCATAACTTATGCCGTGTTAGGTGTTGGTATTCGAAGAAAGAATCCTACGGCACATTTTTGTTTCAATTTGTATCTTTTTTTGATCAGAAAAAAAAAATTCGTAAAAATAACGCCTACAAAACCACTGTGTTTACAGTGGAATTCATTTGGGCGTTCGTTTGGAGGTGTATCTGTTGATTTAGTTTGATTTCGAGAGATTTGGCACTGCCGATTGGGAGTGGCTTAAAATCGATTTGATTATAAAAAAAAACACAACAACAATGACATCATCATTGCAACAATTCAGCAAGTTCCATCCATTAAAAGGGATACTCAAATCTTGCACGTAAAGTTCATTTAAGTTATTGCCCCATCACAAAACCGGTGTTTGTTGCGTGCCTTTACCAGTTATATTACTACACCCATTCTAAGCCGATTCTCGTTCCTCTTCTTTCTTTCTTTTTTGTGCGCTAAAACTTGTTAATGCTCACTCAATTCATTTAAGCATCGGCCGAACGAGCAAAAAGGGCAATCAACACAATACTATTAGCCCCGCATGGACAAAGAGGCCGAGTGCTACAGAGGCCCCATTAGGGAAGCCATCATATGCCAATAAAATTCTATTAAACAGATAATAACCCGACGTATTTTAGTTTCCACCAGAGGTGAAAACCTATCTAAAGTGAATTCGCATACACACTCGTGCTCGTAAAATTAATGTTTATCTACGATTGCGATGGTTTATTGCGTACGAGTGAAAAGCATCCCCTTCCCTGTGGTTCATTGAAATTCCCAACATGTTGAAATCAATAACTTGAAAATAATTCATGACTTACATTCAAATCAGATCTCTTAGATTCACATTTCATACAACGTCTCTGGGGGTGGTTTGGTGGAATATTGTGACAAATTGTCTCCTGCCAAGTCGATAAAAAACGCATTAAACAACACAAGTATCAGGTTTGTGTGTTCAAGTCCACCCAGACGGCGGAAGGAGATTTTATGGAAAAAATATGCCATCCATCTCCCAACCCCCATCTTTTTATGATTATGATAACTAACGACAAACGGTTTTTCTATCTTCGAGCAGACTCTGGCTGAGACAGTGAAAGAAATAGACTTTGGACGAAAGGACAAACTGTGCGGTTTTGTCTTAATGTCAAAATGATGCAATTCTAAGGGGAGAGCGCACTTTGGTGAAACAAAAAGCAAAAAAAAAAAGTTGGAAGCAAAAGATGTTCAAAATGAGGGCAGAAGTCTTGAACATTGCCAAAGGAATGATACTGAGACGCACAGTTTTTTTTTTGCAAAGTGTTTTGTTTTGAAATATATTTTGTTGTTGTCGTCCTTTCAGGACTGTTGAGTTTCCTTTAGCTTGCGTTTGACTTTTTCCCCAAAAATGTCACGATGAGTTTTATTTGTAATTTGTCAAGGATTTATGTGATGTCTGTGAAAAGGTGGATAAAAATCCAGACGAGATGAATTCTTGTGCTGGGAATGTGTGACTTTTAGAGTACTGGATTATTCTTCAGAATCAAGGCTCATACGATGCACATGTTTTTTTATCAAAATAAGTATAAGTATTAATGTCAAACAAAAAGTATGGGGGTCCGGCTAGATTTCATAATCATAGCTAGGACACGGATTTATTGCAGTTTATTGCAGTTTACTTTGCATCAACAATTCCAAGCTGAGGTGAGATATGAAAGCATATTTTGGTCAATATAAAAAAGGCTAACACGACAAATCCACCCCATGTGTAACTAATTTTCCTGACAGAAATAAATCCGGCGAGAATCGCAAGTTTTCTATGTTTTCATGCATCCAAACATCAATGGTCACATTCGTCCGTTCCGTAGATTCCGTTGGCTAATTGACTGCACCAGACGACAAGCTTTTCAAAATTCCAAAAATAAGTGAACACTAAATTTCTCAACCTTTCGCAATCCCTTCTTCTGGATTCCCTCAAGGTAGCCAATTAGGACCAATAGTCTTTGTTTTGATATCCAATGATGTCGGTAAATATTGTATAACATCGGGTCTGGGTACGTGCATATGCCGTACTATCATACCCACTCGAAAAGAAGAGATTCTCCAAAGCCTTACAAACAAATAAAACAAATAAAAGGAAATAGAATTCAAGAAATGATGGAAACACAACTCGAACTATCCCGTCGAGTTTATTTAAAGAAAAAGCTTATTATTCAGCTTATTTTACTTCATCCATTTATAGGTCTTAGAAAAATGACCTCACTTACAAAACAAGTGCAAACCCAATATATCTAAAAGCCAATCTAGAGAAGCATTTACGTCTTATATTCTGAAGGAACTTGAAGCACAGCCTTTTATTGCTCAAACTAATAAGCAATTTCACGCTACTTAAAATTGTAATTAGACTCTATTAGTCTTAGTTCGATCAGTGTGTGTCATTCTCGTGCAAGTTAATCTCATCTTGGAGAAGCAACCTTAATTACTAAACTCATGGGAATTTGCGCTGTAGTTGGTTTTAAGGTCGAAAACTTTGCATCGACAAATTGCGATAAAAAATGCCGCTGGCATTTTTGAAAGGCAAAAGATGCGTTACTGGAATCGGGACACAGATTTTCATGGCCATAATTTTATCACTTGAAATAATCATCAAGGATCCGATATTCACTCATTCAGGTACTCTACCGGATCATTCCTTGTTGCACATGAAAGGAAAACTTCAGATATTCCCACGTATCTATGAATCTAAATCGCAGCTCGTCCGCGATCCCATAGGGATCTCACAACTCTTAGCCATGTCCGTGTTAAAGATACAAAACAAAAGAAAACAAGAAACAACCAACTCCAGCTCATAATTAATGATGTCCACCGAAAAAACAATCAAAAATACCCGAGCATTATCATCACTATCCCCGTCGGGGACGTGAAGAAACAACAACAGAAAAAACTCAAGGAAACCAAGGACTGCCGCGACAACTCATCAAAATAATAATCAGATCTAACGAAGCAGAAATAAATCGCTTAGTTGTCGTCCCTCCTCTTGACATACACGCTCACTTGGTTCCTCTCTTGACTTGAGTCTATTCATTTTCCTCGAAATCGTCCTCTTCTCCTCGTCAGATCTTCTTGAATTTTGGTTTAGAAAACAGGATTAAAACATTTTACAAAATTGTTGACCTCGTCATCAACATCATCGCGAAGGATCATTATCATCATCAGCCGCGGCAGCGTGATTATTGGTATGTGCCAATGTTATGATGTAAACGCTCGTCCAAGGGTTATCCGCCGCGTTGCGCCATGATTCCAACTCCGAGATCTTTCCAAAACCAAACGAAGAAAGAAAAAAAAACTGAAGAAAAGATATACCCAAGAAACAAGGCAGACAAGGCGGACACGGAGTATAAGGAATATTGGCCAGATGTCTGATTTTTTCTTCAGCTTCCTTCTTCCTTGTCCCTTTTTGTTCGTCTCTGCCAGGCTTCGTAGGTTTTGTTATACCCTTCTTTTTTTATGCTTCTCTCTAGCCAAGATATTTGTTACGTCAATTAATCTTTTTTGATGAAACTCCAAGTCCAAGTCCAGCTAGACGCGCAGACACGATTCACACATGAAACACAAAAACTCAGACAAAAAGTATCTCAAAGTGCAATATGGGAAATTTTTACGTTGAACAACACGGAAAAGATAGAGAGATTCAATTCTTGGCGCTGACTGCGGTCAAACTTGCATAGAGACAGAAAAGATGTTCGTGCAAAAGATCGGAGCTGTTGTGTGCGTGTGTATTTGTGTACGATGATGATGATTGAAGCTGGCCAACATGAGGAGGCAAAGAGGTGTTTGTGTTTTATGGAAGAACAAAAGGGTCCGGTTTAACCCCTTTATGTTTTGATTCACTTTCATTAGTGTAACTGAAGAGGATCGCTGATGGCAACAAGTCGCCTTGTTCTGGTTCGAATGTGATAAGAATCTTATCAATTATGACCGAGACGTGCCGACAGAACAACGAAAGATACAACTTGAAGGGAATGCTCGGTATACATGGATACACAGACGAGGTTATTATCATTTTATTTTTATCATTACTGCCTGTTTTGACATCGTAAATTATTGTTGAGATACATTTTTATACGAAGACAAAGCAGACACGATTCAGAGATATTGGAATTAAGTCTTACGAGATGGAAAATTGAAGTGAACTATGAACAGACAATGGAATCTTGAAAAGAAAAGGCTTCAGATGAATGAATGCCTCTATATCAAGACTCGATGCTCCAAAAGGTTGCCTTTTCCTTCAAAATAAGAATTGTGTATGAGCGAGCTCAATTGATCATTTTCCATCGTTTAAAAATCTCTATTAAGACTTGTAAAGCTATGTTAAAAAGCTTTACGCTGCCCGGATAATGTCCCCTTGGCGCTCATAGATGTTTTTAATTAAGCTTAAATAAAACGGAAACCTATCGACAGTTCAAGCAAAGCCTACACCGGAGAAGATTGACTTTTTGATGTCGTCGATAGAAGCAATTACCTCTCAAGGCATTGGTCACTGACATGCTTCCAGTATTCTTAAAGATAAAGATGCCGAGCGGAGAAAAATTTCAAAAATACTTAAGACAAACTGTCTTGATACTTTTTAGGATGACGGCGCATGTAGTAAGGTAGCAAAACGGAATTGAAGCTTTCAGTAAAAGTCAGCAGAGGGTTTAAATTTAACCCTGAGTTCGCTATTTTAGTGCCCGGGAATAGAGACAATGTTTGTGGTTTGATTTTACATGAAAGCGGCTCGCTATTTAACAGTATTGTTAAAGACACATTTCATAGCAGGTTTGCTGGCAACGTAGATGCTCAATTTATTTCCGCCGCTAAAACACTAAAATTGTATGCCTTTAGACTCTTCGATTTGACAATAGGAATAAAATATTCCATCACCTGTACCTATCTTTTTTTTTTTGATAATCGGTAAAGATGTGAATTTTGTTGTGCTGTTGCAGTACTGAGTCAAATTTTATGTTTCAAGTAGGTTCTTCAAGATCCTAAATTGAAGATTGTCAAATGAATACATATCGGCCTTAAATGTTAAAAAAAAATCCTTTGATTTCATAAGAATTCCTTCGATTCTCAAGTGCAATGTTACTTAGGCTTCTCACAGGCACAATTCTGAAAGCATTTCTGATTCATTGTTTAAGTCTTATCTCAGCTTCTATAGACAAAAGTGTCAACAACGCCTTCACGCCATTATGTTCAAAGTTCAGTCAGTGTTTGTGTTTGGCAAAATGGAAACTTCTTGCGAAATATTTACGGAATTTCAAGGAACAACATTTTGCGATAAGCATTTTGTATATACACCGATCCAAAAGTACCAAATTGCTTCATAATTCATGTCGGAATGTGTTGGGTTTTTTTTTGGGAACTTCCTTGAGGTATTCTTCTCTTTGTCTGAGATTTAATTTGCCCGATAAGAGGTGTTTTATATATATGCAAATTTACCTTAATGAGTCAAAGATCGCAAGAAATCGTGATCATGGTATCAGCATAGTTTAAGTCAACATTTTTTTGTCTTGAATTCTCGGCATACTCGGGCGTCAAGTTTAATACTCTTTGATAGTTTTATGAATTTGCTTTTCTTCTCTAGCCGGAAAATTAAGACGCCATCAAAGGTATTTTAAAATTCGTAGCTCAAACAGCGCAAGAAGGTTGCAAAAAGTCAGTTTTTGTATTTTTTTTTACAGCAACTGAAAAGGGCACACGGCTGAGTACTCGGAAGTGCAACGAATCATAAAAATACTTCACAGTTCTTTGGCTTTCTAGAAGTTGTCATTTTCCTTTAAATTTAAGGCAAACTTAATTAAGCATACAGAAGCACCGGGAATTATTTTTCCGACGGATTTTTTAAAGTCGATGCCGATACGCCTAAGTGGTGGGTGTAGGACCTACATTTTATTGCTAACTTCGCATAGCCCTAGGAGCTTCGGTGTGTCACGTCTACTCTTCGGAAAAATGTCAATTACTCGTCAGAGTTGGTGCCATGGCTCCTTCCCGTATGAATTGAATTCGACACCTCTCACTCAGCAGTCGTCAAGCTAACCACGCAGCAACGGTTTGTGTAGGTACAGGTAAATTCATTGTGCCCGAACAGGAAAATTATTCGTATTCCCTCGTAATTCGCAGTATTTTTTGTGTCATTGCACAAAGTCTTAACAGAGTAAATTAAAAAATCTATTTTATAGGAAGTGAATCAGGATGTACGGCATGACAAACCGTTATGTCCATACAAATGATATGATTGTTTAATTGCTCGCTTAAAAAGAAATCAGAGTGATGTCAATAAGATGTTGGAAGTTTAGGAAACTTGAACCAGAATAGACGGGTCAGAGGCGATCATTAAAAAGGCGTGTAAATAAGCATTAAAGGAAACAGTCTTATTCATATAAAAAGCAAAGCGAGCAATCGGGACTTGTGAATCAAAATGCCTCGGAAGCGGAAGGAATTTGACACGTCAGGAAATACTCCTTCTTTTAACACTAAACAAGGGGCGTTCTTCATGAATAGTTTTCCATACAATGACAGACGCTTACAATTTTTTACCGTAAAGCTTTTTATAGTGGAAAGGTTTTTTTAAATGACGGTACAAGACATTAATAGTCTAAAAGCGTTAGATTTGTGTTTATAAACTGTTGAAAATTTGTTATGCATTGCACAATAAATTGGCAATAAAAAAGCAATTAATACGGAAACTCACTAGAAGCAAATAGTCTTCAGGTCGCAAAGACTCCTTCCTTAAATCTACAGAACGACTTTTGAAAACATTCATCAAATTCAAACATTTTTACACGCTTCCTACGCACAACATTGACGCTTTATGTTTTAAGTGTCGTTTGTTCGTCAAAATGCTTGCACCTAACGCGGCACGAACTTAATCTTCGGAAAGACAAAAACCTATTTTTCAAATGTCAGTACCGTGATTTGCACAAAATCCCATGCCATTCGCTCAAACCAACTCGAACTCCTCGAGATGTCGTGTTTGGAGGAGCATAGAGCAACAAGCATGGAGCACCAATCGCTTGGTGATTTTTTTCCCATAATTCACACTGTCAGTTTATTTATGACCTGTCAAAAGCACTCCTCCTACGCCGGTAGAGATACTGCTGCTCTACCGTGTCTAAAGGGGGGAAAAATCGCGTGCTCGCACCCATTGTTATTGACTTATTCTTGACAAGTCCAAGACATTCAATACATCCAACTGTTTCCATATAAATACAGATACTCTCAATGGTCATCATCCATGGTGATCAAACAACAGGCAATACATTGGAAGCACAAAAAAATCATCATCATCATCAGTGATTTTGACATTTGGATTGACGGATTGAATTTTCTCACAGCAATGAATAAAAACAAATTTTGTAATTGTTACTCACCTTCGCAGGTAAACTGTCCGTAGTGTTTGCCGGAGCTCTTATCACCGCACACCACGCACTCGATATTTTGATTTTTCGTATCAATTTGTGATCCGCCGCCATTGCTGCTCTGCGAGCTGCTATTCGCCTGTGAGTTTGGCGTAGCAATCGATGGCAGGCAGTCTTTGAAGTCTTTGTAGTCTTTGTAGTCTTTGTAGTCCTTCATGATCGGCACGTGGCCGTTTGCCGATGAATTATTATTCGAATTGCCACCACTGTTACCGTTACCGTTCGTACCGTTATTGCCACCAACATTACCGCCATGATGACCGCCGCCCCCATTGCCATTGGCACCAGCCCCATTATTGCCCGACAAACTGGACATATCCTCCTTGATATTGGAGCCGGATGGTGTGGTACCGCCGGTACCGACACTCGGCACCGTACCATGTAAATGTCCACTTAGATTTGGATCATGCCATCCGCTTGGCGGTGGCGGAGGAGCCACTAGCGCCATACTTCGCGGGAATCCCAATTCGAGGGCACTCAACTCGGCGGACGGCTGGGGCCTGTGATTGAAAAAACCCGTTCCTGTGGACGGTGAGGGGCACATAACGCCACCCCCGTACACACTCAACGAATTGTGAGTAATAATTTTGGCGGTTTTCGGAACGCTCGAACAAAGGACGAAGGACTCCTAACCGGAGTTCAAAACTAACAAATTGTTCAACAAAAAGCCAACAAAAAAAAATATTATTTCTCAAATAAAAAAAAAATATCTACGATCACTTCACAGGATCACAATTGATCTTTTTAAATTATAGAATTATTTTTTTAATTGAATTCCTTTTTTTTTTTTTGTTTTCACCGACACTTTCTTGTGCTCATGATTTTTTTATTTTATTTTAATTTAGCGATAAATAAATTTTTGCCACTTCACAATTACACGATCGATGTTATTTTTGTTTCCTTAAATTTTTATTCCAGCGCGCAACCGAATAGTTTATTTATTTTATTGTATAAATTTTTCCTCCGTTAGAGTATGTTTTTTTCATTGAATTTGTACGTTAAATGAAAATTGTAAACATGAATTTTTGTTCCAAGTTTATTAGAAAAAGGAGAAGAAGAAAAAAATCACAGAGAGCGAATAAATAAATGATAATGCGCCATGCGACAATCTCAGCTGTTCGAAAGGCCTTTTAGAGCCTGACTGGCAAAACATTCGGTGCAAAAGGTACACGACCCGACCCGACTCGACCGATTGCTCGACCTAACGACACATCACACATCTCTCACATATACTACACATAGATACACTCGCACACAGCCTTTAACAAAAGTGCATTCCATCTTTTTCAATCTCAAGATACTTTTGCGGCTCACCATCTCTGTTCGGCAACAAAAAGATTGTCGCTGTGTACAAGAGGTAGAGGTGGATTTTTATTCGCTATCCTCTGCGCACCCATGGTGGCACGGGCAAGCCCTGTTTACTCTACTCATAGATACTAACACAGATACACACACAACTGAGTCATTGAGTTCATTTTATTCGGCCTCCTTCATTTGAGTTGAGACTCAACGAAACACAATACAGGCAGAGAGTTAAGTCTACTAGCTCTTGGGGTGCAAGGAGTATGGCATGACTTGAACTATACACGTTTCCACGCACACATTCTCAGATAGCGGACCTTATTCTTTTTTTTCCTATCTGATTATTCATCATCGTAAGAGACACACAGTTTGAATTAATATCCCACCCCTTCGGAATTTATGTGTGGAGTGGAATGTACTTACGTACACTCGTTTGAGATACTTTTCTGTTCATTTTATCTTTTTTCGAATTCTTCATGCATGGGAAGAAATTTTGCTTCGTTAAGATTAAGAGTGAAGCTGGGTACATAGATAGATACATAGATACATTCTTCAGATACGAGGTAACTCATTTTTTTAATTGTACATTTTGAGTTGAATTTTTTTTTGTTGCCAGACTTTAGTTGGATGTGAATGTTATCTGGTTGGGATTTTTCATTGCAAATGATGGATTTGTTCAGTTTCTTATTGGAAGATGGAAGCTTGAATTTAAGTTTTTATTTCTTAAAGATTCCAATAAGAATATATAGCTGAACAAGAAACTTATAAAAATTATGCATTTTACTAGTGGACTTACAAAATATTCTTGTAACGGATTTTTTTTTAAATAAATACAAGGGGTTATGGGTACCCTTGTAAGGAAAAGAACTCCAGGTTCTTAAGAATCAAAAAGGAAATAGAGGCTTGTGCGAGTAACTCGTTTTTTTTGAATAATATACAGGCTTTTAAGGGGTTGTGAATACCCTTATAACGTTGACCCATTGCGTGGGCGGATAGGATCACGAAGAAAATACTATAGACTAGTACTGATATGTACTGATTTTAGTTTTAACTAAAATGTGCTTCAAAAATGAATAGGAAATAGTGAGTCCATTGAGTCGCCTATTGGGGACTAATATTTGCGTAGCTACAACTTAAGACAGCAGTAAGTATACTATATATATCCCGTATAAGAATCCACTTTACAGAGCTCCATAGAACGTCAATAAGGCAATTTAATGAGGTTATCATACGCTGCCAAAATGCGGGACGTGCTTTTACAATCTGAGGATACTGTTATCAGCCAAACATTGGTTTGCATAAGATAAACTCAGTATACAACAGATCAAAAGTGAAAATCAAAGACAAAAAAGAGCCTTTGAGCTCTATTCCCCTACCTACATGGTAAACTGCTGATTTGAAACCGTCCGTGATTAAAAAGTTTTCGCATTTATAATTCTTTCATAACCTGATAATTTGTCAGCGTTGCCATTACCTCGGAAATATTTAACGATCGTGTCATCCATATCAGGATGGCATTTTTCAAATACCGAAATTCAATCTAGACCAGCGGAAGAATTTTAGCTTTGGCCGCGAGTAAAAGTTCTTGTTGCGTAAGGACATTTTGCGCGACGCAAATAGTTAATATTTGGTGCCGTAGTTAGGTATAGTCACGTGAAATGTCATTGACCGAACTTGCAAAAGGAAAAATCTTAGGACTGAAGTACAAGTTTTAAGCAATTACTTGAAAGATATCAAATTTTATGGGACTATGAAGCGATCAGGCAGAAAACGAAAGCTTTTTGAAAAAGATCCTCAAAAGATTGTTCAAACTTGCTGCATCTGCTAAGATTTTTCTTTAAAAACACTTTTTTCAGAGTCACAGTGGACATCTTTTAATCCATCACAAAACAGGAAGGTTGGAAATTGAAAAAGAAAATGGCAACTGTTTGATAATCTGTAAGCTCAATCGATTTTCTTTATTATATATTCTTTTCCAATATTCATCATTCATTCCAATGCAAAACAAAATTTGTGATGAATGGGAAATTAAGTACTCCTACAACATTCAAACTATCCGAAACAGACTTAATGCATTTTGGATTCCTGCAGCACAATACCAAAATTCCCACCAGCAATGAAAAAAATCGGATGACTCGATATAATTCCATTGACATAAAGACTTGGACAGCATATCATCTTTTTAGATAAATTACAAATAACGCGTTTAAAATAACAACGAAAGTGAACCCATGTTAAGTATTTCCGCGAGAAATATATGGCCATTCTGTCCTTAAAAAACGCAAATCATTTAACTTATGATCAACTTTCCGATGACCGATAATATGGCTTTTGAAGCAAAAGTTCAACTTCGGTGAGCTTTCTTCTAATAGTACCTAATGTCATCATAGAAATAAAGGTCGCATGGACAGTGGGGACACTAGCAAATGGGGTTCTGATTTCGTTTTCCTATTCCGTCGGGGGGAGATTCATTTTAAACATCACGGAGAGACACTACTTTAGTGTGGCTAAAGTGTAAGAATGAAGTTTTCAATACTAAAACAAAACAAAGTAGTTCAAAAGGATCCCCTCTGATTATACATTCTTTTGCGATTATTCTCAAAACTACACGAATTATGAGACACTCAATTTAGTGGACCGAAATTAGTCTTTTTTTACCGAACTATAGAGGCTTCTTCAAAGGGCACCGAGGACTACTTTATTAGATTAAAAACAAGAGTGAGCACATATGAAGTTAACCCAAATCCAGCCGCAAAAGTTGTTCCCCCACCCACTGTCGAAGAAGTTTGTGTGACTTTAAAAAAAAAACTTAAAATTAGCAAACCTACGAATACTATTAGAATACAAGCGGAAACATTTTTATTTTGATGGAGATGTTCTTGAAGGTAACACAGGTCATCTGTCAGATTTGAGAGGACAAAAACAAATGTTCGAATATTATCTTCATCCAACCTATCCAAATATATGTGATTTGATGGCTTGCAAAATCACTCGTGGCATATTCCTGCTGAAAGACCCTTACTAGATCCTAGGTTTTTTTGTATAAATGTTTGGAGCTTTTGTCAACAAAGGAACCGGCAAATCGACAAATTCTTGAACAGACCAATGAAATTGAAGGCGAAAGTCATTTCAAAGCTGCATATAACATCGTAAAATACTTAAATCAATGTCCAAATTTGATCCAAAACACGCGATGCACTGCGAATTTTGAATCAAGAACTATTCTTCACTTGAACTGAATTCCGACAAGGAGATGCGCCAATGTGGTTGATCAAACCTTATTCTTGAACAAATATTTTGAAAAAAAGGAGAAGAGACAATATCTTTATAAAGGGTCCCAGCTGTTGGGATGTTGGGACACACGGACGATATTGACACAATCGCTCGCACTCAAGGTTCCGCCCTTGAATCTTCTACAGCGATTGAAGAAGAGGCCAGAACACTTGCTCTTGAATTTCATAAGGAAAAACATCAACATCACAATCGAAAGTTAGACCAATAAGGGGTTGGTAAGGGATTTATCAATATCGGGACAAATATCAACTCAAAAGACAATACCTTGATAAAGACCGTACGCATGCTTGTCTTAGGTAATCGATGCTAGTTTAGGCAAATAAATAACTCGGAAGACCAACTTTCATTTCACTAGCCTTATTTTTATAAGGCCGAATGTTGGACGAATAGCATAACGTCAGAAAATATTTTAGAAAAATTCCATCAGACGAGGAGGGCGAATGGAGGTGAAGGTACGGACCCGAACCCTTTTAGTTGCATTATAACGTTTATCTAGTTCGGAAGGAAATAATTTGTGGACTGCGACATTGTGCTAAAGGACATCAATGCTCCAGCTAAGAGTGTCTTCGAGGCTCAGTCTCCAGCGGAGAACAAATCTTTTTCCCGGAAAACAAGTAATCGTGCATGCCAGGATGCTTGGTCTAACCAAACTGCCGTGGACTGAAACGGGTAAATCGATGGCCTGATAAGTAAGTCAAAAATCTACACTTTTTTTTCAGATCTAACTTAAGATCAACATCAGATCATAATTTGCCTGTCATTTTTGCTTCCGTCAGGCACTAAACAAAATATATCGCCATTAGACGACATATGGCGCCTCCCATATTCAAATTTATCAGTCGAATAAAATTTCATTCATTTCATAGTCTCAACACTAAACACCTTTCGCCCAATTAATCTCTGGGCAAAATTTAAACTAACAAAATCTTGACTAATCCCCTTCTGATTGGCCAGCATCACGTATTTTATCCAATTAGCAATGAAACAGATACTTGTGTCTCATTAATCTGAGACACCTACCCCCACGGAAAAACAAAAAAAAAAGATATCGGTCATACGACGCACACAGTTCGCCGCCGAGCCCCCTCCATTCCAACTGCATTGGGGCACATCTATACATTCCAATCAGGCGGTCCCTTTTTTCCTGGCCTGGCTAAGCGATTTTACCAAATTAGTGTGAAAACGAGTGCACATTTCCGTGTTACCATTTCCACTCAGCCATCTGCACGTACCGCCGACCAGGCACCTCTTCTATCCACACAATAAAAGATAGAAATGTATCTAATAGGTAGGTGAATGGTGCCACGACTCTTCGTACTCTTTCGCTCGCCTTCAAATAAAGTAAAATTCAATAAAATAAAAAAAAAGAAAATAAGATCACAGAGGCGAATAGGAAATAGGTGGAGAGATGGAGAGAGCAGCGCACCCGTCGTAGTGTAGTCGTAGTAGTCGGGCTTAGTGTATATAACATTCAGTCAAGAGTTGGCCAGGGTTGGTTGGTTTTAACTTTTCAGTTCATACCCCCACTGACCTAAGTTACATTGAGTGCCAAGTGCCAGAGAGTTGATTTTTTTTTTGTGCGCCTTTGCATGTGTTTGTTTGGCACAAGAGTGGGGGTATGTCGAGTTGGATGGGTGTAGAGTAGGTTTCGTCAAGTTTAGTTTAGAGTCTGATGGTGGTTTCAATGCTTAGCTCCGCCCCAGCGTACAGATACTTTGTCTTTCTCTTTTCAATGCTAAGAGTGTACACAAAAGTTGTGGCTGTGTGTGTGGCGAAATTTCCCCGTCGGACGGTTGTTCGCTTGGAATTGTGAATTGACTTGGCGAGGGTTAGAAAGTGCGCGCAACCCCAAGTCAACCAGTTAGGTTGTAGGGGTCGTAACGGAGGATAATAATAAAGATGATTATTGTGGGTGGCAGCTAAGTAATGGCAGGTGGGAGTGACATTAGACTTACCCAAAAAGAGAGCGCAAAGACACACGTACACTCGCATGCAAGCAGCTCTCTTTACATAGGTGAAAGTTTAGTGTGGGTGGTGGGAAAAATGAAGAATTGATTGTTTTTTGTTGTTGTTGTGGTTTTTTTTTTTTTTTGTTTTTTTTTCGTTTTTGTCCCGTACTGACCGAGGGGTTCAGTGATAGTCGTGTAAAAGCCATAGTCCAGGCCATGTCATCGCGGTTAAACTGATGGGCAATGCTGAAGCTTTCCTAGTTCCTTTTTTTTTTGTTGGCCTTTGGGGTTCTTTTAGGATGCGCCTGTCATTGGGGTAGTATATAAGACAGAGAGTGTGGCGACAAAAAGGGGAAAGCTCATTCATTTCAGAGTTTTCCTTTTTCGTTTGTTTTGTGTTAGAAACTATGAGTGTCATCCCTTGTAGAACGAGCGGATTTAAAGTTGACCATGGTCATAAATCTTGTTTCATATGCACGCCAGCAGCAGATGAAATGTGAAGCTGGACACACAAAGGCATGCATGCATGCTTTAAAAAGGAGTTTCTAAAGATATTCTATGTGAAAGGATGTTTACAAAAAATCATCGATCGATAAGATTTAAGTTAATGTTGCGCATGTGGAAAGATTGAATATTATGGTTCCTCAGGTTCAACAAACCATGCCCATTAAATGTCTAGTTCTGCGAAAGTCTTCTTCTTCTTTTTCAATCGTATTGTCTTCGTAGTTACCAACATATATGTTTATGGAAGGAGCCTTCAACAACATTGGAAGTGAAACCATACTAAGCGGCATGCACTTGGATAGTCACACGAATTTTCATATGCGATATGGGGGCACATGTATGATAAAGAGAATCCATTCAGGCATTCTCTTGTCTCACCGCCGCTATAAGTTCTTGTGTTGGACGAATTAATAAAGCTAGGTACGTAATGGAACCCTAAGATTTCAATGTCAGGGCATACACTAGTACATTCATGAGGGGCCAACAAATGTGCTTCAATAAGAGAAGATCATTACTAACTTTCGTACCACAGAAGAGAAATGGTATTGATTCGAAACCTAGGAGGACGGAAATATAAGTTCAGGTAACAACGCGGGGTTCTATCACGCGTTTTCGCCGGAACGCGGTTCCCAAAAAGCGTTAATTTTCTTACAAAGAGCATCCTTCAACGCGATTATTACTATTTTTATTTAAAAAAAGTTTACTTCCCTAATTAAATACATATGTACATACCTAACACTCCAAACACTGACGGATCGCAAAGGCCTTCCGATACAGACTTCTGTGGCTGTTTATGGCTTTTTAAGTGTTATAATTTATTGTAAGGATTGAAAATAAATAAAATAAAATGAAATAAAATAAAGGATCTTATCTATTTAAGTTTCAAAAGTTTTCGACTCGAGTATCAGGCTTAATGAGCCGCCAATTTCACGTATGCGCCTGTTTAGAACGACCCGGGATACGCCACAACGAATTTTGCAGAAGCTATAGAGACGAGAATTAAAGAGGCTCCGTTCGTCATCTTCCATGCGCATGTCCTGCACTAGCTACTCGCTAGAGGAGGTACTGTAGGCAATAGGTAGTAGCTTCAACCAAGGACTAATGAACCTATTGATGCTTACCCAAGTCATACTTATATAGGGTTAAGGCCATGATTAGCCGAGTGAGCTCTTCATATGTTGAAAACATCTTTCATAGCCAACCTGTTCATCCAACAATGTAACCAAATTATTGCCTGAGTGAGTCAAATCATACTTTCTATCATTTGAAGGGAAAGTGTAAGATGAATTTTGCCTTGAGCGACCTCATTGGATATACCGTGTGCTCTGGCTTTAATGCCAAGTAGCACCGAAAGGGTCTTTGGTGCCGTAAATTGTAGTGAAAGTCTGTCTCAATTGCAGTAAAGGATAGATTTCTCAATAAACTATACACTTAAATGAAATATGGAGGGGGTCTTGTACACAATAATTAAAGGGGCATAGACTCAAGGTTTCGACGCCATTTTTATTTGAATTCTCTTCCATGATATTAAGGACTTTTTTGAATACGATTTAAATATAATTTTAGCATACTCCAAAGCTATTGCTTCTTTACTTCATTTCATTAACGGCAAACTTATTCAGTTCCAGTAAACTCCGTGCTGAGCCACACGTTGGGCGCCAATTAAACAATAATATTTATGCATTGTTAAAAGAAAACACTGTTTTCATTTATACTTGGATATCGATAACGAAATCGTAGTTCGCTAACTGCACTCATTTATCTGAATATGACAGATATAATAATAATGTTCTCCTCCTTAACTTGCACGGTTGAAGCCAAATAATTTCATTCGATTTCGACGCATTGTGCTCTCCTTCACTCTTTTACAGTTTTATACACAGTCCTCCAGTGGATAAGCGGATTGCAACTGTAAGTTCCCTTAAATCGTGTTTGGGAGACAATCTCCCCGACCAAGAAGTTCCTTCTTATTATAATTCAAAGAAACTTGCATTTCCGTCCTGATTCTGTCCAGCGGCTTAATGCTTTTTTCGGGTTAAGAGTCTCCGCTACCCCTTGAATGCGAGTAGGTATGTTATAAGAATTATTAGTTTTCTTGCTAAGGTAAAAACCCCTTTACTGCCTGCATTTTTAAATGGTCAATAAACTCTAAAGATTAACTCACCATTTTCCATCTCTAAAAATTTCCCATCATTCAGGCGGCGCATTTCTTTTGCGACAAAGGAAAATCTAAGCCAACCCAATCGCAACACCTTGCTGATAATTGGAAAAAGTCCCACGCAGGATTAACACTGACTGTCATAGCTGCGTATTAGCACAGCAGGTGGTTGTCCATCATAACGCATGTGTGCACAGCACTATCACCGCCTCCCTCTTTCACCGCAAAGTGTAACAAACAAAATCCTTCTTGCTGATTAATTCCTAACCCACTCAAAAAGGCAGCACACTGATACCGCCGCCGCGATTGCCATTGGCGTGCAATGCGCTTAATAAGAACAGCGACTCTGGGCATCTTGACGCGCTTCAACGCCTTTTCGCACGTCGTTCAACAACCAAACATCCCATCCATCCATCTATCCCTCAAAAAACACCCAACAGCAACTACAATCCGCGGATGAATGGACCTAATTCATCATCATGATGAGCGGAGAGAGCTCTCATCTCGTTTGCGTTGCGTTTCTTCTGCAACAAATAAATCTTGTTCATTGAACAAGCGAGCCAGAACCACTTGTAAGTATGTGCGACAACGTACGCAGACAAAAGACAAAAAGATACATACAGATACATCCTTTCAATCGGATTTTCTTTTTTTTAATAAAACTTCAATTTTAATCGCTTGTTTACATACACACAAGAGTATACTCCTGCCAATAGGATGATGAATAGTTGGGTAGTGTGATTCATCATCGCAAGGACCAAGGTGATGGTGTCGCCGGAGAAAGGACGAAAATCGGATACAAACCACACAACAGTGGGATAGAGGCTTCTATTGTATGTTTTTTTTCTCTTCCATCACCCTTCTGGCACCATTATCCTTATAATCCTTTCATTGCGCCACTTAAGCCGATCATGCAGTGCAGTCGCACTCGCACAGCTTCTTTAACACACTCACACGAGCTGGCTAAACAATTAGATCACGATGATGCTGTTGATGATGATGAGGTCGTTGACGATGATGGGGTTGAGGATAGTTTTGCACCCTTTAGGGGCTGTGTCGATGTGCGACAATGAACAATACCTGCGGTGCAGGACGTTGTTGCTGCACGAGCAGATCGAAATTATCGACCCAGTTAACCCGCAATAATGAACGTTTGAACGTTGCTTCGTAGTTCAGGCAAAGGGATGATGGGTGAGTGAATCTTTGCGGTCGATTAGTTTTTTGAGAGCAATCCCGTTTCGGGGACGAAGGAAGAAGGGGTTGGATGTTATTTAGATTAGTTTCTTTGCTACAGTGATATGGTCCATACGGGAATAGGGTCGGGTCATAAGAGGTTAGCGGGTGAGAAGTGTGGCACCACAAAGAGAAGCAAACAATTTGGAAAACATGATTTAACTCTCAGATGGACTATAATTTTGATTATTGATTTAATCATTCTTGGAACGAGGTGCACAAAAATAGTCTTAGAGAAAAAAGGAGCTTGGTCCTGACAGCTTCCTCCAATTACTTAATGACTTTCAAGACTTTTTAGATAATCAGCTTGTTTCTAAACTCTGGAAAAGAAAGTGAAGATTGCGCTCATAAAGAATATGTTGTAGAATCTGTTCATTAATCACTGGTGTACCTCAAGCTTCTGTTCTGGGTCCCATTCTTTTTTCATTTTTTACAAATTCCAACTTTCAATAGAATTCCAAATTCAACCTTGCGGCGTTTGCCTTAATAGCGATTTAGATAAAAAAAAACGGCGTGGGTTTACCAAATTTTCGAGTGCAAGAGTTGGAAGTTTTCTAGACTTCCGGAAAATCTTAAAAAAGGCCCAACAATTGCCAAAGCCAAAAGTTTAAATTCATTGTTAATACAAATTAAACAATAGACTTAAAAGCGTTAAAAACTACATTTTGTTTCAAAATTCAATAATGAACGATTATTAAAAAAAACTTTTCCAGTCTTTCGAATTTTGTACAAAGACCTTTCAAAAAAATGTAGTCTTTTTGGCGTCGGCCTCAAAAGTTGAATTATTCAAGCACCTGAAATTGTAAATTGGACTTGACCTCTCCCGTAGTTCTTTCACTCATCTTCAAAAATAGTCAGAAATACAAAAATATCAGTGGAAAGCATGGAGAAAGCAAAAATATGGAGCAAAAGTTTTTTTTTGGAAAAAATTTGAAAAAAGTGGTGATAAATAAAAATTAAAAAAAAAAATTAATAAAAATTCAACTCCGTATAAAATAGCCCAAACCGCAACGAATTTTACGCAACATTTATTTAAGCCATGAAAAAACTGAAAAACAAACACACGTGACTTACGATTGCCCGCATCTACAGGTCAACTGCCAGACCAGGGTGTCTTTTGTATCTTAAGACACCAAAACTACCTTGATTTTTAAGGAAGGGTAGTCGAAACCCATTCTCTTTTCATGATAGAGAAATTTGAGTTCTCTTAAGCGACGGGTTAAAAACGCTGCGCTGGTTCGTTGGTCATTTGGGTAAAAAACAAACAATATATTTTTGTTTGACAGATGCACTTACTCGTCCTTACTTTTTTCGTTCCTTTAACTTTAAAAGTGATGAATCCAGAGCTTTTTATGAGGATTCAGCACGGGATATCTTGACGAAGTGGAACTTTTTTCAGTGTAAAAAAATTTCTACTTACGGAACATAATGCGTACATCACGCCAAAGAAAGCAATAGCACAATAGTGTATTGTTGTGCCTGTGACTTGAAATTCTGCCACTGAAACATATCTAGAACCCCAAATTCCTTAAACTCGTTCTCAAAAGTACCTGAATTGGAGTTTTTGCAAAATCTTGCTTTTGGTCGTTTTCTGACCCATGCAGTTTTCTTTTTAGCTCTCTTGCTTGACTTTTTTCCTTTTAACTCTTAAATTGCTTTTAAATAAATAAATAAAATAGAAAAAAGGGATTACATTGATAAATGCAACATAAACACGCTTTTCCCAAAGAGGTCATACAATTTACAGTGGCTAAATCTACCTATTACTATGTTTTAAATAAAAAAAAGGATTCTTCGAGCATGAGGGAGCTCATTTCAAGAAATAACTTCATACAATTCACAACTAGGGGAAAAGGAAAGACATTAACTAAGGAAGAAAAAGGCCAAATTCACAATTAACGGGAACAAGAAAAATCCATCCGTTTCATAGCCAGCAAGATTGGAAGAGGCGCCACTGTTGTACACAGCTTATGAAAGGACCCAGAGAAGTATGGAAAAGACTGGAAAGGAAGAGTAAGCAAATCAAAACATGTCAGGAAAAGCGGCGGCAATACTGAGAGCTGCTTCAAGTTCAAGGCTTCTTAAGTAAAATGAAGGCAGAAACTAGAGTTACAGTTAGTAGATCGAATGTTCATATCGTGATACAGAAGCGAGCCATATTAGCCGTGAAGAAATGAAAAGGAAACCATCATTGAATGTGGCACGTAAGATCCAGCGGCTTGATTTTGCAACAAGTCACATTAAGCAAAATCGAGGGCGGCATCCCGTCGTCTTTTCTGATGAAGAAAAATGTTTTCTGATTGATACAGTTGTTATTTCTATGATTTGAGAAGAGAAGAAATATCTCTTCACAGGCAGCACAGCAAAGGAGGTGGTGTATTGGTATGGGGAGCAATAAGCTTTTACGGAATTGTGGAGTTGGATTTCCAAACCGCTTAAATGACAGCAATCATTTAAGAAACCGATACTGGAAAGAGCTTTTCCACAGTTTTCGGAGATATTTGGTGTGCAGCGATGGACTTTCCAACAAGGCAATGCAACGATACAAACCGCACGAACAACAAAAGCTTGGATTCAAAACCAAAACAGCCTACATGAATGACCGCCATATGCACCCGACCTGAACATTATAGAAAACGTGTCTACGAAGGCGAAAGGCAATGTGATGATTCGGAAGAGATTATTGCAGCCATAAAACTAGAAAAGTCCAAAATTCCGCAAGATTATATAACAGCACTCTATGAATCTGTACACAACAGGCTTCTGGAAGTGATTCCCATCCCTATACTAGTTTCTCTGAAGTTTTTTTGGAGAGAATGAATCAACCATGATAGCCTTGGCACAAGAAGATTAGTTAGTCTCGGTGATGTAAAGAATTGACACCTACTAAAGAGGAAACGAAGGTTGGCTCTGCACTTCAAATAGTTGTCAACAGTCATACCGTTAATCGAATCTCCTCCAGGCGTAAATATAACGTGCGATATTATATCATTGAGCTTCCTACGGCCGATTGGTTCGCATTCTGCAAGAACTTCGCAGCCGTACGCGTTTTTCTAAGTATCTTCCGGGTCTTGAAAGGGGTGAGTGGAGAACACCATAAACTTTTCCAACAATCTGATTTAAATTTCGATTAAAAATGATACTTAGATAGCTCACCGTGTTAACATATTCTATCGGAGCACAACTGAGAAAAATTTAAGAAAAGTGGGACAGCTCTAGCAATTTTTTGGGATAACAACACTTTTCGATTTGTCAGCAGTAAGCACCATTGGGTTTTCCCCAATCATACATTTTGTGTAGCTACAAAAGAAGTTAAGCATCGCCTGCACTGAACCAAATTAGTGCATGATGCATATTCATAGAACAACTCTCAGAAGAACAATGGTCATAATAGGAACCCTGGGGAACCCCCCGCAGAACGGGAAGGATCGGATTTCCTTGATTTTGTCTGAACAACAGTTTATTTTCTGCCAGATAGATAGGATGAAACAAGCTTCGCTGTATGATGTGAGAATTCGTAAAATCTAGAAAGCATTTCACACATGATCGAATGGCTAATGGTATTGAGTAGAACTAGAAACGAAGCAAAGTCTTTATCAATTGATTTGTTTATGTCGTCTACTACCTTAAGGAGCGCCGTGGTGCAGCTGTGTTTTGGACGAAAGGCTGATTGACAAGCAAAACGTGATTGATTATCGTTTAAATAAAAGTTTATCTGTTTTTGCATAATTTTCTCGAAAGCCTTGGAGAGGAAGGGAATATGCATGACATTTGCAATTGATGTTGTAACGACCTAAACAAAAAGATGCGTTATGAATGGCAAACGTTTCGGGAGAAGTGCTTTCAGGAACACCGGATGAAGACCACCAAATCATATGGCGTTAGATTTGACCTTTTTGAAGGCTTCAACTACATTCAGTGGACTCAACTCTGGAAAACTGAATTCTGTGGTGGGTTGGATATCATGTCACGGGTAAATGCCAATCCGTTTTTGGATAAAAAAAGTTTTCGCCGCGAAGTTTCATGGCAGGTTCCCTAGGACGATCATGTGGTTGCTTAGTTTTAGTTGGAATTCTAAAGCTCAGCGGTCAATCGCTTCATCCAAAGTCTTTGACATTCTCAGTGAAATACATATGGCTACGCATATGCATTTTGTATAATTATCTTTTACCAATTTACGTAAGTTTAGGAGAAAAAAAGTGCAGACCAGAATTAGCCTAATTAAAACAAAAATCTTTCTAAATTCCCTCACAGATTCTTACACTTTCGAACATCTAACTTTTTTTTTGGACTGCACTTACATTTCAAAACTATTTGCCAACAACTTTAAGACAATTTATAATAAAATTGCAAACAAGTTCAAAATAATGCAAAACCGGACTCATAAAAAGTCCAAGTCACTGGGCAAGTAATCCCGAAAACAAATTCCCAAAAACTTCAATCTCGGCATATGTAGTGTGTACCAAGTACCTTGTACGATCGTCGCGTAAATTGCTTCACATCCAACAAAAATCTTGACCTCCATGGCCGAGAGGACGACATCCCTAATTGACCAAACCAGAGCTATCACTGCGAAATCTTGTACGCACAGCGCTAAGGTCATCCACAGCAGCACGGCAGCATCAGTAGTATCCCGAGAAAACACGCACACTGCAACCGGAAATCATTGCCATACCCACCGAAAAAGATGATAGCAGCCAGGGACAACAGCGACGGACATCAGATGCCCAGCGCGTCCACTGCAGCCTCGTGTACCAATCCTGTTTGTCAGGTAGTAGAACCTTGATTGTTCGCCTCCAGGCTTGGCTTGCGAGCAGCGATCTCGCATATCGCATTGTTTAAAATGTTGACCCCACAAAATAAGAAAATTAACCTTTGCTCTCCTTTGTTGCCGGTAAGGATGCTGCAGCAGCGGTGCGGTGGTAGCCTGCAATTGCATGACGGAAGACAACTAGAAGGAGAAAGGGGGAAACGATTGACACTTTTTCAAGAAGTCATAAGAAACCCGAAAAACGTTTTTACGGACTTTTATAACAATTTTTCCATTACACAGGATTTTTGTTTTTTTTTTTGGGATAGAGCTCAATGCTTTGACATAAATGTAAGGGTACGCGCTACCTGGACAATGTCTTCCGATGATGGACGGCGGTCTTGGACGTGCTCCGATGCGGAGCGCAAGGATTGCAATGCACGGAAATGCAAAATGGACACATTTGTTGCTTGGCTTGACCGTGAGAAAGTGACTACGGTGGTCAAAAAGATATGAGCGCCGACCGGCCGGCCGGCATTGTACGCCATGCCAGAGGAGACTAATCCGATTTTAATGAAGCGAAACCATTGCGGTCGGTTGGTTTTGTGTTGTTTATGGTTTTTGATTTGATTGGAAAATGTTACTTTTGGAATTTGTGTGGAGTTGGTTTTCAGTTTATTTATTGTTGGCATTGTTGTTGGTTTTGGCAGTGGTTGTTTTTTTTTTTTCAAGGATAAAGAGTTTCAAAATATTAAATGGAAATTTTTGGGATTAATTTGATTCGGTGGCCGTGAAATTTACTCAATGCATTTGCATTCAGGGAACTCAGGACTCTGCTTTGCTTTTCTGTTTTTGGAACATTTTTTAAAACCGTAGATATCGAAACTAAAAAAGTCGGTGGCACCGTTAAACTAGATCAATTTTGCATTTCATCAACTCCAAGCTGAAGTGTTTAAAACTGTTTGTACTTTTTGACCTAAAATCATCGCCAGAAGATGCCTTGGCTTCTCTTTATCGTGTTAACATTACGATGACTAAAAATGGCAATTTCGCTTGTTTACGAAGCCGCCTATGAAAATGGGCCTCATATCAGAACCTTTTCTTTTGAGCAACATTTTTGGTCAGCTTTGAGCTGCTCTAAAGCCCAAAAATAGACGCGATTATGAAGTGGGTTATTAAATCGATAATATTTATGCAAAGTTCGCCTCAGTCCAGCGAGATGTTTAGCGTGTTGAGATTCTTGTTGCTAGGCGCTCACCTTAGGCAGTCTTCTCCGGGAATGTATTTGGATATCTTTTAAAAGCTTGCGTATACTTGGTGCTGACACTTTTTCCCCCAAAATTTGCATTGTCGCCGAAATAGCATCCACTTTGGAATCAACTTTGCAGGTTGTTTAAGCGTTAATCTATTTTGTACTGCGAAAACCGATAGAACTTTTTTTATGCCATTTTTTGGGCGGTTTAGAACGGTTTGTGTCAAATTGGCATGCTATTAAAAAATAAACCAGCAGATGACCCACCCTTTATAAATGAAATATGTATTTTGCTGTCGAGTGGTGGGTTGAAACTCAGATGTATTTTGAGTTTAGTTATTCCATGCGCTCTGAATAGAGATGAGAAATCAATACCATTTTTTTACATTCATACAATTCGCAGTAATTTATTCAGACTTACTATGAGAGTGTTCAATCATTTCATTATCCAAAAATTACTAACAAGACCACATTCGAAAATACAAAAGCAACAAACAAGTCTGGAACTAGAATCTTATTGAGAGAGGGAAGCTTAAGCAACCGCCCCACATTGCTGTTTCGAAATATCACGACTTGGATTTGCTGGATTTTATTAACAGCTTATTAAAAGTCGCAGTTTTGTTGAAGTCTTTTGATCAGGATCTTTTGCTTTCAGGTTAAAATAATAAAAAAAAATAAAAACAAATAAAATAGTCTATTTAAGTTATTATTTCAAACTAACCGCAAATTTCCCAACGTGCCTCGAAATTTCGTTCGAAATACTCTCGTCGCATTTCATATCAGTTTGAAGTAAAAAAAAAATAAAAATCAATAAACATTTGATTATGTACGAGCGTTTGTATGCTGCTGGGGGTTATCAGTACCCGCTGACCCCACAGATTTCGTTTCGAAATTCAAAACATGTTTGTAAAACGTACCAGACTCCTCGTTATCGCTCCAGAAATTGAGAAATTAAGCGTTAAAATTCGTCGATTCCGATTTTCAAAAACAGAAAGTATATTAAGAATATATATATTTAAATTTCTTTATCTCTTCGTATTTTATTGTTTAAATAAAGTCTTTGGTTTGATTATTTGGCGGGTATTGCGATCTGTCTATCTCGTCACGAACGGAGAGTCAATTAAATACGCAGAACATACCAGAAGTATCTGAACAAACTACCAGGAACAAAATCGAGAGAAAAAAAAGCAGATAAGATAATTTTGGACGGCACTTCTGGATGATGGTCGTAAATTCATCTTCGCTGGCATCATCGTGGAAGCCAAAGCGGAGACGCTTATTCAAATAAACATGTCGTTCGGTCGTTTGGCCGTTTATTTTTATTACCCAGCCTATTGTACGTGATGATTTTGGGAAAAATGGCTGCGCAAAGTCCCCTGAACTTGAGCACATTAATTGTGGATACGTGATTGTGCCTTAAGGATCCCATCAACGCATCAGAGTTTCGTTATTGCTCTAATTGGTGGGGTGAGGATCCAAAGACTCAACCTGGAAGTATATTTATTTTTAAAACACAAAATTTGTTTTCATTTTTTTTTTGTTTTTTTTTTTTGGGTCAATGTTTGGGTCAATCTCTGGCCCAAATTTTCTTTTGAATTTGTGGACATCTGTTCCTAATGCATCGCCGCAACCGAAAATGAAGCTAAGGAGCATTTATCCGTTCTGATGTATGATTATGTCTTGTATCATCGTGCGAGAACAGCTACAGTCTGTCACACAAGTCTACAAGAAACAAGCAGAATGACAAAAATAAACTCAGTCCGGAGTGGCGTTTGTGTAACTGCCAGTCAGACTGTTCTTATCAGCCAGTTGCACAAAGTTCATACACGATTGGCGTTCCTAATGCGCCCCGCTTACTTACTATGATTAGGACTTCGTTTTTTTTTTTGTTCTTTACCTGATATCTGGAAAGATAGATGCAATGGGACAGGCGTTAGTCTTTAGTGTCTCAAAAATAAACATGTCAATAATTTATGAAAGGGAATGACATAAATTCGAAGAGACGCCTATAGCCCGGCATCATCATCCTCGTGGTGCGTGAGCGAAGTCCATTTGCGAGTGGATCTAGAGTATGGAGCTCCTGGAAGGGAGCAGGCATGGGTGGAAATACAAAAAAAAAGATGAAGTCTTGTGATAATCTGTGGTAATTAGTTGGCTTATGTTTCGGTAGCATTAAATGAGATTACAAACATGCGGACAGACGGCCCAACATTTTTGGTTTGTGGGAGAATTGATTTCGATTTGAATTGCTGAGGGGGGACTGCTGGTTTGCTTATACTGAGAAGTCTTCCCTTTGTAGGATACTGAAAACGCTGATGATTGTGTCAGTGCCACTTAATTGCGGGCGAAAGGAACATTTAAAAAATCATTTTTCTGTTCGTTAAAAAACAGAGATGTACAAAACGGCTGGGAGGACAAAAATGGTTTTGTAGTTTGTTGAGAAATGCAATTAGTGTCAAATGTGTCGGAGTGACACATACTCTGGCTTTGGCAATTGTCGCTCCATGGGGATGAATAGAACTTGAAGTTTGATTAAAATTGTTTTCAGTGTTTCTAGGAAAAGTTATTTTCTTAAGTTTGTATAAAAAGGAGGGCTAATTTTTTTTTACGTGCACACAATTCAAGCGATTTTGATATATTTGGAAGATGACAATCAACAGTCAATTGTACATTTGAAAATAACAAAAAAGAATGAGCATAAATAAAGTCAAGGTGAATGAAGGCAAGACGAAGTAGATGGTGTTAAAATAGGACACTTATCATCAGTGTATGGAAGAGATTATAACGTAGTGAAATACAACAAAGAGGACATCAAGGATTTCACGCTTTTAGATGGTTTAATTGACAAAACCAGTTCAGAAGTCATTCTTATAATTTTTGCTAAACGCTATCCCTTCAAGGTTTTTGTTTTGTTTCTCAAAAAGATAAAAAAAA
The DNA here is from genome assembly GCA_963555765.1 of Orthonevra nobilis. NCBI lineage: Eukaryota > Metazoa > Arthropoda > Insecta > Diptera > Syrphidae > Orthonevra > Orthonevra nobilis. The sequence goes on along the minus strand of OY743227.1, from coordinate 77,300,555 downwards.
AAAATACTTGCTACCTGCCAACTGTAGTGCTTATCTAAAGTGGATTACACGATGGAAGTAATAAGAAATTGAATAAAGCAATTTGTGCTGCAAACATACATACAGCAAACATTCAGAAAAATGTTATTTAACAAGCAACAAATTACTTTTTTGTGTTATTAGTATTGATAATTTTCAAAATACGACTTCGAAGATCCATACACCTATCAAGTGCTCTTCAATTCAAGAAGGACCAACCGAAAATACACCTGTTTCCGATCTTCTATTGGTTTTAGGTAAGCAGGTACAAACAGAAGCCTCTTTTCAAGTTCGATGTAAGTTTGTAAATATGGTCACGACAGTGGAAATCATTTTTAACATGCATGGAATTGATGGGCTGTTGTAGCACATTATTTTTTTTCTGAAAAGTATTTCTCTCTAATGCTGTGCGCACGTTCTTGAGTTCGACATCAGCCCAAAAGATTGTCAAACCCCTCTTTCATTCATTTACCAGTGGTAGCATGGCATTTGAGCTTGAAGTTCGCCTGTAAATAAAAAAAACAGCAATGGTCCCAACTTCGATCCTTGTGGTATCCAAACACAAATTTCGAATAATTTAAGCCGGTAATTTTTAAGCCATTTTCCAAGACGCCATCTCTATCCAAATCTAGTCAGTGCTTCTTAAGTTTTTCGGCTCTCAAGATGCCAAATAACGTGCGAAACATTATTGGAAAACGATGATTTTATAAAAGTTTGTTTTTGATTTTCCCGTTTGAGAGACAAACTGATTGTTCCAAAGATTGTCTCAAAATGGTCTTCGTCGCAGTTAGAAAATTTTTTTCCGAACATTTTTGGTGTCCCTTGATTTAATGAAAAAGAAGGATTACGAGAGGAATGAAAAGGTTGTGTGAAGTCGTTGTAGTCCGAACAGAAAATTTGGTATCGACATCTGAACATTTCGCTTCGACAATAGTTGACTGGAAACATTTGTTTGTTGAGGCCAGTTGAAACTATGGTTTGAATTTGTTAGATAGCCCCTCACTGACAGAAATCGAACTGATCTTAAGATGAAAAACAATTGTAAACAGAGCAATAAGGTGTTTAAAGACACTTTAAGTTTTTTTTTCAAAAAACATGACTTATCAAACTTTAATCAAACTGCGAAATTTCTCACGATTTAACTTTCTATCGCGCCGCACGCTCACATGACCTCCACCTTCCGTGTTGACACATCTCGTTGCGACAAGTTGATGAGACACACCGACTACGGATGACACCATGTATTGCATGTTAGATCTCACCACATATCATGTAGCCTCTGTCATCTTTGCCGACGCAAAGCAGTCGCAGATACTTTTTTACTCGGATGTAGTTTTTTCTATTTTTTTTCTTTTTTCATTTTGCATATCTCCACGACTTGACGTCATCGCGATTGCTCCTAATTCTCGAAAATCCATGATCATTGTGAAATATGCACAAAATCTTGAGCTAGAGATAATTTCTTTTTTGAAAGCTAACCTGTAAACTTGAGGTTGTGTTTTTTATGATGGGTCTCATTAATTAGTCAACTATTTTGTGGAAATGAGTTCTGACATTTGTTCTTTTTTTTTGGAAGAAAAAAAAAAAACAACCGAAAAACTATGACAAGGGAATTGTCAAGACAACATTTTAATTGAGTGATAAATGATGAGAAAATATTAAAAAAAAAGACACACAAACAAAAATATAACACAAATCTTGGTAAGCGTCATTGCCAAATGATGGGATTGGGATCTCTTTATCTAAGAGGCTGTTTTTAATTGCAGTCAGCTACACGTAAGATTAATTTGAGATCGCTTAACCTTCGTGAACTCTTTCACATGCAGAAAAAAAAATAAACTTATTTATTTGTAAGTCGGGGACGGAGTGAAATTTTGAAATTTTTCAACGTCACATAAACCCTCAGTGACATGCAAATTAATATACTTTAGTTAGAAATGCCATAAACAATGTGACGTAAAAAGGATCAAGTTTAAACGAACATCTCCTGTTACCAATTTATTCAAAAGGATGCCTCCGGATCGGGGTTTCGGTTACTCTCTTATTTTTCTGTTTAATTTTCATAATTACCTCATCAACTTGACTGATGACGCAATGTTGTTTTTTTTTTCTTTTTTGTTCATACAAAGGTACAATATGTAGGAAAAAAATCCTTCAGCAGGACATGCAACGAAGAAGGCATGTAGTATTCTCTGCCTTGCCCCGACCACAACCCCTTTATTTTTTTTTGACAATTTATTAATGCTCTCGGCGAACAACTATCGCATCGCGCCACCCTTTGTTCGGCATACAAGGACATCGAATATCCTCTTTCGTACGATGGGATATATGCAAACTATGGACTTTGCCACAAAGGCAGCACCAGCGAATCAATAAGGCGTGCAGAAATAATTAGAAATGCACAAAAGGACAGAGCAAAACCAAATTTTTGATTGATACCAGTATTGTTGGCCATTGTCAGGCAGGACCAAATACAATATCCCGAGACGACGACTTGTAATGAGGCAAAGCTTCAAATTACACCTGGAAAATAAGCTATTTGCTGGGTAGGGGTTGACTAGAGGATTACTTTCATAAATAATCAATTTCGAAGACATAGACAGCATAAGAAATCCTTTTCGTCAAAGGATCACACGTACAAGTTCGTTTTCCTTAAACCGGACACAGTGTGCGAAAGGGGGATGGCCACTGGTCAGTGTGATTCTTGACCGAAACTGGTCATTGGTCAAGTCGCATAGACGAGTTTTATGCCATGCACAGACACACATCGTTATCCTTGATGCGTCCGTTGAGAGATCAGAGGTCATCCGAGAACAGGATGATGGCAGCAGGGAACATACATATTTATTTCTTTTTCTAGAATTTTACTTTTAAATTTAAATTGTGATACGTCTTTGTTGTTCAGTAGCTTTACACTTACTTGTACTCCATGGGGAGTGTTGAATGTATTCGTATATCCTTTTGCTGGACGTCTTGGTCAAGAGTATGGGAATTTGTATTTTTTTATGGTCAGCCGGACATAGATCCTGAATTATGTATTTTATACTTTCGTGTTATGTTTTTTTTTTTCTTTTGTCCATTTGAATTTAGTCAGCGAAAACGGAATAAAGTTAATTTGGCATGGCAGTCGCAATGGCGGACAAACTTATGGGTAGGGTTTCAAAATGACCGTTGGCTATTCTTGGCGCCAAAAAAAGTTTACAACGCACAAGAGAATCAATGTCCAGGTTTTAAATTAGAGTCATTATTTCAGTTTCGAAGGACGGGAGTTGCAATTTTCTGAATGTTTGTATTAAGACTTTTTAAAGTGTTGTAAAAAACTCAAAGTCGTTTTCTGTCACTCAATTGAGTGCAATCATTTACAACATTCTTTATAATTTGGTGCATTCATTCGAATTAATTATTTATATTCCAAAAAGCTAACGAAGAGTTCTAAAAATGCTTGTTCTCATCATATTCTGGTAGAATCTTTTTTGTTATAACTACGAATGGTTTCTTTCTACAGAATGCGAAGAATGCAAGGAATGCAAATGAATGCAAATGCGTTCATTGAATGAAGAAGATTGAAAAACGTTCGTTATTAAATGTATGAAATATTATTCCAATGAGTTGAAATGAATTAAAAAATTATGTCATCGAACTTTTCAAAATCTCGAAATTATTTCAATGAATGCAATCATTAAATTGAATTCACATGAAATGGGTTTCAAAACGATCGATGGGATGCTTCTAAAATAGGTAATGCGATAAGATCCTTGATAAAAATAGATGTTAGAAAATAGATAGTCCTTTATGATATGTAGGAATGAGCCTTTTTTTTTGACAGTCATTTTTATCCAAACGTATTGATTGGAGCCAAAAATATGTTTTTTTTTTGTATAGTTTGCAAGATAATAAAACAGTCTTAAGCGTACCATTTTTGTTGTCTGTTGGCTTTAACGCTTTGGCAAGATCCACGACATGGCATGACTCACAGTGCTATTATGATCATCTTCGGGAGCACCATTCTCAGTATAAGTTCGACCAAGCTGATATTTTTGATGTTGTTCATTCACCAAGTTCAAGGCTGTCTTGCGTAGTGTTCTCTTTATAGATTAACCTTTCCGGTTTTCCTGTTGAGCTATGCACACATTATCTGTATGTTGGTCTGGATAGCGTTCTAGTAGTTTCAGGAGAAAAGGCCCCCAATCTTCGCACTGGTGTTACAGGACTTGCCAATTTGATCCCTCTACTTTTGTTCGTGATATTAATTAGCTTGTAAGTGTCCTAGACGCAAGGGAAGTGATGCTTACATGTCTATATTCAACTAATTGTAAAATGGCGAAGTTGGCGAGCCGACTGCCTAAAATTATAATTTAATTCCAGGTTCCAGGTTTGTATGGTAGAGTACATGTGTCTTGAACTTTTGTCTACCTTCTGAACCAGGTGAAGTCAACTTTTGCAATAAGAAACATTCACTGGCGATAATGGTCCAATTTAGTGGGCGGGCGTGCTGAAGTTGTGACTTTTGCCATGCTGAAGTTCGTCTTTTTTTCATTGGCTCTGTTGTAAAACTGACAGCAGAGCGGTGACGAGATCTTCCGGAACACAAAAATTGCTCTTGCTGATTTATGAACTGATGGCGAGTAAAAGTCAATGCAAATAAGTCATTATTCTCCGCTTCTTTTTTGCTACCATAGCTGTTATATGAGCAAATAATAAAAAGACGAACAGCTGCGTGAGTTTCTTTTCTGTGGTATATTTTTACTCTCAGACTGGTTGAAACATTCCTTCTTCAATGTATATTGTTGTCTTCACGCTTATTTCATCTTTTAATTCTATTGAAGTACGTGCCTATCTTTGTTCATAGGTGTCATACTTATCCACTTTACATATGAGCGCTTCCAATTTTTATTTAAATTTTGAAAATTCGTTACTCCTTTTTAAGTCCCACTTTGAATATTCAATTCAAAGGCCCGTTCTCTTTTTGGCAATCCAATTTTTCTCTAGTTGCTTGGAGATAACGGGTGAGGAGCCCTTTTAATAAGTAAGTGCTCTACTATAGTTGGTCAAGGCTGTTGAGCGCGTCTTCATTGTAAGCAAAAACCTTTGCGATTAGGTCAAAATCAGGGCCCTGATCGTTGAAACATCATTCAATTATTGGAAAGATGCTTTCATCCATACATTCAGATAAATTTTTCAGTCCAACTCGGGGAAGTGATCTCCTAGCTGGCTCCTCGTTGACTGGCTTGTTTATTACCTTTCGGGCATGTCTTCAAAGCACAAAGCTCTAACCAACTTTACACCTGACATTCCAAAATTAAGAAGATGTGACACATTCACCAGTTATGGTCTATTAAGGTGTTTAAAAACCATCACGAGATTACGTCCCTCTTAAACGTTATGGTCTATAAAAGTCCAGGCAAACTATGCCTCTTTCTAAAATACCGGAAGCTTACTGGAACAAAGAGGACCGCTTAAAATCTCCAAATCTTTCAGAGAACGTAGGAAAAACAAAAACATTTCCGGTTCTTCCAAAGAAACCACAAAACATAGCTGCTTCGCAGAATGAAATAATTATCTTTGGTGGTCCAGTGGCGTAGGTACTACACATTGCACCTTGTCTCGCTGACGACCATAACTATCATTTTATTGTTTCATTGTGTCTTAAATCGCCGACGTTTCTTCTTTTGCTCCTTTGCCGTCGGGAACCACCAAAAGACGTCTTTATCTTTATGATTCTTTTACGAAAACTTTTTCGTACAGTTCTAAAAGAATCACCGCATGCGAACGCGTGCTTAAGTGCTTCATATGAAAAACTATTTCAGAAGCTAATTAGTTGACATGATGAAGAGGCATAAGTATTCAAGTTCGACCTCTGCCGGTCTAGTGATCAACGAAATCTATCACAACAAGGCTGTAATTTATGGGGATTCGATGGAAACTTAATGCGGAACTTGCAGTCACTTTGCTTTCAGATCAAAGCAGCAAGCGCATGTGTGTCGTCATTGGTGACAATCAAAGAGGCACATAAATCTCTTATACAGAGCAACACATGTGGCGAGGCAAGGTTTCACTGTCTATTCAGCGAGATGGGTGAAGCAAATGAACAGCCAGCGGGTGGTGGTTAGGGTCGACTTAATGCAATCTGAAACAGTCGAAATTTTTAAGGAAATGAAATCGATAGACTTTCCAAGACGGAGTCTTTCGAATGGAGCATAAAAGATAAAAACCACTTACAGAGCAGGTGTAGTTGCAGATTTTGTAAAAGGGATGGCTAGATCACAAAATGATCCTGATCTGTGCAGAAATTGAGCACATTTTGCCTGACTAACCTTGCACAAGAACCTGAACTTTGTCAATAATGGATGATCTAATTTTTGATAAAACCGTTTGTAAAACAAGTTAAAAAGAAGAGTTGACTTGGCCGTACAGCAGAATGGATCCAGCTAGAAGAATCAGGGTGTAGAGAGCTAAGGATCAAGCTGACAAGAGAGACTTGTTGGTTGATCCACCCTAGAATGTGGAGCCATCGAAGTTAGTTATAAAAATCAAGATAGAAGTGGATTTCTAGTGGCTTGGAAAATATGAGTACAATCGACCTTAAGTACTGCATCTGTTAAACCTGGTAAGCTGCAACTGACCTCAGTGACCAGGTTGAGCTTTATAAAAAACATTTTCATAGGTGCATAGGCAGGTCTCGTGAGCCCGACTGGTTGAAATATGCGCTCCATACGAGGTTGCTCTAAAAGTGAAACCAAGCCTTTATTATCCTTATAAGGATGTGTACTAAGTATGAGTGCCTAGTCTACTCCCAAGAGGACCTTACCACCAACCAAGTTACATGATGAAATGAGTAGGCTTAAGAAATCATGAGAGTCGTGTGAGCTGATTTCTGACGCCAATCCGCATCACGCATAGCCCCATCTTGGAATAAATCGAAAACATTGCCGAAGATAGCTTTTAAGGGCACTTCGCCAAAACTTAGGAGAGATTCTATAAATAGGATTTTAAAGTTATACTCGTGAGTTTAACGCATTGATCGGCAGTGAAGGTATCCTTGGAAGTTGTCTATAAGTCCCGACTGTCCAAAAAGTCAAATTGCACTGGGATCACTACTTATTTGTAGAGAGAGTACGAATGAGTATTTTATGGACTCAAGGAAGACTTGCACTGTCATGAAGGGATTCAATGTCATTGCAATGCAATCGCAAAAATTTTGTCGATGACGTATCTTAATAACTCTCAAGAGATACTTTGTCGTCGGCGTCAAGCATAGAACATTATTGGCAGAGTATAATAATAGATACCACCACATTTGGACTACGCTTGAATCCGCTTTTACAAAAGAACGTGAGGTTTTTTTTTTTGTTTTTAATAGTGCTCAAGTGCTCAAAGGATTTGAAGTACCCTTAAAGTGTTTTTTTACAAAGCACGAGCAGAAGTGGAAGGGAGTGAAAGGAGGTACCAGTGCACATTGGTTTTAAATTGTTGTAGGTTTCAGTGCAAAAGAAAAATAGAGCGAGGTAACGCATTGCACACGCGCATTGTGCGGCCTATAAAAGAATTTCTAAATTTCACTTTTAGGATAAACTGATGAGCATTCGATGATGTTCGGGTGTTGCGAGTGAATTTCTGGAGGGGTGGAACGAACGTTATGTTTGTTGAAGTATGCAACTGAAGTGAGATGCTTACAAGCTCTACAGGCAAAGATAGAAGGAAGGGATTGCGATTCTTCAGAGGAAAACGGTGAAAAAAGTAAGTGACGGAAACATCCTAGAAGTGGTTGTAAGACGATGAGCAGTTGGGAAGAACAAATTTGCAAACATTACAATGGCGGAGATCAACAAAAATTCGCTGTCAGGCAGAATATACAGAGTTCTACAAAATTTTTGAACTTGCACATGCAGAGAGTAATTTTTAATGCATTTTCAGTTGAATGAAAGTGAAATACCATTTTGATTACGCCAAATAGAGAGGGATGAGTTTTCTGAAAGTCTCGCGTCGTCTGTAAGATAGTATGCCTAGGTGAAGCTTTGTCTGTAACATCATCAAAGTACTTATCAAAATTTCCTCAATCGGTAAAAAGGACAGTTTGCACGCAATAAAAAAAACAGAAAAACAAACCTCATTACAATTTAGACACTTTTCGTTGTCCACTTCAGTAAAGTCCTTCGTCTAATCCTTTCTTCACGGGGAAAACTGTTATAATCTACTCGAACATTTGCAACACACAATTGGAGCTTTCTCACAAATTAGGATAATAAATTCCACCACTTACCCGGACAAACATCTGCAGACAATGGCCAAATAGGATTTGCGATTGTACACCTACTCCACAGCTAAATAATACGTCGACACTCCACTTATGTGGAATTATTATCTGAATCCTTTTGGCAAAATGGCATCGCCTCAATGAGATGATGTGCTGTGATCCTATGTGAGAAAATCTAAAGCACTTACAAATGGCATCCAAAATGATGCCGCAGATAAATCCTCTTCTTATAGAAGCTCCTGTTTTTTTGTTTGGTTTTGCATGTCTCACACCCGCATTTTTTGATGTCAAGCCACAATATGGTCACAAATGCGATATGTAACCGAGAAGAGGTTCCCATTTTAGCATAGTACGCACTCAGAGCAAGAAGGACCCATTGTCATGTTTCCCCTTCAACTCTTCTATACTTTGGCACTCTAACGAGCGTTTAGCACTCCGACAGAGGATGATGACGACGACTCTCGGCAAAGTGCGGGTGGTGCACTTTTGTGTCCCAGTGGCGAAATGGAAAGATACTTTTCTGTCCTTTATATTATTTTGCCATTGTATGTGTGTGAGTGAGGTTTAATGCGTTGTCGTGCTTGTAAAGTATTTCATTTTAACATCAAGAGTTCGTCATCATCATGATGTCATTATCCTCGGCTCAGCACTCTTTAGGACATACTCGTACAATGTAAAGCATTTGAATGAGACAGGATAAAAGTGTAGCACAAAAAAAAATATACAATACAACAAAACGAGGAAGACACGACACAATAAAAAATAAGGAAAAGAAATTGGAGCACAACGGAAAAGGATAAAATTCAAAAACCTTATGATGGGCTTACGAACTTATCGTCGAGTGGACTTAAAATTGTGTTCATTTGCCATATCCTTCAACATACATTTGACTGTGGACATTTTCGTCAATTCGTAATGTCTCTCCGTCAATATGGAAAGTTTTTTTTTTGGCATATAATCTCAGATAAAAAACAAACTAATCGTACATATATAAGAAAATAGTCTATACTACTGATACTACATGTCCGGATGAGCGCTCATTTTAAGGTAATTAACTAGTCCTTCAAGAGAAGAACCAAGCATATATTAAAATACTCGTTTCCTCTACGCATGCAAAGGGTCATCCAATGTAATTCAACGTGGGGCAAGGCTAATGGAAAGGATTAAGGTTTGTCTCCATTTATAAGAAAAATAAACTCTAGATTCTCAGCACAAAAAATTGTGGACAACCTTCTCAAATGGGTTACTTCCCGATAAAGCTTCTTCAGACAAACTTATCATGGAGATCCATTCTAGAGGAAGGTCCAGTTTAGTAGGAAGGTATTAGTTCAGACAGTTCTGATCCCTAAGCCAGCAGTGTAAAATTTGTCGTTACCTTTTTCGGTCCTATGAGGGCAAAATTTTAACAGCCCTGCAGACTTAAACGATGACTTTTAATCTTGGGGCGATTTTCAAAAAAATGTTGCCTCTGAGATTTACTATAAACAGGATCGTGCTAACTCCCCTCAATTGTGACGGAAATTTTGTCACTGATTCACAAGGATTTGTAGATGTGTTCAAACGTAAATTCCAGTAGCTGCTATACGATAACTATCAAAAGTCTTCACCACCCGATAACGTAGTATTTCTACCCTATGTAGAAGAAGTAAGGGTGGCCACAAAAATTGTATAAACAACAAAGCTGGGCGAACTGACTAGTTGAAGTTCTAAAGTTCTAATATGGCGGAGAGGTTGAGGTATGAAAATGTTGTGTCAGGTTGGGGAAGACGAAAATATACCCAGAGACAATTAAGAAAGGTGATTTTATAACTTGTTAAAGGGTACCTTAACGATTCTAGTCTATTCATTATGTAAACGTCTGAAGTCTTTTTGCAACACAATATCATTGTGGCTTTTGGTCCTGTAAATCAAAAAAAAAAAACAAGAAGGAAAAAGGGCTTTTTGTTTGACTTGTCTTTTTAGTCAGTGCCTTGGCCGCATAACGCTTGAAAACAATCTAGCTTCTGTGTAATTTTGACGTACTAATTATTCCAGATTTGCACAGCATTTCGGCAAAGAAATTCACCATCAAGTGATTTCTTCAACCTTATAATTTTTAAGCAGGTATGCGCCACCATGTAAGACAATACCTCTTTCAATTCTGCTTAGCTTCTGATGGTGTTGGGAAACCATCAGGACCATATTGATATCATTGATCGGCAGTTGAAGGCGAGCCCAGAAAAACTAGTTGTCACATAGACAACACTTATCTTGACTGTTCTTTTATATGGAGCCGAATATTGAACGAAAAGAAGGACAGCAGAACAAATTTCAGCGACCTTGGAAAGAAGAATTGTACATGTAGTAGAAGATACCCCCGCGAACTTTACGATCTGTACAATTATTTTGATCTAGTTTGGAAGCAATGTTCCAGTTAATGCCGCAAGCAAGCAAATGACTGAACTTCTGGTAAAAAAATCAAGTAATCGCAAAGGCAAGGAAGATTGCTCTGGCCAACTGAAAGCAGCATGCGTGGGGCAATGAAGAGGCAGTTTTAGCTTAGACCTAGATTCTCCAAGAATTGATGACCTAACAAGAAAACACTGAGACCTTGATTACTTAGTCAATTCTTTTCCATATCCTACGAAAATAAACCACAGGAATTTCGCCCAAAATTAATACCACATAGGACAGCAGAGAATCTTGAGTGCAGCTTTTTAAACTCACGATATGTAAAAAAATAGGTTACTCGAGCGTATTGGGGAACAGATACGTTCAGAAAAACGAAAAAAATTTGCCAAGATTGGAGGTTATTTTTTTACAAAATATTGTTTTTTTTTCTTTTCTTCTACTTCTGCAAAAGTCCTCTACAAAATTGTTTAAGCTCTCTACTTTGCCGGATGATTCCTTCCAAATTGTGACTTGTCTAAAACCTCATTCTCAAATCTAACCCATTCGTACGCACCGGCAAGCCGTATCGATCAGACGTGGTAAATTTATTTCAGTCTTTTCGTTGTCTACGTATTTCTGTCTTTGCATCTCAAGGCATGTCCTCTCTCGATGTCTTTATGTCAGATATTGCGACAACCTAATTCCGAACATCGACAATTTGGCAGCCCATATATCACGACGAACAGTAGACGTATGTAAACATCTCTAACAAAACCAAAAAAAAAAAATTTTTCCTTTCAAGTTCTGCGTTCGATTGCCTCACAGTCCTCGATCGATGAATTCATAAAATCAAAGAAAATCTGCGGAAACTGCTATTTTGCGTTTGGGAACTTCTCCACCCATAAATGCAGCAGTCAATGGTGGCTGCTAATACGTCCATAAATCAGAGGCCCATCTAGACATACGATTGTGGAACCTCCACGCGCTTAATAGGAAATCTTCGAAGAGCGCACGATCATCTATCTGCACACTCCCTATCGTGATCCGTAAATCACGATCTTGTCTAATTTCGAATTTCTGTAAATTGTATCTTCCGTTCGTTTTGGTTGTCGTCGTGGTACGCGGTTCGGTAGGATTCGGAGATTCTTGGCATTGTTGGATAGAATGCATCGAGTGATCATCAAATGATCATGTGTTGTATGAGCGATGCGTGGTGCATGTTGTTTAGTTGGCTTAGTGTTAGGTGATGTGTCTGGCTGAGGAATTGGCCTGGTCAAATGAGGGAATGGACGACAAGTAGAATGTGATCTGTCCTAGAATCTTAAACATGTTTATAGCCAAAAAGAAAGAAAGCATCTATATTTTTCTCTACGTTGCCAAGCCAGTCAAATAATGTTTTGAAGCTCCACGGTTATAATTTATAAAGCAAGCAAAACATCTGGCTCGAGCTGAATTTGCAATTTCTACAGACACATGTTTTGAAGCCTCCTTCATCCCAAAAGTTAATTCCACTAATCTTGCTAATTTCAAACAATTAACAAAACAAACAAAGAATGAAGAGTATCCCTATAGGTATAGAAATATGATTGACAGTTCTCCTTCAAAGCGGATTTGAAAACGAAAAGTCCTGTCTGCTGGCTTGATTATTTGTGTAGCGAAAAAGGCGCCAATACTCATAATGAAATCTCATTTCTTGTTCTTTGAGCAGCAAGATTGGTTTTTCTTTCATCCATTTTCATCTGTTCTTCTTCTTTCATTTCCTTTGTGATGCAATGTCCTTTAGTAAATACTTGTTTGTCATCTTGAAGTCAACCAAACACGTTTGAGTAAAGGTGTCACACGCCAACACCATCGCCTTGCAAAAATCTCAAAAACGAATAATACGAATGTCAAAATTTTTGACAGCTCAATTTCTCGCAATGACTGCAATAGGTCTGTCAGTCATACAATTATTTTCCAGTGGCGCGTTCGCTATTTTCTACCGAATACCCCGAACAGCTCCAAAACACAATCAGCAGCGTGCGAAGATAACGCATGTCACATGTCAACCACCCTCACCATATGCTTTATAATTTAAAATCACATAAAGTCCTCAAATCGTATTGAAACGCCTGCCGCCGCACATATTCGCATTTCTCAAAATGAGGATACCCTCACACGCCTAGGCTGCGTTGCTGGCAATACCTTCGGGTCCTTGTGTGAGCATGTAATCAAATCGCAGTCAAAGTAATGTCAACGAAACTAAAAAAAAAAAAGCACAACTCAAAAACCGAGAATTTAAAGAGCATCCAAACATCCTTCGCCTTTTTTTCGAGTATAGCGCATCCGACAGTCAACGTATGAATTACTTCCTCTCACACACGCCAAAACGGAATTCTCGTCGTTTTTATCCTTTTGCGAATCAAAATTTCATTCTTTTTTATTTCTGTTTGCTTTTTGTAGAATACGCGGCATGGCATGCAGCAAAGGATGTGGGCAAACTTGTGGGCCTTTTTTTTGCGTAAGGATTCCTTGTTTTCGTTGTAGGCTGCCCGATTGTGAGATTGGTTCTGCAAAATGAAATTGTCATCGTTGTTGACAATCGGGTTTTTTTTTTCACAGGAAATTGGTGCGCAGCAATGAAGAGTGTCGAAGCTGTGGTCGGAAATTAAAGTTTATTCTAGCCTTGATCCTTGAACAGAATTGAAAAACGAGCAAGCCAGCTAAGTGTTGTTGCAACATTTTTTACAACCTTTTATGATTTGATTTTGGAAATTTAATCAAAAGAAAAACGAGCAGTGCCAACTTTTATCAAAACCGATCTTCCACCGATAATAGGAAATTGATGCTCTTGGGCTTGATACAAGAGAGCTCTTGGGCTTGATGAAAATGAAGTTGATAAAATGACTAACTGCTCGGTTTGGAAAATCATATTCCAATTATAAGATAAGGCAACTACCGATTTGCTAGAAATACACAATGACATAACCGAACCTTTTCATAAAGAAGAACGAGGGTTACAAACTCCTCTCATATTTGAATGGTCTTTCTTTACTGGCCGTTCCAGGACGACCTCCTGAGCTGGTTTCTTCAACGAAAAAAGAAAGGATACGGTATCAGCGTGTTTCACAACTCTTCTCCCTGTGACTAGATGACATCTTCATCACTAACCTCACGCTACTTTTGAAAAACATTCTCATATTTTGAAGGCGGCCATGATGAGTCAAGGCATTCTTTTAATTCCTTCAAAAAGACCCTTTTACCAAACAACAAACCAGCCAAGCCTTCAGAGCGAACAAGTCTAAGTTCAACCAAAGTACAAAACGCGTTTATAGTTATTATGTTGGATGAGCTCTTCACAGGACCATCTTTGGCCGTCGTCATCTAGAATTTTAGACACAAATTCTGGTTTACAATCTATTAACTGCCATTCAGCAACCAATACCAACCGAGGAGTTTTACAAGTTGCTAAGTTGGGCTCATAAATGTTTATCAAATGTAAATCTAAGACAATTAAAGACACCTTCTCTATCTGACATTAATGTTGCAATAATGCATGTCACAAAGAGTGTGCAGAAGGACAAGGAGAAGAATTGAAAAATAGTGCAGTGGTTTGAAGCCCAGCTGTATTTGAGTCCGAACAGATAGAGAGTTGGTATCTACTTACTTGCATTCATTTAATTCGCAGTATTTTATTAAAGTCGTGATTTTGGAAATTATTTTATGAAAGGGATTTGATTAATAGCATTTTTTCCATTGCGGAAAGCTGGATCACTCTTTCTCCTATAAAGAAGCTCTAACTTATATACTTTTAGTGCCTACACCTTGTTTATTTCTGTATGTAAGTCACGGTATTAGGCTGCCCATTTTAATCTGACAGTCTGGCAGTTTGCGATAAAGTCGCAATAATATTCGTTAATTGACCGATAGTTCACTTTCCATTTTTTGCGTTGACTAGAAACTCAAAACTAATTTTGAAAAGGGTGAAACAAGACTGTTACGCAACCCAAAAAAAAAATGATTTAATATCATTCAAAAAGCATCAGTGAAGTGCAACCGTTTATTTGAATCCAAAAGACTCTCTTTTATCTAAACGTTCAAATCACTGAGATTTTTTACAAATAACAACTAAATTTGAATCTTAACGCACACTCTTGCTGAACACGCAATCAAGTACCACTTAATTGAATTTCCTTTTATGACACAAATAATAATAAAGTATGTCCTGTCATTCAAACCACTGGCGAAACCCCAAACAATTGTCTCGTTTAAGAAAATCATTTTACGTCATCTAAAGGCAGTAATTACATTTAAGTACTCTCGACCGCAATGTCCTTACGGACTCATAGATGACTTCATGTCCACATTGCACTTCGCAATGCGCACATAACATTAACTTACCAAACGAAATGAAAACAACCCCCTCCGTCCGTCGCATGTAAGGATTCTGTGTTTTGTTTGTTGTGGGTGTCCGTCTGCTCTGCAACTCTGTGTGAAACAATTCAGTTGCGCATCGATGATCAGGCTCAATACGGGCATAAAAATTACAATGGAATTCCCATAGAGCACCCCCGCCAAACAGGATGAAATCTCATCAACCATATCCCACCCTCGCTGTCCTTATACGTGGGAGAATTGATTGTGTCTCTCTGTTGTTGTGGCAGAACCGCAAGTAGTCATAATTACAGCGTCATTTTTCTGATTTCGTTTCAAAAACGAATTATTCGTATCTACCATAGAGAGTCAACCCTTCGAGTCCTTTGTGAGGACTTCCGCACCCGGAACAGGTGAGTTATAGAATTTCATGGCTTTTTGATTTTTATTTGCTTACACCAGGATACGCTTGGCAATTTCGCATGATCACGATTTTCTCCTGTTTGCCAGAACAGCAGCTGCCAGGCTACACGTATTCAAATCATTCTGATTTTGATTATTAAATTTGTGTGTGTATGCACTGCATTGTGCAGGCAACCGTTAAGGACTAACAAGGCGTGAATTTCAAAGGAAAATCTCAAAAACTGTCAACGGAAAATAAAATATTCGGCCAAAAAATTTCCGTATCCCTTTTTCGATGCAAAATCGAAGGATATTTTCTTGAACAATGTCTCGTACGTGTATGTCTAAATTATTTATTATGCCTTTGATCCTCGCGAATGATTACAAATGTGCACAGATCCTTTCTTCTATTTTCTACTCCACTTCTTACCCTCTATTCCATCATCGTATTCAAATGTAGTTCCCCCTTGGACGGAACGGAATGCAAAAATCCTCTTACCGTGCATAATCAAAAATATTTACATCTCCCGGTTTGCTCCTGGACGTGTCCTTATTCTTCATTCTTCTGCAGTTTTTGCATTCTCCCTTGAGCGCCTTTGTTTTCATAATGGATTTAGGGGTAGGATTTTCGCACAAGGATTCTTGGCTGACTATCACCCTAAGTTATCTTCCTTCGAGGAGGGACTGCAGCAAACATTTGGTCATCTATTGTGCTATCACATGATCGGTACGATCGGTAGGCGCCCATTGTCCAGCTGTGTGTGTGAACTTTTCTATGATTCCTATTATCACTGGAATATTTGAATACATTTTTAATTTTATTCGGCATATCCTTAGAGGGAATGCAGTAAAAAAAATTAGAGCGGATTTTTATTACTTAAAAGGACTTTTTCCATTCTATTTTTTAAGATGACCTTAATTAGTACGGCGGTGACCTTTATGCATACAATGCCTTCGGGGTGACAACATAATTTTTATTTTTCCATTCCTATTTTTATTTTTAAGGACACGAATATAAGTATTGAAAGGAGGCAGTTCTTCTGTGTTGGGCTCGTCGCCTTTTTTAAGAGAAAGCGAAGTGGCCACCAGGGATTTGTTTTGGGTTTAATGCTTAAGTATATTGTTCGACTATAATCGAAGAGGACTGTTGCTTGGATCTTTACTGACAGATGTTTTGCCTACAGTCCGATAGATGGAATGAATATCTGTGGAAGCATCTAGAAGTTTAATACGCGCTAAGTTAAGGGGAACTGCAGAGCTATTTGCTTGAGTTGTATATTTTGTGATGATTGACGATGATGATTGATTTCACAATAAAAGCTGTCACTTACAAAAAAAAATTAAAATAAGTCTGTCCAAGTATATGTACATCAAATATCTAAGGCTCCAGTCATGGAAGCTTCCCCAATTTAAATGTCTGTGGGCTTCGAAAATGTAAAACTTTACTTGGTTCTTAAAAAATTGTTTTAAGGAAATGGGTCTCGAAGATCGTCTTTGCTGGATTGATATTGTCTATAAGCTTCATGGCGCCGAGCCTTGTAGGCGACGTGCTTTTGCATATAGAACTTCGTCCACATCTTGTTGCAGGGCAAAGAATTCGGGGTTTTGTTTTCTCTATTTTCCATTCGGTGGTCTTTGCCAGGAATGGCCGCTCTGTGAGCAATATGTCGATCGTCGATCTGCTGCCAATTGTTGAGACGTGCGATGCTTGTCGTGAAGGTTTACCCGAACTTTTGATCTTCTTATTCGATCAAGCTCAGTAACTCCTTCTGAATCTCAGCTGCCGTCAGTTTTTCCGACATTTGTCGGAAGTCGCTCACGCAGTTGTGATACGCAGACTATGTTAGCATCCAGCACGTAGACATAAAAGCTTTAACGGCGATTTAAGACGACACCGAATTAGTAAGACTTCAAATTAATGACGGTATGACTAAATGGCATATGTTTCGGCAAGATATATCGACAAAAAAATTATTCTTCGAACTTCAGCTGGGATAAAACATTACATTCAACAGCTTTTATATTGTGATGAAAAAGTAGTTTATCCCACCAAACACATACTGTAAAAAACAAGCCAAGTCTCGATGGAGCTGCTTGTTTATCTCTAAAAAGTAATGAAATCTAGACAAAGTCGTGCCAAGTCTAAGGTTCCTTACTGCGATTTCTTTATTATTCGGGTTCTGATTCTTGTAAAAAAACAGTAGCAACAGTTTTTTGTATTGCCCATTCGCGTTCATTATTTATTCTTTTAGACGGTTTAGACGTTTTAATTTCTGAAAGATTGGCTTCATCAGATACTTCAGACCTTCGATGTTTGACATCAAATGAAGCCGCCCACCAAGTTGAATATTTTTTATAAAGGCGGTATTTCGATCTCTAATAGTTTTGTTGGGCTCTTGTGTTTTCTAATCAGGGTCATCAAATACTCCAGATCTTCGATTTTCCTAGTTCTTAAAGTTTTTCCTTTATGTGGCTATTAAACCTTAACTCTGTACCAAATTTCAGCTCTCTGAGGGAAGTACTACTTCTTTTCTGATGATCATGAGTGAGTGAGTGTTATAAATGCGAAACTTTGCTTTAGCTTAATTTCGGAACTAAATGACCTACAGACTTGAAATTTTGGATTTTAAGTATGTGCTTACTGGATGACGAAAATTTCTGCGTTTTGGTCTTATCCAGAGGTTCTCAAATAGGGGCCTGAAAATGCGGTGAAAATGTTCCAGTAAAGGATGGTACGGTAGTATTTGCTTCGCGCTCGACTTGGCGATCTTTATCAACCCATTAAAATAGTAGATTCTCTTCTTAAGAAACGGATACTCTTCGGTTTCCAAAGAAAACATATTTAAACAAGATTCCTAGCTCGAAAGACTAGCACCATGTTCTTAGAAAATACTGATCTTGCCCGTTCTGCTACACAAAGTCGAATGTTAGACGATAAGTAAGACAGTTGAACAAAATGGATGGACCTTCAAAAAATACATTCTCCATCGGACATACGGTCCTCTCCGCCTGTAAATCCGCGAACTCTACGAGCTGTACAACGATATGGATCTACTTCGGAAAGGAAATGGGTTTTCCTTTGAAATAAAGTTTTATAACGAGTTGAATTGGCCCATGAAGAGCTTAAGGGTACTCCTGCCTAATCTCCTTTCCCCTTCCGGACCACCTTTGTATTTCTAAGATATGAGGCAAATTATTTACTGCTTTCTCAAGCTCTTTCAATTTTTTATTATGATTGATCATGACGAAAGCATTGCTAAGTAAAAGAAAGAACAAGCGCAAAGGAACTTAAATAACAAAATAAATAAAAAGATAAATAAATATGAAAATAAATATATAAATATTTGTAAAAGCCAATGTTCCGTTCATTCTTGGTCTTTTGAATCCAAATTGAAGTGGATTAAACAAACAGAAGGCAGGCCGATGGTCATGTAGTTAGCAGTTTAAATGCGATTTTTTTATGGACAGTGGAATAAAATTTTCCCATTAGAAAGCTTCTGGAATGAACCCCTCAATAAGGGGAAGCTGAGTGGTAACTGTGCCAACCAACTGTCTGTATGTCTGTCTGTAAATTGGACTAATTTATAGGTAAAAATGTTCCTAGCAATAGCCTTGCTGAAAAATGCCCAAATCGTGCATAAAAAACATACTTCATTCAAATAATCGCATTTGCTCTACCGTAATGGTTTGACACTTACAGTAGACACCAGTACTTAGTGTGCATAAAATACTGCGAATTGAACGAATACAAATAAATTGCTTACACGTGTAAGGAAATAATTTTGAACCATTCTTAAACATTTCTCTTGGACTCATTATTTAAAGGATGATTGAAACAAACGCATATAAAAACTGAGTCATATGAGTCAGAAAATTGGAATCATCACAAGTATAAAAAAAATATTCGTATAACCCCTCTAAAGTTTTATATTGCTTAACAGCCTATTTTTTGGCAGTCGACTTTGAACTCTCGCCGATAATATTTTACTTTTTTAAGACGCAAAATCGCTCTACCCGTATTACAGTACGCGATAATTTATTCGGTTTTTATGACTTTTTATTTGTTTGAGAGTTCATGAACTGAAAAATCTTTTTATATTTCAAATCCAAAAAATAAACTACAAAAAAAAAACAAAAAAATCCTTGTCCTCATCCGCAGCAAGTTCAATGCTTTGAACACTTATAAAATACCGTTCGATAGAGTTGGCTTCGGTGCACTTAGACCTACACTTAAATCCAAGAAGGTTATCCCAATTAGCGCACGCAACCTGACACCATTACAGTCCGTTCCATCTTCATTGCCACTGATACCTCCAAACGTGTGGCACCACAGAGAATGAGCTTCCTCTTCCTCGTGGTCACTACGAATGTGCACATGCCCATTCAAAAGATACTTAAAAGATTACCCAACAAGTTGGGGACACCTCAATGATACCAGAGAGATGCGCACATCTCTTCCAACTAATGCGCCAGCAATAAAAGTGTCAACTAGCCACATAAGCACCACTTTAATGGGCAATATAGATCCCGCTGTGTGGTATGCGGTGATGCGGTGGCCCTGACGCTCCATTGCCAACGAAACGTCAAAAGAAAACACGCAAAACAGCTAAAACAACTGAAAACGCCATCTAATTGAAATTACTCACCCAAAAAAAAACACAAAAAAAAATAATGTCGAAGTCGAAGATCGTTAGAGGACAAAAGTTCAGCTTGCGGCAGCTTGGTGGAAGTAGCCAAATGCTTGGGCTCACTCCCGGCTGTACTTATATTTAGAACTCAATTTATCTACCTTACGAGGAGACAGTCGCATTTTGCTCGTGGCTAGCGATTGCAAAACAAATGAGGCAAGCAAACATAGTCACATACACGTCGGGACACACTCAAGCAATGTTGTTTCTAGATTAGGAAAGGAGGTTGCGACCTTTTTGTGTGGTGTCTCATGTCCATCTCCGCGTGCCTATGGCTGGCTCCAAGTCCGAATGACGAAGATAAGCGCCATTTAAATGGGGATCTCTTATCATCGCATCGCATTCTGTGCTATGTTGACCGATAGAACTGATGAGCTTAGCTGGCTAATTTGCGTGCTCTGCGAGCTCGGGCTGTCTGCGATGATGAAGTCGATGATGTGATTTTGACAGATGTGTCGGGAGGCGTCTGTCAATCTCATAATTTTGTGTTCATTTTTTTTTTTCATCTTTTGGTGAATTGGGTGGAGAAAAGTGTGGCGTTTGTCTGTTAGGCTAAATGAAGGAGATGGCTTGTTTTAAAAAGGCGGCTGATAGGGACCACCAATGAGTTTTATGCTTCCGGTGCCAATGGACGGCGTTTATCCAAATGAATGGAATCCATTCATGTATCCAATTATTGTTGGCTATTTATGCAGGACAGAAATAAGAAATTTCAGCCATTATTGAGCAGAGAATGGAATGGAGGGGGTCAAGTCGTGGCCCATAATTTTTATTCGGATACCACTGATAATTTCTTGAAAATCTTTGAATGTACTATTTTGCTGAATAATATAGGGTAAGCCGATCACTCCCTTAGTAAGTAATTGTGGCGGAGTCCATCCCTGAAGAGGGTGGTATATGCAAGCATTTCAACTTTAGAAGAATTTCAAAGAATTTTAAAAAAACTTGTAGAAAGCACTGCCCTCGCCAACATGCAAGGACCCAGTTCTTTTGTGTCTTGTTTCTCAACATATCGAAAAAGTGTTCCGAGAAAAATTGCATTATTCATGGTCCACGCCAAAACAAATATTTCGCATGTATTATCATCGCCGAAGAAGAAAGTCATCCTCCGTCTCCTTGGCTGAGGGAATCGACGGAATAAGTAACATTGTTCTAGCGGAGATAGACTTTAAGACTACCTTGTGCTAAATAATTTATATTATTTGGAACATTACGAGACCAGTGAACCGGTGAAGCAACCGATTATTATAAAAAAAGCTAAGACACAGCAAATCTGTGAAATTGTTTAAAATGTTATCTACAGAAATCTGAGTAAGTGGGTTGAAGACAAAAATATGAGCCTGCATAAAAATCTCGGCCTTAAAGGTTTATCCCGTTCTTAACGCGGACGAACAGCCAAAAAAGGCAAGAAAAATTGCACGTGTGCCCGCCCTATTGACGGCTGCAGGAGGGGCTCAGGATGGTCAGGCTCAAATCTCAGTGTTATGATTTTTCATCGTGATTTCGTTGTTCCGACGACTGGAGGTTTTTTTTTCAATTTCAAAAATTTCCAAACAATCTTGTCTAGGATCACATTATCTAAGAATGTTATAAGAAATTTGCGTAGGATGCCTTTCGGGTAAGCGGACCATCGGAAGGTTTGGTGTTTAAGCTAAACGTACGTTCTGAAGCTCGTGTTCGCTGGCAGCTTTACAAAAAGAAAAAATGTTTTGACCAAAAGAAAAAACATATCAAAATACAACATTCTATCCCAGCCGCTATACCAGTCTTACTGAAAAATCCAGCCTCTTCCGAGGTTAGCTCTATAGATTTTGGCAAGAGTCATCGATTGCTGCCTCCTTACTTTTACTCCAAGGCATTAAATATAACCTGGTCTTCATTATCAAAATCGCATGTATCTGTGATATGAAGACAGTAGGACATGCTTACTCGTGTGCGTGAAATATAGATCTTGGCGTTAAGTAGAGGATTAGTGAAATGGAGTTTCCACTTAGAGAAGACACTTTGTCATTGACGAAGAAGTATGGCTCGATAGTAATAAACGTCTAATCGAAAAACGATAAGCCGCCATTTAAATAAAAAGAAGAAAAACTCGCCCGGAAAAGGAGTTCACACGGAAGCATGTCTGCAAAACTTCATATATTTGTTCTGGAAATAACCTATTCCCTGCTATTAAATTTCAGGGAGGAATCTTTACTGTAGTTATAATTAACCTTCTATCAACAAACCTCTTCAGTTTAAAAGTATTCAGCAGTCAAGATTTCTCCTTAACTGCCGCTGTTTATTGTTTTTTTATTTTTTGTGATCGCCGACTTATTTTCTGATCTGTGCTTGCCTTTGGAATAACAATCGCCAGCATTCCAAAATCAGCTTCGCATATTTTTTTCTCATATTTATTCGCGCTCCTATAAAAACCTCACGAAGACATCACAACAATTGACAGATCACTTCTGCCAATCACATAAATTTGATCCGCATCGTCTTTGGTGGTATTGTGTGCGCTAAGCCTGTCAAGTCCAGTGTTTACCTCGAGAGGTACTTGATTAACGACTCATAGCTCAGCTGGACACGTGGTTCAGAGACAGGTTCCATTTCTAAAGAGCGAAAATATTAAGATATCTCTTGACTCTTTGGCCATCGTTATTGACTCCAATATCAGGTTTTACTTATGTCATTGTTCAGCGCATTTTTTCTTCAATTTTTATTTTGGTTTGTTGCGGCTTTTTTTATTTATTCAAATTAACATCGCCACAGGATTTTGATGATTGTATGCAAGTTTGAAAAATCTGCTCACCAAGTCTTCTTCTTCTGAAGCATCAATCAATCAATCGTGGAGGAGCATCCTATTGGTGCAATTTATCATCGCTTCAATGCGTGATGGTTTTATTATTGCCTTAAGATTCTGTGCTCCAAATTTCACTTTTGTAGAACTGAAATCACGACGGGGGCTGGGAAATAAAAAAAAAAACAGTCGATTGAGTTATATGAAGTGATTTAATATTAGGAAAGATTCCAATACTTCTGTAAATTCTCAAAGAATACTGCAGAAACAAATACTAACGCAGATTGCATATGATAGCTGCTTCCCCACTTTTTTTTTCTCACCCACAGGATAAGATCACATCCGATCGCCTTTCTTCTTTTGATAAACCGCAGGATGGCAAACATGAGCGAAATTCCAAAGCGAAAGGACAATGTTTATGTGAAGAGATCCTTGAGAAAACCGCAGTTGAATATGTTGTGAAACAATGCAACCGAGGGTGGTTGCTAAAATAGACAAGAAGTGACAAAGGACTCATAACAAAAGACTGTAATGTATCTTCTTGATCTTTATCCTTTGCGCATCCAAACAAGGTTGCGGCTCTTTGTTTCGTTTTCCCATTAAACGGTATTTCAATAGTCGTTTATGGACCCATGAATCGCTATCAGTCAAAAATCTAGTTTTGGTGTATTCCTTTGTCTCCGATTTACATTTTGTGCCAATACAAGATTTTTTTTTCTTACCAGTATTTTTTGGATATTGCATATTTTTTCATGGTAAACTTCAAAAAATTTGCAAAGAAAATTTCAAATTCACTGAACAATAAAATATACTTCAAAAACCATTTCATATTTGAAAACGCACATACAAACAGTTTAAGCAGAAATATTTGAAAATGAAGCAATGAAATTTATTCAAGGATCTTTGGATAGGACAGGAACATGAAACTTTAACAAAGGATACTAAAAAGCAGTTTTGGTCAAATTGTTAGATGATTTTTTCTGCTGGCAAATGTTCGTTGAAATATGTTATGAAGTAAAGTGTTTGGTTCACAGTTTATGTTTGATTTTTTGTTTTGAAAAACAAGCCAGAAATAAAGGATGTCGTGTAAGGCAGTTATGAAACACAAAATGACAAAACAAAAGTAAATTATCAGGTTGAATGAGTTGTCTACTCAGAATAAACATTCATTGCGAATTTATAATTATAATTATTATTATTTTTATTATTATTATTATTATTATATTTATAATTATTATTACATTATTATAATAATTATTATTACTACTATTATTATTACTTTTATTATTATTACTATTATTATAATTATTATTATTAATCCCTAGAAAATCCATTTTACTGCAACTATTACAGTTTTTTGAATCGTTTTTCAAACTAAGAAAATGATTTCTATTTAGAAGCATTACATCAGGACCTTCTACTTTTTCGAAAAATAATTGAAATTTCGACAAGATTGACCAAAGTGGAGTAGCTTCATGTTCGGTTGATTTTTCTATGAAAGACGAAAAAAAAACTGGTGCAATTTTTGCTTGAAATGTTTGTATTCAGTTTTCAGCCACTTTTTGTTTTAATGTTTTTTTCCACGGAAAACCTGAAGACATTTGAATTACAGCTTACGCTTACAGCAAAGGGAGCACGCAAAGGAGTATTTGTTTAGACGCCTGAGCTAAAAAGGAGTCAGGAGTCGTATGGCTTCAGGACTGCGATTCTTTAGCAAGTATATTCTTTGCTTCGCTTTTTTGCTTATACAAATAACCATCGAATTTTCATGTTGGTACTCGCAATTCCACTCCCGTTTAGAGTAAAAGAAATACATTAGTCAGAGGTGTCAAAATGTTTTCTAGCGACGCCGGCAACTTGATCTTCAAAAATTAAAAGTAAAAAATAAAATCCATTTAAAAATATTCAAAATAGGAAAACAAGGCTTGGTGGATTATCGAGACGTTTTTGGCCACGCTGCTCAAAGTGTTTTTTGAATGGTATTTTTTTTTAGCTTTGGTTTTTAAACTGGCAACACTGTTTCTACAAATTGGCAATTTGACAGTTGAAAGTTAATTTATGATTTTATGATGCGTAGATTTACGCCAGAACAACACATGCAAATTGTGCTAACTTATTTTGAAAACCATTTTTCGGTTCCCAAAACTTATCGTGCGCTTCCATTTTACGGCCGACATAATCTTCGATCTGACCAAGTAATTCGAAATACGATGAATCGTTCTTGCACCATGTATAGTGTGGATGATACGCATCCCCAAAGGCGATAAACAGTGCGAATAGAACTTTTTGCCGTTTTTTAGCGCAGTTTTGAGGAGAATCCGAATGAGTCGATTGGCCATCGTGCATAGCAATTGAAGCTATGCCTATTGAAATTTTTATGGAACGATATTGGCTTAAAAGCTAATAAAGTCCAGTTTCTGCAAGAGTTGAAACAGCGTAACCATTATAGGCGTCGTGGGTTTGGTGAATGGGCCGAAAACATAATTCAAATTAATCCTCATTTTCAACGACAAATTTTTAATTGAATGCATATGTAAACAAGCAAAATTGTCAAAATTGGAGTGTTCCATACTGTCCAACTGTTCCAGCATATTTCCTTAAGCACGATGCCGGCCAAAATGTTACCGTCAATGGAGAGCGATTACATTTTCGTCGGCATCATTTGCTCATTCTCTAAATGGCATTGACGTGACAAAGGTTTGGTTTCAACAAGATGGCGCCACATTCGTCTTAAACCATATTTCGAAATCTTTAATATCGTGATGTGAAGTCTCTCAAACAGGAATAAGCGTATACGTATTTTATTAATTGTGCCATTCTCGCAAAATCTATTTCTTTTGTAAATTACTAAAAAATACTCGGAGAAATCAAGTGATTCAAAAGCGCTCAATTCCATTTCTGCTTACTCCATTCCATTTTAAGTGAAAACTGATAACTTCTAATACAAGATTTTTGAAAACACATCCTACATGTGTTTAGGACGTGGTCCTAAAATAGGACAGCAGTTTGAAGAAGCATATGCAACGAATGTTTAATTAAAATCAAGGTACAGAATAAAAAATTTTCTGAGAAACGAAATGCCAAAATGACCAGAAAACCGTTGGCCTACTAAAAAAATTTCTTGACTGCTTGAATTTGATGAAATTCTATAGAATAATTTTCGGCCATAGAAAATTAAATTCGTTTCACAAAACTCATCAAATCCCTTCTCTCATCTATTTGCCTCAAAAATAAACTTCTTAACATTCTTGGGCATGCAAAATAATCTACCCGCTCCCATCAATACAATTCCCAAGGAAATCAGTTCACAAAATTTGGTTTATTTTCGAAAAAATAAATTACATTACGCAAAGGACAGTTTCACGCCTCGTTATGTGGACTCTTCTAGAACGAAAAAAAACTTCAATTCATACCTGGTATGTGAACTGATCAAGCAACCACCGTTGTGCATCACAAAATTGTTACAATAATGTCCTAACACGAAGGAAAACAGCGATCTTTTGACCTTTTCGCTTGAGTGGATAATTTCAACGACCCTTGGATTAGAAACTCCTTTGAATATCAGACGATTTGAATTTCTATTCCAAAAATGGACGAAAATGGGACATCAATTTTTGAGACAAATGTTTTATGGGACTTTCAAAAATTTTACTTAGATTTCTAAAAATAGGGTTCAATTGACAAAGGCATATGCAAAAACGATGTTCCTTGGAATACCATACACAAGAAAAAGGACGAAGCCGATTATCGATTGTTTTTCATATTTTAATGGAATTTTGTAATAAAATCGATATTTTCGGTGCGGCTAATTGAAACGCCACCAAACGATCCGTATGCAATTTGACAAGCTCGATGGGGTGGCTAAAAGTTATGACATCGTAAAACTGATATGAAAATTGCCCCAACGATCGTAAAAAATAAAAATCTCAATTGGAATTTTTGTATTTCAGGTGGAGTGGAGATGAAAGCACTTAGGAGTGTATTGTCAGTGTCACCCTCACTTACAGACTAAGTGAAGGGTTGCTACGATCTGAAGTGACAGCACACGCCGGCAATAAAATCACAATAAGTTCTCAACTCGATTGAAAGAGTTGCACGATCACTTTCGATTTTGTTTTTTGGTTTTGAAAACTCCAAAAGTGTTGACAAAACATATAAATTTTATGTTGCTTAAGGTAGGGCGGGGAAGCAGTATGCATCACAGCAGCAGTAGAACGTCGTCGTTTGATGACAGAGCGGAACGTTTTGCCCATTGGAAGGGGAGATTTATCAGCTCGCGACGTTAAGAACGGTTTATTGTTGAAGTGGCTCCGTGCGCTGTTGGGCATGCGGAGCTGACTGACATCTGCGTTAATTGCATTTTTGGGATAATTTAGGAAGCGATTTTTGGAAATTTATTAGCACATTAAGATTAAGTGACGTTTGAGGACGCCTCCTCTGAATGGATGCGCATGGAGCATTTTGAAGACTCGAGTTAAGTGTGAGTGTTTATTTTTTCTTTTTTGTGTTTCGTAGATTATTGTCTGGATTGCGTGGTGCAGGTGGAATTCAAAAAATGCTTTCAATTTGATTTGATAAATTTCTAGTATGCATCTGTACATGTGCTGATGTTTCAATTATCAAAAAATGTCTAGCAGACGATTGGACACGCATCAATTTCGGAGGAGAAGAGCATATACATACGTTATTTCTTCCTTGAATTCATGCTTGTATTGCTCGAAAACGATCATTTAAAGGACCAGCATTTTACACTCATTAAGTTTAAAAATATAGCAGCCTTAAGCGATCTTGAACCTCACCCTACAATTTGTTCAAGCCAAGAGGTCCGTTTCCAATTTTGTGAGATAATAAAGGCTGTCTTCCTTTACGACGGCGTCGCCGGTGTAAATTCTATAGATTCTGACCGAATCATCTATCTGGTATCCTAGCCACCTGAGTCGTTGTGGACTTATTTTTCCGTGCAACGAGTACAGCTCTATTTACCAAAAATCAACCGAATGATTTTTCTCTCAAAAAGATTATGAGCATTTTGATCCACCTTCAATGCTTTTTAGCAGTAAAGCACGACTGGGAGGATGATTGTTTCCTGATTGTTCATTATGAAGCTTTGCTAGCAAATTCCATTCTTAGCTCAGTGGTACAGTGGGTGAAATAAATATTTTTCGGTCTGGTCACTATACTCTAGATTAATGTAGATCAAATCAAGTGTTACTGTGATGCTTTGAAGTCGGTCAGTTTTAATTTAAGCATATTAACAAATACATCAATAAATTTATGGAAACTGCTCAGCGCCACGCTCCCCGTATATATTAAGATCTTGGCTTTTTCACTGGAGAGAGTCCGAAATATTCTATACTCTGCACATCTCTATCTTTTATTTTCTTAAATTGTTCACTACTAAACTTTTCAGGTCTTCAATTAATGTTTAACCTTTTCCCCTTCTTGGTTGAAGCAAATAATATTTTTGTCTTCGCCGTCTTCATGATCAATTAGCAATCTTTAAATCCTGGCTTCGTAAGACCGGCAACCTAATTATCTCCCTTTCGATTTCGGGGAGATAAAATATGCTTACTCGTCTTTTAATCCTTATCCTTTTGAGGTCGCAACTGTGACACCTAAAACTTCCAAATTTGTATCTAGCTTTGTCCCAAAACTGTTTCAGTTCTAATCCAATCACTTGTTTTCTTGACAATTTTACGGTAACTGTGACCCGAAGTCGTGTCACCCAAATAACATGTAACCTATGCTGATAGGCTAACCTTAGTCGCCTTCAAGTATATTCTTAGCCCGCAACTGCTTATGGTGCATTTATTATGGTGGTTTGATGGGAGCGCAATCTGGTTACCTACACCAATTGAGTTTATTTCAGCTCTTGCGATATATTTAGGAACTTTTGTCCGTATTTCCAATTTAAAGTGACTAATTTTTATTTAATCTAATGCCTAACTAGAAACTGTTCCTCTTTTCTCAAAATTGAAGCTTTCCGATTAGCTGATTTAAGCCTCGCTTCTGCTACTTAGCTTGACAGTATTTTCAGCTGGTATTTATTCAAAAACAAAGTTCCCATGGATTGCCTCTTTACACTTTTCAATTAATTAAAATCCCACATGGTATCTCATAACCTCGACGACAGGCAAAATGGATATGCATATCAAAATTACAGATCATACCCTTGGGGCTTGGAAACGGATACCGGTATCTGCCATAGCGACATTACATCCAAATAATTATTGTTTCAATAGCTTCGGTGTACCAAAAGTTAACGGTAATTACCTTATTCGTGTTGAAAGCATCAGCGTGGCAAAAACCTTTCCTCCGTGGCAAGGGTTGCGACAAATATGATGGAAGACCAAACACATGAGGGTGGTTTGACAACCAGGCAACCCGAAATCCGAGACTAACCCCTTCTGTACGCCCACCTCAGAGCAGTTAAGACGCGGCGTCGGTTGATGTGGTGCAAAGGTAGCATTGATCGAGCATACCCTCCGGGATTACCGCCGCCGAATGATGTACGAGTATCTGCAAAAACAATAAACCCCAAAAAGATATTCACTTGAGCTGGCGAGTTTCGACGACTGCGCGAGTTCGAGGGAAGACTTTGCGAAAAATGAAATAAAATTAATCATTGAATGGACAACTCGCCATAGTTGGCCATAGCCCATCACATAATTCAATAAATTGGAATCCTAACAACCACTGCGTGATATATGCGCAGAGACGTGTGTGTGGAGCTTTACAAATCGACCTGTTGGCCGGATGGATGAACGGACGGACGCGCGACTGGCGGTGCAGGTGGGGGCTTTGCGATTGTGGTATATTGTGAAGGGCAACATGTTAACCATATTAAAGTGTTCGGTGATTAATTATGCTCTCTCGTCTGGGAGATTAATCGAAATCAATCAAAACCGAAGTTAACTAATGGTGGCGATGGCGAGAGTCTATGTGATTGACTTTCGAGCCGTTGTGATTGGAGTTGTGTTTCTAAGCTGAATTCTTCAACCGAATCATATTCAGGTAAAAATTTCGAACTGCGGAACTGTTGTTCTCAACTTTACTGTAGACCGAGATCGATATTGTGCTTTAGCTTTGTCTGGCTTATAATAAGTAACGATTGCGGATACGGAGAGTCAATTAAAGTTTGATGAAACAGAAGTCTGAGGAATTCTGATCTGCAACTAAGAAGACCAACCTTGAAATTTTTAGGTAAAAGTTTTCCAGTACTTTTGAACTATTTGAACTTTTGCACCGTAGGTACCGATGGTGGTACTTATGGAGATGAGGGCATTATATTGACAGTAGATAGCGAAGTAATCTTGCAAAAATCAAAAATACATAGTGCAAATAAATACTGCGAACTTTAGACGAATGTAAATAATTAAATCGATTTTTCCTTTGCCATTAAACTAACAACAAGGCGATGACCCGATTTTCCAAACGTGAAAACGCCTTCGAAAAAAGGGAAAAGCAAGCATGACGTGAGAAAAACAGCACGCCGTAAGGGGATAACGTACGCAACCGCTTTAGAGAAAGTAGGTGATCGTATCCTCAAAGAATATAAGGCCGGTCTTGCCAAAAACTAAGGCAGTAGAGAACAAAGACAACTACACGAAAATTAAAAAAAACTCTAGGAAAGCTTCGAATCCTTTCCGGTGGAATTATTGAGTGTTCACGATCCGGATAAAAGGTTCACTTTCAAAAAATTCGCTTCTGGTAAAACGAAATCTTGATGGCAATGGCTGAACTGGAGCTTGTCGCTTAAAAGGCTCAAGATGGTTCAAAGGGAATATGGTTGTTATAATGCTTCAGCAAGTAGGAGGCTCTTAAGTTCTTACCTTGAATCACATTCGTTTTAAAAGAGCCTTGGAATGCATTATAAGAGTAGAAGAGTATCTATATCCTCTTGAGAGCGAGTAATTTTATAAAAATGGAAGAAACGCAACTTAAAGTCCTTCCTGGATTATTACCCCTTTGTCAGATCAGGAGGATATAATATGCAGCAAAAAGGAATGGAAGTTAATGAGATAATGCAAGAGTAAAGGAAAAGAATTCATCATCGCTTGGATAAAGCATTGCATAAGAAGTTTTTGAAGGAGGAAGGCCTGAAGTCGAAGCTAAAGGAGAATCTTCAGACGTGAACTGTCAATTTGTATCACCGTAAGGCATATATTGACAATTTACGTTAACTTGGTTATGTGTGTACCCTAAATTAGAAACAATTGCCTTATTGAAGACGACCCTTTTAATAAGCCAACTACAGAGGTTTAAGTCTTGGCCTGAAACTGATTGTCGAAACACTTTTTGGATTCAAAAGAGCCATGCTTAGTTTTATCATCCCCGTCAACCTCATTCGGTAATGCGTTTTGAAATTTTAGATAAGGTGTCGGACTATCATGCGATTGGATCAGTCAGTAGAACTCACTCAGGTTTGTAGAGCAAGTTGAGAGGGTTTGACTTCTATGCACTTCGTCCTGAATAGTATTCGAAACTACGAAAGGCAGGCATCGGAAAAGACTCAGGTATTGTAGCACGTTCTCCAACTGAAACGAATTACCTCAATAAAAACGAACTATCAAAAAGTTGTAAGCTCAAACGTCAGCTAAGTCTACCAATATCTGACCAATTTTCCATGTCCATGACAGTCAATGATACATGTCTTGTGGGCGTCACGGAATCAACCAAAATGTACAGCAAATTAACGTTTTCAAATTCCAGCGTTCCCCCCTTACATCCGCGTGATCTTTTTGTTATGATCATTTTGTGGTTAGCAAGCATAGCTGGAGCGCACAAGCTAGTCCCCGTAACCGGAGAAATGGGTTAATTAGGATCTCGACTTACACCGGCTTAGAATTGAGAAATGCCTTCACTTCATCCGTGCCCCGTGCTTCGCATCATCAAATACTGTTCATTAGTCACAGCAGCTTACTACTGCCGCCGCCGCAGACGACCTACGTTTGATGCGCCTCATACTCACAAATGCGAATTCAAATTCATCACTCCCGAGTCCCGATGATGATGAATGCCCATCAAACGGGGCACAACATCCAATGCATGGCCGTCTAATGAAGTTATTCGTCCGTCGTCGGCCCTGAGACAGACTACATCATAAACAACAGACAACAATGACCAAAGGGGGCACCCATTTGACTGCGGTTAACTTGCGGCGGATTCGGAATTCCTCCACCACCACGGACCGGCACAGCTCAAGTCGAGTGATTAATGACCGGACTTGTCTGTTAGCTCCATATATACTCCAAATGAGCTGCGCTGCTCATTGTTTACGAAATCGCTCGTATGACGGGCCCAATTTATCGCGGGATCTGGTGTCGAATCAAAATAACTTGATTAAGGCTTCATTAGCGCCTTGTTGTGAAATTCGATCGATTAACTCTCACCCAGCGAGCTTGGTGGATACTTTTATTTTATTTTTTTGAATGAAAGAACGACCCAAGGCTCATTATGCTAAGTGGACGAAAGGAGAATTATGCTAAGTGACCAGGTGGCGACTGACGTCGTGATATCATGAAATGGAATGACGCTGACGCCTTCTTAAGGAAAGTCAGCCGAAATGGAATATGAAATTACGCGTCACTTGCCCCCTTAGAAATGGGGGAACAGCGTATCGGATGCGTTGTACCCATGCGAACCTATACCGTACAACTGTTTACGGCTTCCGGAGGTGACCAAAGGGTCAACGTTTATGTTATGCGTGGGGAGTTGTGTGTCGGATTGTCAGGCTTGCGGACTCGCGTTGTGGTCGTCGGTACCATTCAGGTAAACGAAATTGAGCTGTTTACCTACCTACCTACGTACCGACCAGCATTAGCATAATGTGTCATCGTTTTGCATGTCGTTTCGGGACACAGTTGTTGAGATTGGGGAGTCTTTTCCTTGGGATTGCATGCCATTAAAAGGGAAACGCATGTGTTAATGCGAGAATTTACAAGAAATGCAAATCAATGGCTTCTAATGTTTTGCGGTGGAATATGTGCGGATGAATGGGCTAGGAAAATGGTGGCGAGTCTTAGCTTTGCTATTTTACTGGGTTAAAATGACAACTTACACATAACTTCAAAGGTAGATTTCTGCCATACGATTGGCAAATATAAGCATACAAAAATTGTGGAGAGATTAATCGAATCTGTTAAATGCAACAGGATTGTCAAATGATTGCGTTTTTTTAATGAATTTCCATTTAGAGGCTGATTTCAAAAAGAGGACAGAATAGAAATGGAGCAGCAATTTAAAGCTCTCAAAACAAACTAAAGAAGGTCCATTAAAGATGCTCCTTAATTGGTGCGGCGCTGGAAGATAAGGCGCACCGCAAAGCTCACAGTTCGCACGGATGAAACAAAAGCAGTGCTGTGTGAGGATTACGAAAACTCTGAGGAAGTACCAAGCCTCGCGAATCGATGGTTGTATAAAATATAGAAGAGAAACATGAAAGCAATAGGGGTTTCTGAATAAGAGAGCCATATTCCTTATCCATCCGAGCTTTTTGAAGCAAAAAAATGGTTGAACATTCTATATTGAAATTTTTAGATAGCTTGCTAGCTATTAAACTTCCGCCCTATTTCCATGGCTGCCAAAAGTGCCTGACTTCCAAAATCCAGTGGTAAATCTCGGCAGATTTGAAAAGGGAAAACCATTTCCTGAATTGAGCTTTGCTTGTTCCTTCGCCGAAAAGTTCATTGGGATTGAGAAATGACAATACTGCTTTCCATTTTTTTTTCGTAGGCATAGCAGCGAATATAAAAATAAATAAAAAAAAATATTTTTATCTAAAAAAAAGGTTAAGAAAACATCAATTTTTAGGGGGAAATAACCTGCCAATAAAAAACGCCTAATAGACTTGAGTTTTCGAAAATTATATAACGCGCTGTATTTTAAAATCAGTTTCAGTTTTAGTGTTTCGCAGAGTCTCAATACAAACGGATTTTGAGTTGGTCTAGATCAATTGCTTGATTCACATATCCAAATCGGTATCATTTTATTTTTGAACGTATGAATAAATAGCCTTCGAGCGGAGTAAAGACAATGCATGCTTTGAGAGTTGGAGACAATGTCGGGATATAAATGGCTTGGAGTACCTTTTAACTTAGAATTGAAGACACTCGTAGCTGGATAATTGACACATTCCGTATTTTTGTTGGTTGTCTATCCATCCATGTGACATCTTGCTTCATTTTATCCTTATTTTCATTTGAAGACCAACTTTCTCGGACTCTGTTGGGTACGAGCTATAATTTCAATGTTATTTACCAATCATAGCATTCTGGATTCCGGGGCAGTTTAATATATAATCTCTAAGAACTTCATACTTTCAAGTTCTTATTGAAAAATGGTTAAAGTAGCCAACAGCCGCTCTGAACTTAAGCATGCCAAAGTGGTTAAGAGTGCCAATTGTGAACCAACATTGTTCCTTGGCAGCTGGAGGAAAGCAAGATCTTGACTAGCAATTTTTTGTGAAGGAAACTTGTACTACTAAATTTAATCACTGCATAGCTAGCTCTCGAAAGATCTGTAAATCGAAAGGCTTTTTATGTTTATATTTGCGGACCCATCTGATTTTGACGTATCACTTTGGACAAGCTGCAACAGAGAGGTCATAGAATGTCTCTTCATACCATTTTCAGCGACACCGGTGGGGTCATCGGAACATATCGGTAGGGTGGAAGAAAAGCAGTAAAAAAAAAAATACATTATTGCTGATGTAGTTTTCAAAAAAATATAAATAGAATAACGAGAACGAATAATGAAAGCAAAATTCTTGGATCAGTGAAGGTATGACGAAGGAACGTCAAAAACGTTCTCGAAATAGTACCTCCTGTTCAGTTCGACACTCCTTCTATTCAATAAAATTGCAAAGTAGCAATTCGTTACGTCTTTTTCTCGTTAATATTAAAAGCCCATTTCAAGCATGATGTCCGAATCCAAGTTCTTTATTGACACCTTCAAGCCTTCCATGCACTCCACCACCTGCAATTAAACTCTCGCTCTGTAATTAATTCCAGCTGTTGGAAGCTACTATGCCAAACTGCAGCTTATATTCTATTATTCATGTCTTGACATATCGTCCATCGCCATTAATCATTAATTGGTTTCGATTAACACAAAAAGTCACTTTACCTAGTTGACGTTTACAGAATGCTTTCCATTGCCAGTTTGATCTGATAACTCGGCTTCGTCGCCGAAACATGACACCGGCTTCATCATTCGGACCAATTATGTCATTTGACATTTTCGTATTTGAAAAGTTTTCGGCACGAAAGTCTGTCCTTTTATACGATACCATTGAAGGAAAACCGGCAAAAAGGACCTGCACGGAGGGATTATTAGCCGTTGGCTCTTTAGGGGAAATGTCAGCCCCGCATATCGCGTGACATGACCGAACAAAAGCTTCGCAATCCATGAAGTTTCACATGTTAAAGGGTGTGCAGGCTTCAATTATTAGGCAATTGCATTGGACGCTCCGTTAAGTGACTGCTAATTTATTGGATCAGGATATCCGTTTATCGTGCAGCTCTTAGAAGTTAATAATTAAGGGGTTGACCATTGAAATTAATTCTTGCGATTGCATTAGTGACATGGAGCAATTTGAATTGCAAGAAATTGAAGGCGTCAATGAAGTCTCGACCCGGGAGGAAAGAATGGCCATTTTTTCATATGTAAAATGTCTTAAATACATCAGATTGTTTAACTTTTTATATCAAGACGCACATCATTTAGGGTGTAACAGTTGGATGGTCTCATCTGCATCTTTTTTAACGTAGCTTTTACAGTTTTTATGGTTTTATCACTTGCAGAGCATAGTTCCAGTGGCGAAGTGATTAGCTTCTTCAAGACCAAAGGCTCGTTGTTCTCTTGAGATAAAGTGGAGGCCGTAATATACTTATATGAAATAGATCAGCATTCATCTCATCTCTCATCTCGAAGTTTGAAGGACTCGGACCAGTTCAAAATTGAAAGAGGTTATTAAAAAGTAGGTTGCTGGTCGAGGTATTATCCTGTCTAGTTAACAGTAGCAATCTGGTTTTCGCCGGGAGGCTTTCTCAAAGTAATTTTTCCTTGGAAGAAGTTTACCTTGTATTTAGTTGTATTTTGAACAATTTCAAAGTTTTCTGTTTAAACTCAGTTATCAGACTTTTTAGTACGAGTGGAGTCGACAGGGACTAACGTTCTGTTCTGCCTCGAGGCAGAATGACGAAAGTTATGACCCTTACCAGGAAAGCACTGGGTATGTTGTAATTTCTACCCGGAGCGCAAAATTTCATAAGCCCCACGAAAAAGTCGCAGATGCCCAAAAGGAGGAGCAGGCTGCCAACCCAGATCTATCGTTGGCCACCTAACGAAAATAGCGTACATCAGGTTTGCTAAGGCACCTTTCACCTGATTCTTTGTACCTGGAGACTCATGGGTTGATTCATAACGCTGCACAGCTCGAATTTTTCTTGCGAAGGTCTCTTAAATCTGTTCTGCTATAGAAGAGTGCCTTGTGAAGAATAATTTTTGTCATTCGAGTAACGCTTTCTGCTCGTATTTGTTTGGACGAACCAAAGTAGCATCGACTGCCTAGAATCAGTCGTCATCGGATCTCCAATAAGGTTTTGGTCTTTGAGTTGTTATTCGTCCCGACAAAGATTTACTGTTTCAGTACAGCAGCATTTTAGTTGCCA
This sequence comes from Orthonevra nobilis, assembly GCA_963555765.1. Taxonomy (NCBI): domain Eukaryota; kingdom Metazoa; phylum Arthropoda; class Insecta; order Diptera; family Syrphidae; genus Orthonevra; species Orthonevra nobilis. The sequence goes on along the minus strand of OY743227.1, from coordinate 77,264,015 downwards.
CCTGTGATATTTTATCCTCGATGTTCGACGAGTCGATTTGCTATTTGTTTTGATCTATCCTCAGCCATTTGGAGGCCAATTCTTCGTGTGAGCCTTTTTGACGATACTTTGTGTATGAGGAGTGATAAGGATTATATTGCTATAATATGATTGCTCCTGCCTAGATTACACTGACCAGAAAAGCGATGTGGAGAATGAGATATTCCACTGCAGACGGATGAAAAATAAACCTGACTGGCTCACAATAAATTTAGAATCAGGGGAGAATTGGTTGGAAGTGTGTTTCCATATGTAGCAAGTTGCGGAAGACTGGTTGTATGTTTCAGTTTTATTTGATGCACAAGGGACTAACAACACATTCCTATAGAGTAAAAATCACAAATAAAATCATTGTTATTAGGTAAAAATTATCTCCCGTGTTTGAACTCACTTTCGCACTTTGACCAGTATTGTCAAAAGGACAATTTAAATATGCTACAATAAGAGTAACCCTGGAGTCAATATTCCAACGCAATTATGATCTTTCATGCTGTCCCTCTTGAAATGCAAATAACCTTTTTCTCGGACATTAAGCAGCACAATGGTTGGCGCGCAGATTCCTTGTTGACCCCTGATCAAGATTTGAGGCTGTGCATCCTCTGCATCAATACGTTCTCACCCTTAAGATGCATATGCCATTGTTTGCTTATAGGGAAATTTAAAAAGTTTTCTTCAAGACTCTGATGCAAATCACATCGCACAAAGGGATGCAACAAGGGGTGGCAAATATCACGCGTAATCAACAAAAGAAAACCGTTGACCCTGCCTTGACCAGCTGCCCGCCGAAGGTGATGGTCATTCATTTTCGTCTTCTTGCGCTTGACTTTGCAAACAATTTGACAGTGAGGAATGGATTTAGTTCCTTCGGCTATCGACAGCGTCCTGAGATGAACCCAAACGCACACATGATCCTTACTTGTGTGCGTAGCAGATTGGAAAATTATGGTAAATATAATTTAAGGATATCTTTACACTGAAGAAAAAGAAAGGCTTACACACATGGCTGCTATGCAAAAACAAAACAGCAAAAAATTCATAGTAAAAATCAGCAAGCAGTATCCTTGAAGATAAATCCTTTTCGCCACGGGGCATTCTTTACGATTTGTATACTCAACACACAATAAAGGGTGTGGAATTGACCATTAAAAGGATTGCAGAGGATTTTATCTCACTTTCGGTTTCACTGGTGACTTTTTATCATCTTCTTTCTATGCAGGGACGACCGATGCTTGGTTCGTGGCATAAAAATAAACCTTTAAGCGAAATGGGAAAAAGGATAGCAAACATCACTGTCCAATATTAAACAGCAGGATGTGCAGAAATCTAAAAGTCTTATGTGAGATTGACATGTGATGTATGTTCGTGTACACTATAGAGTGGGGGGAAATGAGCTACGCTTAGGATGAATGTAATCCTTTAACTGTCAGCGCGGGTGGCCGTGGTTGTTGCGATAATCAGATTGTCACATAATTTTCTTTTTTATTTTCGAAATCTAACAGGAAAGGGTTGAGTGGGGCTTAAGTGCGAGTGAGATTTCAAATCGAAAAGTGAGTTAATGATGATGACAGTCTCACATAAGGATAAACGTGCCAAAGTCAGTTATGGGAACAAACCGTCGTCCATACACTAAATGACGATAAATGCATTTCTCAATTTTGAATTATTTACAATATCAACAGACCCAAAATTTACCAGTATCTTTTGGTCAAAATTGTTTTCAAAACCCGCCTTGATCGATTTTTGATGGGTCTAGCCATTTGTTAGACTGTTGCCCAAGTGTTGGCTTATATCAAAAATCTAGCTTGAAAAATTTGATCGATACTTTGGAAAAACTGCGGGCTTAAGCCAAAAACTTTTCATACACAAACTACACACAAACGGAAAGACCACAAAGTGCTACCGTAAGACGACTCTACCCCTCGTGTGCAAAAGATCAAAACTTTAACGTCCTGCACACTTTAAAAGGTACAAAACTTTACGTGGTTAACATAATGAAAAAAAGACGGGTCACGGATTAAACTGTTCACGGGGTATTACAAACAAGTACCTCGATTTATTCGGTTAATTGAAGAAGATGCCAGTTCAAAAAACAGAAGAAAAGCGATATAACTCGAAAATAAGTAGAGTTGATAAATGTAACCAAATAAAGTCATAAAAGAAATTTATGATCAAAGTCACTTGGCGGCAGATACAAACTCGCCAGATTTAAAAGGTCGAGCCACTCTCGGGATAAGTCCTCATGGAGTTGCCAAAGATAGGTGTTATAATCTGGGATACAATTAATGCTGCGACACGGTTGTAAAATGTTCCTTGCTAGTAAAAAGTCGCCAAAGTGATGAGAGATCATGTTTAAAATTAGAATTAGAATTAAAATTAACCATACGACTCACGGACCAACAACAAACACGAAGTTAATCGTGCTAGTCAAAAACAAAAAAAAAGTTTGTGTTAGTAAGACTCAATGCAATCTCATCATGCACCAGAGTTGATTTTGATCAGTCTTCAATCTTTGGAGTAGATTTTCCTCCCAACAGTCGGCTCCATCATCATTTCAACCGATGCGTAAAAACTGGAACGAAAAGTGGAAGTTTATGTTTTTGAATAATCTTAGTCTAGAACTTTCCTTCCATGTTTTACCACGATCTCAAAATCACTGCTGTATAGGTATATCTGCAAAGGAAATATTCATTTCGACCGACAACCGAGCTACCATAAAGTCTACATCTAGGTTTGTCAAGGAACGCCGGGTATCCCTCTGGAGATAGCGGACTTTTTAGATGTTCACCTTTTCGGGGTGCCAAGACAAATGAATCTCCACGGAAACTGCACAGCAGATGAGCTTGCCTGTGAAGGTACAATGCACCGTCGCAGATGCACCTCACAATATATTGACAAACCATTAGCTGCGGTCAAACTAAGCATAAAAAATAAATGCATCAACCCAATTGCAACATCACAGAGAACCAGAAAGCTAGTAAATCTCCTCTTTGAATGTCCAGCCATAGCAATATCAAGCTATTGAAATCTATGTTCCCATTTCTTCACAGCTTTGTCCCAAACTGCAAGAGCAAAACCCAAAAGACCTCGCACAGTTCATTTGAGAAGCAAACTAGTTCTTTCCAACTTAATCTTCTTCACCATCCGGGAGGAAAACCTCTCAGTATTCACTTCTTCCCCAACATACGTTAACTCACATTACCCCCTTGCGATATCACAATGGTCCAAATTGCTGTGTGTCTTGTAGAAGACAGAATTTCGACGCCACCGAAGTTTCGGCCGATTTTTTGCCGACAAGACAAGTAAGAAAATGTCAAAGTGTGTGCTGAAACATGGATGTATTAGAAACGGAAGGTTTTTCCAACACAATTTTGTAGATTTCTAGAATCCTATCGAGGAAAGGGACTCTATTGTTTTAAGGAGGAAGTGTTCATTCTTTGTTTAAGGACTTTGCTACCCACAAAGAAGTTTCTTTGGTCCGGTATTATACTTATTGAATACAATAACCACGTTGGCCTACAACACGGATTTTGAACTACAGACAGTCGAGTCAGAAACAAAAATATTTAAGAAAAATAAGCGAATGGACCAAGACTAAGCAAATGTGGTCGAATGTTCAAGTTGATGTCCAAGGCCCAAGTGTTTCTTAGAAATTGTTTTGCTACAAGCATATGCTTAAATCTATCTGGGCTTATGGGATACAACTTTGAACTTGTACGAATGTAAGCAATTTAACCCAACGTGTGGACACCAAATATTCGAGTGCACGGAGTGTAAACAGAGTATTTTAAGGAACAGTGGTGTTTTAAAAGCTTTCTGGGCTTCCAGAAATTCCTAAAAAATATGTGTTATTTTTTTAAGTGTCTACTTTATGGCCCAGCAGGTTCCAAAGTTTAAAACCGCTGTTAATAACAATTTAATAATTGTCAAAAACGAGGGAAAAAAATAAATTTTGTTAAAAAATTCCTTACTCTACAATGAAAGCCGATTTAAAAAAAAACTGTGTAAGACTTTAAGAGCTTATACTATGAGCTTTTAAAAGCACCTGAAATTGTAAATTAGTCAAAACATCTGATGCACTTCTTTCAACCACTTTCAGAAGGATATCAGAGCGACAACAATATCAGTTAAAAGCATGAACATACAGAAAAAAAAACCGAAAATGCAATAAAGTAAAGAAAACAAAAACTTAAATCTAAGAAGTATGGTTTGTGTCTTTTGCGCTATTGATTCATTCCCATTGCGTTTCGATGGGATAAGGATTTCATCACCTAAGCCTTTAAACAAGTAAGGTTTTGAAATTTAGCAAAAATACGATCTTTTTCTTCATTTAAAGTGAAGTTGGAAAAACTTACGTTGAAGTTTAGCAATATGTTGACAAACAGAATTTTTCAAATTTGTACAATACGTCAAAAAAAATTTCTTCTGGCAGCATTTCAATACATCTTCTTGGAATTAACTCTAACATATTTTAAGTAAACACTTGGAAAGTCGAGCTTATAAATGCATTTCGACTTTGGTGCATTGCTACTTTGAAGCAACAGCGCCCTTCTTAAATGCAAAAACAGAAAATACTTTTCGGCCGTTGTAACCTCACCACCCTTTTGACCCCACTCCATTTTCGCCTCCTGAACTCCTTTTGAAATAATTTCGTCCACAATCAATTAATCAAAAATAAAATCACAAAACATTTTCACACCAATTCGAAGCCTCATTCTTATCCGTCTTCAAGAATCATTAATTTCTTCCTCAATCCTGGACATCATTAAGAAAAACAAAAAAAAAAGTGAAGTGAATCTAAGGAGACACGATCGCCCAAGCACAAAGAAGATTTTCTCACGAGTTTCATCTCTGCAAACTGGACAAATGGCCGGACACCCGATCAATGTCCTTTAAGTAATTTATCCTTTAATAACGCACGCAACAATAGGCAAAAACTAAAAAAAAACAGGAACCCAGGTACCCTTTGTACCCTTTGTACTCTCTTGGCAAAATAATCCTTTTCTTTGCATTGTGTCCGGTGTGCCTAATATGAGCAACGGTCTGACTGACCGTTGAGTGTCCTGCCACAGCATTGTTAATGGTCAACACCTTATCATTAGTCTGAGATAGGATACATCTTTTTCTTAAAATATCTTGTGTCCTCTTTTGCGTAATCAATAATCCTGTACATATGCGATGCCACCCCAAAATGCATTAAACGAAAGGATTGTCCCGCACAAAGAAGCTGACCATCTGTCTTCGGTTGCTCCGTGCATGGTTAGGGAAATGATACCTTGGCAAAAAAGGGTTCCCAATTAAGCTGGCTGCTGCTAATGGACGCTCATTTAATTCCACACAGAGATGAAGCTATCTCTGGCAATTAAGCTGCCTTATCACGTACTCCGGCTGACCTTTGAAGTATGTTTTGAAATTTCAATTTTTGTCTATTTTTCAAAATTTGATAAGAACTCTCAGAAATTACTCACATTTCTGTGAAATGTTCTTATCGCGGGTACTAATTAAATTGTGTTTCTAAAAATTGTAGTGTTTCGTAATCTTCTGCGTTTCTGGGCTGAATGTGAGACTAATTTTTCGAGGGTTGTTTTGTTTTTCGAGTCTACAAATACGACACCCCTGATTTGGAAAATATTGCTTTTGGAGACCGTTCCATACGTTTGTTCGTTGTTCTTTTTCACATCCCTCACGAATAACCTTGTGACCCGGAAATGCGGCATTACCGGCAGGAAAAGTCTCTTTTCGTGGAACACATGCACGCCGATTGAAATGAGCCACCTGCAGTATTGTATCCTCTGATTTTCCTTCGCGGGTTGCTTGTCGTATTTTCTGTGTTTTCAGGACGAACGAAACGAAAATCACAAGTCAAATGCGAAGGGGACTGCCAAGAGGTGGTTGGTCTAGTCCTGCTTGCTTCGGTGATTGGAGGTAGTGTGGGAATTTTTCTTAAGGATCGGGAGAGAGTGACAAATTTCCGCGCTTGAAGGGTCGCTGACGAGCCGTGACGTGTAAGTCGTGGTTTATTGAATGATTGGAAATTGGTTGGAAAATAAAACAAGCAATCAATTAAATCCGAATTAACCGTTGCGTTTGGTTACAGAGGATTGATTCCGATTTTATTGTGCTTATGGTCTTGTGGCGCTCAGGGTCGATGGGTTGGATGTAATTGGATTTTACCAACCGTTTTACTTAATCTGAGAAACATTGCTGTCAATCATTGTTTTTGGTGTAAATGCCAAATGAATTGAATTAAAATACGAATATGACAATAAAAATACCATTCGTTGGATGATAGCTAGAGGCAGAATAGCTATATGACGTTCTCCAAAGGGAAATAGGGATTGATACTGAAAAAAAACGGAAATTTTGAAAGTGAATCGAACACACAAAACAACTTTAAATAAAATTTCGATCGCCCGTCGTGCGATCTTGTTTATTTACCATTTACCCTTTCAAAACAAATCACCCATCTCCAGGAACGCAGTTGAATAAGTTTTATTAATTGTTAGATTCCAAGTTTGAACACTTGAGTTACTTATTGTTCTAATATATAATAACAGCAAAATGTTTGAAAACTTTTTTTCCTGTAAAATGGTTAATGACGAATAAAATACTGTGAATTGGACGAATGCAAATAAGCCGATATGAAGTTCTCTCCGTCGATATTCGGAACCCACTGAGCAAGCAATCGAAACCAAAATACTTTCTAGTTTGAAATCAATACAATCTCTTTTGTATTACTATAACTATGTGATCCTTCTGCTTGCTCTGTGCTGCTGTATTGGAAGGGTAGTCCAAGTTCATTGAGAGCGATTCATCTTCAATCGAGTTGGGCCACTTAGCTCAGAGGAGCATCAAAGGAAAAGGAGGGGGTTTTTCTAGTTTACGACTGTGCAAGACGCTGATCAATATCAGCAGCAGCTCTTATATATTTAAAGTGATTAAAAAGCTTCTTTGTGAGTTCCTAGCTAAATATGCCCCTTTACGGCAAAATAGGAAAATAGTTTCGGAAAATTTTTCAAAAATTCGTTTGAATTCGTTTTTGTGGGAGGGTGTACCAGTGACCTATCTCATTAGCTCAATTTAAATCATCACTTATGCTAAAACCAACAACACAAACCAATACTCATCCTGCTTCATTCAAAGCAACAAGGACATTGGGTTCCATTGGTAATCCCATCGGAATCAAGAGTTCCCACCGACAATACCAATGCCAATGGAATGAATCGATTATCATTACTTAACGGTGTTTAAAATTCATAATTACCATTCAATTTCCATATAAATATGTATCAATGACTTCCTTGCATTAATTCCAAGGACCAAGTGTCTCTACTATTGTTGATACACAAAGGTATAAAACGGAGCAGTCCTTATTTAAACGATATCACGAAAACAACACCAAACTATCAATTACGGTCGTTAATGCCTCTTATTTAGGTGTTTCCCCTTTTTGTCAACGCCGTTACCGGGAAAATAACTTCCGCTTCTGCTGGGAATCCTGAGAAATCCTTTTTGCGGCGTGTAAATTTGTAGCGAGCAACATTTTATCGACACGAAATCAAATTAGTGTTTCTCGATTTACTACCTATGGGGAAATTATGTATGAGTACCTTGAATCGGGAGGGAGCAACACCTGCAAATTGCCAACTGGGTTATATCCTTAGGGTCGATGTGAATTGTGATTCGCGAAGGGGGTGATTCCTGTGAACCCCTTCATTTCACATTATAACTGTGTCCGTTTGTCGCACGTAAACCAGATCGAAGGGTTTCGATAGTGTAAAGTCACGAGCGCACTCAAGTGGAACCAAACGGAGAAGCTATCGACTTACCTTGAAGCTACTTGTGTTGCTGCCACAACGAATTGCGGTGTCAATGACGCGCTTCATTGTTTGGATTGTAATTCGAAACGAGTTAATAATGCGTCAAAGAGTTATGAATTGTTTTGATTGGGCCTTCCTGATTGGGATTGGGAATAGGGATATGTCGAGAAGTGATCAATAGTTTTATAAATTCTGTGAAGGGTATGTCAAGTTGTTTCAGTGTAGAGCCTTCTTTGATAAATCTGTGATATGAACTCGACATTTGGTCATCAATACAATTGCACCATCTGTTATTAGAGAGAGTGATCCAAAAATTTCACCCGATGTTGTTTTGCTTTATTTTTAAAATGAAACAACAAAATTTTATAACTTTTCTTTAATATTGAACTGGGCCTTTGATTATCCGTTAGTGACTTGTTGAAGGTGCCGCATTTTCAATCGTTTTGGGTAAAACTTCAGGCGTTACGTTTCGCACTCCGTATATTCGCACGTTTATTCTCTTTGAGAACTTCCAGAGTCTGCAGCTTTTTGTCTAAATCTGTGACTTAAGAAAAAACCCAGGGAACAGCGACAAGTCAAAACGAGAACGTAGGCGGGATGGAAACGTAGCCTTGAAGATGCAGGTTTCCGGCCGAGCTGTGTATGTTTTTGCACCATCCTATTCGAACCATATGTCCTCCAATCTCAATTCATCGATCTGCGGTAATAAGAACTCGACGATCAAGGTTTTGTATTGCTCACCAGTCTCAGTAACCGTGTTACTAGGCATAGTTGAAAAAATTAGATCCAGTTCTATCTGCGGTGTAAAAAGTCATTGTCTTTCATAATAATTTTCGACTGATAATTATGCAATTCGTCGTTCAGTCAAATGGGAGTGTACCTTAGACGCTGTTGATGGTCTGCAGGCAATAAGTGATGTACGCCTTGCACATTATAAGAGAACATTTTCATCTTTTTCACTAAGATGCACTCCACAGACGAACGTGAAATGGCCAGTTGCGTGACGGGACAACAATATTCACGAACCTGCTATAAGAGGCCTTTCACTGTGACATGTTATTCCAGTCTTTATGAAGCGAGCGGATAATTTTTTTTTTCAGTGATTATTACGTGCCTTAGTGTTTGAACAATCGGGTTGGGACTTCCGATTTGCGCCAAATTAACTGATATTATATTCCTAAAATAATAGTAGAGAGTAATTTGCGATCTTGAGAAGTACAGAATTCATGATTTGCCACAATATAACACTAAATATTATAAAACAAAATTCCCCTGATTGTCTGCCTGTCTGTCGAAATGCGATAAACTACCAAAAGGCTTTTCATACGGTTTTCACTAATGGACAGAGAAATTCTAGCTGAATAATCTAATGAAGTTTTGTATAAATGTGCTGAAATACTATATGACGATGATTGTGGTCTATCGCGTTACCTATCAGAATTGTGTGCGTGAATAATTTTGCAGTGATTATAACGTGTCTCAAAAATATCTCTTTTCTATATTTTTCTCCTTGCCTTTTTCAACGTTTCTTGGGTCAGCTTGTTGTAAGTAAATTTATCGCTGGCGCACATTATGAAACACTCTAGAATCGATTGAGTGCTCATATTAAGATAATCATCCATTTTACAAAAGAAGTTTCAGTGCTTCACGTGTTAGTAATTTGGATGGAAAATTTTCTTGAACTGAAGTCTCAAAAAAGTCGGGAGAGAAAATTGGCTGCAATGATGAAGTTATAGAAAATCTTTTTATAAGTTAAGATGGCATACACTGATTTGGTCTCAATATGATGAATGTGCTTACATTAATATATTCAAAGGTTTTACTCAAAGGGTTTTTAATTTTTTATTTTTTTTGTATCCTGACTATGATTAAAAAGCCATAGCATTCACAAAAGAACATTTAATGTTGTGTTGGCAAAGGAACATGAGATATACTCCTAACCCAAGGACACTTCCTTAAAGAACTCCGACAGCGTTAGTTAAGAATACATTTACATAATGGGACTCTTCGATCTCACACAATTTTGTCGTGAACAGTCGAAAGTCGAAAGCCATGAGAAACGTCAAAAATTGCGTAACAACTTTTTTTCCATTTTAATTTTTTCCTTCAAATTGTTTTTCCGGCATCCTTTTTTTTCACTCAATTAAAGTTTTAAAGTAAAAAATAAAAAGCTAAATGGCATGCAACGAAACGTTTTTCAAAAGTGGTTTAAAAACAAGAAAAAACACAGCCATGTTTTTGTTTAATCAAAACGGGTCTACTTTGAAGACAAAAGATAAAATTCAAGTACTTTTTTTTTACAGAAAAGCTTTTTTCATTTCGGTAATTTTACGAAAAATGTAATTGTGCAATTAGTCTCTATCCACGCTACAGGATTAAAAATTTTGCCTAGGCTAAGACGCGTATTCCTCAAATAGAAGCTCCTATTCTATGGTCCGCCGCAAATAAATGAATCTGATCCAAACCAAATCTGTTGTGCCACATAAGCTCCAAGATGAACAAATAAACTGGATGACTAAGTCCCATTCATTTGCAGTAAATCAAAAATCCTCCCGAGATCATTAATAAAATAAAAATAAAAAAAAAAACACTTCTCCTTAATGATTCTCATCCCCCCATTAACAATATTCAAATCCGGAGGAAATAAATTTCCCATTAAATACTTCAGTGTCAAATGAAAATCCTATCATCCCGACCATGCAATCCGTATACCCAAAACATTTCAACACAAACAGCGCGGCGGTGGCGGCGGCGCTCTAGCTCGTTGACACTTCGGCCCACCTGAGTGCAATTAAGAGACCATCAACGTAATCCGATCGACTCTTAACCAAACAAACAAACAAACAACAACAACATCGCCACAAAAGCAGCAGCAGCAGCAGCCAAAAGAGTTGGTAATTTAAGATATGCTCATACCTTCTTTGCGTCTTTCGGAACGGATCGTGAAACAAATAGAGCAAACGAATGAACGAACGAACGAAAGGGGGAATAATGAATGACAGAATATTTATTGGATGCATGCTGATCGCGCGTTGTGTGCTGTAAGCCTTCTGCTATGACACGGATACCCCTCTCAGAGGGTACAGATACAAATTTAGATACATTTGTTCTAATTCTTCAAAAACACAAACGTTTCGAATTGCATTGTTTTGACAGGCACAATGCCGAGTGGCGGGCCCTTTCTATAAAAGGGGCAATTCGGTGGATGCATTTCAACAAAAAAGAGGAGGGTTTCAAAAAGGATTCAGCATTGATTTCAATTCTTCAAGTTTGTTTTTTTTTTGTTTTTTTTTTGACTTGTGTTTCCGGGAAGAAGGAAACTCAACATTCAGGTGAACTTACGCCGAAACCGCAAAACATCAGGCCAGACCTGGTGTCGTCTGTGGGTTTGTATGTCCTCTAGATACACTTGTGATGACATCCTACACCTAACAAAAGTCCAGCGTGGATGACCTCTTTGTGCAGTGTCCTTTTTCGTGTGGAGGTAGACCGCATTATTGCGTGCGTCCTATTCGTGTGCATCTAAATGCAACTCAAATCTGTTATCGATACGTGGAGAAACAAATTTTCGGTCGATCGTTCTCAAGTGTCCTGTTCGGATGTAAACCGATACCCGAGTAGTTCGAAGGAACTAATTAGGCATAAATCGTGTGCATCGTAGTCGTTGTTAGTTGTTACGTGCTGAGATCGGTGGGAAAGATTGTGCTCTAGTCCCGGTGGAATTTCGTCCCGTCATTCAATGTATGTAGCTATGAATAATTTCTACAATATGTGGAGGTTCGTTTTTTTCTTTACGTTGGATGCTGCGTATCCTTGGGAAAGTCTATTGCTTTTATTTGGAATTATGTGTGTGAGGAATTTTCACGTATTGATCCTACACAAACGTACCGGATAAGTGATATTTTTACCAAATAAAGAAGTAAGAGAACACAGAATTGATGATACGCGGGATATCCGGGTCAAAGGATGAATATTGAACATTTATATATTGGCAGGTGATGCGATCCTTACAAGGGAAGTGGCAGATATTGTGGGAAGAAATAAAAAATGGAATGTGAACAGAACGAGTATGGTCGATGAGGCTATAGAGTTTTTTTTGTTGGTGCAGTGGTTATTTTACCCAAAGCGAGATTAAATGTGATTCTTCAAATACAAATGCTTGACTCCAGCCAGAGTACTCGCATTGCGTAGTCGGCTCTCGACTGAGTCGAAAGTTTTTTAAAAAAATCAGACGCTTAACGTTAAACAAGAACGCTTGTAGCAAGCTGGTGAAAGCAGTCCTGACGTTGCCGACTGAGAAGTATAGCCTTTTTGGCTCTGTGATCTACGGCACGTTTTTGTCAATTTGTTGGTCTAGGAGGTTCGGTTCAAAGCCTGTCAGTATTGTTCGATGACACACATTCCAATCAGCACAAGCAGCAATCATGTTCTTACTTTTAAGTTTACATTAACGTGTCGCAAGGCACAGCTCGAGAACTATACGCTTCCATCTTCTCTCTTCTAAAAAGTCCTTCATTTATGAAAAAGCAGCCACGTGGGGTAGCTCTCAATAGACTTTCATTTTGTTTGTGTAGTTCATACTTCATTTATGCTTGTGCCCATTTGCCCATGATACTTAAGCTGTCTCTCGGAGTGCAGCTAAGTAAGTAACTCGAAAGATTTCTGACTAGATTCCGACTTTCTGTCATCCGACTATTTGACACAAGCGGAGGCAGCTGGCCATTGCTACCATATTGTTTCTTGCTCTATTGGTTTTGCCTTCTAATCACGGCTCTCAGTCACTTGGAACTTAAAAACAACATGCAGTTAAAGCTTTCATTCGCCAAAGATCTGAGAGCGCGAGGATTCCTCAAACGATGTTAAAATTATTTCCTCCCGCTTGATCTTGCTGCTTTGTTCAAAGCGTTCATTCGTTCTAAGCTGGAAAAACCTATACAATCGGCGCAGGTATTGCGAAATCAATCGACCCATTTCTTTTTTCATAAACAGTGTGCGAATGAATAAGCCAGTTGCATTGCGCCACTTAAACAACTTGGAGTTGTGCCACAATTTTGAATTCCGAAATTCGGACTCATTTAAAGAAACTCCAAAGGCATATTTTTTCAAACTGTTGGGGCTCCTGGGTCTCCTGGAGCTCATGAATATCTTCTTGTCGGCATTGTCCTTTGAGAGTTATGATGAAAAAAAATAGAAATAGCTTTTGATGCGCATAGCCGTGTGTACGACGTCCCGGGTCATATGATAGCCCTCGGTCAGCATCTTTGAGTTTCTTTTTCAATCGCCAGCGGTTCCCACAAACAGGCAGCGCTTATTTGGCTGTTGAAATTGACTTTAACCGAGTCAATTTCGGGAAATGTAACGCAATTTCTGTTATTTAAATATTTTTGAATATGTATTAGTTCAAGAAATGTAAAAAAGAAGAAAATTCAAAGCATCTAAGTTGCCCCTTTATGCATCAAAACGTAAAAGTCCTTAAATAACAACTCTGGTCCTTCGACCACAAACTAAAAACCGTTGAATAATACAAAAAAAACATTTAATAAAATCAACGTCCAGAAACATCCATGATAATCGCGTGAAATTCCACACTTAATTAAGAAAAAAAGATAAAAATCCAGGAAAAACACAAAAAAAAATTAGTCACACCGCCAATTTTGAAAAATGACACATTTGCAATTTACACTGCGATAATATAACTGCAAACAGGCGAACACACCCTCGGCAAAAAAGTCATTCAAAACGAAATTGTCGTTACACAACTGTCAACGGCGGGGCAATTTATTAACGCTGTGCCTGTGCAAACTGACACCCTTTGCTGTTCCTGAATTTGCCAAAAATCCGATTATTTACCATTAAAATTGTGGACTCACAAAAATAAAATATATAAGTGAGGATCGTTCTGTGATCATTTGAATGCGACCGAGTGGCAATAAATCCTACCGACTGCTGACTTTGTCCTGTGATGGAATTTTTGCACCGTACCGGATATGTAGAACAGCGACCTTATGACCTTTGGAAATAGATTTCTCAATTCATTTGGATTTTGGGATGAAATATTTTGATACACTCCAGGGAGTTACAAAGGACGCTTCAATGCAAATTGGATTTCGCTTGAGTCTCTGGTCCTTTGAGACCGATTTCGGTGAATGTATTGGCGGGCAGTCTCAAAGTTTTCTTTGAATTTTTCATTTTAATTTTTGAATCGCAAGAGCTACCTACAGCGATGTTGACAGATTTGATATGCAAGGCTGTGATGGCGCTACTTTGGGTCGCATGACGAAGCGATAAACTGTGAGAAAAATCTGAAAATGATGGTTTTAACTTTGAATTCACCGGTCATTCTTATTTCCGTTTTGCCAAAAGGCTACGATGCAGCTAAGCAGTATTGTTATCAGAGTGTTATGATTTGGAGTGCATTCTTCAAAAAAAAGAAAATTGTTTGAATTTTATGATTGCATTATTTTTCGCGCCATTCAATTAATAGTGTGAATTTCTTGACACGGTTTTGCATCTTTTCAAGACTTTGGTACACATTTAAACGGCTGATTCTGCTGTTATCTTGGTAAATATTTTTTGCATTAATTTGCAATAAGATCGGTGTCAACCTGCAACCCTCCATACAACGATCGCAATCGTTGTTCTTAAGTTTCGTTTAACAGAAATACAGGCTTACTACTACTGCTCCTGGAATTGTTGATCACTCGTCACAATGTGAACAAGCGTCACATGTTATTTAAAAAATTTGGGCCCAAGAATCAGTAGCTGCGGACAAGCGTATTTATCTCATTAACTTTTACATTTCTTTTCAGGAAATAGCTGGGATGATGAAGGATTTATGAAACCCTGTGAAATGTAGTGAAAGTCAAAAAACCTCTTTAAGGAATTGGCCTTACGAAGCATTCGAGACATTGACTTGTGTACTGCGGCTTAATTGCGTGGGTTTGTGTTTAAGATTATTGTTTTTTTTTTAAGAACGTTTGTAAGTTTTATGGAATCAAGTGTGAACAGACACCGCCAACTTTTCATCAGTTTTTCCATTATAAACAACCTTATTTCGGGCTTTCGAGGGCTTGGCATACCCACCACAAATGGAAACCCAAGGGGTTGACCTCAGCAACCAGTTTTTAGTGGGTGCTTTATAGTTCATATTACTATACTGCTTGTAAGTCTCATTGCATTTCGAGTTAAAGTGCTTAATCGGCTAAAGAACGCCTGAAAACGGGGAAAGCCTTAGACATTTCAATTGCGTCGAAGGAGTCTGCTGCAGAGTTTTGTTAACTAAACAAGCTGAAGTCCTGTTAACTAAACTAGGTTGAAGTGTAACCTTACACACTTTTGCTTTAAAAGCTGAAGAGGTAAACACATTTTCACCGAACCTGTTTTTACTCCAGATCAAGGACTAGTTTAGGTTTTGGTTATTTTTTGTTCAAATTAAAGGGGTTTTAATTTCACTTATGATGCATTTTGAACAGAGTGAAGAATAGATTGAATAATTGAGTCCAAATAGGAAAGGAGAAAACTTTGTCTACTTATTTGCATTCACTGAATTCGCAGTATTTAATTCATCATAATGATTCTGGTGTTTATTGCGTCAACAGTCTACTGCCGATCTTATGCCTTTGGTCTTGACAAATCATCATTTTGACGACACAAACTTAGAACTACAGCATGACAAGTTGAAGGAGTAATCAAGTGTCAGACTTCTGTCGCATATCGACCAAACCAATCGCGACAATCTTCTGCATAACTTCAACTTTAAAGAAATCGGCGCAAAATTAGTTCCCATCGTTTTAGTCCTGCATTTTCCAGTTTTTTCCTCAATTTTTGCATTTAAAACCAAAAATCCCAACGATTTCCTTTTAAAATTTCAAAAACAAAAAATCCAATTCACATGCTCCTGGAACTGGTTTGCATTTGTGTATCTTCGAGACAAAAATGTAGACATTCGTATGAGTACATAAGTTTTCCCCTGGGTCGGCCGTCACTTTTCGTTAACGAGTACATTTTGCATTTTTTCCTACAAATTAACCTCATGACCCCATAATACCTCTGTAGCCCGTTAAAAAAAAAAACATACATACGTATTCGCATATCCAGAAACGCAGCAGCTGAGAGGTAAGGCTTTCTTAAAAAAACAGAGAAAAAAAAAACAAACTCGTCGACTGACATAAACGACGCACGATCGATTTCTATTTTGCAAGCAAACTGTTGCAATCTACAAGATCGTTAGACTACAGCGCGGCGCGGCGGCGCATAGAAATGACCACGACCGACCACGCGCAGTTAACAATAATTTCCCTTTTTCATTTGGCACGATTAGTCTTCGCCAAATGGACAAGTCAGAGGAAGGAGTTTAGGTTTATTTCGAATGCTGCCGATCTTGCGTCGCGTAAGTCAGTCACTTCAACGGTTATGCATCCGCAGTAAGTAGGTGGGTGGATGGATAGGTGATCGTTAAAACTTACGTGCAGACTAATTAGGCATTCAACGCCTACAGCAGGCGCGTTTCAGATGCCATCGTATTGTGCGGGTCATTAAAGTATTGCTCGGCTCATTGCGTGCACTATGGCGACCGACGCAACGGCAGTTTCTCATAAGAGGATTTTTTTTTTTGGGTTAAATCATCGGGAAGTCAATATCAGTGATCAGTTTTTTTTTCTCCACATAGCTCAGTTAAGGAGTTCATGTACATATCTACTGGGAATCATGTAAAGTGTGAACCTGAGACCTTAGAGCCGAAGACACAAAACGATAACAGCTCTTGGGTGAAGATTTGGATCGGTTCATTGACGTGTTTATGGGATTTTTGTTATCCTTTAGCGATGCGGCAACTGTATCCATTTTTTCTTTCTGAGAGTAATGGATGTTACGGCCATAAATATTTTATGGTTATGAAATCTGATATCTTTAAATATCTTTGGATGTAATTTTTTTGTCTCGACATTCTTATCTAGTTGAGATAGAGAAATGTAAGCGGAATGCTCCTTTTTTTTATCATCTGGTGTGATAGGCTACATCGGAGAGCCTTTCAAATGAACTATGGAGACACAAGCAATATTATTTTAGTCCAGAGTAGAACTAAATTGAAACTGGTGCTGAAGAGTATCTAAGTTCAATTTGGAGTGGAGTCATAATATTTCTAGGTGAATTATGTGCACTTCGATGTTAGATTAAGCTTGATGTAATGTCACTCTTATTTGCTTTTTCGAAAAGTTGTAGTTATATTAGAGGGCGTGTAAACATTTTTCGTGATACGAACTGACGATGCACACCTTTATTGGATATTACGATGGAGACTTCGTTATTTTACATTTAGGAACAGAGCGAATTAAAAATGGAATTAGAATCATCCTAACTGGTGTATCATAAGTTTGGATATGTGAGCTTTTCTTCAACGGCCTCTATAGGAAAGAGGCAAATTGAAAAAAAAAGCTGACGTCAATGCTGTTCAGCTGCTAACAGGACATGCTAACATTTTTGCCTTAAGGGCATTCAGGAATAAAATTTAACATACGACAGAGTTCAATCTCCGTTCAGGCACCCATATTGTCGGTATTGCCTTTCGACAAAAGCTCTGTCGCGGTCTGACACCGCCCAACTGAAGCGAAGAGTCCCTGGTGAGCTACTTGCGACGTCTACAACAGTGAACAATGGCAAGCAGGGGCATATACAGATCGAGTGCATCTAATGAGCCTCAGATTGAGTTGTCGCCGAAAACGAAGCATCAACCCGGCAAGATCCAAGTGGTTCGTAAATCGAAAAAACAAGGATAGTACTGTTTACAACACATGAACAAAAAAAAGGACTCTAGATCGGTACACATCACCGCGATCCATACGATTGCAAAAGGTTAAATGCGGTCGTTGCAAGCTTTCGCGGATATAGAACGCTAATACGAGAGGTTTGGAGATCTATTTGTTTCGGATACTTATATGAATTTGAGCAATCGAAGAACTTGAAAAGGAGTTCAATCGTCTTCAATATAGACGCTCATAGAAGGAGAAGTGCTCAACTGATGCTCAAGTCCAGCTTCTTGTTTTGGAAGACAAGATTCGTCACAGCGACAGCGCCTTAGCACAACTCGGTAAATATCATACCCATAAAAGAAAACCGTCTTAATGAACAGGTAGTGCGCAAGAGGTTTTTTCGAGGTGTGTCTGTCTTTTTGGCCAAATCAGGCTGTTTGCGAGGGATCTGAGGCATTCACTATCTCTATAGAAGATGTCTTGTCAGACGCAAACTTCTTTTGACCGACCTAGAACAGATAATTCTATTACAATCCTAATTGGCTTTGGAAGATTGCATCTCTTCAAAACCAAAAGACCCTTCACACGTCCCTTTGGAAGTTCTTTTATGCAATTGCAAAGTTGTGATGACTTCATTCACATTTGCCACCAATAAATTTCTGAAAGAAATATTGTAATTGGAAATTGAAATCAAACATGTAAAAAGATTATAGTCCGAGAAGGCTTCAACCAAGTCAATCACTTCTTTTGGCGACCAGATTAAAGTTAAGGAAGACAAGTTCCATCACTCAATTGAAGAGTTCTATAACCTCGTGTCTCATAACACCAAGTGCCTTTCATTCGTATGCTCGTAAACTAATTGATTGAATGTCCTCGCGATCGACCTTTGCCATATCAGAACTCAAATCCATATCTTTAATCAGCAATCGGCATCTTTTATCCATCGTCCACCATCAGCCGAAACATCAGAGCCACAAAGACTTCCACAGTCATTGGTTGGTTCCGATCTCGTCGCTTCGGTTGAATCAACATCAATTGACATTTTGCATAATTCCCACGTTCGTTTGTTCGAATCCCAACTGCAGCGGTTAAATTAGAAGCAACCCCCACCGTCTAGCGACCACCCAAGATTCCATCGAAATCCCAACCCTATGATCTCCTCCACCGGAATCCCTTCAATCAGTTGTATTCGCAGATGCAATCAAGCCCGAATGACTTTATTTGATCAACTTCAATTAAAGGCGAATTGACATTTTTAACTACCCATTGTGTGTGTGTGTGTGTCAGAGGCTGCGGTGATGTAAGCCATCGGTCTAGGGTCCAAGGTTGAATGGTAAATGCCTGTGCCCCGTGGTCAAAGGGTTGATGTGTCGTGAAAGATGATGATGACTCTTCTGGGCAAATGTATCAAAATGCTGCGCAACCTCGACTGCTAATTACATTGTTGGTGTGCTTTGTCTGTTTGGCATTCTGTCGTCTCTGGGCTCCGATGGAAATGAGGGAAAACAACTTGTACGCCTTTTCAGTTGCTCGAGGGATTTGTGCAACACGGATTTGTGGCCACGTCCGTGATTTGCAATAAAATGCCACCCGCTAAGCGACACGTCGCCGCAATTTCAATTTACGAGAAGCTTGTGTATTTGGAAATCTGTTTTGCGCACAATTGCGCGATGTGTTGGCGTTGGCGTTGTCGTTGTCGTTGTTGTTTTCAATCTACGCAGTTCCTGTGCTGTTGCCTTGGATTGATGAGTAAGAGGCAAGATGAATGGATGAGACAAACTCACACTAGTTTTGTGGTTTAAGAAATAATGTCCTACATCCTGACAATTAAACATTGGGTGCTCCCATTATAATGGGAAAAGGTCGTAGTAAAAACCAGAAAAAGGACCTCATAACTTACACAACAGTCACCCGCATTCAAGGTGCCGTCCATCAGCCACCGCCACCGCCACCATCAACACAACCGGAAGGGACCAATTCGTTTCCAATTCGTATGTAGTATTACCGACTGCTGACTTCTTAATGGGCGTGAGAATATCCTTGTTCTCGGTCATGTTATTTTCTATTTTTGGCTTCTTCATCCTCACAGCACACCTCCGACACACTTAGTTTTGTCTCAAAGAAATCCTTTCTCTGCCTTTGCCATATGGATGTCCTTTGGCTAACTATCCATTTGAACACTCCCACAAGTCACAAAAATTGAGACATCATTCATCTATTCACAGTGGACATGTACAGAGGTCCTGTTTTGTCCAGTCACAGCAGTGGCATCTGCCAAACCTGGCTTTAGCTATACACATCTATTTACGCACGGTCAACTTTTGTAGTACTCGCACGTGTTGTCCTTTTTATTGTTCTGCATGACTCTCTTCTGTATTAATGGCGGTGAGGGTGTTGGTATAGTTTTCGTTGCTCATTATTCGCCAATGTTTTGCTATTTAAGGACAAAAGGCGAACTATCATCGGGCGGGTAATCTAGGTCGTATTTATGAATGTAGCACGGGAAGGACATCAGTTTATTGAGTTATTCAGTGTGACTTCCGAAAACGATTTCATGGTCATTTTGTGGGTGTCAAAAGGATAAATCTTTGTTGGACAAGAGAAAGGAATGAATGCAGGTGAGGTGAGGTCATTGTGGATAAGAATTGGAATGAGATCAATAGCTTAAAGAAAGATATACGATATACGTATCATTTGAAACGATATTGAAATTTATTGGTTTCCAATTGCAGTCTCTACCTTTTGTTAATCATTGTTAGAATTAGTCTGAGGTTGCTAAATTTTTCTTAAACTGATTACAATGTATTATGTATAATGTGATGATGATGTCGCCATCATCGTCTGAATCAGGATTATTAGACTGTAATTGGTTCAATTAAGGTGGTCTCCTCGGGCTTATTATTACCACAAACTTCTAGATTGAACTCCAACTGCAATGAGCACTTTCCAGTGATCTGAGAGTCATCTGTGATACTGAACTATTATTTCCCTCGCTCATTGTCTATATTATCAACACAGCTATAAAAAGGAGATCGTTCCGCGGAATCAATTTGGATTTAAAAGGTACCACTCAGCAGTGCACGCCATAACAAAACTAGTATCTGACATAAACTGGCTCCTAAAGAGCCTTCGACACGGTTTTGATAGATGGGCTTATAAAATTAATTAAATATGAATTCCCCCCCCCCCCCCCCCCACCACACCAGAACGATAATTTCAATGATACGCGAGTAAAGATTTGTTGTAACAAATCGGAGGTATACGACGACTAGGGATTTCGAAATCCCCGAAGGTCTGGAACAGGGCACAGTATCGGCGCCATTACTATTCAACATCTTCATTGCAGATATACTCACGGATATACAAGATTCAATAGCATTCGCTGATGATGTCATTCTAGACACACATGGCTCCAAAATCAGGGAAATACAGAATGACCCACAACTAAAATTTAACAAACTCCAGGCTTTTTGTCGAGATTGGAAGCTCAAAATAAACAGCTCTAAATATGAAACCATACTGTTCCGTACCCCAGTAGGACGGGGTAATTCAAATTCGAGGCGCAACTGAATCAAAGACTATGGTGAAATATTTAGGCGTCCATCTGGATAAATTCGTATATTACAACGAGCATATAAACCAACAACTCAAGAAAGCTAGCGCAGCATTTATGTCTCTCAAATGTCTTTTCTACTAAACACAATCTGAGATCCGATGTTAAGATCATCTGCTACCAAGCCTTTGTGCGCCCAATTCTGACTAATGCGAGTCCAGTGTGGTGGAACATAAACCCATCTTACATGGAAAAATATCGAGCCTTCGAGCGAAAATATCTTCGAGCCTGTATGAGAATGTACAGAAGCGCCATTCCGACTTTCGGCATTACGTCAGCAACAAGAGACTTTTGGATGCTTCCGGTGTGTCCAGGCTCGGCGGATGTTTTTGAAAACGAATTCATATCGGGTTTGTTTTACCCTAACCCGGGGTACTTTAAAAATGCACTGTCAAGTGGACACATACCGTCTGAGGCGTTTTTGTATCTGGATGCCGCATGCTGCTAGAAGGGCCACAGACAAAAGAATCCTTTATGTACCAGCCTACTCGGGAGACGTAGCCAATGTCTGGAGATACTGCATGAGCGTACCTGAACGAGATACAAGTGATGAATCCAGAAAAAATCGAAAAAAATACTGGTGGCTTGACTGGGTTGAAGCTGACGCTTAGGTTAGGTTAGTATTAGTTCTTTTTATTATTATAGGTAGTCTTTAAGTAAAATATATGAAGAATTTTTTTTCCTCCACATTTTTGTTTCTCTGAAATTATATTATTATAAATACATATATATCCCAAACATAAATTTAATAATTATCTATGTTAAAGTAATATATCTCTTGTATTGCGTGCCACCCCCTTTTCTTTAGATAGTTTATAAGCATTTTTCTTGTTTTTGCTTCATGTTACAATATTGTTTATAGTGGAAATAAATGAGTTGAAAAAAAAAATAAACACAGCTATAACTGCAATCTGCTACTTTTCGAGATGACTTGAATTCTAAATCAGAAATTCCCTTTAGTGTGCTTTTTAAGTCTAGTCTCCAAACTATGAATTTATATCTGCCGAATTGAGTACTTTTTGCCCTGATTGCTTCGTCCTCAATGTCGCGCAAAACTATTTTTTGATCTCCACAACACGAAACTCACTCTTAAAAATGTCCTTTTCCTATAGCACCTTCATAACCATTCATCCTCGCTCAAAAATTAATGAGCTAAGTCCGGGGAAGACCACAAGTCCGAGGGCCAAGAGAGCTTCCCAAATTTTTGCTTTAACAGTTCTTTTTTTGGGCGCTATTAAGCAGTATCAACGTCTGCATTGTACTCGGGCAGACTGAATTTTTCACATAAATGGTGGGTTTTTTATTCCGATTCCAAATGCCACAAAAGCTTTTTCAATAACACTCGGAGTCGACCTTCTTGAATAGTCAATATTGTTCCGGAGAACACTTCTTTCGGCTTATAACAGATAAGGTGTTTCGCCGTGATTAATAATCGATCATATTCCCGTGTTTGTCGCTTGTGCTCAACCAGCAATATTGAAGTTGTTTGCCGAAAACTTGAGACTAACCCTGAGAGCCACAATTCGCGAAAGTTCTCAGCAACCTACAATAAAGGCTCTAGTCAGTGGAGAATTTTTCATTAAAAACTCGGGTTATAGTCTTAAGAAAGCCAATTCACTCAGGAATTGAGGCTTGACTTTTTGGGCTTTAGATCAGCTTAATCTTGATCTCGGGACTCGGAATATCACACAACCATGGAAGCCACAAGTGATGTCCACTGGATAGCCAGTGCATCCTGATTTTTGGCATTATTTTCTCATTTTTCTTCCAAGATGATAATGGAAGAAACGTAGCAGTCAATGAAGAACCTTTCTAAAGCATGATATCGATATTTTTGGGCCAGAATTTGAATTTTTGAACTGTCTTATTCAAAATCAAATTCAATGATAGTGTGTCATTGTCATTTTTATGACGTTGCAAAGTCGCCGTGAAGCTGAGATCTAATGCCGTAGGACTACAATTAGGAGAACAAAAAGAAAATGTATGGTAAAGCTTTTTGCAAAGCTCAACTTTGGTCAAGTTAGACTACTATTCCATAAATAATCGGAAGGGTCACTCCTTTCAATGAAACAATTATCGTGAAAATATGTTGAACAATATTTCTTTAAGCTTTAAAAAAAAGATGACCAAACCAAGTGAAAAAATTGACCCATCTGGCCAACATCAACTGTTATAAGAAGCATTCCAGTTGTTTTCAAAGTTCTGCGCGATTCTGCGTTTTTTGATCTAGTTTTGATGTTCGTCCTTAAAGCATTAAACGACATTATCGATTGCAAGACACTCAAGGAAGTCTTACATAAATCCATTGTTTTTCTCAGTATTTTTTTTTTAATATTAAATTCGAATGGATTCTTAAAATTCAATAACAATTTCAAAGCAGCCTAATTTGATTTTGAGAAGCTAACACTAAAACGATTAAAACAATGCTCCTTTGGTTGACTGCACTTAAAAACCAAATCACCGGAAAATGGTTACGAAATGAGCCATAAATATCCATTCCGTTCACTGTTGTATTCGAACACCAAAATGACTCAAACTCACAAATTAGCCGATGAGAACAGAAGACCAGAAACCACCATCGATCGTGGCACTCAAGGGACAAACAAAAAACGATTCACAACATCTGGAGGCATTCCTTGCTTTGGGTATTTTTTTATGAGCAACCATCTCCAAACGTCGCGTGAGAAGTTTCTGCATTCCGGTTTTGATTATGAAAAACAACCGTGCATAGGAATTCCAAATCCTGTGGAACGTCTAGACAGCATGGCAAATGACAGTTTGTGAGAACAAACAGAGACCACATTGGATCCTGGATCTTCGATCCTTGGGGTCTTGATTGAGTTTTCTCATCTCGCAAGGATGTCAAGCTCCCTTGGTCGAGACAAATGCAAATAGCGCACCTACATTCTACTTCCTTCCGCATTTCGGTTGATAGATTCCTAAGACATCTACTTTAGATTAAATATGACACACACAAAAACTGTCATGTGGATTTGTGGGACACCACTTCCGCCGCGGCTATGTGGTGTCCGCTGGATGTTTACCTAGAGAAGGGCAAACATAGGGCGAGATTTGGGATTTTAAGGATTTGCCCAGCTACCAGACTGTGTAAATCAACTTGTTGTGTCGTCAGATTGTTTGGCGATGTGATAGATAAGGGACTTGTTAATGAATTAATGAATTCACCTGCAGTCTTGATAAGCGGATGAGTGTTTCTTTTTTGTTGGTTGTTTTTTTTGTTTTTTTTTCATGAATGGGGGCAGCCTG
The DNA here is from genome assembly GCA_963555765.1 of Orthonevra nobilis. NCBI lineage: Eukaryota > Metazoa > Arthropoda > Insecta > Diptera > Syrphidae > Orthonevra > Orthonevra nobilis. The sequence continues at coordinate 77,239,533 of OY743227.1, read as the reverse complement.
CGTAATTCAGTATCTGGAATTGTTTAAGATAACACATGCCGGAATGGCTGATGTTTGTAATTCGAAGATACTTGGTTTTGTTTTGAGAAAAAGGCAAAGTTCACGGATCTCAATATTTGAATTTGAAACCGCTCTTTTCTTTCGTCGGGATGAAGGTGATAAACTGATGTTGAGCCTGAGAAAAATTTTGATAAGGCCTTGAGCAAACAAGCTACTTCAAAACAGTGTTGATGTTGTGTTAAATAGGAAGACAACCACTAACAAAAGCATATGATGTGGTCTTATCGAGTTCGAGGCAATGATCCATGGGAATAAAATGTTCACAAAACTTCATTTCATTTAATTTTTTTAATTAAATTTAAAATTTTAAGATAATATTTATTTTTTTATTTTACAAACTTTAGGATCAGTTTGCAGGAAAGTTGTCAACTTAAGTGCAGATTTTGGGCAGTAGGAGTCTCACGTTTCCGCCGCCTTTAAGAAGAAGCTGGAATGAGACCAAAAAAAAAATACAAACAAAAATATCCATCATTTTCCCATTTTTAATAAAAACATGTATTACCATAAATTCAAGCGGCTTGGTTTGAGTGCACCACATCATTTTAACTCCGAATGCGATTAGTCGGCTGTCAATCTCTTCGTAAGCTCAGATCAGAGAATGAGTTTCGACTTCGTATCTTCGGCTTCCAATTTGTTAGACACGGCTTCACAATATTCGCAAATGCTTCTTCATTGAACCATTGAATACATTCTTAGCCGCCTTTGTAGTCGACAGATTTTCGCCTTCCGAACTAAAGTGTTTCGTAAGCGCATCTTTTGGAGGAAAAATCGGTTTTGATGAATGTTGTTATTTGCAGTTTTCTAGTCTATAAATACTTGGTGCGTATGGTCTTGAAATTTTTTAGTTTTTACAGAATTGCCCGGAGTGCTCAAATTCCGCATCTTGTAAACTTACCCAGTCAAAGCCACACACTTTCTTTCGTTCTTTCCTTGCAGATAATATCTTCATGTCGCGTTGTTTTCCTCGGGTGTTCGGAGCATCAGATGCTGTGTTTTTAATGCTAATGTAGTCAGAAAGAAGTGAACTTAGGCACTCCGAAGAACTTTCGTTAGAAATAATGTTATGTACGTCAAATATCTTTATGCGAAATTCATGGAAGAGCTTTTGCGTATAGGCCCGATAGAACAAAAATTGCCAACAAAATTTCTCAACTCCTTCCTTCCAATTTACAAGCAAGTTACAAAATTCCTATTAATTCAGTTATCCAACCTGTTTTGGTGTTAATTCAACTACACAAGGCAACATTTTTCCGCTTGTTTTCTTCATTTTGAAAACCAATTATTTCTGAGTGGGTCAAAAATTCACAAAAAAATTTCCGTAACTCAAAACAAGATGTTCAACTCTTATTTTCATACAAAGTTGATTGAATACATATGCGAATAATACGCTAAACCTTTCACTTCCCTGGCCTGCATTCACAGTTTATCAAAACATAATCAAATATGTTCAGCCTCTAACCCTTTAGGTCAAACAAAAGGATGCTCGCATTCATTTAATTCAAATTCATAAATGTTACGCCCTATAATCTCATAAACTGTCAAACACAATTAATCAAAGATTAAAGGAGTAAAAGTATAACAACACCAGGGTCCATCTGGTCCATGATCTTTGGACAAACAAATAAGCTATGACCCCATTTTTGTATTCCTTTTTTCTTAACAAAACTAGATTTTTCTCTCAAAAAGTCATCCGTTCCCTCTTGAAAACCAAAAAGAACTCGTATCTGCAGATCAAAGATCACCCAGCCTCAGTTTAAGAAGGAAACTCGGTCAACTGTCTTAACGATGTGATTATTGCTTTGGTTGGATTTTTTTTTTCTCCGGAACTTTCTTCATGATCTCGTTAGGACCAAACAACAAATAAATGAAGATCGGGTTACCCTTGCCATGATCCTTGCACAGCATCAATGGAAAAACCTGATATTTTCTGTTAAATGAAACCCGGAAAAACACAAAATTCTTATTTCAGTCTTTCCTTTCAATTAAAGTTCATTTGTTAGAGGAAATAAAAAAGATCTTGTGACTTAAATGAATTGATTCAATGTCAATCAAAATTTTTCGAAATGTCAACCCAGTTGGTTCGAAACGATTCAGAGAAGAAACCCGTTTTTTGGTTGAGTCCTTTCCACTGAGCCCTCTGTGTTATCCTTTTGGATTCGGTTTGTTATTTTGTGGTGCGACCAACGAACCTGATTGTCAAGCAACTCAACGTCTCCCCGAAGTTCCTATTTATTTTCTATTAATTCTTTCGAAAATATTGTTTTCTTTTTTTTTTTGCTGTAGATCCTTTCTTGTCCTTGCATATGCTAATTCTTAGATTTTTTCGAGGTCATTAAGGTCACCACTGGTCAGTTCGAAAAGAATTGTTTGAATTTCTTGCGTTTTTGTGGGAAAAGAACACTGAAAAGGAAAAAAAAGGGGTGGAAAAAAAGTTGATCCTGTTTTAAGGATAATATTTTCTGGCGTTATCCTTGTGTCGGCAATTCTCTACGGTGCAATTCCAGGTGCGCATTTAAATTTAATTAATAAAATCGACAATCGAGGACTATTTGATATTATCCTTGCACCGTTACGGTGAATTTTTGCTTATTTCTGATGTTTTCGAAGAGCAGATGGCCAGAATTTTATGTTCACCATAAAGCTGGAGATTAAGGGTAAGACGCCACACAAACGCACAAAGGAATGAGATGCACTTAAGTTAATGTACTCCATTCAAGGATTCTCACATCATAGCCATTTATGATGTCATAAATGGAGTGACATTTTGGTATTCAATTCGTACTGGACTGCAGAGAAATGTTGATGATCAATTGTTGCAGGACTCCGTTATCATACACTCTAGTTATTTTCACACCTTCTGAAGTTTGATAGGCTTTATGCGATTATTGGGGCAATAAAACGATAAAACTATGATGAAAGTGTAATTTGCAGAATGACTGACAGTTGTCCTGGATTTGGATATACGACAATGCCCAACGGGAGTGCCTTTGGGATCAATATGGCTAATGAAGGCATTAAAAGGTTCATATGAACTTCACGAGGAGAACTGGATTAGAGTGGTAAGGATGATATAAAAAATCTCTTCCCATGCGGTTTCTTTTATAAGCAGATGTTTAAGATGAACTATTAGCGATGCCCATGTCTATGAAAATAATGCTGCTCTTTACAGTTCGTTCGGCCTTAAACAACGTATTATTTTGGAAACTGTTGAATGAGAATGTTAAAGCTAAGAAACCGAATATGCAGTAAACAAAGGATATCCGAATAACAACGAGGTCACTATGAGAAATACGTTAAAAGTGCAAAATGGCTGCCGGACTCCATGTAATCAAGACCATGTCGGGCCCGTCTTACGACGCCATAAGACCCCCATATGCCATATATCATATATTTTCCAAAGAAAAAAAATCCTTAGATAAAGAACGTTGTTCTTCCTTCACTTAAAAGAAATCACTTTGTTCAATTTTTCGAACAACCGACCTTTAATAGACTTTGATTATATGTGCCACGCATTAAGTGGCCAGTTTTATGAAGTCGCAATCCCTATGGAGAGATGAATGCTCGGCAACACCATTACCTCCTGGCATAAATGAACATGGAAACCGTAACCGTTTTGCCATGTATGTAAAATTCCAACCAGCGCTAGCGGCTTCGTTCTAAAGAGGTTAATTGCGTTTCAAAAACGAAGCACCAAAATGTCAAAAACCTTGATTTTGGGCAAAGCGACATTCAAAGCTTTGTCAAAGCCCTCATTAATAAAGATTTTATTCAAACAATAAATATGAAGTTCCTGTAGCATAAAGCACTGCAAGAATGTAAGTCGGATGCTACCACCACCGACTTAAGTTAAGCTTTTGATTAAATCTCCCAGTTCAAGGGCCTTGGATTTCCCCTTCAAACCTTTATAGGTGTATCTCAATGCAATCACATGGGGCCTATTATCTTTTTATTAATTCATTTATTTTGATTGCAATGTGAAACATTCCGATCGATATGAGAATCACTTAACACATTTGAATAGGTTTTACTAAACTTCCCTTTGAGCTGAATTCTGCTAAATGTTAAGCTGTCACTTAATCTCGTAATTATTCACTTATTCATCCATTCCATTGAACGGAATCGAAGTCCTTGTGGTAAAGAACTTAATTTTCGTTCCCTCTTAAACTTCTCTCGCGATTGCGATAGATTCTTCTTCTCTCCTTTAAGGTGGAGGTGGATCCTCTATTCGAACCCCCGTAACCTTACTTAAGAGCCCCCGTTTCTTCTGTCTAATCACTGACCTCACTATCGTAACATTGAGCCAATGTCCAGAATACTTCGCATTGCAAAAAAAATATCTGGATTTTTACCTTTCTAGGTCCTCCTTTATCACTTAATATTATAAAGCAAAGGTCCTCTGTCTGTCTGAACGCAATAAACTTAAGAACTTCTAAACGACTTTTCATGCCAATGGACGGAGTAATTCAATAGGAGTGTTTAGTTTTCTATAAATAGGCTGCAATATAGCGATGAATATTTTAACCCAAGGTATCAAAAAATTGACTTTCAAAGTTATTATTTGTCGGGCGCTGTGAAAACTATCAAGGATAAATAAATTAACGGTCTACATTTTTATTTTACACATAATTACCTACAAAAAAAAAGTCATTGAGACCATATGCGTAACAATTGCACTTAAATCGCAATAACCATTTTTAAAACGCGTTTTTAAAATGTATATTTTCTTATATTGATTGGATTTTTCTTTTTTAATTTCTACAGCCAAAATTCGAACAGAACAACGTTTGTCGGGTCAGTAAATTAATTTCAAAGTCCTTTAATTTAAGTTTCTGTCTTTCAAAAAGGTGCAATAAAAGTGCAAAGGAACAAAAAAAAGGCAACAAAACTCACATCTATACGAGCTTTGAAAAATTCATCCACACCATCCTCTGCCTCTAACCAAATGCAAAATGTTCGGACCAAATTTCCAGTTTGGTGTAAGACAAATGTTTTCGAATAACTCTGACAGCAGATTAATGATGCAATCTAAGAAATTCATAAAACTAGTATATCAACGAATAGTAAATAAATTACTGCGAATTTTAGCCCAATGCAAATTAGTCGATATCAGATTCTCCGTTCTTATTAGGACGCCAACCATCAAGCAGTCAAATGGAAAATACATCTACGTTTCAATTCTTCTCCAACTCTGTGTCTGTGTAAAGTTTGAAATAAGGATAGTTATAATCCCTATGGAGTTCCCCCAAATGCGCCAAAACTTAGTGTCATTTTGAGTCATTCTGTCACTTTACACAAACTTTATTTCAAAGAAACATACAGCGACGTCATTGCCAGTTCTTTAAATTTAAATATTCCGTTTAACTTCATTTCAAGAACCACAGGCGCCGTATTGGACCATTCGTGCTACCTGCAAACTGAACATTAAGCGCTCACAATTCCATCAAAGAACCCATTTGTAATCAGAAACCAGAAATCTGAAACCACCAACTGCAATACGCCTCGTCCAAACAATTAACCACCAAATCAGCCAAATAGCATCGCTCGCATCGAGCGTCGAGCCTTTCATTCCCATTCCCATCTGAATCTCCCGCAGAATTAATTAAGCAAACAGCGCAACCGACTAAAAGTAAAAAAAAAATATTAAATGTCTGCGATGATTTGTGTGATATCAATCTTTGTCGCTGGCGCTGCCACAGAAGCGTGCTTTGGTCGCGAGCCCGCACCGCAGACAAATAATAATGAAAGCCAAAAGGCTGATACAATCTTGCAAAAAACCACAGATGAACAGATGAACATCGTCATCAGCAGCATCTGAGTGCGCTACTGGCGTTCGCGAACCAACCAACACAAAAGGATCTCCGTCCTAGATCACCGCCAAACGATAAAACACCGAGATCAACATTTGTCTCGGATCTCTCGGGTGTTGCTCCTCCTGCTACGACTAGATGCCATTGAACCAGGCCAATCTTTCTCTGCCACTCGAAACCGGGCAAGGGCGATGCGACGATCAACAAAACCAGAAGCTAGAGGTTTATAATAATCGTTAAACAGATGAAGCGGATAATATGAGGCTGTGATGATGTTAGCATTTGACATTTGATACCCAGAAGCATGCGGCAGCATCAACCCATTCCTTCTTGCCTGCCGGAAAGTTGTCCCAAAAAAAAAACAATAAAATAAAAAATACGATTATGATTGCATTATTAGGACCAAGATCCTGACATCATCATTGACATTCGAATCGTTGGTTATTCGTTGTACGTCGAGTACATTGTCACAGTCTCGATTGCAATCGAGCTCTGGTTGTTAGTGTATGTGCGATCCTGAAAGGATTCTGCCCTGGGGTGAGAGAGCCAATCACCCTACCCTACACCCTTTCGAAACTGCATCACAGTCTGGTTCATCGATTCTCGAGTGTGATTAAGAAATTAATTTCGCTCTCTCTGGCAACAGCAAAGAGGGTAATTACAAGCAGTCATTTGAGACTCCAGGAGGTATTCGGGAGGCTGAAGCAATAAAAGTGTTCGAGGATTCCATGGAGTCAATCGCGCTGATGAGGCGAATGAGTAATTAAAACCAACTGCGGCAGCATGAATGAAACTTTATTTGCGGTAATTGTTGAGATTTTCACATTAAGCACTGCGAAAGCAATTAATTTTGGCAAGTTTAATTGTGGGCCCAAGAATTGAAAAGTCCTGGCGGAAGGGGGTTGTAATGCAAGGATTTATGTTGGTGCTGTAAACAAAAGCACCTACTCGATGGCTTGCTTAGAGTTAAAATTTTGTGATATCGAAAAATGTTAATCGTATTCGCGAAGGAACTACACCTAAAAGTCGAACTTTGGGCTAGCCTAATGTTTAAGAAATAAAGGTGTGTTTCTTTTTTTTTTGGTGTAAATGTGGCCACCCTTTAGCTCAAGAAGAAAAGAGTGCTCAATCGAGTGTTGTGTTTGTTTTTTTTGTGTAAAATGCGAAATTTTTACTTTTTATTACAGAACAGTTTCGTGTGTTAAATTAGTAAATATACTATATTAAAATACATAATTTAAGAGTTAAAAAGACAAATTCAAACAGTTTTGGTACTTTTTTTAGTAGACTGTGAAGTTAAAAAATGTGTTCATCTGCTACGAAATTTTTCTACTTGGGGATCTAGATCTTGAGCCATTGATGAGGCTTAACCAATTCCATACTCGGCAGTTTTACTCTATTATCGCCACATATAAAATGAGTCCAAAAATGTGAAAGAATTTTCGCGCATTTACTTATTCAAGAGCTTTTAGAAGTATGGAGTAAATCTAGTAGTCCGACCAGACAACAAAATCATCATCAATCACTTCAAAATTCAAAAACAAGAACTAGAAAAACTTTCTGATGTTGCCCATACAAGCGCGCTGAATTTGATAAAAATTGTGGTAGACAGAGCGTTTCTGATCGATCGAAGAGGATAACGTAAGATAATTATGACCTCATACGAAAAGAAACTAGAAAAGGTGAAAGAACATTATCTTATTGAGAGAAATGGTTGCTAAAATTAATGCTTCATCTTCGGTGGTGTCGAGTCAAGAATTAGAACTTGAGTGCAGCTTCAGTAGAACTTCTAGTAAGCTAGCATGTTGGAGGATAAGGCCAAAGATGAGTTTGTTCTGGCTGTACCAAAAAAGATCAAGAGTGCTTCTAGTTCCTGTTGCGTTGAGCCGTCACTAGTGGTTTATTTACGCTTGATCGTACCAAGATCACCGATCGAGAAGCGATGAATTATTCCATTGTCTGCTGCCTTACAGCACAAATGTCACAAATAAAGTCCGGACTAAGAGTTTTGATACTACTGCTTCTAACCCGGGGCTAAAAAGGGAGCTTGCACTCTTTTAGAAGAAAAGACAGGACGTGATTTTTTGTGGCTTGCTGAACGTCATCACGTTTTTCAAATAATGCTTTAAAAAATATTTACTCCTCCTAAATATATACCTAAATATATACCTAAATATATACCTAAATATCTCCTAAAATTCCCTTTTTTACATTTTCAGCGTAATTTGGGAAACATAGCCGAAGGAACACTACGATTGTCTTGATCTCGATAAGAACGCAGAACAATTCTCTGAAAATACTCTTGAGAGTCTTACGACCGCTAAATCTGAAAAAAAATCAAGTTCGTGCAAAAAATCAAGTTCGTGATGATTACGAAAAGCTAATTTAGCTCATCATAGTCTCGCACAAACCACCTCCGAAGATACATTGGCGCGCTCCAGGTCCGATTCATCATGCTCGTTGGATGAATTTGGTGTTTCGAAATAATTTTCAAACATATTAACTAACAAAGAGAGAAGAAAAACCAATTTTCGAGATTTGTTAAGCAAAAGCGCGTTAATGAAAACTTTACAAAGAAATTGATTCCGAATTTGGTAAAGCAGCTAGCTGTGTCTTAAAGGATCACTTATGGTTGCATTTGCCTTGTTTTCTGATGGTGAGAAACAGGCCATTGTTCAAAAAATAGATTTTGATGGCGATAATCGTTCAGTACGAGGTGATTCTGCTAAGTTTGCCCAACACTTCTTGATATCAAGGACACTTTTTGGCAATTCCCTCCTGAGACTTGAAATGACAATTTGATAACCTTCAAGGCAAATGCTACGTCAAAAATATGCGTGTTGTCACTGGAAGTTTTTAAGGAAAGATCTTCGCCAACACCCACAAAAAAATGACACCAATAGACCATCGTTTGTGTCGCACACTCGGGATAAAGTCCATACACAGTGCACTAACTTTCGGCAAAAGAATGTGATGTCAGACAAGCGAAATAATCTTCTTTCACCAGAAAACTGCAGAGATCAATTCCACTTTGGACCTTTTGTTTCTGACGCTCACAGATGAAAAATTTTACGCAGTTTCAAGGAGTGTATAAACCCCTCTTACGGTGAATGAGGTGAGTAGTCTTGCTCCTAGACCTATCCTTTGGAGTGCTCGAGACAATTTGCTTTGTCCACAGAGCTGGAAGCTGATTGATTGGTGAAACGACTTAACAAAAATTAAATCTTCTTTTTTGACTTTTTAGCACTTTCTGGCTGAAGTTTTGATTGTTTACAAAATTTTCACGGTGAATCACAGGATTGTTGCTCATTTCGTACTTGTTTGTACTTATTCACTTTCCTCAGATGGGTTGTCATTGGTAGTTCGAAAGCTCAGCAACAAAAATATCCGAAAGTTGATTTCATCAAAACTTGCTCGACGTCTGGAATATCAGCTCTATTTGCCCCATCCACGGCACTAATCGGCACGTACCAATGCAGTCTCCGGTCCGGCAATTCGACTTGAGACCAAATTTTCACGCTGAGACATATCTTAGAAAAGACCAACGATTTTCAAATCGATACACCCCATCTCTTCATCGATTTCAAAGCCGCCGAGACTCGGGTCGGTTCAAAGACGTCTTAACCGTTCGATACCTGCACCGGATCTACGCAAGGAGATGCACTGTCGTGTGACTTCTTCAATCTGGTACTCGAACAAGTAGTGCGAAGGGCGAGGGTCAACACGGAAGGCACTATCTTGCATAAGATGTTCCAATTGTTGGGATACGCAGAGGATATCGACATATCGAGCCGTTGATGAAGCTTTCACAAGCGAGCTAGTCTGAGGGCTAACGAGGACAAAACAATGTATGTGTTTTCGAGCAGAAACAATCCGTCGCCTCGTGGTAAATGTAAACTCCACGAACAACACCAAAGTGGAGATCCGGTGCTGAATAACTCTCGGCAACCTTTGCTAATTCTGTATGTCGATATAACTTGTGTCCAAACTCTATAAAAGCCTTATCCTGCAAGTCGTGCTTTATGGAGCCGAAAGCTCGCCGATAAGCAGAAAGGCAGAGCTGATTCTTGGCATCTTCGAAAGAAAAGTCCTGCGTCGGATATTCGGTCCTGCCTGCGAGGAAAGCGAATGGAGGAGAAGATCTAACCGCGATCTCTATGAACTATACAACGATGTGAACAGAAGATAAAAATCCATCAACTACATTGGCTCTGCCACATCGAGGGGATGAACACCAACGATTCAGCTAAAAGAGTCTTCGAATCCGAAGAGAAGTGGAAGATCGAACCTCCGGTATAAAGACCAAGTAATCGCGGACGCAAGACGACTTGGTCTTGCCAACTGGAAGCAGCGCGCCCGGGACCTTCAAGGATGGAAGGCCTCCTTAGTTCAGGCTTGTGTGATTTCATCAAATTTAAATCTCTACTTTTGAAGAACACAGAAATCCGTACAACAGTTTGAAAGCCCATAAGTTGCAAAAATTAAAATTACAACAAATATCATGTCTCTATCTCCACCAGAGGGGGTATAAACCAGATTCAATGATACCTAATGGATTTTTGGCAGCACATGTATTTAAGGCACATTCTTTTTTTATATCAGTTAGGGCAGGCATTATAACGAATTTTGACAATTTTGATTCGTTTGGGGCTTTAAAGATGATGCGACATCAAAAAATGAATATGGGCCAAAATTCTATGATTCCTTGTCTTTTCTAACAATCCTATATAAGAAATTTTAACAATGAACTGAATTTTGAAAGTGGATGAGCATTCGCGATATTGAGTTAGTTTTTAGGATATAGTCTGATATAGTTTTAGGGTAGAAACGAAAAGTTCAAGTTGCCTTTCGAGGTGTACAAATTGTCAATAAAAAAGCCTTCTCTCACATCAAACAGTGTCCAATGGAGCTCGGATCTGTATTTTTTTGAATAGAGCGTCGATACCAAAAATTGTCATCTTATATACAGTGCTGTAAAGAAGGATGAAGCAGTGTAGGATACAAATGTATCTGAAAAGTTCAGGACAGAATTAAGTAGGACAAACTGAACGACGAAATTAAGAACAAACGGCCTTATATGGCGGAGAAAAATGGCGGACTCTGTACCATCATGATAACGCACCGTCACATATGTCCTTGAAAGCAAAGGCCAAGGTGGACCAATTTATGTTCAAATTGGTTGTTCACCCACCATATTCTTCAGACTTGGCTCCCAGAGCCTGTTATCTTATCCCAAACCTCAAGCGATGGATCCAGGGAAAGTGATTCAGATCTAATGAAGTCATCGCGTAAGCCGAGATGTCTTTCGAAGACTTGGACTTTCGTGACACAGTAATGGCAATGAAAGCAGACTCTTCAGCTCATGTAGTATACCTGGAAAAGTTGTATTTTGTATTTTAAAAATGGAATAAGTGATGTCTTATGCAAAGTATTGTGGAGACATGGCTTTGTTTTTTTTTCAAAAATAAAGATAATTTCCTTAGGATGCGAATCTCAGCAGGAAATCTATTGAATAATCTGCAGGACAACATGTAGGAGTTTCTGTTATAGATGTTAGAGATGAGGTTTCGCGGGCTTAAATTGGGCTATTCAGATAACCCCCTGTCTTGGAAAACACTGTATGTTTAAAGGGCAAGATATTCATAGCCTTGAAAACTACCATGGTATGAGCTGGACGATTTGCTTTACAAAATTTTCTTAGAAAACGTTTTTGAATAACAATAATTAGGTTGAGTTCATGACGATAAGCGCCACTCCAACAGCTTATTCCATATTGGAATATTGAGTGAAAGCATGCAACAACAACATTTTCAACTTTTTTTGTAATTTCTTTGCTCCGAGGGATGTTCTTAGATTCACATAGTTTAAATATTACATTCTCCATAGTCATTCCAATCTCTACACAAATATGCCGCCTGCAACCAAGACTTTTTGCATGTTTTCTCAGATAGCAATATCCTGACACGATATCGATTACAATTCCAGTATTTTTACTGATCTTGGAATTCTTTAATCTCTGCCTGAAATACGCTGCCCGGTAAAACTAACATAAGACTCCTCTCAGCAACTCATTATTCCACAGTGGAAAAGCGTATTTTTTTCTGAAAAATCTTTGCAACAATTCCGGCCTCCTTGTCAAGGCATACCCTGCTAAAAGCCTTTCCTCGAATTGGTAACAAAATAGATTCTTTACCGCATTTGGCTCTGAATTTTAAATTTTGAATTTATTTTTTATAGGCTTTATAAGTTTGCTACCTTCCAAAATTTTATTTCCCATAATTTTCAAAATTAAGGACGATCTTCGAATCGGCAGGAAATAACTTAAAAATTGTTGAAAATATTTTGATAGTTTTTTCTTAAACCTTGAAATTCGTAATTTAATTTCTTAAAAATGCCCAACTCCATCGCTTGAAAATAAAACAGCTTACGCCTCCAGCGTCGAATTTATTTCGCAACCTAAACCTTTAAAATTATTTTCTTTTCTGTTGAAATATGACAAAAAAAAACACACTCAAAAACCGATGAATGCAATTTAATTTCCTTTGGGAAATTTTCCACGCCATTTAATCACTGAAAAACAGAATAAAAAATAAAGAAGCATTTCCCTCTCCAAACAAACACGTACAGAAAAAAAAATTAAACACAACCCGCTCCAAACAACCAATTCAATTCTACTTTACTGATAACGACAGTAGGGGAGAAAAAAAACCATCCGATAAGGCTTGAATATAAAAAACGAAAAAAAAACTAACTTACAATAAACTGATAAGAATGACTGTCGCCACTGCCATCTATGACGATGGGGAGGAGTTACTATCCGACGGCTTTTTGGAGTGAGTGTGAGAGTGAGGCAATGGGACTTTGAGTTCCAAAATCGTGCCCAGTATCTGAATCCGAACCGGTTCTCACTGCCTGAAGGGGAAACGTAAATAGAAGAGATTAGGGAGGAGCTCTATACGGTTTAACTCGGTAAAGTATATAATCGAAGTATGAGTTTCGTTGAGTTCCGAGTGGAGTGAGTTTGAGTTTCACTCTCCGATTGGAATCACTCAAATATTGAGTGTTTCATTTTGTTCGGGTTGCGAAAATGTAAAGGAATCTCGCTCGTTCAACAAGAAGCGCATAATTTACGAATCCAAATGGAATTCCTTTAGTCGAGAAGCCAAGGGGTAGTTTCTGCTTTCCGGTTGGAAAAGTTGTTTAAAAAAATTGTACTGCGGCTTTTTTAAATTTGACTGTATTTTTTGGTGTCCTTTTTGCAAGGCGAATTGAATTCAACATTTTATGGAATATTTAAAGTGCGGCAAATAATTTGGGTGGAATTTTAATGAATTTAGTGAAAAAAGGTATTGAATGTATTGCAGTGATAGTTTAATGAAGTTATTTAACGTATTTTAAGCTCCTAGTAAAGCATCCGGAAATATTGTTGGGTGCGAAAATATGTTAAGAAAAATCTGCAGCAACAATTAAGGTTCTGTTCCTCAAAAGGAAAAACGGAGCCATTATAGAATCTGTAACCACACTTTGTCTCAAGAAGGAAAGATGGTATCAAGTTGGAATTAATACAATCAATAAAGGGAAATCCTTTTTAGACTTGATTCTCGTGATGAACGAAAGTTTTATAAAAAATTTTCCTTGACTATGAGTATAACTGCGCTTACATATAAGTAGTGCTCATCCAATTCTACTACGCAGTCTTCATTGCACTCCATCCCTTCCTTTACGTTTGATTATGTCTTAAGAAAGCAAATATACGGCTTCTGTCAGGCTTGCGAAAAAGTGACCAGTACCTTAGCGCTTTCTCTTAAGCTTGGGAAAAAAAAACGGTGAGGCTTAATGATGGCAAGTTTTGGAACAAGTTTCATTGGCCCCATTATTTTATATTCTTATTTAGGCAACCTTGACTGAAACTGTTCTTGTAAGTCGTGAAAAAGATTTTTATTTATTAAACAACAGCAACTCGAATTTGTGATATTAACTTTTTTAGGTCGACATTTCTTTTTTGTTAATCAGGATCTAGCTTAACTAATGCCGAACACTTTGCACAATTGGCGGAAATTGATTCTACAGTTTACTACTGAATCCGAATGTCAACAGAAGCTTTTTCATAACAATCAAACTACCTTGAGGTTTGTCAAAATCACCAAAGTTAGGGTGGCATGAGGATTGTGAATAACACAGTCAAAGAAAGGGCTTACTTGTTACGAATGCTTAATTTTGACAAACTTTTTCAATACATTTTGTTCAAGGTTATTAAAAACCCTTAAATTTTTTGTTTTTTTTCGTCCTAGTCAGTTTATTTTTTGTTATAAGTCCAGGTGTCTGACGCTAACTTTGAATTGCTCCATTACGGCTACATGAACATCATTTTTCTTTGGCCCTACTGTAGTGAAAGTTCGAAATGAATCATGAATTGCAAAGTGTTGAAAGCTGTTACCCATCATGACACTATTTTTCGCGGAGACTCTTCAACCGTTCCCTTCCCCTAAGATATGTAAAACTTTAACTTTTTAACTTATTCTGCTTAAACCTATGCAGACTGTTCTCAGAAGATCTATTATGATGTAAGGGTGCATCTTAGTATATCTGGCAGGCTGGTTGATTCTCATTTCTCAATTTAGCTTATGATTTTCTTCTGCGACTTCGTTGACAGTTAATATTAAAAGCTTACAGGTTACGTACCTATTGTTTAAAAAGCCCGCTCTGTGAAATGAAGCTAGTGTTTTAAGGAGACTGTTTTTACCAGGGAGACCAGGGTATTCAAACTTTTTTCTGAAATTCGTCCCTATATTGGTTTATTAACATGAACCCCGGAAGTACCTAGGCTGTGATTCGTTATAAGGAACAGATAGCTTTTGCTTGCTTGCTTGCTTTCAGTGTATCTTATTCTAGATAGCCGGTACCAACTTGTCTTCACATGATTTTTCTTCGTCTCTGATCCATGCATGTTGACTTCTGGCTGGATCAGCACCCCCTTTTTGGTGTGTCTGGCCAGCTTTGCGTGATGCCATGAGCTTGAACCCCTAAAAGGCTTTATTAGAAGTTGGTGGGACTAACTCCAGGTCCAGGTCAAGGTCCAGGTCCAAATTAACATCGAAACAGGAGGCCCAAACTACAACATTAATGAACAACCTCGATTTCTACGGGTCCAGCTGTGTAGGCATCATATAGCACTTAAAACAGATATCAGCTACAATGATGGAAAAGCGTTTAGCAATTTTCAGTTTTTCAACAAAATTGGGTTTAAATGGTTAAGTAAGTTACGAGGGCGAGCGCAACTCTATTTATTTCAAGCGTCTTTCACTTAGCGATTCCTATCTGTAAATTTAAAGAATGTGTGAGATATCATCAACATTTTTTATTCGTTTGAAAGGCCTTTCGATGACGTCAGGTATGGTATAAAACATCGTTGAAGTTTCCGCCGCGGCTTCTTTGCGTCGCACCCATCCGAAATATCCAATTTTCCAATTCAGGCCAGCCCAAAATCGACATTAAACAGTGACTTCTTCGGCATGCATTGGATGCTCTTGGATCTCACGTGGACTAGTATTGTCGCAAATTATACAATTTGGTTTGTTTTACAATGAAAATAAGGGTCAGTTTCCAGCTGCTCACGAGCCCATTCAGCGAACACATGTCTTGTCTATAGTCGTTTACCTTCAGCTGAATTTTGTACGGGTGCAGGCCTTAATCACGGCACATAATTCACCAAGAATTTGATCGATAGAAATCCTAGATGACGACCTAAGTGGTATAAGTATGAGGTTGATTTTTCGATTGAAAAGAGTTCTAATTTATTTACATTTGTTAGGTTCCCTTACTTTGGTCAATCGGCGTGACAAACATAAAATGATCAAGCCAAGGACAAAGACCTTTGAATTGAAGAACTCGCTGCGACCATAAAGATCTATTGTACCCCCTTCTTTTGGTCTAGGATTCAAGTGATGCCTTCAGAAATTTGAAAACTTCCCAAGATTGGATTTCTTGAAAGTCTTTTTCTGTTACGGATGGTTTTGATTCTTTCTCGGACAAGGCAGTCGATTATCGTCGATTGTCAAAGCGATGATTTCATGCTCCATGTCCTTAAGTCAGCTTATTATGTTCATGAGGTTCTTTTGCTTTGTTCCATGAACGTTCTGGAGTGTTCAATACCTCTTTGGTTGTTCCAAAACGTGTTCCTTTTTTCGATGATCCATTTATGTAGATGAAGGTTTGTGTACTTACTGTGGAAACCATAAAGGGAGAAGTGGCAGTGAAGGGTACCTAAGCACTTTCTTTAGCTTGCGAGGCACTCAAATCAGCTTTAGTCTGTTATTTTTTGCCAGCGTTTTAAGTGTTTTGTAACATTCAAATAGAGCCTAAGAGCTGAATATGTACCTCTGGTCGTATCGCTCCGGCCCCTACCTTGTTTCCAGATTTCGGCACATCGGTATACCATTTCATCCAATATGGGTTGTTGTCCCTACTCAGGGGACATCATATCACTCACTCGGGTCAATTCCCAAATGTTGTCTACTCTTTTAAAAATTTCTAGATGTCCAACATGGTCTCCTTTTTTGCTCTTGTAGATGCTTAAGAAGTTAAGGATGGTTTTGCAGCTTCTGCCTGTACGGCAGTGTGTAATTGGGGAATGTTCAGTATTACTTACTTCCATTCCTGCTTCCATTACTTACTTCTAGCCTTTGTTGAGTTGAATTTCTCTGGCAGATTGCGCTGCTCGGAAACTGATGGGAGTGTAGTTTCCCATCTGGATACACTCGTCTGCTATTACCCAATAAAAGGTATCGGATTTTAGCAAGAAACACGAGATGGAGTTCAGATTTTCATACCTTCACGTAAACAATTAGTGTTCATATTAAATGCCTACTGATCCAGTTTGCAGAGAAAATCATTTCAACCGCAGAATCATCCATCAATGTCAAATATTCGCAATTCTCATTATCTGCGACTCGTTCCACCTCAAAAGGACTACAACACGGATGGCCTCCAGAGCAACGTTTATTTGCTTAGGATGCATCTTTTCTGTTTGTCTTTTCTTTCAGAAATAGACAAGGCTCCTTGCATCTCAAACGTTAACCATTAGCGCCTAGAAGCAAAAATTATTCGAATTGACAAATCGATTCACGGTTGACAAATTTGTATCTATAGCATGGATGGAAGACGCTCTAATTATATTAATAACAAAAGTTGGCATCATTAAGCGTCAAAGGACCAACAAATTGTGAAACAAGCAGAAGATCATTAGCACGAGGGTTGACATTGACTCGTACACTGAGACCAAAGGAATCAGAGTAAACCTGGCCATTGATCTGTAAAATCAACATCCTCAACTTTTGTGGGGGTAGCAGCGGCGCTTTGCTAATATTTGCACGAACATCATTAATTATCCTTTTCAGCCATCGTATCGGTGCAGTGGAAGGAAGTATGCTCGTAATTCCGTGCGAATTAGAACACAGATAAATGTTTGGTCGGAAGAGGAGTAGAGTACATATGTATCTACAGCGACTAAGCAAGTAATTAACAAAATTCTGACCTTTGGGACGCCGATTTAAAGAATTTACCATTCCGATGCGATGCGTGGGAATTCGGTGAATATAAATAGGCTTGTACGCCTAGAGTACGGATGATAAATGAGAAGAAATCAATTTGCCATAAAGTGGTGTTTGGAACTGTAGTCGGAGTCGGAGAGCAGAGGGCGGTAACATCGCTTTGATTTGTGAACATTTATTGTGCTTGATTAGGGTGAGGTACGCACTAATTAATTAATGTCATTGGCGTATACTCGAATTGGGTCTTTAATTTGAGTTGAAGATGTGTAAACAATGGCGGGAAGGCAACGATAGGAATAAGTAAAGTGGGTCAACATTTTAAGAAAACTAAAACACCAACAGTCAAGTGAAAGTTGGTTTAAGATTTTATTTTATACACAAAACATCATTGCAGTGTGGTTGATATTTGGCATCACTTGTTAAACCACTGCGCGAGACAATGAGTAGGATTATTCTGTTCTCAATGAACTTAAGTGTTTGACGATTTCAGGCTTAGGACAAATAATCGGTCGTAAATCTGTCGCAGTACCTATATGGGTGGCCGACACTCTGCAGGATTACTATGAGGACCAGCAGTACTTTTCTCATAGAAGTGTGAGATGCTTACTCACAAAAAAACCTCCCATACATAATGTACTACAACTAAGTTGACTTAGTAAGCAGTGAAATATCTACCTGCTTATACCAACTTTAAACGACTAGAAAACTTGGTTGGTTAAGCGCCTTCACTTCAATTGGATCAATTGTTCGGTCCAAGGTTCGAATCCTCGAGTACGACATGAACTTTTATCTAGTTTTCGAATCTTGTTCGGTTGCAATTTTTCTTTTGGGATCAAATTAACGGCGCTTTCAATGGATTGGTCGACCAGTGATAGTAGTCTGACCAAGTGCGTGATCTTTCCGAGTGGTAAGTATATTGAGGCCTAATATTAACTGCAGGGTAGTAAATCATTCTTCCAAAAACACAACTTTTTTGTGTATGAATTAATTTCAAAATAAATACTACGAATTGAGAGAATGCAAATAAGTCGACGTCGTTAGGCGAAAATTTAACGATATTTCTTCGGGTTTGTTACTCTAAATTAACGGCTTTAAGTTAGTAAAGTAGTTAAGTAGTTAAGGCAATTTAAGGCAACTTCAAGACACCAAGACAACATCAACTTACACAAGATATGAAAGACTATATAATAAGATTTAACAATGAAAAAAAGGGATCCGGGAAATCGTAAAGATTATTGGTTTCAGTCCGTTTACTGTCAAAAAGATAGTAAAATAACATGAAATTACTGGGACAACGGAAAATAAGGCCCGAAGTGGACGTCCACGTAAGTTCAATGCGCAAAAAACTCGGCTTATCGTTCGAAAAACAAAGAAATATCCGAAATTAAGTGCTCCCAGGACAGATACATGTATCTAAACATTCTTAAGAGTAACTTGCATCAGAGTGCCAACAATTAAGGCTAAGAAGGGTCGTAGTAAAAGAATGGTTGCACTACAATGCTCGAAACCAGCTTCAAACACCGCCTCAGTCATCAGATATGAATGCTATCGAGCATTTATGGACACATCTTTAAAACATTTATAAATTCAATGATTTAGGATATAACACGGTGACAAGGAACGCTTGCAATGCAATATTCGCAATGACCCACCATTTAGTACATTTTATAGTAGTTCATTGTTTGAATTTTGGGAAATTGTAATGGGCTTTCGTAATTTATCGTACAGACTCACTGGTGGTAACTTTTTCCGGGTAAAGAAAAAAAGATATTAATGGCCTTGCATCGCGAAAATTCGTCTTATGAATTGTAGCTTCATCCTTGTGATTCTTAGACTATTTGTGCTGCTTTAGGCATTTGCTCTAACGGCCATCATCCATCATCGGCGAGTCAGCCGGGAACCGGTTCTGACTTTCATCAACACTTCTTTCCACCTATCCCGATCGCGAGCCAACGCCATCCAGCAGCGCACCCCAAGGCTTCGGGCGTGCTGATATACGACATCTCTCCAGCGTCAGCATGGTTTACGACGCTGTCGTCGTGCATAAAAAGAGCTACAAAGGACTGCCCGAGCCGATTACTCTTCACTCATGCGCGCTAGGGGTCCTGCCCTCTTGAGTCTACCGAGCTTAATTTTTGTGATTGTACCGTCTCCGGAATCGTCCTTCTTCACATATCGGGCCAACAATTCTCCGTGCTCGATTTTTTGGAAATAATGAACAAAAGAGGACCCAAATAGCAACCCTCAGGCAAACGTGATGCGCGTTTATTGCTTAAGAAGTTGATGTCCTAAAAAAGGCTTGATTTGTTCGCCCGTTAGGATACGAACATATTCATTCCGCGAAAGACAGAGGGGAAGTTTGAGATTTTATTTATAAAGCTATTAGCTTGTATGAAAGCTTATCAACGGTTTTACTGAAACCAATTTATACGGAGTCAACTTGAATCTTTATGGCTTTATTTGTAAAAGAAGTTAACTCGGATAAATAAGTCAGAGTGGATTTGTGTTTTTCAACACAGCCTTTCCACTGCGTTTCCCTTTGCTTCAGAATTTCAGAATTCTACATTTACATTTTTTTTTTTGAGAATTCAAATAAACAAAGCTTAAACCCTCCTTTGCTAGCGACTTCCTCGAAATTAAATTCAATTTCCATACATAATTGTCACTGCGGTTGTAAGTCCTTCTTCTCCTTCATCTCCGTCCCGTTTCATTAGTCCTTTCGCTGTAGTTGGCGTTCGCATTTCTCCTGTTGAACCGAAAATTCCGCAAATTTATGAGACTTGCAAGCCAAACAAACCTAACGCCAATTTGTTGCAACTCACTGAACTTTGTTTGGCCCGGTAATAAATTAAACTCATTTGCTCCTTTTCCCTCTCGGTCTTCGGTGGAAATTATTAACATGGACATGAAATTGATTTATAGCCGTCCGCAGTCGATTGCGTCGAACATAGAAAGCGCAGGATGCACTCTTCCCGAAAACTTGGATGCGTGCACAATTGCAGGTGGAAAAGGAAAGGGTCAACAAACACGGTAATTAATGGCGGATAAGGGTTTGTGGCATTTGGGTGCTCTGCTGATACAAGAGGCCGTCCCGAGAACGCATTGGCCGGTGCGGCAGGGCGTCAGGTCTAATCCGCTGTGTGGTTTGTGTATTAGCGCGAGTAACGCGACGAAGAACAAGCTTTGGGAATGTGCGGTCGATTACCGTTATCTCATTGACGTCTTGTACAACTATGAGCGAGTCGCGCTGTGGTGCAAGAACAGGCAGGCGCACAAGATAACGCTAAGTGCGTTTTCTATTATGTTCGACAGAGAGTCCTAAAGTTCGTGGCGAACTCTGAGGCCATGAAGGCCGGCGGCGCGACGCGGCGTCCGTCGTCGGACGAAGTGTGCTCAAACCGTTGGGAAGGTGTGGCATGGTTGACACCGTATAAAAGTGAGTACCCACGGAGCCATGTCCGATAGTGAGGTAGGAGGAAACAAGAAAAAAAAATATTACATTAGACAGAAATCCAATTAACACGGAAACCGTGAGCGCTGGCGTTTGGCGTTAAGCGTCCGTCGAACGCGATCAATATGAGGCCATTTGTCTTTTTTTTTTTTACTATTTTTTCGCTGTTGTTGTAGGCAGTCCTCACAGGTACCTAAGTGTCGTTCATTTACACGGTCAGTGGTTACGGCTTTCAGGTTGACAAAAGTTTGTTTTATGGTATGGCCAACGGCAGCCGTTGAAGCGTGTGCTTGTTGCAGCAGCAGCGGTAAGAAGGCTTTGTTACATGTGTTTGGTGTGGAAGGGTTCAGAATCTGTCATCTCGTTAATGGGTTGTAGGTGTTACTCAAGTTGAGTGGTTAGCGGTTGGATCGACATGATGGAATGTTGAGCTGCTGGTGTGCTTTATCATAACACCAGTGTAATTCATCTTGTTAAACGGAACGTGCTTGCGGAGTGTGGCGTTTGTGATGGAAAGTATTACTGTCTTGATTATGGCAACAAATGGCGAGGTTCAAAAAAAGTCATTGTATCTGTGAAATAAATGATTTGATAACGAGGAGGTTTAGATATAGTAGGATCGCTTTAATAATCAAAATGTTAAAAAAATCATTATAATAATTGATTAAGAAGAAGATGTGTAAAGGATTCTATTGGCCAAATGTTCACCACGGCTAGTTCATTTCTTACCTATTGATTTAATGGTAAACGCTTTATCTTGAGCTTTTTTGAAAAATGTTCAAATGTGTCAAAGGGCACAATCTTGTCGACCAATGATATCAGTGTTTCTTGAGATTATACGTCCCGCAAAGTTCTCGCACAATAAAATTATACTTTTTTTGGTTGTGAGGATCGTGGAAACCTAAGGTTTCAGTTTATATGTAATTAAAATATTAGCCGTGTCCGACGACTTCGTGAATGTAGAAAAGTTGTAGGACTCTAAAAGATAAAATCACCGCCCTGTGACACCAGAGCAAACTGATTATCAAAAAAATGTTACAAAATTTCCTGCCTACTTATAGTCACCCTGACAGATTGAAATTAATTTTAAATATTTTTTTTAGTTCTATTCTAACAAATTGTGTATCTACCTTGTTTATTCTAAGACTCTTCGCAAGAAACTTACGGAAATTTATGGCCTTTGTTCATTCCGAAAGTATTGGTGTAAGAATTTTTGATATCGGATGGGTTATCAAAAATAAAAATCTGGGATTTACCTCCCAGATACAAACTATTAAACTTTACGTTTACTCTTCATAAAATTGTGCCATAACCTTAACATGTATCGTTGCGGACTTTTTTGAAGAACTTTTTTGATTTCTACAACTTTCCTATTGAAAGTAATTAAATATTTATTAGCGTTGAAGCAGCGTTCGCAAAATACGTGTTCGCTCGACCGTTTTTAGTTACATTTAGTAATACGTCGCCACGAAAGATCCTTTAATTTAAATTAGATAATTTATAGTCATTGTTCATTGCTAAGGAGCGTTGTTAGTACATGTTAAAGAAGTTTTGAAATCGGATGGGTAGTTTCGAAGATAACCTCAAACATATAAACTTACAAACATTACAACTTAATAATATTAGTGTAGATAATAACATTGATTTTGAAAATTGTTTCACGCCGTATCATATTAAAACTTTAAATATGTATTCGTTGTCCCAACTGAGCCTCAAATCATATTTATAATGATGCTATGTATATTCAGCAATTGCGGAAAGTCCGTAACCGAGAATACCATAGTAATGTTGAGTTTTTAAAAAATGGTCAGCGTACATAGCCTACTTTTTGGCTTAAAAATTGAGTTGCGTTTTTGAATTAATTTGAAATTCCATAGCCTACTTTTGGCATGGTGAGTTCAAGAAACACTATTTTTGTAAATATTTTTTATTTGCATATTCTGTTTTCTTCAGGTGGCGGATTTGAAAAATCTAGATAAACTGGAAGTAAATACCTTCTTCGACGCGGAATTTCTGTTTTTCTTTTACATTTCTCATTTTCGTCGTTTATTTTGACTGATTTGAAATTGAAAATTTCAAGGTTCTGGGTAAGCAGAGTTTACCATAAACATTTTAATTTTAACATCGAGCTTCTACACATTGTGGTAAAGGAAACTTAATAATTTAAATTTCAAATATAAACAAACTCAGCTTTATTCTAATACAGAGAACAAAGTTTGGGAAGGTTTTGCTATGTTTTAAAAACAACAACAATTTACATTTTTGCAATCTTCGGCAACAACTTCATCGTGGATATTCTGATATTTTCTCGCCGGTATGGAATTCCGTGATGATTGCTGCTGTAAACTCTCGATTTAAGGTCTCACATTGTAAGATCTGGTAACCAAGATGCCCAGGGTAAGTCACCGTATAAGCCGATTAATTCATTGGGAAAAATTGCCATCAGCTTCTCTTTCAAAATTCTAGCTGCTGGTGTACTGGTCTAGTCTTCCTGAAATTGTGTTCTTTTGAAGAACCCGGTACTCGAAGATCATTCCGATCTGCAAGTGTTGAAAAAACAAAAAAAAAGTCCGAACGAATATGGTATGTATACAAATAAATGTTGGGCTTCTCGGGCAAGCTTCAGTTAGAAGAGACAAACCATGCTTGGAGTCATCGGCTCTTTAACCGTTAGATCTTTAGAACGATGAAAGGATGGTTAAGGACGTATGGAGATTCTTACTCTTTTTTCATGCTGTCGCTGAGTGCGTCCGAAAGCTTATTGCCCCTTCGTTCAAGTTCTGTGTATTTCCCGAGAAAATCCTTGAAATCTGTATTACCTCTCTAATATTTGTCAACATTTAACAGTGATTGGATTCCACCAAGGAAGCGTCTATTCCAATCCGGGCTTGAACGATTTGCCTTGTTTTTTGTGTTTGTCTTTGCCGAATAATTCATTTTTTCTTTCAATTTAGAGCTTACAAGAAGAAATCTTCACGTTCTCAAGAAAACAAACTTGAAATATATCAAACTTTAATTTCTTGGAAAGCAACCGCAAAAGTCACAGCCAAATCGTAGTCGGAAAATTTAAATGTCCTTTGTGAGATTGGCTGGCACAAACAAGCTTGACACCCAAAACCCCTCTCTGTACGCAATCATGATGAGCACGATGATAAAATCCTTATTTACGCTACACCGCGCTACGATGCTGTGCTGTGCTCATCCTCATTTAGGATAATAATTAGAAGTCGCGTTTCCAGGCAATATGCGTACGCTTAACGGCGCGTCGGCAGAACCATCCGCATATGGTATTCATATCCTAGTTCAGGCCCTTGGTTGGGGGGATGTAGTTAGGCGTTGTCGTATAATTCTTATGAATATGTTGCTGACTCATTGTGCGACATGTTTATTGTTTGGCAATTTGAAGGCGTGCGAAACGCTCCCGAAAACAATGAAACATTTATTTCATTGCGGTAATTCATATGTGCGTATGTGGGTTGCAAACAGATGTAGATTTGGAGGGTGGCTTTGAAACTGTTGTCATATGATATGGAAATTATGGCGAAAATATGCAAAAGGCTCAGCCTTGAGTGGTAGTAGGATGCCAATGCCATAACAGGCGGGTAAATATTTAAAAGGATAATTGCGCTTGATAAAGATTCCTTCGAGGGAGAGAAAATTGAAAATTAATTGCTTTGTGTACTTTCTTCGCGTGTACGAGTATGTGGGAGCAGAGAAGCGTAATTGTTGATTGTTCTTTGCATGAATAAGGAGGTGGTGATGTATCGATGTGTTTTAAGGGAATTTTGTAGACTTATGCTGGTGAATGTATCACATTTTGAATTGTGCATACATTAAATTGGAACGATTGTCATAACCATAGTCTTGCTTTTGTTTTACTTTTTTTCGTATACAATGTCCTCTGTAGTGCACGTATTACTTTTGAAAAAAAAAACACTTCTGACTGTCACCTCACTATTTTATTCAAACCTGCTACACCTGAACTGCTCCTTAATCTGAAGAAAGAGATCGAAATCATTGGGGATAGACCTTTTAAAAAGGTGGCAGACCGAGCACTTATAAGGCCAGTTCTGAAATGGAAGTCATCGCAACTTCAGATCTTTGTGATGGTGCGTTGTACGAAATAGTCTTTTGTGTCTTGATAATGACTGCCGGTGAAGACTGTCGTTCACCGGTCAAAGACTGTGCTTTTGTTTCATAAGCAAAATGATGGATCCGTGGTAATATTGCGCCTAAGAAATTTGTCGGGCAATGTCATTTCGCTGACACCTTTTGTGAAGAGAATTTTATGAAAAAATCGATGCAATACGAAAGAGATCCTTGTGACCTCTGCGTAATGTCTAATGGTCACTCTTCAAATACGTCTCACAGTATCATCGGCATTTTTAATTTTTTTTTATGCCTGAAACATTGATTGCAAACCACTATTTCAATCTGAAAGATGCAATAAGTGGTTCCACACTGAGCCCACAGCAACTTGCGGGCTTTTGGCTTTGGAAACCATACTGCCGGTCATTAAAAACGTTCCATCATTCATAATTATTCATAAGTTGAAGAATAATCAGCTTTTCCATGTCCATAAAAAGGAAGAGCGTTAATTCCAAAGCCTCTTCAGTTTGAGGATGGGAAACGGTCTGAAGACGTTTTAGTTTCCATGTACTCGCGAGGAGATCGAAACACTTTGACAGCTGGAAAAGTTTACACAGTGGCTTTAAAAGCGATGAATAACACATCATCAGAAGAATTAAGGAAACCCACACGCTGCATCTTTCTGGTGAAAGAAAGATTGTTACGCTTGATATTTTTAAAGCATTTGACAGAATTTTGCACCAGATTGTTTTGACGAAAATGCATGCATTTGGTATCGACAAATCTATTATTCAATGGATTAAAAACTTCCTTTCGGGCCATTCAATTCAAGTAGTATTAAACGGTACGCAAACCATAAAAGTGCTGGTGTTCGCAGGGCTCCGTTTTGTCTTCGACTCTCTTTTTCATTTCCTTAATTCCTTTTTTTTTTCCTTCCGCTTAATTTTGGTTTAAGCTATAAATTGTCATATTTTTTGAAGTGAAATGTCAAAAAAGCAACAATTCGGACAATATAATCAGATAATTTTTTTTTCGAGATTTACTTTCAAATTTTTACTTGGAATAAGTTTGTTTTGTGAATTGTGTATTACTTTCAATAATTGTGTGTTTTGAATTAAACGATTGAAATGAGCGACAGGGAAGAAGACTTTTTATGTGAGTTGAATTGTGTGCACATGTGCCAAAAGAGTGAACTTATTTTAAAATCAGTAGGTCAAGTTTCGTTATTCGTTCTTGCTTTTTGGTAAGTACAAAAGTACTGCCTTGTGATCCCATTTCGACCAAGATTTTGAAATCCTTACTATAGGTTATTAATTAATTTTAAAATAATACATTACCACTTTCATATTTTAAAAGCTTCAACCGATTATTAAACGATTTCAAAATAAACAGCCGACTTTTGACGTTTCATCAATCAACTGCAAAAAGCAGTCACATATTTTTAACTGCAAATCCAGTCGACTTCCTCACCATATGTCAACTAGCTTTTCCGTCAAACTCACGGGCTCTCGGCCAATCAGAGCCGGTTGACTAGCTAGTGCCTAGAATTCTGAACGCGGCCATTTCTAATTTAATTGTTGATATTCCGAAGGCAAAGGAAAAAGATACACTTGCTTGTCATACGAATCAAACTTTGACGTCACACGTTCTAAATTTTATGAAATTTTATTAACACCAAAAACAGTGTTCAAGTTCTACTTCTCGATTCAATTAG
The DNA here is from genome assembly GCA_963555765.1 of Orthonevra nobilis. Classification (NCBI taxonomy): domain Eukaryota; kingdom Metazoa; phylum Arthropoda; class Insecta; order Diptera; family Syrphidae; genus Orthonevra; species Orthonevra nobilis. The sequence goes on along the minus strand of OY743227.1, from coordinate 77,212,863 downwards.
TCTTCCCCTCAAAGCCAACTTGACTCATTTTAAAAGAAATCAGTTATTTCAATTTGACCTTATCCATTCATTACCTTATTTTAACGGTAAATACAGAACCTTAATACAATATCCACAGCCGCAGGCAATAGACGCGAGAAAGCCCTATTTCACACACCCACTCTTCCACTTCCTCAGATCATCATTGGGACTACTCGTACACTGTTCTCCATCAGCATCACGTTCCACGGGTACCAAGGGGAACCTTGATTACTACGCAGGCAATGGAGTACTGCACCTCAGTAATAGCCAGCAATTTGTCTTTCGAAAAAAAGCCTTCAAGGCCCATGTGTACGGCAGAATGCCTAATCTCATCTACGTGGAAAAGTTATGTATTAGTATTAGCCAAGTCGCATCGTCGTCATTTGTGCCGATACCAATCGACGACGACGACGACGACCGACCGACGTTACCAAGCGGTGGTTCCTTGAGAACTGCATCTTCTATCTAAAGAAACGCGGGACAGTGCAAGGAAGAGACTCTATTACTTCAGCCTTAATTCGTTCTATTCGATTACTCATATTGGAAGAGCGGAGGAGCGTCTGTCGGGTGGCATTTTCAATTCCCTCGGTTGGGGAATTATAGCCTTAATGAAGAACATTGGATTTGTGTCAGGTGAGTTATGGACACTCAGAAGTGGGATTCGCGCGTTCCAAATGGAATTCAGGCAGTTTTTGGCGATAGTATCAAGGATTTGCGCCACATGAAATATGCTGCCTCTCAAGTCGGGGTGGTCTTTAATTTATAAATCCTAGAAACGGCTTTCGATGATGCAACCTCAATTCTAAATGAATGAAAACCATTACGGTGAACGCGAGGAAAGATTTCTATATTTCTGTTTGGTCTTTGTCTTGCTCATCTTTGAATTGATTGTTTCTGTGAGCGTCTTGGCCATCGTTTTCGTTGTCATCGTCGTCTTCAATGCACATAAATTCATTTAGATCAATCAATTCAATTTGTTTGTTCAATAAAATTCAAATGGAGGCTCTATTAAAGCAAATTAAGGCCGCGTTCGTGAGCAAAGAGAGAGAGAGAGAGAGAGTTCGCTTGTATTTCAGTGAAGGAGACTGATAAGTTGCCAGATGAATTAGTCATAATTTCATTTTGGGTGAAGGAAACTCGTCATATGCGGTGCAACCAAGTGCATTCTAGATGGGGCTGGAAATGGTTCCGATAATTAAAGGGGTGACGCATGAAAGCAATGTTTTTTCAATGGCAATGGGTTAGAAATTATTTCACTTCTAAGAACTATTATCGTTCTTAAACTAGTTCTTTACATATTTGACAACAACAAATGTTTCCATTTATTTTTCTATCTATCGGTGAGAGTACTTCAAGTTCGGCGTAGCTTTATGATTATGGATATGATCCCTGACCAAACCCTCTGAGAAGACTCGAAACTAAAAGTGTTGAACGGCCGTGAAGGTTTTGGCCTCCGTGTTATGAGATGCACATGGCATTATCTTTACCGATTATTTGCTGAAGGGAAAAACAGTTACAGGAGAGAATTATGCAGTGTTATTGGACAAACTGAACGACAGAAAAAAGAAATGGCCTCATATGGCGAAGAATAAAGCTCTGTACCATCATGATTGCGTACCGCCATACGCAACTTCGAAAGCGTTGTCCAAATTGGACCAATTACAATTCGAATTGGTTGCCGGGACTTTTCAGCGCATAAATTGTATACTCCTTTCATGGCTGCATTGATTTCAACAAAGATGTTTGTTCTCGGTGCGGTGATGTGTTTCATTAGTAAAGCCTTTCGATTTTGAATGGTGAAGGATTCATGTTACAATGCTTACCTTTTTTCCGCTAGTGAGAGTATGGAATAATTGCTCCCCAAAATAATTATAACAATCTGTTGAAGTCATGATTTGAATCCCCTCAAAGTTCTTGTGGCGTGTCTTTATACGAGTCTTTCGTAGGAGTCCTGAATTTATCATTCTACTTCGCCTTGATGCTACTTTCAGATTTGAATTCTTCAACGGTGATCGGAGAGTGATCGTTTATGAAGCATGCTTAAGCAAAGATGGGCAAATAGCGTCTGGCCCTGCCGATTTATACGTTCAGAACGATTTTCCGCACCGTTGTCACAACAGTCACCCCTCTTCCATTTTCCCAGTGGGTGGTTACATACATTGAGAAATTTTGAGTTCTTTGGAAAGAAATATGGTGACTTGGTTTTTATAACAATCCTTTTGGAACCATATGTCGTTGGTGTCCACTTCAGGCCAAAAGAAGTTGGAGCTTGCCGTTGACGGTGATGGCCTGGTCGTTCTCAAAGAAATATGGACCGATGACGCCACCAGTCCAAAATCAACACCAAACAGTGAATTTTTCGGGATTTGTTGGAAGCTCTTGGCTAGTGGATCTCACGGCGCAAAATTCGCCAAGTTGTGGTCTGCGAAAGGCAGAGTTCTTGCGAGCGACGCCAAATCGACTGCATACTCTCGCGGACAGCAGCGATGTTTTCGGCAGATCTTGCGTTTCGCCGACGGGCGTGTGCTGGTTGACCGTTTATTGAACCAGTGGACTCAAATTTATCCATCGCATTGCGAATAGTCCTCTCAGAAGGACGATTATGGTGACCGTCAAATGAGCGAAGCTAGCGGAGCGTTGCCCGAATAGAACACCTATTTTGATTAAACAATTTTATTTTTGCACGTGTTGTTGAATGTTACATCATTGCATGGTGATTTGGCAAAACAGACTGGTCCAGTCACCATTTACCTTTGAGATAAAGTGAATGGCGTCATCACTGGATAATTCGACCAGTGAAAGCAATCTGACTGAAGGGTGGCGTTCTTTTGCTTGCTGTAACGGCTAGTGAAATTATTAGTTCGTATTATCAAAAATAGTGGTTCGTGTAGATGATATACAGATGACTCTGATGTGAAGCAGGGTTTTGACATAATTTTCTAAACTTTCAAGTTTGTAAAAACCAATGTCCAATAAAGTCCTGTCAATTGAGCGAAAACTTCAGTTAGGGAGTTAAGTGTGGCTAGTATCAGTCGGCTTCACTTTCAATCTGTCTTGCTTTTTTAAAAAGCTTTCTCATCTATGCTCTATTTTTTTCAGTTCGTGCGTCCTCCATTTGGCATTGAAGGATGAGCGATGCCAGGAGATCGGGCATAATCTGTTAAAGGTATTACTTGGTAATTCGATTGCTAGTCTTTTAGTATCAGTTTCGTTTGGCTATCGATTTAATATCTTTTCAAATTGAGCTAGTAGCGATTCTAATGAACGTCGAAAGTCATGATTAAGAAGCTTCAGCAACTTAATAAAAAAAATTCATTTTTCCAAAAATCGTCATTGAAATTTTGAGGACAACTTGTATACGTCAACAATTCGTTTTCCCCATCAAACATCGAGTGATCATAATAACCCTCATAAATTATACAAGTATATCTAATATCGATATCAATTTCAAAAAACCCCCCTTCTTGGCAATTGTTTAAATTTTGGAATCATTAAGCCCATCAAATTGTTGTCTGCATCTTGTGTTTATTCTGACCCCCATGAGTTGTTGTTCGTCAACAATTAAGTTTGTGTCGAAACGCACATTCAAAATGAGATGAAAGGTCACGGCTCGGCACTCAACCATAATTGGGTTGAGTAAATATGAATCAGCCGGAATGAAAGTTCCCTGATTCAATGCGTTCTACTCCCACATACAGTATCGGTCACATCGCTCGCTCGTAGCAAAGAACGCCCGTCTGTCCAAGCGACAGCAGCCGCCAAGCTTCGGGCCGGCCATCGATACGTCGCCAATAGACAAACGATGATGATTGCGATGCTGATGAAATGACCGATCACTGCAGCCAGTCACCGATGATGATGATGATGATGATACAATGGCGCACGTGATTACAATGTTGCCGGGTCGTGTCCGATCGCTGGAGTTTGCTCCATGAAGATGAAGATGAATTACGCTTTGAGTTGCGACAGTCCGCATCTTGCTGCACAGTATTCTTATTTTGTGTACGTACGGACGCGCCTAACGCCGAGTAGGAAAATATAATTAAGAGAAATATAATTTTATTTATTTATTTGCACATGCTTGCAAGTTTGCGATCAGTGATGAGGATCATCATTTTGCGTGTTTGCCGCCCGTCACAGCAACACGCTGAATGACCCACTCATGATGGGTCAAGATGCTATTCAGCGAAATGTCAATAGCTGGCACTGAGGAAAGAAAAGAAGCCTTTGGTACTGGTAGTATGTGGCGATCGCGAACCACGGATCGGAGGTACTAATCGTTGGGTTGTCTGATGAACACATCCCAGTGTTGCTCACGTTGGAAGCACGTACCAATCCCTGAACTTTGACATTTCGGTAAGCAACGCACCTGAGCGCTGCCGATCATTCGTTTGCTTGTTCCCTCGTTCGTTTCCCTCAACTTGGTCTTTGCTGCTTTCGATGATGGTGATTTCACCACCTGCAGCGCGAAATCGATCACCAAATTGAATTGAATTGGCTTGCATTGGTTCCGATCGAATTTATTCACCTTGGTGAGAACGTAATTAGAGAATGTGTACAGCGGCAGCAATGGAATACCTAATACCACCAGCTGTCTGCAAATTGGTACTCGGTAGTTGGTCGAGGTCTTAATTTGGGCCAAATGAGTCAGTTGGTAGCGCATTGATTCGGCGAACACATGTGAGGTAATTCACGATTAGAGGCCACATTCAGATTACGAGTTCAATCGCAAATTGTCCGATTAATTGAAGTCGATGGTAATTTTATATTCGCTTGGGATTTGGGTCTTTTGGTTTGCCGCTGCGTGCAATGGTACCTCAAGGAATGTATGAGGAAAGAGCATCATGGCGGAATTGTTGAGAACTTGAAATAAGCTGTCAAACTATTTGATGCAGTTAAACAATAAGGCTTGATCAAATTTTTAGCTGTTTACTTTCTTTAAACTTACACTTCTATAGCTTGTTCACTCGAACCGTCAATCAAATTCTACATTTATTTTTCAGTTAATTGATTAAAAATGATAAAATTTACTTCCTGCCTATGTTCCATAGGTTTAAATTGGATAAGGTTATGAGGTAGTGCATCATAAGAACACTAGGCACAATAATGAAGACCATCTTTTACCAAATCGTTTTAACCAAATCATCCTAGAAACAACTTCAAGCCGACAAGACCTACATTTCATTAGTTACTTGAACATAATTGCATAAATCTGGCACCCTGACATGGACGTATGATTTGCCTGTGTCATAACGACATAGTCTGTGTCATAACGACATAGTCTGTTTTTGCTTCCTCATCCGACTGAACATCACTTTCTTTGTTTTGAACCGCTCGCCACATAACCTTTGAAATTTTATTAACACAAGGCAGGTCTGACTTCCACCACATAAGCATCGGACGTCAAAATTGATTTTTCGTGTCCAGATTTTGGGAGCTCATCTGCCTTTTGATTGTTCTTTATGTGGTTCTATATACCTATGTATAAAGATTCGAGCACCTACCGATATCTTAAGACTGTGTAAATTTTTAATTTTTAAATGTAGCTGTTCCTTACCGAATTCTATTCCAGCAGTTTTGAACTTTTTACAAGGGTCTGGCAGCTGAAATTGCCAGAATATATTGTTCATCAACAGCGCTCTTATTGTATGACAACCCCTTTGAAGTCCAGAACCAGAGCTTTTTGGACGGACGGAAACACGACAAGAGATCCCGGTGTTATCACAATTTATACGGACGGCTCTAATATATCATCTGAATCGGGGGCAGGGATCTACTGTCTGAACTCACCGATAGAAGTTTCGAAGCATCTTGAACCATTCGTTACGGTGTTTCAAGCAGAAGTCTTTGCAATCCAAACTGGAGTAGAAAAGCTCACCGAACTCAATACACGGGAAAAGCAAATACTCATCTGCTCTGATAGTACTGCAGATATCAAAACTATCACAAACCCTCTATCAGCATCGCCACTTAACAAACTAGCAACAGTGAACTACGTCAGTCTAACTTGGGTCCCGGGATACGGGAAGCGAAAAACCGGACGAACTGGCTAGGGATCGGCTAGAAATTGGGATCGGTGAGATCATGGATTTCGCAAAACGAACAAATAGATTTCCCGATCATTTAAATCAAGACACTCCATAGTAACCCCTCCAACATTACCCCTCTTCCACTACAACTCTCCCATTTCAACCAAAATTTTCTCCAAACGGGAAATAGGGGAACACAACGGGCCCAACAAGAGGTCTAAATGAGGAGCTAACAAAGCTCACCCTAACCAACCAACTACCCATTTGAAGTGCAGCTTGAGTGACTTATTTTATATTTATTCATCAAGAGCTCTCCACATTTGAAAGCTACTTCAATTTCCACGAATGCCCTCCAAGGAGTATTCTTGTGTTGAAGATTTTTATTTAACTGTCCTACTTCTGTGTGGCAATTTCTTCTAATTAAGCTCAAAGCGTTTTTACATTTGTCCTTTACATGAATATCAAAAAGGTTCTTTAGAATTTTGAGCGGTAAAGGCGGTAGGGTAACATGTTTAAAATCCTTTCCCAAAGTCTGGTCTAGGTGAAAAAACGAAGTTGCCTTTTTTTTTTTAACTATTTGCTCGCTCTTCAAGAGGATATTAGGACTCTTATAATGCGTGTAGCACAGAGCGAGCGGAAGAATTAGGAGAAGAATGTGTAGTGGTTTGAGAAACTCAGGTGTAATTGGTTTCAACTCACTTCCGTGGGTGGAGCCCGAAACGGGACGGAGGATTTTGATATCGACCTATTAACTTTAACCTAATTCACAGGATTTTGTTCGACATTCAACAACTTTGAAAGTTTGGAAGATTTAGCTTAGACACCCCCGCTGTCAGTGTTATGCCTTCACAGCAGAGCCATCTACACACAATCTACACTAACAGAGCTATTTTGAAAACACGAATTAGGAACTAAGCCGATACAACAACCACAACATCAAAGCCACCCATTAGTCAAACTTCTATCACTGGTCGACCAATCCAGTGATATTGCCATTAACTTGATCCCAATGGCAAATGGTGACTGGACCAGATTCGAAAAACTAGACCACTACTCTAGGAATCGAACCTGGGACCTATCAATTGAATCAATTGAAAGGCAGGCGCTCTACCAACTCCGCCACCCAGCTGTTGCCTCCATGCTTTATAATACTTACCCACACCCTTCCTTAAGGAATATGTCCTAAGTCTTATCCTAGATGAATTAGCACTAGCACGAGGCGATTTCTTCCTATTGAACAAATGATTTTCCACTGAGCTCTGTTCTAGACAAGTTGAATGTCTGCATCTTTTTGATTAATGCTGAAGGTTACTGGACCTAATGCCCTTCTTGAATAGCTCGTTAAGATCAAAGAAGAGCAAAGCCTCAAGAGAAATCAAGGCGTTAAATCTCACAACCACGTGATACATATAGTTGTCGGAGATCAGTTGATTGGCTGAAGTCATGTCTCCTGCAGTGTGCTTCTGAATGTTCCCTCGTTTCTATCAAGCTTTCTCCTGTTAAGCTGTACGAAATATCCATATGCAGACATATGCCGAACGACATCAAGTTGGCTGTCGACAAACAGTAGTAGTTTCTTAAGCACGAGAATATCATGTAATACCTCCTATCCTTGAGAACTTAACTTCCAATTCCACTTCCAAGGAATGAAAACTTCTCTCCTGGTGTAGGACTAACAACGAACCAATAAAAACCAAACAACAGATGTGCAACAGGAGCGGGCATAAAATTGCAAATCGCGTAGGCGCCACCAATTACGCTAGCAAAAAAAAAAAACGTCTATTCCTAATTAATGGATCCATATCGGCGACGTTTTCTGCCATTGCCATTCGAAATAGAGGTTAAATGCATATCTGCTGCCAGCACCCTTCATGTCAACAATTAATAGATACACATTTTCAGCCACCAAGCCAAACTCGTACAGATGTCGCACTAATATCTTAACCCGCTTCAACTGTGAATCCGATCCGGCGAGGTCTTGTGGCAAAACAGATTCGCAGAACACAACATGCAATTAATTTAAATTAAATACATTTTTGCATATTACCATCGATGCAAATGCTGTCTTGAAATTACACACCAAACAAACACTCGGGCCAGAAGCAGGACCAAACCACCGAGCAACTTTTACAGATCACCAATTAATTAGTTGAGTTATTATGAAAGATTTGTTCGCGCCAATAAAACCGATCAATTTATCTGTGTTATACCTGGAAATGCAAAAGAGATGCAGATTTTGAATGTGCATTGGTCGAGGCACCAAAAGGGAAAGCTTAAGAAGCTGGCATGAATGTGGAATGCGCCTTTGTGTCACTTGCTACACGAGTCGTTGTGCGCACTCGTAAGTGATGCTGCGCCATTGCATTATCGTGAACAAGTATCTCAATGGAACAGTTTTTGCGGCAAGAAAAAAATCAGGGCTTCAGCTTGAAATGAAGAAGCTCATATTTCACACACTTCGTCTGGTCTTTATCTTTAGTTTGCAAATCAAATTGATTCTTGACCTTTTAGATCTTCCAACGCAAGTTTGGATATTTTTCAAAAATTGATAATCCTTCCATGATTTAGCTACTCCGCGAGAATTCTAGAGTTGTTACAATTGTGTCATTTGAATCTGTTGAATTTTTCGAAATCAACCAACAAAAAATGCATATCGTTTAAGGATTTGCCTATTGTGCCAGGCTGCATTTTTTTAATAGCTTAAATGTTAATATTGATTTTAGCTCAAATTACAAAGTCATGCTCAACTTGATGCTACTTAAGCCCGTAGTACACGACATGGAAATTGTTGCATGTACATGCGAGACTGACGTCATTCTGACGTCAAAATCTGTCACAATATTTGCATAGAGTTTACATGTCGTGTACTACCCATATTTGTGACAGTCGCATATAGTCACGCATGTACATGTGAGTCCATGCTACGCCTTTATCGCATGCAAAAATGTGACTTTTTCGCATGTCGTGTACTAGGGGCAACATGTGCCATTTCATCGCTCAATGCCATGGAAACATCACATGCGAGTGCACGAATTCATACCGTCGCATGTTTTTCACATGAGTAGAATGTTTCAAGCATTAGGACGTGGGCACAATGGATTTATTTTGTTGAAAAAAGGGTAAAACAATTAAAATGTTTTTTTCTTTAGATTTAATGCGAAGAACGATGCTTTTAGTGACAAATAAGCAAAATTTTATATTCATATTTCCACGATTGACCCCATACTAATGCCAACGAGTTTCAGTTTAAATCTTTATCTGACGGTTTTCAAATGTGTGCCATAAATACTTTCTAGAGTTTATTATTCGCTCCACACGTGGGATCTAAGGCGTACGAATGCCGGACTTCTGTAGCAAAATCCACCTATTATTCCGAGTACGAAATTTTTTATGTGAATTTTTCATCGAATAACAAACAATTTTGGGCCATGATCCACACACCAGCTATTTCACAAACATATGAAATCTGCTTCAGCCAGATACAGTTGCATGATCTCAAACGCTTGGTGGTCATGGTTGGTGGAACTTTGTTTGCTTCTTTATTTAGAGTATTTTAATAAACTATCAATAACATAATTTATAATTAAAAAGGGTCAGCGACAGCCAAACTCAAATTCGACGGGTGGTGAGCTGAGTGTTGGCAAATAATATGGAAAAAAGGGTAGACATTTTGACATTTTAAAACTTTACAAGTAGCAAACTGAAACACACTTCAAGTGTACTCATGACAGCGAAAAAAATATTCACATGGATACATGTCGTGTACTAGGAAACCAATGTTTATGCTGTTTTTTTGTTCCTAGAACGCTATGCATGCGAACCGCCTTGCATGTCGTGCACTAGTGCAACACGAGCGCACGACGCATGCAAAAATATATGCGAATATTTTTCATGCGAGGGCCACCGTCGCATGGAAACATGCTACGTTTTGGGACAAATTCTACATACCGTGTGCTACCGATATTTTTTGGATGCAACGACATTTGATCAAAAGATGGCTGCAACGAATATTTAACCTGAATGCGGGATTTTTCGGTGAAGTCAGGCTCGCATGTACATGCAACAATTTCCATGTCGTGTACTACGGGCTTTAGACAAAAGTTCACGTGATAATCTTGGTACTTTTTGGTTCTATTTCGACACTGATCTTTTTAGATATTAACTGAGATGCGACTTAGGACTCGAGGGATTTCAAAAGCAGTTTTCTTCTTGAAGCAGACAAAGTGTTTGTCTCACGAAAATACTTCGGACAAACAATGCGACTCGACATTGTATACATACATAAAAGACCAAAGGCTTGGACGGATATCAGCAAATGTGAATTGAAGGCGCCGATATCATACGAGTAGGTACAACGACTCATAATTGCATTTGAATGTGGTTACACTGCGGCAAACCCGAAAAGCGGTTGTGCTCTTATTGCTAACAGAAATTTACCCACGCCTGCTGTAAAATTTTGTAGCTGAAGCATAAGATCGACGTTATCCTACCATTCAGACCTAAGATGAATTGAAAATAGCTTTAAATTAATTGCAGGGTGTAAGACTCGGTAATATTGATTGATGCTTTTATATACAACAAAATATTGTATCTTGTCACTGAAGAATGTCATAGAATCTTCCGTCGAGGTTTTCTCGAAGATATGAGACACTTGAAGATTAGGTCTAGTGTCCGAGGGTTGATGATCTGATGAATTTTTGAGATCCCTATAATATTCATACCACTATGCATAAGATATCCGTTTTCGTTCAGCTTGGTGTTTTTGTAAAGTTTCAGGGTATCTGATTGAAGATCGAAGATTCGTTCTTTCGAATATTGCTTTTTATTTCGTCATGGCTCGGGACTTATCATACTTTACATCCTAATGTGAATACAGGCATAACGATCTGCCTTTAAGCTAGTAATTTATTTTTCTTGCTGCTGACATTTTTGCGAAATTTGCAGCGCTCATTTCATGCCCGAGTACTTCTGTTCTGCTGCTGTTGATTTTAAGTCTCCTTTTGATCCTGTTCCTTTGTGCTATATTGCGAATGTTCTATGTTCCGTGACTAGTGAAGGTATAAAATATTTTTTTCGTATTAGCCATTTCGATAAAACCTTGGTTTATTTGGAATAATATTTCCCGCTTTAGTTTTAAGTTCTATGAGTTTTGAAATATAGTCTATATATCTAGTTTATGTATCTCTTCGATACAATTTTTATTTACTATAAAACTGATCTTGTGTCTCATTTTCGTACTATCGGCGCAGCTGTTCCCTTTTCTTTACACAAGTTCAACTTTTAACTCAAATGGTCTGCTACTACTTCTTTGTTAAGTCTCTAGCTGAATGTATTCTTCTTCAAATTTAATACCACAAGTCATCTCACAGCGACAAGGTTGCCATCCTATTTATATAATTTAATCCATTTATACATCTGATAGCTTGTCTTGCAACATAGACTGTGTTCATTTAGACTTACGCACATTTGGTACGCACTTGCGTACATAGTAAGCGGCACCACCTCCTTCCGTTCGACTCGAAAACAAGAAACACCAAGCGATCCCAGTGACAACACAGAATCAATTTAAAACCAATTTGTCATCTAATTTACGAGTGGAGACGCTTAACAACGACCGGCAGCGCGTCGGACAAAAAATTAATCGGCCGCTGGTTAATTCTGCCTCCAAACAAAACACCAAACATCCCGAACACAAGAATATTTCTTATTTAATTTGTGTTCAGATATTCACTGGGATCGAGTTGAAGCTGGAGTCTTTTGGTCCTTAGATACGCTTCGGAGGCAGGGGCTCGAATGAAATATTGAATTAAAAACGATATGCGAGCGCGTGCACTTTGTCTGCAAGCATTTGTAGCTGGTGGAGATGCTGATGTTGTTGTTGTATCTTTGGATGGGTTCTTGTACACGTACCATGAATTTTGTCGGAAGGCATTGGAGTACTTTACCCAAGACATTGGTTGAGCCCTGCTGGCGACTCTGTTGCACCGATTTGACGATGTCGACGTTGCAACAAATCGAAAGTTTGTCCGAGTGTCTGTTGCCTGTTTGTGCGGCTGCATGTCTGACATAAACTTGGCGCGTTCACGTGTAAATTGTATTGTGCAATCGTATGTAAGTGCTTGAGGGATAATTTACCATGATAACTGGTCAATGGTTAGCCAAGGGGATGGTTCATGTCTATTTACCTATCTATCGGTTAAAGCTTTGGTTGTTTTGGATCTTTTGTCCATTTACGGAAATAGAATTGCGCACGACATAGTGATATTGCATCCATTAAGGTAAAATAATAAAAAAAAATTAATTTCTTACACATGGAAGATTTATGGTGAAGAAATTTTCATGAGCCGGCAATGACACTTGGAAATCACTTTATTTGCCAGTTCAATCAGATTTTTAGTAGTCCAAATTTAAAGAATCTTATCTGTCCTCGCCATTTTAGATATTGTAAAAATGACTTAAGTCATGGCACCCTAGCCATGCTTCAAGCAAATTCTCGATTGATTCTGCAATAGTGGCAAAATATATTATTTTTTTTGACCTAAAAGCTGTTATACTAGTGTTTAGTAGAAATATAAACAATGCAAACGTAAAAAGCTACAAAATCAAAAATTGTATATCTTATTCTGAATAGTTTTTTCAAATAACCTGATTTTGACCTTTAATGACCTGCTGGTGTTAACCAAAATGCTGTTATATTAGTTTTTAGTAGAAATATAAACACCCTACATATTTTAAAATACAAAATTATTTTTATTTTGTCGCTAAGCAAACGTAAAAAACTAAAAAGTCAAAAATCGTATTTTTTAGCGCAAAATTTTCGACAGTCCATGATTTTCAAACCACTTTTTAGCAAAAAACTTATTTTGAACTGAAATTATTTGCTGATGTTGTCGGACATGCTTTCTGACTAATTTTTAGTCAAAACTAAAACAACGAAAACGTAGAAAAATACAAAATCGAAAAAAGTATTTTTTGTCACAAAATTTTTGGCGGGTGATGCGGAATTTTTTTCTGACCAGTTTTCTCATAAACCAGAATTTGACCACATATGACCTGCAAGTATTAACCAAAATGCTATCTTGTTGGTTTTCAGTCGAATTATAAACAATTTGGACGTACGACGCTCACATAACGTTCTGACATCCAACAAGAGGTGCAATTTTCAGGCAATAGAGAAAGAAGTGTGATGATAAATTTATTAAGGCCTAAATAACGAACTCTATGTTAGCAATCTAAGGCGTTGGTGGGGAACAAAAGAGGTATGAAAGTCATGTTTGTCCTTCACCGCTAATTTTCAGCATTTCGCCAATTTCGGGGGAATACGTCGATCCTCGTTTTATAACCGCATCATCTCTGTGGAAGCTGAATTTTAAAATGACACCTCTCATTTGATGACCTTGTTAAAACAGAAACCTTCCGTAAAGAAAAAATAGCTAAGCACGACCGCATACGAGCATCAAGTTTATTCCTTATTTGCCCTTTTTTCAAAGAAATATTGAATAAGTCAGATTAAAAAGTGTATTTTAACGTTCAGCGAAATGTATGTACATATCTTCTGTTTTCCTAGAACCCTGCTAACAAACAATCATGTCCTTTTCAATTGGCCAACATAATGTCCCGCGATCTCGGATTTCACCACTGTACACGATAACAAACGAATGCAGACACCATGTGCAAGTGTCACAAATCCTCGTGTTTGAAGTAATAACTTTAACCTACCGTCGCGTCGGTCGCTCGACACAAGTTAACCGAAATAGAGACGCGATAAAGTGTGAAAATATTGAGAAGAGACACCGTATCATTGCGCCCAGACTTTCATCGGACTACATTGGAGTACCATTGCCGAAGATTGCTGCAAAAGAATTGTACCAGGTCAACAGCTAGGGTTAATGTTGTTTCATCCGCACCACAAACGACTGGCACGACACGAGAGAGCCCTAAAAACAAAAAATTACAACAAACCAAAAAGCCAAAAACAATTCACACATTAAACGTTAGCAAGCTTGGTAAGCCGACAGCAACTTGGACTATGCGAAGACGACGCGACGACCACGACGACGACAAGGATGTTTGAATTATCTACATGAAGTTTACGTTGCCTCATTCCGGTGCACCGCCGTTGTTCCGTAGTTCGATTGTCCTATTCTGCAGCCAGTCCAACGATGAAATCATTGCCGAACAAATTATTAGGTCTCGGGGATATTGGATTTCACACCTTCAGCAGCATCAGCACCATCATCCCGAGCCGGGTGATAGCATCTCCTCGCGCGCTGGAGGTTGAAGTTCTCATTTCTTTTGCTCGTTTTTTCCTTTCGACTTTTTGTTTGTTTTTCCAGCGCAATGCCGTGTAATTGGCCAAGAGGAGGGCCACAGCACTCGAATAGTATTACTAATCGAATATCGGATTTCGTTGCGGTACAAATCTGCGTCGAATCGCCAGTAAATTGGTTTCTAGCCGCAATGCTGGGCGTTTTATGTGCGCGCCCGTGTGGGGTGTTTTAATTACTCTATGGGGGTTTTAAACAAATAGAACTTTCGAATGGTTTTTACATTTGGTTTTATTTAGTTAACGGATTTCAATTTTATTATGGTATATCGGTGAGGACGACCTTTTTCATCCATTGGCGGAAGTTCGAGACACGAGTGAAGACGTCAGGCAAGCCAGATGCACACGTTGTCGAACCATAGGAAACGACGCCAATTTGAATGTTGCGCTCGCGATTAACCAACGGCCCACCAGAGTCGCCCTGAAAATTTAAAAAAGAAAAAATAAATTTATGTTTTGAAGCGAAATCCGACCTTAAGGACATAGATCGCTAATTGAATGTTTGGAAAGAGAGAAAAGGATATGCATGATGCAAAGCCAGTCCGTGAAGGACTTCAATTGAACTTAGGCGGTGCCACAGTCAAATTTTCTGCTAAATTTTCCTTCCGATGTTTAAGACATAGATGTGGGCGATGGATCAAGAAAGATTAAGGGCTATAATCTTTTATCTCAGTTAGTGTAAATATCTGTGACCGTTAAGAACAGAAATTCGATCGTTCAGGAGAGCCCGACGTTATTATTTGGACTGCGATTGGAGTCGCATATGAGAATATTATTAGAAAAGCGATGTGCATGCTGGATAAGGCATTTTTACACAACTTTATTCCTTTAAGGATGGTAACGATCACACCTACACAAGACTCATTAAAAAATCAAAGGCCAAAACCAGACGTAACCAATGGTCGCCCGCAAGCGTCAAAATCTAAGTATGCCGCTTGGTGAATGAATGATGATTTTTGGACCCCTTTACGAATGTGGCTAAGTCCAGACTGTAGCGCAATCGATAGTATAATTATTAGAAATTCATGCAGTACGGATGTGTAAAAATGACTTAACGCTGGAAGAAATATTTAATTGAAAATCTAATCTAATCAGCTTTTTGTTTCGGCAAACGCTCAGTTGTTGGTGAAAATAACAAAATTTAAGGAAATCATAAGAAAAATTAAAAAAAAAATAATCAAAGCTGTCAAACTTACCACACAAGCGCCCTTGTACTTAGCCATATACGTGCAGATCTCATTCGGTGTCACTGGGTAGCCCCTACTCTTGCAGCTAGTGTTTGGAATCGTATAGTAGTTCAAAATCATTAACTGATCCGGTGTTTTAACATGATTCAGCTGTGACGTTGAACCCCATCCAGTCAGGGTCACAGGATAATTATTCTCCACTAGACGGCCAGAACTATCAGCCAAATTTATGCTAGCCACTTTCTGGTTGAATTGGAACGGTGGTGTTACCTTGATTATAGCCAAGTCATTGATTAGAAATCCCTTATTGCTGTACATTGGATGCTTCACATAAACAGCCACTTTGTGGCGAACTCCACCCGATTTCAAGGTATTCGTTCCCGCGACAACTGAAAGCCTTTCCGCGCGTAACTTATCCACGCAATGAGCCGCAGTCAGCACATGACTCGCTCCCATAATAGATCCGCCACAAATATGCCTCCAATTGGTGTGCGCCAGAACTTGAAGTGAAATTTGGTATGGAATGGGCTCAGTAATCGGCATACCTCCAACAATCCTCGTGACATTTTTATATCCTTTTCGGTTGTATTTAACTGCTCGACCAGCCCTTTCTTCAATAGCACTTAACTTTAAATCAAGATCCTCAACTGCACTGTCACTTAAATGGGAATCTCCGAAAGCACAATAACCCACGCCCAACGCCAAACCGAACACCAGACACCACAACAGATCCATGATTATGAGAACCTCGAAAACGTCTGCGAGCTCAATTGCCAAAGGCCAAGTATTTATAATCAAGCGCCAAGCTGATTCTTTTGCGCAAAGAATCAGGTCAAGATACATTCTACTGAAACTGTATCATTCCTCAAGTTCTTTGTCATCTTTGGAGATACCCCTTTCCGTTTATTTTATGGGTCATGTTTGTGGCCAGATTGATAGCCATAAGAAGCGTGCTTTCGCCACACGCTCGGCCGAGTGCCGGTTGACACAACATCAATTTGGCGAACTTTCACTGAAGTCCGTTGATTGCGGTGAGAAGCTGTTAGCTGTTGAGATCTTTATTTGCTAACTGCGTAAAAATTTTCGATTTTATTGGCCAACCTAATTTTAATGGCGAATTAAAGAAGTGGTATCAATGAACGATAAGTCCGCCGTTTAATTACCATAAAGTCGCTCGCTGATGGGATCTTACAGACGATATGGCTTGAGTTCGATGACAGCAAGTGACGACTTTTCTTTTTGTAAACTGAAACGATGGAAGTTTATGAAGTTTTGTGAATGGTGCTGAGTGTTGTTGAATGAGTTGTCAGGTGATTACTCGAAAGAGATAAATCTGAGCGGGATGTATAGCAGCATTACAAATCGCGTTAATCGTTTTAAATGCTACTGTAAAGAGCACTTAGGTTTTGATGGTTGCTCATTTAGAGGATGCGGAAGTTCTGAGGATGAGTGCTGAATTGTGTGCTCGGCTTAA
Organism: Orthonevra nobilis; assembly: GCA_963555765.1. Classification (NCBI taxonomy): domain Eukaryota; kingdom Metazoa; phylum Arthropoda; class Insecta; order Diptera; family Syrphidae; genus Orthonevra; species Orthonevra nobilis. The sequence continues at coordinate 77,195,826 of OY743227.1, read as the reverse complement.
AGAGTTATCGAGTATTTGGTCATAATTCAGTATTATTGCATCATTCTTTAACTAATACTGGTGTTCATAAGTGTACGGACAAACCAAGAACGTTTTTCTGAATATGAAAGTAGATTGCGTATTTTTCTGCCCCTGTTTGTCCTTAAGCTTCAATGATAAAATGATGCTTAGCTTCTGCAGGCCTTTACGGTCAACTAGCACAACTAAAACCTTCGTTAGGACCTCGACACATAACCAAGCGGCTCAATGGGGGATTGTATATCAACCGACTGATTCTATATTGGACAAAAAAAGCTGTTACCTTCTAGTCCCTAAAGTCAAGCATAGCCGTGGTTCCGGTTCGCAACTATTGTAAACTATTAAAAAAAGAAGAAAAGAAACCTTTCCATCGAACTGGCGATTAATTGGCCGTCCAAGTTTTTCCGAGCAAAAGTGGGTCAAAAAAATAAAGTTGGTCACTCAATCATGCGACCTCAACTTTCGCGTTGGGACGCGGAGAAACTGTACTGTTCGGAGTCTTATGTACTGCAGTTTATATGATTGATACACACATTCGGTTGATGCAGCTTTTCGCTTATTACTTCCTTTGAAAGCTTTTTATAAGTTGGCAAGATTGTCATCTTCTCATTTCCTCATTTTTGAAAATAAGGTCAACAATCGTAATCCCGCAGAAAGAATCCGTACCAATGATTGCGAGGAAGGCGCTTCTTTTGGCAAGCAGCAATTACTACGAGTAAATAGAGACATGTCCAGTGCCGCCAATGGCCCAACATTATACGTGTTACTGGCCCTTAAAGCAACAAAAGATGCAATGGATGGAAACACAATAAACACGCCTAAGTGGGTATTTGTGGGCCTCTACGTGACTTCACCAGCGCTATTGCTCAACCAGTGGCAGACAAAGGGTAAGAGGAACCCGGGGCTTTCAAGTAGATTTGCACCGGTTGAAAAATAATACTCCAAGTTTCTAAACAAATATTTTATTTAAATCTGCTTTCGCGCTTTTATTGAACTGAATTTTTCAATTACAGAATTGACATCAATATTTTTTTGTATATTGCCTCTCGATTGAGAGTATAGCAAGATTTGTCAATCGATTTTGAATCATTTTTGACCTGAGCAAGTTCTACTAAATTGAGTTTCGAAAAGCTTCGTTCGCAGTATGAAACTGATACGCAAATCGTTAAGTAGATTCTCTTGGCCAATGACAGGCTCGGTAAGCAGTCTGAAAAATCAAATTTTACAACAAAGCTTAAGAATTTTTAGACTGTCCAAATTATTGCATCTTTTAAATCAATTTCTGTCGCACGTAAGTGACGCCGTAGTCGTCCAATTTCCTACGAATTCAGTATAAAACGTTGTAAGCCTCGTAGTTCTTCTTCTGTTCCATAGAGTAAAACTTTTGGTTGAATAGCAGCGAAAATTAAGGCAATTTCTTCCAATGCCTAAGATCGATGTTAAATCAATCGTGGCAGTCTAACATTTATCGCCTTACTTCACTTTCCAACGTCAGGTCTTGGGCCTTCTCGCATAATTCTCTTGCTTATAATTCTTCCTTGCCTTTAAACTGAAATTCTTAATTAAGTACTTCCGTTGCGTAAATAATTGATTTCTGTATGGTTTCTTCACGGCTCTTTTGAAGAAAATGAGTGAATGCCTTCATTTTGTTTAATGTTTTCTCTAGTTTGAGTCTAGATACTTCTCTGCTTCGTCGACTTCATCTAAAATATCGCACCAGACTGAAAAGAAACATAATAACGTAAAGTCGCATACAGCACATATGAGTATGTATGCAGCACAAAGGAGCTTAACAGAGTCATGATGAACGCTTCATCTGGTGTCTACAAATCCACATCTTTCGCTTGAATGTAGTCGTTCTACTGTTCCAAAAAAAAGCGTTTTGCTTGAAAAAATTTTCCCAAAAAAGTGAACTCCACAACGGTTTAGAGCGTGGTTTGAACAGGGCGTAAATATAACTTTCGCTATTTGCGAAAAATGGTGAAGCTAAGCGATGGTCCTGAAAGAAGCTGTAATGTCATAATTTTTTTGCTTTTTTTGTTAACAAATTTGTCGAATTTATTTTTGAACTTATGCATGATTACCTGCCATAATAGCAGCAGTAGCATTTACGTGAGCCCGGCAAAGATTAATACCGAGATCATCTTCATTTAATTGCCTCAAAATATTGTCTGTAAGTTCAGTGGCAGTGTCCACAGATAAACGATGAACCCTAGGTATGATTCCCTTACATCAACTTCTCCGTAATCTCATTTGATCGATATGCGACTCATCAAGTGTGCTGTCAAAAATAATGCCAAAGTACTTCGTCTAGTGGATATGTTTTAAATATTCTGTTTTTGACTTCATCTTGGACAATGCGACTTTACTCGTGTCTTATCGCCAATGGAACGCTTAATTCTCAGCATATGCTGGACATAAGTTTCACAAATTCCAAAAAATGCCCTCTATTGGGCTAAAGCAAGTCCTCCCTGTGACCAAGAGAATGATTTTTGAGAAGCTAATCGTGTCTTATTTCATAGTGGAAAAAATAATATTGTTGTAGTAGCATTGAAAGAAAAAAAAAATTGTGCAGTGCAAAAATAATAAAATATCACGATTTTTTATTATAACTAATTCCTGATGACACGCCCATTAGCCTCTTCCACTCTCTTAGTTTGCCAGTGGGCTCAACAAATGGATCTGGATACTGCAAGCCACAGGCTTTAACACCAAAGTTATTGCCTCCAAGTAAGGATTAATCCATCTGAAGTTAGCTTACAATACCGGAAATAGTCACGCCTATCATAAAAAGCTATTTAAATCTTCCCAACCGGGAATAAAGCGTGCACAAGAATTCTAGCCTCACCGCAAAATCCGACTTTGAGGTCGCTCCATATACTTCGGAGAGAGACGTTTATTGTAAAGGGTGATTTTCAAGCTATTAGCTTTTTTGCAACACTGGTTTAAACAGCTGACGCACGTTTCGTGTTTTGTTTCACTATCAAACATCTTCAGTTTGGTCTATAATTTAACCATGAATCGTCTTACAAACGAACAACGCTTGCAAATTATTGAATTTAATTATCAAAATGCGTGCTCTGTTAAGAAAGTTCATCGCGTGCTTCTTCCATTTTATGGTCAGTTTAATCGACCCACTGAAGCGGCTATTCGGGCTATTGTGACTAAATTTCGCACGTTTGCGGAATGCCTTTCAAAATACAACTACCGCTGCCTCAACGCAACGTAAAATTTTTGGTGAATGGGCTCTTGGAAAGTAGGCCGAAGATCCACTTTTTTACCGAAAAATTGTGTTCAGCGACGAAGCTCATTTTTGGCTCAATGGGTACGTAAATAAGAAGAATTGTCGATTTTGGGGTGAATATCAGCCAGAAGCATTGCAAGAGCCACAAATGCATCCAGAAAAAGTCACAGTTTGGTGGCATCATTGGACCGTACTTCTTCAAAGATGATGCGAATCGTAACGTAACTGTGAATGGTGAGCGCTACCGTGAGATGATATCCAACTTTTTTTTGCCCAAAATGCAAGAGCTTGACTTGCATGACATGTGGTTTCAACAAGAAAGTGCCACATGCCACACAGCACGCGCAACAATGGACTTATTGAGAGGCGAGTTCGGTGAACATTTTATTTCATGTTCGGGACCGGTCAATTGGCCGCCTAGATCGTGCGATTTAACGCCTTTAGACTATTTTTTGTGCGGCTATGTTAAAGCTCATGTCTATACAGACAAGCCCGCTTCAATTGACGCATTGGAAGACAACATTGAAGCATTTATTCGTGAGATACCGGCCGAAATGTTGGAAAGTGTATGCCAAAATTGGAGTAAGCGGATGGACCATTTGAGGCGCAGTCAAGGTCAACATTTGCATGAAATAATCTTTAAACATTAAATTATATGGACCGTACTATCGATTCAAATAAAGATTTCATGAATTTTTCTGAATTTTATGTGTTTTTTTTTTTGAAAAACTTTCCTATAGCTTTTAAAAAATCACCCTTTAGTTTCTTAACCCCCTTTTAAAACGTAAGAATTAAACGAAAAAATTAAACAACAATTTCAATTGGATTCTCGATCTCCAACTGCAAGATAGAATGTTTCTGTGAATACAATGAAGTCGTTAATAATTTAATTTGTTTATAAGGAGATTATAAAGACAAGGTTCCTATAATCATCTACATCGACGAAAGAACCCAAACAAAGCTATGCTTAGAAAATAGGAAGAAGAGATTAAACGTTAATTGGCACGGATTCTTTATAAAATAGGCCTAATAAAATAAAGAGAGGCTTTCTGTATTAATTCTTTAAGCATTCAATTAAGTGCAATCATTCAACAACTAAGCTCTTTTGCTTTGAAGAGAATACAAACTAATGTGCCTCATTGAATAATTCAAAGAACGCAAATGGGTGAAAAAGAATTCAAGCATTCTTTGCATTCTTAAATGTTTGCCTTCAATCTGAAAACACCTTACTCAAAAATTTATTGCTGCAAGATGCCGGCAACATCTTAACCCCATAACGATCTTTAGCAGGTGGACGTCCTTAATGAATCCAGCACCAAATTTTGTAGAAAAAAATCAAGAAGTCTACACCATCGCCACTATAAACGGCAGCTTCCTTATTTGTTGGTTGGAGAAAAGCTTCATTCAAAGATCATTTAACGTTTTTAAAGTTAAACATATTTTGGAGTCCCCCTAGGCAATGAAAATCTATTTGGTATATAGATGTAGATCATTTTATTTGACAACACGTTCAACGGTAATCATATAGGAATATTTAATTCCAATCCTTGCTTGCCATTTTGTCCTTAATCCAATCCTCAAAAGCAGACACCCTTGTGAATACATCAGGTAGTCCAGCTGAACAAATCATTGTTCCATACGATACAATACCGATTTGTTGTGTCCGATCACGGTTAACCAGCGGTCCACCCGAATCACCCTTAAAAAGAAAAAAATTCTAAATTAAAAAAACAATTTCGAGAATCACTTGAAAAGGGTCAACTTACAGCACATGCTCCCTTAAAATAGAACTGATAGGCGCAAATCTCAGTCTCTGAAACACGCTCAAAAGACTGCTGGCATTTATTGTTTGAAATCGTTGTATAGTTAAGCATTTGCAAATTATTTGGGAACGGTCCAAAGATCAGTGGCGAAATGGATCCCCAGCCTGTAAGGGTAACCGGCTCCTCGCCATCAATTCGTTGAGTGCCAAAAACATTTATCATGCCAACCCTTTCGTCAAAATCGAACGATGGCTTCACCTTTACCAGCGCTATATCGCTCGTAACCAGCTCCTCGTAGTTTTCGTGGATCTTATAACCAACAATTTCATAACGATCGCCATCGCCCTTCCTAAAGTCATACGTTCCAGCTAGAATTGACATTCGATCAGTTCTCATGCCCTTGACACAATGTGCAGCGGTCAAAACGATGTCCTCGGAAATAATGGATCCTCCGCAAAAGTGCTTCCATTCTTCGTTTTTATAGAACTGCATTGAAATTTGGTATGGAATTGGTCCCCTCATGGCAGTGCCGCCAACAATTCGATTTAACTCATCGATATCGACTGGGGCATCGGCGTCGACTTCCGTCTCGAACTCGCTACTTCTTGGCATGCTTTTAGCAAAGCCCAAGAAGAGAAATGCGATAAGCATTAGCGGTGCAGTACGATTTGGCATGCTCACTCGTTTGCCTATGGAACAACACTATAATTTAGTTGTTGGTCTAAACGCTTATATTTGCTGCAATTAGATTGCGATAGGCATTTGGAATTAATTCGTTTAGGCCTCGTGCTGTGCATTATCAAGGTTCGTAGCACATGAGTTATGTAATTCTAGCAGAACCTTACAATACCAGCATGACTTCGTAGATAACCGAAGGTCGGGGAGGTTTCTATGACGCCGAAGTTCATGTTTAGAGGAAAACCCCCATCGTAGAAGATTTGCACAGGGAAATGGCTTGACTTGATTGCATTAAAAAAAATATCCACAACTATCTAATCTCACAGATTTTTGAAATTGAAAACTTGATGAGTGCTATCAAATTACGATACATATCCTTATATATTCATCATCATGTTATTGGGTTGGAGGACTCAACTCCTCCAATGAAAGGGGCTAAACAAGTTAAAGCGCTGATCACCAGGCTGACCAGGCAGAGGGCCAGTCTCCAATCCGTTCCATGTGATATTAAGCCAATATGTAGGCTCCGTGTTTTTTTTTATAATTTGCTCGCTCTCAAGAGCTTATGACTACTTTTATGAAGCAAGTTGCACTGAGCGAGCAGAAGTAGAAGAAATGGGGGAAAAAGTATTGAAGTCTTCTTTTGAAATTCGGAGGTATTTGTTTTCAATTGAACGGAAAATTTTATGTGGACTCATAAGATTTCGCTTATTTCAAAGTAATTTATTCAACAGAAGTTTTAAATAAACTTAAAAGTTTTGGAAGATTAGTTCAAAAGTTTTTGTCAATGTTACACCTTCACAGCAGAACCATCTACACATAATTTACACAAACAACAACAAAACGAACTTAGAATTCCAGCAGCCGATACAGCAACCCCCACACCAACGCCACCCGTCAGTCAGAGTGCTATCGCTGATCCAATTGATAGCGCCATTAATTTGAACCCAAAAGAAAATGTTGATTGGACCGGGTTCGAAGAGCGAGATCACTTTAGGATTCGAATCTGAGACTTATATATTAAAGCAATTGAAGGGCGCTCTGCAAACTAGTTATGCAGTTTACATTCGAACACGAAAAAGTAGGCACCGTAGAATATACTTCATATTTTTTTATACAAAAGCCTACTTCTTGGCGTAAGATTAAGACAGCTAGATTAAGACAGCTTTTAGGAACCGCAGTGATGATTTGATATGATTGCAATTGGATGCCTCCAAGCGTTCCTTAGAAAGTGCTTTGACAGACATATATCCGGACAACGAAGTGATCCTATAAACCTTAAAAACAGTTCAAGTTAGGAGAGTGAAAACCTTACAGCTCTTTTTGTACTGAACTATGCAAAGTGATGGTCGAAACTTGAATCCCTGGTAAACTGATTCCAGAATTGCACCGGAGTCCCGTGTGATTTCTGCAACCTAATAATGGAATAGATATTACGGGATATTACATTAAGATAAAGTTAATGGCAATATCACTGGATTGGTCGACCAGCGATAGTAGTCTGACTACATGGGTGGCGTTGTTGTAGTGGCTGTTGTATCGGCTTAATTCCTAGTTCGTGTTGTCAATATAGTTTGTGTAGATTCTGTGTAGATGGCTCTGATGTGAAGGCATAACAATGACAGCGGAGTTGTTCAGCTAAATCTTGCAAACTTTCAAAGTACATATATCAAACAAATGTCGAAAAAAATCCGGCGAATTAGGCGAAAGCTAGTAGATCGATATAAAAATCCTCCGTCCCGTTTCGGACTCCACCCACGGAAGTGAGTTAAACCAAAGATATCTGAGTTTCTCAAACCTCTCCTGATTCTTCCGCTCGCTCTGTGCTACGCATTATAAGAGTATTCATATCTTCTTGAAGAGCGAGCCAATTAAAAAAAAAAAACAATCATGCCTTAAATTCATATCGAAGGAGCGTTAATTAATAAAGAAACACGGCCCATCACGGAAGCCCATGTGATAAAAATATGGATAGATGGATTGTTAAGACTGCCAATCTTGTGACTTGGTGTTATAAGCGCGAGCTGGTCGGCCAGTTCAAAAAGCCAATACGGGAAATCACATGGCCCGGAAATCGATGATTCAAAATATCTATCTTTCTGTTGGAACCAACAATGCTCAAAACAACACCAAGCAACTAACGACACCTCGAAAAATAAGGATCAATTACTTTTCCGCTGCAAATGGGGCACTAAACATTATTTCTGCGTGGCTCTTTTTGCATTCCTGGCCTTCATTGCTTTGTTATTTCTTGCACCAGGCTTTGTAGATAGTTTTTGGACAAGCAGTATCAGTCGTACAAGTCATATGAGGCTGTCACTTCTTGCGACATCTAGTGGATCCGTCATATTTGTGAAGCTCAACCAACCATTTAGCTGTTTTGAAATTTTTCGATCTAAAACTTGGTCTATAGCTTCAGAGCAATAAGAAAAAGCTTCTAGATAAAAACATTGGCAATCCGTTCTAAATTTTTTTTTAAGTGGACTCAATGCTGGCTTTCTAAATTTGTCGCTGCACTTTTCAGAAGTGAATCTCCCTCAATAGGGCTTAAAACTTCAAGCGATAGCCTTCGCTCCCAAAAGCATTCAAGCATTCACCAATTAAGTGGTAATTCATATTGATTTATATTTAAAGCTGATGCTGGTCACACGGCACGGCGACGTGTTGTTTGCGAACTCACGTGTGGACGTGCATACAAAATCTGCACTATTCCCTGCTTGTTTCCAGGTAATTAAGAGAACAAGCACAGCTGCTGCTTCGAATCACCCTCCAGGGACCTACCCAACACGCTCAAGAGCATCAGTAACAACGACGCCACCATGGAACATGCCACTATTACCACCAGCCACTGCTAATGTGGGTGGCATTCATTCAGCTCCAATCGACACCTCCGTCCGTCGGGCACTGTGCAGCGGAGTCGCTGCACCGAAGAATCATCATATGCAAAACGCCACCTACAGGTGAGTTCTTTATCAGCGCCATGGATTTTTATTTTAATCACGAAATGATTTAAATTTCCTCTTCGCTGCCTGGGGATCTGATATTTTTATTTATGCGGGAGTTTTTTGTAGCCCAGCTAAACCATGTGCGGTCCATGTTGTCGATTGTGATGCTGATGATGATGGTGATGACGACGGCAACTACTGCTACTAATCAGTGGCTACTCTGCAAAAGTGTTGTGGGTTTTCTGGCCTGTGAATTGGAAGCCGCCTTAAGGCTTTATCTACAATAAAAAAAAATAAGAAGAACGACTGTTAACACAACACCATCGGGGCCAGCTAATGAATCAAATTGAGTGGGCAAAAGCACGAGGTGCTGATGATGGCTGTGCCACTACTATGGCTCCAGTTAAATTTGTACGCGTTTCAGGGCTCTTTTGGGTCCTGATCTTTGGACTTGTTAATTGTTGTTTTACCCCGAACTTGAATGGTTTCTGCCTGAACAGGGACCACGAAGGGAGCGACGGTTATCTGTTGATATTTTTAGTCTTTTTGCTTTCTTTTGCATCTCGGATGCAGATTAGTTTTGCCTGCAATGGAGGGGATAATAGCCGTCTATACAGTGACGACGATGTTTCAATTCAAGTTAATTGGGCCACCCAATAATTGCCAACATTGTTTTTTTGTTGTTATTTTTTAAGGCTTGTATCCGGCATTGATATCTCAGAACTGATTGCAGCAGATATTTGCATCTCTACTATGGTGGGAGCTTTAGCGACGAGAAAAGAAAGTTGTCGATTGGAATGACGTTTTTTGCAGACAATCTTTTTCTCTTGATGAGCTATTTTAAAATATTCCATCACTGTTTTTTGTCACGAGATTTGATGAATTATTTTCTCGAACGTGACTCTGTTCAGTGGTCCGGATTACAAGCTGGACTTAGTTTATTGAGGGTGTCCAGTCCAAGCGTTATTCCAATGCTTTTATGCAAAATCGAGTTTGCCAATGCGGTTCTTATATTTGAAATTTTTCGGAGTATGTTGCTTCGACTAAGCGCATCTCCATTAAAAAGTTTCACGGTTTTGAGGATCGCTGACCGAGTTGACCAGGTAATATTGGAATATTAAATAGCATTTTGAGGAAATCCATTGGTTAAAATCAGGAAAAAAGAAGACGTTGCAGCATTTGTTTAAAACAAGATGAAAATTTCAATCAACGAATTTGGAGGTGACCATGGCGGTTCACATGCAGAGGATTACAGAGATTTAAGATAGCGGCTTTGAATTGAAAGAGCTAATTGGTGGCTCGGAGTCTCAAAGGGATACTTTAAAAATTCTCGTATCGTAGAAGAAAACATTTACCGCTTGGTCAGTGTTCCTCTAATAAAAGAGGAAATCGTAAGTGGAATACAGTCAAGTAATGCGAATTTAAGCAAGGATGAAAAATCTTCTGTTCACAAGCGATTCACCAGAATATCAAGGACATACATTCATGGCATACGTTCCTGAAAGTTACTTAATAATGCTCAAGGCCAGCTTGGTGAAGACTAGATTCTTAGATACAATAAAAAATTCCCCTGCTATATTTTCGGAAAGCCGTTTTATAACAAACTGCGAGGAAGAGGCTGACAATACGAACATTCGAAAACCCTACGGAAAGAAAATGATGGTTCATGTGCGAAGTGCCCTAAGTCCTTTGCCAATCATTTTTTGCTCGACTACTCACTTGAAAAAAAAAACCTAACGGACTCCAAAAGGCAGCAGTCATTCCTTGCTTTCGATTTAGGATCATAGACATGGAACAAAAACACTTGCAACGTTGACACGTAGTAAGGGCTAAGGGTGAATGGGTATCTCATCTACGCAATGAGCTAAATAGTTTTTAGCTCCTTAATTGTGGAGGGCAACTGACGCAATGGGTTCTGCATTCTCAAAGAATATCCTTACACTAAATAACAATCAAGAGGTGAACTTCTGCTTAACATATGTCTTTTCAGGAGCCTATAAATTGCGATGGTTTTAAGCGAAATACTGCAGTAAGGACCTTCCTTAGAGTCGCTTGCAACTGATAAACTCACTTTCGTGTAAATGGATAAGACTAATAATGTAAAGGCACATGTAATCAGATCCTTAAAACTGTAACGATCACATCGTAAATTGTCATTCTAGGCGAGGTAGGTTGATACAATTCTGTATCTCTGGTCTGGGTCTGAGCATACAATAATTGAGACATTCGTCATAAAAAGCTCAGCAGCCGGCATAATTGCTCCACTTCTATAAGCTATTGGTCATCTTCTGATCATTGCTATGCCTTCTGCCAACGTAAAACCGCCATATTGCGACTACTCCAGTGCATGAACCAAAAGATGTCATTCTTATTTTTGACGTGGATGCCAGTAACAATAACCACAAACTTTTTTAGATAAATCACAAGTTAGATCTCGAGTTTTCCAGTATAATTTGTGATGCATAGGCTGCTGATTCGTCTTATGATCTTAGCTCGCTGGTCTACAACGATAACAACAACGCCAATGATATAATAAGTGGTCGGAACCGTTCTTAAAAAGTTACACTCGTTTGGTCATTGCCGGTTTCTATTTTAGCACATTTTTTTCCCTACACTCGCACAGCAAGCTTAAACTTATCTTATTTAAGAATATGTTCTATTGACCATTATACCCGTTCTTTCCGGAAACAAAACAGAATAACACCTTTAAGCCGTCGTAGGTAGCCGCGAAAGCAAAATATTTATCATTCAAATGTTATCAGTAAGTAAGCAATCCGTCAATTATGAATCGGTAACCTTGAGGCCATCGACTGCATAAATTAAACCCGCGGTCATCGGCTATGCAAATTGTTCGAAACGACGCGCAGCATCGCTACTAGTCTTCCGCTCGATACAGTCCATTCGTGTTGCCAAAACAAGCTCAAAAGGAGAGACAACATTCAAGAAACAGATCGTAATCTCAGCACGGGGCAATTAAATTCCTATATTTTTCATTTCAGGACAAACGTAGGCATGCGCGGAAAAATAAAACAATTAAGCAACAAAAACGCGGTCAACGAGGACTTTTGTCAAACACGGTGCAAGCAAAGCCGCGGTGAAGTGATAAAAATCCCTCCTCAAGCTACAATTCTTTTAAGAATCTCTGAATCCCGACGAATGAATTTCCTTTTTTACGCGCTGACCACACGCAGTTCCTCTGAAATCCGTGAAGCCGCTTGTCATCACACAAGTGATCCTCATTCATGATAAGACGCAATATTATTTATGACAGCGGTACACAACAAGGACATTTCCGTGCTACCTGCCTGGACTGCCAGTCGCTTTGATGATTAAGTTCTGTTTAAAGACTTAATAAGGGATTGTCATCATCATAATTGTCGTCTCCGTAACGACGTTGAGCGTCGCGTCAGTCGCTTCTTATGCCAACATAAGTTCATATGTAAACCGCGGCAAAAACTGATGAAGAGTTATGAGTATTTCTTAAAAAAGGAGGGAGCAAAAAAAAAAAAATCCGCCGCTTTATGAAGACATTGGTTATGCCCAACTAAGACTCGGAGAATCTGCGAACCGGGAGATTTCTTTAGAAAATACCCGCGTAGCTTTCGTATCCAAATTGCAAATCTCTACGAAAGATACAAGAGGGAAAAAATTTCCCGCAAACATTTTATTGTTATGATTTCGAGAAATTTTCGCAACGAGGACGCGACATGATGCAATGTGTGATCAGTGGGGGGTGGGCAAGGAATGTTGAGGATCATGCTGAGAAGCTGATGGCGTTGATGGAATCCGATGTGGTTCCTTATGGAAAATGACTCTCCGAACATATTAATTCACAGTTTCGAGTATGGCGAACAGGAGGAGTGGGAAACAATGGAAAATATGGAACCTATTGGCTTATACGCGATCAGATGCCGACCGATGGTGATGGTTGAGGAATATGCGGGTCTTCCCTTTTTTTCATATTGAAATGTTTAGTGTCGCCTTTGTGTGCAGACTGAGAGATCCTTATCGTTCAAGGAGTTCAGTGAAGTCTTGCAAAGTGTTTTTTTCTTTTTAGTATACTCTTGAAGTGACCAGGGGTCAGGATGGATCAAGTCGTGTGTAAGATTTGTCATATGATGAACTCGATTTGTGGATGAATTGAAAGAAAACAATTTTGATTACGATTTGCAATGGCATTCGTAAGTATCCGGACAGTAAATTATTTCGGCAAAATTTATATTAAACTTTTTGCCTTTTTCAAGTTAATAATCAAAAGTTTGTCTTTTGATTTTGGACATTGTTTTTGAACTTCTCCATCAAGGTCGCCCCAAAGCAGCGATATTTTCCTTACAGTTTATCCTGATTTAAATATCCTGGACAATCGGATCATTTAACAAAAATTCAATCTTTTCTTTCTTAGGTCCCTCCAAAGTTGCAAACTATTGAACTCTGCAAAGAATTCTGGAACGATGATAAAACTGATCTTTGTCTACTGTTGTTAATTTGGCCCTTCGCTTATCTTTTGGGATCTTAAGAGTCTATGATTCCTAAAGGCGATGTAATGTCATGCACATTGTGTTTCAAAATTAAGCCAATCTCCAATAGCACGCATAGTAATCCTCCTTCATGCTCTTTGTGAGTTAACTTTAAATATAAAAGTTTCAGGACTAACCGGTTAATATTTTTGTTAATAAAATGTTCTCAGAGCTAAATTTTCAAATTCGTGTTCAGTTAGGGATGCTCGGGATAACCAATATCATAGAAATCGATATTTGCGAATTCGGGAAAAAAGTGCATTTTGAAACCATGGACTATAGTCCAGCAGAATTAAGCAAAACAGCCTCGGATTTCGAATTTCTGTATTTTTGTTAATAAAATGTTCTCACAGCTAAATTTTCAAATTCGTGTTCAGTTAGGGATGCTCGGGGTAACCAATACCATAGAAATCGATATTTGCGAATTCGGGAAAAAAGTGCATTTTGAAACCATGGGCTATAGTCCAGCAGAATTATCCAAATCAGCCTCGGATTTCAAACTTCTGTATTTTTGTTAATAAAATGTTCTCAGAGCTAAATTTTCAAATTCGTGTTCAGTTTGGGATGCTCGGGAGAACCAATATCATAGAAATCGATATTTGCGAATTCGGGAAAAAAGTGCATTTTGAAACCATGGGCTATAGTCCAGCAGAATTATCCAAATCAGCCTCGGATTTCAAACTTCTGTATTTTTGTTAATAAAATGTTCTCAGAGCTAAATTTTCAAATTCGCGTTCAGTTAGGGATGCTCGCGATAACCAATACCATAGAAATCGATATTTGCGAATTCGGGAAAAAAGTGCATTTTGAAACCATGGGCTATAGTCCAGCAGAATTAAGCAAAACAGCCTCGGATTTCAAATTTCTATATTTTGGTTAATAAAATGTTTTCAGAGCTAAATTTTCAAATTCGTGTTCAGTTAGGGATGCTCGGGATAACCAATACCATAGAAATCAATATTTGCGAATTCGGGGAAAAAGTGCATTTTGAAACCATGGGCTATAGTCCAGCAGAATTAAGCAAAACAGCCTCGGATTTCAAATTTCTGTATTTTTGTTAATAAAATGTTCTCAGAGCTAAATTTTCGAATTCGTGTTCAGTTAGGGATGCTCGGGATAACCAATACCATAGAAATCGATATTTGCGAATTCGGGAAAAAAGTGAATTTTCAAACCATGGGCTATAGTCCAGCAGAATTATCCAAATCAGCCTCGGATTTCAAACTTCTGTATTTTTGTTAATAAAATGTTCTCAGAGCTGAATTTTCAAATTCGTGTTCAGTTAGGGATGCTCGGGATAACCAATACCATAGAAATCGATATTTGCGAATTCGGAAAAAAAGTGCATTTTGAAACCATGGGCTATAGTCCAGCAGAATTAAGCAAAACAGCCTCGGATTTCAAATTTTTATATTTTTGTCAATAATTGGTTCTCAAAGCTAAATTTTCAAATTCGTGTTCAGTTAGGGATGCTCGGGATAACCAATACCATAGAAATCGATATTTGCGAATTCGGGAAAAAAGTGCATTTTGAAACCATGGGCTATAGTCCAGCAGAATTAAGCAAAACAGCCTCGGATTTCAAATTTCTATATTTTTGTCAATAATTGGTTCTCAAAGCTAAATTTTCAAATTCGTGTTCAGTAAGGGATGCTCGGGATAACCAATACCATAGAAATCGATATTTGCGAATTCGGGAAAAAAGTGCATTTTGAAACCATGGGCTATAGTCCAGCAGAATTAAGCAAAACAGCCTCGGATTTCAAATTTCTATATTTTTGTCAATAATTGGTTCTCAAAGCTAAATTTTCAAATTCGTGTTCAGTAAGGGATGCTCGGGATAACCAATACCATAGAAATCGATATTTGCGAATTCGGGAAAAAAGTGCATTTTGAAACCATGGGCTATAGTCCAGCAAAATTAAGCAAAACAGCCTCGGATTTCAAATTTCTGTATTTTTGTTAATAAAATGTTCTCAGAGCTAAATTTTAAAATTCGTGTTCAGTTAGGGATGCTAGGGATAACCAATACAATAGAAATCGATATTTGCGAATTCGGGAAAAAAATGCATTTTGAAACCATGGGCTATAGTCCAGCAAAATTAAGCAAAACAGCCTCGGATTTCAAATTTCTGTATTTTTGTTAATAAAATGTTCTCAGAGCTAAATTTTAAAATTCGTGTTCAGTTAGGGATGCTCGGGATAACCAATACCATAGAAATCGATATTTGCGAATTCGGGAAAAAAGTGCATTTTGAAACCATGGGCTATAGTCCAGCAAAATTAAGCAAAACAGCCTCGGATTTCAAATTTCTGTATTTTTGTTAATAAAATGTTCTCAGAGCTAAATTTGAAAATTCGTGTTCAGTTAGGGATGCTAGGGATAACCAATACCATAGAAATCGATATTTGCGAATTCGGGAAAAAAGTGCATTTTGAAACCATGGGCTATAGTCCAGCAGAATTAAGCAAAACAGCCTCGGATTTCAAATTTCTATATTTTTGTCAATAATTGGTTCTCAAAGCTAAATTTTCAAATTCGTGTTCAGTTAGGGATGCTCGGGATAACCAATACCATAGAAATCGATATTTGCGAATTCGGGAAAAAAGTGCATTTTGAAACCATGGGCTATAGTCCAGCAAAATTAAGCAAAACAGCCTGGGATTTCAAATTTCTGTATTTTTGTTAATAAAATGTTCTCAGAGCTAAATTTTAAGATTCGTGTTCAGTTAGGGATGCTAGGGATAACCAATACCATAGAAATCGATATTTGCAAATTCGGGAAAAAAGTGCATTTTGAAACCATGGGCTATAGTCCAGCAGAATTAAGCAAAACAGCCTCGGATTTCAAATTTCTGTATTTTTGTCAATAAAATGTTCTCAGAGCTAAATTTTCAAATTCGTGTTCAGTTAGGGATGCTCGGGATAACCAATACCATAGAAATCGATATTTGCGAATTCGGGAAAAAAGTGCATTTTGAAACCATGGGCTATAGTCCAGCAGAATTAAGCAAAACAGCCTCGGATTTCAAATTTCTATATTTTTGTCAATAATTGGTTCTCAAAGCTAAATTTTCAAATTCGTGTTCAGTTAGGGATGCTCTTGATTACCAATACCAAAGAAATCGATATTTGCGAATTCGGGAAAAAAGTGCATTTTGAAACCATGGGCTATAGTCCAGCAGATTAAAGCAAAACCGCCTCGGATTTCAAATTTCTATATTTTTGTCAATAATTGGTTCTCAAAGCTAAATTTTCAAATTCGTGTTCAGTTAGGGATGCTCTTGATTACCAATACCAAAGAAATCGATATTTGCGAATTCGGGAAAAAAGTGCATTTTGAAACCATGGGCTATAGTCCAGCAGAATTAAGCAAAACAGCCTCGGATTTCAAATTTCTGTAATTTTGTTAATAAAATGTTCTCAGAGCTAAATTTTCAAATTCGTGTTCAGTTAGGGATGCTCTTGATAACCAATACCAAAGAAATCGATATTTGCGAATTCGGGAAAAAAGTGCATTTTGAAACCATGGGCTATAGTCCAGCAGAATTAAGCAAAACAGCCTCGGATTTCAAATTTCTATATTTTTGTCAATAATTGGTTCTCAAAGCTAAATTTTCAAATTCGTGTTCAGTAAGGGATGCTCGGGATAACCAATACCATAGAAATCGATATTTGCGAATTCGGGAAAAAAGTGCATTTTGAAACCATGGGCTATAGTCCAGCAGAATTAAGCAAAACAGCCTCGGATTTCAAATTTCTATATTTTTGTCAATAATTGGTTCTCAAAGCTAAATTTTCAAATTCGTGTTCAGTTAGGGATGCTCTTGATAACCAATACAAAAGAAATCGATATTTGCGAATTCGGGAAAAAAGTGCATTTTGAAACCATGGGCTATAGTCCAGCAGAATTAAGCAAAACAGCCTCGGATTTCAAATTTCTATATTTTTGTCAATAATTGGTTCTCAAAGCTAAATTTTCAAATTCGTGTTCAGTAAGGGATGCTCGGGATAACCAATACCATAGAAATCGATATTTGCGAATTCGGGAAAAAAGTGCATTTTGAAACCATGGGCTATAGTCCAGCAGAATTAAGCAAAACAGCCTCGGATTTCAAATTTCTGTAATTTTGTTAATAAAATGTTCTCAGAGCTAAATTTTCAAATTCGTGTTCAGTTAGGGATGCTCTTGATAACCAATACCAAAGAAATCGATATTTGCGAATTCGGGAAAAAAGTGCATTTTGAAACCATGGGCTATAGTCCAGCAGAATTAAGCAAAACAGCCTCGGATTTCAAATTTCTATATTTTTGTCAATAATTGGTTCTCAAAGCTAAATTTTCAAATTCGTGTTCAGTAAGGGATGCTCGGGATAACCAATACCATAGAAATCGATATTTGCGAATTCGGGAAAAAAGTGCATTTTGAAACCATGGGCTATAGTCCAGCAGAATTAAGCAAAACAGCCTCGGATTTCAAATTTCTATATTTTTGTCAATAATTGGTTCTCAAAGCTAAATTTTCAAATTCGTGTTCAGTTAGGGATGCTCTTGATAACCAATACAAAAGAAATCGATATTTGCGAATTCGGGAAAAAAGTGCATTTTGAAACCATGGGCTATAGTCCAGCAGAATTAAGCAAAACAGCCTCGGATTTCAAATTTCTATATTTTTGTCAATAATTGGTTCTCAAAGCTAAATTTTCAAATTCGTGTTCAGTTAGGGATGCTCTTGATAACCAATACCAAAGAAATCGATATTTGCGAATTCGGGAAAAAAGTGCATTTTGAAACCATGGGCTATAGTCCAGCAGAATTAAGCAAAGCAGCCTCGGATTTCAAATTTCTATATTTTTGTCAATAATTGGTTCTCAAAGCTAAATTTTCAAATTCGTGTTCAGTTAGGGATGCTCTTGATTACCAATACCAAAGAAATCGATATTTGCGAATTCGGGAAAAAAGTGCATTTTGAAACCATGGGCTA
This sequence comes from Orthonevra nobilis, assembly GCA_963555765.1. NCBI lineage: Eukaryota > Metazoa > Arthropoda > Insecta > Diptera > Syrphidae > Orthonevra > Orthonevra nobilis. The sequence goes on along the minus strand of OY743227.1, from coordinate 77,177,676 downwards.
TAGTCCAGCAGAATTAAGCAAAACAGCCTCGGATTTCAAATTTCTATATTTTTGTCAATAATTGGTTCTCAAAGCTAAATTTTCAAATTCGTGTTCAGTTAGGGATGCTCTTGATAACCAATACCAAAGAAATCGATATTTGCGAATTCGGGAAAAAAGTGCATTTTGAAACCATGGGCTATAGTCCAGCAGAATCAAGCAAAACAGCCTCGGATTTCAAATTTCTATATTTTTGTCAATAATTGGTTCTCAAAGCTAAATTTTCAAATTCGTGTTCAGTTAGGGATGCTCGGGATAACCAATACCATAGAAATCGATATTTGCGAATTCGGGAAAAAAGTGCATTTTGAAACCATGGGCTATAGTCCAGCAGAATTAAGCAAAACAGCCTCGGATTTCAAATTTCTGTATTTTTGTTAATAAAATGTTCTCAGTGCTAAATTTTCAAATTCGTGTTCAGTTAGGGATGCTCGGGATAACCAATACCATAGAAATCGATATTTGCGAATTCGGGAAAAAAGTGCATTTTGAAACCATGGGCTATAGTCCAGCAGAATTAAGCAAAACAGCCTCGGATTTCAAATTTCTATATTTTTGTCAATAATTGGTTCTCAAAGCTAAATTTTCAAATTCGTGTTCAGTTAGGGATGCTCTTGATAACCAATACCAAAGAAATCGATATTTGCGAATTCGGGAAAAAAGTGCATTTTGAAACCATGGGCTATAGTCCAGCAGAATTAAGCAAAACAGCCTCGGAAATCAAATTTCTGTATTTTTGTCAATAAAATGTTCTCAGAGCTAAATTTTCAAATTCGTGTTCAGTTAGGGATGCTCGGGATAACCAATACCATAGAAATCGATATTTGCGAATTCGGGAAAAAAGTGCATTTTGAAACCATGGGCTATAGTCCAGCAAAATTAAGCAAAACAGCCTCGGATTTCAAATTTCTGTATTTTTGTTAATAAAATGTTCTCAGAGCTAAATTTTAAGATTCGTGTTCAGTTAGGGATGCTAGGGATAACCAATACCATAGAAATCGATATTTGCGAATTCGGGAAAAAAGTGCATTTTGAAACCATGGGCTATAGTCCAGCAGAATTAAGCAAAACAGCCTCGGATTTCAAATTTCTGTAATTTTGTTAATAAAATGTTCTCAGAGCTAAATTTTCAAATTCGTGTTCAGTTAGGGATGCTCTTGATAACCAATACCAAAGAAATCGATATTTGCGAATTCGGGAAAAAAGTGCATTTTGAAACCATGGGCTATAGTCCAGAAGAATTAAGCAAAACAGCCTCGGATTTCAAATTTCTATATTTTTGTCAATAATTGGTTCTCAAAGCTAAATTTTCAAATTCGTGTTCAGTTAGGGATGCTCTTGATAACCAATACCAAAGAAATCGATATTTGCGAATTCGGGAAAAAAGTGCATTTTGAAACCATGGGCTATAGTCCAGCAGAATTAAGCAAAACAGCCTCGGATTTCAAATTTCTATATTTTTGTCAATAATTGGTTCTCAAAGCTAAATTTTCAAATTCGTGTTCAGTAAGGGATGCTCGGGATAACCAATACCATAGAAATCGATATTTGCGAATTCGGGAAAAAAGTGCATTTTGAAACCATGGGCTATAGTCCAGCAGAATTAAGCAAAACAGCCTCGGATTTCAAATTTCTGTAATTTTGTTAATAAAATGTTCTCAGAGCTAAATTTTCAAATTCGTGTTCAGTTAGGGATGCTCTTGATAACCAATACCAAAGAAATTGATATTTGCGAATTCGGGAAAAAAGTGCATTTTGAAACCATGGGCTATAGTCCAGCAGAATTAAGCAAAACAGCCTCGGATTTCAAATTTCTATATTTTTGTCAATAATTGGTTCTCAAAGCTAAATTTTCAAATTCGTGTTCAGTAAGGGATGCTCGGGATAACCAATACCATAGAAATCGATATATGCGAATTCGGGAAAAAAGTGAATTTTGAAACCATGGGCTATAGTCCAGCAGAATTAAGCAAAACAGCCTCGGATTTCAAATTTCTATATTTTTGTCAATAATTAGTTCTCAAAGCTAAATTTTCAAATTCGTGATCAGTTAGGGATGCTCGGGATAACCAATACCATAGAAATCGATATTTGCGAATTCGGGAAAAAAGTGCATTTTGAAACCATGGGCTATAGTCCAGCAGAATTAAGCAAAACAGCCTCGGATTTCAAATTTCTATATTTTTTCAATAATTGGTTCTCAAAGCTAAATTTTCAAATTCGTGTTCAGTTAGGGATGCTAGGGATAACCAATACCATAGAAATCGATATTTGCGAATTCGGGAAAAAGGTGCGTTTTGAAACCATGGGCTATAGTCCAGCAGAATTAAGCAAAACAGCCTCGAATTTCAAATTTCTATATTTTTGTCAATAATTGGTTCTCAAAGCTAAATTTTCAAATTTGTGTTCAGTTAGGGATGCTCGGGATAACCAATACCAAAGAAATCGATATTTGCGAATTCGGGAAAAAAGTGCATTTTGAAACCATGGGCTATAGTCCAGCAGAATTAAGCAAAACAGCCTCGGATTTCAAATTTCTATATTTTTGTCAATAATTGGTTCTCAAAGCTAAATTTTCAAATTCGTGTTCAGTTAGGGATGCTCTTGATAACCAATACCAAAGAAATCGATATTTGCGAATTCGGGAAAAAAGTGCATTTTGAAACCATGGGCTATAGTCCAGCAGAATTAAGCAAAACAGCCTCGGATTTCAAATTTCTATATTTTTGTCAATAATTGGTTCTCAAAGCTAAATTTTCAAATTCGTGTTCAGTTAGGGATGCTCTTGATAACCAATACCATAGAAATCGAATTCGTGTTCAGTAAGGGATGCTCGGGATAACCAATACCATAGAAATCGATATTTGCGAATTCGGGAAAAAAGTGCATTTTGAAACCATGGGCTATAGTCCAGCAGAATTAAGCAAAACAGCCTCGGATTTCAAATTTCTGTAATTTTGTTAATAAAATGTTCTCAGAGCTAAATTTTCAAATTCGTGTTCAGTTAGGGATGCTCTTGATAACCAATACCAAAGAAATCGATATTTGCGAATTCGGGAAAAAAGTGCATTTTGAAACCATGGGCTATAGTCCAGCAGAATTAAGCAAAACAGCCTCGGATTTCAAATTTCTATATTTTTGTCAATAATTGGTTCTCAAAGCTAAATTTTCAAATTCGTGTTCAGTAAGGGATGCTCGGGATAACCAATACCATAGAAATCGATATTTGCGAATTCGAGAAAAAAGTGCATTTTGAAACCGTGGGCTATAGTCCAGCAGAATTAAGCAAAACAGCCTCGGATTTCAAATTTCTATATTTTTGTCAATAATTGGTTCTCAAAGCTAAATTTTCAAATTCGTGTTCAGTTAGGGATGCTCTTGATAACCAATACCAAAGAAATCGATATTTGCGAATTCGGGAAAAAAGTGCATTTTGAAACCATGGGCTATAGTCCAGCAGAATTAAGCAAAACAGCCTCGGATTTCAAATTTCTGTATTTTTGTCAATAAAATGTTCTCAGAGCTAAATTTTCAAATTCGTGTTCAGTTAGGGATGCTCGGGATAACCAATACCATAGAAATCGATATTTGCGAATTCGGGAAAAAAGTGCATTTTGAAACCATGGGCTATAGTCCAGCAAAATTAAGCAAAACAGCCTCGGATTTCAAATTTCTGTATTTTTGTTAATAAAATGTTCTCAGAGCTAAATTTTAAGATTCGTGTTCAGTTAGGGATGCTAGGGATAACCAATACCATAGAAATCGATATTTGCGAATTCGGGAAAAAAGTGCATTTTGAAACCATGGGCTATAGTCCAGCAGAATTAAGCAAAACAGCCTCGGATTTCAAATTTCTGTAATTTTGTTAATAAAATGTTCTCAGAGCTAAATTTTCAAATTCGTGTTCAGTTAGGGATGCTCTTGATAACCAATACCAAAGAAATCGATATTTGCGAATTCGGGAAAAAAGTGCATTTTGAAACCATGGGCTATAGTCCAGAAGAATTAAGCAAAACAGCCTCGGATTTCAAATTTCTATATTTTTGTCAATAATTGGTTCTCAAAGCTAAATTTTCAAATTCGTGTTCAGTTAGGGATGCTCTTGATAACCAATACCAAAGAAATCGATATTTGCGAATTCGGGAAAAAAGTGCATTTTGAAACCATGGGCTATAGTCCAGCAGAATTAAGCAAAACAGCCTCGGATTTCAAATTTCTATATTTTTGTCAATAATTGGTTCTCAAAGCTAAATTTTCAAATTCGTGTTCAGTTAGGGATGCTCTTGATAACCAATACCAAAGAAATCGATATTTGCGAATTCGGGAAAAAAGTGCATTTTGAAACCATGGGCTATAGTCCAGCAGAATTAAGCAAAACAGCCTCGGATTTCAAATTTCTGTAATTTTGTTAATAAAATGTTCTCAGAGCTAAATTTTCAAATTCGTGTTCAGTTAGGGATGCTCTTGATAACCAATACCAAAGAAATCGATATTTGCGAATTCGGGAAAAAAGTGCATTTTGAAACCATGGGCTATAGTCCAGCAGAATTAAGCAAAACAGCCTCGGATTTCAAATTTCTATATTTTTGTCAATTATTGGTTCTCAAAGCTAAATTTTCAAATTCGTGTTCAGTTAGGGATGCTCTTGATAACCAATACCAAAGAAATCGATATTTGCGAATTCGGGAAAAAAGTGCATTTTGAAACCATGGGCTATAGTCCAGCAGAATTAAGCAAAACAGCCTCGGATTTCAAATTTCTGTATTTTTGTCAATAAAATGTTCTCAGAGCTAAATATTCAAATTCGTGTTCAGTTAGGGATGCTCGGGATAACCAATACCATAGAAATCGATATTTGCGAATTCGGGAAAAAAGTGCATTTTGAAACCATGGGCTGTAGTCCAGCAGAATTAAGCAAAACAGCCTCGGATTTCAAATTTCTGTATTTTTGTCAATAAAATGTTCTCAGAGCTAAATTTTCAAATTCGTGTTCAGTTAGGGATGCTCGGGATAACCAATACCATAGAAATCGATATTTGCGAATTCGGGAAAAAAGTGCATTTTGAAACCATGGGCTATAGTCCAGCAAAATTAAGCAAAACAGCCTCGGATTTCAAATTTCTGTATTTTTGTTAATAAAATGTTCTCAGAGCTAAATTTTAAGATTCGTGTTCAGTTAGGGATGCTAGGGATAACCAATACCATAGAAATCGATATTTGCGAATTCGGGAAAAAAGTGCATTTTGAAACCATGGGCTATAGTCCAGCAGAATTAAGCAAAACAGCCTCGGATTTCAAATTTCTGTAATTTTGTTAATAAAATGTTCTCAGAGCTAAATTTTCAAATTCGTGTTCAGTTAGGGATGCTCTTGATAACCAATACCAAAGAAATCGATATTTGCGAATTCGGGAAAAAAGTGCATTTTGAAACCATGGGCTATAGTCCAGAAGAATTAAGCAAAACAGCCTCGGATTTCAAATTTCTATATTTTTGTCAATAATTGGTTCTCAAAGCTAAATTTTCAAATTCGTGTTCAGTTAGGGATGCTCTTGATAACCAATACCAAAGAAATCGATATTTGCGAATTCGGGAAAAAAGTGCATTTTGAAACCATGGGCTATAGTCCAGCAGAATTAAGCAAAACAGCCTCGGATTTCAAATTTCTGTATTTTTGTTAATAAAATGTTCTCAGTGCTTAATTTTCAAATTCGTGTTCAGTTAGGGATGCTCGGGATAACCAATACCATAGAAATCGATATTTGCGAATTCGGGAAAAAAGTGCATTTTGAAACCATGGGCTATAGTCCAGCAGAATTAAGCAAAACAGCCTCGGATTTCAAATTTCTGTATTTTTGTTAATAAAATGTTCTCAGTGCTTAATTTTCAAATTCGTGTTCAGTTAGGGATGCTCGGGATAACCAATACCATAGAAATCGATATTTGCGAATTCGGGAAAAAAGTGCATTTTGAAACCATGGGCTATAGTCCAGCAGAATAAAGCAAAACAGCCTCGGATTTCAAATTTCTGTATTTTTGTTAATAAAATGTTCTCAGAGCTAAATTTTCAAATTCGTGTTCAGTAAGGGATGCTCGGGATAACCAATACCATAGAAATCGATATTTGCGAATTCGGGAAAAAAGTGCATTTTGAAACCATGGGCTATAGTCCAGCAGAATTAAGCAAAACAGCCTCGGATTTCAAATTTCTGTAATTTTGTTAATAAAATGTTCTCAGAGCTAAATTTTCAAATTCGTGTTCAGTTAGGGATGCTCTTGATAACCAATACCAAAGAAATCGATATTTGCGAATTCGGGAAAAAAGTGCATTTTGAAACCATGGGCTATAGTCCAGCAGAATTAAGCAAAACAGCCTCGGATTTCAAATTTCTATATTTTTGTCAATAATTGGTTCTCAAAGCTAAATTTTCAAATTCGTGTTCAGTTAGGGATGCTCGGGATAACCAATACCATAGAAATCGATATTTGCGAATTCGGGAAAAAAGTGCATTTTGCAACCATGGGCTATAGTCCAGCAGAATTAAGCAAAACAGCCTCGGATTTCAAATTTCTGTAATTTTGTTAATAAAATGTTCTCAGAGCTAAATTTTCAAATTCGTGTTCAGTTAGGGATGCTCTTGATAACCAATACCAAAGAAATCGATATTTGCGAATTCGGGAAAAAAGTGCATTTTGAAACCATGGGCTATAGTCCAGCAGAATTAAGCAAAACAGCCTCGGATTTCAAATTTCTGGAATTTTGTTAATAAAATGTTCTCAGAGCTAAATTTTCAAATTCGTGTTCAGTTAGGGATGCTCTTGATAACCAATACCAAAGAAATCGATATTTGCGAATTCGGGAAAAAAGTGCATTTTGAAACCATGGGCTATAGTCCAGCAGAATTAAGCAAAACAGCCTCGGATTTCAAATTTCTATATTTTTGTCAATAATTGGTTCTCAAAGCTAAATTTTCAAATTCGTGTTCAGTTAGGGATGCTCGGGATAACCAATACCATAGAAATCGATATTTGCGAATTCGGGAAAAAAGTGCATTTTGCAACCATGGGCTATAGTCCAGCAGAATTAAGCAAAACAGCCTCGGATTTCAAATTTCTGGAATTTTGTTAATAAAATGTTCTCAGAGCTAAATTTTCAAATTCGTGTTCAGTTAGGGATGCTCTTGATAACCAATACCAAAGAAATCGATATTTGCGAATTCGGGAAAAAAGTGCATTTTGAAACCATGGGCTATAGTCCAGCAGAATTAAGCAAAACAGCCTCGGATTTCAAATTTCTATATTTTTGTCAATAATTGGTTCTCAAAGCTAAATTTTCAAATTCGTGTTCAGTTAGGGATGCTCTTGATAACCAATACCAAAATAATCGATATTTGCGAATTCGGGAAAAAAGTGCATTTTGAAACCATGGGCTATAGTCCAGCAGAATTAAGCAAAACAGCCTCGGATTTCAAATTTCTGTATTTTTGTCAATAAAATGTTCTCAGTGCTAAATTTTCAAATTCGTGTTCAGTTAGGGATGCTCTTGATAACCAATACCAAAGAAATCGATATTTGCGAATTCGGGAAAAAAGTGCATTTTGAAACCATGGGCTATAGTCCAGCAGAATTAAGCAAAACAGCCTCGGATTTCAAATTTCTGTAATTTTGTTAATAAAATGTTCTCAGAGCTAAATTTTCAAATTCGTGTTCAGTTAGGGATGCTCTTGATAACCAATACCAAAGAAATCGATATTTGCGAATTCGGGAAAAAAGTGCATTTTGAAACCATGGGCTATAGTCCAGCAGAATTAAGCAAAACAGCCTCGGATTTCAAATTTCTATATTTTTGTCAATAATTGGTTCTCAAAGCTAAATTTTCAAATTCGTGTTCAGTTAGGTATGCTCTTGATAACCAATACCAAAGAAATCGATATTTGCGAATTCGGGAAAAAAGTGCATTTTGAAACCATGGGCTATAGTCCAGCAGAATTAAGCAAAATAGCCTCGGATTTCAAATTTCTATATTTTTGTCAATAATTGGTTCTCAAAGCTAAATTTTCAAATTCGTGTTCAGTTAGGGATGCTCGGGATAACCAATACCATAGAAATCGATATTTGCGAATTCGGGAAAAAAGTGCATTTTGAAACCATGGGCTATAGTCCAGCAGAATAAAGCAAAACAGCCTCGGATTTCAAATTTCTATATTTTTGTCAATAATTGGTTCTCAAAGCTAAATTTTCAAATTCGTGTTCAGTTAGGGATGCTCTTGATTACCAATACCAAAGAAATCGATATTTGCGAATTCGGGAAAAAAGTGCATTTTGAAACCATGGGCTATAGTCCAGCAGAATTAAGCAAAACAGCCTCGGATTTCAAATTTCTATATTTTTGTCAATAATTGGTTCTCAAAGCTAAATTTTCAAATTCGTGTTCAGTTAGGGATGCTCTTGATAACCAATACCAAAGAAATCGATATTTGCGAATTCGGGAAAAAAGTGCATTTTGAAACCATGGGCTATAGTCCAGCAGAATTAAGCAAAACAGCCTCGGATTTCAAATTTCTGTATTTTTGTTAATAAAATGTTCTCAGTGCTAAATTTTCAAATTCGTGTTCAGTTAGGGATGCTCGGGATAACCAATACCATAGAAATCGATATTTGCGAATTCGGGAAAAAAGTGCATTTTGAAACCATGGGCTATAGTCCAGCAGAATTAAGCAAAACAGCCTCGGATTTCAAATGTCTGTATTTTTGTCAATAAAATGTTCTCAGTGCTAAATTTTCAAATTCGTGTTCAGTTAGGGATGCTCAGGATAACCAATAGCATAGAAATCGATATTTGCGAATTCGGGAAAAAAGTGCATTTTGCAACCATGGGCTATAGTCCAGCAGAATTAAGCAAAACAGCCTCGGATTTCAAATTTCTGTAATTTTGTTAATAAAATGTTCTCAGAGCTAAATTTTCAAATTCGTGTTCAGTTAGGGATGCTCTTGATAACCAATACCAAAGAAATCGATATTTGCGAATTCGGGAAAAAAGTGCATTTTGAAACCATGGGCTATAGTCCAGCAGAATTAAGCAAAACAGCCTCGGATTTCAAATTTCTATATTTTTGTCAATAATTGGTTCTCAAAGCTAAATTTTCAAATTCGTGTTCAGTTAGGGATGCTCGGGATAACCAATACCATAGAAATCGATATTTGCGAATTCGGGAAAAAAGTGCATTTTGCAACCATGGGCTATAGTCCAGCAGAATTAAGCAAAACAGCCTCGGATTTCAAATTTCTGTAATTTTGTTAATAAAATGTTCTCAGAGCTAAATTTTCAAATTCGTGTTCAGTTAGGGATGCTCTTGATAACCAATACCATAGAAATCGATATTTGCGAATTCGGGAAAAAAGTGCATTTTGAAACCATGGGCTATAGTCCAGCAGAATTAAGCAAAACAGCCTCGGATTTCAAATTTCTGTAATTTTGTTAATAAAATGTTCTCAGAGCTAAATTTTCAAATTCGTGTTCAGTTAGGGATGCTCTTGATAACCAATACCAAAGAAATCGATATTTGCGAATTCGGGAAAAAAGTGCATTTTGAAACCATGGGCTATAGTCCAGCAGAATTAAGCAAAACAGCCTCGGATTTCAAATTTCTATATTTTTGTCAATAATTGGTTCTCAAAGCTAAATTTTCAAATTCGTGTTCAGTTAGGTATGCTCTTGATAACCAATACCAAAGAAATCGATATTTGCGAATTCGGGAAAAAAGTGCATTTTGAAACCATGGGCTATAGTCCAGCAGAATTAAGCAAAATAGCCTCGGATTTCAAATTTCTATATTTTTGTCAATAATTGGTTCTCAAAGCTAAATTTTCAAATTCGTGTTCAGTTAGGGATGCTCGGGATAACCAATACCATAGAAATCGATATTTGCGAATTCGGGAAAAAAGTGCATTTTGAAACCATGGGCTATAGTCCAGCAGAATAAAGCAAAACAGCCTCGGATTTCAAATTTCTATATTTTTGTCAATAATTGGTTCTCAAAGCTAAATTTTCAAATTCGTGTTCAGTTAGGGATGCTCTTGATTACCAATACCAAAGAAATCGATATTTGCGAATTCGGGAAAAAAGTGCATTTTGAAACCATGGGCTATAGTCCAGCAGAATTAAGCAAAACAGCCTCGGATTTCAAATTTCTATATTTTTGTCAATAATTGGTTCTCAAAGCTAAATTTTCAAATTCGTGTTCAGTTAGGGATGCTCTTGATAACCAATACCAAAGAAATCGATATTTGCGAATTCGGGAAAAAAGTGCATTTTGAAACCATGGGCTATAGTCCAGCAGAATTAAGCAAAACAGCCTCGGATTTCAAATTTCTGTATTTTTGTTAATAAAATGTTCTCAGTGCTAAATTTTCAAATTCGTGTTCAGTTAGGGATGCTCGGGATAACCAATACCATAGAAATCGATATTTGCGAATTCGGGAAAAAAGTGCATTTTGAAACCATGGGCTATAGTCCAGCAGAATTAAGCAAAACAGCCTCGGATTTCAAATGTCTGTATTTTTGTCAATAAAATGTTCTCAGTGCTAAATTTTCAAATTCGTGTTCAGTTAGGGATGCTCAGGATAACCAATAGCATAGAAATCGATATTTGCGAATTCGGGAAAAAAGTGGATTTTGAAACCATGGGCTATAGTCCAGCAGAATTAAGCAAAACAGCCTCGGATTTCAAATTTCTGTATTTTTGTCAATAAAATGTTCTCAGAGCTAAATTTTCAAATTCGTGCTCAGTTAGGGATGCTCGGGATAACCAATACCATAGAAATCGATATTTGCGAATTCGGGAAAAAAGTGCATTTTGCAACCATGGGCTATAGTCCAGCAGAATTAAGCAAAACAGCCTCGGATTTCAAATTTCTGTAATTTTGTTAATAAAATGTTCTCAGAGCTAAATTTTCAAATTCGTGTTCAGTTAGGGATGCTCTTGATAACCAATACCAGAGAAATCGATATTTGCGAATTCGGGAAAAAAGTGCATTTTGAAACCATGGGCTATAGTCCAGCAGAATTAAGCAAAACAGCCTCGGATTTCAAATTTCTATATTTTTGTCAATAATTGGTTCTCAAAGCTAAATTTTCAAATTCGTGTTCAGTTAGGGATGCTCGGGATAACCAATACCATAGAAATCGATATTTGCGAATTCGGGAAAAAAGTGCATTTTGAAACCATGGGCTATAGTCCAGCAGAATTAAGCAAAACAGCCTCGGATTTCAAATTTCTGTATTTTTGTCAATAAAATGTTCTCAGTGCTAAATTTTCAAATTCGTGTTCAGTTAGGGATGCTCGGGAAAACCAATACCATAGAAATCGATATTTGCGAATTCGGGAAAAAAGTGCATTTTGAAACCATGGGCTATAGTCCAGCAGAATTAAGCAAAACAGCCTCGGATTTCAAATTTCTGTAATTTTGTTAATAAAATGTTCTCAGTGCTAAATTTTCAAATTCGTGTTCAGTTAGGGATGCTCTTGATTACCAATACCAAAATAATCGATATTTGCGAATTCGGGAAAAAAGTGAATTTTGAAACCATGGGCTATAGTCCAGCAGAATTAAGCAAAACAGCCTCGGATTTCAAATTTCTGTATTTTTGTCAATAAAATGTTCTCAGTGCTAAATTTTCAAATTCGTGTTCAGTTAGGGATGCTCGGGATAACCAATACCATAGAAATCGATATTTGCGAATTCGGGAAAAAAGTGCATTTTGAAACCATGGACTATAGTCCAGCAGAATTAAGCAAAACAGCCACGGATTTCAAATTTCTATAATTTTATCAATAATTGGTTCTCAAAGCTAAATTTTCAAATTCGTGTTTAATTAGGGATGCTCGGGGTAACCAATACCATAGAAATCGATATTTGCGAATTCGGGAAAAAAGTGCATTTTGAAACCATGGGCTATAGTCCAGCAGAATTAAGCAAAACAGCCTCGGATTTCAAATGTCTATATTTTTGTCAATAATTGGTTCTCAAAGCTAAATTTTCAAATTCGTGTTCAGTTAGGGATGCTCGGGACAACCAATATCATAGAAATCGATATTTGCGAATTCGGGAAAAAAATGCATTTTGAAACCATGGGCTATAGTCCAGCAGAATTAAGCAAAACAGCCTCGGATTTCAAATGTCTATATTTTTGTCAATAATTGGTTCTCAAAGCTAAATTTTCAAATTCGTGTTCAGTTAGGGATGCTCGGGACAACCAATATCATAGAAATCGATATTTGCGAATTCGGGAAAAAAATGCATTTTGAAACCATGGGCTATAGTCCAGCAGAATTAAGCAAAACAGCCTCGGATTTCAAATGTCTATATTTTTGTCAATAATTGGTTCTCAAAGCTAAATTTTCAAATTCGTGTTCAGTTAGGGATGCTCGGGATAACCAATATCATAGAAATCGATATTTGCGAATTCGGGAAAAAAGTGCATTTTGAAACCATGGGCTATAGTCCAGCAGAATTAAGCAAAGCAGCCTCGGATTTCAAATTTTTATAATTTTATCAATAATTGGTACTCAAAGCTAAATTTTCAAATTCGTGTTTAATAAGGGATGCTCGGGGAAACCAATATCATAGAAATCCATATTTGCGAATTCGGGAAAAAAGTGCATTTTGAAACCATGGGCTATAGTCCAGCAGAATTAAGCAAAACAGCCTCGGATTTCAAATTTCTGTATTTTTGTTAATAAAATGTTCTCAGAGCTAAATTTTCAAATTCGTGTTCAGTTAGGGATGCTCGGGATAACCAATACCATAGAAATCGATATTTGCGAATTCGGGAAAAAAGTGCATTTTGAAACCATGGACTATAGTCCAGCAGAATTAAGCAAAACAGCCACGGATTTCAAATTTTTATAATTTTATCAATAATTGGTTCTCAAAGCTAAATTTTCAGATTCGTGTTTAATTAGGGATGCTCGGGGTAACCAATATCATAGAAATCGATATTTGCGAATTCGGGAAAAAAGTGCATTTTGAAACCATGGGCTATAGTCCAGCAGAATTAAGCAAAGCAGCCTCGGATTTCAAATTTTTATAATTTTATCAATAATTGGTTCTCAAAGCTAAATTTTCAAATTCGTGTTTAATAAGGGATGCTCGGGGTAACCAATATCATAGAAATCCATATTTGCGAATTCGGGAAAAAAGTGCATTTTGAAACCATGGGCTATAGTCCAGCAGAATTAAGCAAAACAGCCTCGGATTTCAAATTTCTGTATTTTTGTTAATAAAATGTTCTCAGAGCTAAATTTTCAAATTCGTGTTCAGTTAGGGATGCTCGGGATAACCAATGTCATAGAAATCGATATTTGCGAATTCGGGAAAAAAGTGCATTTTGAAACCATGGGCTATAGTCCAGCAGAATTAAGCAAAGCAGCCTCGGATTTCAAATTTTTATAATTTTATCAATAATTGGTTCTCAAAGCTAAATTTTCAGATTCGTGTTTAATTAGGGATGCTCGGGGTAACATCATAGAAATCGATATTTGCGAATTCGGGAAAAAAGTGCATTTTGAAACCATGGGCTATAGTCCAGCAGAATTAAGCAAAGCAGCCTCGGATTTCAAATTTCTGCATTTTTGTTAATAAAATGTTCTCAGAGCTAAATTTTCAAATTCGTGTTCAGTTAGGGATGCTCGGGATAACCAATATCATAGAAATCGATATTTGCGAATTCGGGAAAAAAGTGCATTTTGAAACCATGGGCTATAGTCCAGCAGAATTAAGCAAAGCAGCCTCGGATTTCAAATTTCTGTATTTTTGTTAATAAATAATAAAATGTTCTCAGAGCTAAATTTTCAAATTCGTGTTCAGTTACGGATTCTCGGGATAACCAATGCCATAGAAATCGATATTTGCGAATTCGGGAAAAAAGTGCATTTTGAAACCATGGGCTATAGTCCAGCAGAATTAAGCAAAACAGCCTCGGATTTCAAATGTCTATATTTTTGTCAATAATTGGTTCTCAAAGCTAAATTTTCAAATTCGTGTTCAGTTAGGGATGCTCGGGATAACCAATATCATAGAAATCGATATTTGCGAATTCGGGAAAAAAGTGCATTTTGAAACCATGGGCTATAGTCCAGCAGAATTAAGCAAAGCAGCCTCGGATTTCAAATTTCTGCATTTTTGTTAATAAAATGTTCTCAGAGCTAAATTTTCAAATTCGTGTTCAGTTAGGGATGCTCGGGATAACCAATATCATAGAAATCGATATTTGCGAATTCGGGAAAAAAGTGCATTTTGAAACCATGGGCTATAGTCCAGCAGAATTAAGCAAAACAGCCTCGGATTTCAAATGTCTATATTTTTGTCAATAATTGGTTCTCAAAGCTAAATTTTCAAATTCGTGTTTAATTAGGGATGCTCGGTGTAACCAATACCATAGAAATCGATATTTGCGAATTCGGGAAAAAAGTGCATTTTGATACCATGGGCTATAGTCCAGCAGAATTAAGCAAAACAGCCTCGGATTTCAAATGTCTATATTTTTGTCAATAATTGATTCGCAAAGCTAAATTTTCAAATTCGTGTTCAGTTAGGGATGCTCGGGATAACAAATATCATAGAAATCGATATTTGCGAATTCGGGAAAAAAGTGCATTTTGAAACCATGGGCTATAGTCCAGCAGAATTAAGCAAAGCAGCCTCGGATTTCAAATTTTTATAATTTTATCCATAATTGGTTCTCAAAGCTAAATTTTCAAATTCGTGTTTAATAAGGGATGCTCGGGGTAACCAATATCATAGAAATCCATATTTGCGAATTCGGGAAAAAAGTGCATTTTGAAACCATGGGCTATAGTCCAGCAGAATTAAGCAAAACAGCCTCGGATTTCAAATTTCTGTATTTTTGTTAATAAAATGTTCTCAGAGCTAAATTTTCAAATTCGTGTTCAGTTAGGGATGCTCGGGATAACCAATACCATAGAAATCGATATTTGCGAATTCGGGAAAAAAGTGCATTTTGAAACCATGGACTATAGTCCAGCAGAATTAAGCAAAACAGCCACGGATTTCAAATTTTTATAGTTTTATCAATAATTGGTTCTCAAAGCTAAATTTTCAGATTCGTGTTTAATTAGGGATGCTCGGGGTAACCAATATCATAGAAATCGATATTTGCGAATTCGGGAAAAAAGTGCATTTTGAAACCATGGGCTATAGTCCAGCAGAATTAAGCAAAACAGCCTCGGATTTCAAATGTCTATATTTTTGTCAATAATTGGTTCTCAAAGCTAAATTTTCAAATTCGTGTTTAATTAGGGATGCTCGGTGTAACCAATACCATAGAAATCGATATTTGCGAATTCGGGAAAAAAGTGCTATTGAAACCATGGGCTATAGTCCAGCGGAATTAAGCAAAACAGCCTCGGATTTCAAATGTCTATATTTTTGTCAATAATTGGTTCTCAAAGCTAAATTTTCAAATTCGTGTTTAATTAGGGATGCTCGGTGTAACCAATACCATAGAAATCGATATTTGCGAATTCGGGAAAAAAGTGCATTTTGAAACCATGGACTATAGTCCAGCAGAATTAAGCAAAACAGCCACGGATTTCAAATTTTTATAATTTTATCAATAATTGGTTCTCAAAGCTAAATTTTCAGATTCGTGTTTAATTAGGGATGCTCGGGGTAACCAATATCATAGAAATCGATATTTGCGAATTCGGGAAAAAAGTGCATTTTGAAACCATGGGCTATAGTCCAGCAGAATTAAGCAAAGCAGCCTCGGATTTCAAATTTCTGCATTTTTGTTAATAAAATGTTCTCAGAGCTAAATTTTCAAATTCGTGTTCTGTTAGGGATGCTCGGGATAACCAATACCATAGAAATCGATATTTGCGAATTCGGGAAAAAAGTGCATTTTGAAACCATGGACTATAGTCCAGCAGAATTAAGCAAAACAGCCACGGATTTCAAATTTTTATAATTTTATCAATAATTGGTTCTCAAAGCTAAATTTTCAGATTCGTGTTTAATTAGGGATGCTCGGGGTAACCAATATCATAGAAATCGATATTTGCGAATTCGGGAAAAAAGTGCATTTTGAAACCATGGGCTATAGTCCAGCAGAATTAAGCAAAGCAGCCTCGGATTTCAAATTTCTGCATTTTTGTTAATAAAATTTTCTCAGAGCTAAATTTTCAAATTCGTGTTCAGTTAGGGATGCTCGGGATAACCAATATCATAGAAATCGATATTTGCGAATTCGGGAAAAAAGTGTATTTTGAAACCATGGGCTATAGTCCAGCAGAATTAAGCAAAGCAGCCTCGGATTTCAAATTTCTGTATTTTTGTTAATAAAATGTTCTCGGAGCTAAATTTTCAAATTCGTGTTCAGTTACGGATTCTCGGGATAACCAATGCCATAGAAATCGATATTTGCGAATTCGGGAAAAAAGTGGATTTTGAAACCATGGGCTATAGTCCAGCAGAATTAAGCAAAACAGCCTCGGATTTCAAATTTCTATATTTTTGTCAATAATTGGTTCTCAAAGCTAAATTTTCAAATTCGTGTTAAGTAAGGGATGCTCGGGATAACCAATACCATAGAAATCGATATTTGCGAATTCGGGAAAAAAGTGCATTTTGAAACCATGGGCTATAGTCCAGCAGAATTATCCAAATCAGCCTCGGATTTCAAATTTCTGTATTTTTGTTAATAAATGGTTCTCAAAGCTAAATTTTCAAATTTGTGTTCAGTTAGGGATGCTAGGGATAACTTATACCATAGAAATCGATATTTGCGAATTCGGGAAAAAAGAGCATTTTGAAACCATGGGCTATAGTCCAGCAGAATTATCCAAATCAGCCTCGGATTTCAAATTTCTGTATTTTTGTTAATAATTGGTTCTCAAAGCTAAATTTTCAAATTTGTGTTCAGTTAGGGCTGCTCGGGATAACCAATACCATAGAAATCGATATTTGCGAATTCGGGAAAAAAGTGCATTTTGAAATCATGGGCTATAGTCCAGCAGAATTAAGCAAATCAGCCTCGGATTTCAAACTTCTGTATTTTTGTTAATAAAATGTTCTCAGAGCTAAATTTTCAAATTCGTGTTCAGTTAGGGATGTTCGGGATAACCAATACCATAGAAATCGATATTTGCGAATTCGGGAAAAAAGTGCATTTTGAAACCATGGGCTATAGTCCAGCAGAATTATCCAAATCAGCCTCGGATTTCAAATTTCTGTATTTTTGTTAATAATTGGTTCTCAAAGCTAAATTTTCAAATTCGTGTTCAGTTAGGGATGTTCGGGATAACCAATACCATAGAAATCGATATTTGCGAATTCGGGAAAAAAGTGCATTTTGAAACCATGGGCTATAGTCCAGCAGAATTATCCAAATCAGCCTCGGATTTCAAACTTCTGTATTTTTGTTAATAAAATGTTCTCAGAGCTAAATTTTCAAATTCGTGTTCCATTAGGGATGTTCGGGATAACCAATACCATAGAAATCGATCTTTGCGAATTCGGGAAAAAAGTGCATTTTGAAACCATGGGCTATAGTCCAGCAGAATTATCCAAATCAGCCTCGGATTTCAAATTTCTGTATTTTTGTTAATAAAATGTTCTCAGAGCTAAATTTTCAAATTCGTGTTCAGTTACAGATTCTCGGTATAACCAATGCCATAGAAATCGATATTTGCGAATTCGGGAAAAAAGTGCATTTTGAAACCATGGACTGTAGTCCAGCAGAATTAAGCAAAACAGCCTCGGAATTCAAATTTCTGTATTTTTGTTAATAAAATGTTCTCAGAGCTAATTTTTCAAATTCGTGTTCAGTTAGGGATGCTCGGGATAACCAATACCATAGAAATCGATATTTGCGAATTCGGGAAAAAAGTGCATTTTGAAAGCATGGGCTATAGTCCAGCAGAATTAAGCAAAACAGCCTCGGATTTCAAATTTCTGTATTTTTGTTTATAAAATGTTCTCAGAGCTAAATTTTCAAATTTGTGTTCAGTTAGGGATGCTCGGGATAACCAATACCATAGAAATCGATATTTGCGAATTCAGGAAAAAAGTGCATTTTGAAACCATGGACTATAGTCCAGCAGAATTAAGCAAAACAGCCACGGATTTCAAATTTCTATAATTTTATCAATAATTGGTTCTCAAAGCTAAATTTTCAAATTCGTGTTTAATTAGGGATGCTCGGGGTAACCAATACCATAGAAATCGATATTTGCGAATTCGGGAAAAAAGTGCATTTTGATACCATGGGCTATAGTCCAGCAGAATTAAGCAAAGCAGCCTCGGATTTCAAATTTTTATAATTTTATCAATAATTGGTTCTCAAAGCTAAATTTTCAAATTCGTGTTTAATAAGGGATGCTCGGGGTAACCAATATCATAGAAATCCATATTTGCGAATTCGGGAAAAAAGTGCATTTTGAAACCATGGGCTATAGTCCAGCAGAATTAAGCAAAACAGCCTCGGATTTCAAATTTCTGTATTTTTGTTAATAAAATGTTCTCAGAGCTAAATTTTCAAATTCGTGTTCAGTTAGGGATGCTCGTCATAGATATAGAAATCGATATTTGCGAATTCGGGAAAAAAGTGCATTTTGAAACCATGGACTATAGTCCAGCAGAATTTAGCAAAACAGCCACGGATTTCAAATTTTTATAATTTTATCAATAATTGGTTCTCAAAGCTAAATTTTCAGATTCGTGTTTAATTAGGGATGCTCGGGGTAACCAATATCATAGAAATCGATATTTGCGAATTCGGGAAAAAAGTGCATTTTGAAACCATGGGCTATAGTCCAGCAGAATTAAGCAAAGCAGCCTCGGATTTCAAATTTCTGCATTTTTGTTAATAAAATGTTCTCATAGCTAAATTTTCAAATTCGTGTTCAGTTAGGGATGCTCGGGATAACCAATATCATAGAAATCGATATTTGCGAATTCGGGAAAAAAGTGCATTTTGAAACCATGGGCTATAGTCCAGCAGAATTAAGCAAAGCAGCCTCGGATTTCAAATTTCTGTATTTTTGTTAATAAAATGTTCTCAGAGCTAAATTTTCAAATTCGTGTTCAGTTCGGATTCTCGGGATAACCAATACCATAGAAATATTTGCGAATTCGGGAAAAAAGTGCATTTTGAAACCATGGGCTATAGTCCAGCAGAATTAAGCAAAACAGCCTCGGATTTCAAATTTCTATATTTTTGTCAATAATTGGTTCTCAAAGCTAAATTTTCAAATTCGTGTTAAGTAAGGGATGCTCGGGATAACCAATACCATAGAAATCGATATTTGCGAATTCGGGAAAAAAGTGCATTTTGAAACCATGGGCTATAGTCCAGCAGAATTAAGCAAAACAGCCTCGGATTTCAAATTTCTGTATTTTTGTTAATAAAATGTTCTCAGAGCTAAATTTTCAAATTCGTGTTCAGTTAGGGATGCTCGGGATAACCAATACCATAGAAATATTTGCGAATTCGGGAAAAAAGTGCATTTTGAAACCATGGGCTATAGTCCAGCAGAATTAAGCAAAACAGCCTCGGATTTCAAATTTCTGCATTTTTGTTAATAAAATGTTCTGAGCTAAATTTTCAAATTCGTGTTCAGTTAGGGATGCTCGGATAACCAATATCATAGAAATCGATATTTGCGAATTCGGGAAAAAAGTGCATTTTGAAACCATGGGCTATAGTCCAGCTGAATTAAGCAAAATAGCCTCGGATTTCAAATTTCTATATTTTTGTCAATAATTGGTTTTCAAAGCTAAATTTTCAAATTCGCGTTCAGTTAGGGATGCTCGGGATAACCAATGCCATAGAAATCGATATTTGCGAATTCGGGAAAAAGTGCATTTTGAAACCATGGGCTATAGTGCAGCAGAATTAAGCAAAACAGCCTCGGATTTCTAATTTCTATATTTTTGTCAATAATTGGTTTTCAAAGCTAAATTTTCAAATTCGTGTTCAGTTAGGGATGCTCGGATAACCAATATCATAGAAATCGATATTTGCGAATTCGGGAAAAAAGTGCATTTTGAAACCATGGGCTATAGTCCAGCTGAATTAAGCAAAACAGCCTCGGATTTCTATTTTCTATATTTTTGTCAATAATTGGTTTTCAAAGCTAAATTTTCAAATTCGTGTTCAGTTAGGGATGCTCGGATAACCAATATCATAGAAATCGATATTTGCGAATTCGGGAAAAAAGTGCATTTTGAAACCATGGGCTATAGTCCAGCTGAATTAAGCAAAATAGCCTCGGATTTCAAATTTTTGTATTTTTGTTAATAAAATGTTCTCAGAGCTAAATTTTCAAATTCGTGTTCAGTTCGGATTCTCGGGATAACCAATACCATAGAAATATTTGCGAATTCGGGAAAAAAGTGCATTTTGAAACCATGGGCTATAGTCCAGCAGAATTAAGCAAAACAGCCTCGGATTTCTAATTTCTATATTTTTGTCAATAATTGGTTTTCAAAGCTAAATTTTCAAATTCGTGTTCAGTTAGGGATGCTCGGGAAACCAATGCCATAGAAATCGATATTTGCGAATTAGGGAAAAAAGTGCATTTTGAAACCATGGGCTATAGTCCAGCTGAATTAAGCAAAATAGCCTCGGATTTCAAATTTCTATATTTTTGTCAATAATTGGTTTTCAAAGCTAAATTTTCAAATTCGTGTTCAGTTAGGGATGCTCGGGATAACCAATGCCATAGAAATCGATATTTGCGAATTCGGGAAAAAGTGCATTTTGAAACCATGGGCTATAGTGCAGCAGAATTAAGCAAAACAGCCTCGGATTTCAAATTTCTGTATTTTTGTTAATAAAATGTTCTCAGAGCTAAATTTTCAAATTCGTGTTCAGTTAGGGATGCTCGGGATAACCAATACCATAGAAATATTTGCGAATTCGGGAAAAAAGTGCATTTTGAAACCATGGGCTATAGTCCAGCAGAATTAAGCAAAACAGCCTCGGATTTCAAATTTCTATAATTTTATCAATAATTGGTTCTCAAAGCTAAATTTTCAAATTCGTGTTTAATAAGAGATGCTCGGGGTAACCAATATCATAGAAATCGATATTTGCGAATTCGGGAAAAAAGTGCATTTTGAAACCATGGGCTATAGTCCAGCAGAATTAAGCAAAGCAGCCTCGGATTTCAAATTTCTGCATTTTTGTTAATAAAATGTTCTCATAGCTAAATTTTCAAATTCGTGTTCAGTTAGGGATGCTCGGGATAACCAATATCATAGAAATCGATATTTGCGAATTCGGGAAAAAAGTGCATTTTGAAACCATGGGCTATAGTCCAGCAGAATTAAGCAAAGCAGCCTCGGATTTCAAATTTCTGTATTTTTGTTAATAAAATGTTCTCAGAGCTAAATTTTCAAATTCGTGTTCAGTTCGGATTCTCGGGATAACCAATACCATAGAAATATTTGCGAATTCGGGAAAAAAGTGCATTTTGAAACCATGGGCTATAGTCCAGCAGAATTAAGCAAAACAGCCTCGGATTTCAAATTTCTATATTTTTGTCAATAATTGGTTCTCAAAGCTAAATTTTCAAATTCGTGTTAAGTAAGGGATGCTCGGGATAACCAATACCATAGAAATCGATATTTGCGAATTCGGGAAAAAAGTGCATTTTGAAACCATGGGCTATAGTCCAGCAGAATTAAGCAAAACAGCCTCGGATTTCAAATTTCTGTATTTTTGTTAATAAAATGTTCTCAGAGCTAAATTTTCAAATTCGTGTTCAGTTAGGGATGCTCGGGATAACCAATACCATAGAAATATTTGCGAATTCGGGAAAAAAGTGCATTTTGAAACCATGGGCTATAGTCCAGCAGAATTAAGCAAAACAGCCTCGGATTTCAAATTTCTGCATTTTTGTTAATAAAATGTTCTGAGCTAAATTTTCAAATTCGTGTTCAGTTAGGGATGCTCGGATAACCAATATCATAGAAATCGATATTTGCGAATTCGGGAAAAAAGTGCATTTTGAAACCATGGGCTATAGTGCAGCAGAATTAAGCAAAACAGCCTCGGATTTCTAATTTCTATATTTTTGTCAATAATTGGTTTTCAAAGCTAAATTTTCAAATTCGTGTTCAGTTAGGGATGCTCGGGAAACCAATGCCATAGAAATCGATATTTGCGAATTAGGGAAAAAAGTGCATTTTGAAACCATGGGCTATAGTCCAGCTGAATTAAGCAAAATAGCCTCGGATTTCAAATTTCTATATTTTTGTCAATAATTGGTTTTCAAAGCTAAATTTTCAAATTCGTGTTCAGTTAGGGATGCTCGGGATAACCAATGCCATAGAAATCGATATTTGCGAATTCGGGAAAAAAGTGCATTTTGAAACCATGGGCTATAGTGCAGCAGAATTAAGCAAAACAGCCTCGGATTTCAAATTTCTGTATTTTTGTTAATAAAATGTTCTCAGAGCTAAATTTTCAAATTCGTGTTCATTTAGGGATGCTCGGGATAACCAATACCATAGAAATATTTGCGAATTCGGGAAAAAAGTGCATTTTGAAACCATGGGCTATAGTCCAGCAGAATTAAGCAAAACAGCCTCGGATTTCAAATTTCTATAATTTTATCAATAATTGGTTCTCAAAGCTAAATTTTCAAATTCGTGTTTAATAAGAGATGCTCGGGGTAACCAATATCATAGAAATCGATATTTGCGAATTCGGGAAAAAAGTGCATTTTGAAACCATGGGCTATAGTGCAGCAGAATTAAGCAAAACAGCCTCGGATTTCAAATTTCTGTATTTTTGTTAATAAAATGTTCTCAGAGCTAAATTTTCAAATTCGTGTTCAGTTAGGGATGCTCGGGATAACCAATACCATAGAAATATTTGCGAATTCGGGAAAAAAGTGCATTAAGCAAAACAGTCACGGATTTCAAATTTCTATAATTTTATCAATAATTGGTTCTCAAAGCTAAATTTTCAAATTCGTGTTTAATAAGAGATGCTCGGGGTAACCAATATCATAGAAATCGATATTTGCGAATTCGGGAAAAAAGTGCATTTTGAAACCATGGGCTATAGTGCAGCAGAATTAAGCAAAACAGCCTCGGATTTCAAATTTCTATATTTTTGTCAATAATTGGTTTTCAAAGCTAAATTTTCAAATTCGTGTTCAGTTAGGGATGCTCAGGATAACCAATACCACAGAAATCGATATTTGCGAATTCGGGAAAAAAGTGCATTTTGAAACCATGGGCTATAGTCCAGCAGAATTAAGCAAAACAGCCTCGGATTTCAAATTTCTGTATTTTTGTTAATAAAATGTTCTCAGAGCTAAATTTTCAAATTCGTGTTCAGTTAGGGATACTCGGGATAACCAATACCATAGAGATATTTGCGAATTCGGGAAAAAAGTGAATTTTGAAACCATGGGCTATAGTCCAGCAGAATTAAGCAAAACAGCCTCGGATTTCAAATTTCTGCATTTTTGTTAATAAAATGTTCTCAGAGCTAAATTTTCAAATTCGTGTTCAGTTAGGGATGCTCGGGATAACCAATATCATAGAAATCGATATTTGCGAATTCGGGAAAAAAGTGGATTTTGAAACCATGGGCTATAGTGCAGCAGAATTAAGCAAAACAGCCTCGGATTTCAAATTTCTGCATTTTTGTTAATAAAATGTTCTCAGAGCTAAATTTTCAAATTCGTGTTCAGTTAGGGATGCTCGGGATAACCAATATCATAGAAATCGATATTTGCGAATTCGGGAAAAAAGTGCATTTTGAAACCATGGGCTATAGTCCAGCAGAATTAAGCAAAACAGCCTCGGATTTCAAATTTCTGTATTTTTGTTAATAAAATGTTCTCAGAGCTAAATTTTCAAATTCGTGTTCAGTTAGGGATGCTCGGGATAACCAATACCATAGAAATCGATATTTGCGAAAGCGGGAAAAAAGTGCATTTTGAAACCATGGGCTATAGTCCAGCAGAATTAAGCAAAACAGCCTCGAATTTCAAATTTCTATATTTTTGTCAATAATTGGTTCTCAAAGCTAAATTTTCAAATTCGTGTTCAGTTAGGGATATTCGGGATAACCAATACCATAGAAATCGATATTTGCGAATTCGGGAAAAAAGTGCATTTTGAAACCATGGGCTATAGTCCAGCAGAATTAAGCAAAACAGCCTCGGATTTCAAATTTCTGTATTTTTGTTAATAAAATGTTCTCAGAGCTAAATTTTCAAATTCGTGTTCAGTTAGGGATGCTCGGGATAACCAAAACCATAGAAATCGATATTTGCGAATTCGGGAAAAAAGTGCATTTTGAAACCATGGCCTATAGTCCAGCACAATTAAGCAAAACAGCCTCGGATTTCAAATTTCTATATTTTTGTCAATAATTGGTTGTCAAAGCTAAATTTTCAAATTTGTGTTCAGTTAGGGATGCTCGGGATAACCATTACCATAGAAATCGATATTTGCGAGTTCGGGAAAAAAGTGCATTTTGAAACCATGGGCTATAGTCCAGCAGAATTAAGCAAAACAGCCTCGGATTTCAAATTTCTATATTTTTTCAATAATTGGTTCTCAAAGCTAAATTTTCAAATTCGTGTTCAGTTAGGGATGCTAGGGATAACCAATACCATAGAAATCGATATTTGCGAATTCGGGAAAAAGGTGCGTTTTGAAACCATGGGCTATAGTCCAGCAGAATTAAGCAAAACAGCCTCGAATTTCAAATTTCTATATTTTTGTCAATAATTGGTTCTCAAAGCTAAATTTTCAAATTTGTGTTCAGTTAGGGATGCTCGGGATAACCAATACCATAGAAATCGATATTTGCGAATTCCTGAAAAAAGTGCATTTTGAAACCATGGGCTGTCCAGCAAAATTAAGCAAAACAGCCTCGGATTTCAAATTCCTGTATTTTTGTTAATAAAATGTTCTCAGAGCTAAATTTTCAAATTCGTGTTCAGTTAGGGATGCTCGGGATAACCAAAACCATAGAAATCGATATTTGCGAATTCGGGAAAAAAGTGCATTTTGAAACCATGGCCTATAGTCCAGCACAATTAAGCAAAACAGCCTCGGATTTCAAATTTCTATATTTTTGTCAATAATTGGTTGTCAAAGCTAAATTTTCAAATTTGTGTTCAGTTAGGGATGCTCGGGATAACCATTACCATAGAAATCGATATTTGCGAGTTCGGGAAAAAAGTGCATTTTGAAACCATGGGCTATAGTCCAGCAGAATTAAGCAAAACAGCCTCGGATTTCAAATTTCTATATTTTTTCAATAATTGGTTCTCAAAGCTAAATTTTCAAATTCGTGTTCAGTTAGGGATGCTAGGGATAACCAATACCATAGAAATCGATATTTGCGAATTCGGGAAAAAGGTGCGTTTTGAAACCATGGGCTATAGTCCAGCAGAATTAAGCAAAACAGCCTCGAATTTCAAATTTCTATATTTTTGTCAATAATTGGTTCTCAAAGCTAAATTTTCAAATTTTTGTTCAGTTAGGGATGCTCGGGATAACCAATACCATAGAAATCGATATTTGCGAATTCCTGAAAAAAGTGCATTTTGAAACCATGGGCTGTCCAGCAAAATTAAGCAAAACAGCCTCGGATTTCAAATTCCTGTATTTTTGTTAATAAAATGTTCTCAGACCTAAATTTTCAAATTCTTGTTCAGTTAGGGATGCTCGGGATAACCAATACCATAGAAATATTTGCGAATTCGGGAAAAAAGTGCATTAAGCAAAACAGTCACCGATTTCAAATTTCTATAATTTTATCAATAATTGGTTCTCAAAGCTAAATTTTCAAATTCGTTTTTAATAAGAGATGCTCGGGATAACCAATACCATAGAAATTGAAATTTGCGAATTCGGGAAAAAAGTGCATTTTGAAACCATGGGCTATAGTCCAGCAGAATTATCCAAAACAGCCTCGGATTTCAAATTTCTGTATTTTTGTTAATAAAATGTTCTCAGAGCTAAATTTTCAAATTCGTGTTCAGTTAGGGATGCTCGGGATAACCATTACCATAGAAATCGATATTTGCGAGTTCGGGAAAAAAGTGCATTTTGAAACCATGGGCTATAGTCCAGCAGAATTAAGCAAAACAGCCTCGGATTTCAAATTTCTATATTTTTTCAATAATTGGTTCTCAAAGCTAAATTTTCAAATTCGTGTTCAGTTAGGGATGCTAGGGATAACCAATACCATAGAAATCGATATTTGCGAATTCGGGAAAAAGGTGCGTTTTGAAACCATGGGCTATAGTCCAGCAGAATTAAGCAAAACAGCCTCGAATTTCAAATTTCTATATTTTTGTCAATAATTGGTTCTCAAAGCTAAATTTTCAAATTTGTGTTCAGTTAGGGATGCTCGGGATAACCAATACCATAGAAATCGATATTTGCGAATTCCTGAAAAAAGTGCATTTTGAAACCATGGGCTGTCCAGCAAAATTAAGCAAAACAGCCTCGGATTTCAAATTCCTGTATTTTTGTTAATAAAATGTTCTCAGACCTAAATTTTCAAATTCTTGTTCAGTTAGGGATGCTCGGGATAACCAATACCATAGAAATCGATATTTGCGAATTCGGGAAACAGGTGCATTTTGAAACCATGGGCTATAGTCCAGCAGAATTAAGCAAAACAGCCTCGGATTTCAAATTTCTGTATTTTTGTTAATAAAATGTTCTCAGAGCTAAATTTTCAAATTCGTGCTCAGTTAGGGATGCTCGGGATAACCAATACCATAGAAATCGATATTTGCGAAAGCGGGAAAAAAGTGCATTTTGAAACCATGGGCTATAGTCCAGCAGAATTAAGCAAAACAGCCTCGAATTTCAAATTTCTATATTTTTGTCAATAATTGGTTGTCAAAGCTAAATTTTCAAATTTGTGTTCAGTTATGGATGCTCGGGATAACCAATACCATAGAAATTGTTATTTGCGAATTCCTGAAAAAAGTGCATTTTGAAACCATGGGCTGTCCAGCAAAATTAAGCAAAACAGCCTCGGATTTCAAATTCCTGTATTTTTGTTAATAAAATGTTCTCAGACCTAAATTTTCAAATTCTTGTTCAGTTAGGGATGCTCGGGATAACCAATACCATAGAAATCGATATTTGCGAATTCGGGAAAAAGGTGCATTTTGAAACCATGGGCTATAGTCCAGCAGAATTAAGCAAAACAGCCTCGGATTTCAAATTCCTGTATTTTTGTTAATAAAATGTTCTCAGAGCTAAATTTTCAAATTCGTGTTCAGTTAGGGATGCTCGGGATAACCAAAACCATAGAAATCGATATTTGCGAATTCGGGAAAAAAGTGCATTTTGAAACCATGGCCTATAGTCCAGCACAATTAAGCAAAACAGCCTCGGATTTCAAATTTCTATATTTTTGTCAATAATTGGTTGTCAAAGCTAAATTTTCAAATTTGTGTTCAGTTAGGGATGCTCGGGATAACCATTACCATAGAAATCGATATTTGCGAGTTCGGGAAAAAAGTGCATTTTGAAACCATGGGCTATAGTCCAGCAGAATTAAGCAAAACAGCCTCGGATTTCAAATTTCTATATTTTTTCAATAATTGGTTCTCAAAGCTAAATTTTCAAATTCGTGTTCAGTTAGGGATGCTAGGGATAACCAATACCATAGAAATCGATATTTGCGAATTCGGGAAAAAGGTGCGTTTTGAAACCATGGGCTATAGTCCAGCAGAATTAAGCAAAACAGCCTCGAATTTCAAATTTCTATATTTTTGTCAATAATTGGTTCTCAAAGCTAAATTTTCAAATTTGTGTTCAGTTAGGGATGCTCGGGATAACCAATACCATAGAAATCGATATTTGCGAATTCCTGAAAAAAGTGCATTTTGAAACCATGGGCTGTCCAGCAAAATTAAGCAAAACAGCCTCGGATTTCAAATTCCTGTATTTTTGTTAATAAAATGTTCTCAGACCTAAATTTTCAAATTCTTGTTCAGTTAGGGATGCTCGGGATAACCAATACCATAGAAATATTTGCGAATTCGGGAAAAAAGTGCATTAAGCAAAACAGTCACGGATTTCAAGTTTCTATAATTTTATCAATAATTGGTTCTCAAAGCTAAATTTTCAAATTCGTGTTTAATAAGAGATGCTCGGGATAACCAATACCATAGAAATTGAAATTTGCGAATTCGGGAAAAAAGTGCATTTTGAAACCATGGGCTATAGTCCAGCAGAATTAAGCAAAACAGCCTCGGATTTCAAATTTCTATATTTTTTCAATAATTGGTTCTCAAAGCTAAATTTTCAAATTCGTGTTCAGTTAGGGATGCTAGGGATAACCAATACCATAGAAATCGATATTTGCGAATTCGGGAAAAAGGTGCGTTTTGAAACCATGGGCTATAGTCCAGCAGAATTAAGCAAAACAGCCTCGAATTTCAAATTTCTATATTTTTGTCAATAATTGGTTCTCAAAGCTAAATTTTCAAATTTGTGTTCAGTTAGGGATGCTCGGGATAACCAATACCATAGAAATCGATATTTGCGAATTCCTGAAAAAAGTGCATTTTGAAACCATGGGCTGTCCAGCAAAATTAAGCAAAACAGCCTCGGATTTCAAATTCCTGTATTTTTGTTAATAAAATGTTCTCAGACCTAAATTTTCAAATTCTTGTTCAGTTAGGGATGCTCGGGATAACCAATACCATAGAAATCGATATTTGCGAATTCGGGAAAAAGGTGCATTTTGAAACCATGGGCTATAGTCCAGCAGAATTAAGCAAAACAGCCTCGGATTTCAAATTTCTGTATTTTTGTTAATAAAATGTTCTCAGAGCTAAATTTTCAAATTCGTGTTCAGTTAGGGATGCTCGGGATAACCATTACCATAGAAATCGATATTTGCGAGTTCGGGAAAAAAGTGCATTTTGAAACCATGGGCTATAGTCCAGCAGAATTAAGCAAAACAGCCTCGAATTTCAAATTTCTATATTTTTTCAATAATTGGTTCTCAAAGCTAAATTTTCAAATTCGTGTTCAGTTAGGGATGCTAGGGATAACCAATACCATAGAAATCGATATTTGCGAATTCGGGAAAAAGGTGCGTTTTGAAACCATGGGCTATAGTCCAGCAGAATTAAGCAAAACAGCCTCGAATTTCAAATTTCTATATTTTTGTCAATAATTGGTTCTCAAAGCTAAATTTTCAAATTTGTGTTCAGTTAGGGATGCTCGGGATAACCAATACCATAGAAATCGATATTTGCGAATTCCTGAAAAAAGTGCATTTTGAAACCATGGGCTGTCCAGCAAAATTAAGCAAAACAGCCTCGGATTTCAAATTCCTGTATTTTTGTTAATAAAATGTTCTCAGACCTAAATTTTCAAATTCTTGTTCAGTTAGGGATGCTCGGGATAACCAATACCATAGAAATCGATATTTGCGAATTCGGGAAAAAGGTGCATTTTGAAACCATGGGCTATAGTCCAGCAGAATTAAGCAAAACAGCCTCGGATTTCAAATTTCTGTATTTTTGTTAATAAAATGTTCTCAGAGCTAAATTTTCAAATTCGTGCTCAGTTAGGGATGCTCGGGATAACCAATACCATAGAAATCGATATTTGCGAAAGCGGGAAAAAAGTGCATTTTGAAACCATGGGCTATAGTCCAGCAGAATTAAGCAAAACAGCCTCGAATTTCAAATTTCTATATTTTTGTCAATAATTGGTTGTCAAAGCTAAATTTTCAAATTTGTGTTCAGTTATGGATGCTCGGGATAACCAATACCATAGAAATTGATATTTGCGAATTCCTGAAAAAAGTGCATTTTGAAACCATGGGCTGTCCAGCAAAATTAAGCAAAACAGCCTCGGATTTCAAATTCCTGTATTTTTGTTAATAAAATGTTCTCAGACCTAAATTTTCAAATTCTTGTTCAGTTAGGGATGCTCGGGATAACCAATACCATAGAAATCGATATTTGCGAATTCGGGAAAAAGGTGCATTTTGAAACCATGGGCTATATATAGTCCAGCAGAATTAAGCAAAACAGCCTCGGATTTCAAATTTCTGTATTTTTGTTAATAAAATGTTCTCAGAGCTAAATTTTCAAATTCGTGCTCAGTTAGGGATGCTCGGGATAACCAATACCATAGAAATCGATATTTGCGAAAGCGGGAAAAAAGTGCATTTTGAAACCATGGGCTATAGTCCAGCAGAATTATCCAAAACAGCCTCGGATTTCAAATTTCTGTATTTTTGTTAATAAAATGTTCTCAGAGCTAAATTTTCAAATTCGTGTTTAGTTAGGGATGCTCGGGATAACCATTACCATAGAAATCGATATTTGCGAGTTCGGGAAAAAAGTGCATTTTGAAACCATGGGCTATAGTCCAGCAGAATTAAGCAAAACAGCCTCGGATTTCAAATTTCTATATTTTTGTCAATAATTGGTTCTCAAAGCTAAATTTTCAAATTCGTGTTCAGTTAGGGATGCTAGGGATAACCAATACCATAGAAATCGATATTTGCGAATTCGGGAAAAAGGTGCGTTTTGAAACCATGGGCTATAGTCCAGCAAAATTAAGCAAAACAGCCTCGGATTTCAAATTTCTGTATTTTTGTTAATAAAATGTTCTCAGACCTAAATTTTCAAATTCTTGTTCAGTTAGGGATGCTCGGGATAACCAATACCATAGAAATCGATATTTGCGAATTCGGGAAAAAGGTGCATTTTGAAACCATAGGCTATAGTCCAGCAGAATTAAGCAAAACAACCTCGGATTTCAAATTTCTGTATTTTTGTTAATAAAATGTTCTCAGAGCTAAATTTTCAAATTCGTGTTCAGTTAGGGATGCTCGGGATAACCAAAACCATAGAAATCGATATTTGCGAATTCGGGAAAAAAGTGCATTTTGAAACCATGGGCTATAAGTCCAGCAGAATTAAGCAAAACAGCCTCGAATTTCAAATTTCTATATTTTTGTCAATAATTGGTTCTCAAAGCTAAATTTTCAAATTCGTGTTCAGTTAGGGATGCTCGGGATAACCAATACCATAGAAATCGATATTTGCGAAAGCGGGAAAAAAGTGCATTTTGAAACCATGGGCTATAAGTCCAGCAGAATTAAGCAAAACAGCCTCGAATTTCAAATTTCTATATTTTTGTCAATAATTGGTTCTCAAAGCTAAATTTTCAAATTCGTGTTCAGTTAGGGATATTCGGGATAACCAATACCATAGAAATCGATATTTGCGAATTCCTGAAAAAAGTGCATTTTGAAACCATGGGCTATAGTCCAGCAAAATTAAGCAAAACAGCCTCGGATTTCAAATTTCTGTATTTTTGTTAATAAAATGTTCTCAGACCTAAATTTTCAAATTCTTGTTCAGTTAGGGATGCTCGGGATAACCAATACCATAGAAATCGATATTTGCGAATTCGGGAAAAAGGTGCATTTTGAAACCATAGGCTATAGTCCAGCAGAATTAAGCAAAACAACCTCGGATTTCAAATTTCTGTATTTTTGTTAATAAAATGTTCTCAGAGCTAAATTTTCAAATTCGTGTTCAGTTAGGGATGCTCGGGATAACCAAAACCATAGAAATCGATATTTGCGAATTCGGGAAAAAAGTGCATTTTGAAACCATGGGCTATAGTCCAGCTGAATTAAGCAAAACAGCCTCGGATTTCAAATTTCTATATTTTTGGCAATAATTGGTTCTCAAAGCTAAATTTTCAAATTCGTGTTCAGTTAGGGATGCTCGGGAAACCAATGCCATAGAAATCGATATTTGCGAATTAGGGAAAAAAGTGCATTTTGAAACCATGGGCTATAGTCCAGCTGAATTAAGCAAAATAGCCTCGGATTTCAAATTTCTATATTTTTGTCAATAATTGGTTCTCAAAGCTAAATTTTCAAATTCGTGTTCAGTTAGGGATGCTCGGGATAACCAATACCATAGAAATTGAAATTTGCGAATTCGGGAAAAAAGTGCATTTTGAAACCATGGGCTATAGTCCAGCAGAATTATCCAAAACAGCCTCGGATTTCAAATTTCTGTATTTTTGTTAATAAAATGTTCTCAGAGCTAAATTTTCAAATTCGTGTTCAGTTAGGGATGCTCGGGAAACCAATGCCATAGAAATCGATATTTGCGAATTAGGGAAAAAAGTGCATTTTGAAACCATGGGCTATAGTCCAGCAGAATTAAGCAAAACAGCCTCGGATTTCAAATTTCTATATTTTTGTCAATAATTGGTTGTCAAAGCTAAATTTTCAAATTTGTGTTCAGTTAGGGATGCTCGGGATAACCAATACCATAGAAATTGAAATTTGCGAATTCGGGAAAAAAGTGCATTTTGAAACCATGGGCTATAGTCCAGCAGAATTATCCCAAACAGCCTCGGATTTCAAATTTCTGTATTTTTGTTAATAAAATGTTCTCAGAGCTAAATTTTCAAATTCGTGTTCAGTTAGGGATGCTCGGGAAACCAATGCCATAGAAATCGATATTTGCGAATTAGGGAAAAAAGTGCATTTTGAAACCATGGGCTATAGTCCAGCAGAATTAAGCAAAACAGCCTCGAATTTCAAATTTCTATATTTTTGTCAATAATTGGTTCTCAAAGCTAAATTTTCAAATTCGTGTTCAGTTAGGGATGCTCGGGAAACCAATGCCATAGAAATCGATATTTGCGAATTCCTGAAAAAAGTGCATTTTGAAACCATGGGCTATAGTCCAGCAGAATTAAGCAAAACAGCCTCGGATTTCAAATTTCTGTATTTTTGTTAATACAATATTTTCAGAGCTAAATTTTCAAATTCGTGTTCAGTTAGGGATGCTCGGGAAACCAATGCCATAGAAATCGATATTTGCGAATTCGGGAAAAAAGTGCATTTTGAAACCATGGGCTATAGTCCAGCAGAATTAAGCAAAACAGCCTCGGATTTCAAATTTCTGTATTTTTGTTAATACAATATTTTCAGAGCTAAATTTTCAAATTCGTGTTCAGTTAGGGATGCTCGGGATAACCAATACCATAGAAATCGATATTTGCGAATTAGGGAAAAAAGTGCATTTTGAAACCATGGGCTATAGTCCAGCAGAATTAAGCAAAACAGCCTCGGATTTCAAATTTCTAAATTTTCTAATTCGTGTTCAGTTAGGGATGCTCGGGAAACCAATGCCATAGAAATCGATATTTGCGAATTAGGGAAAAAAGTGCATTTTGAAACCATGGGCTATAGTCAGGCAGAATTAAGCAAAACAGCCTCGGATTTCAAATTTCTATATTTTTGTCAATAATTGGTTCTCAAAGCTATATTTTCAAATTCGTGTTCAGTTAGGGATGCTCGGGATAACCAATACCATAGAAATTGAGATTTGCGAATTCGGGAAAAAAGTGCATTTTGAAACCATGGGCTATAGTCCAGCAGAATTAAGCAAAACAGCCTCGGATTTCAAATTTCTATATTTTTGTCAATAATTGGTTCTCAAAGCTAAATTTTCAAATTCGTGTTTGGTTAGGGATGCTCGGGATAACCAATACCATAGAAATCGATATTTGCGAATTCGGGAAAAAGTGCATTTTGAAACCATGGATATACTCCATCAGAATTAAGCAAAACAGCCTCGGATTTCAAACTTCTGTATTTTTGTTAATAAAATGTTCTCAGAGCTAAATTTTCAAATTCGTGTTCAGTTAGGGATGCTCGGGATAACCAATACCATAGAAATCGATATTTGCGAATTCGGGAAAAAAGTGCATTTTGAAACCATGGGCTATAGTCCAGCAGAATTAAGCAAAACAGCCTCGGATTTCAAATTTCTATATTTCTGTCAATAATTGGTTCTCAAAGCTAAATTTTCAAATTCGTGTTCAGTTAGGGATGCTCGAAATAACCAATACCGTAGGAATCGATATTTGCGAATTCGAGAAAAAAGTGCATTTTGAAACCATGGGCTATAGTCCAGCAGAATTATACAAAACAGCCTCGGATTTCAAATTTCTGAATTTTTGTTAATAAAATGTTCTCAGAGCTAAACTTTCAAATTCGTGTTCAGTTAGGGATGCTCGGGATAACTTTTACCATAGAAATTGATATTTGCGAATTCGGGAAAAAGTGAACACACATTTGGAGGTAATTAATGTCTATGTGAAAGAATGTTGTTCATTTGAGTCTTACACAGTTCAATAAAAATTTTACCAGAATGCTTTAACGATTGATTATTGAGTCCTTATTTAAAACTCTCTTTCACTTCAAACTGTGAAAAATTTCCTTGAAAGTTCAGCGCCAAGTATCCCATCGCTAATTCCCAAGCTTTTCGAAAGTGTTATATTTAAATATATGTGCTTTCTCCCGGCTTATCTAATAAAGTTCATGTTTCGTTTAAGTCTTGCCATGAAAGATGGTAAAAAAATCGACGTAAATGATACATATTTTAGTAAGGCCATCGACACAACATCTCAGAAAGTTATTCTATTTAAACGTATGGTTTTCCATCGCTTTTTATATGATGAATCAAATCCTTCGATCAGCAATTTTTTTTTTCTCTTCCGCTCCTCCGCATTCGAACCATTCATGCACTTTGTTTAAAGCAATTTTCAATCCTTCTTGTCCTTCACATGGCATGATGAAACTTAAGAACAGATTTCCAAAGTACTGCGTGCGGCTTATGGTAGCCAGCACCACCTTGACCTTCACATCGATAGGGACCTGAGAAGCTTCTTATCTTTGCGTCAAATATTGTTCTTGTTTCCTGTTTGTTCCACAGTTTCCTTCATACTGCAGCTTCAATGTGATTAACAATATTTAATTCCGGTTTAAACATATTTGAATGCCCAAAATTTCATTGTTTGGTATTTAGATATTGTTCCGGATAATCACTCTGTAACTCATAAAAAGTCACAAAAATTAGATTTAATAAACTTCTTTAAAATCAGCAAAAATCAACCTCTCCCCAATATCCACGTTTGATACATGTTATCTCGCAATGAATGTCAACGGTATTATACACATGTTATATGCCGAACAACCCTTTGATCTTTTCCTTAAGACTTAAAGCTAATAATCTTTAACCACCCCCCCAAAGAACTTCTAACGCTAATGTTGTTTTATTGGTTAAAATGCTCGCACACTACTCGTACGTAGTGGCTGTGCACTGTTATCAAAGGACATTCAGTTTTTATTAATTTTCCGCAAACAATGAAAAGAGCATGAAAGAGCGGAGTAACTTTTGCGCCATTGTGACACATACACATACCCCCGGCATCCGTGGACTTTTGTGGATACGAGTTTCATTCATAAGACAAGGGAGTGTATTATCCTTTTGCAGGATACTTTGTGTGCAGTTTGTTGGTGGGGCGATATGCATATGATTAAGTAAACAGATTAGATATGACAAAGAACGCTGTAACAGTTAAAGGGAATGCTCCTTGGCGACTTTATGAAAGAAAATATCCTTTCGTTGAACAAAGCGACTTTGTTGTCCTTTTTAATTAAAATTATGATAAAAAGTCAAACAGGTTTACCTTGACGGGGTGGCAGGTTGGATCAATTATGTAAGCCTGTAGAGCAAGGATGTGATTGTTGGATTTTAATTATCTAATTGAATTTGATTTTTCCCTTATTTTGGAAATGCCATAAATGTGCGTTGAACATTTATATGTTCAAAGCTTCGAGGACGCTTTTACGTTAAGCAACCTGATATCGCAAAAAGTGGATCGTGGCTGACGTAGTTAGTACTACCATTGCCAAAGGAGAAACTTTACGAACCACGTAAAAAAGGCGATGTCAATGCTTGAATTAAAGAGTCAGTGGAGTGGGTGGCCAAAGCCATACCATAGGTTCGGATCATGAGCTCGTCTTAAAGGAAGACGAAGAAATGCATTTCGCAGGTCAGGAAAATTGCGCCTTTATACATGCAGAAAAAAGGTTTGTTCTTTTTTTCTTGTTCAAGAATTTGATCGATCTCAAGGAAATTCAACGTGGAAATGACTTAGTTAAGCGTCTGACCTGGTCGTTGTTCTGTAGTAAGAATTAGGACATTAAAAACATCCTTTGACAGTCAGTCAATGGACAATTGCAGTATCACAACATAAAGTGATTTATGTCTCTGAAGGCGGAAAATTAATCTTTTTTTTTAGTTTTTTATAATGGCATTAATTGACGCCTGACCTTTTGGCGTCTCTTTTTAGGGTATTGGAATAGGCCCACGGATGTTAATTTTCAACCTACCTATTTCCTATCAATGAAAGTCCGAATTCAGTAATAATTGGTAACAAACAAATTTTCTTGAAGAGACTTGAGGTTTTGGTGTACCTTAATAAGAACTCCTCTGATAAATATCTTAAGAAGCGACAAAATGTGACGTGTTGGGAAAGAGAGCAAAATTAAGTAAAGCTTTTAACAAGAGAAATTAATTATCATCGTTGTGTCGAATTAAAATTCGAGGTGATCAAGGATTTCGCTGCCTTGGATCCGAAGTCGATTTAAGTAATGAAACCAACACAAAAATTAAGCGAAGATTCGCTTCCGTCAAATGGTTAAGGAAAACAAGTCAGTAATAAAGCTATTCCTCGAACCACAGAAGGAGTTTTTCTTTTCTTAGCTGCTTTGTAGCTTGCAGGCATACAAAGCAAGCAGAGGAATTAGATGAAGAGTGAAATAAATAAATTACTTGCGGGCAATTTTCTGTAAATGAGTATTTGCATTCATCAAAATTCGCAGTATTTTTTAATATAATCTCATGAATACTTAGCAGCATAGATATATAAATATTTTAAAGGATGCAGAAAATATCTTGGTCACTTACGAGAAAAAAAAACACGCGCGATTTTGGTCTCTTTTCATTCAAGGAGTGTGGAGCAGAAGGTTCAACGAAAAGTTTTACGGGCTATACCACGATGTGAACCTAGCCAGTAGGTTTCGAGTACAATTTTTGAATGTTGCTAGGTTATATAGAGCATATGTATGTTAATGTATTCGACCTTTCCTTCGATGGCACTTGTCCCAGAAAGTCTAAGCTTGCTGGAGAAAAAAAATAGTTCAAGCAGAGGTTCATATCAAAAAATATTCAAATAACATGATCGGATGAAGTGTAAGCTTTCACAGCGGTAAATGAGCACCTTAGTGATAAGACGTATGGAGCACGTTCATCCGTATCGAATCCTTGAGAAGGTACAACAGTTCTCCTCTGTCTTTTCACGTCGCCTCTGAGGTAAATCAAAGCTTCTCAGCTAAGCTTCGGACGAAATTCACCGAAATTAGGTATAATCAATTTTTAAATAAAATATTCCCATAAGTCGTACAAGCCCAAAAAATTTGAGAATTACGTTTCAATTAAATGACTTTCTTGTGTTAATGTTACTCGTAGTTAGGAAGACTTTAAGCTCTTTTCTTTAAAAGTATGTTGAATCTTTGTTGTTAGTAGCTGTAGCAAAATGGACGAAAGGATTTACGGAACACACGCTCCAAAAAAATCACTTCTCCCCTCTCTCCCCTTTTCACTTCAATCCCCCACGTAACAAATCTTTTCCATACAGGTAATAAGGGAACACAACGGGCTAACCACCAGATGCCTAGGTGAAGAGCAAATAAAGTTCACGCTTACCAAGCAATCAACCAAGCAAAGGCTGAATCACTTAGAATCTTTTAATTCGTGCTTTTGTTGGGTGATTTTTCCGGATTTTGTTTAAAAAAACCAAAAAATTATTATCCTCAAAGGCTGCAATTGACGCTGGGTATTCGGCAAAGACGAGTGCACAATCTAGCATGCCAATTCGTCGGCTTAAAAATTACTCACCGACCTCATTTCTCAATCGGTCGAAAAGCGCTTAATACATTTTGAACATTATTGAGTAGTTTGTAATTTTAAAAATGAGATTTCCAGCAGTATATTCTCAAGTTAAAATAATACACATAATTTAGAAGACAAATAAAAAACAAAACAATGCTGACATTCACAATTAGACACGTATTAGGTGAAGTCGTTCCTTCAACACTTTCCAAAGCACTATTAATTCGAAGCAATTTCGATAGATCATTTAGTTTTCCAATCAATTCGAATTATATTCTCTTCAATGTCTACAGATGATACGGTCTCTAACCTACAATATGTACTTTCCACTATTTTGGCAAAAGAAATCGATAAACAAATTTCAAAGGACCTCCGCTTTCATAAATCAAATTTTCCAACGAACAAGTTCACCAATCAGTTACCACAGAAACATACGTACGAGTATATCCATGGGCTTAGCTTAAGGTCAATCCGAATCCAATGACCATAAAACTTAACCGAACGAATAAGAGACAAAAAAATCTCACAAAAGTGAATGTCCTTCGACATACCTAGCATCAGAAAAAAAAAAATATAAAACAAAAATGATAATTCAAAGCCCGTAACGCTCAATAAAAATAACGTAATCCTCTCCTGACATGTTGAATATGAAGACAAAAAAAAAATTGTATCTAACATCATCCTTCGCCGCATTGTGGGGGGTATTCTTTTAGGGCTCACTTATACAACCCCCTGTCGGACTTTTTAAACTTAATGCAATATACCGACGCTATGGAAAGCTGAAGGACATAAAACGAGTCCTCCTTTCGATGGCGGATTAAAGGAGACAATTTAATAATATGGATCATAAAGTAAGTTGGTTGCCTTTTTACATTCGGTAAGCTCTTCTTCATGTGTGGACTACTGGCTACAAAAGAAAGGGCGAATGTTAAACACCCAAAACCGGAAGATATAACAAAATTTATGCAAACGGACATGAATTTATTAAAGAAAACATGAAACAAAAATTCAGATTTTGTTTTTTTTTTCTGTTTGTTTCCAAAACTTACGAGGCGTCTGTCTTACGTTCAAGTGTCTTACGCACTTGGAATCCTTTGAAACTCGCCTAAGAAGAATTTGTTGCGATGGGAATTTGTTTAAAATAAGTTGCAGAGCTTATACCTGGATCTTTATTGCTGCCTTTGTATATTCATCGACCTTCTCAGGATTTTCAAGGTCTATGCGACCTTCGCTTGGTGCATCACTTTTGAATGTTGTGACCTTTTCGACATATTCTCGCGAAGTTTTTCCCGGTACTACCGTATCTCCTGTTGATCGAGCTGAAGTGAGCGATTCAGGAGCTGATCTTAGCTGAAAATTGAGCAATTCAATCATTTAACATTTTTGATGAGTTTCGCAATACAATTTTTAAATAAGGGCAAGCCTAGCCTAACATCGGAATATTGTCAACTTAATGCTCGTAGCCTTAGTCTATTTTATAAGAAACAAATCTTCAATCATCCAATAGTTGATGTTATGGCTCACAAAGGAATGGCTTAGGCTCTCTATGGATAAATAGGCCCTTAGCTACTCCAAGACCTTCGTTTACAAGCGGATGGCCGTGATTAGTCATACTTTTTTGAACACAAACATTAAAAATTGGAAATGTTCCCCAGTAGTGCAAACTTGATCTAGTTTTATTTTAAATTTGTATACATATGTATACATCAATTCCTGGGTCGGGTAAAGTTATAACCTTTGTTGGTGATATTGCTGTTGGCTAAAGAGATGATTTAACAATGAGGCAATCTGTTAAGAAGAAGCGTTGTCCTATGAACACATCAATACTAAGAAGCCTTGAAGTGGCCCACCTAAAGCCAAAATACACGTTTTGCTTTTTCAAAGCGGGTTTTCACATTTCAATTCTTGTACCCTTTAGAAAATACGGATGACACATAACTCAAGCAAGCGCACAGAAAGCAGATCTTTAGTAATGAATCGAAGATGGAAAAAGAAACAGTAGCAAGAGGCGTCTGTAATAGACTGCACTTATAAGGAATTTTAAGTGAATAGTGTGTCCAACTCTGTGCTGCGTACCAGGTTAATCCGGGCCGGTGGTTATTGAAAGCGCAGCTGTATTGCTGTATAGGCAAGAAAAAGGGAAGCTTCTCCGCAAACTTAGAGTTGCGAAAAGTATCCTATCCGAGCATTGTCTTTTGAGGAAACATGCAAAATGACGAACTGATAGACGCCGGTTTGTGCATACATAAAATCATTAAATTAATGTAAAATATTTAAAGTCAATCAATAATTTTTACTTCTTGTTTTTACTTACTTTTTTTCTCGAAGAGTACCTTCTATAAGATGCCTTGGAAATAAAGAGTGTAAAAAGTCAATGTCTGCGGTACAAAAAAAAATTATTTTCCATTAAAAATCACTTACTTGAATCACCAAAGCCGCTTTGTTCAATTCTTCCAAATTATCAGTTGAAAATTTCTGTAAATGAGGAGCCGTAAGATTTTCAATACATTTTTTTTAAATAATGTACAAACCACTGATGAACTTTTTACTCTAATTTTCGACTGCGGATTACTGGTCGTCTAAAAATATAAGTATGTAGTAAAGTAATTGCTTAAAGAAAAAAAACTAATATAAGTTTTAGGATGAGAAGTCATAGATAAACAATTGTAGAGCTGTCAAACGCCAAATGAAATGTCAAGTACAGAATGTACAGTCTGAGATGAACTGGCTGTCTTCCATTCTGTGTAGATTTTGGAATAAAAATATGCAGCAACATTACTACACAGGTTATCTTAATGACAGTCATGTTGGTCATACAGTGATAAATTGCATGCATTAAACTTAAACGTAAACGTGGCATAATTGTAACTTAGACTTTCAAAAGGATAGTCGATTCAGTTATTTCCAATTCCAATTCAGTTGTTAGCGTGCCAAAATAATGCTTAACACTCTTCTTGACAGGGGAGAATGAAGGAACGGACCGCAAACTCTACGAGCTAACCAATGATGTGGATATAGTCCAGAAGGCAAGAGTTCATCGACTTTCATTACCACGTCGAGCTAAGAATCTCAATCGCAATGGAAAACCCAACATCCGATTCACATATCAAGGTATTAAAGAAGCCAAGAAGCTTGTTCTTACCAACTGGCAGTAGCGTTCCTGAGTGTGAAGAATCGGTGGAGTTTTGGAGTCTTAGACGATACCTTACTTACCTTTGGGATGCGACGTTTGTTCTCTTAGATCTGTTACCGCTTCATTTTTCACTCCGTATTTTTTTTTTTTTTTTGTTGACCGTAATTTTTTTTTTTTTGTGACACTTCACTGCGTAGCTGGTTAAATAAGAAAGTATCGCACTCCCTCCAATCTCTATGCACGTCTGCTTCGTGGAAGATCTTGGCTAACACCCATAAAACCAAGTGGAAGTTTAATCGATTCAATTCGATCGTCATCTCACCTTCAGTGTGCGCCA
Source organism: Orthonevra nobilis (assembly GCA_963555765.1). Classification (NCBI taxonomy): domain Eukaryota; kingdom Metazoa; phylum Arthropoda; class Insecta; order Diptera; family Syrphidae; genus Orthonevra; species Orthonevra nobilis. Next base: position 77,136,334 of record OY743227.1, on the reverse strand, counting down.
TCTGAAATCACCACAAGAAATGCCATGTGATTCATTCCTATGGACTTCTTGTCTACAGTTGACGATTGGAGCACACTTTCGCGCGTGAAAAGGCGAGAATTGCTGTTTTAAACGCGCGTAAAGTCCACCAAATTGAGCTTTAGCATAATTATTTTAAGTTCTTTTCTAGTACTAATTTGAATGGTAGTGTTTGGAAAAAAAAACGTACACCAAAAGGTACAAATTTTGCGAAAGCTTTTCCGTTTTACATTGAGGTTAAGTACAAGAAATGTGTGCCATTCCTGGAATCAGTGTATGACGAATCTTGTTGGTGTTATAAAAAATATGATGACTGGATTATAAATGTACACTGCAAATCACTAGGATGAGGCTTTAATTTATGCTGCCGATTTTTTTAACCCCATAAATACCTGTGAGTAGTTCAATTTTCCCCAAAGAAAGGAATGCAATTTAAAGTTTACATTTTCCGGTTTTAAAACATTAATTTATTATGTTTTATCATGAAATGAGTATGCCCTCCATTTTTCGACATTGCCACTATAAGACGCTTGTGAATTGCATAGTTAATTTGTTTTTAATTGCCAAGCGAAATCTCGTCCCAGGAAGTATGAAATCTTTTAATAAACGTATCCGTCTTCAAATTGACGACCGCGGTATTAAACTTTTCGAGACAGACACGCCCAAATGAACTCCATGATTATTTAAGTCCGATGAATAGGTCGGAATACAGTTTCTTTTATTAAGCTTCTGATAACGTGTGGATGAAGGCGTTGTGTTACTATATTCTTCCTTCCGTTCTTTGTTGAAGCTAGAATTTGATTCAATAGTATGTGACAGCTCCCAACACCACGACCCCCACCACTACTTATTTCTAAAATTGTGGAAATAAAAGTTGTCGGGATTGTCCAGATTTAATTTTTTTCGTTCGAAGAGACAACGCGTGCATATTATTTCAAATTTTTACTATATTTCTTTTATTGGACTTAGTTTAGTCGCTTATTGCGTGAAATGTGAGGCAAGCAGCCTGCTTTTTTTGGGATTTTATTATTTCGGCTATGCTATACACGAGATAATTGTGTACAGAAGTAAACGGTTCTTTTATTTAGCATTCTTCTTATTTCTCTGCCTGCAAGTCCCAAATCCTTAAGAACATCTATTTTTTTCATTTTCCTGTCTTTCCAAAACAAATTTTTGTTTCAAATCAAAAAAAGGGTGCAAGATTTTTTTAGTTTCGTTTTTTTTTTAAATCTTCGGTCTTAAAATTATTCCAATGGCCTCTTCTAAGGGGCACTGCTTCTTATACAATTTCGCATCAGTAGTGTATCATTTGATTTTAGTGAATTCTTATGCAATTTTCTAATTGACTTTTAAATAAAATATCTTGCTTTTGTGTAAATATCGACGTGTGAAATTTTTCCCTTTTCGCAGTAATCTAAGTGAATCGCAGTGTTTCTATTCTGTTTTTTTTTTTGTATGGATCCATTCGTTTTTTTTTTTCAGTTCACACTTTTTGGTGATAAGATAAAGTTGCCCAGAGAAGTTCATAAAAAACATATGTATAAAATTTTTGGTCTCGAAGCTTGTCGGGCAGTCGGTTTTTGTTGGTTCACAATTACAGTCAAGTTTAAATTTTGTAATGAGTGAAGATCAGGGTTATTTGTGCATTTTTATAGTTCGGGCCGGACTTGAGCAATCAGACCTCGATGCAAATGTTGAGGATTTAAAGTCGACTTTTGAATCAATTGGAGCTGAGGTTGAAGTTATACCTGAACCAAACTTTGATGATGTAAAAAAAAAAATTACGGAGTGTAAGTAAAAGAGTTCATTCAATGTTATATCTATGATTAGGAACAAGAAGTTATCGTCACCACTGTGAATATATAAATTCAAGTATGCAATCGTGTAAAGAATAGTGTTGTGATAATAATTCATAGAAAATGTTGTTAGTCTGCCCTGCTTCCGGCTATCTAACTAAATCTGACACCAGCATGTGAATTCAATTGAAGATGGTTGTGTTTGAATAGATCAAAGCTTTCTTTCTTCTTGTGTATGAATAATTCACAGCCCCGATAGAAAAATGAACTTGTAAACGACTAAAAATGTGTATGTGATTTTTGAGTGCTTTGCGAAGAAATGTGTATCGTGCAACACGTACATACATATAATAATGAAATAGGTTTTAGGAGTGTGAGTCACCAGATTAAAGTGTATTTTCATTCATGTTTGAAAATGTTTTTTTTTCATTTTATTTATTTATTTGTTTATTTTTTTTGTCGACTTGGCGGCACACGCATGTTCAGAATTTTCGCGTTACGAAAGTTAAATTGATATTTTTTTTTTGTTTCTTAGATTAAGAGTTTTTTTCTTTTATTTGTCCATAATATAAAATTAGACTTTTAACTAAGGTTGCATATTGTCGGCTCAACAAAAGGGGCCCGATGGTTTTCTATTGTTAAATTTACAATATAATTCCTTAAGCAAAATTATTATAATGGTGACTTAATCTAAATTTTGACTACTCAATTTTCCAAATATTTTGAAAATTCTAATTGATGGTGAAAATAATGAAAATTATATTAAAACTAAATTCATGGTATTACCCTCTGTAGCATCGGTTGTCTGTTTTTTCGTAGAATTCGATCACGTGATCGAATCTTTGGTCGATGACCACCCGGGGCCTGAGGTATCTGTGTGATGGTTCGATCGTTAGCTGATTGAGTTCTCGAATCTCCGCGTTCGTTTAGTTGATATCATAATTTTTTTTTTAAAGGAACTAACTATGCGTGTTTTTTGTCACGTTTTTTTTTCATAAGATCGTGAGCCCATTTAGAATGTGAGGTCGGATTTTACCTATTTGTATACACATTTCGATAACTTGTTGCCGTCTGGAACGCATTTTTTATTTTGTGTTACATACAGAGACGTTCTTTGTCATTTTTTGATGCACAGTTCTACTCAATGAATAGTGAAGCTATGTATGTAAGTACATATGTAGGAACACGGAAGTTTGATGAATAAATTGACTTCGTTAGTTTAGTATCAATCAGCTATCCAGCGGAAGTGATGATTCGTTTTTACGCAAGTGATATTTTCATATATCAATGGGATGTGAGAGTTTATAAATATTTAAAAGAGAGTCAGGGAATTAGAATTGATATCTTTCTTGTTGACTGGGACGGTCTCAGAGGTTTTTGCATATCCATTCGATAAGAGATTCGTCGATACTTAATGCACGTGTTTTAGACAAAAGAGAAAGGTACTTAGCTTTGTCAAATGCCTTTGAAATTAAGAGCGAAACAATCTTATTTTGACCTGTAGTATGCAGAGTGGTTCCACTTTGAAAAGCTTTCGGAAATTCCCAGCGAGGAAGAAGCGAGGAAGAACATCTCTCCAGAAAAATAGGGAGAATACCATCTGGACCAGAAGATTTGTAAATGTTAAGATTCTTGAGTATAAAAATCATTGTCCCTTCGGACATTGTAGCACCTTAAGTCTTAATTGGATAAATTTGGTCCAACGGTTCTAAGCATTGCAGTAATTTCTTACTTGTGTGTCCTCTTATCGGGTTTCCTCAAATGGGTTGTCTTCGGCTTGATGAAATAAAGTTCCTTATAATAAAGAGAACAGTGATTTTGAACATATCATTTACGTCGCTATCGAGAAAGCCTAGTGCAGCTTGCGTGACATTTACAAGATTACGTCATCACTTTGCTGTCAGCATTATGCCTTCAAAGCAAAGCCATTGACATCATCACAATCTAGTAAAAAAGATCTCGATTAAGATTTATCCCTTTAGAGCTTGTTGAGTCTAAACGACTGATAAGTGAGATGTATTGCTGAGTGTGAGGTGCCGGTTCAACATCTGACTTCTTTATAGGGCCGTTCGGAGTTTTCAATACATTGTTACTGAAACTCTGAATTTGGGCGAAAAATGGTTAGGAATTGGTTCCCAAAAGCCCTCGCGCGCCAAGAACTTGCACATTATTTCAAATGCCAATACAAACATATGTATCTACGTGCCTCAGGTGTTTCTGAGTTTTTTTTTTTTATCGCTATCTACTGAAGTTCATTTGATTGTCGATCGATTGACGCTACAATAACTTATCTCTCCTCGGATATGCACTTCAAATTTGCAAAACGTCTTGATAACGACTAGATAACGGATAGAAATTATTAAGACGAAGAATTTATTCAAAGCTTAGTAAACTTTGGTGAAAACGCATCGGTTAGTAATACAGACTGTATTAAGTCTTCGCTAAACTCAAAGTAGTAAGAAGATCAACTGGCGATAACACAGCCACCCCAATTTTTCGGAGAAAACTTTGACATAGCTCCCGGTTTGAGAGCCAATGAGTCGGATTCCGTTGCTTATAGAAGGATGCCTGTCTCTGTGTGTACGCACGTACATTCGTTCGAATTCTTCCGTCTCGCTTATCGAAATGGTGACATTCGAAGCGTAGTTAAGAAATGAACACATTAAAAGATTAGGATTTAGTGGTTCAAATTTTATCACAGTACTACTGTTGAAAATAAACAGTTTCACTTGTTCTATTTATATTTATTAGTTTTTAATTGAATAAAAAAATTGAACTCAGTTTGAAAGTATTTTGCAATATACAAACATGTACATACATATGTATATAAATATTTATATACTGCAGCACAGAAGTTATACGCAAAAATAAATTTGTGGTAACACTCAGAAAGCACACAACGACGAAAGGTTAATGGTCTGCCACAAGGCACAGTTTCGGCACCAAAACTTTTAATATTCATGTTTCTAAAGTATTTAGGGATTTGGATAGTTCATGGCTCAAAAATAAACGAAATACAAAACGAACTTCAAATAAAGTTCGATATTCTCCAATCATTCTGCCAAGACTGGAAACTGAATAAAAACAGATTTTAATTTGAAGCAATACTGTTCCGCACCCTTATAGGACAGGGTAATTCAGACTTGCGACGCAATAGGAAAAATATGGTTATAAAAACTTCCAATAAACCTCACTTGCGGCATTTCGTCTCTAACAAAAGACTATTGGATGCTTCCGGTGTGTCCAGAATTGAAAATGCTTTTATTTTGGAACTTGTGATTAATCATTTCGCGCGATCAGCGATTGTTGTCTAGTTGTCTAGGTATTTTAGGAATTCATTGGAAAGTGAACGCATAACTCCTGAGTCATTTATATCTGGATGCCCATGGCTATTATCAGACACATTCAGGGGATGGAGCCTTAAGCTGGACATGCATGAGCGTAACTGATGGAGATATAAATAATGACGAGGGTAAACCATGAAAAATACTGGTGGCTAGATTGGGGATTTTTTTCTTTTTTGGTTTATTTTATTGTCTTAGGTTGTAGGTTTATTTATTCATTCAGAGGGTTTTTTTTGCCTCCACCTTTTCGTCTCATAATTTAAATAAATATTGTTACACGAAAATTTGTATGCTATTGCAAATCATAAAATAAGTTCAATTATGGGAGACAACATCAGCTCGGCCATTTACAATTGTGTTTAAGCGTTTATCATGTTTCTGTGGTAAAAATAAACGTTTATATAAAGAGCGGAAATAAACAAGAAATTAAAAAATAATGGAAAAACATTTAGGAAGTCAACACTCCTGAGTATCTCAATTGTGATTGTAACAAAAATAATGGCTACATGTTAATAAAATATCAAGAAACTTGGTTTAAATTATTCCGGAAGAGCTTCCGGGACGCAATTTTAATTTATGATTATGATATGAAATAACTGTTCAACATTTTAATAAAAAGCTTTATTTTTCTTATAATTTTTTTTAGTATCAGAAAAGGACTTCACAAATTACACCTATGTAACAATAGCTTATTTTGCTCTTGGACAAGTCGGTGTAGTAAAAACTGCTGATCCGGAAAAAATCATAAGAGTCGAAGCTGACATCTACGAACCATTAACCACCAATCCAACTTTGGATCAGAAACTCTTGTGGTTGATTTTTTCAGACAGCAGAGTCTACAACAAGGTGGATTTCGATGCTCCGCCAAGACCGTCAAAACTCTTTTTCATAAAGCTTTATGCTTCAGTGGAGCGTAAGTGTTTGCTTATGGCGTTTAATTTTTATTTAATCTATTTGTTTTTCTTTTTACAGAAAGTTCTACCACTGTTGGTGAAGGAAAAAAATCTGGACTAATAGGTTCACTTTGCAGAATTCTAAGGGGGCAATTTAGGAAAAAAGACGTTTTGAACATTGTGAGCGAAGCTGCCGCTATGGCCGGAAATGAAGCAAAAGAACCAGATGTTAAAAGCCAAACCCATGTCAAAAAAAACTTTTCTGCCAAAATCTATCTACATGGTGGATTTAAGACCACATAAAACACGAACAAGGACGTTGAAAATAGCAGTGGAGCGTTGTTATGACTTTGAAAAGCAAAAAAAATGAGACACCATTTCGGTATTACACTTTTTAGAAGTTTATGCCAATCACTAAGCGAATACTTTGAAAATATATTCCTTAGTGTTAGAATAAAGAAAGAGATTCAATTAATGTTATCTGTTTGAAAATTATTAATAAAGGCATTTTTACAAGAAATCCAAATACAAAAAAATCCAAAATACCATGCGCAGTCAGATTTAGTGGTGCTTGAGTTCCAACAACGATGAAAACCTTTGGTCTTTGATCTTTCTTGTAGCTGGAAAACCAATTCGTAATTCTTTGGGATCTGATATGCAATCGGGTTCAGACCACGATAAAAAAATGAAAGCGTGTCAGATGCATTTACTGATAAAGAGGATGTACCACAGGGAGGCACCACGAGGCCACTTCTATTTTTATTGACGAATAATGATCTTTTCGAAGAAGTTTAAAACTGCAACTGCGGATAGGAACGCTATTCTCTTCGCGTCTCCAGTAAGGCACTCGACTTTGAAGACTTATGTTATTAGTTTGAAAATTGACTGATCAGTCACAAGTCATGGGATTTGTTTCTATGATAACAAGCGTTAAAAGCGTAAAAGACCCCCTGTTAAAAGAGACAAATACTTGTCCATTGAAGTATTGAAGCAGTTATTGAGAATGTAATTTAATCAGAGGACGTAACGTAGATATTGAACTGGAAAGATTTATAGGGCAATATTTTTGTTTCAGATAAGTTTAATAGCTAGATCTTGGGAGCACAGTTTGAGGAAACATCGGCATTATTGGTGACATTGTTTATGTTTTATTCCAACTACGCTTGTAATCGATACATATTCCGAGGATGGAAAGTGTTTCGGATTCAGCAATGCTCTGTCATTTTTAAATATTAAGATAGCATTGAATTTTAGAGGCAGTCAGCTCAACCCTGATATTAGATAACCGTGATATTATGCGGATGACATCAGTTTCTAATGAGATTAACATCATTATTTGTTACAACATTTATATTGAACGCTATGAAAAGAAGTTTACATTAGCCTATTCACAAGTTTTTTTCAAAATGCAAGCAACAAAATGGTAGAAAAGGAGAAAAAGAAACACAAGTATTTTCGCACCTCAAGAACTTTGAGTATGAGTTAATCATTAACATGGAATACTTAACGCGCTCAAGCACAGATCGAGACGATGCATAGTCTTAAAGTGTTAAACAAGAAGGCGGCAAACAACTCTGCTTTGTCCAAATAAGCGACGGCAGAATATCAATGTTAATAATAGTCATCGAAAAAGAAAAGTAATCCCACAGAAAGTGCCATGAAAGTATCTAGTGTTAAAATTGTCGTACAAAACTATGCGTAAAGAACACGCAATACGTTTTCATACATGTTCCCTATATAATGTTCAAGTATATTTTTTAAACGAGTATTCAAGACCTTCTTTTAGACTTATGCAAAAAGATGAAGAGTAGAGGAAGTTTTTTTTTTAAGCCTGGGCAACGAAGTATTTTTATGCATTCTAAATTTACGGTCTTCGTTCTTCTTCTTCTTAATGCTTCTTTGTTTTTTTTTTGTCTTTAATTTTCTTTTTTTTTTTAAATTATTCTTCGTTCTTTATTCTTATTTCTTTTTTCTTAGTTTTTAGTTCTAAGTTCCTAGTTCTTAGTTCTTAGTTCGTAGATCTTAGTTCTTAGTTCTTAGTTCTTAGTTCTTAGTTCTTAGTTCTTAGATCTTTAGTTCTTTGTTCTTAGTTCTTAGTTCTTAGTTCTTAGTTCATAGTTCATAGTTCTTAGTTCATAGTTCATAGTTCTTAGTTCTTAGCTTTTAGTTCTTAGTTCTTAGTTCTTAGTTCTTAGTTCTTAGTTCTTAGTTCTTAGTTCTTAGTTCTTAGTTCTTAGTTCTTAGTTCTTAGTTCTTAGTTCTTAGTTCTTAGTTCTTAGTTCTTAGTTCTTAGTTCTTTAGTTTTAACTTCCGAGTTTTTAGTTTTTAGTTTCTCAAGAGCTAGTCCTGATTTCTTACGCTTTGCCTTAAATTTATGTTTGAAGCTTGCTGTTTTAACTTTTTAGTCACAATGCACACATAGTAAACTTGCAATTTTGACAAAATTGAGGAAAAACCCAACTCAATATACATACCTCAAGTGATTTTAAAGTTTCTCGCACATGGTAACCACGGTAGACCCTCTGTGAAATTTAAACGTTAATTTTATAGTTAAGGAAAGGAATATTCGGAAATAACTTGTATTATGATTGCCGATTGATGTCTTTCCCTTAATTCTTTGTTTGAAGCAATCAGATTCTTAGTATCCAAATAAAGGTCTTCAGTGTCCAAAGTACCCTAGAAAAGAAATAAAAAAATAAGAATAAAACAGGGATTCAGAATATACTGAATTTTTTAAAGCATGTTCTCCGAAAAAGATACAGAGACCTCATATAGAACCTAGCAGACGGGTTAACAAGATGCTTCTTCAGATTTAACTCGGCTCTATTTGGTGAGATTAAAATCAAGATGAAGGAATTGGTCATCGTGACAATAGGGACAGTATTTCGGTCTGGGGTCGCTGGACAAAAGTCGAAGAATTTTCAGTAAAAAAAATGAGATCTGAGAGCTCCTTGACCATCACCATAAAAGCTTTCACCTTATGTTCTCGTCTATCATATAAGAAGCAAAGTTACTTAAAGGAAACCAAGCTTTGCTGACTTGACTTTAAGTCTATAACATGTAAAGGGGGAAGGGTTTCTTAATATAAATATCCGATTTCCAGTGAAGACAGCGAAAAATAAAACCTATGCCTTTTTTAAATGACATGTTCTTAGTTGGTTTTATTTGTAATATGTTTGGTACCGTGTTAAGCGCGAATTTCAATGTTGTGTTTACACCCGTTTGTTGCCCGAAGCAGTTCGATGAATCATACTATAGCAGTTAAGATCCACTGAGTGATTACCCGTCGTAAGTATTTTCAGACCTCTTGCCTCGTACATCGACATTACCCTCCCACCTAAGCTTAAAGTCAAAAACAACACCAAGGAATTAAGCCGGATTTGAAAGAAAAAAGGCCGCTCAGCAACATAATTCGACGAATATTTTGTTTTTAGTACAAAATTTCTAAAGATCGAGAAATTTTAAAAAAATTTAGAAGGCAACAAATCAAAATAGCTAATAGAAGATAACTCACCTCAATAGCGGCTATGTAAGTCGCGACAAACTTTTTATAAGCCCACTGAATTGCCGGCCTTGAACGTAAAATTTCAACCTTTGTAAGATCACATTTCCTGACAAGTTCGTCCAACAAATCATCCGCATGGAAGGTAATGTATCGCGGATCCTCGTTTCGCCTCCTCTTAAGTTCAATAAAACGACGAAATGTGATTTCCATCACTTCTAGGAAACTATCAGTTTTGCCAGCTGGAAAATGACACTTAAGGAACTGATCATAGATTTCATCAGTTTTAAGAATTGCCTCTTCAATAACAGCCATTGCAACTAAAGGAAGGTTTAACCGATTAGATTTGTGCAGTTTCCCATGGACCCATACCTACTATTGCACTTATCTCGTGTCTTGACCATAGCCTCAAGATAGTCGGCTATAAACTTGTAAATACAATCCAATGACGGCTGACATCGCAGAACCTCCCGTGATATGTCCGCCATAAGTTCTTGAAGACCATCAGGCATTTTCAAGACATGGCAACGAGTTTTTTGCCGATGGTGTAGAAAATTCATATTATTGGGTTGCGATAAAATATGTTTTTCAAAATGACAGAACGATTTATGTATCTTTTTAAATCAGAAAAAAATATTAGGGCTGCTTGGATTTCTTTTGTATTTTAATTGAGGACTGATAAAATACAGTACCGAACTACTTATATATGCTGAGTTCCACAAAAGTCTGGGTACAGAAAGTCTTGTTTCAACATTCTTACCACCCTACTGCTTCATTTGCAGATTCTAAAGAGCTGCAGAGGTTGCTCCAGAAGCTTCTTTCAGATGATATTATTCCTTTAAGTTTGAATTCAATACGTTGACTATTCTGTCAAGCCATCTTTTGCAATATTTTCTCTTAGTTCATTGTTCGCAAATTTTTGTTCGATGTTATACACCTTGCCGTTATAGGCCTGGAGCTTATCCGATATCAATGAACGTCTAACACCTGATTCAAATTGGTTAAACGACCGCCATGCATGGGTGTCCTGGCGTGGGGAGCCCAATTTTACGGATCAAGTCCTACTAGCGTTGCGCAGTCGTCTTAAAAACTTTAATCAGCTCGGTTAAAAGCTGCGCCTGCCGAACCAAGCTCATTAAGTCTAGAGTCCAACCCAGTTCGCTCCAGATTGTGTATCTTTGTTGGCCTCTAAGCTGGTACTCATGTTTTTCATCGATTTTTAATAATTAATAATTTATAATATATTGTAAAATATTTTTAAGGAAATATTTTTAAATCTGTTGCCCAAATTGGTCTGCAGGTGAATGCCTAACAAGTTGAACATCTAGATGGCGCCACACAGCCATGTGCTCATTTTGACAATTTACAATATCTGACATCTGTCATAAGACGTGTACAAATTAATTTTTGTTTTGCTTTATTTTTCTTCATTTCTTACATGTTTCGTCACAATTAAGAGACAAACCATAAAATAAGATTATTTTTGGCCTTTAATAATGTCGTCGGCAAGTTTAGCTAATTTAAATGTCGACGCACTATTTGAACAGCACAGTGTTGCTGAAATTGACATTGTGCAGAAGAAAATTCAAGCGGATGTTGAAAAAAAACGTGAGGAACTCCGCACCATGGTTGGGTAGGTCGAGTTTAACTTATATGCTAAATGCATGTAAACAATTCATGTTCTGCTTCCAGTGAACGCTACAGAGACCTTTTAAAAGCCGCCGACACTATTGCCACAATGCGCGAATCGTCTGCAGAACTTTGCACCCAAATTGAAAGTATCACGGCGAACTGTCGCAGTCTCAATGAGAAACAACTAATTGGCTTTAAAACGGAAACAGATGCGACTAAATCCCGATCGGCAAATAAACAATTGAATAACTATTTTAGTACGGTGGTGCAAATCAAATTGTTAACCACTTTACCCGAAATGATATGGAGTCATATCGATAATGAAAGATTTTACCTGGCTACCGAACTGTTCATATTCAGTCGACATATCAGCACCGGTCTGCAGCTGGATGTTAATAACTCATTGATTCAGTATTTTCCAGTGGCCAAAAAGCAGTGGGAGATATTGAAACCGTTTCATTTGACGATAAAACAAAGTGTACTGTTGACGCTGGAGCGTGAGGAACTGTCACCCGAAGTCGCTGCTGATTGTTTGCTCAGCCTGTTATTGTTGGAGAAGGGAAATTTGAATGGAATCTTGAAGACTTTTGTTCAGCTCAGATGCTCGGCCTTCTTGGGCAGCATGGTTAATGAAGGAGACGATCGAAAAAGAGTCAAGGACAGGATACTGGGAAGCTTGAGAGTGTTCAACTCGACGGTACAACTTGTGCACAAGTGTTTTTTTGGTAAGTACCCGAAGAAAGGTCGGATTTTACGGAATATTTTCCTTTAGACGCCACAAAGAATTCTGCTTGTATTTGGGCACCACCATATTTAGTGCCACGAACATATTTTTTTAATAAATGGGATTTATAAGTTAAATAAAGCTTATTTATTCTTTGCAGAAAACAAAACTGGTCTTATTTCACGAAAGCTTGACGAATTGGGAAATGCTTTGCCAACAATCGCACTTATCGATGGACAGGATGCACAGTTTGCTTACATGCTGCCCGATATTATTGCTAATTTCCGCCCCAAATTCGACTCTCTTACTCTGAACGAGGAACTTGTTAAGAGTACCATCGAAGACTGGTTAAACGACAGTTCGAGCATAGCAGACATTCATCTTAAAACTCTTTTTGATCTAGTTTCATCAATGAAAATAATACAGGAAATAAAAAAGGATGCTGTATCCCTGAAGCGCGACCCCAGTTGGAGCTACATCTGCGAGACATTTGGTGTGGCACAGAAATTGGATTTCTATGAATTTCAATACAAGCCGCTCATTAATCAAAGAATACGCCAAATCCTTCAACAGTCTTGGGTAAAGGCCACTGACGGTTCCTTTAGTAAAGTTGAAACGATACTTAGAAACACAAATTCATTTAATAATGAATTATGGACCGAGAATTCTGCTGATCTTCCGCTAAGTTTAAAAGATGCTCTTAGTGAGGACAAGAAAATTAAGAAACTCCTGATGAAATCGAAAGGGTTCCATGGAGAAATCATAGAAATTTGCTCCGATCTCAATGAACAACTAGCTGGAATAGTGTCCGAAATGAATATTCTTCTTGAGGAACAAGGAACCAAAGCCGATGAAAAGGTGTCGTTAGCGGACTTCCTTAAAGAAACCAGCGAGGAACAGATACATAAACTCATAACCAATGTGAAGAGTCTTAATTGTGATAAACAGCTACAGCAGTTGTTGTTTTTAGTGCGACTTTTTTCTGCCATTGTAGAGCTATGCCCCAATTTAAGAGTCTGCCTTTCACAGTCGTATTATGATGCCACAAGTTGGGCTACACAACCCATTACGGAAAAGAAAACCTTAGAACACTGGACGAGGGTCTGCAATCTGTTAGAGGATGAAGCTTTCGTGATGTGGAAACGTGTTTGTGAATTAATTCTCGAACAAAATCCAGTGGAGTCGGTGATGGCACTTCGAATCGGAAACGCTACTATACTCGAGGATTTTACTGTGCGTTATTTGTTCGCTTTTCACTGTTTTGGTTTTCTTAAACAAATTTTCTTTACAGAATTGGGAGACAGTGACAATAGAGCAAAAAGACGAGCAGGATAACCCCATTCAATCGACATTCCGTATACCTTGTCAGCCGCGTATTTCACTTCAACAGTACCTTTTTTCCGTTACGAACGCACTTAATACAGTAATTCCACAAACTTTGCCGCAGAAAGTACTTCAAGTCTTCAATTCACTTCTTGTGCAATGCTTCCTGAGTCATTACAAAACTGTGGCAGACGACAAATTCACAGCTTCCAGTCAGAACACGGCCCTACAACTCTACTTTGACGCCAAATGCCTTCAGTCAGTGTTTGCGAGTAGAGATGATCGTCTTGTGATCGATGAATTTCATTCTATAACAGCTCGACTTAAGGATTGCATCGATCCGTTTGACTTTGAACTCTTTAGCGAACATATATCAACGAATGTTAAGAAGTCAGTGTCGAAAATGCATTGCCAACTGGGAGTTATTATGCCACATCTATTACACAATTTAAATACAGTTGGGCAGCAGGAGAAGGATCCCAATGTATTAACGCTCAGTTCGAATGGATCGACGTCGATTTGGTTCCCCTTGCTGCCAATTATTGCACCAGGAGCTGCGAGTCTAGTTAGTAAATCATCTGCCCCAGCGATCTTGGAAGCGGAGAAGGTAAGCTAAGATAACGAGTGTGAGCAGTAGGATATGGGAAACTAGTTACTTGTTACTCATTTAAATTTCTTTCTTTGAATTTATTTTTAGGACTTCAGGTCCTTTGAGTAGTACTTCCATCAAGTAATGCTTCTGTGTTATGTTATGTGTAAGAAATGTTGGGACTGACTTTGTTAAGCACTTGTAAGGATAAGTTGTCGTTTGAAAGTGTTTATTAAACCGCTTGGTCAGTGTCATTGCATGAATACATTTTGTGTCTGTGTTAAACGATTACGTATTGAGAGCTTTTTAACAATTTTACGATTTAAGTGTGACGTTATTTCCTTTGCTGCTTGCCAATCATTCCTGTTTCGTATTAATACTTGCGGTAAAAATAAGTTTTTCATCCGGCTTTGATATCAATTCGCGTGTCGTGACTCGTGAGCTAAGACTCTTAAAGGACTCAAGCAATTTCAGTAACGTTTTTGCGAGTCTATGCTATTGTATGATGAGTATTAATGAATATTACAATTATATCTAAATACAGTTGACTCCGTGTGTCGTTTTTCACGGGAGATCAAAATTGGTTCGGATAAGAGGGATTTTCAGCATCCTTCTCTTCAGGTCTGTCCTCGTCATCCCTTGCGTTACCTGCACGAAGTATTTCCAAAACTGTTTCCGGATCTGGTTCTTTTGTGGCTATTATTCCATCATCAATTTCACTATGATCATTGAAATTCATATCTTTAACATCAAAGTCTGTTTGAACTACATAGTCTGTTCCAGATCCGCTCGATTTCATTGGTGCGGAATTTTAGCTTTATCGTCACATTTCTCAGGAGTAAATCCAGCTTTAACGAAAGAATTTTCAATTTTTAATGGAGTTAAATCCTGTATCCACGCTTTTAAAATTTCGTGATATCTTGTAGTCCGCCTTCTTGGTTTCCCAAACCTTCAAAATCTTTGTCAGAATACGACAAGTGTAGTGCACTTTTAAATTTAAGAATTGGGGTCATGTAAGGAGGGAAGTACACAAGTTTGATGAATTTTAGTTTATACTGTACTATTTTGGGTGAGCTATTCAGTTGTCTACTAGGGACAATTCCTTCCGCTTAGATTTTCCAAATTTCATCCAGTTTCAGAAGCCACCATAAAAAATATCTATCGTCATCCAAGAACGTCGATTGGCTACATAATCCACGGGCAATGAATTGATTTTGTTAAGCGAGGATTTTTGCTCTTTCGGATGTTTCTTTTCAAGTTATGTTTGATTCGACAAGGCAAGACTTTTTCTTTACTGTGCTTGTCTCCAAACCACTTTTCCACTTCAAAAGCCAAAGTACGAAGCGGCAGACATTTGAAGAGAACTCCTGTCTCATAGACATTGAAAATGTCTTTTGGTTTGAATCATACGACAATCTCCAGGAGCTGTTGTTTCCATTCTTTTACTTTTGATTTATCGACTGAAGCACTGACACCGGGTAAAACTTTGCCAATAATTTTATGCCTGATTTTAAATCTGCTCAGCCTACCATTACTTGCCTCGAAATTAGGGTAACCGAGACTGTTTGCAAATTGAAGCGCTTTTTTTTTTAATATTTAACCACTAACTGGAAATTATTGCCCCCACATTTTTACACCATTTTAAAATGGCATTGTCAACATTATCAAATTCACACAATATTTTCCGCTTAACCTGGCAACTTGAAGCAGAACTATTGTATCCAAGCTTTAATTGTTCCCTTGAGACCATATCGGCGAACGGGTACTACTTGGTATGCCACAATCTTCAGCAACGATTCTCTTTTTTTTTTATGTGTTTTCTCAAATTCCTAAACCAAACGGATCTCGGTTCGTCATTGATATTATATTCTAAAAGTGTTGTAATGTAATGTTAAACAACCAAGCTTCTTAAATTTCACATTTCTTCTGCTATTTTTAGGGATACAGCTCAACATAGCTTAAAAACAATACAATGATCAATGAAGATTTCCAACGATATGATCGCGAGATAACTTTTCGGATAAAGATCGACTGTTTTCAAATGAAAAACAACCTTCATGTTTGTGGACTTATGTAGCTATTTGCTTTACCCAAACTAATTTTTCTTTTGCTTGATTTATAACAAGATAAACGAGGTAGAATTCGGTTTGTGCAAAAGCAAATCAACCTTCTGAGTGCCAAAATTGATCCGATAATGTGGGGTTTATGTTCTTTGTATTGTTTTTTTTTTGAATGCATAACGCTAACAGAATGAAGATTTTGCAAATCTTTTCTCCTCATGTTAGACTTGTTGATGTGTACTCAAAAAAATCGTGGAGCTTAATCGTTGAAATAATGTAGAGTATTTATTAACTATTTTTGATCTTTTGTATCTATGAAATTTTTGTTTGTTCCCAATTGCTAGTTTTTGTTTTTCTGCCTAAAATCAAGTTTAAGTTCAATCCAATCGTCCATGAAATTTAAGGTTTTTTTTCCTTCCGCAGACACCAACACGCAAATTAAACCGCAAAACGGAATCTTCACGAAGTCAAAAGTCTGGAGCAGCAGCATTTTTCGGAGCAATGTCACAAGAATGGTTCCGATAGCTCCAATTCAATCCAATCCAACTGTATTAACCGGTGCAATATAAGAAATAAATTTATTAAACTAGATATTTATTCAAAAAACCAGTTTATTTCAGTTTATGTATTCGAAAATACATCATTTGTTTGTATAACTTATTTACAAAATTTATTTTCTTACATTATATCTTTTACAAGTTAAAATTAATTTTAATTTTTTTCTTTTATCAGATCAAAAAAATTAGCATTGTTAAATCACTATCCTCAATACAAGAATCAATATGAATTAACAATTGCTAAGTAGCTCTTGCTACTTCTTACCACCCTTTTTTCCACCTCCACCGACGGCGACTGGCTTTGGCTCGGCGGCTTTCGCTGGGGCAGCTCCAGCCTTTGCCTTTCCACCAGCTGCTGGAGCAGCAGTAGCCTTATCAGCAGCTGCAGCGGGTGCTGCACCCTTCTTCTAAAATGAAAACAAAAAAAGAAAAACGAATGATTAAATCATATTTTATTTCTAGAATTTGAAATATCTTATTTTGCGTTTTACAAGTGAGTTCAGAAAAGAGCCTGCTCATGTTTCTAAATTGGTTAAAAAAAAAAACTCAATGCAAAATAAATACTTCAGGCTAAATTCAGATATAACTTGGAGTTCTGCCAAAAACAATAAATTTTTGCCTGTTTGTAAACAAACTTAGCAATTTTTATCTTTCTTTTTTGTTGTCCGCGGGCATCTAAAAATACGAACAAAATTGTAATCTTTCGCCGACCATGAAAACTAAAAAACCAAAACAAACCGGCATCATAATTTTGCCTTTAACACGATTTCTTATCGATGGGGACGACCAGTTAAATTGGACAAACTCCAAAAGAAGACGTGTGCTTATGGAAATAGTTTAGCAAGTTCAATTATGTAACTGCAGCTGTTCATGAACATATCTTGTGCTCTTTAGTGCTTGTACGGCTCGGAATGTTTATATCCGCATTTCCTAAACATAGGGAAAAAACTATGCCCTTGATTTGATACGTTCTTGCGATGTGAAGTTTTATTTTGTTATTGCACAAGCTTATGATATATTTAGTTAGGAAGGTACATAATACCTTTTTGAGTTAATATCATTGTTCAGGCCCAATATGCCGTCATCCAAGCGACGTTTACGAATTGATATTCAAATTAACGTGGAAGACAAAAATATACGCTGTCGACAAGAGAAGTATTGGACAGATCCAATACCAAATGGGACAAAACATCATCGAGAGCAGAATAGGTGATTATTAATCTTAGAGCAAGCATAAGCTTAACAAACAACACCTTGGTAGAGATTGGACGAAGACAGATTCAACTACAAGGGTAAACTGGAAGTAGTATTTCCGGAACCTTGGGAGACGGAAATCAACTAGAGATGAGGCTCAGATCCTGAATTGATCAAGTGATAAGAAAAGGAAGTACGAACTTTAGATGTACGAGAATATTTATTGACTATGATCTTTTCCGTGACCGCATCCTTTAATTTTTTAACATACAGTGGTCCAACAGATATCCATGCTTCCTTTTTCACATTCGGATATGGTATGTATAGAAAGGTGGATAAAACAAAAATAAAGAACAACATTACGCATAAACAGGTGGTTTCTCGATCGAATGTTTTGAAATCGTTCAAATAGACCTTTGATGAGAATAGCCAATGAAAAGGTGAACAACCTACATAACGAAAATAAAATCTATTTAAAGAAAGTTCTGTACGTAGTTTCTCACAGTTTTAAGATGTGCGTTCGCGGACTTGTTTTTATTTGGCAACATGCCTCCGGATTTTTGTGACAAAATCACCGATGACGTAAGATGCTAAACGGAAAGCGTGTTCTAATAGCTAAAGTTTTTTTTTTTTTTTTTTGTTTAGGGTATGTCCTTACGCAATAGGAGTATAAATAATTTGGAAATGTTTTCCAAAAACTTGATAGAATTCTTGTTTGTTTTTCAGAGCTATTCGAGATTTGTATTTTAATGTGGGCCTTGCTACAATATGCTTATTGCTCTTAAGGCTTCGGTAAGGCTAAATCTTACAACTATTCTGGACTCTAAAATA
Source organism: Orthonevra nobilis (assembly GCA_963555765.1). NCBI lineage: Eukaryota > Metazoa > Arthropoda > Insecta > Diptera > Syrphidae > Orthonevra > Orthonevra nobilis. The sequence goes on along the minus strand of OY743227.1, from coordinate 77,117,871 downwards.
AATGAAAATGTTCGTGGTCACGTTGAGAAAAAATCCTACTCGCTGAATTTTGGTCTCTTTTATGACATAGGTGGAGGAGGAAGCAGCAAACAGGTTGGATGAGAACCGGTCCATCCCGTACTGCAACATCGAAATGAGTAAATTTTGCAAGACTTTGAATGCCTTTTCTTCGCTTTAAAGAATTGCGTTAAATATGTTTACCAGATACGCTGTTTTTGTAGTTGATCAAATCGAATATTAATTTTCTAAAATGGCCCAAAGATCAACGACCAATTAAATTCTTTTTCCAACAAAATCAAATCCTAGAAAAAGGACCAGCGATTTGAAGTCTTAACTCACCAAATCTGTAAAATTGATCCAGTGCTACCACGAAAAACATATCTTTCCAGATGCTGTGATTACAGTCCCCCTCAGCCCTCCATCATAGAGGCTTTTATGGCAATGGAAAAACAGGTGAAAAGAGTTGAAGTAATTCAGAACACATCACAATGTAAATGTTTTCTACAACGCGAGAGGCTTTCGTCCAACGCCTTGGAAGAAAACTCAATGTTGGCGGCACTAACTTCTGAGTTAACACTTCATCACTGAAATTGGGAACTTCAGTTTGTCGAAAAAAAGGACATAAATGCATAATATTGATTTGGTGGGCTGCGGTACGATAGGCAGCATAACGAGCAGGAGTTGAAAACTAATAAAAGAAAAACTCCTCTTCAAATATTCATTTCCTTATATGAGGAGATCGAATGGAAGAAAAGATGTAAACCAAATTTGGTTCGGCCACATCGTGCGACTGGACAATAGCGTTCCAGCAAAGAGGATCTTCGAAACCCATATTAAAAAAATCGTCAACTCAATGAACAAACATAAATCAAAATATACAAAGAAATAAAAATATTAAAAGAGAGATATAATTTTTGAATGCGTGGTGTAATTAATTAATTTTCTTCAAAAAGTAATTATTATATCTTCTTTTTAAAAAGCCATATAAAAGTTTGTATGATACTCAATAATTTTTTATTGGCTCAACCAATCTTTTCAACCAAAGAAAACAGATCATATTTATATCGTCAATAAGCGTGCAACAGACAAAACAAAAATTAAATAGATAGACCCTAAAGGCGGCATATAAAATATGTTCGTATTTGCACGAAAAAATTATTTTATTATATATCAAATTAAGATAAATTTTATTTCATCAAATTTTTATGTGCAATAACTTTAAAAAATGAATCATGTGAATGATTGACTTCATTTCAATATATAAGTAATAATAAAAAACAAACGACTTCAACTGAATAATAAAAGACTGGAAAGAATTGAAGCTGTCTAAAAATATTGAATCCTTTGACTTGAAGCCTTTTGATTGCTCCAAGCAGTTCGCAGTACAATAACTTCAAAATAAATGGTGAATGATTTTATAGTAATTTGACGGTTTCTGTTCTCATTACATTAATAACAATTAACAAAAAGAATGGGACTTCACCGAATGAAATCCAAGAATACTGCATTGCTTTCCAGCTCTTCTTTAAAAATTTGCAAAAGTATAATTGCCAAATCCCACATATTAGGATTTTTGGTATTCAAAAGATAAAGAAAAACAAAATTAAAATTATACCAAACTTTTACATACATACACAGCTAGTAAGTATTTATATTAAATTTATTTTTGTTTTTTTTTATATATTTTCCAAGAGTTTAAGCAATAAAGTACGTGTTTACTACCTTATAAAAGCAATTCATAAATTACGACTCGAAATCATGCATAATCGATAGTTTTGAAACAATAAAAAGTAAAGCCACGAATTCGCGGTTGTTTAGAACTAAAGGTCAAATTCTGATATAGAGATGCTAATTAATAATTCTTATGTACCCTTGATTGCGATACTAATGCTGTGCCTCTTCCTCATGCCGACCATCAATAATAATATTTCGTATACAGACGCCGTTCCTATTACATACCAACGAGGGTTGAAAACTTAAATTTTTTGTTTCTCGTTTTTTATGCGAGTATCTATGCGTTTGGCACGTACGCCATCTCACTCAAGTGATATGCAAAAAAAAAAGGAATTTAATTTTTTATTTGCAAATTATTATTACATATATGAAAATAAGTATTGGACTTAAAACAAGCAACTCATTTGGAGGTATTTGAATGATTCATTTAATCTGTAACCGAAAAACAAAAATTCGAAGCGTTCTGAAAAATCTATTGCCTGTGGCGACGTTACTATTCTAAAAGGTACCCCTCTAATATTGGTTCGGGGGTGGGCGTCCCACTATCTGGAACGCAGCAAAACAGCAAAGAATGTCACCTTCAAGGTCATTTCGATAAACCGAAAAATATGTATCTCATCGGTGAGATACTTGGATACATACAACGTATCAGAACACAATCACTTAATTTTTATATTTAAATTAATTTGTTGTTAAACTCACATTTCCGCCACCTTTCTTATTTCCCATATTTCTGATTTGGTATTAGTTGATAGCTGCAAGCTAACTGAACGTACTGATAGGCAAGAAATAAACAATTTTGTTTTTTGGAGGTACTGCTGCTAGAGTGCGCGCCTTGTTCGACAATTGCGTTTGCTGCTTGAAAGACAACTGAATTTTCGGCGTCGAAATAGAAAATTTGCAGCCGTAACTTTGGTGTTGGGTTCAGAAAGCTGAGTATATTTCTTGCGTTAGCAGATGTTCACCCCCCACCTGGTTGCTGAGGCTACGCGAACGAAAGTGAAAGTGCGTAAGCAAAAACAACCCCTTTCGCAACCTAAAGCTGATGTTTGGCTGTTTGAATTTGTAGTGAGAGAACACTGTTTCATAATCATGATGAATAATTCCAAAACAATGTAGAAGGAAGCAATGTCAGGGTCAATCTCGATTGGGGGAAGCGGTTGTGGGTGAAAGAAGTTGTGACGCATTTTGTTTACGTTAATTTGAAAGCATCAACACAATTTTGGATGATTGTTGAAGCTTTTATTTTTGTTTTTTTTTGGTTCTGTGGGAATGCTGATTGGGGTGCTGAGCGGGAAGAAATGCAAATGCTGTTGTGTTGATGAGAACGTTTTTCGTAGATATATGTATACATATTTGCGTTTGATTTGAAACGTCGTAGATACAAGCTCCTCACTCCAATTCGGGTTTCAGTGTGCTTTTGTGTATCTACATACATACATATATACACTGGGATGAAGTATTGGATGGAGCAGATGGTACACGATGTTACTGCATTAATTATTTCAGTTACCTACTCTTCGTCAAATCTGTTTTATGTCATATGCCATTATTTTGTATCCTTAATGGGCTTACTTTTCTTCCGAAGATAAAAATAATCCACAATATTTTTGCCTGTTATTGTTTACAGAGGAAGGGCATGCACAGGGGTTATCCCAAAGGCACCCGACCTAACAAAAATTGATACACTTTCTCCAACAGTGAGATAGTGAGAGTCATCTGGGTCCCTAATACAATTGTGGACTCAACAACTTTGTTGATAAATCTCTTTTTAGAACAGCACAGAATCCAGCGAGTTTGTTTATTTAAACTTTGACTCATTCTATTAGGCCGTGGCAAAAACGGGTGTGTAAACTAGTGCAACAAATAGAGTCACTTCCCTACTGAAGATAATCGATGAATATTACTCCATTAGCATTCTAAAAAAAAACTGACACCATGACATTGCCTGCAAATGGAATTGCCCTCGAGTTCTTAGGAGCCAGGTGTGCTATGAGCTTCGACGACTGCTGTGACTACTGCCATCCTCTTCTACAAACTCACTGAGAGCATACACTATTGATAGCAGCCAATCAAATTAAAAACAGTGTAACTTCGTCAAACTTGAACTTTATAAATTTGTTAATTCCTACCAGTCCTTCGATCAATCGCCATACTTCTGGAACTTTCCTCGAATATATAAATAAAAAATAAATGTCACAAGTTTTTCGTGTTCCCGTTTGGATCTCCTAGTCATGGGTCCGAATTGAACTTTTGACATTAATACGAGGAGGTATCCCTTAATTCCGTAGAGCAATGTTCGGATGGTTTACCACTGTCTAAAGTGAGACATAAGAAATTGCATGGATCAATTAGCAGGGCTGATTGAAACTTGTTTTTAGGAAATAGGTAACATGCGTGGCAAGAAAAGAGCCAACAAATTATTCAACAGAGAAGGTCTTATTCATGTTCTCATGGACAATTTTAGCAAGGACCGAGGCATTTGCTGAACAGATGATTGGGGGAGTAGTTTAAGTTTGCCTTAGGAGAATCATTCCGACCAAGAGGGTTTATCTTAAAATCAAAGATTGAAATAAAAAAGTCTCAACATTCGCTGCATGTTTAAGCCAAGGGGTACTTCAATTGCATGAAAAACATCGTCTATAATTGAATAATTTGTAGAGGAAGTTGCGTATGTTAAATATTGTATGCTAGTGGAAAAAAATGTATGTTCGAAAGTTGTAATGAGTGCGATCTGAGCAGACCAACGTAATTAGAAAATCGTATTTTTACAGTCTATGTCGATGACATTTTGACAAGATTCAGATGGAATCTTTCCGAGAATAAGTCGGTGCGTTATCCATGCTATTCTACGAGAGGCGAGTCATTGACAGAATACCGTACAGAGATTATGCTGATACTGGATCTATTAAAAGTTACAAAAGGAGGTGACAGTGGTACAGAGACAAAAGATTATTTTAAAAGTTTAAGGAAGAAACTTTGTCTTTGAGATTTTAAGAAAGCGACATACTTATGACACATTGTCTGTCACAGTCAATTGAAAGTTCTCGAGGTAAAAAGTTAGACGGTAGACTTTGAAAGAAGTTTTGAATTGATATTGAATTATGTTCTGCAAAATCTCGGAAAATGTATCGCATCCCTTGTAGATATTCCGACAGAATTCACATTCACCCGTTTATCGATAAATTTGTCATAAAAGACAAACCTATCAAAATTCTATTGTGTGTACAGCTTAAGATGAATTTATATCGCAACCTTTACTCCTAAATAGTTCGTTCCACAACCAGATTGATTTCAAGAGCTTTCCGCAGCACTTAAAAGCTCAAATTTAACAAATTACACCGTACAACTACCCCAAAAAGTGTTTCGACACAGAACAAATGATGTCATTCGAATCAAAATGTGATTCCAATTTGAAAATGAAATGTTAAATGCACATCCATCCGTTTCAGCATCCCCTTTCCGCCTAGTTAAAATCTTCGAAATCTCACGTTCGGCATGGGCCACAAAGAACATGGAAAACGAAGCAAAAACACCGAGAAACCAGGGAGAATCACATAAATTTCGTGAATTCAATTTTCCCCATTTTCGTACGTGATTGTCATAGTGATTCTAATGTTTTATTTAAAATAGGCTCAGAGTTCAGATCCAGAAAAAAAAACCGCCCCTCAGCAACATCCCTCAAAGAATGAAAATTCACCTGCACGTAATTTAAATTAGAAGTGAAGAGCAGAGACCCAGAGGGTGCTTCCAACGTTCAAACGGATCGACCAGGAAGGCGGGATAAGTGGGTCGTTAGTAAAGTGAAAATTTATTGCAGTTCTATATCAGAGGTAAATAACAGGTGTTCAGGAATAGGTAATAATTTGTCAATGCGATGATTGAGGGTGCAGGATGGTGGGAAAGAGGATAGACATACCCGACCGAAGTCTACCCCCGCGGTGCCGATGACGACGCATTTTGCTTATTTATTTTTTTTCAGAGTAAAAACTTTTTTTCGTAATTGAATACGGCACTTTTGGGTGAATTTGTGCAAATTTGGTACAAATTTGTGCTTCCGTGATCGCTCAGTTGACGGCGATTGATTGTGAGGGGGAGTAAGGTTGGAGCTTTAAAGGCATTTGTTTGAACGTTAGTCGATATTTCGATTAAATTTGATTTCCTGTTCCATTCGTCAATGAAAATTAGTTAAAAGGCTCTAAAATTAGTATTGAGTTGGTCCTTATAAACGGACAGCTAATCACACCTCAAATCGAGTAGAAGAGTTCAAGCAGTGACAGCGTAAGCCAGTCACGATCTCTGCCCTTGGGCAATTCAAGTCTGACGCCTCCACGTGACGACCATGCATAGCCAAATTCGTTAAGCATCCAAAGTTTTGAAAGAGCTACTGCAAGGGACTACAACAGACCCAAAAATTCATCGAAATGACTGGAAACGAAGCTCATTTATTACAAGCCAATAAGCGATCGCTTGGCACAATGAAAATTTTACAAGGTTGCAATGCAATCGAAATCGGCAGTGTAAGCGTCTTTGGCAATCGAAATCAGCAGAGTAAGCGTCTTTCGCGAAATGGTGGGAAAGTACAGCCTCCACCGATAGTGGCGGTGATAAGTAGCAAACCATTTCCTCACAAAATGATCCTATCCGTAGCCTGTTCATCTTTTGCCTAACGGCCAAACTCAATTCAGTTTCTTTAATTCATATACCCACTGAATTGGCTGAACAACGTTTATGAGCGGTCTCTCAACGATTAACGTAACTTGTTTTCAGTGTGCAGTCACCAACGGTTCGATAAGTTTTTGAAACAGATTTTAGGGCAATGAAGATTCTTGTTCTTTCGAAGACTTTAAGTTAGATTCCAATTTAAAGGTTTGTTAAAATATTTGAAAGCAAAAATAAATTGTATAGACTTTTAAACTGAAAATAAGCCCGCTTTGATCATCTCTTACAATAAATCATGAACCCAAAAACTGATTCAATCTTCTAGGTTCTCCTTCAAATTTCCTTTTTAATTAAACTCTTTTTGGCCAGATGATCCCTATTAAAGGACGTTGTGTGATTGCCAATTATCGAATTCCAAAGTACATACGTACGAACTTGAATATTTCGTGCATCCTTTAAATCATAAAACGTACCTTCCATGGAATTGCAACTCTAGACTAAATGGAACGTTCTTATTTTAAGCTCAATTAAATGAACGAACCCCACCCCTGTCGTGTGGAAAAATACTCGTATTTTTAACGAACACTCGCCGCCGTACAGAGAATTGCAGGATAAAATTACATTGACAATCCGAAGGACAAGAGGAAAGTCCTCAGCATTAACACCGTCCGTCGATGATAACTTTTGAAGAAGAAAAATTACGAGCAGACACTGCAAGGGTAGGTCGCTCCTGGTTCTCATAGTAGTTGCATAGTTGCACCATTTTAAGGACAAACTGTGCAGCATGAACACGTAATGAAAGGAAAAACCAAATTAAGAGAGGGAACAACGCAATCTGAAGTGAAAAAGGAAACGGAAACGGAATGGAAGAAGAAATCTTAATTAAAGGATTATATTACCACCTTTACCCTGGTTGTGCGGACTTCCTTCAGTCATCCAAGTCATCGCGTTGCTTTTGAAAGACTCTGTGTTTCTCCTCCGCAGTGCGCGAAATTCGGACCAGAATACAGTTACAGGTATCCTTTCACAGTGGCTGCTTGGTTGCTTTTGCTCAACAGCAACAACCGAGGAAGTCCTTTTGATGATGGTAATTTGTTTGTAGTTGCCCCCCAGCCAACACACACAACCAACCAAACCAGCTCTTATCATCCACCAACCGAATCATTTAAACTTGCAAAAAAATAAAAATGTACGTTTTCGCAGGACCTCCTCGGGTCTGGGTAAACGACTGCAAAGTAGCGAAGGAGAGATATTCATAGAAATTGAAGACGTCGGGGTCTTGTTTGCCATTCTTTTAGCTGGCAGCTTTCACGTCCTTTGAGGTGAATCCCTTTCTGTCTAATTCTGTTAAAACTCCAGCTAGCTTTCAAGCAATCCTTCTTCTACAAATGCACCGCACAAGTCCAAGCTTGCGAACAAAAGGAGGTAACCGAGAGAAAACAACTTTTCTCCGTCTTATTAAAGTCGGATGAAGGAAGAAAAAAACGAACGATTGTAAGACGAGCGTTGAAGGGCAGCGGACGTTTTGGGTGTCTTTTCCGTACCCAAAGGCGGTTTCAAATAAATATGACAGCAAAAAAAGGAACTTTGTTAAATCGGGAGTCAGGATTGACGTACTCATGTACACGTACACGCCCAATGGAACCGGTGATGTCGACATTCATGTATTCGCAAGGTTAATGTCAATTTGTCGTGCTGAATGGCGTCAGCGGATTCAGCGGAACATTTTTTTTTGTTGAACGACACAAATGGGCAGAAATTCGCAGGATTAGCGGCTGCTTGTCCGTGTGAACATTAAATCATTGTTCGACTTAAGGAAGTTTCACTGAGTGTAGAATAACTTTACTCATTGAATGTCAATGTTGGAGCTTGTTGCTTTTCAATCCAATATTGTAAGTGGTTGGCTTGTTAGATTAGTTTTTTGGACTCTTCGTGTTTCTCATTTTCTTATATTGGAATAGGAGAGGATTTTTGGACGATTTTGTGGCTAGTGTACGCTGAATATGGTCACAAACGTGGATATCGGCTCCCGACAAAAATTTATGCATCGCATGGACTTAAAAAATGAGGTTTCCGGGTGCAGCCGAGATGTAATAGACATCTGACTTGTCGGCTTGTCATTTTGGAAAGAAAGATACTGTGAATTGAACGAATGCAAATAAATCTATATTAAATTCTTCATCTATATTTGGACTCCGTCCATGTAGCAATCGAAACCAAAATATATGTATATGAGTTTCAAACCTAATATCTAAGTTTACCTAATCCTTCTGCTCGCTTTGTACGAAATGCATAGTAAGGGTAATCATTATAACTCGAAAGGTATTTTTTGTTTATAACAAAACAATTGAACCTACTCCTTTTTCAAAATTCATGTATAAACTATCAACTTGCCAAATCTTTTTTAATGTCTTTTTATTTATTTATCACGTCAAAGGAAAATATAATCAAGTCGAAAAGAGAGCTTGATAGTTAAGCGTTGGCGTTCAAATAAAGTCGACACGGGACTACGTTTCCTGCGAACTCGTAACCCAATTCAAAGTTAGAAAAACAATTAGAATTACCCATTGCGCGGAATTGACTCATCCAGTTACTCTTCCAAATATTGCCAATGTAAATAGCCTGAGGGTTGAACGCGAACTCTTCTCCAACATTCGAGCCTATTTAAACAGTTTGTTGATTTACCTGTGTACACGTGTTTCCTACGACGGAATTCATTATAAATGGGAAAGTTATTGCTGGCGCGTGTACATTAGCACTACTAGTCAATGCCAATCTTAGGCATCCGGGGAATTATCACATACACTTACATAAATATAATGTACGTGTTTTGGGGCAAAACATAAAGACTCCAGTCATCAACCGAGTGAGTTAGTAAATTAGTGAAGGGAACACAACAATCCTTCATACGACCATATCGCCTCGAGGTACATTACTTGGTCGTGCACGTATCCTCATGTTGACCAAAAAGTGTACTTTGCTTCTCGTGTAGGCTTGCTGTAAACACACTTGACTGTGTTAAAATGTTAATGGATGTCAGAACTGGGATGAACAAGTGGCCAAGTTCGAAGAAGTACAAAAAGTCCATCTAAAGTTGCGTTATTTTCCAAGTCAAATACAATCGGAATAAAGGCGCACGGATATGTTTGGCTTTCTCGTCTCGAGAATGAGACGCATTTTCGATTGGTTCCTTGAATACTTCATAGCGCCCTTGATTGGACAGAGAAAAAACAAATGAAATATGGCATTGTTGGAGCAATTTCATGGACCTGGGGAAGATATTGATCTGAAGCTCCTTCCAAGCTTTGCCGAAGATACATGGATGAAGAAGAATAAAAAGGTGCATTGAAAAATATGAAACGGGCTGCCCAATTATCAGATCTCAATACAAGAGAGCTGCTTTGGGCCAAACTTCAAAGAGTGTCCAACATGTCAAGAAAGATTTTGTGATATCACTCACGAAGATGGACGACCAGAAGAATTGGAAACCATCAAAAAGTTGATCGATAGAATACCCTGGGTTAGATGCAAGGTAGATTTTATAAAGAAAAAGAAGTCCAACTCTATAGTGCTACCCGAACTGTTACCATGGCAAATATCCAGCTGCTTACACTAAATGCTGAATATTAGAAGGAAAAAGACCGAGTTTTAATAAATTCTGCTCGAGGCTCAAAAATTAAACCCTTACCGCAGCCAATCAAGCCAACCAGAAGAATACACTGCGAATCACTCGATTAAGGCCTTTTTTCTAGCTTGACAGAAAGTATAGTGTAAGTGCGCTTGAACTGTTAAAAATATCGGCGGCTCAATATATTTTCAAACTATCATTCTGAAAGCCCGTCTACAGTGTGTTCGCAATGTTTATTTATATTGTTTATAGGAATGGCAAGTTATTTTTTTATATTTTGAAGGTGACAGCAGAAGACGAGAAGTTATTTCTGTTGCCAAGACTATCGATGAAGAGTTTTGTTTTGTAAAAGAAAGTAGTCATTGGTTTTTCCTATGTTAAAGGATCGCTCAGTTCATGTTCTTAACTTCATTTAAAAAAGATTTATTCAAAACATAAAAACACATACATAGCGGTATAGATTTTCTTTTGTACACTTTTATTTATATCCCATCTGATAGGATGAAGAAATTCAACTAAACATCGCACCATAATCGACAATTTTATTTCCCGCACCATTTCACTTTGCAGGGCAGCCTCTCAAGCCTCAATTCATGGCGAAGGAAGTAATAAAATTTACAAAATAAAAAAAAAGTTGGCGGGAAAAATACATCTTCTCGTATCTGTATGGAGTTTGTGGAGCCAATTCAACATGTGCACACATGAATTTTGCTGCGGCAACGTTGGTCGTGCATCTCGTCCTTGCCCTTATGCGGCTTGCATCCAGCTGCGGGATGACTACTCCGCGAGATATCTATATGTACACTCATACGGAGTGTGCGAAAGTTCTAAATTGAATCCTTTTTATCTCGTTGTGTGAGGGTGAATTGCATTTAAATGGATTCTAAACTCTGAGTGAAATAATTTTAACCCAAGTGCCCGAGGATATTGAAATTCTGCAAATTTTTTTTTTGTTTGTTTTGGTGTTCTGTTGTCCTTGTGCGTCTTTTTCTTCTTCTTTTATAAGAACGACAACGAAAACGATTTACTAGCAATGAAGAAACAGCCGCCAAGCTCACATGAGCTCGCAGAAGATGTCACAAGTTTTAGTGGTGGAGAAGATAATCCACATTATCATCTTGTAGGAAGCTACTTGCGTTGCATCTCCCGCAAAAGAAAATGCTCGTGTGCTCAAACGGGTCTGACAAGCGTAACCATCGTGTAAGACTTGAGTAGAACGAACTTTAGGGGAATTTTTCTTTTGTTTTTTGGATTGTTTTTTCTCCCGGATTTATCTCTTTGAACTGAACTTCCGTAAATTTTAGAGGTTGGGGAACAGTGGGATTAACAAGAAAACTAATCACAAGAAAGTGAAGTCTTTTCTTATTTATAACAAGTATGAATAAAGTTTTTGAGAAACTTGCTGGAACTTCCCTAGTCTGCTCAGCAACTATTGAAGATAAAGAAAAGCGAGAATCCGATATCATTAGAAATTGATTTGAACCGTACATTTTCTTACCAATCTTGAAGATTATATTTCACTCCAGCAGCCAAAAACCAATGCAATCTCCATTTTAATGCTAAAGCTACCAATTGATCAGGTTTGAGTTTTAGGAGCATCGTCTTAATTAGAAGAAGAGTATGAAATTTTTGTTGTGGGTTGAAACTTGAATTTGGTACCCAGAATTTGATATCAACTATTTTGCACTTGCTTAATTCACAGTACTTTAATCAAAATAAGCTGGTTCATCACCCTGCTGTCAGTGTTATCTACACAAACCATTATTTTGATGAGACAAACTTCACGGTTTGTCCATAACATTTTTTTTTTTTGCAAAAAAAAAAAACAAAACGGGTTGAGTGGCGTGAGATGTGACACCGTCTCGTTGAAACCACACAACTTTCACATCCATATCTTCGTGTAAGTAAAAAGAAAAATAATTAACATATCGGTGAGAATTAACAGCAGGAAGCAGTTCTGTAAAAATGGAAAAAATGGACTTTTCCGACATGTTCTGCGATTGATTTCCAAGACAAAATTCGAATCGATAGAAACGCTCTCTTGTGAACTAGCCAGGAAAGAGCAGGAAACAGCCACCAAAACCCTATAAGGGAAATAGGCGTCCCGCTGACAACTTTTAAAAGAACTATAAAAGAGGGCGAACCACGAATTCAAAAATCACTGGGCCAATGGAAAAATCTATAGTAGATAAGCCGACAAACAAGGTAGCGAAACGAGCTCTGAGCTCCAGCAAGAGGAATCTACGGTTAATGGTGGAACTTGTAATAGGCCACATTAACCTTAATCTCCACTTACATATACTCGGACTTACAGAAACATCAACGCTCCTAAGGGCTTAGACTTATGAAACTGATCTCTAGATTGTAGGCTTCGAAAGGGTGTCCCTTCTTTAATTAGTAAAAAAAATTGGGTGATGAAAACGACACTAGCATATTGTAACAAAACCCTCCGACGACTTTAATACCAAAATCGGTACATGAAACTCCTACCATCAACAAGCTGCAACAATCTGCACACAATTCACACCTAAGGACGATGCAGCGTAAGACATAAATTCTAACGGAAGAACATCGAGCCCGAGGAAGGAAAAAAGAGCACATCTTCTGTAGGAGAAAAGGGCCTGTGCAGTCTTTCAACTCAAGAAAATCGTAGAGAGTAGTGAAAGCAACATAACAAACGAATGTTTTCTGCTTCGCAACCGGCAGCTGGCCTCAAAGCCGAAACGCAAGTGCTTCGGTTCACTGAAGGAAACCAAATAACTAAAATGCAGCGAAAGGAAGATGTGTTAAGATAGCATTTTAAGAAGCTTTCTTATGATTGGCTCAGTTATTAAGACGTCGAAGATGACCATGCCCGTCGGCTTTGGTGGTATACAAGCGAAGTTTAACAAACATGGCGATAAGCAGGAAAGCAGAGCAGATATTGAACACGTTGAACGCGAGGTGGGCGGATGAAGCAGGAAAAAATGTACTAGAAAAAATTAAAAACTCGACGACTCGACTGTTAAGTAAGGAAGTAGTTATTTTCCTCTCACGTTCTTATGGCGTTTGGCTAGTTTGGAGACTTCTGACTGATCCTATGTCGCATATCACCTTTAAATCTTAAGGGGTACATTTTAAAATGTGCTGCTCTTGCTGTTGACTATACTGTTCCATTTCTGTGTGAAGTTTTAAGCGCGCTGATAAAATTCTCGATTGTTTTATTTTTTTTGGCGTGACATAAAGAAGGGCAAACAAGTCGTACCTTGCTTGCGATATGTTAAGGATTACGACCATAAACCGCTGCTGCTTGCTATTCGATTTTCTTTTTGCGGTTTGAAAAACAAATAGAAAAAAAAATTGGCACTAAAGAAAAAGCCTTTCAAATTCCGCCACGCAAAGGTATGGCGGCACACAAAAGCGCACTTTCTAAAAAGAGGGAATTTTCGTAAAATTCAGAATCACATAGGTATATCAGGTTAAACCTATAAGCGTATATGTATGATATTCGTGGAATGTTGCTCCTGTGGACCGTGGGTTGGGTCTTGTGTGTCGCATTCTTCATTTCCTCATGGCACATTCACATGCCCGCCCGTCGAATGTACAAAGGTCGTGTGTGTGCAAGATAAGTAACCCTGTTGTGCTGCTGCAACAAAAGGTCAAAGGTATGCACGAAGTTGCACCATGGAGGAAGGATATGTTATGTTATTCTTCGTGTGTTTCGCTTGTGTTGTCGTCATTTTTGTACCCGGAGGAAGTCCTTTCACGGGAGCAACCAGGATATGGTAGGGCAGGGCAGCCATGTAGGTTTTAAATGAAGCATCCTGGTGACCTCGCTTCTCAGGGACGGCGACGTTAGAAACTTCTACGACTATAAAACCAACTGGAAAGTCGTATCGCTTGCCTTTTCCAGGAGAGCTTGTAACCAGGCCTTATAACAGATATAATAATTTCTTATTTAGCAAAACTAACAGACGCTTCCTTCCTGCAGGATATTAAATTTTCTGTAAGGTGATATTTACATGTTATTCCCTCATCTGCCACTACCACTGCCAGCTTAAGTCTATTCGTGCTTCCATGCTTTGTGGAAGCTATATTTTTTTTCCCAAGCAAGAACTTTGAAATCTGAGCAGGATCTATGAAGGAGCAAACGAATAAAGGTGCATGGTGTTGTGTGCTTAAGTGAATTGTTAAAGATGCAGTGGAGGAGGAGAACGATCTGAATGACGAGGTAATCAATGCATTTGTACATGCATGAATGCATGCATTGTAAGAGGAGAACACATAAAAAAACGGGTCCTTCGTTCTCAAGATGTGCAGAAGGCGGTGCGGGCTGATTGGTGGTGGTGGTGGTTGTGCTGTTTTCCTTACATTCGACATCTTCTATACCAGCACTCTGCCTCCTAGCATCACAATAAGAACCGAGTCCTGATTTATTCATGCAATTTAAGTTTTTACTGAATCCTCAAACGAAAATAATGCCGTAATGTTGTTTATGGATGCTAATCTCCGGCAATCAATTGGGATTTGCTTTCCAGATTCCGAATGCATTATTCTCTTCAATATTTTTTTTTTATTTTTTTGTTTTTTTCTTGTAGTTTCATTGCAATTGATGGAATTGCAGGAAATTATTTGCTAGCAAAGAAATAGGGTAGAGGGCATTGGAAGAGGGACTTGCAATGAGAGAGTGCACTTTTGGGGATATTTCATGGAAACGGTTGAATTATAGTAAGCACTTGTGAATCTGGTATTGAATGTTTTAATGGCAATAAGGACTTTAAAATGATATTGGGCTATTAAATTGTTTTATGTTTTTTTTGCCGGAATCGCCTTGAGAAACAAATGAATAGATTGGAAGTGCGCCTCGAAATTGTCAATAATTTATAACTTAGAAGAATTGTTTTAGCTCTGACATGAATATGTTTTTCATCATTTTATAATGATCATTAAAATTCGCTCTTCAGTGTCGTCATAGGATGAGCGATCGAAATTAATGTTAAACTTGATTTCCCCACAATAATCGCAAACTGAGCAAACAGGAGATATCTGCCTTTTATTTTTTCGCTTACTCCTTGTAAAAGTTGGTCTGTGTAATGATTCAAGCTTATAACGAATAAATTTCTGCGAGCGCTTATGGCTCTGCGTAAGCCTACTGACTTAAAATAATTACATGCATTTTTTCTAGAAAAAAACATTAGAAGCACCTACTTCTAATAAGGGTAAAATGACACCTCGTTTTTGATGACCATTTTTATTCATTTTGATTCAGGTGGCTCAAAATTATTCATGACATTGTGATTTACCTTTTGCAGAGCTCTTTCCAATCAGGCAAAATTTAACTCCAGACCATCCGTCTGACCATCCATAACGGGGGCATTTTTGTCCCTTAAAGATTGAGGTTGCTTTGCTCGACCACTGGGAATTTGTTTTCTCCAGAACCGTCAACGTTAGTTAAAAGAAGTGCGTTTTGTGGTTTCACCAGTTAATTGGTTAGTAAAGAGGCTTTTGCCTTTGTTGCTTGAGTCCCTTAATGTTGGGAGTACGATTTTGGGAAACGAGACACCAATGAATAGTATATTCAAACCATATTTATTTGGTGCCAGCAAAATGTTTGACTTGAAAAGTTAAGTTCTCAAATCAGAATTATTCTGAGGCTACAGTTAAAGTGCCAAAATATGAGCCATTAAATTCCAAAAGAAAAAAAAAACAACACAATTAAATCTCAGGAGCTATGGAGTCCTTTTTGGGAATGGTTACTTCCTGTTAAATGCGTCTTTACTTAAATGATTTGCAGCGGAAATAATAGCACATTGTTCGATACATCAAATGCGATCTAAGTTCCCAAGACTTAAAGTATTGTTAGAATGTTAAAGTATCAAGATTCAAAAAGGTATGTGGGTAAGTTTTTCAAACCGCACTGCTCTTATAAACTGTAAAAAAAAGAGGCGCACCAACTGTGTGAACCCCAAAAGGATACAATATTTTGTTAACTCTTGAATCAATTACATGTTCCATTCAAATGATTAAAGCATGCATTAGAGTATTACAGAAAATATCAAACCCAATACACGTCGAGAGGAGAATGCGTTGCAGAAAAAGAAAACAAGTTAGTAGGAATTTATAGAAAATCTTTAACCAATCCCGCAGACGGATTTCATTTTAGTCGCCTCCACATCCCTGTCACTGACTGTGACGATTGAAAATGGAGTGACGATGACAACAAAAGGACAGCAAGCCAGTCAGTCAGACATGCCATCGGTCTTGCCATA
Source organism: Orthonevra nobilis (assembly GCA_963555765.1). Taxonomy (NCBI): domain Eukaryota; kingdom Metazoa; phylum Arthropoda; class Insecta; order Diptera; family Syrphidae; genus Orthonevra; species Orthonevra nobilis. The sequence goes on along the minus strand of OY743227.1, from coordinate 77,101,599 downwards.
TTCCCATTTGCTCTCCAATAAAACGCGAACCGGAACAATTCATGCAGAGTTGCAAAAATTTTGATTTTTCTTCCGCATTCGACAGACACAGAATTTATTTTTCGATTTCGAAGGATTTCGCTGGGCATTGGCTGCAGGACGCGATGACTTGGAATCCTAGTGGAAACCATGTGACTGTTGTGTCGATTGTCGATTGCAGGCATCGCACACCCATTGTGGTTGTGTTTGGTAGTTATTGTGCATTTTTCGTTGTCACCGCGTGAGCACACGGTGCTAGATTCCGAAAATGTCAACAGCATACGGAGTGACGATTATGATGTTGCTGATGATGTTCAAGGAGCAAGTGCGAAATACTGTCGACATGGATCTAGAAGAGGATCTGATATGCCGGCTTTGACAGGATAATTCGTAGTGAGAAAACTTTTGAATTGAATTTCGTTCGAGATATTTTCAGTTGGAATTTCCAAATTCAATTGCAACACCACAGCCGGCTGACGTGCAGAAGAGTGAGTGAGTTTTTGTGTTTTAGTTGGAGTTTTTTTTTTTTTTCTCCTTGGGACATGACTTCGGAGAGAAGAGTTTTTTAGAATTTGATTTATAGGATTTCGATTACCTTATTTGTGATTTCTTGCAAATATTTTGTAGCTTAAGGATGTGCAAATGTGATGGTCAAATATAATTATCAAGGAAGAAGAAACTTGATCAACAGAGTATTGCTTTATATACTCTTAGCAACTGCGTCAGTTCTATTCCTATAAAAGTTCCCCAAACTTGATTGAAACATCCTCGATTTGCTTCATTGTGGGTAATCAAATAACCTTTGCGGACAGCTTTATCATATCTTATTTTTTTTATATACCACCATTTGAAATGTCGGCTATGTTTAATAGCACGCTCATTCTTAACTGAAGGTCATCCAATACCATTTTATGGATATGCTCTATCATTTCTAGCTTTGTCACCTAATTTGATGGACTTCTGCGATATTCGTCTTAGTACCGCCTCGTTTCTACTGCGCCACCCAATATTTGAGAACGATGGAGTAGAAATGCCGGGAGGTGAATTTAGCTATACTTTGATATTGGTTCCACTGAAGACTTGTCTTCAAATTTGCTCGCTCTCAAGGGATCATGACTACCCTTATAATGTTCGAACCTTTTTTTTTCATTTTTTTTTGGAAGATTGCATCATGACTGATGTATTCCAAGCAAATAACATCCCAATTACTTATTATTTTGCGAAATGAACTTGGGGCATTCCTTATAAAATACTCAAGTCTATAAGACAAATACCTTAAGTGATCTACAGAAGATTCCTCCTCATGTCCCTGTAACTGCCTTTGATCGATCAGATCAACGTATCGTCTGAAAGCGTCATTTGTGCAGTCTATCTTGCTTGTTTAAGATTCGAATATTTCCTTACAAAATAGTGAAAAGGGACATTATCTGTCTGTAGGTCGAGTCCAACCAACTCTATGATTCTTCCGCCCTTAGCTACGATACTCAAATAATGCTCGTGTAAGAATACTGCAGACAAGTAATAGAGCCAAAGTTTAGTATGAGGCGTGCCAGTATTATGCAAGCCCAATAGATTATATTTGGAAGAAGTCTGGCACTATTTTGTGTCAAAGCGCAGAGTGCCTTATCAAGTAGAACGATACCCAGACAACGTGCTTCCTGGGACAGTTTCAGGGGGATTCCTTTGAACCAAAGCTCTTAGTTTTCCTTTTCCTCGTGAGGAGAAAAACGAGTCGTAAGTTAACAATTGAGAAATAAAAATTTTGGTTAGTTTTAACAATTTTAAATGGGAAAAAAATTATTAAAGCTGTATCTGGAGAGCATGATGAGACTATGGACATTAAAATAAACAAAAACTTCCTAATGGGAAGTGATAAGAGGCGGAGTTTAAATATAAATGAAAAATTACGTTAGAGCTTAAATGCAAAATAAGAAAGATGAATTGGAGCAATAGAATTTGTTTTTTTTTGGGAGGACTGTAAGGATTGCCATCAGCATTAACTGGTTATAAATTAAATCAAAATGAAATTGTCGTATATAATAATTATAATTGGGCCGGAGTCCTAAATCAGTAACGTATTCAAACAAGCCAGACAAGAAGACTTCCGGAGAATTTAAAGCATTTGTAAAGTACTTATGAATACCTTATGAATGATTAGGTGATTATATTTTTTGTTTAGTTCAAGTAGCCAAGGCAAGGTTTTATTGGTGTCACATTTTAATGATTTGGTTTTGAAGGAAAAAGCGAAAAGCGAGCTCTGCTTTCTTTATAAGGAACAACACATATATATCCATAAAATAATCTCTCTGTTTTACAGACCAAAAGTTAAAAGGTAGAATATAACATGCTTGTAAATGATTGCTTTATAGCCTGTCGCTCAAGGAAAATTATACTGACTGAAGTATACCTCCTCACAAGATCTGAACTACGCTGGTAACTGGACGAAACTCCCCTTGTGTGGTGAAAGAATATTTTCTTGACATAAACAGATTGCCTTTGTGATAGTAAAGTAAACTCTCCAATAGCATACACTTTATGATCAATCACAGAAGCTCAACTCAAATGGGAAATTAAATCTTTTTCACCACTCAAATCACCAGGTCCGAGTAGAATAGCTTCTGAAGTTTGCTTGCTCAACTATTTTTTTTGCCCAACGGAATTTCCAATGGAGAGAACTCCTTATTTAATTACAATACAATATTTGTTTAATTTTTCTTTAAAGAAGTTCATACTATTATGGTTAAGGTGCTTATCTAAAAGCCCGTTATTATTCAGGAGCACACATCATAGAACTGCATTAGAAATAGATTATAATATTCAACCCTTCACACACACAAACATATCGCTTTCGCTTTTCTGTATGCTCGTACACATTAAAAATTATCAAATTATCAAAGGACAAAGAGCTCCCAAAACGAGAGTTAATTTTCCTCGTCAGGATCACAAGCTAAGGAGCTTACCTAATTAAACGTCTTAAATATTAAATCACCTTAAGTAATTTAACTGAGAAAAGTTAATTGGGATATCGTCGTTATGCCTTGCATGAGCGAGGTGATGACAGGGACTCTCATTCTGCTCCTAAGGTACACCAAAAGATACAACTTTCCACTTAACTCGTTCGAAAAGAGCTCGCGACACGCGTTCTCGCCCTGCTTCACTTTCGTGTCCTGTTCCAATTGATGTTTATCCGCAGCACATAACCTTAATGTTCAACTTTTAATGAGTTGATGTTGTTTGTGTTGTCTTCTAGTGCTTTGCTGTTTATTTAAGTCCCAAGCCAACTACCTTGACCCCTTTCCCCCGACTCCATTTGCGGCACAGCACTATCAGCACAGTGCTTGCTTCTTGGTGTTATGCTTGCTGGTTGGTAGTTTTTCCGCCTTAAGAGAAAGCGCACTTTTTCCGCGGTTTTTCCCACCTAAATGAAACAAGTTGGCAAAAGTTAAAAACCCGCTAAACGCCCCGCATATACACATGTAAGCCAACAACCTCACACCTACCGACAAAACTCGCACTCAATGATGAGGACTTCTTAATTACATTTTTTCCTCTCGAATGCAAAAACAAGGAACAGGCTAACCGTTACAGTGGAAAGGAGCACACAAAAAAAAAACACAAGAGTGCAAAGAAAGAGCAAATGAGGAAAGAAAAATAACTAGAAAGGAAAATTATGCTCTGAAGAGTTCCTACTTAAGCATTTGTAATTACATCCTTTTTGCAACAATGTTGGGCTCCATCATTTAGAAGGATGAGCAAGTAATTTTTACAAAGATAAGCACGTGTCTTGCACGTATGTGTGAGGATTTTTTTTTATTTTCTCTTTACCCAAAAAATAAAGTACCCAAAAGGATTAATAAGAAAAATGCAAGATGATGATGTGTATTTGTTGACCAAGTTGTTCCTAGTTTTTGAACTGCTGTTGGTGGTGATGGAATTGCTGGTAAGGCTAATTAAGGCATTTTCAGTTTTCAGCAGTTGGCTAGAGAATTAAATTTAATTGGTTTTTATACTCTTTGAGGAAGTGAGACAATTTTATTTAAAATATCTTTTGTAGATGGAGAATTGGGTTGGCTACACATGAGCATAATCGTGCGAAGTAAAAGGGCTAATGTTGTTTTTTAGAAGCTTTCAATTTCGCTATGTTATTTGATTTGATTTTAAGGACTAAATTTTTCTGCACTGTTAGCATCAGATGAAATCCATCAGGTTGCAGTGGCACGTTTCTTGGATTAATTTAAACCCTTTCCCACTATCTGGATCTATGGACTTATTTTCAAATTTAAAAAAAAAAACTTTTCCAACGCAACTAATCAAAATTTGATATTCCTTTTGATTTGAAATGAGGGCCAATGTCGCTCAAGTATGGGAAATTGATCTTCTCCTATTCATCTATTTGACGTCCGACCATAAGACGTTGTTGGTTGGTTGGATTGTAACAAAAATTCTTGAGGACCACCACAGCACAAATAAATCACCTCTTCAACATCATATCTAACAAGGGACACACTGTTGTGCATCTTTACTTGAACGCAATGGCACTGCATCGAGATGACCTTTCTCCCCCAGGCACAGCCGAAGAACCAATATTTTACAAAAAAATACTGGACATCAGGACTCATCGGGTGCATAGTGCGAATTAACATCAATTTTTAAGTATGTTCGTATTAAAGCATGTCTGATGAATTGGGACTTGAGAAATGAGACTTTCTAAACTGCGTCAATGACCTGACAAAGTCGTTAAACTCTGCTAGAAAATGTTGGTGAAAACTGGTTGCGCCACTGTCCATCTCATCGAAATCTTTGAAACCAGAAAAGGTTCAGGACGAGGCGTCGTTATCACAAAGTTATTCTTGAAAGAATTGCTCGGGACTGTAAGTTATTGGAAAGTCATAACGAGCAGTTAAATATACCAGAGTTGCTTGTTGCACGGAACATGCGACAGCCACATGTTTTGCCCACATCCACCCTGTACTTCTGCGTTTGTAGGAATGGAGAATCCTCACTGACAAAAAAATAGGATATGTTGGAAATTTTTGCTCAAATAAATCAAGCACGCGAGTATTTCTTTTTTCTGCAGAAGTTTACGCAAAGAATTTAAAATGAAATGTACCAAAATAAGCCTGCTTTCAATTATACAGATTAATATGCTCCTTCAATAATTTCTGGGGTCTGTTCAAACGAAGAAAATCACTGTTCCTTTGTCAGCGAAATAACCAAATCCATCACTCCAGGTAGCGGCGATAAAAAACCGACTCCTTGCCACAAGCAAAAACCAAGAGTCCACAAATTAATCACTGCTAATACTAAATCAACCATAGTGAATTATTAGCACAAAACGAATGCAAAAAAGGACAGAAAAAAAATGCCGCCCATAAAATAAATTCCTTCACCTGAGGTCCTCATTTGAGTTTGAGAAAAAGAACCTACTGACATGTATAAAGGAATCCTCAAAATCCAGGGAAACGAAATACCGCCAAAAGTAATCATAGTTTAAGGAAACTTTGCATTGCACGCCATCCTTCGCCATCGCTCATCGTTCGTAGTTCTGTTGCAATGTCCCATTCTTCTCGAATGGGAATCGGTTTTTTGCCTTTTTTCCCACCATTACGTTTGGTTCTCTCGTCCTGTTTAAATTATGTTTGTTCTCGTAGCTTCTTTTTTCTTTTTGAATATAACACTTCGAATGGTTGTGCTTCTAAGTAACGGCAGCAGTGCCATCTTGTTTCCAGTACTCGGTAGTTATTCATAAGTTTTAATGTCTATTCAAATATTTTTCGCAGTTTTTGCTATTTTTCCTGCCGACAACCAAGACCAAAAAGACGGGAGTAATCTCAAAAAGGAAAAAGAAAAAAAAAATATATTTTTCCAACCAAAAGAAGTAAAAGAAACGAGTGTCTGTCAGGATAATAACGCCTGGTTTTGATGTTTCAGGGCGGAAGTGAATGGCATAAAGATTGGTGCAAAAGATTGGCGGAAAAGATGAGGAAGAAAAATGAATTATCCTGTCGCAACCACCAACCAACCAGGAAAAGGTTACACGCACACCATGATGAAGGAAAAGCAAAAAACAAAAAAAAAATATATAAGAAAAAAACGACAGACAACAAGACAAGAAAATGATGACCAAAGAAAAAGTCGAACCTCGAAGCCATGCAAACTTCTTCTTGAGGAACATTTGCATTCTTGGGCCCGAGTTTCTTTCTTAAGGAAGATTTGGATTTTGCTTTATATTTTTTTGGCGGGAAAATGACAATCGCCAAGAATAATCGGAACAAACTTTTGGATATCCTGAAACTGATGTGCGCGGGCTGGGCTACACTCTCCAACAACATTCGCACACTACTGTTAATCTTCATTCGATTTAGTTTTTGGGATTCACCTGCTACTCTTTGCTGCTGCGGCTCTGTACGTAGAACTCCGCTCCGGATGTCCTGACAAGTATTAAATAAATTTCATGCCAAGTTATGTGTGTGACCGGGAAGGTTTCGGCATTTTTTCTGCTCGCTCTCTCAGGGTGGATCTGACGCGTGTACCATTTTGGCAAGTTTCAATTCTTTACTGAGTTGTTTTTCCTTTAGTGCCTTTTTTTGCACGACCTGGTGTGGCTTGGACAATGAAGAAGCTCTGTAAGCACAGATTCCACCAAACATAATCTTTGGATAATTTTTCCTGAAGGAATCGAAAGAAACTTTTTAAACAAAGTTTTTCTGCCCGTCTGTCGGTTGTACTTCTGCAGAAGTTTTGAGTTTGCAGTTTTCTTTTATTTCCTCTTTTATTTTTACTTTTGAATCCTTTGTCCTTGTGCTGCTGTTGCTGCTTATTTTTTATGGAATGATGTTTGGATTAATTTCTCATAGTTGACAGAATTTGTGAAGGCGTAAAAGAGGTTGGACTATAACTCTACGATTCTGATAGATTGACATCTTTAAACAAAGATGTGATCCTAAACGAGTAACCCAGTTTTATTTGAGTGCATGCATGCTTCTTTGTGCAGGGGTCACACAGGGCTCACATCTGAAGACACCTTTCTCGCTTTGGGTTTATTTGAATTTGTTTCCTTTTTTTATTTTTCCTCCTTTAGACAACTCCCTCGATTGTAGCTTTGTATAGGATGCTATTTGCTAAATTACATTTACTCGAGTATTTTAATATTTTCAGCAAAGAGACTTCATTCTTTCATTTCATTCGCCCAAAGGATCTCAAGGAAGGCACGACATCTTAAAAAAAATCTCAATTTCAGTGAATATTTTTTTCTTTTTCTAAGAACAAGGACATATTTATTCCATCAGAGAATTCAAAATGAAATCTTTCTATTTGCGAACGCAAACAAGGAAGGAGCGATAGGATGCCGCTGCTGTTAGGATATCCATCTGGTTGTATACATGCTCGTAGATATCCTTAAAGTTAAAAACTTAAATTGCTCTACAATTCAATTATCACGGGTGAACAGAAACACAGAAGCTAAGCAGAGTGCACTTTGCGTAGTAATAGCTGTTTGTTTATTGTTCCTTGGCGAAGGATATAGCCATGCGGATAAACAAACACACTGAAAAAGTGATAAAATAATGTTTAAATAGTTTTCTTATTGGATTATAATTTACGGAATGTAATGTAAGTGACCGCAAGTCTATTTCTCCTCTTGTTTCTCTGTGCAATGCATAAAGTGGAAATCTGGCTTTTTCTCGAGTGAATGCAATTTGTTTTTGGAGACTTGGTCTTGCTTTTGGATGGACCCGGATGGCATGTAAAAGCTTTTTGCATGAATATTTCGGTGGTTAATGTGGTCTGGTCTGGTATGGTATGGTATGGTGTTGGTGGTGATGTAAATGAAATTGGAATATTTGTTTTGGGTAAAGTTTTCGAAATTCGTTTTCAAGATTGGAACTGATTTTGTTGAGTAACAATTTCACTTCAGATCTTGTTAGCATTTTACTTACTTCATCAGATTCAATATATATATTTTTCTTACATAGCTTTTAGGATGTAACATTGTATTTAAAAAATTCTTTTCGAATAAATTATTTTTCCAAAACTGTTAGAGACCACATTCATCGAAATAGAAGGCATATGAGGCGTTACTTCAAAGACAGCTGAGAGCGAGAAAAAAGATAGGCATCAGCTTCTCAGTAGATTAAAAAAAAAAAGAATCTGATAAGAGAGCGGGTGAGACAGTAAGACGAAGCTTATACCAATAAGAACGGCTACGTTTTAGTCGACTTGATGAACAATAACCTTACGCTGTCACCCAGAATAAACCATTCAATATTCGTGACGCAACTCATTATCCGACGGAATCATTTCTCTTTCTCTAATAACTACCTATACGGACTTAGTAAGCATTTTTCGGAGACCTTAAATATAATCAGTAGGAACGATATTAGTTCATTTTCGACTTTTTATTGGTTTCGAACTAAAGAGTGATTTTTTAGCTATTATCTTTTTGGCAACACTGGTTTAAACAGCTGACGCACGTTTCGTGTTTTGTTTCACTGTCAAACATCGTCAGTTTGGTCTATAATTTAACCATGAATAGTCTTACAAACGAATAACGCTTCCAAATTATTGAATTTTATTATCAAAATGCTTGCTCTGTTTAGAAAGTTCATCGCGTGCTTTTTCCATTTGATGGTCAGTTTAATCGACCCACTGAAGCGGCTAGTCGGGCTATTGTGACTAAATTTCGCACCAAATTTACACGTAGAGTGCGAACTGAAGAAAATATCGCAGCTCTATCGGCCAGTGTTAATGATTACCATCAATTATCGATTCGTCGCCGTTCGCAGCAATTGGGCCTCTGTTACTCAACAACGCGGAAAATTTTGCGGAAGGATTTAGGTGTGATGCCTTTCAAAATACAGGTGGTGCAAGAAAATAGACAATAGCTTTTAAAAAATCACCCTTTCAGATAGAAAAGTTTCGCTTTGTTAATTTTTGACTTTTCCTTTTAGTCGTATAACGGGAGCCTTAAAATTTCCAGCTTATTCATTTTCTATTAAATTTCGGCCGCTACTTTTCCGAAAGGTAAGCATTATATTAAGAAGAATTTCGATAAAGTCAGAAGCTGTTTTCTGCGGCTGGTTTTTGCTGAAATAACTAATTGATGTCTGGCGAGCATTTAACAAAAGTACAACAAACTCTTTTTAAATTAGTTCTAAAAAATTCAGAAAAAAAACTCAATACATCCTTTCATGGAAATTCCGCCGGAAATCGCTTCACATGCAGCCAAAGCACCTCCAGGACATGAAGTTGAAATTCATATGTTGGCTGTTCGCTCGCTTCTGCCAAACCTGGCGGGCTTTCGAGAGATTCTAAAAGAATGTGAACTGTATGTATGTTCAATTTCAGACATATTTAAAAAAATATAAAATGTTATTCTACGAAGAGTTTCAAATCGAGCAGCTTGAATCTTTTGTAAAAACTCTAGGCATCAACGTCGGGGCCCATAAAACGGTCTTTGGTGATTTCTATACCTTTGCCTACCATCGTTTGAGTTAAGGTTACATGCAAGAAAATAAGACTGCCTGCAATGACAAACTCTTGCTATACGTCTAATTCGGGGATACATACATTGAAAAGTTGTCTCTTAAAATCAACTCAACAAATAAAGAAATATATTCTTGTACCTCGAATGCACTTCCAACATGTTTGTATGTTATCACAACTGATTTCATATTATTTTCTAGCGTAGGTGGCTTAACAATTTGCTTCCTTCGTGTTACTTCTTAGTCGCACGAGGAGGCGAATAATTTCAAAATTTTGGCAAGTCCCATCCGCGCGTCATCTCGTAAGTGATTACGCCCAATTTATTCCCAATCTCATTTCTCATCTCATGCGCACGAATAACTTTTCAATAACCGAAAACGTAAAACGCAATGTTTATCTTTCTATTCTCGTCCTTTTTCATAAAAATAATCCAATTTAGCGGGGGTGTAGAAGGAGAATTGGTTCGCTTTATAGAGCCTGTCTGGCGTATACGTAATATTTTTATGATATATTTCCAATACAATATGTTCGTGTTCTATTGTCGCTTTCTTCCACGTGTGTGTATCTTAATAATTTGTATGTATCTCACAAATAGAACAAACATTATTTCACGGCAACACATTCAAAAATCTTGATATTGATCCAGTATCAGCTTCAAAGACAGCAAAAAAAAACAAGGTTCTCCAAGATCTTTTCATATCGTTTTCCCCTACTTAGATGTCCTTTTTTCACTTTTGACATTTGGCTGTATCACGTTTTATTTTCTCCCATGCTATTTGTGTCTGCTTTTTGAAGCTTCACAAGAATGCCTATGGTGGGGGTATGTAATGGGGCAAACATACAACTTGAACTCTTGTCAAAAGGAAGTAATCATGGCATGGAGGGCTATCAAAAACATTTCGGAAACGGATCGAACGTGATTTGGTTTTTTTGTTCAGTTTGTTGTTTTAGCCATAGTCGTGGTTCATTTGGTCCTTTGGCACTTTTGCCTTGGTTTTGTCTGGTTATTTTCGTTCGTTGCTTTGGTTCGAGATCTCGTCTCGAGTGATTTTTTCCGTTCTTGTTTTTGTTTCAATGTCGTGTACCAAGTCGTTTAAATCACATTTGGACCTACTCCCCCGCCAATAGTAGTTGCTACTAGTTCTATAGAGAATTGGAGCATAGACACAGCATATACCGACGAAAGAAGAAAAAAACATGGAATAGAGACAAAAGAAAAAAAAGGAATGTTATGATCCCATGAATGTTTTGGCATTTTTTTGTGTGTAGACCCACCCTCGATGTACGAAAGTCGGCTCTAATGCATTTTTAATAGCAGTTGAACTTTTGTACATGTCATGCTAACAGAGTATGTTCTTCGCCCCCAAACCATCAGTCCCACACCTTCAAGTTGGAAGAAAGGGAGGCAAAAATGATTGCTTTAAAACTTCGAGAATGGGTGCGTCCTTTTACTGAGGCATCTTCCCTCTTTTGCCCCATTTAAATGATAACGACAGCTCACAGCCTTGGACTGCCTCAGTTCAAAAAATCTAACAAAATATCGAGCCATTTAGTGGTGCACATGAGTCATCTGCCACAGGATTCGGCCCCAATTTTTGATTCTTAATTTGCTTCCCTGACACGTTGTGTGTAACGAAAGTCCTGACGAAGGAAAAATCCCGAGTGAGGAAATAACTTAAAATTTTGTGACAATTTCTATATGGACCGTTTTGGAGACTGGTGTTGGTTGCTTTTTATTCTTCGATTGAAATTATTAGGAGGTGTTCAACACGTTAGCATGCTCGTGTTGTGGAGGCATGTCGAGATTAGAAATCTGCCACAAGATGGTGCTGGGACGAAGGGATGTGTGCTCGATTGGTATGTGAGTTTGTTGCGAGGAAATATTTTGTGTACGTGATTGTAACCCGAAGTATATTTAAGGACGTAACATGTAATATTACGAAGCTGGTGTTGCAGAACAGTATCGCCTGCTTCGTGTACAAGTTGAATGTAATCAATTTTATATAAATTGATTTCTGGTTTACTCGACAAAGGCTGTGGCAGGAATAATTCGTTCAAATTGGAAAAGAAAGTGAGAAAGACGTGTTCTGAGGAATGATTGCATTGTCAGATACTTGTAATGCGAACGTTGGCAATGTATGCCGCATTTATTTTATGCCGGGAATTTTAATGAGAGCTGATGGTTTCTGAATTGGTTTTTCAAGAGTATTTCATAATTGCTTTGAAGCTGATGTACGAGCAGATTAAAATTTTCTTAAAATTAAAAAATTACTCACTCACTTATGGAATAAATAGCTTTATCCGTATATATGGTTGTTTGTATGAGAGAAAAGAATGAGCGGAGATGATTGTAAGTGTCAGGTTTTGAAAATAGAACCGCCTGAGATAAAGCCGTCATATATTCATCCGAGTTCCACGCTTAAGCATTTTTAAGAACTTTGCACCAAGCTTCCTAGCTTCAAGCAATTAAATTAATGTTTTCTTTCGGAGCATATATAAGACGTAAAACTCCAGGTGCAGCAAAATATTTTCTTCGCGCGTCGCTGGAGTAAACCCCAACTCCAGAGGATTCTTATTTATGGGACACATCTGCAAAAATGATAGTGTCTGTTGGCCTGATACCATTTCACCATGAAATCATTGCCATATGATGTTTCATATCGATGTGGATTGTTAATAAAAAGGAAATAAAATTTATTCTTATATTATAAAAGATAAACCTTAGGTTTGCATCCGTTTCTTGTGTGCATTCAAGCACGTCAACCTTTATAAGTGTAAAGAAGAAGCTTTCAAAATGAATGCCTTTACTCTTAAATAGCTGAAAGCAAGAACAATCATCATATTTAAGGATACAGCAAAAAACATTTCTATCTCTTTTTTTGCGCCCGCTTTCTTACTCCTGTTAAAATAAAAACCAATCAAAATGACAGGTATAGAAAAAGTTGGCTCATAGTCGAATGAATCTGTTTGCCTTACTGTGCAGCACCAACTTAAAATGCTGACTGAAATCTGGGCTCTGGGTATACCTCGTATATTGGAATAAATCTTTTCCATTTCACAATTGATTGGAGTCGTTTAAGGGATTCTACACTGTTCCGATTGAATTGAGTGCAAATATTTATTTCTTCATGTGGAACCAAAGGATATAGATAGTTTGGCTGGTGTTGATGGAATTTCATCAAACCTAGGAGGAACTTTATTAAATCGGAATCAATTACGCTTTTGGAGTAGCCATGGCAAAATGAGCAGAGGTAAATGTTATAAAACCCTATTGAAGGAGCTCTAAAGAGGACGACTATCTTGACATGAAAGCAAAATATAAACAGAAAGTTATTACTAAGAATGCTGTCCTTTCAAATTTAATATTTGAGAAATTAAGGTATTGGAACAAAAATCAAACTGCAACGTCGTATTAAACGTAATCAAAATCTTTAAAAGCTTCGTCTTTTGTACCGCAAGAAAGTCAGTGAAATAATTTCTTATGAAATATATAAAAAATATGATGACAAGAAGTTGACTGAAAAATAATGTTGGTATTTTTATATTTTTATAATATTTATAACATGGCGTAAGGATGCATACATGCACCGAAAAATTTTAATAAGGCGGAATATTATTAGTATTATTGTGTCCAAATGACTTGTTCGATGGTTAAGCAGGTCATTCCGTCAGTCCAATTTTTCACGAATATTTTCAGTTTTCATAGCCGGAATCCAATGACGTCAACTGTTAGCTCCGTAGCTGCAAAGTATATACATAAATCGACAGATAGTAAAATGGTTGTTGGACGGCTTGTGAGATACGTAGTCCTCTCTTGCTCCAAATATAGTAAATTTTTGGAGTGCTCCTGTTTTTGTTCTATCTTCGGAAATACGTCCGCAGTCTAGTTAGGTTAGCACTCATTCGATACAAGAGCTTAATTCCAAACACTATTAAATATCTTTTTTAATATCAAGAGAACTAATCTTACCACTTATTTTGCAGAAAATGGTTCCCTTCTCTTGATATTAAAATAAACCATCATTAGATTCCTCTTAGCTTTGATGATGTATTCAGAATTCAAGGTATTTTATGAGTTAACTGTGCTGACAAGAGACGGCAAGAGACTAGATGAGGTTCAAGCAGTGATTTAGGATTTCTCTTCAGAAGAATGGGATGAATAACATCTATACCAGCGGATATGGGAATATCAAGATTCAATTAGCAATCCGCGTAGAGAACCGCGAACTTCTCCAGAGAACCGATAGCTGGAATGTCTTTATAAATAAATGTTGAGATCAAAGTTGAGTTTTACGAACAATCTCAAGTCTTCATCCAGTTGAATTTTTATGGGCATATCCTTTAGTTAGTTTTCAGAAAATTGCAGTACATAGTTTTATCTAAACAAGAAATCTCGTGCAGCATCTCTGCGTAGTTTCAGTCTCAATTTGTCCTGTGTTTTTTTACTTTTCTATTTTTTTTGGTGTACATTAAAGAACATTTTTTTAGCTTAGTTCATTGTTAAATTATTGATTGTTAAATTTTATCTGCGGTGTAAATTGTGTTCATCGGAGTAAAAAATGTTGTTTTCTTTGAATCCCAAAATTATTGAAGCGTGAATTTTTGAACAATAAAATATTTATTTCAACATCGAGAGATGAAATAGTTTAGTTATAAACAAGATGATATAAATAAAGGAATTAATTATTTTAAAATAAAAGTTTTCGGCTTTCGTCATAATGCTCGGGGATTGTAAAGAGGCTTGACTTGACTTGAGAGATATTCCTGAAAATTGAACTCAAAGCTTACAGACAAAGAAGCAAATGTTCAAAAGTTCTAGTCATATGATTTAGGCTACTACTGCTCAAGTTTCCCTCTCCCTAGGTTCACATTACGTCTACGGCCAAATTGGGTTGCGAACGGGTTAGATTTCCACCGTTGGAGAACATTTTCTGGTCTTGGGACTTGAGATTGTAATTATGTTGAAATTTTCACACTTTGGCGTTCTTTTGCCAACTTGTAGATTATTTTGATAGAACTTGTAACTGGTATGATTTTATTGACAATTTATAAACTCAATGTTCAATGCAAAATTGAATTTGCAAAGCTAAATACTTAATCAAATTTTCTCGAAGTAACAATGTGGGTCAGGTCCCAATGGACACGCTTCCAATTTTTGTCTTACTTTTGCGACCTGCTGTCATATCTTTAGATTAAAGACAACACCATCAGAGTAAAACTTGTCAAAGAAGAACCGCATTTAATTACTTCCAACACAAGCTCTGTTGTTTGTACACAAAATTATTTTTGTTAATATTTCACACCGCTGAGACTCTTGTCTTAGTCGTTTACTTTGATCTAAGCTCCTCTTAGTTGACTTTCTCTCGACACATGGTAATGTCGAAATGCTGACGTGTTTAGCATCGTCTATCACATGAATACGGTTTGAAGTCCTCTTCTGGGACATACGCTCGCTATGAACTACCAACACAATTAATCGGTTCCAGGAGCGAGCTTTATTTTTATGTGTATGTACCTCCTCTTGACAATTCCTGTCTTCCTTTCTAAAACAAATGAACAATTCTCATCACGTCCGATAATTCAAATTAACACTCAATGAACGTGACATGGTTAAGTGCTGAGCATTTTAAATTTCAGTAACCCTCAGAACAAGCAACAGACCCCTTCCTTCCACTGCCAGGAATGGCCACAACCGTCCGCAAACAACTCTTACCTCTAATATGAATTCATTACACTGTGCCAAGGTCTTTTGCTCCCTGCTAATTGCCTATTCTTTTGGATTTTCCCATCATTGCCCTCCCTCGGTGTGAGTCCCTTTTGCTTTGATTTAGGACTTAATACCATTATTTCCCAATACCCAGCCCCCAAAAACGTGGCAGTAGCCAAATAATATTTAAATTGTCTCGAAAGTTTTTAAGAGATCCTCTTTCAGTCACTTTACTCGGCAACTTCACAGATTTTGATTTCAAATATTCGCCTGATTCTCAGTTCCCAAATTGAATTAGAATGGCGCAGCAACAAGGAAGAGATCCTTAAACGACCCTGAGGGAGGGTTGTGGCGCCTTCTCTCCTTTCTACAGATCTTCTCACTGGTTTGATTTGAAATTTGTTTTCCACGGTCAATTACGTTGACTTAATTCTCTTGAATTATCCAGATTCTTTGAGTATTCAAAGTGTAGCAAAAAGGTTTTCGTCCTTGTCCCCTTTATTTCATCATCCATCTTCGAGTTGGGAATATAAGAGTACGAGTACGAGAATGTTGTAATGAATGTTTTCTGGTTTAAAACACTTAAGAAACATTCTGCAGTAGACAAATTAGATTTGGGGCCAGAAGGGGGTGTAAACTTTAATTAAGGACTGGAGACTTCAATCCAGACGAAGGATATGAAATGGGAATTGATTAAAAGAGCTTTTGGTGCATGCAATGAAATTGAATTTTGGGATTTTTGAAGGTTAAATTTGCAAATTCCAGAATTTAATTTCCCCAGTTGATAATGATTTCGTTTCTATTCAGAATGCAACATTGTGGGAGTTGTGGTCACCAAAAAACCTAGTTTTCTGGGCATTCCTTTGGTAGGAGTGGTTCTCAAACGAGTGCATATCAAAGTTGAATAGATTATTATGACTATGTGGTAAAACTAAAAGCCGGATTGGCAAATCTGCACAATGGTGACCCAAAACATATCACCCCATGGGCAGATGCTATTACTTTTGCAAGTGAAGGCAGCCTTCAATTTCATCTTGATATTTGTGAAGTAATATTTGTGAAGATGCCTGAGGGCATAAAAGTGCTCATTCCGAATGGAATATCGCCGCTGTGATTGTCTCGCCAGCACATTTGAGGGAGGAAAAGAATCTACATATCATTCACGATTAGCCATTACTGGATGGCGCACTATTTGGGTCGGAGTTAACATCGGTCATCGGGATGTGGGCAACATTTTTACTGCGACCACTATAGACTTCTTTCTTTGGGGTTTTCGAGGACAAACTATAAACTCTGAAACCCTTCACAGAGTATGGAAATATAATATTAAAGTCCAAGAAAACATTTAAAAAAACACCGGTGAGTGTTCAAGGGCGCTATACCATTCTTGAGCTCCAAATCAAACCAGTATCTGCCTAAGCTTGTATCCAAAAATGATACCGATTTTATCGTTTTCTGAGAAGGAAGTGTCTGGAAAAGATACTACGAATCTCAGTTGCTTCTTACTTCACAGAAGCGCGTTCCTGATTCTTTTCATGTTTGATGAAAGCCAATGGGCTTCTGACTTTATGTGCTTTAGAATGTCAGAATGATATTTTTTGTAATTCCCATTTGGATTGTCTTCAGAGAAAAGCGTCTGGCCTTACCCAAATTCTCGAGTGCCTGTTGAGAAGCTGCATCGAGCCCAAATTCCATGATAATAGCCTCATCTATGGAAATGATTCAGCTGACACGAATTGCGTAGTTGCGTGATAGAAAAATCACTCAATAAATCAAGAGTATAAGTCTAAGGAGAGAAGAGGATTCGGACGACTTGGATTTCACCCAGTCAGTGTAGTGCAATGAAACCTATCGATGGACAACAGTTTTTTAAGATGAAAAAAAGAGCAACGATGATCGTAACTTTTGAAGCCAAAGATAGTTCAAACTCAAGCCCAACAGGGCTGAAGAGGCTGGCAGGCTCTCTGCTGCGGCTTTGATGTGATTTTTTTAAAGGTATTGTCTGATGAAGGCATGCCCGATAAATTAAAAATCAGCATCTTTTGCTCATTCCAAAGGAGAGCCTTCAATATAAAATGATCAATATCCTCGACTTTGCCAGAAAGTTCAACACCCTAATTCAGGAAGCGGGACGGTTTGCAGTCAATCAAACGTTCTTCCCTAAAAGAAGTCTCTTTAAAGACCTCGGACGACGGCCTTAAAACAGCCATAAGCCTAGGTCAATGAAGGCTGATTGATTGCTGGACTTTGCCAAAAAGTTCAACACCCTAATTCGGGAAGCGGGAAGCTTCACAGTCAATCAAACGTTAGATCTTTGAAGGTCCCTTAAAAATGTCTCTTTATAGTCCTCGGACGACGGCCTTAAAATAATCATATGCTGAGGTCAATGAAGGCTAACCTGGCACTTAGCAAGATGCAGTGGAAGATAGAAGAAAGAATAATTTAAATTTGTTTAACGTGCCTGTTGAAACAAGAAGTTGGTCAAAATGCCATCAACTTTGTTTCCTTCTTCTAAAACTTTAGTTGCAAAAGAAATTTACTCAAAAGAGCTCATAAACATTCCCATAACAAAAATGTAATCTTATGATGATTAAAATAAGTCAAAGCCACCGTTTCATTAGCGTATCCTGGTTCAAGTTTGCCTCAACATCTTGTTAATGTAAAACTTAACTGATTGCATCAATCGTAAAGTAATTGTCATGCTTAGCCAGGAGGTAAAACACTTGCAATTTGCAATTGATATCCTTTTGTTGTGCTCACTCACTAAAACCGACGTTGTTTTTTATTTTAGAAAAGGAAAAAAGATCTTCTTGTCTGTAATTTGCAAAAAAAAGTATTTCCGATACAAAAGAAAAGAAGAAACCAGGTACGTTTGATTGTTATCCTTTCTTCCTCCGTATGCAACTTTTTTGTAGTCTCTTTTGTCCTCTTTTCAATGACATCCTTTAGGAGTCACCTTGTCTTCTTTTGGTTCGATGATTATTATTTTTCGTTGACTCTGGGTTCGAGGGTAAATCATTGAAGAAATCGATACACAGCAGACACTTCCTGGCGTACAATCATAACAAGGTTCTGGGGAAAGTGGGGATATATCCTTCTAGCCTCATTGTTTTAGTTCATCGAATCCAATGAATATTTTTCATTTTTCTTGATCAAGCTTGAGTGTCATCGATGAAGTTCAATGAACTACTTGACAGTATAAGGCCTCAGTCATACGTACATTAAGCCGTGTAGACATCACTGTGCTAAGTTATTTAAAACCTCCATTAAATCGTTCACCCTTTTAACCTGTGCGTGTATGATTTATAGTTGAGCACATGAAAATAAAAAAAACACAAGAAAAGCTTCTTAAGTGAGATATCCACCGCCATCAGAAGAATTCGCAAATGAGGGAGGGGAATGGAAAAATAAAAAGAAAAATAAGAACGCAAGGTCTTGAAATGTCCGCACACATTGTTGCAGCGCTGCGTCGAATTGCTTCGGGAGAATTCTTTTTAAATGGGTTGCCTTTAAGGCAAGTGAATTCCTTGAGCATTTCCCAACTCTTCATACGAGTAGAGCACAGTTTCCTAAGGGAATCTTTGCCTTCCTCTTCTGAGAGTATTGACTTGTATCCGTGTACGAGAAATGGTGACTGGCTAACAAGCAATGAGAGTCTCGTCCTTGGAATATGACGATGGTAAAATGTTGGGTACTCGAAGTCGCATGCCACCCATTTAGCAGTTGTCAACAAGCAGCCTCTTTGTATACCACAAGTGGCATGTGCGTGTATAGTTTTGGCAGAGACTGTTAATGGAATGCGCAAAGCTGGGTGGTATGGGATTCACTCAGAGAAAGGCGGGAGGAGCGTGTGTTATGTTACTTTGTCGAAATTTCTAGTGAATTTCATTTTCTTGAGTAGAAAAAAACAAAAATGATTTTCTTTGAAATACTTTTTAGATGGTAACTTGGGGTCACATATGAATTCTTTTCGGAATGTGCCGAACATTATTGAATTTTTCCATTGGTTATTTTGAAAAAATGTATGAATATAGGAGGATCTCGATAGACGGAAAGAAAGGTAGTAGTTGCGAAAAGATCTCTGTCCGAATGTTCGAAAGATATACTTATCTGACTACATTATAAAAATTAGAAGATTTAAGTTTTTATCGTTCCCTGTTGGAAGGTGTTGAAGAACAGGGGAAGTCACTCTGCTTCGCCACCCAAAATACACAACGGAGTTTGGCTGAAACTAACTAGGACTAGGATAATGCGGAAATTTATGCGCAGGCCTAAGGTTTGTGACATTGGAAAGAGACAAGTTCTTTGACGTTGCACTGATAAGTGAATCTTAAGAATTCCCTCACTCTCTCTTTCTGATAATACATACATATGTATGTATAAAGAGTTTAATCTTACCGTCAGACCTTAAATCATAAACTACTCGACAGTGGGATGAAAATAAACTTCACTTTGTTTTATTTAGTATAATTTTCTTTTCAAATTATAAAACATTGTATGTAAATCTTCCAGATCTACAAAAAGCAGAGTCCTTGCGGTGTAATTTTTATACACCTATGTAGAAATCCAAGTCCTCATGGTGAAGAGTAGAAAGTTGTTTAACACTCCCAAGTGAAACAACTATTTTTTGAGTTGTATGTGCACTGTATACGATTTTTTACAAAGCTTTGAAGCCTCGCTCGTTTAAAGTCTACGAGGTTCCGCCAAGGAGAAAAGCTGTCATGTGATAACCCTCAATATCGAAGTGAATCAGAAAGTGTGCAACTCAATAACTAACACGGAAGACACTTTAGGCGTCACTTTTGCTATGAGCACCTGCCCTACAGCAGGGCTGTCTCCACTTGACATTTTCATTATGAAGATAGCTGCCAGAAATGCTCTGTAGATGCAACTGGTAAGCATCATAAGCCAGGTGACCAAGCGGGACACTTGAGAATAATCAACTTCATCACGAACAATGACATGTTATGCTCGATCCCAGATAGCATGAAGGCAACATACTGCTTTGAGCGTGTCTTTGTGGTAGACATTCCTAACCATGATCATGGGCGAACAATACACCTATAGGTTGCCGGTGTCTTGAACCAAACACAGAAATCTCTATTCCCATGGGAAAGCATTCATGTGTTTTCCAGGCTGGGCTACAAGACATCGAATACTGCGCCATTAAAAAACTTGGAAAATGCCAAAAAGGGGGCTATAATCCTACTATATTTAGACAACTAAGCAGTTCTCAATTCACTATCGTCAAAATGTGTCAGAAGCTCCTGAGGCGCCTTACAATCTCTAGCCCAACAGAACAAAGTTAGGTAAGGATGGGTTCCAGATCATCATGGAATCAAAGGTAATGAAATTGCGCATGAACTAGTCAGGGCTGGTTTAAAAACCGCGTTAAATGGTCCGTCACCTTTCTGTCGCTAAGCTGGACTGCGATCGCATGACTGACCAATAAGTGGGAAAACAGGGTACGCATTGCCCACTAGAGAAATCTACCGGGACTCAGACGATCTAAATTATTTATGAATCACTTCTCCTACAGAGAAATCCTTAAACTCACCAAGAAAGCTGTTGAGCTTCCTCTCAGGCCATAGCCTCTTGAGATTACATCTAACCTAATTAGGAATCAGTACAACCACCGAATGCCGACTCGGTTTGGAAGGCGTATCTTCCTCAAGAGACACGCTCCTAAAAAACATTCTGACCTTCATCAGAAGGATGGAGTGTCTGTCACCCTAAACTAATTCCCCAAAATATAATAGCTCTACTACTTCAGACCGCAGTGTCCGCCACTTGGACATGGGTTTCTGCATTAAAAAAAAAACATGGAAGTCACTAACTTTAATAAGTCTTGGTATTTGCTGGAAACCGATAACGGATTGGTCATCTTTACGGGAATTAAAGACGCAGCGAAATGTCTTGTAAATGAGGACAACTTAGTACATGCTTTAGGCCGTCTCTCTTGAAGGAGTTGAGTTTGGTCCAGTCTATCCATGCTCAACAAGTACATCTTTACGATCAGGTAAATAAATCAACCAGCACAACCAACGAAAGCTTTCGCATTCATTTTATTTCCCATACTTCTGGAAGAACCTCCAAAATTCAAAAGATCCATAGATCCACAATTATTAATAAAGTCTGTTCACGTGTTCATTGACTTTACACTTGTTAACAAATAAAATCTGGTCACCAGCAAAGCCTTAATATTTAAACACATTTACTTTCCTGATGGCTGCTGAGCTCAATTTAATTACCCGCAATTAGCTTAACTTAATTGAATCGAACAAAAATTTAATAAAACTTTCTGGCCAAATGCAAAATTCGATTAATTATACAGGATACACTTACTGATGTTAACTTAATAAAAAAAACAGGTTAAATCGCCAAATACAAAATAGTTGCCTATTTTATGAATCCGATGAATTTAATTAACAACGTAATTGTTCAATCATATTTGTGGGGTGAGAAAATGGTTTATTAAATATACGAATTAATTCTTTGTTATGTCAATAATTATTAAATTTTATTTTTATTTTAAATGAAGCCCAGAGAACAATCAAAGGTAAACTTGATGCTCTACAAAAGGACAATCGACAATCGACAATCGCGAGCAAACATGTGTTAATCCTTCTTTTGTTCCATCAGCTTTTTATTTTTATTTTCAACAAGTCTGCTTCTGATAAAGCTTTTAAAATGCAAAAGAATTCCAGATTCAATTCACGGGGAATGCTCTCACACTTCACACATTTCTAGTGTTGCTGGATTTGCATCACAAATTTGAATTTAATCCACTTTTGGTGAAGTTTCTATGTTCAGGGTCGAACAAGGATGTGGAAACCATAAAGGAGGAACATATACGCTTGATGAAAGTCAGTCTACTCATATTCAGGTGACTACAGTGTATGGTTGCGATTGGTTCGAATTTTCGGGTAACACAGAACTTTTGTCGTTAACGCATAATTCAATTTTCTGAAACTACATAATGCCGATGCGCTTACAGCAACAGGAGTTTATCAGTCTGTCCTGCAAGTCTAAATACATCAGAGATATTTACATTATAAAAAAAGGATAAAAGTAATTAAGAAGAGATAAGTTGCTTAGAAAAAAGCTCCTGAGATATACAGACGAAGTCGATACCATCAGTCGTTCCCAGTACGCCGTCATAGAGGTTTTGACGGAAATTGGAGAATAGACGAAACGAGTTTTCAACAAACAAAGAAACATTTGTCCACCGCATTGGACAAAACATCACTTTTGGCAACAAGAATTTCGAGGTAGATTACCTACCTCGGACTAAACATCAACTCCACACCTTAGTGGAGATTCAGCGAAGACTCACCGTAGAAAACCGCAGCTACTTCGGTTTAGCAAAACAAATGTTTTCGAAACTCCTAACTCAGAAGACGAAATTAATGCTCTACAATACTTTGATCCTGTCAGTTCTGCTACGTGAAGATGTGTGCTGCACGACTAGCAGGAATGCAGAGAAGAAAAATTCTTATCCCATATTGGATCCCGTATGCGAGGTGGGTGAATGGAGGAGAATTTATAATCGCGAACTCTATGAGCTGCAACAAGATGTGAATGGGGCAAAAAGGATCTACGAATCGCAAGTTGAAGAGCCTGTTAAAGTCAGTAATTGAGGTTAGTTTAAGGAATTGTTCATTTTGGTAAAATACCATATTTGTGTTTATCAGTTCCAACCAAGGAGTTTTGTGTTTCAAACAATTTCGCTTGGGATTTAATTCATCGGAAAAGTTTCTAAGAAAACGTTTTCAACTCTAACGGAATTAAATTGAATGTTTGGAAAAGTGTTGCAACTAAATCAAGTGAACCTAAAATCGGTGCCTTAGTTTTGAAAAAGGAAAAATAACCTCCTTTTCAGGCTATATACATTCCGTCATGCCGCGCACTATTTTAAATGTCCAAAACTGATGCTGAAGTCCTGCAACGACAAACTCATAAGGTAACTCGAATTTCAAAACTCCTGGTAAGCCGGGGATGCATTGATTATACGCGCATTTTGGGACCCTTTATCACAAGGTGAAAGCAGATAAGTTTGCCTATTTTGCACAAATGTCAATGAAAAAGTGATGTTCTAATGGTAATCCAATAATGTACTGGTGGCATATTCTTAAGATACTACTGTGTCCAAAAAATAAGGTGACATTGTATTTATTTTGAAAATTCTTTATTTATTCTTCCAAATCAATTTCATCCCCTTCAAAGTAATCCCCTCCCGATGCAATGCACTTATGCCAACGGATTTTCCAATCTTTGAAACACTGTTTGTAGTCACTTTCCGGGATGGCCTTCAATTCCGTCTTCGCTTCGGCTTGAATCTCCTCTATCGTATCAAAACGGTGTCCCCGGAGCGGTCTTTTGAGCTTGTTGAATAGCCAGAAGTCGCAAGGCGCCACATCAGGTGAATACGGTGGTTGCGGAACGATATGGGTTGAGTTTTTGGCGAAATGATCACGAATTACGAGTGCGGTATGGGATGGTGCATTATCGTGGTGTAAAAACCAAGAATTGTCTTTCCACAATTCCGGCCTTTTTAGGCGGATAGCGTTACGCAAACGACGCGACGATTTTTGAGCGACTTTGGCGCGGTTTTTTTGGTCTCGGCTCTCCTTTGGCACGATATTCGCTCGATTGATCGGTTGTTTCGGGGTCGTAAGCATAGATCCAAGTCTCATCGCCAGTTATAATGCGTTTCATGACATCCTGGTAGTCGGAAAGCATTGTTTCACACACTTCAACGCGACGCCTTTTTTCCAAAAAATTCAATGTTTTCGGTACCAGTCGAGATTTGACGCGCTTGAGGCCCAAAGCATCCTTCAAAATGGTATTTACTGAGCCTTTCGATAAGCCAACTTCATCAGCAAGGTCTCTAATCGTTAATCGATGGTTTTTCAACACCAAATCTTTGATTTGTTGGACGTGAGCTTCATCGGTTGAGGTTGATGGTCGCCCAGAACGCTCTTCGTCTTCGACACGTTCACGGCCGGCTTGGAAATCACTATACCACTTGTAAACATTTTTTTTAGACATAGCCTCATCATCAAAGGCTTTCTGCACCATCCTCAACGTATCCGCAGCAGAAAATTGATTCCGCAAACAAAATTTAATGCAAATTCTTTGCTCAATAAATTTCGACATCGCAAAAAACGAAAAACTCAATTTTAGCAGCTCACAAAACGACGCGTATCTCAAACACTATGAATATATTTTGACATGAAATTTCACATAGATGTCACTGACAGTACTACCAACCTAAAAAGAAAGAAAAATTTCCAAATCCTTCGACGCGCGCAGTTTAAATTCATATGTCACCTTATTTTTTGGACACAGTAGTACATGTTTACACAGATGGAAAAAGAGTTCGTTAACAATTCAGTTTCATGGTGCCAAAGGTATCGGGAGAGCTTGAACAAATAAACGAGTAGAAGCTCCACTATTTGAGGCTTATAAAATCATGAAAAAGACAAACTGTCTACAAGAGAATCTGCATATTGCAAACAGCAACGCCGCTTTTATTGTCGGAACAAGTTAAGGCTAACATCATCACTGTTCAGCTCCGGCGTCCGACGGTGCCGGAGTGTCCCTTTCTGTCAGTCATTCTGTATTGAATGGATCATTCTTTTTTGTCTTCTTTTTCGGCGCTATTTATTGCTTCCATATTTTGTATTCAGTTACGTGTGAACTTTTCGCTAAAACCCATTTGTTCGTTTCTTATTTTCGTCGGTTCCCCATTCAGCCTCGGCAGTCGGCATGGCGTGGCACTGTTTGCTTGTGTTTTGTGAGCCAACAGTGCCAGGATGTGATGTTTATTTGATTCGCAAGCAGATTGTGACAATAATTCCCCACTCGACGACAACGGTACAAGTTACCGCAACTAGGATTTCATGACGTACACACAACACGATGAACTTTCGTCGTCAGGATATTCACAGCGGTTGAGTGGTTGAGTTCAGATACATACTCACATACATGCTTGTACGAATATTGTGTGCGTTTTAAGGGACAAGGATTCCAGGATAATATTTCCCTCTTTTATCAAAGTCAAAGTGGAAAAGTTTTTTGTGCACCTTTTCATGTGCCTAGGTGAGTTCATCTTTGTTTCTGCTGCTGTCTCGCAGAACTTTATGGTTATGTCATATTGCATTATGGGGGCATACCTCACATGGTTCGTTGAAACTTTGTCCTTGGCAGAAGCAATTCGTCCCTTGACATTTCAGATTGCTCTTCAAGGAGATTCCATTCTTGTTGAATAGTTTTTTTTTCCATATTTTTAAGTCGATGCTTATGTAGTTGGTGTTCTATTCCTTGAACGGCTCACACGTTGTCCGAGCACTTTCGGATTTCCGGAAGAAAAAAACGGTCTTCGTTTTTATGTATGCGACTTTTGGTATTGATTTTGCATATGAAAAGGATGCACTTCAGTTGCGAAATTGGTCTTTGTAGGTAGCACAGGGAGATCCCTTAATTAGAGTACGTTTGTAGGATAGGGTATAGAAAAGTTGAGTTAAGAAGTTAGCCTTTTATTCTGCTATGGTGTGAAGACTCCAACTTGTGTTCGTCTAAATGTGACTACTAAAAACGCATTTTTTTTTGGCGAGTAAACAGCTACAAATTGCCAACCAAACAAAGCAGATTGTTTTAATCCACAATTGTCCTTCTGCGGGCTTACAACCGCAATATCGGTCACAATTTCCAAATGTTTCAATCCAATTACGAAATTATTTGATCAGGGTAAATGCGTGCACGAATTTAGACTCGTCTCTTGTACGACTTGCGCTAAAAACTAATTAATTGCCAAGTAACCCCGATAAACACAGTGTCCAATGTTGTACCCAAGAGCATTCTACAACCCAGTGGCCACTACAATGCAAAACATCATTAACGCATTATGCAACCATGTTTCTCGTATTATGCAGTAATTACAGAACAACTATCGTACAATTTGCCACCCGGCTAAGTACTGTGTAGCAATTAAAATCAACTCATGCCAGGACAATACAGGATAACCATGTGAGCCCATTGGACAATCTAGCCACAGAGCAGAAAATTCATAATCTAATGTAATTGCGATTTTATTTGGGACCGAGCTCCTCCTCTGCCATTGTCGTGGGAGTCCTGGTCTTCTCTATGATTTACGCGAAGGATATAAATAGAAAACTAAAAATCCCAAAGTAAAACATAACAAATGTCCGCACCAGAATTCAAATTGTGCACTTGGTAGTGTGTGAGTATCAGCAACAAGAAATAAATAAAAAGAATATGCAAGGAAAATCCGGAACGTATCCACAGCAGCATCCTGTCGAACCACAAAAACGTGGCGTAAATGTGTTTGCATGTTAATGGCAGCCATTGTTAGCTGCGGAGCTCCTGCGACAGCAGCGAAATTTTACTTCCAATTGTGTTAACTTCCTTCCTTTATGGAGAAGGGATGCTGGTGATGCATCTGTTGGTCGCAGCAACGGCAAGGATGATAGCAATGTGCGGCCAGCTATTCAAGCAATTCGCTGGTGTAAAAAAGACCATCCTGGAGTGATTATCGCCAGCACAAGCCTCGTAATGGAGTTGGGCGAGCGTGTTTTAATTCTAACTGGTTCAGTCATCCATAATGCCACAGGTTATGGTATTTTGCCATTCGGTAAGGCTGACTTGGTTGAGTTTCCTTAATTCGTTTAGCAAATTGAAGGAGTTACAATCAGAAGAAGCTTTTGATATACTTCTTAACATAATTAAAATTGCATGTCTCCAACCAAATATTGGCGAAGCTGGAATGTTAATATTTTTCCAGTCTGCTAACTTCAAATTAATCTTTTTGTTTCTAAGGCATAACAGTTCGGCATTGACCTGATCCTTACCATCAAGTCTCTGCAGCAACTCAAATGTAACAAAGTTGAGGAACCTTTCCACTTTAATAATCAATGTTTTCCAACTCATCTTCTGACTGGATCCGTATCAATGTACAGCTGTGCGCCGAACCTTCTGCTTCGTACTTCATTCACACCAATGAGTCCAAAGATCACTGGACCGATTTTTTTCCTCTCTCAAAGCATTTTTATTCATCTTTGTTAAAGTCTATAGATCTGCGAGGTGTTGTAACACCGACAGTGGCTTTGAGATAGAACTTTATAACCCAATAGCTTTCTTAGGCCCAAGATTACGTTGAAGTTATGTTTGTTTCGGTTTTCGTTCGATTATTCTTGAGTCACATATTTGCAAATGCGGTTTCGGTACAAGCAAACCCTCTCTGATATTTTGTAAAGTTCTTTCAATTAAGTCACTATCGTCTCCATTTTCAAGAAGTTGGGAAGAGAGATATTACCATTTCGAAATATGCTTTAAAGAACGATTTTAGAAAATCGCATGTTAAAGCGTTACCTTATATTTTGACATCAATGGCCTTGTTGAGATCGTTCTTAAATCGATATACTTTCGTAAGAATGCTGTGGATTCATCATACGTGCATCTCCAACTGCTTTAAAAATTGGCAGAACTTCTTTATAATCGGATGCGTGGCAGTGTGGCTGATCATTACGAATGTGGAAGGAGTCATGCTGCCTGACAGAGGTCAGTTGTCTGTCAACGACATTTAAATGTCTTCAGAAGTGTTATTTCACTTATAAAAAAATCCTTTTTCGTTTCTACATGTTTATATTCTAAAACTAAGACCATGTCCTTCGTCTTACCTCTTCCTTCTCTATGCTTTCTAACGAGCGTTTCCTGTGCTCTTTTCTTCCTTCTCAGAAGCCGATTTTCATCCCTGCATGCTCTAAGTTTTTTTCATCATTAAGATATTCGAGTTCTTTACGGACTGGAAAATCATTTTTTGAATCTTGTGTAATATTATTGTTAATTGTTAGTTATATACAAGTGAATGTAATTGTGCCGATGTTTTAGGTTTTTTTTTTTGGATTGCCCTTAAGTCAGATAGTTCTGAAGCAACTCCCCTTCTCTCTAACATAATGAAATGTTCTTGCTTTACTATTTTTATTTCTTTTCTGATTTTTGTTGTGAAGGTTGCCATATATCAAAATTCAATGTTAACATTTTAAAAAAATATACAACATAATAAAACAAAAAACAACCGAAGATGCAATTTTTGTCAAGCCTCAAATTTAAGTTGCCAAATACAAATTTAACACCTGCTGAGGTGCCTTTTTGTGGCTTTTAATTGAGTGTTTGTTCACATTCTTAAAGTTTAGAACTCACTGCTGATATCCGCCATGTTTCGTTTTGCTCGGTTTTACGTGGCTTATTAAACTTACAATCCAGTGGCGGATCGGAAATTCATTGTCATTTTTTCTATGCATGGTTCATCAGGAGTATGGATTGTGAGCACCTCTACGAGGTGGGATTAAAAAAAAGGAGGAAAAAAAAAGAAGTAAAATCAACTTGAGAACCACCAAAAATTAAAAACAGTTTAGGAACGACACGATTAACTTCATCTTTGGGTTTAAGATAAATTTTGTGAATTCGATCACCAAAAAAAATTTCACTCATCCGAAAAAATGTTCCTCTTCAATAATAAGTCAAATTGAAGTATCATAAAGTCAAGGAACACCCATATTGAAATCAGACTCATAGGAAACCTCAATTTTAGTCTATATAGAAAAGTTTACTAGAAGAACTAATCTAGCAAAGATTGAAAAAACAAAACCGACAAAATCCTTCTTTATATCTTTTTTCATTCAAATAGTATCTGAAACAACTTCCTGTTTTTTCTGTATCAAACAAATCACTCGTTGCTTCCTAATGAAACCATGTAGTCCTGGACGTTGCCATCTTTCAACCCTTGATTCGCTAAATTGCCACAGCCACATTTGATGATATCCTTGTTTTGTACTTCAAACAATGGAACCGAAAATAAAACAATCTGTATTCTCATTAGTAAGCAGGAGTAATTAGAATTTTTCAAAATTAATGTTCACGTCAAGTGAAATGAGCTGGCTTTTATCGACAACACAAAAAAAATTGAGGCTCGGTATTATTACGTGGCTTAATAATACGAATCATTTTTTCGTGTTATTTTCAAATCGAAAAATGGAAATAATTTCGCTGTACCTTTATGTGCATTTGAATTGCCACCACAATTAGAACATCACCTAGATGGGCGTTAATCCGTTATAAGTACACCCACAAGCTCTCGAGCACATGTACATCTAACGAACTCCTGGCAACAAAAAGTATTAAGGACGAAGGTGAGTTTGGAGCATTCGGTTAACCTGTGGGAAGGATTGTTTTAATGGTTACTTACGTTTCTCTTTCTTTGCCCAAAAATAGAATGCAACACAATTTTGCTGCAAATTTTGTCCAATCTGAACCCATGTAATGGAGATATTGAACGGTTGAATTGACACAAATAATTTAGTCATCCTGTGGGAATCATCATCTCATTCGTTTTAAAAATCCAGTGCATTAAAGCCAGCCTCATTTTTGCGATCGCATAGTTATATCTATTGATATTGTCCTATTGATGGTGTCTATAGGAAACCCTACACTTGAAATTTATTTCTCCGGAAAATGAAGAAAATCCCGACAAGGATTCTCTCAGTCAACTGCGTAATGCTATTCATAATGAGTTGCGAATGCTACGAACGCCCTTTCACGTTCTTAATACAAACTCTATTTCATTCCACTGGAGGGAAATCCGGCGAATTTTGCATAAGCCCTACCTCAGGGGATATAAGTTTCTTTGCTGAAACATGAGCTAGTGTGTTGGACCCTAGCACTGACTTGATTTTTATGTTACCTATCCACCAACTGGCCATGGTCGGCCCTCCCAATAGAGCATTCTGAAAAGCCGAAAGTTTTCCACACTCACCAGCCCAACTGGAACCCTTTCGTTACATAAATTTTGTTAGATTTTTTATTGGGAACTTCCTTCTCAAATAAAATATAATTCTGAATGTTTAGAATAAGTTAGTGCCACCTAGTGGGCTTTACCTTAAATTAAAGCCTTCCGACAATAGGAGAAAAAAAGAAACACAGATCTCCCAAGTGACGGCGGCGTGGGGATGTTCAACCCTTCATAATGTTATTGCCAAAAGGGTATCAACATTTTGTGTATTTTCATAAAACCGTTGTGTGCGTGACTGTCTTTCAAAAAAATAGAGCAATGAAAAAAGAGTGGCGGTTAGGTTAGAAAAATTCATTTTGCATATTTTATCAAGTTTTCGTCGATGTTTGGGTATTCGGGTGAATGGAAAAGTGTTAGTTTAGGGTTTTACACGGTTTTTGGATGGTGTTCCTTTTTTCATTTTCCTATGACCGTTATATTTCCACAAAATCGTACTAATCTCTGGATAGAACATAAAAGATTTATGAGGAGCAACAACAGTGTGAAGCGACGTAGGTATTGGAGACCGACCCTCATCGCTCTGGGCGGGTGGAATGGGTGTGACGCTTTTGGCCCTAGGGTGATGGGTCTGGTTAAATATTTGATGGCCTTTAACTGTGTTGGTTTAGTCAGTACGTGTAGGTCTTGCCACTGGTGGTGCTGATTTTATAAAGGTTTTCCTGTTCTGCTGGGACATGATGCTGGAAGTGTTTATTTATTTTAATGGAGTGGAAAGGCAACCAAAAATTTTACGTGGTGGGAATTTTCGGATGCAATTCTTAAAGAGCAGCTGCAAAAACCATTGATATGATTCAAGCTTTGTCACGGGCGACACGGAGTGTCACATCCGTGGTTGCTCAGTTCAGCTCGTTGCACGATGGGGTAGTTCTTGTTTTTCCAACATAAACCCATTGTTCATAAATCTCGTAAAGTCTTCAAAAGAAAAGTCAGCTAGATTATTTGGAGTGCGGGTGAATGCGTAAAGACGATTTTCCCTGAGCTGGTTTGCAATGCCATAGCTGTGACAGTTAAGGTGAAAAAGAGCGTATGCACTTTGCGTATGTCATAAATAAACTTGATTCTCAGGTACTTGTGTGATGAGATGTCTTCGCTTTTTGCTGAGCAATCCGCTACAACTTGGTGCAATCTTATTCTTCTGGCATTATCGACCCTGCTATCGCAACATTTTTGCTAACCACGGATATAATATCATATATATTTTGCTTTGTTTTCATTCTTAGAAGGAGCCATTAAGCAAAATTATAAAAAGAAGAAGGTTGCATCAAAAAGATACATTTTTGCCTCTTATGTGGGACCTTAGTCCGAGACATTTTTTGTATTTCAGACATTTTTTCCAACAATTCGTGGTCCTCTTGCCTACTATATGTCTTTCGACTTATTTGCTTTGAACCGTCATCTCTTTACATCTGGTTTCACTCTTTTCGATGTTCATTGTAAGTCCCCCAATCGTTCCAGAGTCCGATTTAATTTTTCCAAGGTCGTCACGAAAAGGACGAAAAGATTTCTCTAAAACCCACTACTTAACCAAAATCTATCGAGGGACCCAATCAGATGCCTAGGTGAAGAGCAAATACCTAAACCATACCCTAACCAACCAACCAACCGAGGTCTTCACCACGGCTGGGTGGCAGAAGTGATTGAGCGTTCAAGGCTCGAATCCTAGATGATGCTTTCACTGGAATGGACGACTAGCAATAATACCCGGACTAAGTAATTGGCCATGCTGTAGTGATAACGTTCTCAACTTGACTTGCTTGAGTTCCATATTCACATCGTCATATGTATAATGTTTGTTACTGTTAAAGGATAACAAAGGAAAATAGAACTGTGAAGAAATCTATAATACTGCGAATTGAGTGAATGCAAATAATTGATTCATGCACCCGAGTTTCAAACCACCACAAAAAACATTCATTCTTCTCCTTATCCTTCGGTCGCAATCCCTTAAGAGCGACCAAAAAAGGAGAGGATCCTATTTTCAAAAAATATTTTTAATTTTGTTGGGGAGGAGAAGCCTCTTTATTCCTTGAGTTAACAAAATGAACTGACTTAAAAATTTCAGCTCTCAAATATGTGGAACAATGCTGAAGTGAGTAAGTGAAGGAATGTGCAAGGAGTTAGATTTTGTATAAGGTGCTCGTGCCGTGCAGGTATCATTTTATGGATGGATGTCTGTGCTACTTCTGGGGCCGTGTGCAAATGTGTTTTGGAATTGAGGGGTTCGTCTTAAGCTTATGCACTCAAAATTTACCTAGCAGTAAGCTGACCCTTGCTTTACTCCTCCATTCATATTGAATTGCCTGTCCTTACTTCTGCACATTCTTAAGAGTTCCTCACAATTTTGATATTAATTTCATGTCTTTTCAATAAGCCCTATATTATCGTATATACAATCGTTATTAATTATTAATATTTAAAAAGTAATAATCGTGTGTATAATACAAGCATCTTAAAATAAAATAATTAATAATGAAGACACCATTTGGTGTTAAAAAAAATTAAAATTAAACCCAGCAAAATGGGTAAAGTCAGCTTATCCTCAATAAAATTGAAAATCGCTTCACTAGCATCGAAATGTTTATTTCACGCGCAACCAAAACAACCCTCAAAGAGCACAAAGTGTTCCCCCAAGACTTTTCTCGAATGCAACGAGCTTAACCTCCGTCAATTTCTTATCTCCAGCTCAACACAACAGCTTAAATCGTTGTTATAACAAAATTAGTTTCTCAATTGCACTCCTCTTGGTGGTGGAGGCAGCAGTTACGGCCTGCGTCGAAGGCAACGGAAACACTGGCCCAGGCAAACGGAAGGTTGCAAATGTTATCCATTCACTATTATTATCCCCACAAGGATACTCATTTTCTACTTATCTCATTGTTTTACATCGGCCGCATTGGCCGCATAAAACCCGTCTCACGTCACCGCAGTGGCAATTCAAACCAATATATGACGTCGCAAATGTAAGGGGGCGAGGGCTTTGAAAATTCATCTAGTCACAGGACCACGAGCCATACTATGAAAATAATGTTTTAATAAAAAAAAGAGCAAGGACATCATATTTTTTTCTCCTTTCTTTACTTTTTCATAATTGCATATTGTAGTGCTGGGGGGCACGGTGTGTGTTGTTTGTAAAACAAGAGACAGGAGTACCAACAACAACAACAACAAACAGCAAACAATAAAAACAGCATCAGTAGCGGCAGAGAGTTAAATTGGGAAATTTCATTAGGCCTTTGGGAAATTTTCCGGACACTTGATTTTGAAGTCCTTGGATTTGTGTGTAGTCGGATGTATGTCTGAATTGCCTCCGCCGCTCGCTGGCGGGAAGGAAAAATCACAGCGCAGTACTGTGTATGAATGTGTGTAGTGAAAAATTTTTGGTGTTTTTGTTTTTATTTTTATTTTGTTGTTGTTGAAAATGACAATTATTTTGTCAATTAGAATTACATGTTGGCTTGTTTTTGTCGTCGTAACGGACGCACGAAGTCCTAGGGCTGCGAAAGCATGTGAAGCTAATGAAGGATTTGTGTTTTAAGATGCATGATTGTGGTTTTGGACAATCATCATAAAGGAGCGAACGATGTTACGTTTTAATTGTGAATTTAACTTGTTTTGGTTGTTAGATCTGGCTGTTTGGATTTAATTGTTGGTAGTCCTTAAAAAAGTCAGTTTGAAGGTGAAATTGACTGTGGAAAGTCATAATTTGTGAAGCAGGTTTTTAGTAGCGGCATTTGATTTCTACTTCTTTTATTTAAGTGCTAGTGCTATGAATTGAAAAATATATAGGATTATTTTATATACATAACCCTAAAACGTCATTTAAAAAAGAACCCCATTGCAGACGAACTTAGTGGTGCTGATTCAGTCTTAAAAGTTACATTACACCTTGGGTTTGCCAAACTAAGTATCTCCTACACCGCTTAAGGAAACCTAGGTATTCCGTGGCGATATAGTTTTCATTCCTGAGGCTTTTAACGTAGCTTTAGAGACAAAGAATTTTTGTTTTCTCTTTCACGGAGAAGAAGTGACCTGAATCTGGTATTAAATAAGTCAATTTTTTATTTTGAAAAAGCATATAAAAATTTAACAAAGCCTTGGTGCATTTTAATGATGCTATTGAAAAAAGGACACATTAATAATGAAACAAAATAATATGATCAAGGCAGACAAGCAAACGAAGGGTTCCGAATCACTGAACAATATTTTAAAAAATCGCGTACAAAAACACCAGAAAAAAATCAAGTGTTTATAAGGGGACCGCCTATATTTTCAATATTATTTATTGCTGTTCAGAAAATGCAGTCCTTTGACAGACGGATGGACGAATGATGGGCTGTTAGCGGAAAACCGTTGGCACCTTTGGGATATGAAATACTTAAAAATGATTATTATATGTTATATTTTATTATTATTTTAAAAATATTATTCAAACTTTCAGCATCTTTATCGTCTTATCTTTGTAAGCTTTGTTTTAAGTATTTACCCAGATTTTCAGATCTTTTAATTATCTTTTTGTCTGTAGCCAATAGTTTTCTGTTACCCTCAGTTCGGTCGAATTTGGTGGTTTGGCCCTTCCCAGTACTCAAACATAAGATCACATTCTTGTCTGTCTATCTATCACCGTGTTTTTTCTCAAAAACGTGTTTTAGTATGAAGTTGAAATGAATTCCAAATACTTATGACTGCGACTTCTAAATCGATGCATTCAAAATAAACGGCTGTTAATGAATATATTTAGATACTCGCAAGGGGAATCAAAGCTCTTGGCGTACTTTACCTAGAATCATGAAATTGGTCAGAAAGGAATATCTTTAAGCACAAGTAAAGGAAAAATCCGAAAAATATAAACTAACTTACATTATAAATAAATTAAATTTACAACTTTGTGAAATTTAAAATTAAAGAAAAAATGTATATTTTCGGGTGTTTATTGTACGGGTGATTGCTGTTTAAAGTTTGCCACGATGTCTAACCAATGTTGCTTTAGAATGCACAGACACAGCGGCTTACGATAACAACCGCTATGCTTATATTTCTCACCTGCTTATTGGAGGAGATTTAAACATAGAATTTAAAAACAAGAACTCGAAGACCTGTGCGGCTTTTGTATCCCCCTTGATTTGACCTTGAGTTGACCAACGTAGCTCGCAAGTACGGACCTTCCCATCACGTCCAGTAAATGTGGTTTCAATTACTGCTAATCTCCATGCTATTCTTGGTTTTGCAGAATCAAACATAAGGACGAAATCATGTGGCTTAAGTTGAACTGAAGAATAACCTTGGAAAGGCCGCAGTTGTTGTAGGTATTCGGTGCATCACCGATTCCAAATCATATTAGTCACCTTAAGCCGCTGCTTCCAAAGTAGTTGAATAACATAAGACTGAAGATTAGTTTGTGTCGTTTCTTCTGGGTCAGAGATCCCGCCGAGATCATGCAAAAAATGTGAAAGCGTGAGTGGTGAAATATCCAATGGGTCACTGCTAATATATAATACGAGGACGAAGGTTTACAATACCCTCGGCTACCACAAACACAGTCCGCAGTTGGTCAAATGTTTATCTTGCCCTGCCGATGACCACTTTTAAAATGGTTTTGATAGTTCTTATTAGTCGCTCCCAAAATCATCCCCACCATGGGGCTCTTTTAACAATTAATTTACGATTAGTGGATAAGAACCACTAGAATCAAGGGTAGAATTGAGAGATGTGTCATTTGCCAGACGTTTTTTGGTAAGCCTGTCTGGCAGCCATTTGGTCCTCTTCCGATCGAGCGTATAGCAGTGTCACTAGTATGATATTTAAACGTTTTTTAGACTGATACAAGCAAAAGCGGGAAAAATCTTAAGGTCTCGATTCCTGTAATGGCTTTCAGACCCGCACTTGGTCGGCCTGTGCCTTATTTGATAGCCTTGAAGAACTCAATAGTTGGGGACGACAATATGGGCATGTTTATGCAAGTCTGAAATGAGCGTGGTACATGAAAAAATGAAAGGGGAGAAAACCTGAAGGCCTCAAGTTTTAGAAAAATAAGTTGGCGTTGTTGTACCAAGTTCGTATGAGAAATATAAACAAAAAAAGATGTGACAGCGATTTAATAAGAACTAACAATAACGATCAAGTCTTCAGGGTCAGTAGAAAAATAAGGCCAAGTTGTCCACCCACGCTGTTATTTCTATGGTTGAATTGAAAAAGACCAGATTTAAAGAAACTGTCAGTTAGAAGAATTCCCTTCCCAGATGTCACTTTAGAAGCGAATTAGGATATTTCATCAACTCCAATGGAGGTGCAAGAAATTAATGACACTCGGAGTCATAAATTAATCACTCTGAAAACTACAATAGCTTATAACAAAAAGCAAGTACCAGCAACAGAATCCTGAGCTTATCTATAGAAAGTGACTCTGCAAGTAAGACTGCAGCTAAGGCAATACTAAAACATGCAAAAATCTCCCTGCTGTTGTGGATTTCAGGGCTTTACAGAAAAGGGCATAAAGATGATAAGCAGCCTAATGGAGTCCAAACCGATCTATCTGTCTATCTTTTATTTCTCTCTACCTGTGGGCACTTTGAAAACGGTCTCAGGTATTTCCGTCTATGAAAATATTTACAACAAGCCTAAAGTTTCACTTGGAAATGATTAGATGCACTTACGTCATCCGTATATTTCACTCAAATGTCAAATACCCGCTGACACAATCCAATTTCTTAAGTATAAGTAAAAGATCAACTAAATTTGGAGAAAATCAGATAAGATTTCGATTTTCTTTTTACAGATGTTTGTATGTACGTTTGTTGAACTGAGTTCCCTACTCAATATTCATGTGAATCTTATCAAAATTTTAGAACTCATCCAATATACTATCCACTTACATTTTACATTTGATGTCAACAACCATAAACCACCCAATCAATCTTCGCAACGACTGCATCCCCAAGTAACCATCAAAATAACTTAGAAGATGTCTTCATAAAAACCCAAGTGTGTCACAGTAAAACAACTGCTTCGCCAAAATTATCCCTGGGCAATATAACTTTACACGACACGACACACTAAGCCAACCCACTTCACAAAATCGCCAACAATCACATTGATGACACCCTTCAGCTTCACGACGAGGCATACTCGTACACCTCATCAAAGTTCTCGAGGGCATCCATGCCTTTCAACCATGATCCAAATATTAATGGTCCATTGCGTTTCTTGGCAGCATCGAAGGTCTCCGGCTATCTTTCATCTCGACGATAGTTGTCAAGTAGCTTGCGCGACCACAATCGCTTAACAAGAATAGGGAGTGCTACGACACCAAGCGCCGATGCGCTGCATAAAATTATCTCAAGGCGCTGCCGTCGCCGCCGCCGCAGCCGCCGCTGCCTCACCATCTGCACTTTTACAATAATGATGTGAATGCTGTCCCGTGTATATGTATGCATGGATAAATACAAGATTCTATTGCCTTCAAGTTTAGAGCTGCAATCGAAAACGGATAAGAATAAGAAATAAAGGACATCGCTTAACAATGCATTTCTCAATCCAACTTGAACCAGCCAGCGAACCAAGGATCTCCCGAGTAAAAATCCAAATAAAATTGTCAAAAGGTCATAAATTGTCATCGCATGTTCAGCGGGAAATTTATGACCTCCCGCTAGTGCTTCCAGCTCCAACTGAATCCTGGATTGTAGAAGGCTGAAGGCCATAAAGAAGAATGGAACGTCGCGTCGGTCGGTCGGTTGGTCGTCTGTAGCTCGACAATAATAAAACTCTTATCAGTTTGGGTGGCCTGCGAGTGACGCGGCGGTGGTGGTGGTGGGATACTCTGGTTGAAAAGACTGTTGGATTCTTAAATGTTTATTTTATTCAGAGTGCCAGGGGGAGATATACGCTGGCTGTCTTGTAATTTTTTTTATATGCTTCCTTTATGTTCTTATTTCGTATTTGACAGGAAATATTTAAAAGTTTTTAATGGTTTCGATTTTGATTTAAAATATTCGACTTCGAGGACAAATGCGAGTGTCAAGATGCATTTGGAGAGTTTAATGGAAATCGTTCTGGGGGCTGGCAGGAATTTCTGTTCCTTGAGAAAAAATGGCATACAAATTGTACTTTACTTTGAGGTTTAAGTGCATTGCTCTTGTGTGTACATGTTTGCTTATGCGAATGGTAGGTGGGGTTTCTTGTAGTGGTTTTTAAATTGATTTTTGGCAATGTATTCTTTTGTATATGCGTATGTTTAGAAAGTCTATGAGACGAGTGTATTTAGCTCTTCAATACTCGATAATGTGTCAAGAAAGCTCTTACGCAAAACGTTGTCCTCATTGTTACGTTCGTCTAAATTTAAAATTAAAAAAAAAACAGTACATGTTTATCAGTTTAAGATTATATAAAAAGCTTGTCCATGCTTTTAAAGCGCTGACAATTACCAAAATATAGTGCATTAAGCAGGCTCTGAAAATGTGCTCCAATGGAATGAAAATTGCTAATTATTGGCATCCAATCAATGCGTCAAAATGGCGGTTGTGCTTTGGGTTAACAACTATACCGAAAAAAATGAAAGACTTAAGTGTGCCTCCAAGCCTCCAACTGCCTCCAACTCAAATAAACGATTTCCCCTCACTTTCTTTCGAAACATATTTCTACTGAATGTGGCTAACAAGTTCCTACGCAGTGTATAGTTTAAACATTTGAAGCCATCGGAAACAAACTATGCAACACCAGTTTAACTTCAGGCCCAACAAATCGGCATTCTCATATTGCTCGTAATCCTGCAAAAGGCCAATGAATGTCAAGTCCATATATGCTACGGATTCATCAACTTCTAGACCGCATATAGAACTGAATTGAATCGAACATTTAACTAAGTTATATAAATAAGAGCTCCTCAAATGTCGGTTTCTTTTCTTTATTCCTTTCCATTTGAAAAAATTGTACCATTTTATAATGACGAAATATAATGACCCTTGGATGTGTTGTTTCTTCAGATGATGCCATCTACCAGCACTCATACAGCACAATTGCTAAAGCATAATAATAATAATAATAAACATGTCGTCTTCGATTAAATTTTGAAAATATTCCTTCATTTATACTTCATCCCAATGACATGAGAGTTGTAAAAAATCCTCAAGCTTATATTACACAAATCCAGTCTCAACTAAAAATCCTTTGAGGCTTTATCAAAACAAAGTCCTCATAAATATTCCTTGTAACATAATTTGTCTCTTTACTGCCAAAAAGCATCCATTATTCTTTTAATCGTAAATTTAACCAAACGCCAGCCAAATACCGACGTAAATATAAGTGTAGGAAGCTACGGCAAAAAAGATAATGTAAATCTGTTAAAAAGGGTAAAGGATACACCACAATCGCAAATGGACTCGCAAAAACTGTATGTTAGTATACGCAACAACTGCTAAACTGCTCATTGTCGGAGGCTCGCGCTATTTTAATGCTTTCCCATTCGTAACAAATCCCGCTGTACAAATCCGTCCGAGCAAAAAGTGAAATCCTGTCGCATATTTAAGCTCTCATCAGTCGTACAAAGAGCAACCATAAAAAAAACCAAACTCCCCAAGCGAAAATATCATATGCGAATATGCGAATATATGTGCACTTATCACATTTAACATGTCCTGAGGATTATAGTGGCAAACAAAAATAGAAGACACCACAAAAAAAAAAAAAAACACATACCAAATGTATCCAGTGACTCTCCTCCCACGTGGATTCATTTCACAGTTTCAACATGACAGCAACAGGAACAATGCTTTCGGCTTTGTGTTTACGCCGAGCATAAAAACATTAAAATGGTATTATCCTGCAAGAGCACCTACACATTGGAAATAAAAATTCCACAAATAAAATCATAAAAAAAAACAACCAGGAAACACATAATTTTCTGATGTGTCTTTTGTTTAATAATCATGTCCGCTGAGCGGCTGGTTTTAGTGGTCGTTGGAATTCCATTTGATAAAATAGAACGAAATGCTAAACGCGGATCAATGAAGGATCTGAGAATTTTTGCACTTATTTAAGAGTGAAAATCCACGTTTATTAGCTTTTTGATCGATGTGAAAGAAATGTTCAACATCATGTTCAGTATTCGCTAAGCTGTTCGTTCGATACCCCGTAGAAGTTCTCAAACTAATACAGTTTTTGAGCATTCAAAAGCAGAAATTTGTTCAATTTGGAGTCCATGGAAATTTCGTAAAGCTTTGGACACATCAGGAATTCTATACAACACCCAATTTTTTGTCGTTATAAAAAAATTAAATTTATATTTTTATTTTCTAAAATATTTGGTTAATATTTTTTTGTAAAATTAAAATTCGCCTAGAAATATATTACAAATATACTGCTCCAAGATCATGATTTTCAGAGCAAAACGTTCGTGGGCAGTCCAAGATTTTCATACTCGTTTTTCCACTTACTTGATTTTGAAGTCAAATGTTCTGCTAAGGCTAACCAAATCGCTGTTTTGTTATTTTTATTTCGAAATATAAACGAAACAAATGTATAAAAATAAAAAATCGTGTCTTTTGCCTCAAAATTTTCGTGGGCTATAGTTCATGATATTCAAGCCCGTTTTTTTGAAAACCCGATTTTGACCTCAGATAACTTGCTAATGCTTTTCAGTTTTTTCCGAACTTTGGACCTCAAATGACCTGCTTGGGTTTTAAAAAGTGTGTTTTAACTAGTTTTTTTCGAAATACAAACAAACGCAACGTATAAAAAATACGCACAATATCATACATGGTTTTCAGTTTTTTTCATAAACCTGGATTTGAGGTCAAAAAACCTGCTAAGGCTTACCAAATCTTTTTTTATTTATTTTAATTTATATAAACATATGAAAATGCAGATTAAAAAAACATCTTTTCGTGGGTATAGTTCATGGTTTTCAGACTTATTTTCGAAAACCTGATTTTGATCTCAGACGACTTGCTGGTGAATAACAAAGCACTTTTAAACTAATATAGTTTTATTTTTAAATTAGAAAAACCAAACACGTACAAATACATAATTAAAAAACATGTTTTTTACCTCAAAATTTTCTTGGGCTAGAGTCTATGATATTCAAACCCGATTTTTTGAAAACCTGAATATGACCTCAGATGATGTTGATCTGCTGAATTTAACGCTAACCCGGAAGTAACTGAACGAAAACATTTATTAAAAAATTCGGCGGATATTAACCGATGGGATACGGGTAAAAAGTTAAGATTGGACCAGAAGAACAGATTTTATGTTCAGCGTTTTGCAGCAGTAAAAACGCTCCATACTTCGTTAAGCAAAAAGTCAAGCATGGCGGTGGTTGTCTAATTGTCTTATGATGTTTCTCATTCGCCGGTTTTACAGACATTTATTAATATAATCGAACTGCCATGATTTGCAGAGAAGAACATGATCCTTAGTTGAGCCCATATCAATCTCTCGACTGAGGCTATGAAGCTTGCAACCATCTTGACTCCAACTCTTAAAGCAGATGGAATGTATTTATAACATTTTGGTCTCAATCATTTGGACTATGGGACCTTTGCAATTGAAAAGAAAGAACTTTCCATAAAGGTTATCTTCCCAACTTGAGGAATACCGCTTTCGTATGTAATCAAGTAATATCGGAGCTATTTTGGGCTAGCACGAATAAGCACAGCGTAAAATATCAAGGCAAGGGCAGTCTTTGAAACATACAATTCACCTAGGCCTCCAATTTTGAATGTTTCAGTAATATGTTAGCACGTGCCCCATGCCCTGAATCTAAGGTAAAAAAAAACAAACATTCTTTGGCCTCTTGATAAATTTTCTATTCACTTAACGAATGACATTGTTCATTGTACACTATGCCATTGAAACTATCAAATCGTGGCCATCTGCTCAGACAAGCAAAGCTTCGGATATTCTGAAGCAGATCAGCAACTGCTTCACAAACTAGTTTGTGTAAGCGAACGGTTTCACGTGCATATCTCCGATTGCAGAGATTCACTATACATCTTACGTTCTCCGGCGGGGAAGGAGATGCCTTCCTTTTCAAACCACATCTTATTATTGCTTAAAGTTCTTCGGGTTTCGAGCCGAAGGGTTGTTTTTTGAAGTCAGAAATCTTTCGGCTCGATGTCTTCTTCAGACATCCAAATTTTGTAAGCAAATAAAAAGGCCAAAATTTTAAATATTTTATGGTGCAATATTTATAAATTTTAAAAACTGTGGCTTCTTCCACCTTTCCTACCTAGTTGAGTCTCCTTTTTCTTAGCTTTTGAATTGCTTGCTTTCTGCTTTAATTATTTTTCTACTTAATAAGTCGATGGGAAAAAAACCTATAGTCATAATTTTCACTGTTATCATTTCATTTAAAATTTATTTATTCATAAGTTTGCTGTGCAACTATTTTGCATAAAGCTGACAAAATAAGATGAAACGTTGTGAAAAAGTATGAAAAAGATGAATTTGGAAACTTTTTGCGAATCATGGGAAAAGTTTCACGTTTGCTAATTTATCACCGTCTTCCGTTTCGTTAACAAACAATCCACCATCTGAATCAGCAAGCTCCGACGACTGTCTGGCCGGAGAAATGAGAGCCTGCTTCTACATATAAATGAAAAATAAAATCTAATTAATGCAAAACCGTATGACGATACGGTTCGAAACCAGCGGGTAGTTTAATCACGTCTTGCACCTAGAAAGGCATCTATGCCCCCCGGCCACTACATTTCAAGTCTTCCCGAATGCATTCAGATAAATTTTATATTAAGTTCAGTCGTCCCCGAACTCATTAGTAGTGTAAAAATTATAACACCCCGAGTGCATTACAGTCGCAAAATTTCACGCAGTAAATCCAGCTTGCAAGAGTGAATCCTTATAGAGTACATATGAGGCCAAGGGCTGGTTAGATTTCACACATACCTGCAGGACCCAGACACTCAAGTGTAACTACCTCTGGAGCACTCGTTTCGCATTGCAATTTAAGTAGATCTTCTTAAATACTCAACCCAGTCGTCCTTCAACCCTTTCTCGCAAACAAAAAAAGTCGTACGGAGTGGAAAAAGACGCAATTGACGTAGGATTCCAAATTCACGAACCCATCCGGTAGAAGAGAGGAGGTTCACCTGCCAGGAGGTCGTGATGATGACTTGGCTTCATTCCCTCGTATTCGCATTCATTGCAAGATGTTTTATTTACTCGAGGAAACGAAGTCACATCCTTTGTGTGGTGTGTAGCGTATACGTTTCTGAATGAGCCAAGGGTGGTACTCATAAAGGAATCGTTTACTTGCGGAAATTGTTAATGACGACGTCTGTTACTGCTGCTCAGTTGGCGGTTGGGGTTTAATTAAATTTTATATGCCACTTTTAAGCTGGTTCCGCGGTGCGGAAATGGCACTAGTGACAGTGTGAAGAAAAGTACTGGTGTTGAAGAAGTTACCCCGCTCTTTGTTTTTTTTTTCATCAAAACCTTAGATGCGAACTCTGTTTCCAGAAGAACGCGTTGGAGATAAACTGCTTAAGTATTATGATGTCAATTATTTGGGGGAGATTTGTCATGCTTAGCGGCTTCTGAACAGCAACACATGTTGGCAAAATTTTTGTCTTAATTAAGAGTTATTTTGGGGTTAGCTTTATATATGCTGCGGTGATGAAAATCTTATAAATTCATATTTTATGTTTGCTTTTAAGCGACTTCTGATGTTCAAAAGGTGATGAAAGCTAAGCTTAGCTTTTGAATGTTATGTTTTATTGTTTTCGTGATTGAAAAAATCGAGAACTTTGAACTTAATGAACAATCGGATTACATGTGAGGCTGCTGATAGCAAAGGGAAATAAAATTCTAGAAAAAAACCACTCTCAATATTTATATCACAATATGTTCCTCTTGTTCCCCAAAACTATCATTGATAGGCAGATCTAGACTTCACCGCTAGCTAGATCGCAGCCCATGGAATTCGGGCTTCGAGGATTTCATTAAAGTTTTGTG
The DNA here is from genome assembly GCA_963555765.1 of Orthonevra nobilis. NCBI lineage: Eukaryota > Metazoa > Arthropoda > Insecta > Diptera > Syrphidae > Orthonevra > Orthonevra nobilis. Next base: position 77,057,557 of record OY743227.1, on the reverse strand, counting down.
CTGAAGCTTTCGATGGTCACGATGAACTCAATTACTTAAACCGTAAAGAAGATAAGGTTAACTTTTAAGCAGAGTCAGCAAAGAGCACAATTACAACCAATCCAAGGATTTCACTTCTTCGACGTCCCTCGTTCAGCAAATGAAGACGAAAATTTTAAGACACACCGTGAAATAATGACTAATCTATTCATTCAATTAATTATTTAACTTGGTTTCATCTGCTCTAAGGTATTTAATACAAACGTCCGTCGATTTTTTGCTCCGAGGTGAATATGATGCTTGATAAAGCACTTCGAAGTTCAACTCATTGATTTTGATTAAATATACTATTCATTTCCCAGAAATGCAACCTTTTTTCTTGTCTATCACTCCAACGCGATTCATCCCTTACAGTCATTTTTTTTCTGCTGCATCGCCTATGTATTTTTCAAGCATGTAAGGACCTAGCCCTTAAAACGCACATAACATCTCCACTCCACTGTTCTATTAAGTTTACCACTCAGGTGTGATTTTATTCAGATTCAGCCTATCAGAACATCGATCCATGGAATATCTGAGCCTCAGCCAGAGGTGCTGTCCTTACATCCCGGTCTCGGGCACGCTGTTTCCAATTTGTTAGACCGCACTTCATAACATGTGCAACGTTTTGATCCTTGAACTTGATGGTCTTGATATCAGGCTTAAAGGTTCACATATCTTCACTTTTGGAACACATAAAATGCCTACGATAGCAGTACAACAACCATTCCAGGCTCAGTCTAAGTCTAAAAACCTTTTTCTTAGGTTTTGGTTAAATATGTTTTGATGTCATTCCCACATCATTGCATGTGGAACTCGTGGTTTCAGCTGATCATCATCATTTAAAATCAATTAAGATACGCTAAAAGTTTTATCCTTGGATGAAAGAATATAATTTTTTATTACTTGGAATGGCAAACAAAATTTAACTCTGACGGCAGTCAGTGAAGCAAAACTTCCGTGCCAAAAGGAAGTAAAAAGGAATACGAACGAAAGCAGGCCGGCCGCCGAAAAGTTCCTCTTCGCATTTCTTAATGATTTCAGTTGTATCCTTTTTCTGGGCGCAGATCCTTTTATCCCAAAAATCTAGATGCTTCACCTGATAAAACTTTTCCGGTCGTAATTAAATGTGAACTCTGGCAGATTTGGAGTCACCTTTCGTTGTGTTCCTTTGGCCTTGCCATCTCCAGTATCTGCAACGTGCCACAACTTTGCGCTGTTCTTGGTTCGTAGTTTTCTTTTTTGTTTTTTTTTTTTGTGTCTTCTCTTTAAAGTGACTTATACTGAGGCTCTTCTTTTTTTGTTTTGTAATGCTTCGATGTCAATGCAGGACTTTTCGCCTTGTTTTTCTTTGTTGAAGCAGAAGTTCCGCTCAGGGAGTTTTTCTGTGTTGAAACAACATCTTACTGCTTTTGGCAGCTTTTTCTGCAGTTTTTTTTTTTTTGCAGCAGTCTTCCCAGACACCAGCAAGGAGGTTGAGTTCTGACAGTGCAGGGAAATCGACTTAATTAAAGTTCTTATTTGTAAATTAATTCCGTAGTAAAATGTCGTTGCGCAGCGTGTTCATCATCACGCTGTGGGTTGATTTTCTTCTCCTCGTTTTGGTAATTTGTGTCCTTTGTCGCGGACAGTGACACGATGTGAAACGACTTCTCTGGTTAGCGGCTATGTAGGACTTCTTCGCTTTTTTTCATCTACAGACTTGCTTGGTGCCTGAATGGCATTTGCGGTTATTTAAAGGACAGAAAACAGCGGCAATAAAAGTAGTTTGCAATTAGTGCAGTAGTTTTAGTAAAAGAAAATATTTTTAGCCTAATTGGAGGACGCTGACACTGATAGTAGAGAAGTGTAAGCTTGGAGTTCTATTGGATTGTTGTAACACTTTTTGGTATAAAAATAAGGATGGAAAAATGTATCCTTACAAATTGAACAGTGATTTAAGTGTTCCTCCTAGTATGTAGAGATGTTGCGGCTGGTCTGAACAATAGCAATCTATGATCACTTAGATTTAGAGAACATCCCCCTGCCCTCTCGCAGAATTGAGTGAATCTTTTGTTTGACCATTTTCATGAAGTCATTGTATGATTTCGAATTGAGTCCATGTAACTGGTCTTAAATGACCAATGACTTGAGTCAGGAACATCGTTCACCTGTGCCACACAGGCTGCCTCGGAGTAGTAATAACTAGATTGAGGAATCTTCATCACATATACTGATTTGCCCGTAATAGAAAGGTCTGTTGTCTTCCAGGGAGATCATTAATTGTTCAGCCTTGCCTCTTTGCGTCCATACAGCGATATGAAGCGGAGGGAGTCATCACTAATCTGGGTCTGCTATGGTGTTCTTTTATGAACAGACTTTTGTGCATACGGTAAGGGAGCATGAGTTAGTTCGCCTTTTGCTGGGCTGTCGGAGTTCTTTTATGGCAGATGTTCCGAGTGGTTTTTAGCGCTTTTTTCAGTGCGGATACAGTATTATGAATTGGCTCACAGAACATTTTGTGAAAAGGTTTCAGCAACTTTTGTTTTGAAAATAATTTCATCTAAATGGCATCCATTCTTCTCAATATATATTTACAATTGGACTCTTAAATTTTTCAAAACACGGAGCAGAGCAAAGAAGGTTTAATGTAAGCATCTTCAAGATGAAAATTTTCTTGCAGGATTAGAACTGCTCGAAGTTTGGTGCTTTAAAATATTGACTTAAGGTACAAATCAAAACAATGTTATACAGTGTAAGTGTGCTTGCTGAATAATTTTTTGGGAGAAAACTTCTCTTTAACTTATTCATTGATATTGTTCTTTTGTATATCCTGAGAAAGAGCTGCTAAGTAGGTTTCTCCATTGACTCAAAAGCACTTAGCTCAATGCTTGATTCAATCTTATTTAATGTTTCGAAATTTACAATTTCTCTTTAACTTATTCATTGATATACTATAGTTCTTTTGTATATCCTGAGAAAGAGCTGCTAAGTAGGTTTCTCCATTGACTCAAAAGCACTTAGCTCAATGCTTGATTCAATCTTATATAATGTTTCGAAATTTACAATCGGTTTTCTTTATAGCCACCAAAGGGAATCAAATCAGGTAAACACGGTGTTCGTTCGATAGTATTCGAACGTTTCTTGGTAAAAAAAATATACTAATAAAAACAACAAATTTTTTTATAGTCATATACATTATACATATACATACATACATTATAGCCTATACATTTTTTGCCCACAAGTCCCATGGTGACTCTCTGCCATGCAAGAACGAATGATGATGATGTAATCCATGGAAACCGTTAGCATTTTTTCTTCTGACTAAAAAAAACATGCTTTTTCTTCATACGTGTGCATAGATCTTACAGAAATTGTCTTTCATTTTTTTTGCAAGAAATTCAGGTCTTTAGCCAAAATGTCTTTAACGAATCTGGAATCAATGTTCAAGTACTCTGCCAGTTTTCTAATTATTACTCTGTAAATTGTTGATTTTTTTAATGTTTTTATCAGTTTTTGATGTTGATAGCCTATAACTGAGCTCGTCATCCTCGAAGAATACTTTTCAAGCTTGTGCCAGCATCAAAGACAGTATCGTTGCCCAAATACTTCTCCAATAATTTCAAAGACATCGCGCCGTTTTTAACATAAAATATTTTACAAACTTGCTGTTGGAAAGTTGATACGTTTTTTTTAAATTGCTTAAAAACAAGGGACTCCGATGCCTTGAAGAGTCGCTCAGTTTTCACCTGCCACCCTGTGTTTCTCACTTCTAAATCGGCTAGAACAAAGATCAATTCAGATTTTACAAATTTTACAGTCATAACCAGATTAAGGCTTGTCCCGAAATTCAAGATTTAAAATCAGAACAGAAGCTATCCAAATGTTCCGTTGCATTTGTACCCAAAACATTTCGTTAAACACAAAATATGACATCCATACTAATGCATCATTCCACTCGAGACAAAAGACACTAGAAACAAGGATAAAAGCAAACAGAGAGCAAAAAAAAAAACAAATGTAAATATTCCGAGCAAGGACATCACGCAGACAACATAATATTCAACTTTTTCATAGCAAAATAATTCTCCTACGTGTTACGAGGATGGCCATCTCCATGGCATGGTATGGCATAATTTTATTTTTATTTTTAGGAAGAGAAAAATGTGAGAAACGGGCCAGAACCACAAAGTGCTGCACGAACATGAGGTTTTGGGGTTAAAATTGTTGAATTGTCTCTCGTCTGGTCTGGTCCAGCGGGTGTCTCTTTGTTCATGGTAATGATAAGCAAATATGGTTTAACGTGTTGCGAACGAAAACACTGGATTATTGTTGGTAGTTTAGGGAAATTCTGATGTGACTGTCCGTCCCGTCACCTGCATGTGCTTGTGTACATACTTGGGAAATGTCTATCGGCTAACAAATGGCCAACAAATCTACCATTGAATGTCTACCATATTGTGCTAAAGGCAGATAACTTCTGTAGATGGCATCGGTGAGCTCAAACCTTAATTTATATGAATAGAGTGCAAATAACATGATTCATATATCGGTATGAAATTGTGTGCTGTGGTGGCAAATTAAATCCTTTTTGGTTAAGGTACCAGTCAGGGATCATTTGATTGCAAATAACAATGGAATCTACGTTATTGTGGGTTGGCTATATGTTATCTATGCAGATTGTTTTTGCTTAGGTTTAGGTTAAGCTGTAGGCTCTGTGATAAAAGTGTCATAATTTACATATTGTCTGCCGCAATTCTTAAGAAAGCTATTCGGAGAGGCAGCCTTACTTTAGAATTGATTACACCAAGAAAGAAATGAAAAAGGCAGAAAAATGTCCGTTCGATCGCCAAAAAAGTTCCCTCATTGGCCGGCTGTGTGAGCTGTGGTTCCTTCTTGTTTAAACCAAAGCTCTTATTTTCTACACCTGACCAGCTATGCACTTTGAAGATACTCCACGCTATACTATGCATTTAGATTATTGCACAATGGAATTTTTCTCTCCACGTTACTATCAACATGAAAGTCAGTCCCATCACATTATGAACTTGAAAAAAAAATTCGTTGCTCTTTCGAAACAAAGACCAAGACCAAGACCAAGACCAAGACCAAGACCAAGACCAAGACCAAGACCAAGACCAAGACCAAGACCAAGACCAAGACCAAGACCAAGACCAAGACCAAGACCAAGACCAAGACCAAGACCAAGACCAAGACCAAGACCAAGACCAAGACCAAGACCAAGACCAAGACCAAGACCAAGACCAAGACCAAGACCAAGACCAAGACCAAGACCAAGACCAAGACCAAGACCAAGACCAAGACCAAGACCAAGACCAAGACCAAGACCAAGACCAAGACCAAGACCAAGACCAAGACCAAGACCAAGACCAAGACCAAGACCAAGACCAAGACCAAGACCAAGACCAAGACCAAGACCAAGACCAAGACCAAGACCAAGACCAAGACCAAGACCAAGACCAAGACCAAGACCAAGACCAAGACCAAGACCAAGACCAAGACCAAGACCAAGACCAAGACCAAGACCAAGACCAAGACCAAGACCAAGACCAAGACCAAGACCAAGACCAAGACCAAGACCAAGACCAAGACCAAGACCAAGACCAAGACCAAGACCAAGACCAAGACCAAGACCAAGACCAAGACCAAGACCAAGACCAAGACCAAGACCAAGACCAAGACCAAGACCAAGACCAAGACCAAGACCAAGACCAAGACCAAGACCAAGACCAAGACCAAGACCAAGACCAAGACCAAGACCAAGACCAAGACCAAGACCAAGACCAAGACCAAGACCAAGACCAAGACCAAGACCAAGACCAAGACCAAGACCAAGACCAAGACCAAGACCAAGACCAAGACCAAGACCAAGACCAAGACCAAGACCAAGACCAAGACCAAGACCAAGACCAAGACCAAGACCAAGACCAAGACCAAGACCAAGACCAAGACCAAGACCAAGACCAAGACCAAGACCAAGACCAAGACCAAGACCAAGACCAAGACCAAGACCAAGACCAAGACCAAGACCAAGACCAAGACCAAGACCAAGACCAAGACCAAGACCAAGACCAAGACCAAGACCAAGACCAAGACCAAGACCAAGACCAAGACCAAGACCAAGACCAAGACCAAGACCAAGACCAAGACCAAGACCAAGACCAAGACCAAGACCAAGACCAAGACCAAGACCAAGACCAAGACCAAGACCAAGACCAAGACCAAGACCAAGACCAAGACCAAGACCAAGACCAAGACCAAGACCAAGACCAAGACCAAGACCAAGACCAAGACCAAGACCAAGACCAAGACCAAGACCAAGACCAAGACCAAGACCAAGACCAAGACCAAGACCAAGACCAAGACCAAGACCAAGACCAAGACCAAGACCAAGACCAAGACCAAGACCAAGACCAAGACCAAGACCAAGACCAAGACCAAGACCAAGACCAAGACCAAGACCAAGACCAAGACCAAGACCAAGACCAAGACCAAGACCAAGACCAAGACCAAGACCAAGACCAAGACCAAGACCAAGACCAAGACCAAGACCAAGACCAAGACCAAGACCAAGACCAAGACCAAGACCAAGACCAAGACCAAGACCAAGACCAAGACCAAGACCAAGACCAAGACCAAGACCAAGACCAAGACCAAGACCAAGACCAAGACCAAGACCAAGACCAAGACCAAGACCAAGACCAAGACCAAGACCAAGACCAAGACCAAGACCAAGACCAAGACCAAGACCAAGACCAAGACCAAGACCAAGACCAAGACCAAGACCAAGACCAAGACCAAGACCAAGACCAAGACCAAGACCAAGACCAAGACCAAGACCAAGACCAAGACCAAGACCAAGACCAAGATTAAGATCAAGATCAAGATCAAGATCAAGACCAAGACCAAGACCAAGTATTAATCTGTGAAACCTCTGAATCCACATTCTGGCGCTCTTGCCAATCGCTTTCCGAAAAATTCCATGACCCACTTTGAAACCTTTCCTAAGCCTCCGTTAGTAGCTCTCCGCATTGGCCGACACACTATCACATTTCTTTACAGCTTAAACAAAACATATAAATCAACACTGTTTTCTAAATGTTCTTCCATAATAATGGAACCTTCTTGTCAATGGTGAGTAAAATTCTTTGCCTCAATCGTAATTAAACTCCTGTGGGGTTTGCATACCCTTTCAAATCAATGCCTCGCAACGAGAAATTTAAAACAGTTGATTTCTGATACAAAACCAAATAAAGGTAGCAAAGCACTTATATTAAAAGGACTGCAAAGCCTCTCAAAAGTTTCCAGTCTCAAAGGAAATATAAGCCACTGAACGAAGTGTAAAACTAGCAACACAAACCACAAAAGCCCAATTCAAAGTTCCAAATGGAACATTCTCGTAACGTGTGCCGTGCCCACATTTTTCAACCTTCCCCAAGTTGTAAGCTAAAAAAAAAAAAAGTATAAATAAACTTTTTTTTTTATATTTACACACCTTTGCCAATTTCCAATCATTTCTGAATTAAAAACTTTTCCCACAGTTACCTTGTTGGAGGCACTCTCCCATGCGCTAATCCCCCCCAAACAGGGAATCCCATTGGGGGTAGTGCGTAATATTTCGCCTCCAATTCGAAAAGTTTCTTGTTACAAGCACAAATATATTTGTAGGGTTTGTATCGAATGTGAAACGGAGGTGCATACAAATACTTGCATACGACCTCTTGGGTAATCAAAAAATATTTTACTATAACCAAGGACTTTCGCCAGAGTATATTCTTTTAACAACAATAAACTGGAGCTTTGAAAAATTTGAAATACTTTGTTGCAATTGCGTTGAATGTTAGTTTTTTTTTTTTGAAATACCAATTACTCGTTTGTGTATAATTTAAATTTTCAACTACGTTGCACAAAAGCTTTTAGAGGATTCGCCTTTGTATCTGTGGAAGGGATAGCGTCCTTAGCAGCAAAGCAGCAGCAAATTATCTCGACAGCAATAATAAATGACCTGTATGAATGAGTAAGATTGCTTTGACCAAAGCCATCCTTGTAGCAATTGCTTTTGCAGCAATGGGGTCTTGAGTTCTGTATCTGTTTGGTTACATTCCGGCTATTCCGTAGCACAAAGTCTTCCTGAGTCCAGGTGAAAATTCAGGAAAGTTCTTATTGCACGTTCCACTGAAAGGATATATACATTTTTTTTTGTCGTTGTTGTTGTTTAGTGTTCTTTTAGAATTACAGATACTTGAGAGCACGTAGTGAAACGTTTTCACGTTTGAATTCTGATTTTTTGTCTATGTCCTTCGTTCTGGGTAAATTGTTTTTGGTTGGATCGGTGTTGTTATCTAAGGATTACAAGACAATTTATTTAACAGAGACACAGTAAGAAGGAATTTTAAATTGATGAAATCCTTTCGAAGTGTTTTTAAAATCAAAGATTGAACCATTAATAAGACAGCGTAGATATATTTGAAAAAAGACAGCTCGTTTATGGGACGAGAGTATAACTTGTTGTCATCTTTGGCCATATGCGCAAATAAAAAAAATTCGCGGTAAACAGCAGACATTTTGGAGGCAAGGAATTTAACCTTGAAAATATGGAAACCCATCTTCCTGAGTTCTAGACGCCATTTCTGCTGCTAAGGAACAAGATAGTGTAAACAAATAACGTAAGTCAAATTCGTCACTATACTATACATATAACTGCATCTAGGAAGGAACATTATTCTAAAGCAAAACAATCTATTTCGAGAAACTCTTAATATTGAATTGAAAAAGTGCTCTCTGTTCAATACAGTTTCCTTAACCCTTTGATACAAGCGAAGCTGCCTCTACCCTAGATGGTGCTGGTAATGACAGCTGAAAGTGCTGTTTTTGACATCGAGTCTAACACCATTTGGTTGATGAAATAAATCCTGCTTTAACTTAACGCATTCTGCTCCAATATACATATTCATTATAACTTTTTTAGCAGGTTAATATCCTTTAGGATATTCAATTTATTATAGAGCCTGCCTTCCGAACTGTACTCATATTCAAATCATATTCATATTAATTTATTTATTTAATATATATATTTGCTTATATTCTTTTGTACTTGATTTTTTCCTTTTTTTATTTTATTTATCAATTATTATTTATTTATTAATAAAAACGTTTTTTTTCGTACTTTTTAAATTAAAGGTTTTCTGGTAGTTTCGCTCTTGGTCATCAGACCCTTATTCTTATTCTTATCCAATGCTGCCTGAGTCCGTTGCCATTATATTATGGCGAAAGCGTATGGAAGCTTATTTATTTCTATCGTGAACCTTTAGGAAGGCAAATACCTTACCGCTCATAGAAGAAGAAGATACCGCATATCGAAAACAATTCACTCGCTGGAACACCGTCGAAATGTGTCTTGGTTGACTTTGTTTTATCGCTATTTCTACCACCAATGCTCCGTCGAAATAGCTAATTGCATTCCGCCCCTCCAGAAATTCACTCGCAACACCCGTACATCATGGAATGCACATCAGTTTACCCCAAAAGCCTACTTTCGGGCGCACTGTGAAATTAAGAAATTCTTTTATAAGCCGCACAATGCGCATGTGGAATGCGTTACCACGCTCTATTTTTCCTTTGCACTGCTGGTACCTCCTTTCTCTCCCTTCCGCTTCTGCTCGTGCTGTGTAAAAAACACTTTAAGGGTACTTCAAATCCCTTGAGCAATTGAGCACTATTTAAAAAAAAAAAAAAAAGATTAATCAGGGAAGTTGCAGACCTCAAACATCAAACGACAAAAGGGCAAAAAAATGTCCATTCGCCTCAACTCGGCAGAACAAGTACCGGATTAACGTTTCCCCAATGGATCAAAAGCCTCAGCTAACTTGGGACGTATCACCAAGAAACTTTAACGAGAAGGTTGTTGAACTGAAATTTGTCTTGGGTACCTTCAGAGTAGGGTTTAGGATTTTTTTTAAATATCGTTTTACGACAGCTGAAGGAAATCTTCACAAAAACTACGAGAACCGTCAGGGTGAGATTCTTACTAAAAATACGTCCAAGAAATGTGACACTAACACTAAGCTTCCTTATAATTTCACGTTTTACAGGAATCCTTCTAGCAGATTCACCTGCTTTGTCATGTTCTTTTAATTCTGCGTACAAGGCTTTTGTCCAATTCAAAATTAAGAGAATAGAGATTTGACAGTCTCTATACAAAACTTAAAAACAGGATTTCGCAATGCCTTAATCCGTGTGAATCACTTTGTTTCGAATAAACCATAAACAAAGCTTTAACAATAGCTCGAAGAACTGCATTAAATTCGTAGAACCTCAAAGTTGTATACAGTAGACCAATATTGATATGAGCACTTGCTTCTTTGTTAGAAAAACGAAACTTTAACCGACTTTTAAGTAGCCACTACATTCATAGGTGTCTATATTTGAGCTCCATTTCAGCAAAGTAACTTGCTCGAGTCTTGTTCAAATGATAAATTCTTAAGTTTTCTATATACAGTTTGGGTATAGTGGTGATATCTCTCGTGTACAAAAAATATAATACCGGGCCAAAAACACTTCCTTGTGGAATTCCAACATTAATGTAAATATTAAAAAGAGTCGTTACCATTCCCGTTTATAATATCGAAGAAATACTACACAATTCGATACAATAGCGTCGGAGAACATTTCGCAACTCATAGGACAAGCGTTCATGTAGACGTTAAGAACCTTCGAAAGATTTTTCGATTGCGTTAGTTATTCTGCAAAACTGGTGGGTCGTCGATTGAAACCGAATGGTTGGTTAGGGCTAATTCACCTTGCTTTGGTGATTGATTAAAGACGCTTCAAAGTTAGCTTTACAAATATGAATGACAAAAGCTATATTGGTCTGTATGAATTTTTGTAGTTTTTCGGTTTTAAAATCACTTCTGCTATCTTAAACTGTCCTGGAGTGTGTTGCAACCTTATTTAGTATATTCAAGAGTCTTACTACAGTTTTTTTTTTGGCAAATCCTTGAGGCTTTGTCCAATAATTAAATCGTTCCCCGTAAATTTGTGATTTTTTTTTTAATTTTTATCACTTGACAAACAACTTCCGGACTTTGTTTGGCAAAAAATAAGCTTAATGGACACAATCCAAAGTATAAGTTCTGCAGCATAATTGCACTTATTGATAAGGTAAAAAATTCAATTAACTCTCATAAAGGATTCTCTTACTTTTTAACTTTTAATCATTATTCAATAAATGTGTCGGTTAATTTGCCACTTTTATTTCAAAGAAAATAATAATTATTATTAATTGAGCTCGGCTCTTACAAATTTACCTCCATAATTGTGCCTTATGTGAGCTGAGCCCCGACCGATTTCACAAGTACCATCTTACTCAACAATGCATTTTTCGCCTCGTCCTGTTCTTTTTGCCCGTAACGTAGTTCTCGTTGTTGTCAATAAACCAACCTGCACCGCGAAGGAAAAGAAAATTTAATTTAATCATGCTTACGGACAAGCCCACACCAGTACTCATCGGCGCACCTGCTCCACGTCCTGAACAATGGCGATCTCGGGCGTCGCATTCATTATAGACCCTCTGGCCAATATATGTATGTACATACAAAAGAGTAAGCCAGAAACTGCATGACGAATGGAAACAATGATGAATGCGTCCACCAGAGTGACCATTGTTCCATGCTCGAACTCACTTCAACAAGGATCCTGTTGGCCGCATGGACAGTGGCAGTTGTGAAGAACGTGCCCATCCCGGTAGGTCGGTTAGCCGTGCGGCATGGCAAAAGGATAGGCTCTCGAAAATGGGTTACATTCAGTTGATTTAAATAAAATTCAAAGTGAAAGGTTCGTTGACGGTCTGTTGGCCTCCCGAGGCGCCCGGCATAGTGTTAACTGTGAGTGAAATTATAGCTGGTAGTACGGATAGGCGTAGGGAGGACGAAGGTCTTGCTTTTTTGAACAAGTAACGTATCTGGGGTAGTCGCGCGATGTCGATGAAGTTGGTTTTTCAGTGAGTCGGATGAGGGACAGCTAGGCTGTTGCTGAATGACAATGCTGTTGGTGGCATGCCGATGCCGACGGAGCGTTTTTCTTTCTTCTTTGTAATGGATTGAATATACTTGAATATTTCATTTTGCGCTTGTTATACCTAGAAAGGCTTTTTTTAAGTTTTTGGAGAATTTGAATTGTTTTCTTTCAGGTTGTAAAATGCAAAATAGGAGCAAAGTTGATTTTATTTGTAATAAGATTTGGGGTGAAAAATAAAAATGAAAACTGATGAGACATTCTTGGGGATTATAAAATAGAATAATTATTTCAACCGCAAGACTATAAACTGACAAAAGAGGTTTTTTTCAAAAATATTTAAAACTCACGTTGTTGAAACAAGATGTGTATTAGGACCAAAGGACATTTATTCTTTTGCAAATTGCCATCCAATTTTATCTGCTTTACAACCTTCTCAAACGAGATCATACCTTGTATGATGTTTCATAATCGATGTCTAGCTTTCTATTAAGCCATGTCCATGTGAGCCGAAAAGATAACCTGTTAGCTCAGTCTTGAATATGAGTTAAAGAGTCACATTCAGCTGGCTTAACCAATCGATGAATCCATAAATATTTGTATAGAAGGTCAATATTCCTTCAAAGTAACAAGATATCGATGCAGATACTTACATGTGCAAGTGTGTTTATCTCTAAAATTCGTCTGTTCGTGTGTTAGTCACTAAACTACTCTTAAACGGCTAAACCGATTATGATGAATTTTTGTATGTATGTTTGATCGAGTTACTGTATGGTTAAGATTCACTCACCAGAATTTTTTCACGATTAAATGACCGATAAACCTTCTGTGAGGTAAATCAAAATTGATTTTTTTTTTAATATTTCGAAGTCCCAAATTTGTAAAACTGGGACTTTAATGATTCGATTACTCGTTTGGTTTGTAGAGTCCGTAAAGTTTGATGATTTTAATTCTTATATTCTTCGCAAATGGCGGAGGTTGGTCCTATAGTTTATTGCCGACTCCGCATTGTCCCAGAAGTTTTTTCTTGACAGTTTCTATTCATCGGAGGAATTGCCAATCACTCGTGAGAGGTGAAGCGATTTTAATTTCAACGATATGTTTTTTACTGCATGTGAAAATTGATTAGATCTGCTTAGTGTAGTCAATACTGTAATCAATAGAGACCGAACTTGCAAAGTTAGTGCATGAACAGTTCGAAGAAGCCATCATAAGACCCAAACACCAGCGAGTTCGTTTGAAATTCGCGAGGGAACATCTAAACAAGCTATTATTCTGTGGAAAGACGAGATTGCCTATTTATACAAAGGTACTTATAGAAGGAAATACGTTTATCCTGAGCAATATAAAAGATTTATCAGACCGCAATTCAGCCTTTTAGGTATGCTCACGATGGCAAAAAATTGTACAGAACATACAATGTTATTGATTCAGTCCGCAGATACCCTGAGAAAATGAAACAATCATGTATGGACATTTTAAGCGATGGTGCAATAGGTTTGGGGTAACTCTTTGTTGGAAATAACTTAATGCATAAACACACCAATGCACCAATTCATAAGAGTTGTTTTTTATAAAAACTAAAAAGGATGTGTTGAAACGATCTTAGACTTGAGAGTCCGGATCTCAATGAAGTTGCGATGGAGGTATTGGAGGCTGTTTCTATTACGTACCTTAAAATAAGTTTTTCTCTTATATTATTTTGAGTTATCTTTTGATTTTTTTTTGTCATCTGTTTGAAGATAAAAACGAGATTAAGAATTACAAATATTAAAAAGCTTTCAAAATTAGAAATGCAATACGTTGTACAAATAATTACTTTATAATTCATCGAAAATTTTTAAATCGAAAAAAGTTTTAATGAACTCAAGCCACGTTCGGATAGGATAACGTTTATCGGGCTGTCTTGTATACTAGTTCTTTTACAATGTCGCAGTGCTTTCCTTGTTGCAGGTTTTGGGGGTTCTTCTAAATGATCTTAAGTATTTGAACCGTTCAAAGGTTCAGTTGAGATAAGGATTGAAGCCCATATTTCACGCATAGTGCCGAACTTTCACTGATTGGGGGCCGGGAGTTCGAGCGACCGATCCTGACTTTTTTTTTTTTTTATTTGCAATTGATACTATGGATGCGGACGTTGTTTATTTTCAAGAGAATTGCGCAACTTGCTTTATTTTTCGTAGACTAATATATTTCCTTGGCGCTATAACTCTATTGGAAGCCATGCGATATCTTTTCCATTTGTGGCTTTATGTTTTTCACGCAAATAGCATTGGTAGGAGCTGCAGTATACTCAAGACTTTGAATAGCCACAGAACCTTTATGAAGGCACTTTAGCTCATCTCGGATTTAAGTGCGGAACCTAACTCTTAAGCAGGTTAACAAGTCACTCAAGAATTGGGGCAAGCTGATCAGTGAGTCTCATTGGGCTCAGTTTTCGCGTTAACAAATGAAATTGAGGGACGTGGGGTAGTTAAAATCCACATGTATGTTACTATCAAAAACAGTACAAAAGAGTCCCTCTTTGCGCTGTCAAAAATGTTATGAAATTTTTCAGAATCGAGTTCTTCAAAGACTCTTTTGGAAGACATTTGAAAAATAGAAAATTAATCGAAATCTGAATCATAAATGTGCTTTATATAAATTTACTTTCGAAACCGTAAGGTGGGTGTTCTTTCACATTTGATCAAAAGCTTGTGAATATTCATGCAATCTTCAATCGTTCCAAATTTTTTTGTGCAATGGAGTCCATTTTTAATCGTCATGGAAGACGTTCGAATGACGATCGTTTTGGTTTTGGCTAGAAAAGAAGTGATTACTGCTGTTTGTGTCTTAAGCTCACAAAGAACGCTCCTGCACTTGCGTTAAGTACAATTTATATTGCCATGGCCATCCTCCCACGGATAAATAAATTTCCAATTAATACAGTTCCTTTGGCATATTGCTGCACAAAATAGCTGCACTACCATTGCCACTCAACAAACACACCAAGGACGGTTTATATTCTTTCCTCATTTAAAAAAAAAGCTGAAGCTTTCCTCGTATCTGCTGCTTGTGTATTTACGAGTATGTACCTTCATCCGCCGATGCTGCCTACGCTGCCGACCGCCAGCAGCTCAACAGCAGAATGGAACCGCAAATATTACCCCCTCACAAGTTGTCGGAAGTACGTCAGGCCGTGAAATACAAATTGCAGGCAATATCACTTAGTTTTTACGATGCACCCCATAAAGGGTGGTAACCATCCGGAATTTATCCCCTATTAAATGATACATCTTCCACCCGCTGTGTACATGCGAGGCTAATGTGAAAGTGTGCGAGCGTTTGTGTGCTCAGCAAAAGCTAGAGCAACATCATTGCTTCTACCTGAGAGCTGATGTGCTTCTGAGCTCCTCATCTCCAGAGCCTCTGAATACTGAGGAGGATGCTGAAGTTGCCGAGTAACGTAACTATAGACACGTTCCTTAAATGCTGTTCTGGCAACAGACGGTATTGAAGAAAATTTCACCTCAACCTTCACATAGTCGAATGGGTGGAATGGGTTTGTAGTTGATGGAACCAATGCCCGATTTGCAGCAGGAGAGTGTGTTATGCAAATATTTGCCACTAAATGAAATTGATGTGGGAGAAATGATGCGAGCGAACGAGTGAGGGTGAGTGTGTAAGTGGGCGTGAGGAGAAACCACATCATCCCGCCAGTCACCGCAACCTATTCAATTTAACCGGTTTTTCTGGTAAAGTTTTGGGTGGCTGAAGACGGCTACTAAAGTAATGGTTCGAACTGCGTGGATGGAGAGGAAAGGAAATTAAATGGCGGGCGAACGGGGAAGGAAAAGTCGAGTTGATTTTGGTGCTCGAAATGGCGATGAAAACTATTTGATGGGTCGGAGTTTTTTTTTTTTTTTTTGTTGGTCTCGAAATGAGACGACTTTGTCTGGCAATGTGGGTCAGTTGGAATATTATGGCAGGGTTTACATA
The DNA here is from genome assembly GCA_963555765.1 of Orthonevra nobilis. Classification (NCBI taxonomy): domain Eukaryota; kingdom Metazoa; phylum Arthropoda; class Insecta; order Diptera; family Syrphidae; genus Orthonevra; species Orthonevra nobilis. The sequence continues at coordinate 77,041,546 of OY743227.1, read as the reverse complement.
GTGGTACCGGTGATTAGGGCCGCGTGACACGAACGATGAATGGGTGTAATATTTTACATCTTGGTGGTGTGAATTATGATCACGATCGTCCTTAATTTGGAATATTGTCATGAGGGTTCCATTTATGCCGGGTACTTCGTGCCAAAGTGATGGAAAAGAAAATGAGTTTTGGAAGCTTGGTGGGAGCAGCAGGTTTTGTTCATTGGCTTCATTTAGGTACTTAAGTCCGCTTTGATTGGTTTCAAGATTTAAGTGTGTATTTAGATTTTTTTTTATGTATTCACATGTTTGTAAGTCGATTGGTGGTCTTACAGTCGATTAGCTGGTGTCTTTTGTAACATCCAAGCCTAGTGCTACAGTAAGAGGTTAGTAAATGTGTCATTAAAAAAAATTCTCTTCCGTCTCTCTTGCGTATTTTTTCAGCCAACAATAGGATATGATCAAGAGCCGGCGATAGTGCGAAGAATTCATTTCAAACATATTTTTTAGCATCAAGAGAAGCTTTAATTTGGATTTTTGTAAATCCTTGCAACCGGTAAGGCCTGAAACCGCTCAATTGTACCAGATGCTTCGTGAAACAGTTGGTGCTCTTTACGAATAAAAGAATATCCACAACAATGACAAAGATATTTTGAATGTTTCGTCTCACAAATATCGTTGTGCCCTGCTTACCACTACAACTTCAGTGCTTTGAGTGAGGATGATGGCAGATTTAACTTTGTACGAAATTGAAAACGGTGGTTTAAGATCCAATAAAAAACAACTTTACGTTTTGTTACCCAACGCTTGTAAGATCAGCAGTATTTGATTTCATTATTCGATATCAAATTCTCCGCCAATATTTTGACTCTAGCCATGGAACACTTGAAATCAATATACATTCAATTTTAGATACAGATACTTTCAATTCTTCTCCCAATCCTTATGCTCGCTTAGTGCTGAATACATTATAGTTGCAGCTATTATTCCTTGAGAACGAGTCAACTAAAAAAATATTTCTTTGAATTTCATTTACGGCTCATAAGCATTAAAAACCATTTCATAACTTTGCTTCATCATTTCGAATTGGTTCGGTTCCAATCTAAGGTAAAATAGATCGAAGGGATTCCTCTGATCAAAATAACTTAGTCATACGAAAATTTTTAATAATAAGAAATAATATGGGTCCTCTGGTTAGAGAAAAGTGGAGGTGTCAATACAAATCTAACTTAGACTGGTTTTTCAAATCTTAGGATATTTATTTCTATAAGAACATCTAATCGGTGTACAGAAGTAAATAGTTTTTTTCGGAATGGACTTCGAAGATCGTCTTTAAAATTACTTATCAGTTTTGATTTTTGTAAATGAGTTTACTTAGATATAAAGGGAAACCAAGGGGTTTGTGGAGGTGAACCTCAAGACACTCAAGTTTTGGCCATGCAAATGAGTGTCCACAGCGGACATTATACACCTAGTTCTTATTAGATAGTTTGGAAAGGTGTGGCCAATTATTTTATGTTAGAGCCTTTTCGACATACAATGAATTCAAACTCAGGCGGCTGGATGTAATTACTTTAAAGACAGCTTACTAATTTAATTTTGAAATATTTTTGAAATCAATTGCTTAGCTGAGGTGGTTTATATTTGCCTAGCAAACTTCGGATTTTGCTGCTTTAAATATAGATGTGAAATGTATATTCCCAAGCTATCGTAGGATTATCTATGAAGGCAATGTTTTTAGGGTTCCATTCCCAAAGAGTCCAAAGGAACCCTATTAATAATCCTCCGCTGTCCGCTCATCCGTTCGTCCATCTGTCACAGAGCTGTATCTTCTAAACCCTTAGAAGCAGACACGCAATTTTCACAGAATGTGAAATGAAAATAAGTTGAAAAAAATGGCGGTCATCGTACAAAGAAAGTGTTCCATAAAATCGCAACTCGAGTTAACGACTAACAGTAGACAATGAGTTTCATGGAGCAACTTAACAATCATTCAATAAGAAAAATTAAAAAAAAAGTATTTTGCAAAATGTAGTGGTGTAGTTTGAATTGAATGTTGAATAGTTTTCTACGCAACCAAACGCAGTGTTTTGCTTTCGTGGTGAACAAATTAATGACAATGTCATTTAATTAATTTCGACAGCAAGACTACATTAAAAATCTTTTTATCTTGTGATCGTTTTAAATCCTTATTTTTTAAACATTTTAATTTCCCTTTTAAAGTTTTTAATCTCATTGGAATAACAAGTAAACCGGTGTTGAGCTCTTACTTTGTATCGCTTACTCGTCCATATGCATGTGCGATAGTATGAGAAACCTTAAATTAAAGAAATATACTGGTGCATATTTTATGGTGGCACAGAAACCTTCGTGTTAAAATTAACTCTCACTTGTCTAATTTTTGCACTGCAGACTGCTAAAGGAATTTAATTTCCTGATTTATCTAAATGCCCCCAGCTGCGTTTTTCTACTTTGATTCTAAAAGTCTGATCCAGAGTAGGCTGCCTGGCTTGCCATCTGTCTAGATTGTCAGTTCAACTGAAGTCAGACGAATCACATATAATCGAGATAGTCGACAGTTGAAACATGACCCGCCATCAAAGAAATTTTTATCGATTGAAAAATAAAATTTGAACCGAGTTTTTAGAATTTAAAATAGAAAATCCGGGAAATGGCGAAATGGCGATTAACCCAAATTTTATTTTTGACAATCTGTCTAACGACAAGGATATCTGTAGGCTAAAGGAAGTCTAAATACTTTATGGCCCTATCTCTTGTCGTATCCTATTATTATATACCTCATCAATTTTATTATCTGTTCATTATCCCGAATTAAAACAATAAAGTAAAAGAACCAAGAAGCGTCACATAAACACGAAAAAGGTTCAGCATCCATCCATCAAAAATCCGTCCATTCCAAATCAAGGAGAAACTGTGGACAAAGGATAACAAAACCTCTACGAATATACCTTTCCATAAAATAAATGTTTTACCTGAATTATGTATTCCGATTTAGATAAACGTTTTCTCACTTCTGTCAGCCTACAGCCACTCTGCCTCCCTACAGACTGTCAAGAAATTATCTATATAAGGTTTTGTATTTTGTTCCTTCCTTGAGGCAACACCTTCGCTCTGCAGACAAGGACACAAGTACATACATATGTACCTACATACATCTCCACTTTGAGTTCGACCAACAAAAGGAAACAAAATTCAAATTACTGGGAAAGTAAATCCCTGGAAACGTTATTCCCAGCTCGCATATCATTCTGCGAAACGAATTTATGTTACGCAACCAAAAAGTCCGGCACTCTTTCGGGCACATTTACTTTTGCGAAAACTTCTAGCAATTGTCTCTCAAAGGATATGATAATGAACACTACAACGGAATGGATAGTCCTTGAGGGCAAGCACATAACAACCGAAAACTTGTCATCTTATTCTTGGCCTGTAATTATTATTTATCGATAGGTCAAGTGGGAGGGAAAAAAGTTAATTACGAAGGATTATTCCTACTCAATTGTGGAAAATGAAAGGACGAACCACAGACCGTGATAAACAGCATTATTTACGGTATATAAATTAATTCGCACATCAGAAATTAATTCACTCCCTTTTCGGTTGATTGGGTCGGCGAGCGATTAATGACGATCACCCTCCACTAGTTTTCCAATGCCAACAATAATTAGGGGTCAAACTGTGGCGTGGAGTTGTGCTCATATGCACATTTTCTACAGACCAGTTCCCTTCGAAGTGGAAATGCTAATTTACAAAGCTTGAAAAAATTATTAGAAGAGATAAGGATATGGATGGACGATAGAATCCTCTTCAAAAACACACAGAACTGTCGTTATTTCTTTCAAGAAAAAACGTTTGTATCACATTTTGTTTGTGTAATAATTGGATACTTGAACACTTGAAGTGGATCGATGCTTAATAACCTTCTTTTATAGGTCTTCTAAATGCAAGTTCCATGTAATTAATTTATCAACAATTGAAAATAAATTAAAAACAAATACCTAAATTATAATCATTGAGATTCTCACGGATCCAATACAAGCCCCTTCTGCGAATAATTGGATTGGAAAAGCGGCAAGTAATAGACCACCTTGCCATAAATACCATATGTATGTTTTGATGCATGCAGACCTTATCGTCATTGACTTGGTTACAAAAAGTCATATGAAATTTATTGCAAGTCCATAACAAAAGATGATGGCTACCGCGGTGACAAAAATCAAATGATGAATGTATGGAACCTTTGTTATAATTATTATTTATTATAATACCATTTATATTTATTTATTTATTCAGCCTTATTTTTTTTCGTCGACATTAAAATGTATGTTTTATCTGGAAGGACCCCTGTGAGCGATGGAATTCGTGGCACGGCTTCGCGGGTGGTTTCCTGAAAGTTAATCGATAAATTTAATTAGAAATTCTTCATGTTGCCAGTCGTGGGAGCTGAATAATTCAGTTGATTTTTGGCATTCTTGACTGGTTTACCAATCAGGCTGGTTATTATTCCCTTTACAATACATGGCTGAGAATCATTCTAAGAAATAGTGCTGAGTTGGGACTGGCAAAGTGTGTCAACATTTTATTTTAATTTACAAGATTTATGGAGGATAAATTCATAAGTTCGACAGAAGAATGGAGTTTTTTTGTTTGGGGAAATTCATTCAAGGGTTTAGTTAAGTAAGCAATTTAGTTTCGCTCAATGTTATGAAGAATCATTTAAATAGCATGAATAGATCGGGCTTGCAAATTTTCATATTTTCAAACTGCTTGCGACAAAGAACGTGTAGTGTCTCAACAAAAATTCTACGGAGCGAAAAATAGTCATATTAATGGTGACCATCAAATTTTTCGTAAGTTCAATATCGAATAAAAAAAATATAACATTATTCGTTAAATTTAAGTTTAATATTATTATTCCTGTCTCGACTCACTCTTGTGATCGGGCTCTTAAATTTGGTTCTATAATTGGTTGGTTGGCTGAATGCCTCAGACTTACATTATCGTTTGCATAGTGTAAGGTCCAATGACCAATGTTCGTGGGTATATCTTCGTTATTGCTGATTTATTTATTCTTGCCCAGGACGCAGCTATTGTTCTGGTGCCGAAAACTCTAGTAAACGCTTCCAGATACTTTCCTGAAAAGTTCTTTCGGTCGATAAACTACAAGATTACCATTTTCTGTAGGTACAAATGTAATTTTTGTTTTTAATACAACCTTTACTGTTGTTCTCTGAAGTGCAGTAAATCTTCGTGTAAGGATCGTATATGAGCAGGTTGGACATAATTTCGCGCCAAATTTGATACATATGTTTTTGAATCGATGCTGATGTCATCGAATATTCAAGTGAGTTAAAAACATGCGACTCAAACGACCTTACCTCTCATTACCTTTTGCTAAATATTTATGAATATTTTCCTCAGGCAACCGTTACATGAGAACAGCATTTAGATCTTTGAAAATGACATTTTTTACCAAAAACCCTCCATGACATAAGCCAACCGCAACCGTGAAACTATAGATTTCCTTGCTTAAAAGATTCAGATTAATTTTGTTAGAGTGGTCGATTGTTACGTTTTTTTGATCTTTTAATTTTTCAATGATTTTATTCCCCACAGTCACGATTTCGCTTATCTTGAGAAGTTCTGCTCATTCATTTCCGTAATTCCTGATGACATTGAAAACCATCTAGCTGGACTCATGGATATCACGATTTGCGACTCTGATAGAGTACCACCAATAATTTATTTGCCATCTCTTGCTTCTTCTGGCTCCAACATTTCAGACATTCCTGAGAAAGGTGTATAAGTGAGGATAGTTGAGGTTGGTACAAATTATCGATCTTTAGCACCTATCTATATTTCGGGTTAGTTCGGTTGCAAGCAAACTTGTTAAATATACTTTAATGGATCAACCACTAAAGTAATCAATGTCACATCAGGAGTATCTCAAGGCAGTCACCTAGGCCCCTTTTTTTCACCGACTGTGTTGAAAGAGCGCTAAACTGATCTCAAGTTCATTTTTATAGTGATGACATTGAAATCTTCGAAAAGTCATATATAAGAACAAAATCCGATTGCAGTGCTTAACAGAATGACAATAGTTCTTTCGCCATTATGTAAATAGGCTACATTTGAAATATTTTGAGTGGAAATGGTAGAGTGATGCAGCCATGTTTAATTCATGGTAAGCAGTCGTCGCAAGACTTCATCATCGGACACAAATGAAGCTTTTCTTAGTTCAGTTCAGTTCAGTTTGATTCAATGAAGAAGAATTTAAAAATTGAAGGCAAACCAAAATGCTTTCCTAGTTTTTGGAATAGCTCTTTAGTTGTGGTACCACCGCAGCGTTTATGCAAGTCACCAGCAGCAGCATTTATTCGTCTTGGTTAACAATAATCTAATCTCTCTGCACTTCGGTGCTTTCTGTCAAAATTATGGGATCGGTTCACGGGGATAAATGGTGACACTCTTGAAGTAAACGGGTTCAGATACAGCCCACCTTATATCACAATTTTCATTTGTTTCTGGTTTAATCAATTTTTAACAGCCTTAACTTCTTTTCACAAGATTTAAACAAGTCTAGCAAATTGTACCTTTAAGGTTAAATGAAGCCCACGATGAACAATAACATAATCCATCCAAATTAAAAGAACTGCCAAAATCAATTTTTCTCTGTCATGTGGCGCAACAGCTTGTCAAACAGAATTATAAAAGGATTCAAAAACGCAGACTGCTGCCAAGCACACAACATCCTCACATGTCAATCCAAATTGCATAGCAATTTCGAACGAAAACAACTGTCAATGTGATTCAGTACAAGGACATACCATAAACGTCCTGTTTATTGAGAGTATCCACTCCGACACGAGACTCGATTTCAGTTTAATAAAAGTCCCCTTTTTCTTGCCAGTCGTATTGATGGACGTTGCCTGAGAAAATGCACTCACAGCGACACCAACTCGTTAAAGGTTGCCAAGCCATCTCGAAGCACGTGCTGTGACGCATGCTTTATAATCTGCTGACAGGAAAAAAACGAACAGAAGAATTTTTTGTACAGCAAAAAACCAAGATAACGCTCTAATAACTTTAAGGACAACCACTGCAGCTCCCTAGCAAAAATTAGCTTCCATCATCATAACCATACTTGTATCCATCGTTCTGAAGTGAATGGCTTTCAATTTCACTCAAACCCATCACGATGGAAAGCTTCCATCCTTTATAAACGAAAAAAAAACCAAAAAGTAAACTGTTATCATATTTTCTCGTTTCCACAAAAACAACCACGACGAATAATTAGAAATAAGGAAATCTGTCAATGCCAATCTTAAGCTGACAACGCAAAATGCCGGCGAACAGATTACAACTTTAATCCTTCGAGGTAGAATTTTCCTGCATACACACATAAAGCCGCATTCCTATTTCTACTCTCAATATACTTCGCCATCCTTCTGTCATGTCCATTTTCTTCCTTTTGCAACACTTGTCATTTTGTCCGTAAACCCAAAGTCCTTGATCGTGTCGAAGAGATTCCCTTTGTTCGACAGAAAAAAAAAACAAAAACCCCAACGGATGACAAGGGATCCAAACAATCCAAAAATAGAAAAGTAAAACCATATCCATTCATTATGCACACTGAAAGTCGCCGTAAATCATTGGCCAACATAACAGTAGCAGAATGGTTGCAGTGTGTGCAAAACGAAATCGTAGCTGAAAGATTCACCTAATCATCGCTGGCATCAGGATACCGACTAAGACCATATGGGAAAAGTGCAAGAATGACAAAAAAAAAAATAAGGAAACAAATATACCGAAAGAAACTAGCAGCAAATCCGAAACTTCTTCGTTTGGTTTCTTTAGTCCTTCACGCTTAAAACCGGATAAAATACGTCAGACCTCCACCATCACCACCACCAGTACCCCAATGAAAACGTCCTCTTCCACTTTGTTTGATTTTTTTGTCCTTTCTGTCGCCCATCACATACTCGTGCTATTACTATACGCAATGTAACTGTTTTTTACCGTCCCACAGTTTTGTAAGAAAAAGAAGCATGTTTAAAACTCGCACACAAGCTCCTGGCATAAGGACGAATCAAATAGAGAAAAAACGAAAGAACTTTCTCTAAAGCAATAAATTTTCCCAACACACTGCGAAGGATGAGCGAGAGATAAAAGTAGAGAAAAAATCTAACTAAAAGTAGAAAAAAAAGTGAAATCAAAAGAAAATATTCCGAAAGACAGGCGAAATTCGAATTGGAATAGGAAGGATCCTCGAAGCAAGCGACCGGCCATCCTCCCGCATTCATTTCAAAACTAATGTGTATAGATGAATGGGAATTTATCGTTGGACAAGTGTAAGTTGTAGGGATGGGTTGTAGGAATGAATGGCAGGACCAAGTCGGCTGGTTGGTTGGTCCTGGGCAATTGCTTCGGGATTTTCGAATGAAGAATGAATCAATTGTTTGAAATGGTTTTTCTTTTCGGGAGCCTTTTCTCTTCGATGATAGCCCTAATCCTCTGCATTTTTCGAGAGGATATGCTAATTGGTGAAAATAAATCGTTTGTATGCAGATATTCTTTTCTAATGGTCGGCGGGGTACCGATTCAAAGCCTATTCGTTGGGACGGTGCAGATGTGCTCGGAGATTGGAATGGCTTGGTCTATTTAATTGGAATTGGTATTGACGTAAGCCTTCTTATCAAACGACTCCAATGAAGAAGATATTGATTTGAAAACTGATTTGCCTTGGTCAATGGGATGCGGTGGGAAAAATGAGTATGGTCCTTGATCTGGTTAACCGTTGATGGAAGATTTGTTCATCTTGATTTCAATATTTAATCAAAGAGTAATGGCCAAAGTTTGCATACTCTTGATGCTTTTTTGGAAGATTACAAGATTTCCAACAGTTCGCAGAGGCACTTAAAAATATTGGGCATGTTTCTGGAGTTCTCTTATAAATGGTCAAGAGTAAATTCAATCGATTCAGTTCGCTTTTATTGAAAGATTCAGTAGATCCAGGACATTCAACTTATCATTCTGGAAACCAAGAATAAAAATTATAGTAGAAAATTCAATGATAAATAATTGGTTAGGTAAGCTAAGCAAAAAGGCAAATTCGTGGATAAGTCTCATTAAGAGTGGAAATAAATCACTCTGAATGAGACTCATCAAATTCGTAAGTAGGACTTTAGTAATTGTCATAAATACTCTTTGCGATATGTTTCCCGAAAGGTGGAAAAGTACGGAATTCATCGATTCTTGTCTTGAATCGATTCCCGTGCCATTTGTACGGCCAAGATAAGTAGGAATTTTAAGTTATTTAAGACGATGTTTTTAATTCTGACATCTGACTATTTCAACGAGTTCAAGGAACGTCTTCCACGTTTCTCTTATAGCAATGCATACGTTTCTAGTGTAGCAATAAAGCTTGGCTTTATATTTTGTCCAGCAAGCTCTTTTCTTACTCTTTTGCTCATTGTTAGACTCAGGTAACTCAAAAGCAAAGTCCTGCAACAGATGAATAAACGATGCAAGGTGATCGGGTGGAATCTGTTAAAGTTTTCTAATATATTTCATATTAATTATTAATGTTGACAAGTATTCTAAAGAAATCAGAGACTGAGTTCTCTAAGTATACAGGCTTTCCTTTTTAGATAAATTGTTCCACTATTGCTAATCGTCCTATATCCTGTTCCTATCCCCTTCCCTTTTTTAGTTGGTTTGTTTTTGTTTCCACGTTTACATTTCATTTATCTTATATGTCTGGAAAATTTTATATTGAATTCAGATTCATTGTTGATTTTTGCTGTACATGTCATGAAAAAAACTTGAAAAACACCTTGCCTTAGGTTTTCATTTCGTGGTTATATTCCCTCTAAAAGAAGAAAAAAATGTATCGGTTCAAATATCATTATCTCGGTATTTTGCGCGTTAAATAACATCTCCATTTACTGCATAGTGCTTCATCCTATTGATTGGCCTATTTGCAGTGAAGAAGGATAATTAAAGGGGTACACAAGGTCTTCAATTTACACCAAGAAACATACCGCAAAAGCAACTCCGCAAAGAATATAATTGCAGATATCATAAAAGAAAAGAACGAAGTGGATAAAACTTAATATGTCAACCAGGTTCTCCATTTCCAACCCACACGGCTGCGTTAGTTTATTCAAAACAACGTCAAGTAAATGTCACTACTTTTCCAAGGTCAGAAGGCACGTATTTATTGAAAATGCCTTGACTGCTCATATGTATTCTTAAACCGGTGACGCAAGATAAGGTGTGAATCATTGAGCGATGTGCATAAAAACGAAGTACTTCCTTAAGGTAAAAGTTTCAGGTTATAAACTTGATTGCAACACTTGAAGTAAATACGGAATGCATTCGAGTTAGTACTTAATCAATTTTTAATCTAATCTTATTTTTATTTTCTTTACAATCTTATAAATTGTTTTGGAAAATTTATAACACCATCGTCACCTTGAGCTTTTTCAAAATTCTTAAATCGTTTTTGAATTGAAAAGCAAAGTGATGGCGACTAAAGGGAATATTCGCTTCTCAAAGCTCCACCAACATTATAGCAGATAGTGGATCAATTTATTTTTGAATAATAAAAAAACATTTTTCAAATTTTTGGTGAAAGAAAATTTTAGCCTTAATTTTAATTTAAATATAATTTATATAATTATATATTTTAATTTTTAAGAATTTATTTAATGATTAAAGTAGAAAGAAAATGCATTTCTATAAATAAGAATTGTTGTTTATCATTTGAGCGGATTTGACGCGTCCTAAATTTCGACTTTAAGGCGAGTTGTTCGAATATTCGCTTTCAATAAAAAAATGTATTATTTTCTTTGAAAATCTTCGTCGCTCTTCATATATTTGTGCAAGATATGACGGGCCATACTTTAATATAACATTTATAACATTTTCCAAATTTAATCGCACGCAGTTTTTATGAATCAGAAATCTTCTTTGATTTTCTAATTTGTCCTTGCATTTGTGATGGAGGTTATAAGCCATGGTGTAATTCAAAAGCGTTCATCTCTGAGCTAAACAACGTCTGTTGAACCACACATAAATCACTCCACGACGTTTACTTCTCCACATTCTGGTAAAATATTTCAGGAGCATAACATTTTTATGTATTCTTTTGGATGGGAATGGGGTTTTAAATTCTTTTCTGGTTTCGGTTGTTTCAAATTTTATTCAATTTGACGCCTTAGCTTTTAAGAGTTTTGCAATGAAGTAACACCTCTTCTTTTTTCAATTTGAAGACCTTTGAAAATAATAATAATCATTGTAATTATAATAAAAAAATATTTTTATTTATTAATAAATCATAAAGAAATATTATTGAAATAAAAAGACTAAAAGGACAAATGAAATATTCATTTAAAATCTGTACATTTTTTGTTCTATATAGCTATACAGTCACAGTCTTCGTACCTTATATACTTTTGTCGAGTTAAGGCATACCATAGTACGCCTGACATTCTGATAAGAACATAAGCCTAAGTTTTCCAAATTGGATCTCTTTAATGAACTTGCTCGTTTTAAACTCGTTCTTTTACTAAAGTCCCTTAATATTGTACCTTACAATGCAGATGCGGCTCATTTCTTGTATTTCTTGTATTTAATCCAGTTGGAGAGTATCCTTACCTAACATGACTGCGTCAAGTCAAATAACATGAAAGAGATAAGAGTGATTGAAATGTTTAAGGGTCCACGCAAATACACCCCTTGAGAATGGATGGAACATCCACTTAACTGTTCTTTGTTTAACATTCCATGAGGAAGTTCTTGTAAAAATTGAAGGATTGGGTACTGTTTTGAAATGCTCATATTGATCCTTTGATGAACTTGTAAACTTAAATTTGTTCAAATTCTAAAAAAGAGCAACTTTTTTTTATCAAAAAAGTGGAAATTCATATGAATTTTTTATCCACTACCAAAAAAAACGCATAGACGAGTAAGGGAAATTTGACTTCTGCTTTCTTCATATCGATGGATAGTTGGGGTATTGGGGTTAACCGTTTGTAACATTTTCATGATAAAACACAAACATTAAAAAATAGATCGCTGAGTAGAGTATCCTTCCGAAGGCCCTATAATTTTTTTTCGCAAAATCACACGAATGTCTAACGCAGACTTACCACTAATTTAGGTGATAAGTATGATAGAGCACGTATTCGTTCGACTCACCTTCCTTCGAACCGCTTTCAATAAATTCATCACCATAGCCGCCCATTCTATGCCCAAATTAAATTTATTGCAACCAATTTTTCCCCTCAAACGTGGTGTAGCAGTGTAATTTATGTGCCACCATGAATTAACTAACTTATGCCGAATAACTGCATCGAAATCCACCACGTAGCACGCGTAAAGGCCCAACAGACATTAATTCTCACCCATAAAACACTAAATAAATAACGCCCCACTCATCTTCCCTCGCCCCATTCGACCCGAAACAACAACAATAATCAACATCTAGGAATATAAAAAATATATATAAATTTATATATTTTCATTCCACCAGTTATCAATCTGATGCTGCTGATGTCCCTTCCAAGCGCTTTGTCAATTTCAATAAAAAAACACAAATGAAATTTATTTTATTTACAAGTTCCCGCGGCACTCCCCAGGTACTAAAAACTCGCCCAAATACAGACCTACTCCCAGGACAATGCGACACAAGTTATTGTTCGATTGTTTGAATTCAAATAATTTAGCGTATCAAACAAACATGACACGACTCCTTGGAAGGTTCTAGGACTTCATCGATGATTTTAAGATCAGTATACATGCTTTATTGAGGCCATAAAGCATACCCCAATTGACCACATTATCGTAAATAAAAAGATACATTGGCTAGTATCTACAGAGAAATGACAACGCCTGTGTGTGACCAATGATTGCAAATAAGACCCACCCCCCCACGTCACAATCAACAACAGCAACAACGATGACGAAAAAAAAATATGATAAATGACTTGGTTCTGACTAAATTGCGGAACCATTGTGACAGCGGCAACCTTTGTCACGGTTCGACCACCACGGTCGGCTTTCCTTTACGACTCGCAAATCTAACTTAGCTGTGACACTTTTTCCATAGGTATTAAGGTGGCTGTGAATTCCGAACACCAGTTAGAATTTACGAGGCGAAAGATCTTCGGTCCGGGCTTGCGTTCACCCTGGTGACGTGGCATTAATAGATGAGTGCGTCGGTCGGTCGTCTTCATCATGAACGCAGAAATACTTTATTATCCATATGCGCGGCCATTAAAGGCTTCTTATGGTGAGTGGGTTGCTGTTGCGGCTATAACTTTGTTTCCTGTATCAATATGTCCGAAATAAAATGTTGGCAGGACGCCTGATGAAGACTAAAGCAAAATGATTTTTTTTTACCTATGGGCCATGTCCTTTCCATCTTGGCAGCGGCACGTAGGTGAATAATGTCAATTGGAGCGCCATCCTGTTCGATTTCGTGAGAACCAAGATGATGGCGTTGCTGCTATCATCATCATCATCATCGTCGTAGTCGTCGTCATCATCACATATCGTTCTGATGTGCGAAAGGAAAGCGGAAATAAAAGAGGAAGAACAAAAAGAAAATAGACATTTCTTTCACGTTTTAAGAAATATTTTATGCATGGATTGGGACACAAATCGAAGGCGGCACAGGCAATGATGATGATGATGACGACTTTAAGCAAGGCGCGACGGCAACGACGGCTTGAGTTGTGTTAAGTCTGACATAATAAGAGGAGGAGTCCTTGTAGTCGGCTTTTGGTTGTTTTATGTAGAAATCTAAAAGAAATTGTGAGATAGAAATGAAACCTTGCATAAAATATTTTTTTTTGTCTTCACTTTCGTGCATATGGTGGCCAGGAAATTGGAACCGGCTTTGGTTGTTTTGTAAGTTCGAATTGAGGCAGACTGGCATATCAGGAAAGGACTATTGTTTTGTTAGATGAATGTGGCGCCAACTTTATTTATACCTATGTTCATATGTAAATGTAAATTGCAAAATTCACTGCTCGTGTGATGCGGTGCCTTTAAATGTAGTCAGACTTTATTGAAATTTTATACTCTTTCAGGTATTACTCGTCGCATAAAAGCTCTTGTCTTATTACTGCCACCTTAGGATGAGCACTCTCTTGACTTCTTTTAGAACCATGTGTTGTTTTAACATTGACAACTCTTGTTCGCTCAAAAACTCTCACTCAAAATTTTGTATGCTGTGAAATTGATGATTTGGACTTGGGCGAGCTATGGTTTGAGAATGATACGGAGACGTGTCACACAAGCCATCCAACAATCGTATGATTGCGCATATATATTCAACTATCTATAGCCTTTATAAATCGGAAGCTCAAAATTACGCCACCTAAATATCTTTTCTCTATTAGAGCAAGTGTAGTAGTAAAAGACTTGATATCTAGGACCAAAAATTATAGCTGCGCATAAAAAAAAAAAAAATCTTAATTCTTCATGAAAACATCTGCCTTATTAAAAATTGTATGCCATTGCATCTCCTTTTTTAAATGAAAGTCTGCAGGTTTCCGTAAACATCAACTTTCTGGGCAATGTTATTCTGCAAGCTTGTAGGTTCGTTTTTTGCTCGACATCCTTTATCGACGAAAAATATCCAATTAAATTAATCTTACTGGTGTAGAGTTATAACAGGTGATCTCATACCTTGAATCCTTGCATATAAATATTAAGTACACAACAATCCTCTATACTTCCTTCTTTAAAGAGTATCAGTAGACCTCGGATTTTGCATATTTGCATATTTTTGAAGGATTAAGATAGGTAAATTCTGATGACACCAAAGTTCGTTTCATTGAAAATAGAGTTGAAAACGATAACCATATTCAAATTTTTTTGGCATATTTGCATGAAATGCATATGCATCATATATGCCAAAATATATGCAAATTATGCAAAACATATGCAAAATATGCAGAAACTTCCTATGTTAAACAAATCAAAAATAATACCAAAGCGATTCAGAGGGTAGAATACATGTTGAAATTTTATTAATTGTCAGATATTAAAGTAGAGCAAATGATACTTAATACATACGATATTTTATAGGTTTAAAAATTATTCAAGACAATTGGTATTGCAATATACAACCATCATTTTCTCTAAGTTATTAATTGAGAGGCTTTGACGTTTCTCTCCAAAAACCATTTTGTAAGCGGAAAAGCTTCTTTCAACGTCACAGGAAGTAATTGGAGCAAATTTATATTTAATGATATTTTCATTTGTGACGGGTTCAAGTCCAGACAAATCTTCATCTTTGAGATTTAAAATATTATTTATTTTTGAAATGATATAAAAATCTGGATTTCTTTTCAAAATGGCTTCAAATTTTGTTTTTAAATCCATTCCAAAATCACCAGTTATGTTATGAACTATATTTTCAGCTTCCTTAAATAAATTCATTGACTTTGCTAATGGTAGACCCTTCGCTTCCAAGGTAGTTATTATTTCGGCAACTCTCTCGAAATTCGATTTTATATATATAAAATCCCGATATAGTTGGGGATTTTTTATCAGCTCTTTTGCTTGCTTTATAGATTCAGCATCTTCTGGGTTCAGTGTTTCAAGAACCTAAAATGCAAATATAGAATTTTTTTCTTTGCCAAACAAAAGTAAATGCATATCGTTGTTGTCCAAAAATAATGGGTTATCCAAACTAATTTTGAAAATCAAGCCAAAGGTAAATAACCCACTATCAATAAAAAAATATTCAACAGCGAATTTTGATTTTTTTAGGGAAATAACCATATTGATTTTTTTTAAATTTCAAACAACGATGCTATATTTAAAATGCTGTTTGTTGATAAACATTATCTTACCTCTGTTATTCCCTGCATGTTATCTGCATAAAATGATGCCGCCTTCAACCATGTACCCCATCTGGTTATGATCGGTTCTGGTGGTAACTCCTTATTTAGTATTTGCTTGTAGTGTTGTACTCTGAGCGGAGCTTTTATGAAAATTTTTTTTACACAGGATATAAACGAGTTAGCGACAGAAAACGATGTTCTTACTTTTTCAGCTATTAAATTTAAACCGTGTGCCAAACAAGTTATGTGTATGACATTCGGATAAAAAATTTTTAAATTTTTACCAGCTTTGATCATATATGCTGCAGCATCCGTTAAAAGCAACAAAACTTTTGACTCATTCCCGTGTGGCCATAATATACGAATGCTGTCGTTCACAAATCGAGAAATAGTTGCATTATTTACTTCTTCCAACTGTTTACACGACAATAAAAATGAGCCTGAAGATTCATTTTCGCTCAATGTTCCTACAATCAAATTCGCGACATATCGCCCTTGTTTGTCTGTTGTTTCGTCCACTGATATCCAAACGCTTTCGTCTTTAATACTGTCGCGAATTTTTTGGATTGATTGTTGGTAGCATTTATCCAAGTAGCTCTTTCTGAGAGTACTTTCATGTGGAATTAGTTGCCCTGTGTATTTTTTTAAAAAATTATTAAATGTAGCATTGCTAAGCACATTCCATGGTATATTTCCCGCAACCAACGCTGTACATAAATCCATTTTAAATTCATTGTTGGAATTGTCGGAAATGTTGGTGGATGTGTTGCTAGAAGTATGCGCATTTTCGTCGTTGTTGTTATTGCATGCTTTTGACCTTCTGTGAAGTGAAGTTGCAATATGCTGCTGCAATTGAAATTTTTTTCCGCAAGAAATCTAAATTATTAAAAACATTAGAACGTACTTTTAATTTAACATCACTGCAAACAAATATTTCGATGAACAAATTTTGAAATTCGTGAAAAATTTCAAAATTGGTTTGCATAAGCCTGATTATTTAAATTTCACCTTTTTGTCACATGTTGTACAAATTATACTGTTTCCATCAATTTTAAAGCACTTTTCGGGAAGGCTGTTAAACCATTTTCCTATCAAATTTTTCTTATATTTGTTGATTTTTGGCATTTCACTACACTACACTTTATTCAACTTAAATGTATTTATGTGATCGTTTTGCGACTGTAGAAAAGTACAACGAAAGCGCAAGTCAAACGTGCAAAATAAATACCGATCAAACAGATAAGAAATTACAGTAAAAAATATGTTATCGTAAATTTATCACGTGATAAGTCGTGCTTCCAATAAAAAAGGAAACCGGTTTTTGGGTGCACTTTGCTTTGCGTAACAACAACAAAAGCTTTGTTCTGGTTCGCAAGTCGGGATTGCGATAAGAACAATACAACAATAAATGGTAAAGCGTTGGAAATGGAAAACAAGGAAAAGTGGTATATGCTATATGTATTATATATTCCTCTGCATTGCTCGCACTTTAATATTTAACGATTGGTATTCAATTTTTTGATGAAATTCGTTTGCATATATTTTGCATATTTTGCATATTTGTGGCATATTTTTTTGCATATATTTTGCATATTTTCAATATGCATTACAATTTGTTATATTTGAGCGATAAAACGTCTAGATACAAAGTTTGGTATCAATCTGATTAAAAATATGCAAATATGCAAAATCCGAGGTCTAAGTATCAGTGTTTCAAATCAGTGTGACTTTTGAATTCAAGCTATGCATTCATGAAAGGCAAATCAGCTCTGCGTTCACTTTTGGATTCATTAGAAGTGCCACTAACTAATAACACCCTCGCTGCCTTTAATTTACACATTGAAGGTGCTTTTATTTACATCTATAATAAATCATTACGGTCTGGCTTCGAAACAAAACAAGAGTCATCGGTCAACTACTTATAACACTTATAGCAAGATCATTTGCCCGACGATATGTCTAATTTTAAAGAGCCATGAACTAAGACCTCAGACACATCTTGCCGATTTCCAATTAGATGTTCTTGCTTATGGTCTAAAGTGTTGCTCTCGGTATTAAATCCTCCTGGTGTGAAGACAGCATGCTTATTATCATTTTAGTGTTTTTGTCCAGGAAATAGAAGACCCCGCCTTTCGCTACCAAAAGACTCAAGAGGCGTCGTTATTTATCAAAAAGCAAGTAAACTACTTAAAGTCGTGCATAAACTTGACTCCAGACAGTTGCGGACTCGGATCCAGTGCAACCTGTATACTGCTGTAACAAACCTGTCCAAAAAAAGATTAGCGTACAATCCAAAACTGCAGATGGCTATTTATTTATTGGGGTCTATTAAAAACTTGTTGATTATGTAAGAAAAATGAACTTGGTCAGCTTAAAACTCTTCGGTGGCTTCCATCTAATTCCCTGTCAAATAACGAGGAATAACAATTCAAACAGTAAGACTCCACGCAATAACAGCGCCCTTCAATCTAATCGAACAAAATCGATCCACGAAATTAATAAATACACAATCGACCCTCGCACTGGTACAGACATTCAAATGAGCACTCCCCCTGCTCTATTGAGCCAAAATGAATTATGATTGAATACAACCCCCTCGGCCGCCTTTAAATTGTACATATATTGATATCTCCAAAATATATTTTCCTTTTAGATACCCTAATTGACATTTCATAGTCCCAAGGCGCTCTTTCGAATCTAATTTTACCGTAATGTGATTTGCAATAAGCAAAGAAGAGCAGAAAAAAAAGATATTAACGTCTCAGTAGCGTATTCATTTCAGCCAATTCGAGCAACATTCTATTGGAATAACCTAATTAACTCTCACTGCTTCGATACGATAGTGATGACGACGTTGTTCCCCAAAACAAAAGGACACTTTTAGTCCATTAATGGTTGGTCATCACACCCTCCACCCGCTGGCACCCACAAACAAAACTAATTCCCCAAACACAAATATGACCAAGGCTCCCTTGGTTATGTCTTCAATGAGCCAGAGGCCAACAACACAATCGAACCAGAAACTGGTTGCCAGAAAATGCGCATCCAGAACAATAAACCTCCGCCACAACCAATAGTGCCACCGATTTCCGATAAGACCGTAATCAGGTGCGGCCACCACCTTGTAACTCCACAACCCTTGTTTCTCTTACAAAATTAATATAACAACCTAAGTAAGGAATACTCGTACACATACGCCTTAAGGACACAGCTACACCAAACGAAAAAGGAAGAACCAAACGAAAAAGGAAGAGCTGCTTATAGCCAGACATTGCCTAACCTAACCCAATTTCAGGATCAAGACCTCTCTCGGAATCGACAGCCAGGCCAACGGATGTCTGTTTAATCCACTCAACCGTTCAAACAATTAAAAACCAAAACAGGAAAAAAAAATCGAGAAAAACGAGACAAAAAAAAAAAATTGAACGATCCGAAGATAAGGACGATTAATCCTAATTTATTCGCTTGACCCAATATTGGAAAACCGCATGACATCGAGTCGAACAATTGGGGTGATTAACTGCTGCCTAGCTCCGCTTCCACAGTCACTTCAACTGTCCTGCTATTCATGCCGTACCTCTTGCGCTGCTTTCAGTGTTATCTGGTGATGTATTCCTTGAGTCAGTGTCCTGTGTATTGTCGGTACATCTGTAAATTGCATCCTGGATGTTTAAAATGAGAAACAGAGAGCAACAGCACTGTTCCGCGCATGTTCCACTCGTGCTCCAGGTTCTGCAAAGTTTCTGTTATTCTTGGAGCCATGAGGCAATCCACACACAGTCTTGCCAATGCTGTCTCGAATGGTACCGGTGGGCACCTACGATTAACTCCTTTTTCAGAGAAGCGAGAACATTACTCTGTATGATGGCCATACAGGAAGCACATCCTGCATCAGCATAAACAACACTGAATGTGCCGTTCTTCTGTATCCTATTTCGTATACCGTACATTTTAGCGGGCGATTGTACAGCGTGTAGCGTGTGGCATCTATAGATAGACTCGGAGGCTCTGTAATCATTTTCGGGTTTAGTTGTGATTTTGCCGGTGTACCGTGATGTCATTGTGTGTCCCAGGAGAAAATTACAATTATCATGCCTCCCTTGATTAGTTTTCTCGCAAATAAGTCGAAAGGATATCAGTGATTTACGAAAATCAAAAAAAAAATACAAATAAAATGTTTATACGCAGAAGATCCTTTTTTGACAACTTTTGTGAAAACCAGTGCGGTCGCTCGAATGCCATGCAAAATGTGAATATCAAGTAAAGTGGTGTCCTGACGAAAACAAAAGAAAAACAACCCATAAGGATAGCAATAAATTCTGGTTTTGAGTTTATTTTACTTTATTTTTAAAAGAATCCTTTGTTGTTTTTGTTTGATTCCATTACCGCCCTGTGTCCAGTTGACTTTTTGGCTCGACAACGCACTGCGGAAGATCCTTCTGCACTTCCTCTAACACAAAGAAAAAACACTCTGCAGAGATTATTCGATTTGGCAGCAGTTCTGTTTTTCGGCCTCCCGATCATCGCCTGCAACACACAAATTGTCCTTTCACGACTATACACTGTTGTAAAAATAAAAACCTGGTCACCTATAATTTAAACCTTAAATTTATAACTATGGCGTTGTGTTTGGTCACATCCCACTGTGCATTGTGAATGCGGCGGCATCTAGGGCAAAGGAGCAGCAGCAAGGATACACCAGAACACAACACACAGGAAATCATTGCATTAACTTATATATCCAAGGAGGATGCTATCCCTTGCATGGCTGACAGTATTTATTATTTTCGTATATGTTCCGGGTAAGTACAACTCGAAGGATATTCCGTAAGGATATTTCTCTTCCTGTCCCTTAAAACTCCTGAAGATTCAGAAAGTTGGCACAGTTTTCTGTTATCTTGTTTTCGTGTCCTAGGTCTAACAGCGCACACCGCACACACCGAATGATGGTCTTTAAGTAATTTTTTGAAAGGACCTTCGAAAGTTTTCAGTTTTTTTTTCCACTTTTTTTTCATTCTTTCTTTTGTTTCGGTTGTTCGTAAGCGACACGGATATATATAGTCATAAAAATATTTTTCTCGTTATTTTTTAATAGGGAAAGTTTAAATCGGATTTTCTTTTTGGGAGGTTAATCCGAGAAATTTAAAGCAAAAAAAAAAAAAACACGATGGGAAAGAGAATCCAAGATAGTGTTCCTTGATAGTCGGGGCAAAGAAAAGGCCGTAGGTTGCCATGGGGTGCTGTGGATCTGAGGCTAAGGCTAAGGCTCTCTAGTCATCTGTTAAAGCAATTTTCTTTTGGAGAGCTTTGGGCTGTAATCTCGTTTCGCTTTGGTTCGGTAGCAATAAACCTGAATTGATAAATAAAGGAGGTGTATTTCCGCGGGCTGAAGGAAGAGGATCATCTTAAAATCGCTTTGTGTGTGGTAGGAGATTTTCCTTGAGTTGTAGTTTTTAGAAAGAGATAAAATATTAAATGCTTGTTAATGAAAATCACTTTGTGCGGCCGTAAATATGATAGGAAGTCTGCACGAGGGCGATAAGCTGGAGGATTCATGACCATCTGTTTGGAGTTTTGCCATGTTAAGCCACCGTAAGAAGAAGCGGGCCAAAGATAAAGTTACCAGTAGTCGTTAAAAGATTCAATGTAAAATGGTTTGCTAAGTTGATTTTTAAAGTTTTTTTTTAAGGGGATTCAGCTTTCGCTCTGTTTAATAGATTTTTTATGGCATTGTTTTTCGTTATTATTTTACAGGCCAAGGGATAGGGCATTGTAAATAAAAAAAAGATTACACTTGAAAGTTTTTGTTTTTTGACGGTTGTGAAAGAAAATAAGGACCAACTGTTCACCATAGTTCATAGACAGCAATACATTTATTCAAATTAAACTTGACATCAGTGCATAATTGTTCATATATTGTTCTTGACTATCGCACGTTAGAGGAGGCCAACCGATAGCGCTGTTTCGCGGAATAGTCCATTTCGAAAACTGAATTTAAGTTATTGTTACGTTTACTGTTTACTGGGACACCATTTTATCCAAAACATATATCGCCACATCCACATTATAGAATTTGGGTCATAGAGTAAGATGTTATTGTACGATAGCAAAGCCGACATTTAAGAAAAAATAACGATATGATGACTCTTTGACGATGCTTAAAGCATTCCCGCTCAAGGGCTTATGACAATATTTATAATGATTGGAAAATATCATCGGAGTGACAGGCTAGATACTGCAGTATCTAGGTTTCAAAAAGCTGAAAACATTATTGTCGAATATCTCTTCCACATTCTTCTTGCTAACTGCTCGAAATCACAGAACTCAAATACGTTGAGGGACATCCTAAATTGGGTTCAAGAGAGAATTGGTGAGTATTTCTTTCCTATAGATGAATTCTATAATGGCTATTTCACTAGAACAATCGCTGGCGGTAAAACAATGGAAAACGGGAGTCAATGCGACGAAGTTTTAAAAAGTCAAATGACTTTACCATACTTACTATATTTCACATAAAAGGTTTAACATTTTTTTTTACCATAATAAGTAGGTGGTCGGTCATGCACCTTCTCAGAAATAAGAGAGAGAGAGAGAGAGAGAGAGCTGTAATTCAAATTTGGCAGTCAGTTCGCTTCATAAATGTTAGTCAGGTTAGAAAACACAAAGTCTTCCTTGGATCATTTTAAGTTCCTTGAAATGTTGTTGCATTTTTGAAATGTTGAAGCGTCCATTACAACGAAGTTAATTATTGACAAACTTAGTCTGTGAAGTTAATTTTTCCGGTTTTAATTATACAACTGAGCAGTAGACAACATTCTTCTTTTCTTTTAAGCCCATTGAGATTCGAAGTTTCCCTTTAGACAGAAATAAGAACTTGGACTAATGAACGAACACCAAAATCGTTATCAAATTGAGTTGGATTGCGTATCCAATCAGCGGACCCACGGCAGTTCTAAAAATGAAGAGGCTTCCAGTCCTCCGTGAAATGAATTTTAAAGGTGTTTATAAAATTCGACTTAGTGAGGCTTTTGAAAGATTTAATTGCTGAGTTTAAAGTGACGGCGATCTTCTGTTCAATGCAATTCAATTCAATTTTTCTTTATTCATGTATATACAAAATGAGCATACAGTACATAAGCATTTTCCATATATTTAATACATATACACAGAGCAGTAAGCGACATCTTTATGGAAAATAGAGGATGCCGCATTTTGATAATTTTAGTTTTGCGAGGGGTGCACAAAGTCATATATGTAAATACTAATAACTTGTTCTTGAAAGGGTTCCTTACAATAAATTGTATCCCAATGTGGTTTGAAAAGATGAGGTCAACCTAACTAGGATAGACAGTTTTCTCATGTGGTGTGCCTAAAGGCATAACGCTATGTTCATCAAACTTTGTGTCTGGGACTCTCGCCCTCAATGGCCTATACCACGTGAACATTAACCGCTTTGCTCCGTTGAATTCCATTTACGCCAAAATATCTTATGGGTTGTTCATAGCAAATTTCAACTATCCATTCGGCAGATAAAGAAGTGCCTAAAACAAATTAATAATAATTATCTCGAAATATTAATCTCACTTTTTTTAAATATTATGCACTTCTGATTTTTTTTTATTTCTAATAGATTGACGGAGATTACGTGTAATTTCGTGTCAACTTTGAGTCAAGTGCTCTAGCGTCGCTCCAGATGCCAATGGTTCCGGAGTATTTTGGTGAACTAAACTGTTCATTCTGGTCTTAAGTTTTGGACCTAAGATTAAGTGGTGCGCTCAGCCCATATTTACCTCGTCACATACCGAATGGTATACAAAATGTTAACGCACAGACGACTTGAAAAATCATTGCTATCGCGTCTTGAATTATACATAACTCTGCTGGACAATATAAGCTTCAATTGTTGCCAGGTCATTTCATTAAAGATGAGCCGAAATTGCCCGAAATGTCCTGCACAGATAGGCACTGGTAAACTGTCGCACACCAAGCTTGATAAAAGCGCAACTGTGGCAATGTGGCACATCATCATAAATAGACTGTTTCCTTGAGGCCTATTCACAAGAGCCAATAAATATTGAAGACAAAGCCTTAATTTTCCACAGTCTGAATCATCGTGGATATAGTTTGGTGTTGCCCAATATAATTTTAGATTATATATGTTGTGCATCAAATCTTACAATTCTATAGTTCCCGTTTTAATCAAGAAGCTTTAGGCCTATGACTGCATGTGATCAAAGACCGTAGGCAGATTATCGACTTTAACTTTTTTTTTGTTATCTTCGGAAATCAAATCTGGTTGGTTTTGGAAAGACAGCAACCGAAATAAGGTATGTCTATTTCTTAGCTGCGATAAATGTCTTAACTCACCTTTTGTTCGAGGCCATGTGCATTTCCAACATTGGATTCGGGAGTTTTAGCTGGTATTCTTCCTTAGTGAAGATATTGTTACCGCAGATATGATCACAAAAGTTAATCTCCTCGGCATGAGAAGTTTTTTTCCCACAGGTGCTACTCAAGGTGTGTTTAAGCTAGCAGGTTGAGAGTGTCAAGTTTATGGAATTTAAAGGTGAAATACGAATAAAAATAAATATAAGTTTATAAAATAAATAATGTAATGAATTGTACCTCATCTTTCAAAGTTTATAGAGAGTAACCGGGAATTGGTCCTACGAACACAGAGCGCGAAATATACTCCATTGAACAAATACACTTTCGCACTCGTATAGTAGCAAGAATATCGCAGGGCCTCGATACACCTCGGTAGTCCAACTGTTTTAAATTTGTATTCACAAATCAATTTAAAAGAAAATCTTTTATTGCAACGAAATTTCTACAGATTAAAAAGAAAAATTTAATTCAATATTTTTTCAGCCTGTTTACCTTTCCCAATGGAATCGAAATACGAAAATGTATTCAGTTGTATTTCCGCTTTTCATATGAATAACAATTTTAAATAACAAAAAAAAAATGATAATAGTTTCTCGTTTCATAAAGTTTTATTTGCATGGGAACACGTTTGCCCTCTGATGATGAAGCACAAAGGCACTGAATCGATTGCAATAGTGTTCGTAAAACCAATAAGGAAAAAAAAAACCTCTATGCCCAACAATTCTGTTGGTTTTCCATTCCAGCAATATAAAGAGTAAACACAAAACAAAAAACAATTTGCTTACACAAGTTTTGTGTTTATTTTTGGCAATAAACCAATCCAATAGTTTCAGAAACGTTTGATTCAAAGATTGTATTTGTTTTTGGCATATTTGATCGCATGATAAAGCATTTGATCAACAGGGTTACTAAGTGCACTCTAACTCATGCTGTATCACTCTAAACGCTCATCTAACATGATTTTGAAAGTATAAAAAACAATTCAAAATATTTTAAAACTCCATTTTTCATCATCTTTACCCTCGAAATTGGTGAAGTATCCTCTTTTGGCCCAAATCGGTTTAAAAGGATTTTTTTTTGTTTTTTGAGAAAGAAAACGTCGGCTTTGTTAACGAGTCGAAAGTACCGACCAGTGCAACCATTAAAATATTAAAATGCAAATTCAATTCAAGCATTTGTTTTTGTTCGTTTTTGTCGCCCGGAAATTGTCTACATGCATCCTTATTTATGCGTTAATTTATTCAAAATAAATATGCAAAAATTTTTGAACATGTCCCTGGACAAAAACAAACAAAATTCTTTAGTTACCAGACCACCACTTTTCATGAGAGGGTTTAGCCGGGTTATGGTTGAATGTGTTCTATTTTTTTGTCGGGTATTTTAAGCTTAATGGCATAAAAAGTTGGTGCGGCTTAGACAGGACATAGAAAGGATTCACCGCTAACAAATTGCTGAAGATTAACTTCCAACCAATAAATGATTGCGCTGTAGAATTTGCTTTGGCATTGGGGCATACATACGAGTAGTTGGGTTATGTTGAGTTTAAATTTCCGGCTGGCTAATGGGATGAAGAGAGTTTAGAAAATTAATTGGAGTTCATGGAGAACGGAGAGCGGGATTAGTTACATTTAAAGTTGCACTTTTATTTAATTAGGGAGACTCTGGATTTTGGGTATCATGCAATGATATACGTACTCATATCAAGGACGTGGGATTTGTTTTATAATTAGGGTTCCACGGGTGGTTATGAGAATGGAAAACCAAATTTTGATTAAGAGAAAGTTAGCACGTGTTAATCGAATTCGATGCAGTGGTTTTGTGTTTCTTTCGAAGTTATTTCTGATTTTCAATGGCTTAATCCTTGATTCAAAAAGTGATTTCGTTAAAAAAATTTTGAAAATGTAAAATTTTTGTCGGTGTAGTGTGTCAATTGTTGCGATGCGGTAAATATTTACATTGTCATTTAGTATGTACTTAGGAATTGTTCTGTCCATTGTTCGTTTTATGGCGTCGTCCATCTGTTTAAGGTAACTGTCAATCTACTCGTGTAATTGTAAGAATGCGTATGAATATACTCCTCACACTCCGGAATTTCGTTAGGAATAGTAATTTCGGCACTAAATCCGCAATGGTCACTGTCATACACGAATGTTTTTCGGCAGTCTATCGTTTGTCGGTCGATGTCACTCAATTGTAACCGGTCGTCGAAAAGCATAAGATCCAGGTAGGAGCCTGTTCTTGTGGATTACGAGTTATCCGTCGCTTTCAAATCAAAACTATACTCAACGCCGTTCTGGCCCCACCAATTGAAGAGTAGGTTCCCTCTAGTATTTGTTGAGTTATTTCTCTAACTACTAAGCCTGCCGTTCAAATACCTGGCGATGAGAAAATAAGTCTCCTCCGACTCCAGCCGTAAGGATTGAAAGAGTGGCTCGAGCTTCGGGGCTCCGGTCATTTAATAACTTAAAGACTTCGCCTGTTCGCTCGATTTTAATTAATATATTGACAATTACTGAAAGAATCTTTAAGGCTCTATATGCCAGCGTACATATTAAGACTGGAGGCGCGTTAGGCTTGGCAAAAGCAAGTAGATTTGGTCCGGCCGTGTCTTCTGCTCTTGTATCTGATGTTCAAGCTGGTTTACTTGTCCGTGGATTGAGAGCAAAAGGCCAGCAGGTCAGAATCAGCCTCAGGTGCTCTTAGTGCAGCGGCCTTTGGAGCAGCCTTCGGTGGTTGCTGTACCGCATTCCCTTGGCCTGCCGCCAAGCGTAGATCACATGAGGAGTTACGGCTTGTGTTTGGATGCGAACGAGAGGACGTTTCACCTCGAGTTTCTGCTGACCAGCCAGGTTTAATTTTTTGATATTCTGGAACTTAGGGCAACCCCGATAATTTTCTGTCTTCCCACAAAGAACATAGGTTTGTTGAGTCTTATCTGAAACCGTTTCCCTACCTAAACCCATGTAATGAATTGATGTCTTTGAGCTTATTCTTCATCCAATTTGCTATTGGGCGATAAATGAACAAGAAAAAATGGCAGTGTCCGTTTGTCCCTTTTTGCCTTTTGTGTAGTATACGGTTTGACCCCTACGAACTGAAGATCATCGCCCTTCTTCGATTTCAACTCTCTTAAGATCTCCTCCGGTTTCAAAGATGGTTCTAACCCCATTAGCAACATGGTTTATAGCCTTCCAAGGTGGAACAATGAATTGAATGCCTATTGTTATTTATGCGCTTGATAAAGAAATCATTATCAAAAGCCGACTTACGAAGGTTATTGGTGTCCTTCAGTTCCATCTTAAAGGTATTAATCGGTGGCACCTTTGTTTTAACTGATTTATTCTGCTGCTGTTGTTGACTCTGCTTCTGTTTCGGTTCGTTTTGCTTTTTCGTCTGAGGGTGCTGTTTTCTTTGAACATGTTGGTTTTCATTTAACTGTGGCTGCTGTTTAACATTTTATTGACCTTCTTGTTGTGGCTGCTGTAGTTTGCTGCTTTTGGACATTTTGAAGATTTTGTTGCCGTTCCTTGGCTCTTCGCACCATCTACTTCGCCTTGTGCGCTTACACTTCTTCCTGAAGGTGCTTTATATTGCTTTTGATAATTTGCAACGCCTTTTCTTCCTCATCTGACTCCGATCCAGTCGGCGAGACGAAGGAATTGTTCTCACCCGTGTAGCATCTCCACCGTCAGGGACACATCGGAATTCGTCCCTTTCCTCAGTTGTTGCTGCTGTTGAAATCTCCACTTCGCAGCTTCTCAGTGGAAGTTCATAGTGACGGGCGCTTTACAGTGTCTAGTGTCAGCACTTGCTTACACCGTTTCGTGGTGATTTTTTTCACCGCCGTTGTTTGATGGCCTGATGTCGTTGCATCATCTTTATTGTCCGCCCCCACTATCTTGGGCGCGAACCGAACACCTTCACTCGTGCCGGTAAAACCGACTTTGTCTTTTGTTCAATTGTTTTATCTTTAACTTGCGATGCCCGAAAAAAAAAATCAAATAATGGGCTCGTTGTCTTGTGACTTGAACTGCCTACTTGTAAGCCCGAATTTTTAACCCGCGTCGTTAAAACCACGCTTTTGACGCTTTTGTTTTTGTTTTTAGCGGAATCGATGCCCATGCGTACACTTTGGCTTATGAAGAACTGTGGAACCTTTTCTTTGATCTTTAAGTTGAAAGTGAGACAGAGAACAGAACAGTCGAGAACGCGTGAACGGTCTATTTGTTTTGACAAAGGGCGTTAAATTCAAGCACTTTTAGACGATTTCAAGTCTGCAAATGACCATTGTGTATGCTGTTGTGTCACAGGGCTACGTTTTACTTTTCCTTAATGATCTCTTGTAAACTAGTAACCATCATATCAATATTTTCTTAAAATGTCTTACTAACTATGCGGCTTTACTAGCGAAGAAAAAAAGAAGTTGCTGTGGCCCGTCCTGAAACATAAGAAAGGTGTTTGATCAAGTCCGATTCCTATTGACAAAAATCGCAACTTCGAACTCAAGCCTTCTGAATGAAAGAAAGTTTTCATTATTGTTTTTTGAAGAGTTAAGGACTACCAGAAATGTCCGATATCATTATTTTTGAATCACTTGCCGCAGATATGGCACTGCGCATATGGTTGGATTGCCAAAAATATTTCGATGAAATACCTTTTGGCCAACCGTTAGCAAGGGACAGGGATCTGAGATAAGAGTTTTTGAATACTTCAACAATTTTTTTATTATCGTTTTTTTTATAAATCCAAAAGTCAACTTTCAAATTCGATGTCTGGCCAAAGAAAGAGAACAATTTTTATTTTTTTTATTTGACTATTTCAAGTTTACAGTACAGAAAATTTAGTTAATGTTGCTTCGTAAGCAAGTAAGCATTTACATTAAACTTAGTTCATATTTAAAGTTTTTTAAATAATTTACATTATTCAAAGTTTTTATGCATTAATATTTATGAAAATTATATATACGTTAATTCAAATCCTAAGCAAAATTTATGTTTTCAAAAACACACCTCATCCACCTCAACCAAAATCGAAAAGGAAGTACTTTTTTTCAATTTAAGTCTGCTGAATGCGAGGTCCAATAATCTAAACTAGTTAATATATTTACCATTGGAAAACTTTTGGGCCATTACGACAAATAAACTGTCCCGCCAAGATATTGTATTTTCTGTTCATTTTTAGTGTCCTGCTTGTTTTTCCCATTGGTCGTATTTGCTGACTCAAATTCACGTTTAAGACTAGAACCGAAAAATTGTGGAATTGAATTAAATTACATTATTGGAAATAAAACCGAAAAATACAATTTGGGAAAATATCGTACCAAGGAAGGACTATACATCGCTACATCGCACAACATATTTTCACTCTTCTGCCAGAACATTAATTCCTCCGGAAGGCGATTTACTAACGAAACGCACCTAATTAGAAGAAGATTCAATAACTTCGGGAATCACATTTTTCAAGTTCTTAAACAAGATACTCTAACAAGTCGGCTACTAAACAACAATGACGAATAATTATAAAATTGGCCTTGGATTAGCTTCTCTTGTTTGACTGACAAAAAAAGGTCAGATGTCTGCTTAATTTTTTCCAATAAGGATTGTCTAAACACACTCATACTCGTTCAATGGACGCATGAGTACGTGCATATGTAAGTGCTCGATATGTTTCGGCAATGTTTTTTTTTCTGTCAAGGAAGAATAAAGTCCTCCGGCTGCTGGTTTTGGCATATAAACGAATCAATGACTCGAAGGATCTCTTTGAATAAAATTTGATTTTCCTTTGACTAAAACGAGGAGAACAATACATATGTACGTAAAAGTTTGCCGCCTTCTAGCCTTCCATACACATACACACACACACATACAGCGTAAAAATGTGCTTGACTGGAATTTACGGATCATGAAGTTTCTATGGTGGAATAGTTGAACCGGCACGATGGCCAAAGTGCCCTGATATCGACACGACCGAGTTCTCGTCAGTAATTCGTAGATAATATGTGCAGTTAATTTTATTTGATTGGGAAGGAGACCAGTCAGTACTGAGGTCGTAAAGAATTTTAGCGCTGCCTGGTTGGCGATTCTGATGATGCCAAGACCATGGCCGGAAAATTACACTTAATTAGTTTTCTAATGGACGACGAGTGGCTTTCGCATTAGTTTTGTCGAATATTTTATTGAATTAATGGGGCTATGGAGTCGCACTTTTTTTACCTGACATTTGTACGGAAGGTTGTTCTTTTATTATAGCCCCGTAAATAATTAGAACGAACGGCGGTAATAAATTATTCATTATTATATGGAGTCTTAGTAGCTTTGGGAATTATATTGAAATTAGTGATGTGCGACACGTGGAAGTGCAAAATAATGAGTGCGAGTATGACTCCTTATATGGAGTTTATAAACATAAAAGAAGTTAATTGTTGAATGAAACACTTACTATTTATGAGAAACGTATATACGTTAATGTGGCAATTCAATCTCACAGCCTCTTGGACTGGCTTTATTTGAATAACGATAAAATTAACTTGAAGCCAAGGAGATGAAAAGAAAGTGAAACCACAACCTGGAACATCATCGAACCATGACTTCAGAGTTTGGTTGGGATTTTGTTTTACGTACCGTGACTTGCTCAAGAACAGGAAACAAAATTGTGACCGGCGTTAAGGCGATGTGAAGACGCTAATTTCTATAAATCAGGGTATATGATTATATAGGAAGATAGAAGGCAGCGGTTGGCATAGGACCTTTCTATATCCGTGTTCTCTTATGAATTATTTGACGAAAAGTTCATAATTGCTCTTATTCGGATGATATATTTTATCATTCTTGGATGCCATCAACTCTGTTTCAAACATGAAACAAACATGATTCACTTTAGAAAACTTTATTGAAAATGTTGTGCGAAATACATTCCCTTAAATCCAATTTCAAATTCATTAAATAGGATCATTATTGACTCCAATACAGTTGACATAAATAGATTCGGTCTCTCTGATTGCAATCAAAAATTATCATTGAACTTTCCTAAGCTAGTTAAATTTTGTCAGTTGTTGACGCGAGAGTTACTAAAATACGTTCCTCGTAAGAAGGCTAGGGTTGACTTCCTTTATTCAGATCCGTATTTCACATGATAAAGTTTCTTTGTCGACAGGGTTCTCGTATCTATTACATTTTTTTAACTCATATTTCAAGCTTAGCGACGTAGTGGAAAACACTCTTGTATATTATCCTTTCTCCTCTGTAAGATTTTCAAATCAATGAGCCCGAATCAACTGTTTTTCTTTCTAGAAACTAAAGGACTAAACAAATTAAGACTCTTCGATAGATCAATTTTATCCAAATCTTTGAGTCTCAAAGCCTGGTTATTGCATCCGGTGATTTTTTTCAACTTACTTATGACTTTGCCAAAAGTTAGGCCTTTACTTGTCTTTTTTTTTAAGTATTTTTGATAGTCAAACTATGGACGTATTTTGAGGTTTATTTGCCGAGTCGGCAAAAAAAGTCTGCAACATCAGCGAGTTCCTCATTATCGAAACGCGCGTTGTTCTTAAAAAGAGGAAGTCAACTATTCATATGAAACGCCAACATCACCATTTGTAGTGTGGTATGTCTTTTATAAACAAAAAGTGATACGTGCTATCGATCTCTTCTGTACATCCATGTCCTGAACTTAAGAGATAGACTCTTCATCTAAAAAATTGAAAAGAAGTTTTCTATTTCGAGCCTATTGAAAACAAACCAAATTTCATGACTATTCCTTGTGACTTAGATCCAACAGCAAAACCCAAAGCTGCACAGTATTACAACACCTGTAAACAGGCATAGTCCTAACCACCTTACAAAATAAAGTCTTCCCTCGTGTCATGTAAATAAACTTTTTAATGAAACAACAATTTAATCCCCTTAAAACTTGACAAAAGAAAATAAGCCCAGCCCAACACGTGTTAATGAAATCTTCACAGGTGTCAAGATTCAAAGGACCAAGAGATAAACAAATCATTTATGTTCTTCAATTTCAAATGCCATAGTGTTTTCGAAATGCCAATTACAAACCCTTGTGCTGGGGAAATAGCACTTTAATTGAACATCATCCCCAAACAAATTTGAATGATTTATCTCTATAGCTGTCTCCGTGAACAGTTACTGAAATATTAATTAATGTGATTGGCAGATGATTTTGGGTGTTGCCACACGCAAATGTTCGAAAAACAGAGCTATGAAAGAAAATTGTGGATGAAGTCAGCAGAAATTTTTGTAACTTCTGAAACATTATACATATGTACATATGTGCTTTACTTTTTTGTTTTGGTTAAATTAAGCTTAATGACATAAGGCTATAGAAGGTTTTCGTGTGATAAAGTCGTTCTATAAACATACCACCAGTTTCACAACCAGATTAAAAAGAGTATCGGCGATAAAAGAAGCCCTTTGGTTCATCGGCATTACATAAATGGCCCGAAATGAAGATTCAATTTTCAGTGATAATATACAGCTAGTAAACGTAGAAGAAATATCGCCTTTTTTAATGACACGTTTCCGTTTTTCATCTAGTCAGTTGGACATCAAAATAAAGGACATGCATGCATCTGAATGACGCAAACCACATCTTTTTCCGAAGACCATTTTCAAATTAGAAAGTTTTGAGTCCCTTTTCATTTTCCGTATGACTCCAAGCCTCATATCGAGAGGTTCATAGTTGTGCTGCGTTTTATTTGGTCATTCGAGTAGTTCATTCCTCGATTGATATAAGAAGAGACATTTTCGAGCATTTTATTTGGCCATAGGCTTCGTAAATGTCTTCAAAAGTGTTAACATTAGTTTGTTTTCGAAAAAAACTTTTATGTTTTGGGTTTCAGCTTGTTACATATGCTAACAAACATCCTTCTAAATACAACTAAATCCTAATCTGTACACCTCAACATGTGGAGTTATTTCAAAGTTCTGCCGAAAATCGGGCCTGATTTATAAGCATAAATAAGCTTAAAAAACAGTTAACATACGTTTTAATAATTCCAAAACAAGTAATATTAAATTTTACTTGAAATTTGGCTTGCGTTGTTGTTTTACTGAAAACACTGGTGTACACTGTGCGCTATGGTTCCACCAGATGTACTCTTTCCTTTTATTTTATTTTATTTTTATTTTTATTATTTTCGTTCAGGACCTGTGCCAAACTCATTTGCTGCCATCACGAAAATTACTTCATGAAATTCAAATTTTATTTCGTTCTCATCATTTTCTACTTTCAGGTTCAACGTTAGACGCCATTGAGAGCTCATCATCTGTGTTGTTGTCAGGATCAGGATTAGAAGCAAATTCAGGCTCATCAGTGACATTAGAAGCATCATCATTAGTGCGAGGCGATGATTTGCCAAATGAAAAACAATTTCTGAATAAAAATAAAACAGGAGAGACAAACGATATCACCATCCCCACCGACTCTCACACCACGACGACAACGAAGACGATAACGACAACCCGGCCAGCCCTTGTGTCAGACGACACGCATTCAATAACAAAAGATTCATCACAATCTCCATCGCCATCATCATCATCATCATTGGGTTTGTTGAAGTTTCAACTGAAGCAAGCGATAGCAGCGACGTATACACCAACGACAACGTCAACGACGACTGCGGCGTTAATAACTACAAGGACGGCAACCCAGATACCGGCAAGAGCGTGGAATATTTTAAACGATATTAGGGATAGAAATAACAATGGGCTTAGTAGTTACAACGATTATGGACATACTTCCACGTCACAGCACAGAAAACAAAAACAACAACAGCAACTTTCTCAGTTAGCACTGTCTGCAACTCAATCCACTTCTGTCACGAATACAACCCCTTTCCCTATGCAATTAACAGAAGCCATTCAGAATACGGCCAGAGTAATCATCCGCGGTAATAATTTGAATCGAGGCTACATTGGACTTGCTTCCAGTGAATCAGCATCCTCTTTTGCATTGGGCCGGGCAGAAGTGGCAACAAGACCGCCACTTGCAGCAACATCATCAGCATCATTTGTACTATCATTATCAGAAGCGACATCTTCATCTGTGATGCCGACAACATCTTCAACGACGTCCACTACCACAAGCGCGACAACGAGCAGCCGCACCACAGCATCCACTACGACAACGCTGTCGCCGTCTTTATCATCCTTAGATGGATATCTAAATATAACCAGCCAAGCTGGCACCCATGCCTATCTGCCGTGCAATGTAAGTAATTCCCCACTGGCTTGAGCTTGAGTTGGGTAGTCGTGTACAGAAAAAATTTAAGGACATCGTTTCCTTTTTACCTTGCCTGCCATGGCCGCCTGATTGAGGCCAAAATGTATTTTCATTTAAGAAGTTCTTCGTTTATAATTGTGAGGCTATTGGTCTGCCAGCAGCCAGTCTCCATGGAATATCCTTGTTACTTTCGCTATGGTTGCCTCTTTTCTTCAGTTGACATGATTTGAGGATTTTTTTTTGGAACTTTCTGTTCGTTTCCTCTCATTCTTTCTTTAACTGATTCTCCATTTGGCTACTTTAAGGGATTTGTATTGGTTTCGTGGAAATTGTTTTAAAATTCTCGTAAAACCCAAAAATAGTTGATCAGGACGTCGTTAGGTGTTAAAGCAGGAAAATTTTCAATGATTATCTTAGGGGGAAATAGACACCTCGATTTTGACTGAAGGAGATGTTTTTTTTGTCAATGTACTCACTCTAAATTGCCAATCTTAGTCTCTTTATTAGCTCGTCAAGCAATTAATGCATTTTAGTGCTGGTTTTTCTGCGTATTAGGCAGTTTTTCGCGGATAAAGAATTCGAAAATAGTGACCATCCTTAATTTTATGTTGTCATCCGTCCTGTGCATATTTCCATAAGATAAAGGACATTTACATCTTTAATAACTTAACTAAAAAAATATGGGAAAATAACGCCTCCATTTACTTGAATAGCATGCCTAAAATTTTTGCTATGGACAGGGAAGACGATAATTTTTAGCAGGACAGTGACAAACGCAGGATAGAGCAAATTTAATTTTCTCGAAGAAGAGACACTGTCTGACACCAGAATCGTAAGAGATTATACTATTAGCTTTAACCTTATTTATATTTTGAGGTCATGCAAAAGACTTTGTCTCCGTTTAATGTTCCGCCATTATTTTCGAAAATCAACCGGGAATCGAGGTGGGGGTCTAATTCAGGAGACACACGCCGATCAATAAATTAGGTGAATGCAAACGAATAGGAATGATTGAAAAAAGAATTTATTCTTTGAAATCTGCAAATGCAACAATGATTGTAATCACAAAATCGCAATCACAGAAATTGAATGATTTTTGAAAAATTCATACAAAATCGAATGCCCTCGTTCACAAATGATAAATTATCTTGTACGATTGTCGGACAACCTTCATTGGAAAAAGATAATTGGCATTTTAAGGAATTTTCAATGTCATGTAAGGAATTTGCAATGTCAAATTTCATGCATTGCCTAAGAGCCGGTTCGTGCAACGCCTGCAGATTCCTAATTTTTTCCAAAACATTGATTTTTAACATAAAGCTGTACATACGAGTATACTTACTTTGATTTGTTTTGTAAAATGAATTGGTGGAAGCCTCTGGAAGATGGCAAATTACGCAGTAAAGCATACTTGGCCTGGTAGTTTATTTTAATTTATTTATCCTTGTGACCTTTACGTTGATACTCAAACGCCTTATTTCGTTGAGGATTTTATTTTTTTTTGTCGGGGAGCAGTTTCTCCGATTGTTTTCATTTATTTTAGCTGTTTGGAGTCATATTTTGTGATTTTCTTTTAACACAGAAATGCTTAAGTTGTAGGGTATCTTTTCTTTATAATTTTACAGGGTTGGTAAGGCAACAACTAAGCTTGATTCTTCGCCTTATGCCCTTGGTTGTGTACATCAAGTTGGTTGAGGTGTCTTTCCACTTATTTGCACCACTGAAGGTGATTCTTGAAATCTTTTACAAATAAAGGAAAAATGTTATTTGATATCAACGCCAAATGAAATTCACCCTTCTCCATAGTTGCTATTGCCCTGAATGCTCGTCATGGTATATCTGATTAATGGTACTTTTACAAAATATTTCGAATTGAAGAAACTTCTCTTGGATCAGCAGTATTGACTTTTGTACCAAACGGTCCGCTTGTCTCATAAAAGAGTCTTTCTGAACCACTGTGTGCATCTCAGAGGAGAAAGTAAGATTTTTGCTCATGTTATTTCAAAGTCAATAGAGTCTGATATCAGGTACTTTTGTCGAAAATGCATACAAAAGATATCGAGGAATCTTTCCGTGTTGAATGATTTCAAGTCAGCAATTCACCATAAAAAAGCTGGTGTTCCACAGGGCTCCGTTTTATCTTCGACGCTCTTTTCCATTTTCATAAATATCTCGCGTTGGCTCTATATCGACTGGTAATACCATCTGTTTTAAATTTTCATTCATAAATTCACGTCCCATGTGTTTGACCGTGGAAATAGAACGGAAGTGTATATTAAACTTATTGAATTCTCACTGTATTTAAATCCTCAGCCAATGCCCCAGAAAGGCATTTGCATTGCTTAAGCCGAGTACAACATTTTTAATCATAGAAATAAACGGCTTAGAGTTACAGACAGTTGTGCGATCGAGTATAATTTTTGTAACGACGGCGATTGATATGCCCTAAGAAATACCCGATGCAAGATAATGACTCCAAACGTTTTCCAAGATTTGCCGAGGGTAAGTTAATCGGGACAAGCAAAACGAAGTACCCCAAAATGGGTTCGAAAACAGTGTCCCACATCGAAAGATAAACTTTGAGAGAAGTTCAAGTCGGCCGGAGATCAATGACATTTCCGATAACAAATAAATGTTTATTTCTTGAAAGTCTATGCACAGCCAAAACTACTTACAATAAGCTTAAGAGATGAAATATATAAAATTGATCCGGCAATTAATAGTACACTTCTATAATCTGCATGTAAACTAAGAGACGGCAGTGTGCCTGTAAAAAGTGCGAACTCTCTTCCATTACGTTCAATTGGTACAGGGAAGATGCTACTGTAGCACTTTCGTCCGTTGTTTGTAAAAGCTCTCTGCCTAAGCTAGGTTGGAGTTCCAGAGGACGAAGGAACCTAACTTTTTTTTTGAGAATTTTTATGGCCTTCTTCTTCATTTTTGCGTCTCATGATTCACTTCTTCCGGGAGATAACACTTGGTCTGTAACTAATTTCAATTGTGCAACATAAAAACGAATTTAAAGCGCAGATGCGTGATTTGTGGGTACTCCTAACACATTTAATTTTATGCCGACTTCGAAAGGTCACACGAGGGTTTTTTAATTAAATTACTGGAAAAATGCCAACTGATAATTACCAACGCGTTTTCGTGGCGTAGTTCATCCTTATAATAAAAGCAAAAATATATTCAAAGCATTAAGAATCTCCTGTCCATTTCCAATTCGCGAATTTAAACACAAAGTCAGACATTGCGTTTGTAGCGCAATAGAATCGTTTGAGACCCTTCTGAACAAAACTCAGAAACCCCTTGTCAGTCATAAATAATACCAGCAAAAGTTAGACACATGTAAAATCCCACTCCATAGATACATTTCATGTTCTATCTGCTGCCATTTCTATTGGTTATTAAAAACATACCGAGCGCCATAAAAAAAAATCGAAAGTCATAAAAATCTGGCTCGCTGCCATAAACAAATGTTACCGCCTTCATCTGCCACATGGTCCCGTGGCGATGGCCATAATAATTTCATCGTCTAAAGAGCTGTAGCTTTAAGATCTCTCATGTCCGTTTATTAAAGTCATTAAACCCCGTTAAGGACACGCTGTTAACCTATTCCTTTAATATTTATTTTAACGGGAATGCGACATAATGTGGAAATTCCGAAACTGCATTACCCCTCCATCAGATTGTCATTATTGTTTGCTCCTTTGGTGAACGCGAAAATAAGGACTTAAAGAGTTCAAATTTTAAGAGAATTTTTTTTTGCCTTTGCATTAATGTGTCACCGATTACCAAGAAGATGGAATAATAATGAGAGAGTCAATAAGAAGACTTGCTGCCTACAAACCACGTCGTTCAGCGGACGTTGACTGCTTTCTGTCAACGAGGACCTTGGTGTTCAATATTTCCTAAGGTTTCTCCCTTCACTTTATATTCACTAAGCCAGATGTGCAAAATTTCTCGATTATTCTGTTTCTACTTCTTTTGTTTCCGCCATCATCTTAAAGGATACAAACAAGAAAAAAAGGTTCAATGCTTATGCACAGGATACTTGCGAGGTCCTACTCGCCTTGGATATCATCAATTTGATTTTATTAAATTCCCTCCCACTCAGCCCCTCAGCTTAGCTTTGAGGATTTGGAACGCTTTACAATCGAATCGGAGGCCAGGCGCGCCTATTCCCCACTTCTAAACCACTTGACAAGGATAATGTAATTTTTATTCACCTCCTCGAGCCGAGCTAATATGCAACAACAAAATTTAATCGGCTATTGGACGTAATTTTGTTTCGCGTCAAGTGGGCAGAAGCAGAAAAAACGAAGAGAAAATTGATAAAAGAAAAAGGAAAACAACTCCCGATGAAATGTTGGCTCCTAAGAAAATTGCATTTGATCCTGTGCCCTGTGGAAAAGCGAAGCGAAGAGGTGCGCCACTTCCTGCCTCACTAACTATGCGAGAGCAGATTTGCTTAGCTTATGAACTTTCTGAATAAATTAATATTTTAAGTTGTTGTCCTTCGGCACAAACGACGGGACCTACCACCCACGATAACGCCATGAAAATCATAAAAAAAAGAAACAGAAACAAGTCCTTGCGTTTCTCTGCGCCATCTTCAAGAGGAAGCTTTTAGAGGGGAAAAACCCCTTAACTCGTTAATCGTTTAAAAGTATGATAAGTACTTTTGGAAAATTTTCAATAAGGTGGTTGCCATAGATTCACTTCCTTATAAATTATGAGGAAAATGTCATCGGTCTGAGGGGCCTCCAGCCAAGCTACAGACTCGTTGAAGATAAATTCCCTATTTGTGAGGTGAGTGGTTCATTGGGCGTGGTTTAAATGAATAAAGGGCGATGGACCTTCGAGGTAAATAATTCGTAGAGATTGTGGGAAAGATCAGGCAATGAACTAGTGGCGTATATAATTTTGGAATTTGTTGTGTGGGAACCTTGGCATGTGATGATAAGCATTTCAGTGGGTGTTATACAAAATACATTGTTATTGGAATTTTGCTGCGCTAAATCAGTGTCAGATTTAAATTTTCAGCAGCAAGCCGTGGGCCTCGGAAATGAAGGCAAATGTCAAAGACCAATCAGAGACATTCACATTGTAAGCAAACAAAAATTAATTGACAATCAACGAGTTTATGGATGTAGGAACAAGAAATAGAAGCATCATTACACGATCGTATGTCGTGCTCATCTGCTGGAGTTGTCAGGTCTTCAGTCAAAGGAATGCCAAGGCAAAGTTTCGTTAAATGATTTCAGTTTTTTTTTAAGCTGGCTGTTGACGTTCAGACAAGTAAAATTGATTGACAGGCGAGGGAATGAATAATGTAAATTGAAACAATTTGAAAATGTTGAAGATATGTACTTGGAAAGTATTTCATTAGGGGTAGAGTCAATCGGAAATTCGCTTAAAAAGCAAAAAAAATTGATTGAATACCAGGGCTTAGCTTCACCAATTGTGTATGCGTCTTTAATTTTTCGCAAATGGCGGGGGTTGGACTTACAGTTTATTGCTGATTTCAAGCGGCCATGAAAGCTTTTTTTTTTTTAAGTTTGCACTCGTCAGAGCGATTGGCAGTCACTCGCGAGAGGTGGGCCGTGAAAAAAATGCCAGATGTTCCCATCCTGATTTGAGCCAAGGTCCTTATGCTCAGCAGCAGACGCACTTATCACTTACCCAGCGACACCCATGGGCAAGTCGCTTGCGTGAGATTTTTTCTGAAGGAAACTGAATCAGATTATAGTGTACACTCGTTCAAGAAGTTATCAATACCCTTATAATTATAAAGGTCAGGGGCAAACGAAAATCAGCTACTGATGAACATTGGTTCTTGATTTTTTAAGTAATAATGTCTAGGTTAAACCGAATCCCTTTATTTGACTTAACGACCGAAATTGGGCCTCAGGGTGAAACGAGGAGTATTCCTGGCAAGGAAGTATTACAGAGAAAATGGTGGGTAAGTCATGAGAAGTTACGGCGGTGATGAAGTGAGTCATTTGGGTTTTCCTATGAGTTTTATCGATAGATTTTGAAAATTGTCAAGCAAGCCCATGTATGGGGCGAATGTAAGCTTTATAAAGCGTAGCCAGATCAAAAGGGGATTTATTATTTTGGCGTTTTTGGCGACATCGGCTTGATGAACATTACGAAGACGAAAGTACATTCGGTTTTACTGATGCAAGTGTAGATTAATAGATTACGGCAACGGGTTCATATAACGCTTAAGTAGCAATAGTCAGCATTAGGTTTATGGGACAATTAATTCCACCATGTTCTTACAACTACAAAATAGTATGCTGCTTATATCGGAAATTGATGAGTTTAACAAAAGCATCCGTTCCATTTCTACGATCGAAGATAATGGACGCGAACCGGAGAATGAATATTTAAACTGAGGTACTTTCAACAAGAGATCGATTTTGAAAACTAAAAAAGGCGTCGGAAACAAAACGGAGCACTGAGATACGCCAGCATTTATTATGTGAATTTAAGACTTGCAATCTTCCAACACAACGGCGCAAGCTGTTCTTCTAAATCATCAAGGAGGAAATTAAGTTATCAGTGAACATTTCTTTCCATCTTCTTCAAATTATTGGCCTTACCGAGCCTGTCCGACGTCTTAATAGTAATTCAATGGTAAAGTCAGAAAGTACAGCATCCATGAAATGTCTGAAAAAAAAACAGCACCAGAGTTAATGATAGTTTTTATGGGTGTTCAAAAATATATCCTTCGAATTAGTGGTTTGAAGAAAGCTTTCTGATAAGAGCGATATTTGTCTGGTATGATGCTCACTAAGATTGTCGTGGTACCGAAATATTTCTTAACTATATTTGACATCCGCAACATCGCGTACGTTGGGATGTTGAGAGTTAAATTGTGATATGGACAAACTGTATAATTCGTTTCCGTGTTCAAGTATGATTTCCAGGATAAAAATGTGATCCGATATTTTTGACACACTCTCATTTATATTTAGCTGTCTTAACAAACAGGTAACAAGGGTTGTTCTTGTTCTGCCCTAAATTCCTCATCCTCTTTGAAATATTATTTCCTTAACTAAATGTAAAAACTGCTAAAGGCTATCCCTATGGTTTTACATCAACTTTAACCAGTTTGAAATCTTTTAAGCTCCTCAATTTTAGCAAAATATTACACATGAAGCTACCCATCTAGATATTTACCTAAGCACAGAAACTAAACTTAACAAAATTGTGTATATTAGATACTTATTCACATATGTACATACCCATTGGGTCTCTCCACACTAATTTAACTTAAATCAACTTTCAAAGCTAATTGGCTAACACAAAAGATGGTCTATGTTTTATTTCAGAGAGAAACAAGAGATTTTCTACGAGCACACTCATTGTATTCAGGCTTTGAGCAACTAAACTGTATTTAAATAGTTTCCTCAATTGCAGGTGAAACAGTTGGTGAAGAAGCCCATATCATGGCTACGAGTCCGTGATGGTCATATCCTCACCGTCGATCAAACAACATTCATCGCCGATCAGCGTTTCCAATCGATATACAGCCCCAATCCGGAACGATGGTCCCTGCAAATCAAATACGTGCAAACCAAAGATGCTGGCACCTATGAGTGTCAAGTGTCTACCGAGCCGAAAACGAGTGCCATCGTCAGTCTCAACATAGTTGGTAATTGATGCCTACCACTGTGGGGCTACTTTGTTTTCTGTCATTGCATGCACGGATAACCCGTGTGTGTAGTGTACACCCTTTTAACTCCATTTCAAGCCCAATATGTGTCCCAGTTTTGTAGACTCTCTTCTTGTTTGTTTTTTTTCCTGTCATTTTAGAACCGAAAACGGAATTAATTGGCGAATCGAATCGACATGTCAAGGCTGGCAGTCAAGTGAAGTTACGTTGCATCATTAGCCAGGCTCTGGAGCCGCCATTATTTATTAATTGGTACCACAATCGTAAGCAAATCTATTTGCATAACCGAAAAGGTTGGCGGACCGAAATCGAACGAGATGCAGCTGAAAATACCACCACCGATAAACAGAGCACGGTAAGTCACAGGAACCCATGAGCATGCACGTGAGGATGCAAGCACAGCATGTCCTGTCCTTGTGTTTTGATGTGCAGTAAGTCCTTGCATCGAGATGAATGCATAAAAATTTAATATACATACATGCATATGTATAAATGGTTTTTCTTTTTAATTTGTTTTTCCATTTTTCTGGTTTACTGAATACGAAGAAAAAAATTGGAACCATTTTGTGTACCCTTCAATTTCAATTACAGATTGCATCATTAATTATACCATCGGTGAGTAAAAAGGACTCGGGGAATTACACGTGCAGTCCATCTAATAGTGAACCAATAACAGTGGTGCTTCATGTTCTGAATGGTAAATATGAAGGCGATTTTTGAAAATGATTTAACACTATGTCAAAGAAGAAACTTTCCCCAACACATTGTACAAAATATAAAATTTTATATTTTACCAAAGCTACAACTTTTTTAATTTTTGTTGCTATGGTTTTATTATTTTATAAATGATAATCGAATGTTTATGTCTTTTGATATTTCTGTTATCGAGGTTTTTAACCGAAATGTAAGAACTTCTCGGGTCTTGCTGCACAATGTTGACGTCTGTGTGGTGTTCATTTCTGTTTTTTTTTTAGAGGAACTTTACATGCTTTGCGTAAATGCTCGGTAATAATCCAAAATCAATGATTTGGCGTCATCTGAATAGATACCTTTTTATTCCACTTTGCTGATAGCATAGAGCTCAGGAGTTGAGATCTGTTTGCGTTGCCGGTATTTTCTAAGATATGTTAAGTTGTGAATGGTTCACTGCCAACAACCATCAGTTGATGTTTGAAGTTTGACACATGTCACGCCAAGCACAATTACTCTATCAATTTCCTTTTATTATTCTAATATTCTTAGCTGCCCTCTTTTTTCGCGTATTTTTTTTGTTGTTGAACTTGATAATACATCGATTCCTTTATTGACAATAAATGAAGCGACCGTTATTTTATTAAGTCTGTATAAAAAGAGTCGCGAACAGTATAAGCTTGTTCATTTTAACAGGCCTTGAGTTTTGCCTTTATATCATGAAATGCAGAAATGATTTCATGATGATTACATTGATGTAATTATTATTTTGCACATTAATAAAAATATGGTTCTTACTTTTCTACTATATCGAATCGTAC
The DNA here is from genome assembly GCA_963555765.1 of Orthonevra nobilis. Classification (NCBI taxonomy): domain Eukaryota; kingdom Metazoa; phylum Arthropoda; class Insecta; order Diptera; family Syrphidae; genus Orthonevra; species Orthonevra nobilis. Next base: position 76,997,858 of record OY743227.1, on the reverse strand, counting down.
TTTTCCGCTTTTTTTATTTATTCTCTGATATATTTGTTTATTTTATAATTTATTATTTCATGTATGTTCTAGTAACAGTCTTTAAAAGCAAGGTTAGCCAAAACACATCCTTACCATGTTGAACTTATTCGATCACTCAAAATTTAATATACATTTTTGTAGCTTCATTAAATAAAATAAAATATAATATAAAAGTAATTGGGACCAATATCGAAATCACCTTTGAGCCAACTGGAACATTTAAATTTAACAATAATAGCTGATTACAGCATTCAATTGAATTTTTTTTATCATCAAAGCGTTTTTCAATAAATAGATGGCTCTAAGATAATAATTATACCCAAAGGCACTTGCTTTCTTTTTAGTTTTGGTAAAAATTAATTTATTCTTCCTCATGCTTTGTGCAAGTGAAATAAGGGGGCATACACCCATCCCATCCTTCTTCCCTACGGGTGCGGTAATGTTTGTCAATATTTGGGCCTAACTCAAACCGATTGAGTCTTTGTTCTGGATTTGGATAAGCAACCCCCAAATCCTGCAAATATATATATATATATTTTAATAATTTTTTGCTTCAATACTGAACACTTACCGCTAAAAGCATAACCCCCAATAGCAGAATCACGAATATTACAAGCTTGTACATTTTTACAGATCTGAAAAGCAATTGGATAGGTCTTATCTTTTATAGAAGTCCGATAAAGCCATGACTTATTTGCAATTTGTGGTTGAAATATATAAGTTAGGTTTAGCGTGACGAAAAATGTTACAGCATTCAGTTTCGATTTTAGAAGGCGAGACACGTGTTTATCGTAGCTTGTATCTTATAAAACAATATTTCAAGGCTAATGTTAGATGGATTTAAGTTTTTTTCAGCTGTGATAATAGATCATAATTTTATATACATTTCGTACACTACTAGCTGTAATTCATCCTTCATACCCCAAAAATTATAAGCGAATTGACACGAAATGGGATACATTTTTGTTGGCGGAGAATGTGTTAATTAAATTTTTTTTTAAAAATCAATTCAATTTTCAATGAAAGCTTAATATATGAAAAGTTGATAGAAACATTTATCATTTGAACATTGAATATTTAAATGAATTTTGTAACAATACAATTAAAATCGAATAAATAGTACATGGTATAAAGGTTCTAAAGCATAACTAATTAAAATAACTTTTTCATTTGTATTTTTCGCTCAATTCGACTTGCTTTGACTTATTTATTTGCTTTATTTTATAAAATTACTTATTTCATATAAATTTTCTAGGTTCCGTTCCTCAAAAGATTAAACGGAATTTTTAATAGGTCACTTTGTTGTCCGTCAGTCTGCCACCATGTTTTTTTTTAGGAACGCGTGAAAGTATCAAGTTATAACCAATACCAAATACTAATGTATGCGGTCCCTTTGTAAAAAAGTCAAGCTTCTATAACAACGCAGTCAAATAATATGACTGTTTTTGTCACAAGGGAATCAGAACATAATGTGTAAGACGGAAAAACTCCTCGAGACTCGATTCCCTACGAACTACTTACATAAATACGGTCTTTAAGGAACCTGCTTTGCGCGAGTCCGACTCCTACTTCACAGGCTTTTTAAATGATTACTCTTAAATCTTTAGACATATATTTTTAATTGTTAACTTCAAGAGCCCATGTTTGTCTTTATTTTTTTATTTATTAATCCATTGATTTACTAATTATTTTTTAACTTATTCAATTTACTTGAAACTAAGAATAATCGTATGTCTCCAATAACATAAACAAATAAAGTATTGCGAATTCCGAATCCACTCCTAGAGCTAATAAAATTAAAACACACAAACCCTGCATATTTCTTAAATTTATCCCATAAACCTTCTACTCACTCTGGTCTAAATACATTGAAATTTTGAACAAGCATTTCAGCATGTACAAAGATGACCGTGAAAAACTTTTTGAAGCAAAGTGATTTTCTTATAATTATACATACAAATGAAAAAGATTCTCTTGCGAAACCTACTTTATTCAGAAAAGCATCCCCCTGTCAGGCATGTGAGTCTTAATTTCATTTTTATTCTTATTCACATGTCAATGCCGCGCTTTAGTATACAAAAGAGTGCACACGTTCTCTTTAACATAAATGCATATGAAACGTTATCCAATTCAATTATAATAATTGAAACATTTTACAATAAATTTGACAAAGTTAATTTGTTTAATTTTACGCTTGTCGTATAAGCACAACAGGCTCGTGAAAAAAAAGCGTGTCCATTATTATTGTGCATAAGGAGACGTCTTTCGTGCACCGCACCGTAGGCCCTACATGATCCTGCACAGATTTATACAATTTAAAATTTTATTTACTTTTGCGTTAAAGGCTTTAAGTGCTATGAGCACAGAGTGTTGACGCAATCATTGCTCTGGTTGAAAAGAATAAATAAAATTGAGAGATAGGTCGGGGCGTGGGTTTTCAATGCTGCGGTTTCCACAGGAACTGGTGCATATCAAAATGAGGCTCGACCAATGGCAATCAATTTAAAATTAAAATAAAAAAAAAACTGATTGATTCAGTGTTTTTGCGTATCCGCCACACACATCGTCGTGTTAACGAACTTATTGTTGTAATTTATTTCAATTTATAAAATTGCACTGTCAGTGTTTTTTTTTTTTTTTTTGGTTTAATTCTCAATGCGTTTGCTCGGTTTGAGCTGGATGCTGTCATATTGACTTTCGTTCTTTCAAAATTAAAAGGAATTAAGGATGCATTCAGTGATGTGGTTTGTTATGCGCGTCCATTTTGAAGGATGGTATTAATTATATGGCAGTGGTGTATGAATCGATTTGCGACACAATGTTCTGTAGAAAGTAATGACAGTTTTCAAATTATGCAAAGAGAGTCTTAAAAGTTCTGTAAGGACTCTGTCATTGCCAGCAAAAATTGAACAGATAAACCATAATGACTTCCCTGTTCCGGGTGGAAAAGCAGCTCGAAATTGGCAACAACTTTTCTGAAAGACTTTTTTTCCAAAGGAGCTGCATTTCCATCTCGGCGGAAATGTAACCAAGAAAAAAAGAGTTCAGGATTTAGACTTGGCTCTGCCAAAAATCTTTTTATTGCATACTAAGTTCAAAAATCAAAAATGGACATTTTACGTAAAAGCGTAAGATTTATTCTCTCCCTTAGAGATTGAGTTTCATCGTATTTTCCTTCCGAAAGTAAAACAGTACCTAGGTAAAAATTTGAGGCCAGGCCCTTGTTTATTGAATCGACGGTCCGATGCGAACTGAACCTCGACTTGCATGGAAACTTTGAAAGTCTTTTATAAGCATGAGCATGAGTAGTCGAAAAGGTAACAACACCGACAAACAGATTATATAGTGTCAATCTCTTTTTAAAACAAAAAATATTTCATTGTATAGATTGACGGGCAAAAAAATTGAGCTTCTGAACCAGAATACAGAATATCATTTTTCACTCAGGTGGCTATGAAATGTGAAGTTGTTGGATTAAAAGTTTCCAGCCCGATATTTTGACATCATAGGAAGATTGAAGAAAGGATGAACCTCGAAAAGGCAAACAGTAGGTGTTGAGGATCAAGACATATTGTGAACAGAATAGGCAATAATTATCATCTATTCAAAGAATCATGCATTCTATTGTATTGCTTTATTAACTCTTGTTCACTCGCAATGTCTTCAAGTTCAGATTACTGGCATGTTTATCATCCAAATAACATGCGAATCTAGTCGTCCTTTGAAGACCTCCCAATATTATAATTAGTAGCAAAATTCTTGCTTGAAAATAAACTCATAAGCTATTGGTGTCGACAGTGCACGGATCACAACCTTTTTATGATAACGACTGTGTTAGTTTTCCAAGGCAAAGACAAATATCGATGTTAAGAACCATTTCATGCCGCAAAAGGGGCTTCTCCTTCAACTTTCACACTTTCCCTTAAACATTTAAAGCATAAAGTTGACTGCTTTTCAAAATTCTTAATATCTTTACAAATGGCAAGCTCAAGAAAGCAACGCATTCATATTTGCCCTTTGGGCAAATTTAAAAACCTCCTCCCCATTTTTACCCTTATTTAATTTCACAATCCATTGCCTGTAGTCTGCATACTCAAAATTATCATCGGGCAACAACGTTGACGTCGGCTTCTGATCTTAATTGAATTCCTCAATGGCTATCCTGGAAGTTTTAAATTACACACCCCCCTGTGTGTTGCTTGGTAACCCATTAACTGTATTTTACAAACTGTTCGATTATTTAATTTGATATGTTTCCATGGTTATCTTTGCGCTTTATATCTTACTTAATTCTTAACCCTTCCTAATGACCCAAAGTGAATCCCAAAAATTAACCCAAATCAAAATGAAATTCCTTGTCAACGACCCTTGAACCAAAAGGCAAACACAGATACCCCACATAACACCCATGCTCACGACAAACACATGCCGCACGCATTTCACTAGATGCCTCACACTACCCAAAAGGATTAATTTGAATTCTCTTCCATAAATATAATCCGAGCACATATGTAACCAAGTCCGTTCCTTAGAAATATTTATCCTTAAATTTTAACTGCATCCACAGCTCTTCTAATCCATCTTCTCTGTTCAATTCCATTTTCATGCTTACACAGGAGAGTACTCAGCATCGGCGATTACGTCTGGCAGTAACCGAAGCAGCAGATGCAACAGTGGCAGCGACGGAATTTCACATCTACTGTATACGATCCTCTGGGTCATTAGCTTCCTGATATGTTTTGGCCAGTTGAGACATCATCAGAGCCGATTGCTACCACACGATATCATCAGGGAGTAGGGTGCAACGACCAAACTGCAAAGTGTGTGTAATTATCACTTGATATGTAGATACGAGACGACAGTATACTTTAGATTTACATTTCGAACGGAAATTCAAAGCCAACCATTTTCGCACACACATGTGGAATGCAATCCTGGTGAATCCATCAAGGATATTTGATGTGCCGCACAACCACACAACTAACTAACCATTCAACCAGTAAAACAGCCAAAAGCATCCAAATACATTAGATTTATGGGACTTATCCTATTTGTGTGTATCTTAAGAAATAATTAATAATAACAATATTATAAACATACATACACATGTATGTACATCATCTGTGTGCAAGTGTTTTCTACATGATTGCGTACGTATGTTCTTAGAATGATTGCATAATTCTCTTCATCCATCACAAATACATATGCGTGTAGTTGTAATGCTTTCAGATTACAACCAGGATATCCTGAAAACCTAACCTCAAACACTGATTCATTATTATTATTATTAGCATTATTATAATTTTTATCATAATTTGTAAATATAAATAAATGGACATGATAAATTATTACACATTGAAACTCAATTAATCGGTGGTCAAAAGCAAACACTAAAGGCTTTCCGAAAATAGATTGCAAACCACAAGCATTATGATTTACATAAATGAAAGTAAAGGAGTCTGTATTTAAGTAATAATTGTAGTAATGGACAGGATTAGTTTTAAGTCTATGCATGATATGAGAATATAAATATTAAAAATGAAACCTTGAATAAATAAATAATAATCAAAAATTCATTTCACCATTTTAACATAGGCACGCGGTGCGTACGGAGGAGTCCCTTTTTCATGATTGAAAAGGATCTGCAACAATATTTTGTAAATACCAAAGTAGATAATAATTTTAATGTTCTTATGTATATGCCAAATGTTATCTTTAATTTAAGTAAAAACCAGAAAAAAACCTAAACTCGATGTACTGAAGGTTAAAATAAGCTATCAAAATTAAATTAATTAAAATAAAACAAAAAATTATTAAATAAATACATTAAGATGAATAAGAAAGCATTATTTTAATTTAGTTGACACAATTCTTCAATATTTAGCTGGCATTTAGCGAATGTAATTGTAATTGTAAAATTTTAGGTTGAACATACAGATAACAAAAAAAAAAAAGATTACAATTTTAGAAAGCTCAATAAAAAATAGATATTGTTTACTTAAGATGAAAATGTTTATAATAAATGAAATAAAATAAAATTAAAAACTTAATTTTAAAATTTTATTTTACTTAAAGTTCTATTTTACATTTTCTGTGTGATTACTTTCGAAAAAAAAATCTGACAGATAACAAGGCATGCTCAACCAACTGATCCCATGGAGGGAGAAAGATTTGGGATACAGACGATCAATTTTTGTTATCATATTCTTTTCCCTTTTTTAATACGAGTTGAAAGGGGATCGTAACTCACGTTGTTACACCAATTATCCCACTTTATCCCTGTTGCTCTGACTGAGGCTTTAGCTAGTTTAGAGACAGACCTCTCAATTGCGGACCATTTCTTCACGAAGCTCAGTCAAATGTCACCAACTGATTGGTCACAATCCAATTTGTCACACTTTTTTATAAAAAATTCAAATGTACAAGGAGTACGGATGCGACACGCATCAAGTGTTCTTTGCAAGGTAGAACTTTCTTTGCTTCTGATGATTCAATTGAGAACACATTAGGGTCCGTCTCTTTGACTTTAGGCAGCTTACTAACGAAAACAATAGAAAGCAAAGAGCTATTGGCATTGCCCAGGTGCACACCAAGTGTTATTGGGAACTCTTTGGTGACTCCCGCGGGATTGATTACTATTGTCTTTTATTCCTCATGTACTCGTAGCTCGAAAATTCAAAAGAGGAGTCATCTCTCCTTTTCAATTATAATAATATCCCAACTCAGAAAAAATGCTTCGAAATCTCATTACTCAGAATCTTTTGTCTACTATCAGCGACCTTTGGGAATCCTTCAAGTAATAGCTGTGTTTTTTCGTTTTGAAATGTGGCTTTATTTAACCAGCAAGAGGTCTTCAGACGCCTTTATTATTTTACGCATCAACTAACAGCTAAACTGTCCTTAGTTACTTTACCTGCTTGGAATAGGCATAAGATGACTTGTCATAGGTCTGGAGTTGAAAGTCTTGAGCCATGTGAATCAAGTATCTCCAATCTACTATGCTCTCGCCCCTTATCCATTTTGGAAGTATTGGACAATTTATCGAAATTCTTCAATGGATATGTCGGATACACCTTCGTTTTTAAAGAGTGGCTCTTGGAAAATATACAGTACTGTTTGGCATATCTTTCATGGTTGGGCGCACCTCAATTAGGGGTGCATTTTCATCAAGCTTTGAAAACCATTTTATTTCCTTTTATAAGTTCTTTGGCTTCATCTCTCCAACGCCATGTTTGTTTCGCATTTTGATAAATGAAGGTTTCCATCTTTTTTAAAGCAGGGAGTCGCATCTTTATCACAAAATTCATTTGTTGTGTTAAGGAGTTAATTTTATTTTTTTTTCAAAATGTGCCTCGCTGCTAGTGGAATCAGTTTGTCAGGATGTGACCGCCTTATGTTGGTATGGAAGATTGCAAGATCTTGCCTTTTATATACTCAATTATCACCGGACTCTAAAGATAAGCTTAGATTTATGCCCGAATTTTTATCTTATTTACACAAAGATTGACTAAACCTATTTTTAGCACACTTTTGCATTAAGGCTTACCCAAAATATAAATAATTTTAAGAGTTTATATAACTCTGGTTGAGCGGGAAAAGTGGGTAAGAACATTTGGTATTTTTTTCACGGACCTACCTCTCGTGAGCGAATGACAATCCCTGCTGAAGGAACAACTGCCAACAAAAAGCATCTGTGGCCGTTCGGTGTCGGGAATAAAAATATATTTACGTACACAAATGGAGCTGGGCCCTCCAGACTCTCAAAAGAGCTTTTGCGCCACCAATTTATTTACTATTTTATTTATGAAATGATTATGAAATAGTGTTATACATTTACAATTATTATTTGTATTTAATGTGCCTGTTTTCGTCTTAATGACTATGGGGCGCTTCCCACTAAGCTAGAATCAAGAAATTGGGCAAGAAGCAATGTCTTTTAGCACAAGTAAAGGGAAATATCCAAAAACCGTAAATTTATGCTGATATCAAATATATATATTCTTTTTTAAATCTGCAACTAATTTTTCGTACTTCATACGAATAAAAAAGCGAAATCTTCTTTGAGACTTGATTATCGTGCTAGAGGAACTCTTTTTATAGCTACAAGTATGTAGGAATAGTTCGATGCGGAAGTCCGAATCGCACTTTTCTGTTTTTAAGGTTCCGTACCTCGAAAAAAAAAATCGAACCCTTATAGGATGACTTTGTTGTCCGTCCGTTCGTCTGTCTGTCAAGAACCTTTTCTCAGGAATGCGAAAAAAAAATCAACCGGGAATTTATACCAAATACTCAGGTCTACTGTCCCTTGGAGCTGTAAAAAAATCAAACTTCTATTCCAACGCAAACAAAAGATTTAGCCGTTTATGCTGCGTATTTCCGCAAATTTTCGACATTCGCAAGGGAATCAAAACCTACAGGGTACTTTTCGTGAACTCAGAATCTTGAAATATGGTACGAAGCAACGTTTTGTAGCACATATAAAGGAAAACTGTAAATTTAAAGCTACATCATATAATAAAAGTATTTTTAAGAATTTTAAACTTATTACAATTTTTCCTCATGAATGCGTAGAGCTATCAAATTGAAATTCATATCAAATACTTAAGTCTAATTGCCTTTTACTAATTTCTAATTTCTAGGTCAACGCAAAATGCAAAAGTACAACCAATTATACCGCATAGCCGCATGTCAAGGGGACAAAATTTAGCTTGTCATATTATATTTTAATATTGTCAAACATATTATCAGATAGCTTGCTTGTTTTGTTCCTACAATTATTCTTATTATATAAAATAAATGATATGGGTTAGTAAATAATAAAGGATTAATAAAACGATAGAGACATTTGTCTTTAAAAATACAATAACTATGACTCAATCGTCGTGATGGCCGGTTTTTTTATTTATTATATTATTTGGTAAGACAGACACGGATACCATCCATCAAACATATTGACCTCCAAGTCCTGCAAAAATCAGTTTTTGTAAATTACTGAACACTTACCGCTAAAAGCAGAACCCCAATAAAATAATCGCGAATAGTACAAGCTTGTTCATTTTTAACAGATCTGAAAAGTTATCGAATAAGTCTTAGCTTTTATTGAAGTCCGATACAGCCACGACTCATTTGCAATTTGAGATTAAAATAATTAAGTAAGGTTTAGCGTGAAGAAAATTGTTATAGCATTCAGTTTCGATTTTGAATGGCAACACACGTGTTTCTGAATGTTATATCTTACGTTGTGTAAAAGAATATTTGAAGGTTAATTTTAGATTTCAATATTTACAGTCGTCCGAATAGATTATGAGTTACTATTATGCAACCACAAGCTTTAATTATATATTAAAATTGAAATTTTGTTAGCCATCAATGATCGACGAATTTCTGCCTTTCGAACTAGATTGTTCTGCGGGTTTGGGCTTACAATATGTTCGCGGTAGACATGCCTAATGGAAGAGGCGACTTAAATTCAGCTTTGGGTGATTGCATTATTAGGCTTTGGGGTGTAGCAAGAACTTATACAACACCATGTAAAGACAACATTGTTTCGAAACAATTAACAGCCATTGTTTGAAATTTATTTGATGACAATCCTGCAAACGAAATAAGGACAACGACTTTCGGATCTACACACGGACAGTTCGGACCCTGAACAGGCTATGTGTAATTGATCTAATAAAGACGCCACTAGACAGCTAAAAGGCAGGAATAACCGCCATCTAAAAACTGCGACGGGATAGGCCGGCTGAAAAGAAGCTAAAAAACATTGCCATCTACTACGCCACAACTCAATTTCCACAAATTGATACTTTCGTGATCGAAGTAAGACATGCATCCAGATTTCTAGTTTAACGTAGGTTCCGATATGCCAACATTGAATCGAACCACTTTTTTGCAGCCCAGATACCTATGCCATTAAATGAATGTTCACAACAACAAAGACAGCAAAACCTTTGCTGAACGCATATTGGAAATATTTTTCGAAGCTCTAGGTTCAACGAAGAGTAGCAACTAGGAAAAAAACTCAAAGTGCTTGGGAAGAAGGAAGATTTTCAGCTTCCCCGAATAAAAAAAAAGTAGGACAATAAAGGCGCGCGATCGAGGATATGAAGAGATTCTACGCCAGGAATAATATGCCGCTTAAATGTTCGTGCAAAAGCTAGGCATGGTGATCGAATTTCTTGTTCAAATTGTAGGGTTCCCCAGGGTTCGGCTTTAGGACCAATACTTTTTCTTATTTATATAAATCCTGTATTTAGTATTTCGCTAAACGGATATATAACGGTATTTATCGAGGGTCTGGTTTTTGTGTGTGCTATTTCGTCTCGTGAAAGATTAAAAATTAATATTAGTGGTGATCTAGCTATCTTGGAAAGTTGGTTATCCTCAAAACAATCGTTTGCAGCAAATCGAAAATAAAGCAAAGGAATGCTGTCGGAACTTCTCCATTGGATCATCATGCTTCTGTCACGTTGAAATGGATTATTTAAATAAATGCGCTTAAGGCTTGTCTGTGTGAAACGATTTTCAATCGATGTGAATGGCTTCATTCTGTAGCGCCTTTTTGGGTTTCGGCTCCTATCAAGAATATTGAATGAAAAAAAAATAAATAACATCTACAGAGCCTCGCTGTTTCAAGAAGAAAATCACAGAACTTTGTTCTCTTTCTAGTTGTTGGCCTGAGTATTTTTTTTAAATCGATTCCACTACGTTATTGTAGCTATGGTACTCCTGAAGTTTCTTCACGGTTTTCAATCCCATGTTCAACATAAACCGATTTGAGGCACGAAGCTTACCTAAATTACATAAACAAGTTATATAAATTATTGAATTGCCTTTCTCGTGTTCTAATCAATTCGATTCAGCTGTCTGCGTTAACAATAAAAGTTCCAGTTCTCGGTTATCTTATGTAACTAGTATTACTAATTTCAAGAGCGACGGTTAGCGAGGTACGACATTCATGAGCACGTGTCTTGCTTTTTAAAATTAAGACTGAATGCTGTAACAATTTTCGCCACGCTAAGCTAAACTTATATATTTATGCATTTGAAATCAAATTGAAAGATTTTTCATGGCTGAATCGAACTCCTATAAAAGGCAAGTCTCATACGAATGCTTTTCGAATCTGTTAAAATGAACAAGTTTGTACTGTTTGCGATACTTTTATTGGGGGTTCTGCTTCTAGTGGCAAGTGCTCAGTGTTGAAATAAAACATTCATTAGAAAATTTGATCTTTGCAGGATTTGGGGATTGCTTTTCCAACTCCAGAACTATTTGAGTTAGGCTCAAATATTGACGAGCATGCGTATCGTGCCAATCGAGAGGTTAAGGATCTGTGTAGGTATCCCGTTTTATTAAAGTGTGTAAAGCCTACCCCTGCTTCATAGATGAGGAGGAAAAAATTCTATTTCATCAAGTTTTAATATAAAAAATAACTTTGAATTCGAAACAGGTGTTTTTTTTATTTTCTTACTCCTTTTTTTTGGCACACTTATGCCAGCGCTTGATCCAATCCTCGAAACATTTTTAATATTCGGTTTTCGGTATGTCCATCAGTGCTTCCTGCGATTTTTCCATAACTTACTCTCGGCTGCTGAACCGCGTTCCCCCTAATGGATTTTTTACTCGATTGTTGTAATCTATGAAAATAGTGAGCATTGTCTTCTTTTTTGACTGAAAACGACGTGTTTTTTTTGGTCTAGCTCATTTGGTAAACACCATTTACTTGCCTGATGTCTAGAATGCGTGTCGTATTCATAAACCCACGTCTCGTCTCTAGTAATGACCCTTTTAATGAATATGGGATCGCATTCAGCCTTACAAATCAAAATGAAGATTTAAATCCTTTAAATCCATTTCAAAAATTCGCCAACGCCAATCGCCAACACACCCAGAGATAGATGTACTCTTGCCTACGTCACTTCTGCAAATATTAAGCTACAACGGTGAGATTTAGAAGGCATATCAACAACGGATGTACCAACTTAAGAAAAAAAAAAAATTAAAACTGAACGATGGGAGCGCCACACGGTGGTTATTCCGGGAACTTGTTGATCAAGGGGTATAATTTGCGAATAGGGAGTTATTTGCATTCACTAAGTTGGCACTTAGCCTACTACTGACCACCAGTACGAATTCTCAAGAAAACCCTCTAGCAGGACACGTATTTTTGCGAATAAATTATTTTTGAATAATTTAAGTGCGAAGAATATGAAAATGAGACCGACCATAAAATAAGATTATCGTTTGAGTTGTGATCTTTTGTTTTATTAGAGTCAGGAAAACGAAAAAAGGAACACAAATTATGGCAAAGTATGATAAATTTCAAGACAATTTTTTTTTGTCGATGATAGGCACAAATTTACTTTACATTTAAGGCAAAACATTTGAGTTTCCAATTTGCAACCGGCTTATTTACAGTTGCGAACGATCTTATTGGTATACAATATGTCCAATGTCAAAGTTACTGGGATCCAATGACAATCAAATTTTTAACGCCAGATGGTCCTGCTTTGGCAAAGCATTAGCAACTTAGGAGCGTCTCTGAAGAAGATAAGCATTGACCATGAAATCGATGAAATGATAGAATAATTTTAACGAAGTGCTTTTTGTTTTGAGGCGAATGTGGTATCTTCTTCTTATTAGACCGTCCATAAGATTTACGGCCCCCATATGATAGTTGTGCTCTCTAATAAATCGTGGACAGTCAACTTCAAACAATTTCGTATTTATTCGATGAAATCGAGCTATTTTTTCAGATTGACCCAGCGGATTCGCTGTAAGAAACGGTTTAACACTAACGTACTATATGTTGATATCAGCCGAACATTTTGTGTATCCTTCCGTAGTACAATCATTATGTCTACACCGTAAGCAGTGCTCAGATACTCCTCCATATAACCTCTTTCTTGGTCTTGGAGTGCTTCATCAGATGGCAGCTTACAGTTGTTTACTTGAGTGGCACGAACTGTGCCCAACAGTAGGTACCGAATCAAAAACAATTTATTTAAATAACCGTAAACTGGTTTGATTTTGAACATTGGATCATTATCAGGGTCCTTACGATCTTTCATTAGTCATTAAATTGGATGTTTTTTCTAATAGCATAAAATTGCCTCGCTGTCATGGTTCGATATATTGGCATGTAAAACAGTATCTCAATGTACTTGGTGTTCACATCCTGGTTTCGAGCATTCAAATTAATGTCATGGCAGATAGGTTATCACGGAAAAAATATTGAAACCATTCAAAAATATGGTATCATTTCATGGAAAAAAAATAAAAAAAACAAAAAATAAAATAAAAAAAATATTAAAAAAAAAACCAAAAAAAAAATTCTTCAACAAAAATTTTCAAAATGTTTGGAAAATTGCATAGAGTCACCTTAAAGATTAAGTCGCCATTTTTATACCTTTTTGTAAAAAAAATATTTTGTATAAATACCATGCCCTTATTGTTGAGCCGACAAAACCTTACCTTAGTTATAAGTCTAATTTTAAGTTATGATTGTTAATATTTTTGGACGATAAATAAAAACATTTTAATCTAAAAAAAAATCTTAATCTATCATTTCATGGAACCGTTGCCAGTTTTTTTTTCGCCATATATTATTTTGAAACTCTGCAGATTTAGGGTCAGTTTCCACCAGGTTTTAAGTTAACCCCCGTTATTCCGCTACACATTTGATCCTTCTTCTTTTTCTTGTGGTGGTGAACGAGGTCTATTTTCACGTGGATGATCAATTGGTGCAGACCTGCTTGAGATGACGGCTCTGTTTTTGAAAAATGTTCCTGCTGTTGTTGTTGATCAATCAAGCACAGATCTACAGCTCTATTCAGAAAAGACGATGATCTTCCAAATTCAACTACACAATCGTCGATTTGTTCCTCATCCTCTGGCAATATGCGATAATCTGAATCTTTAACATTGTTGTCATCTTCAGTAGGAACTGATTTCATTATTTCTTGGATCTGTTTACACAAATAATTTATCCATTGTAATTGAGGTTGAAAATGAGTCGCCTTCTTCTTCGCTTTTTGCATTTTATCAGATATTTGTGCCACCAAAAAAACGCAAAGATAAACTCAGTTAACATAAAGAACCTAAAGACAGATCACGGATAATAACTAAGAAATTCATATAAAGACAAAGCTATTCATTAAATAAAATACATAAATTCAAACATATGTGCAATATACAAATGCACAAAACTTTATGTCACATTGATTAACCGCCTTTAGGTAGGGTGAATTTCATGGCCGGTAGTGGGCATTTACTTATAGGAAAAACTTTTACTCTATTTTTGAGATAAATATTTATTAAATAACAATTACCTGTTACCACACAATTTACAGTACAGAGATTCGATATATTAATTTATCTTTCAACTGAACTAGTTTTACAATATATTTTACAATATTGAAACTTATAATTTACCCGGTATATTTGAGTGGGAAAGTATGAAAAAACCCCACTATGTGCAAAAGGGTTAATAAAATGCAAATCGTACTACTCGTACTCCATAGTACTACTCGTAATATGTACATACGTCTGACCTCACACAAACCTAAGCATCTGGTTTATTTTTCAAAGCCACAGCACTCCATTCACCATCCATCACGTATGTCGCTTTCTTTCTGTGCCTTAACATAACCTTAACAATTTAGACGTTCATAAGGTTCTAATTATCTTAAGCATACCCAAATGCCTTTGAACTCCAAGCACGTTTAAAATATTTTCAAATACTCTTTCAGTGGCAGTGAACTTCCCCGGCGCATACAATTACTACAAATTAATTCAAGACGTCACGCAGCTTTCCGGGGCAGGAGACAACAGCACCCAAATTTATTTCCAATAATACCAGTCCCTTCCGACTCAAATTCCAAATATGTACACAAGCAACCAGAAACCATCCGAAAAATAAATCTTTTCGCTCGTCGCACTCGGATCTTTCGCAGTACATTCTGGCCCGACTGTAATTAACAGCTTTTTAACCGCAGTCGAAATTAAACAAAATTCCATTGAGCCAAAGTGTGGAATAGAAAATGTGTTCAAATGCGGGTGGAAACAACTTAATTTTGGTTTTCCAACTGAAAACTGCTCACTTCACTCTCCCCCATGACAAAGGCGTCCAAAAAGAAAAAAAAAATACATGTATTAACTCGAAGCGGAACACTGTGACGAGCGCATAGGAGAGAAAGAACAAGGACGAGGTCTTCTTTCAGTCTTTTTGATGTTTTTCTATGCAAACTCTCGAATGGACCTTGGAACTTTCTACTCGAGTTTGCCCAATGAACTCGAAGTTCTATGAGCATTCAGTCACCAATTCGAGGAGATGGTCGACGGAGCTTGAGCCAAAAACCTCAGATGGAAAATTGAGTTGGTTTAATTATTTCGAATGGAATGATAAAACAAATAAAGTCAAACAGGTCTTCTGCGTTGAAAAGTTCAAAATGAAAAAGTAAACATTCGCCCCTCCTCTGGAGGCTAAGTCCTGAGGGGTCATTTCGACTATTGTCTCAACGTTGGATTGGATTTACGGACAAATAACACATTAGTGCAGCAGAGAAATTGGTTCGGATTTCAAGTTTAATTTGAAGCAAACAAAATTAATGCTCGTAAAAGCTCTTTGATGATAGTTCAATTTAAAATAACAATTCCATAGCAATAGCACTTTTTCAAATTAGGCCACAATCTGGTTAATACCACATTCTAGACCGAAAATGTCGCTCCGCATGACAACATTACCAGTCGTTAGCTGTTCCGTGAAATGGGATCATTGTCTACTTTAAGTTGTTAAGTTGCTTCATGAAACATGAAACATTATGTTTACAGTCATCGTCTTTTGTAAAATCAACGCGTTCTTATCTTTTATCACTTGAGGGATGGCGCTGAGAAGTCGTATCAAGAAAAGTCGAAGGTCCTGCTTTGATGCGGATATTTTTCATTTTTTAAAGGTTCCGCTCCCAAAGGATCCAAAGGTACAATATCACTTAGCCTCCGCTGTCCGTCCGTCCATATGCCCGTTCGTCTGTCATAGAGATGTATCTCCTAAACTGTTGGCATTTGCAATTTTCACAGAATATGCACTGCTATTAGGATGATATTTAAATTTTAAAAAATGGAGTCACCATAAAAAGAAATTGTTTCATCGCATCAAATCGCATCTCAACTTAACACCTACCAGTAGACAAAGAGTTTCATAGAGCAGATTAAAAACTTCTAAAAGTATGCAATCATTTCGTCCATCCAACACAATGTAACTGCGCGAGTTCTCATAAGAAAATTATAAAACAGAAAAACATTTAGCACGAGATCATTCGTTGGGAACTTGTGGAACGAATATCAAAATGTTTATACCCAGCCATACAAAAAAAGTGTTTCATAAAATCGCATCTCAACTTAACATCTAACAGGAGACAATGACTTTCAAGGAGCAGATTAACAACTTCTAAAAGTATGCAATCATTTCGTCCATTCAACACAATGTAATTGCCCGAATTCTAATAAAAAAAATGGAAAAAAACATTTAGCACAAGATCATTCGTTCGGACCTTGTGGAACGAATGTCAAAATGTTTCTACCCAACCAAACGAAGTGTCACGTCCATGCACACGTGTTTTGCTTTCGTGGCGGCATTTTTTCCAATCCAAAAAAGTTAATTACAATGCCATTTTGTTAAAATTAATTGGCAACTATAACTTAAACAGAGTCGAACATCAGTTGTGTTTCATTATTTATTTATATTCTTAATATATTTAGTTCCGATAACAAAACACCAGTACAATGTGACGTTCATCAACGAATTCCGAATGCATTTTGTTTCGGTTTGAGATGAATTTGCATAAATTTACAAAAAAATCAGAATCATATATTTACACACAAAAGATTCCGGTCTCCTTTTAATTTATTTTTATCATCACTTTTCCAACAATTATTATTATTTGCTAGCTGCTGGTATTTTTTTTAAATTTCCTTTAAAATTCCTTCATGCAAACTGTTAACACATTATCCATCGATCTCCCTCAAGCGCATTCTTTTCATTGTTTAGTTGATATAAATAAATACCCTCGAGTGCGAATGGGGCAAAAAAAAAAAATAAAGCACTTTCACACTCACGCATACGTTCGACTTCGCGACTTAATATTTCCTATTTAATGCTACTACGTGGATATATCCTTAAGATTGCCTGAAATGAATACATTCCGTTGGGACAGTATCCTTGCCTGCTGCTCCATGATATCTTACGAATATCTCCTGGGTTTTTATTTTTAAACATAATACCGATGTTTCTTCTCGGAGCGTGCACAGATGAGGCGATTATTCCAAAAAGGAATAAAATGGAATTCCAAAAAAGATTCAACAAGGTGTACACGAAACGCACACCAGCAAATGGAGCAGTAGCAATAGCAATAGCAGTAGCTTCAATTCATTTTTATATCTTAAAGTCAACCTAAGTCGGCTCCTTAAAGTTTTATCAAAGCAACGACACACGAAAAACCAACCCAAGAGAACCAAGCTGAGGATATTTTATGCAGTTATGTATTCCGTTTGTGTACTGTCTCGGGAAAAGCCAAATGCAGAGCATGAAAATATGCGGAACGATGCGATGCGATGGGAAATTCAGGACTAAGGATGGAGCTTCTTAAGATACCGCAAAATGCCACCATGAGACAGCTTTAGCGGAAGAAAGCAATGGAATAAAGGAGATGTCTTTGATAATGTGAGTGGGCTAGCCTTTCTTAATGGACTTGGGTGTCCTTCGTCTGAACTCGGATTTCCATTAGCACGACAAGATTTTGCTTTGAGATTGAGGTAGATAACTGGCAGGTAGGGGATACTCTCGTGTATACCGTCATTTAATGGGACGAAAGGTCATGTTGCATTGAATGAATGACAATAGCTACAAGTTGTAAGCGGGCAACTCCAAACGCATGGTTTTCATCTTCTTCAGTATACAATTCCAATACCTTCCGTGAGCTTTTGTACGACGAGAATTTATATCTCTTCTTGGCGTTCACATCTTACCGTTGCTTATTTCTTTGATTTCGTTCTAAGAGTGGTGACGATGGAAGTATTTTCAGTTTTTTGGGATAAAGATATAAGTGCAAATACAATTTGAAATCACATGCCTGACCATGTAAGCGAATACTTTCTTTTTATTCTATACCAATCTGGATCTTGGACGTCTTGGACGACGCTACATATCCAACACTCTATATTGAACAGCAAATTGCTTTATATAAATCTAATAAGATCGAACAGCATCTTAACGATGTTTTGCCCTCCGAAATCAGTACTCAATTTTACTTATAGTTTGAAACGGTGTACCACCAGGATCCATTATGGGTCCTACACTTTTTTATCTTTGTGTCAATGAAACGTCCTATACATCAATTTAGCCCAAGTTCATAAGACAATGAACAGTATAACTCCTTAATATCGCGGAATCCTCGTGAGCAGTTGTTTTTTACTGAATAATTCTATGGCCAGGTGACCGCATTTGGGCGACCGTGAATAAGATTCAACGGCTTCTGAATTTTTTTGAGAATAGCCTCAAATTCTACAGAGTGTCCGTATCAATAGCTGCTGTGGCCTTATAGTCTTGCTGGTATCATAATAAATGAAGAATCCGGGCCACTTGCAAAACAGGATTTGATGAATTTTACTAGTCACTGTTAAGACTCTACTTATAAAGACCGTTTTTGGGAGTCCAGTGAACTTTACTCTTAAGCAAGCACTACCGGCTTTTGCGTTGTACCCCAAAGCAACAAAACATGACTACTAAGGCTTGAGAGAGTTTTCAGAATATTATTTGTTCCACTACCACGAGTGAAATCCGAAACTGTCCGCCCATTAGTTCGACACATTTACCAAGGGCATATAATGCACATCATGACAGCCATTAAAGTGACCCATTTCCCCTTCGTGACGTAATTATTTACTGTCTATTTGCTTGTCACGCCTGACGAATAAACCAAACGCAACTTCCCCATTTCCAAATAAACATACTATCACGAGCAAGAAGCAGCCAAATGAATGAAAAAAACAAAAAACATAAAATTAAAAATGCAGAAAGCAACAAAAATTGCAAAATAAAAACAGCGGCTTCC
This sequence comes from Orthonevra nobilis, assembly GCA_963555765.1. Taxonomy (NCBI): domain Eukaryota; kingdom Metazoa; phylum Arthropoda; class Insecta; order Diptera; family Syrphidae; genus Orthonevra; species Orthonevra nobilis. Next base: position 76,978,725 of record OY743227.1, on the reverse strand, counting down.
GGTTTCCACCAAACGGAGTAAGGCATGTCTAGGCTCTAATTGGTAGCTCCCTTGTGCCTGTGTCTAGCTATTACAAGGAAAATTAATATGCTTCGTAGATACACCACCAGATAGAATATCTCTGCACATCTCATATACCCTGCACTGCCACCGCCTCCACCTTTAACGGCAGAAGCACCACCGGAACCATTCCCGGTATTAAATTAATGAAGTTTTGTCCGGCAGCATCTGTGTTAAATTGCCGCTTTTGGAATATAGTAGTACCTTCTGACTATTGCCATAGATAGACATAAAGACCAGCAGAAACAACCGACGGGTCTGGTCGGATCTGGTCCAGTCGTCCAAGCAGCCAACCGCTGCGCTGGATGACTTGTGGTCCTGTGGAAAGATATTCGAAAGGGGGGGTGCTGCCTCAATGAGCCGGGTATTAATTTCAAACTACAAAAACATCAAATGTGTGACTTGAATATTTATTTTGATAATTATTGCCGGTCGAATGGTATTACAAAACCAGGACCATTTGGTGGACATGGTGACGGGGGGTATAATCACGATATGATGCGTAATGATGGATCAAGGATAATATAGATACTATGGCACGTATCGTTTAGGCTAAGATTGGTTGTTGTTCCTGTTTAATTCATGCATTGTCTTTTGTCTGCTTCTCGTTGTCATCAGAGAGTTTGAATTTTGAGTTGATTAAGGATGAGTTTGTGGGGCTTCAGAAAAATATTTTAAAGAAAAAGTCCAACGGGAAAAGGGGACTGAAAATGACTTTGCAAAAGTTGTCTTCGGGAAAATTTTTTTTTTGTTCTTAAATTGAAGAAGCGAAGCAAAAATAATGTTTACAAAGATTGGGTTTGAAATTTAAATTGAAGTTGCGATCGTTGTTGGTTTAAGCTTTCTCGAATGTATGATTTTTTTAAACTGGGGACATCATATTGTCTTAGAGGTACTAACAAAAGCCACACACCGTACCCAAGGAAGTTCCAACTTTTAAGTTATATCAACTAATAATTTACTCTTATATGTGGATGCTAAATAAGCGTGGCAATGAAACCTAGAAGCAAAAAAAGTGTGTTCTTCCACGGGGACAGTGTTAGCTATCTGACGAAAAATATCTTTTCTTAAATCTTAATTTTATTTAATTCATGGGGTACAAGGAAGACTCAGATTATAATAGTACATTTCGTAATGGGCAATCGAAAGGTAAAGTTGAAAATTAGTTATATAATCCAAAAATGTAAGACATAACTTAAAACTAAATTAGAATTTAATAAAAAATTAAGATTTCAAAGTATATAATCGTATAAAAGATGTAGAGAACAGTAAAAGTAGTAAAGTACATTGAAGACAAAAAAGTGCATTTTCTAGATGCTATTACAAAAATGGACATAATTTTATTTTTTTTAATTGTCTGGCTTTATTTATTTGTTTAACAGCTCTTGGTAGTGAGTTCCAAAGTCTGGTACAGTTTACATAAAATAGGCGGTCAGTATTTGATTGAGGAACGGAAGGAAGAAGCAGGAGGAAATACATAAGCTGTTATGTTTCAGAACTCCTGAAGCGTACAACTGAAGGCGAGCGTGTGATAGCGCGATATATGATCATATCTACGATGTCCGTGTACATATCTGACCATATCATCAAAGGCCACTTGCACAGATTGCATAGAGTACGTAAATTCGCCCAATCACATAGTAAATATGATCGACAGCGGAGAGTGATTGATTAATTTTCAAATCTTAGATTTTTCACAGTTTCCATGAACTGGAGTCTTGTGGAATTTAGGAAAATTGATGGAAATAGTTCAGTTTTGTACAGTTTTTTCGATAGACGTAAGATCTAACTGATCTTTTGTGGGAAATGTTATTGCACCAATTTGACCAATTTACAATTTTTGACAAGTCCTCATTAAATTAATTGACAAGATCCTCCACCAGCCCGATAGGTCTCGAGATATAGTCTTGCCCAATGTCTGTATACAGGTCCACCGATACAGCAGAGTACGCTTTTGGCAAGTCATTTATGAAAGGGCGAAAAAGGAGTGGCCTTAAAATAGATCCTTGTGGTACTGGTATAACTTAACTGGTATAACTTCGGCCGTTTTCCAACAATCACGGAAAGAGGAGGACTTTGTGCTGAAATTGATTATGTGGTGGGTGTTTTTTATAGGGTCTGGCACAATGTGCGATCTACTGTTGATGTGCATGAGAGTAATCACACTGGTATAGGCCAGTGAATCTTTTTCAAATTTTCACACAAGCAACTGCTTAGGTTTTAATATGAAATTTTTATCAGAGCTATGCCTTCATAGTTGTAAGACATTGAATCGCTATTTTCTTAGTTGGGGCAGATAGAGTTGATACGGGCATACTTTTGTCCTTCCAAACCTGACAAGATGATTTAAACCCTTCAGCTGACAATGTAATTCAAGTTGAATTTTATTGTTTTAAATCTTTTTTGTGGCCAAATCAATCAAGGGTAGATAAGTTTTTTTTCGTATCCTTGCCTTTCTAGCTATTTGCATTTAGCAGCTAGTCGAATACATCCACAATTCCCTGCAATTCATTGACAAGGATCTCTTTGCATAACCTAGTGACTAGAAATAAAGTGTTAGGCATTTTCTAAGGCAGTTCAAAATCCTTGAGCTGGGTGAATACTTTGAATTTTTTTACCTTTGCAGCATTTATTTCCCTCGCTTTCCCTTACGATAAGCTTTCTTTTATCCAACTTTCAGCGTCTTATTATAGGCCGCATCTGTTGTCTCCTTTTTCGCACTCATACTCTCGGCTGTCTTCTTATGAACTATTGTATGCAATGGCACATTTTAGATATTCTCCTCCACATTCCATTGAAACAGTTAATTAAACAATGGCTGAAAAGAATCGTGTTCGAGACGAACATGAAGGGTTCAATTCCATCGTCCATCAAACACTTTATATTCTCATTAATTTTAAAATCTTATAGCTTACTTTTCGGCGTAAAATTGAGTTGTTTTGTATATACAATATCAAGGCGTGAATTCGAGGCGATCTTAAAACAAAAAGGTTTTTTTATAAAGTGTGATCCCCCTTTAATTTTAGCTTTTTATTATATTATAACTAGCGTTACCCCATCCGCTTCGTTAGATATTTTCTTTATTTGTTTGCTTAATTAGAAAACATTTCTTTGTTTTTTTCAAATGAATTTATTGAAACGTGGCTCACAGGCACTAAAATTGTGTGTGCTTTGATACCAATGTTGCTTTCCACCACACACGCCGCACCGAATCGTGCACACTTTAGTTGTGCAAGAGAAAGCAAACTGCAAAGATGATATAGCCAAGATTTGTGTGAAATTTAAAAATTTTCTCCGGATGGACTTATCAACTTATAAGTTTGCGATTTTTCTCTTATAATATATTTAGAAGAAAAACCAAGTAAATTGGTTGAAAATTACGTGATTTATACGAAAACGCACAAAATATCAACTTTGTTTTATATACATATGTATATAGATTTGTTGGCATCCTTTGGGTATGGACCCCGAAAAATGTATTTATGCATAATCGCAAATCTAACCAAAATATTTCATCTTTAATTTTATCAAATGTCTACGAATTAAATAACACATAAATTCCCTCACCGACATTCTTACCTCAGATTATATTTTTGTCTTATTAAGGCCCACATCATATAAGAAATCGATTATTAAGTTTGCCTTCAGTCTTTGGTCCTAATTGGAGCTAAATACATATTTGTTTCAAAAGTCTTGCAAAAAACTTTTCCAGCTTTCCGTGAATTCCCAAAACAATCCGAAGCTCAACCAAAGATTCTTCATAAAACTATATCCTTGAATATATCCCGATGGATACATTCAGCAAACGTGAAAAGAAAAACTAGTCAATAGAACACAACGATTCCCATCGAAGATTATTTCATCTACGAAAAACCGAGGGAAACGAAACAAGCATACGCCGCGTCGCGCCGCGCCGTCACAAACCTACCAAGTCGAACAAACTAACTACATCTTGAAGAGTAAAATACATTCACAGAACAATTTAAATATCGTATTAGCGTAATGAACCATTCAATTCGGTCCAAAAAAAAAAACAAATTCAAAACTCTGCTGATCTGAATACGCGATGTTCTATGATCTCATCCTTTAAAAGGACGAAATAAAAGAAAACGAATATACATTTCTCCACCATTGCTTTCGTCAACATCACAAAACAGCTTACCAAACCACGTTTTCAGGAGCTGTCTTTACTCGTACATATGGAACTCGAATGAACGTAAGCCCCTATTTCTGCGTTGTGAAATTTTCAAAAATAAAAAGGGAGACTTTTCCACTTCAGCTGAGGTACATTCATACAAATTTGAAGCTATGTGGCGCAGGTAAGGGAGATGGCGATAATGATGATGCAAATGATGCCAACGATAATGATGTTAAAGATGCTGATGGTGATTACACTTGTGCCGGAGTGGAGATGGCGTCGTGAGCAAGTGAGCATTCCGTACAGTGTATGCTACAGAATAAAGAAATTCTTGTACTTGGAAATCACTTGAAATGTGTATGTGCTTAAAACTTGCTTACATCACAGTCAAGATTATATTATGAATAAGGATATAAGCTGGGCATTGGATTTGTAAGAAGTGACATGGATAACAAAACAAACTGATTACTTGGTCGACAAGTCTCAATGAAAGTTTTCTCTTTTGATTGTACTCGTCTGTCGTCAAAGTAGACGTCTTTTAACGAATAATTGGAAAGTGGCTTAATGCCAATGTGAAATAATATCACTGAAATGTCCTCCACAGGACTTCTTGCATGAGTCGATTCTGACAAGCTTATTTTAAATGAATTTGGAAAACATCAAGCAATTACTCGGAAATTACAAATCTTTTTTTACATTAACAAGTCCTTTGGTACAGTCGAACGAAAAGTAATCCAAAAACTTTGGTGTTCAACTAACATCACCAAAAACTCATCCAGGCTTTGTTTTTATTGCATTAAAGTTCGGAGAATCCAAAAGAAGCCAATGCATCTCGAAGGAGTGACTGTTTGCTTTTAAGGAATTGAAAATTCGAACATGATTGAACTTTTGTTCCAGTTACATTGCAGCACAAGCCGACCAAGAATTTATGTTTTTTACATTTATATCCATGTGATCAGTTATTTTGATGCTGCTTGGTCGGCACAGAGCTGCGATATGACGCCTTCGTGTGATGAGCATCACAGATCGATGCTATGTAAAGCAAAATTGGTCATACTGTTTACGAAATAGGGGCAAGCAACACAGACCAGTTAAAGTTGTCTCATATTAGCTGACGAGGTCGTTCACATTTATGAAACAGAAGTAAGCATACTCAATCCATTATTAGAAAAATATAAGACGGATAATTATGATGGGCCGGCCAATCTATAAGGATCCTCCCATAACAGCTGCATATGTAACGTATCTGGTTTTTACAAGGGCCGTACTATGATATGTAAGATTTCAACATCACTCCATATTTCTGATATTCTTAAAAATGTATTGACGAGTGTTTGGGGCTTTCGGGCTGTTGCGCACTTCAATATGTGACTTTTTTGAAAAACCAGTTTAATTCGGTTCAACGAATTTTGTTATTCGAATACATTTTCATAAGTCACAGCTGAATTACCTTGTTTAGGTAGCCTTAACATTTTTGACATGTAGTGTATATCGGCACTTGTGTGATTTTATGAGCACACATCGGATTTAATGAAATTTGTTGCATACCGCCAGGCAGTCTCTAAAGTCATGACTATGCTGCTTCCTACAGTAAAGCATAAAAAAATGTATTCATTTATGAAATACATTAAGAATCTTAAATTATCCAAGTGTTTTATGTATATTTAAATGGTTCAAATATTATTTTTCTACTAATTATTATTAAATTATTTATGGAACGTAATCTTTTGTATTCGGCACCCCACTATTATTTCATCCATATGTTTTTACTATTTTAATTGTAAGTTAAGAAATTGAATTAATCAGTTTATATTTTATTAAAATTAGCTGACCCGAAAGACGCTGTCTTGTCTTGGCCATGAGATAAATACACAGGAAGAGAAAAAAGGAAATTTTAAATATTAAATCAAAATGACATGTTTTTCAAATAATAAATTTCATTGATTAAGATTTGAAATTACAAAATACTAAACTTAGATATTGAAAGTAAGAGTTTTGTCTATTGCCGTGCAGGAGCGCATCATAGAATTCAAAAACAATTCTTTGTTGAGTTCATAAGCATGCGACTCGACTTGACAATAGCATCAGATAAAATGGAGATATTGTTTCGTAATCAGGATCCTAAAAGAAACAAGTGACAAGAAATCAATAAAGTTGCCAAGTGAGAGCTGACTCTCAAAGGAAGAATTCTGCGTCTTTTAAAAGTATGCAACACTATATTTCTTAAATTTAAAATTGTTCATAGCATCGCACGTACGAGTAAGCGAGATAAAGTAAAAGCTAGACAGCGGTTTATTATTATTATATTTATTGGAAGACCAGATTAGGATTAAAACCATTAGCTAGTTGGATAGCCAGAGCAACTAAGGTATTCAGCTGATCAAATTCAAATGAGAATAAGTACTTCCAGATGGAAAATTGAAAAAAATCTAATAAAGAAATAAAAATTAAAGGATAACTTAATGCAGACTTACTGTGGAAATGTGTGAAACTATGATTCAGACGTCAAAATGTATTGGTTTTAGTGCGAAGTCCAATTTTCTACCTTAACGAGTGTCATGTCCTGGTACTTGTTTTGCCATCGCAACTAAAGATATTGAGTATAATGGTAACTCCTGGAATACAAATAATTAAAGACAAGTTTTTCATGTGATTCTGAAGAATGTTTAAGTTACAGTTGTCAATTAATTTTTAAAAATGACATTGTAATTCATTTTTTTCGGATGGAGAAAAATACCTCCAAAAAAACATGGATGTAACACTTCGTTTGGTTGGGTAGAAACATTTCAACATTTGTTTCATAAATTCCCAACAAATGCTCTTGTACTTAATGTTTAATTTTTCATATTTCTTATTGGTATTCGGGCAATTACATTGTGTTGGATGAACGAAATGATTGCATACTTTTAAAAATTGTTAAGCTGCTTCATGAAACTCATTGTCTACTGTTAGCTGTCAAGTTGAGTTGCGATTTAATGAAACACACCCCCATTTATTATATAGCGGCAAAAGCAGTTCACATTCTGTGAAAATTGAAAGTATTTCCGTATACCATTTATGAGATGTAAGGGTGACCACATTTCGCACTAGTGCTCTCGACATTACATTATATTCCGAAAAATCCACTGTTTCATGCACTTTGGTCAAGTTTTTTTTCCAAGTCTTAAGATACAGCCAACATTGCTGTCAATGGCAACAGCTAGGAGAAAAATGGTTTAAACTAGACAAACCATCCCTTGTTTGGTACAAAAATTTGGCGTGCAATTATCTCAAGAAATTGACATATCACCTGGTCGTATAGGCAATCCATCGAACTACTTTTGTGAGAAAAACAGTCAATAAACATTAAAACCGACTGAATATTATTCTTTTGAATCGTAAATCGCCGCTAACTTGCCTGTTGACAATACTGTAGTCGTTGTAATGTAGGCACGTCACGTCGTTACGCGGTTTCTATCTTCATGGGTTCCCTTTTTTTATTGTTGAGACATTTCAAGAACCGAATTCACTTACCGAGGAAAGCTCGTTGGTTGAGGCTTTCCTTTTTTTGAATCCACTCCAAGACAGCGTGACATTTTGGTAAAAAGGGATGAGATGCACAAACCAGTACAAATGGTTTGGCCATGGCACCGACGACAACGACGACGACTCCTGAAAACGTTGCCAAAAATGTTCATTTCACTGTTTACTGGTTGCAGCTTTACACTGTTGGCCTCGTTTTGTGGAAATTGTGTAAAAGGTGGATTTGCGAGAGGATTACCCATCTCACATGTGGAACCGCATCACGGATTTTCAGCTTGTCTGGCTGTGTGTGTCATTATCGGAACACTCCTTCTGCATCGCATTAGAACCCGATAGTGTAAATGCGAATGCAAATTTTCATCCCACCGCGCCATCGTTCGAGGACTGCGAGCACAATCTCCGCTCTTCGCCATAGCTACAATATTCCTCTGCATGGGGGCAGGCATTCTAAATGGAGTGATTGGGTGCGGGACAATGCTTAATGATTTCGGTGCGAATAGTTTGCGCTTAACCCCGACATTATTCCTTTTATGCCCAAAGGATAAGGAGAACAATAGCAGTGCACATGGAATGGAATCGTTTCCGAATTAGCATAGTTTCTCAAGCTAATTGAAGTGGATTGAATTCTAGTATAAGATTCCACCTGTAATCTGCTGACACTCAAACTACTGCCAAGAACGAGATGTTTTCATGATGATGTAAGGCCATGCTGCACTATGCACGGGGGAGGTCCTTGGAACGTCTTTGTTTCCAAGGCGATCGATTTCGAAAGGATTTTTCTCCGCAGCAGTGGGAGCTGGCGTGGAGGCTTAGGTTATGGAAGTAATTGACTGCGCCGCGAGTATACATTTGTAATTGGGAAAACTCGTTGGCGTTGTTTCATGAGATCTTAATTATTGCCAATGGAGGATTGGGTATGTAGAAGTCATGATATATTTTAATCCGGAGTAATTAGAATTTGATTGCCTTATAATTAGTTGAATTGGAAAGGTTATGCACATAGACTTTAAGCATTTTGACTAGTAAGATGAATGCTTTCCTTATTCGGATTTTTGATTAGAATTCAGTGACTTATGAAATACGGAAGTTGGGAAGGTAAAATTTAAATTATATTCTTAGCAAGTGTAGATTAGATGGAAAAAACTGATTAGATCAAATGAGTTATTTTTGATATCAAAACGAAATGCTTTGATGTAGTATAGGTACTTTAGAACACAATTATCTTAATTAAGCAATTAATTAGGGGTGGTTGAAGGAAATAGCCCTGTAAATGACAATGTGAAGAAAGAGAAATTTCCTGTGTTGACTGCTACTTCCCTGTCTAACGAATTCCTATTTCTGTTTAAAAGATGTGTTCGGAGTTGTTCTCTTTCCATCAGGAATAGGTCTTTCTGTTCCAGTTGTTGCATTCATCTACATACATATACTACTGTGTCCAAAAAATAAGGTGACATATGAATTTAAACTGCGCGCGTCGAAGGATTTGGAAATTTTTCTTTCTTTTTAGGTTGGTAGTACTGTCAGTGACATCTATGTGAAATTTCATGTCAAAATATATTCATAATGTTTGAGATACGCGTCGTTTTGTGAGCTGCTAAAAGTGAGTTTTTCGCTTTTTGCGATGTCGAAATTTATTGAGCAGAGAATTTGCATTAAATTTTGTTTGCGGAATCAATTTTCTGCTGCGGATACGTTGAGGATGGTGCAGAAAGCCTTTAATGATGAGGCTATGTCTAAAAAAAATGTTAACAAGTGGTATAGTGATTTCCAAGCCGGCCGTGAACGTGTCGAAGACGAAGAGCGTTCTGGGCGACCATCAACCTCAACCGATGAAGCTCACGTCCAACAAATCAAAGATTTGGTGTTGAAAAACCATCGGTTAACGATTAGAGACCTTGCTGATGAAGTTGGCTCATCGAAAGGCTCAGTCAATACCATTTTGAAGGATGCTTTGGGCCTCAAGCGCGTCAAATCTCGACTGGTACCGAAAACATTGAATTTTTTGGAAAGAAAGGCGTCGCGTTGAAGTGTGTGAAACAATGCTTTCCGACTACCAGGATGTCATGAAACGCATTATAACTGGCGATGAGACTTGGATCTATGCTTACGACCCCGAAATAACCGATCAATCGAGCGAATATCGTGCCAGGGAGAGCCGAGACCAAAAAAACCGCGCCAAAGTCGCTCAAAAATCAAGGTCATGTTGACTGTTTTCTTCGATTATCGTGGTGTTAAGCTTTGTGAATTCCTTTCAACCGGACAACAGTCACCAGTCAACAAGGAATATTATTTGAACGTTATGCGTCGTTTGCGTAACGCTATCCGCCTAAAAAGGCCGGAATTGTGGAAAGACAATTCTTGGTTTTTACACCACGATAATGCACCATCCCATACCGCACTCGTAATTCGTGATCATTTCGCCAAAGAACTCAACCCATATCGTTCCGCAACCACCGTATTCACTGGCGCCGTGCAACTTCTGGCTGCTCAAGCTCAAGCTCAAAAGACCGCTCCGGGGACACCGTTTTGATACGATAGAGGAGGTTCAAGCCGCAGCGAAGACGGAACTGAAGGCCATCCCGGAAAGTGACTACAACCAGTGTTTCAAAGATTGGAAAATCCGTTGGCATAAGTGCATTGCATCGGGAGGGGATTACTTTGAAGGGGATGAAATTGATTTGGAAGAATAAATCAAGAATTTTCAAAATAAATACAATGTCACCTTATTTTTTGGACACAGTAGTATATATATTGATGGTGAATTTTTCCAATCGCAATAAAAAAGTGAATAACAACACCTTAATGTGTAACTAATCTATTTCATGTGGAGGTGCCTTCGATCTATTCTACTTTTAAGGAAACTGGCACTCGAGGTGCAAAAATCGTCCTCTTCGACATCGATTGAATGGACAACCCCGAGTGTTTTTGAATCCCAAATACCAGTTAACGAAAAAAGGTCAGACGCGAGCCTCGGCAAGTAAGTTTGGAAAAAAGAAATGCCACTTTTTTCATGTTTTCTCTTCTAACTTTTTGTTTGGATATGAATAATAAAAATCAAGGGATTCTTGTTTACAAAAACTAAAAACCAGATGAAGCTCGATAATTGAACTTTTCTTTTGTTTTGATTTAATATTCGGCAGTCAATGTTTGGTCGATGCTGGCAGAGAGGAAAAAACAAGATAAATGCGGTTCATTTCACCACTAAGAGTCATGATATGATAACTGACATCTGACTTCAACCCTTGTGATGGAGTTATTGGGGAATCATCGAGATGGAAATTCAATCATGAAGCTGACCGTCTTTTGCACATGAGTGCACTCGAAATGGAATTGTTACCGTGTTCGGTTATTTGGGAAAGAAGTATGATTAATTCATCTTTAATGTCTTAACAATTCGGGTTTGATCTTTTTTTTTGGGAAAATATTCATCTCAATGGATACCTTGATATAAGCACTTTGTTTTGTTATAATTGTAAGAGGAGAAAGATTGTCGTTCTTTCATTTAAGAAACTGTTTCCAAGCACTTGCTTGAAAAATTTATCGATATAGGCTTACGAGTCCTGTTTAGAAAAAAAAAACGGGGTCCAGTAACAATATAAAGGTACTTTTTTCACATGAAAAATATGTTGATGTAACTTCAATTGCAGACACGAAATTTAAACTAGCCTCAGAAAACTCATGCTCCAATACATTTTGCCTCCCGTGTAAATTCTTAAAATTCAAATAGATCCTTAAAATTTGATAGAAAATTTGTGGCCTTCATGATTTTTTAAGACAATGCTATCGACAAAGTAAATTATGTTCCGCCACGTCGGAAGCCTCAGGTCACGTATAAATTTTCAAAAGAAATTCTAACGGGTCCTCCATCTAACGTTTTATTTCAACTAGTGCTTATTTCGTGAATGGTTACATACACTTAGCTCATGTCTGATTTGACAGATAATTGGTTTTATCCTTCCGCTGAACAAATATGGTTGTGTATACGCTTGAACAACGCTGGGAAATGTTGCGACATTACTTTGAAAATCATGGTAATGTTGCAGAATGTGTGCGAAAATTGCGTACGGATTTTGGAAGAAGAGTAGCACCGTCAGCTCCGTATGTTCGTTATCTTGTGAAAAAATTGAAAGAAACTGACATCCTCATCGATAAACCAAAGCGTGAAAAGCCAAAAACAGTGCGTATACCCGAGAAAATTGCTGCTGTGGCAGAAAGTGTGCGTGAAGCGCCATCAACATCAATTCACCGTCGTTCTCAACAATTGAACATTTCGGAGACATCATTGAGACGAATTCCAGGACCATCCAGTGCGTTTTCGCTTCGCTAAGTAGGCCTGCGATCGACTTACAGAAGATGCCGATTTTGCCAAAAAAATCATCTTTTCAGATGAAGCTCATTTTGATCTTGGCGAGTATGTAAACAAGCAAAATTGTTGCATTTGGGGCACAGAAAACCCGCACACATACATTGAAAAGCCGATGCACCCAAAACGAGCCACTGTTTGGTGCGGATTTTGGTCCAGAGGCATAATTGGGCCATTTTTCTTCGAAAATGAGCAAGGAGTGGCCGTTACAGTCAATGGCGATCGTTATCGGGCCATGTTGAACGAATTTTTGTTCACAAAAATTGAAGAGGAGGATATTGGCAATATTTGGTTTCAACAGGACGGCGCAACGTGCCACGCAGCCGAAGCTATACTCGATGTTTTGCGCCCTGTTTTTGAAGATCGCATTATCAGCCGCAGAGCTTATGTCGTTTGGCCACCTCGGAGCTGCGAATTGACACCGTTGGACTATTATTTGTGGGGTGCCTTCAAAGATAAGTGTTACGCCGACAAGCCAAAGACAATTGACGCTTTAAAGGACAATATTCATGAAGGCATTGGTGAAATACAGCTGCACACAATCGATAATGTGCTTAAAAATTGAACCGATCGTGTAGGCTACTGCATGGCCAGCCGATGCAGCCATTTGAATAAAATTATTTTCCATTATTAACCGGAAAGATTGTACTTTCAAATAATAATAATAGAAAAAAAGTTATTTGGCGGACCCTTTAAATAGACATTTTCATTAAACTTTCAAAAAACGTATACAGAGCCCCTAATGTTCACAAATAGCCATAGTCGAAGAGATATTCAAAAAATTATTGAAACATTGAAATGCCAAAAATATTGAACAGCGGAGCTGATTTGCTTAATTCTGTAGACTATAGCCCTGGACTTAAATGTACACTTTTTTCTTTAAACTCTCAAAAGCGTAAGCAGAGACCCTTAGAGGTATCTTAATGCATCTTCAAAAAATGTCATCTTAAAAACTTTTAAAAACGTAAGCAGGTCCGTATTAATTTATAAAAAATAGCTGAAGCGTTTATCTTATTTGTTTTTTGTTAATTGAATTTGACGATGCGGATCCTTATGTTGTTCTCTCCGTAAGTTCTTTCCATGGACCCCTAAATTCGTAATCATGCAAAGCGTTGATTCAATGTTTAAATGCTGCCGCTAAAAAACAATTTTGCTGCAAATATTATTATATAACATAGATGTTTGGTTAGATTGATTGGAATTAAAAGAAGATTATATACTATAATGTAGCTCGGTATGTCTATGGTCTTCAAAAATTCGATCACGTATAAGCTCTTTCAAAACGTGTAAGGTCTTATCGGCTGCTCGTTTTACAATCTCCAAGTTTTCCGTTTGTAGTCTTGTTTGCATGGTATTATACTAACCCATCAATCTGAGTACATATAGAGCTTTAGTCGTTAACAAAGAACTTTCGCTTTAATTAAAACCAAATATGTTTGTTTGTACTCTTGTCTAATTTCGACAGTTTTTCGCTCATGCTATCCGCCTGTTTCCTGCCCACTGAACTGAGAAAAGTTAGTTGCTTAGTTAGTAACAAACCCTCTCATGTTGAACATGTTGTCTCATCTAGCACAAATTTGGAGAGCAACAACCCAGTGGAGCTGGAACTGGACTTCGAGCGATCTTTGGTCTAATAATAATAATAATATAACGAATATTCCAACATTCTGTGTATACGTATTCATGATGAAGATGAAATAAATCTTTAACAAAACAGTGATGTTGACAGATCTGCTCCGATTAAAAGGATCCCAATGCCGAACCGAACCTACGTTTAAAGATCAATTTTTCGACGATTTAAGAGTGATTCATCAATGAAGCTTGACGATTATGTGACTGAATATTTTCTCACCTGCAATACCAAAAGTACATCTTTTTGCGTCCTGATACCCTATCCAATTAACACCTGAATTATTTACACCAATTTTTGTTTCCCTAATAATTCTTATGTGTGTTTATTCTTATGTTATGAAAACCAAAAAATTGTCTCGTAAAAAATATCAGCTGATTCTCCCAAGCCGTAAAATTTAGAGAAACACAGAAGACAGTGTTTTAATGCAAAGAACTTGCTTCTTTCAAAGCAAACATTAAACAGACTATATCTTGTGGACTTGCAAATTTTTTATATAGTTATCTAAAAAAAGTGCTTTGATAGAATGTGTATCAAAGAAACTAAGTTTCAATCTTCTTCAGCCTTGCCAACCCCCCACACGAACAGATCCTTTGAATACTTCTACACACGAATTCATATGTTCATGCAAACAACTTGTTTGTTTTTTTTTTGTGCCAAAAAGCTAAATAGGACGAAACCCAAAAATGACTTATTGCAACATACATTTGTATTTAGTAGGTCTTGCCAACTCCCCATAAAAGGTGTTCTCCGAAAATCCTTTTCACCTACAGCCCATTTCAATCCGTTGTAATTTCCTTCCAATTTCAATATGTTCTTTTCGGAAAAGGTTAAATCGCATACCTGGAGAAGAAGCTCTGAAGCTTCATGCCATATGCCTATTCCGCTTAATGTGTGCGTAGATATATTGAATCACTCCGATATCGAGCGAGAGGAAGACTTGCTCATCTATTTCCATCGCCATATTGGTAAAATGCCAATGGATGATATGCTTACTTCCGTCCTTGTGTGCAATAGAAACAGAGGAATAACAATTTACAAAAGGGTTGTATGTGTTTGAATCTAAAATGTGTATCCTCGTTGTGCTGGTAGCGAAAGGCACACATAATATATGCAAAGAGGAAATACATTTAATATAAATCCTTTTCATCCTGACGACCTGTTAAAGAAAACAAATCATAAAAAGGTGAACGAACATTTTGTGCTATTCTCTTTTCATTCTACATTTTTGCTCCTACTTATCGTCCTTTTCGAGGTTCAGCTTCGTTTTTTTTTGTATTTCTTGAAAAACATTACTTACCTTATGTACGCCCATTTTGTTGCTTTGAAAAAAAAAAAACAGAAAATACAGTCAAAATGGGTAGAAAAAGGAAAACAGAAAAAGATTAAAAGGTATTTCTGGATTTTTTTTTTAAAGAGGAGCGTAGACACGAGAAAAGGATTCCAGCGCTCACAAACATACCCATTAGCTATGCCAGCGAGGTGAGATACTAGCTAGCTAGATGTTATAAAAGTGCAGACAACATATCCTTTTTTTTCGTCGACAATCCGACCAATTTTTCGTTATACTTCTTTTTATACGGAGTATTTTTTTTATGTCAAAGGAGCGACACATAATCCAATTTGATTTAAACGCAGCAGAATATAACATATATAATACGAAAGCATCGTCCTTGGATGGTAAAAATTTGTTTCGAATGTAAACTCACTTAAGGCGAAGGAAGAAGATGTTGTTGACAATTTTTTTTTGTACGTTTTTGGGTGTTGAAGGATTTCATTTTGGGGGCATTGTAAGTGGGTGTAGTAAAGAAGAGATTGACTTGGTAATAGAGGTGTGGTTAAATCGCAATTGCATATGTTATTGTAATCCTTTGGAACAATAACACGATGGATGAGTCAGGCTTTCGTTTCCCCTTCATCGTTGCCTCAAGGAGTAATTGTTTGTTGAACAACATGTCGCATTGTATATAGAGAATAATGGTGAATTTTTTTCATTAGTTTTGACAGAAAAGAATACCTCAGACACAAGGGAAAATCGGTTTTTAGCGGATGTTTGGAAGAGATGTTACGAACTCGAAGAATGAGCAGAAGGATTTGATTGATAATTACGCAGACTCGAATCAAATTTTTTTGAACAAATTTTTAAAAGCTCGGAAAACAGAATTTTTTCCTTCCCATTTAATAGGATATGGGGCAAAGACTTTCTGAGCTATTTCGAACTTTTATTCTAACTGAAATATTAATAAAACTGTCCCATGTTACATTTGATGAGTTTCGTGTTCACAAAAAAAATTAATAAGCAGACTGAGTGACCATCTGAAAAGCAAAAGTTAAAGAAAAAGTTTAACTGAATAGGTACATGATATATAAAATATTACATATATAAAATATTCAATATATATCATATATATAATAATTTAATAGGTAAAATAGGTACAATGCGCGTTATGTGTTTCTATGCAACTAACTCTAGGTTTATGA
Source organism: Orthonevra nobilis (assembly GCA_963555765.1). Lineage (NCBI taxonomy): Eukaryota > Metazoa > Arthropoda > Insecta > Diptera > Syrphidae > Orthonevra > Orthonevra nobilis. The sequence continues at coordinate 76,962,531 of OY743227.1, read as the reverse complement.
GACTGGTGAAAATTCGAGCCGCTTAGATATGTTTATATAAATCGTAGATCTTTAGAATGAGAGATCAATACACTATATTTTTCAGGACATAGTGGAAGTATTTAAAAGAAAAAAAGGTCTACTTATGTATTAGTATGATGAAGCTCTTTACAGCGGAAAGAAGAACTAAGGGTACCCCCAAGTTTGATGAATCTCGTAGTCTCAATGTAAATGGGTGTAATTTCCCAATACGAATCAGCTGTACTGAAACATAACGCAAACAACTTTATTAAATCTGCTCTGCAGAGGCAATCTTTATGACCAAAAAACTGCTGCTTAAACATTTTAAAACGAAACTGGTTCTAAGTACGAAAAAGAATAAAATATTGAGTTTATCCTACCGAAGTCGGAAATTACAACAATCAACATCTCCGCTGACTTTCTTGGAAAAGAAATGAAGAAGACCGACCGGCTTTCAATGGAATTAAAAATACCTTCGAGAGTCTCATGTTAGATTTACAATCACAGATTGCAAAAGTGTGCTAGATCGTGAGTCTGATCATCTATGGATCTGTTGCCTGGTTGACAGTTAAAAATACAAAAAAAAGCTTCGATAGCAATGCTGTTAGAACTTAATATTGATTAAAAAAGAAAACAAGAATACGATATTCTTAAAAGAGCAACGTGGGAGTGAAATGAGATTAATTATTAAAGTGACTAAAAACTTTAGCTTTTTTGGCAGCAATGCAACCTAATTGTCTTAGAATGCTAGACATAAGCCATTTCATTTTTGAGTCAAACTATCCGAAACCGAAACAGGAAGTATAAAGAAACTGTCTTGCTTTAAATTAATATACAGATAACTCCTGTATACCTAATTCGGTGGATAATTTCGCCTTATAGAAGACACAGCTTTCATATAAATTTTAGGTTTTTGTTCCAATAAGTTTTTTTTTTTTTTTTTAAATAATATATGTACTTAAAGATATTCATTTCAACTTAGAAAAAGCTCAAACTTTAATGAAAAAATTAAAAATGAAATGAAGAAAAATCAGAGAGCATAAATATTGTTCAAAAATAAGCTTCATTTTAATGTTCGAAGACAGTGACTCAAACTAATGAATGGACAATCATAAGTTTGAGTCATTGTCTTCCAACATTAAATTTCGTTGAAATCATTTGCGTCTTCCACTAGTTTTATCATTGTGAAGTCAGAAAGAGCCCTTGTTTGTTTTTTTACAAGCCCTTTTTGTATTTCACAATAAGGTGCTAGAAAGTATCTTTTTTAGATCATTTTCAGTTAAGAAATATATCAATTTTTCGGACAAATTTAAGCACTTTCGTATGCGCTTTAGGGTGTAATCTGGAATTGATTCACAGAAATATAGAAATGCTAAATTTGGAGGTTCAGTTATTAATGGAATCAACTCTTCCTCGTTGAAATCTTCAGATTCATCGATTATTTCATAAATATCATCTTCGGCAGTATCATCAAAACCTTTTTGCCTTGAAACAGTGGCCTACATTTAATATTCGGCTTATTTCCACATTCAATACTGATGCTACACTATCCTTTAAAAGACCCTCCTGCCTAATGTTTTTTCCAAGAGCCGTTAAGCGTGGACTGTTTTAATTTTCTTATAGGCGATGCTTCTATTTATACAGTGAAAAATTTAAAAAGATTTTCACAATTCTGTAACCATCGTTAGCTTTAGTTAACGTTAGCATAAGAATCCATTTTTTCAGGAATAAATTCGAATGTTTTCTGAATATATTATTACGCTTTGACTTAGATATTATGCTTTGTTCTAACTGTTGAATGATAGACGTTGCATTAGTTAGCATAAAAGCTATTGAACATTAGGATAGTGCAAGTCTCTTGGATGTCCTCGGGCATTATCAAGTATTAACAGAACTTTGAAACTAATATTTTTCTTCTTTAAGTACTGTTCTACGTCGGGTACAAAACAGTTAAAAATCCAATCTCGAAGAAGACTGCTTGAATACCAAGCCTTCTTATTTGGCCGCCAATGAACAGATAGCTTGGATTTGTCAACGTTTTTCAAGGCTCCTGGATTTAAAGAGCGGTTTCTAAATAATAGTTTTGTCCTTGACACATAAATACACAGAAGTTGGGTAATTCTGTCTTTTGCGGCCTTGAAACTTGGTGCAGACTTTTCATTTTTCGAGATGTATGTCCGACGCAATAAAACCACCGTCTTCAAGAATTCTAGCAAGAGTGTTAGGGTATTCTTTTGCCACTTCCTTATCTACCAATCCAGTTTCACCTCAAGCTAAAAATATTGAGATTCTAGTCAAGCCAGTTTTAACTAGCCTTTACTAGCCAAAAATTCCTGGTCGCATGTGTTGGTTTAAGTTCCTGTAGCTTGCTCAATTTCTTTTAAATATTCATAAATTTTAAGAGCTTTCACATTAATGGCTTCATATCGATCGGCATTTTCTTAGTGCCATTGGATTCGTTCCACAAAATTTAAGCCTTTTCAATTTTTTCTGTTAAAACGTTCAACTCGTTTGCATTTGTTGATGACCCAACAGATCACAGAAATGCTTATTTTATTTTCCTATTTTTTAATGAGGTTTATTGTGAATTCATTTGAACCGAGAGTTTTTGCTATCAATCCTGACTTTTCACCACCTCTCAATCCATCCAAAATCTTTATTTTGTAATCTTAGGCAATCAATTTTCACTTTTATTTTGTTAAAAATTTAAAAAAATTATTTCATAACTTTTTAACACAAAATAATTCTTTTAGGGAAGCTTCTTATGCTGGTCCTTTAACAGTAAAAAACATTTTTTTTTGATTTTCATTGAACAGTAACGAAACAAATTTTAGAACTATTTTGTTAACCAAATAAACATCCAATATCGACAAAAGTTTAGAGTGCTATGATGTTTTTTTATTCACCATTATTAACTAAATTTGAACGCACAAATAAGTGTTAGGAAAATATTTTTTCAATCTCGCCTTATACAAGTCGCAATTTCGCGTTGTACTGTAACCGATTTTTTTAAACCGCGTTGTATCGAAAACGGGTTGTAAAAGTATCGAGTTATACGGGGGTTATCTGTATTATTCGCATTGTTAATATTCAATAAATAAAGGTATAAAAATGCACACCTTGAAACATTGACATAAGTTTTTGCGGCATGGTTTTCCCATTTCTAAATAAATTCGCTTTAATGACGACAAAACTATAAGACTGTTGCCACTCAACCCAATCCAGGTATCAACTTGCCTAACCATTGTCTTCCGACGGTTGTATTATACTTTTAGAGATCAAGTAGTCGTGATTCATCAAACATTCTCCATCCCTAATAAAAGCTGTACAATATTCGTAGAAAAATTTGCGTTTTAAAAACGAAAGCAAAGAAAGTTATTATAATTAGATATATAATCACCGGAAGCAAAGCGCCAAGAGAAGACCAAGTGTCTGACCAGGCAATTACGAACATTCTGTTTAGTAGGTCGTTTCACGATAATTACTGAAAAATTCATTGCAATTAGGCTTAGCCAACTTTGAATGCAAATATCATTTCAGTTTAATAAAAAAAAATATCAAAATAGACCTTTTCGACGACCTTGTTGCAAAAATTAAGGAACCGACAAGACCGTTGCGTAACACTTTAAAGCTGTCGTTTCCCCTACGAGTATTTTGAACTCAAGCTATCCCAGTTCGGATTGGCAGACAACAATGTCAATAACAATACAAAATTAGCTGCTTGAAGAATTCCGCGAAACGCATTAACATTACGCGTGTAAAAAAATGGCAACAACAAGCAAATACGTATTGACCCACTTAGACGATGTCGCGTTCCAGTTTCCAACGATGATGGCGATCTGAAAAATCTAATTTCCGATGAGGACGTGCTAATAAGTTAATTTTACTTTCGTCCAAGCACCGTTTCAATTTAATAACCGCGCCGGTTGTGCGTCAGTTGCTGGTGGTCGCCTCCGTGTGTCTTTTCTCTTTTCTCTACCAAAAGTTTTCCGGTCGGCTTTGGCCAACATCAAGAATTTCTACCACGGCTACCATAACGATGACACAAGATAACCAGAATAAGACGAATATGATGAAAAGCTCCAAAAGATACAACGCCATTTATACGAATGTGAGTTCGAGCGCCTCTCAAAAGATGGTCAGGGGAAAAGTGACACCGCATTTTGGTATACAACCTTTGCGGTTAAGTTGAGTTGGAATAATATGCTATATGTTGTTGTGTATACAACACTGGCTTTTTATCAAAAGGTTTTGTTGTTTTTTGTGGCACCTTTGAAGCGATTTGATGTGCGATGTTTTTTGTGATGGAATTAGGTATTGTTGATTGAACGAGATTTTCTGGAGCAGATTTGGTAGCGTGTGAAACGGGGAAGCGTGCTGTACCTTTTAGATGAAGTGATCCGTTAATGTTACGCGTGTCCAGGGAAATTTACTTACAAATTTAAAAGGTTGTTTGTTTGAACTTTTATTTTTTCCATGGGGTTTTGTTTGCTTTGAGGTGGTTCAACTAACGCACTGAAGTAGCACGAAACTCTTTAACATTTTGTTTTTTAAATATTGAATCTTATTCAGTTAGCACGCACTCTTTTAAGAGAAGTCATTAAAGATGTATGATGAACGCGAATAGCTTTCATTTTTGCAGCATTTTTGATTTACGCAGCTCAGTGAATAGTATGCCGAAACACTCCCGTAATTCATCCACAAAGCTTGCTTTTCTGAGTGGTTAGTGTACCAGGGCATTTATATCTTGCCGGGACCTCTTTGATTTAATTCAACTTCTGTTCATCTAACAGCAGAACTCTAAAGCCTAATGAGAAGAATCGACCTAAATAACTTCATTAATCTGAAATCTGAATCTGAAAAAATCTTAGACTTCGTTGACAAAATATTTTAGTGGTTAACTCAATTGGTTATAACTATCCCTCAATTTTGGTCAATTCTCCTATTTCCATCCGGAGATTTCTGCAATCGGTCCGGTTTTCAGAACTCAAAATGTTAACATTTCTCCGCGCTTTGAAGTTCCACGTGCCGGATAACATTATTTTAAGAAACATGTCAACATATCTGTTTGTGTATGTGTACGATTGTGTGAAATGGTTCGTCTCACATAACTCGAGAACAAATCGAATCCAAATAATAATTCGAGGCGTTTGTGCAGAGTGAACAACTAAAAATGTGTTGGTTAAATTAGATCATGAATCACGTTCGCAGGGTAGAGCTTGGAAATTTGTTTGAGAAATGTTTATCCTATTAATTTAAACTTCTCCTTTTTCTTGATTCCGAATGACCACCTTTTGGTCCGAAAACTACATATTTTTATTCATCTGTATATGCGCCGGAATAATGCTTAAGCCACCATGATGGCGTGCTGTAGCAAAAAAAAAACTCATTGAACATCTTTTATGAAACAACTATTTTCGCAGAAATTATATTAAAAAAAAGGGAATGAAAAAGTTATAATAGAAGTGAAACGTTCAAAGATTAAGTTTAATTCAAAATTTTTTTACATCTATCGAAAACAGCCTGGAAAGAACTATCAAAATTTGTAAGGAAAGCCGGACTGAATGTGACGCTCTCGAAGTCGAAAGTGAAACAATTTCGCAGAGAGAAAAAGATCCTATGAAGAACATTTCGTCAGGCCGTATGTACAAATACTTTTGACTCCAAGCTTCCGTCAAAAATTGTGTGTGCTTAATTTATCCTCCTCTATAAAATGCAGTTGAGAGAGATTTGAAAAGGGCCTGAGTTGAACAGATAAGCAGACGAATGCATTGATTTCTAGAAGAAAATGTGTGAAATTTATCTTAAAGTAGCAAAAGATATCCTTATACATACGTTATCTTGTCTATTTTATGTTTACGATGTTTACAATATGATGATGTTTACAATATGATGATGAAGTCAAATTCTGATTGAGACATAGGAATATTCAAGCAAAAGAAACGGAGTATAACATAGAAAGACAAAGTCAGTTTTAAGAGCAGACAACTGCTTTTAACCTTCAATTTCAAATTTGTTAAAATAACACCAAAGCCTGAACTAAATGAAAACAACGAACATCAATTGGTCCTTCACCAATTGTCACGCGAATACTAACTGATAACTGATATTGATATCTACAAATAGTGATATCTACAAAAAATGAATATGTAGATGAGACTATTCAGCTATCGTAAGTAAGTAGACTTAGGGCAAATTAAACCTCACATTTTCTGAGTGATAATGAGATCTTAACTTATCTTTCCGAACGGTTACTGTTTTTTTATCTTCCGAAGCTCATGGTGTCGGCGGGGTATACCGCACTCAAACCAATTTTTTGAACATACTTCGCAACGAGAGAAACACATCATGGCATACCGCTTAATCAATTTTCCAAAAATGTGTTTAAAGACGGATTTACAAAAAAGTTTAAGGGGAAAAAAATTACCCTCATTCGCTACTTTAAAGGATTTCGTAGTCTTTCACTGCGAATCAATAATCACTTCAACGCCGATTTATCAAAGGAAAGAAAATATCCACAGCAACGAATCTTGAAGAAGTTGATGTTATTACTGCCGACTTAAGCAAGAAGTATTTTCCACCGCATTGTTCTCCCTTAGTAAATGGCTCTCTTCATAACAAAGTTAAATATAGAGCCAGACCCAACTCTCGATATTTATGGAACTTACTTTCTTACTTATTTTTATTGATTCAGAGCCATTTTCACTTCTATGTGGATTGAATTTGTAGATCCAAGCCAACATACTTAAGTAAGCCACTTTAAAGCTTTGGTTTTTGGTCGATTTTGAAAGGCTTCAGTTTTAGTTTTTCTATAAAGACCTGTAGAAAAATTTCCCTCAGAAAAATCAAAGCTTGACCAAACTATTTAATCATTATATGCAATCCTCATCAACCGCAACTTCTTCGTCGTGTTTATAATCGTAAGGTTCATTGATCCTTTCTGAGGTTACTGCGCATCTTACTTGGGATATATCATGTTCTGTAATTTTTTTTGGAATTAAGCATGCTCGGGGTGTATCACAAGAAAACATAAGTACTGCGACCATAAAGATCGATTGTACCCCCTTCTTTTGGTCTAGGATTGAGAAATTCGACAACTTCCCTGGATTTCTTGAATGTCTTTCCCTGAAACGGATGTTTTGTAAATCAATTTTAATCTTTCTCGGGCAAGGCTTGGGCAGTCGGTCAGTATGTGCCTACAGATTTCTGTACTGTTTAGACTCATTTTGTAGAGGTGTAAATTATACGCTCCGTGTTCTTTTAGTATTCCACAAAGCGCTCTTAAGTCAGTTTTATTAAGTTTTAGAGCTTCTTTTGCACGTTTGGGATTACAGTTTTGTTCCATGAACGTTCTTGAGTGTTTAATACCCTCATGGTTGTTTCAAAACTTGTTCTATTTGTGAAGAAGCAGGTTTGTCCCCGTATTTTTGAAACCATAAATGGGGGAAGGCCCTATGAACAACAGCTTATATTGCTGCAAATTGAGGAATTGGGACTCGCCCTCTAGTGGTTTTCAAGACGACAACAAGATCGCCATATTTAGCAGTTCGAGATTTTTATTTTTTTTCACGTGTCTATCAGAACAGGCCTCAGACTTTGGAATATCCGACAAGTTTGCTAGAATTCAAAGCCCGAAGCTCTCGGGAAAATGGTTAAAAATAATCGATAAAAACAGCCTTAATAACATCAGCAGTGTTGGCGTCGACTCAACGGATGTCTTCTTTATCAAATGATAATGTTTTTTCCAATCTACCGCATGATTAAGTCGATGTTAGCGAAATCCAGATCCGAATTATATCGCCTAAATCAAATTATGGATCATCTTTCACAAGGATAACTTCACTTCAATATTCACTCGTTGATGCTGAGCAACTACTGCCCCTGTTTCAGGAACCCATGATTTATTGAATTCATCCTCTTGTCCGCAACACTGTTACGAAACGACAAACGCATCCTCAGGCTTGTCCCACCTCGAGTACCCCGAATCAATTTACAGAGGATAAATTAGCAGGAGCATCTTTCAATCATCGCAAATCATCAAAACTTCCATCGCATCCAGTAGACCTCACATTTCATCTGGAATCTCTAATTCATGTGCCAATACAACTTTGCAAGGGGTTCCTGCTGAAATCGCATCGTTGTCACATGATTTAGCCGAACGTTCGACGTCCTCGCTCACTCATCGCCGCCGAGGCATCACCCAAAGTTGGGTCTACTACCATGCGCCTATGCCAAGGATTATAGCCCCCCTCTTCGACTGCATGCTTTCAGTATTAAATTTGTCAATACTGCAACATATGCAGGATATCGTGATTTATGTATCTGTGGTGTGTACACGGCATGTAAGGGTTGTGAATGTGAGTAACGTAGGCCTACGGCACGTTATGCAGGTCCTTTTATACAAGAGATGCATAACAGCAGCAGCAGGATTTTAAATGACTAGGAGGAAACATGTGTTACAACAACCTCGTTACGAGGGAAAACTCAATTGAAGGCGGCAATTACTTTCAACAAATAGAGAAATTTTCAGAGCAACGCAACGGAGCCCGTGTTCGACGGAAGGATGTTCATTCATATCCGTGCTGATGGGACAGGTACTCGGTTGGGGCTGAATTGTAGAGCGGTAGATAGTGCGAGACAGTGCTGTCGGTTTACGGAGTGCTTGGCCACAGAGACCGCTTAAGCCTATAAAGGATTTGTAAATAGCAATCAACGCACGTTGCATGCGTGCACTATGTGCGCTGATTGAAAATTATCGACAAATTATTGCAACTCCTGTTTGTGCCCGTGTATACAAGTCGGTCACGTGGTCCCTCATGCTGTAGTTGACAACGAGAGGCGGAATAATGGACTGGTAAGGACTTCAGCCCAACAACCTTCAGAGGAAAAAGCATTGTGTCACAAGTCACAAGCATCGGAAAACTTCAGCGGATTGCTGCGAGTATTTCTGGCAACCGAAAGAACGTATAGAAGACTGTGGTGCACATAGGCTTAAGAAGTAAAATTAATTTCATGGAAGTGATTTTTAGATCAGTAAAAACTTTCTCTGAATATTTGATCAATTGGTCCCAATGAATTTTGGGTAAGAACGGTCTACGAAATTTTATGAAGATAACAAGAAGAAGAAGGTTAAATCAGAGGCCGGCAGTGTATGTTATCGAAAGATCAGATTTCTAGTTTCCTATTCTTTACAAACTACATTTATGGGGCTACTCTTAGTGCTCGAAGGAAAAGACAACTTTTTCTTGTAAATTTTTTCAATAACGCTTTGTATCCAAAGCGGTCCCTTAAAGCTATATAAAAATCAAATGTCAATGTCGACGCATTCAAACGATATGGGTGTTTTTGCCGCATATTAAGATACCTGTAAGGACTACGAAACCTAGCTTCGAATTATTTCGGCATTAAAATGCGGAAAAAAAATACCTCAGATGCCCAACGCAGGATTTCAGGCTTATCCAAAATCAAGCAAATTTTTGGGGCATGTAATGGAGAGGTACCAATGCACGTAGTTCTTGAATTGCCTAAGATTTTATTTACTGGAAAACACTGCACAGCTGAAGAAGGAATAACTACACTTTGCGTCAAAAAACTTACTTCTTGGGAGCCGAGTATAAAAGTTAACAAATTGCAGGATTGCTGAAGTGAATCAATTCTAACTAAGCAGATTTTTTTTGTCCTTAATATTGAACCGTTTCTAGTAGTCTAACGAATACGATGGTATTTGGCCTATTGACTTGAAGTTAATGGTTTGGCTTAGCCGATTAGCAACCAACAGAAATGAGCTAAGGCTGAATACTTCTTTTATTTTCAAGAAAAAAAAGATCCCGAGCCTTACACCAACTTAGAATTGTGTTCCGTAAAAAGTGTTAGTACATTTAATATACTATAAATAAAATAAATGAATGATTTGAATTTCGTTGAAGATTTTCTTCACTAATAATATTAATAATAATAATAATAATAATAATAATAATAAAAAAAATAATAATAACAATAATTAAAATTAATAATATTATAAAGCGGTTAAGTTTGTAAGTTTGTATATATGAGGTAATATGCCAGGTAATCTGCCATCAAATATTGAGTTCTAGAACTCAAAAATTTCTAAACAAAGGTTCAGGATAACAAATCTCTATTTGTCAAAGTTAATGCACAAATTGTTGACGAAAAAATATATTTAAAATTAATTTGTATTTGTTAATTTTGCTTATCGTCGATATAATATATATATACAAGGACAAGTGTTGTTGTCAGCGGGCATTTTTAGGCGTCAGATTATGTGCATTAACATGATCTTCTGCAGAGCTCCAAAAAAACGAATACCACTGCAACAAAGTCAACGATCTTGGTGGCCAGATAAATGCCGTCTTGGGATGCGGCGGTCTTGTTGAAGCCATGTGTCTTCCATATCAATATCTTTGGTTTGAGGCCAGAAAAATTCGGTTAACACCTTCATCATTGTCGAAAAACTATACACCAACTTTTTGTCGACAGTTAAAACGGATTCTCATTATGTCGATCGTACGGTTGCTCCTTAAAATAACACAGGATACAAGATGTAAATACTGAAAATGTACCATTAATGTACTCGTAAAATGCGTTAAGATTGTTACCTGCAAATTGCATTGATAAATTAATCTTATTTGTAAATTCTTACACAAAATTACATGTGTTAGTCAAATATTACATAAAGAGCACTGAATATTACTGGCTTCATTCTTTGTAAAGAGAAACCATTTCGTCATTACAGCAAACATTTAAAATCTATTCCAAATAGTTTCTCTAGACAACGCGTTAGCATCTTGACGTTAATAAGTTTAACAATTTTATATGGCCAGCAGTCCAATTTTATTTCTTTTACCTTTTCCAGTTGACAACTCCACCTTTACGTCAACCACTCGCAGATGGAAAGCGCACGACAATGCGCGCCAACGTAGAAAAAGAACCCAAATACCCAGTAAACTGGCACAAATCGTGAACCTGCAATTTGTTAACAGCAACTGGTAAAAAAAAAAAAATTTAAGATGCTGCTATTCTATGCTGTTAAAAAAATTCTCCACATTTTTTTTTTTTTGTTTTTTGGAAACACGAGTTTTTTTTGTCGTATTTCAGTTGGTCTTCAGCGGAACGGAGCTGGTGCATGTGTGCAATCATGGAAAGACGATTGTGTAATTGCTAAGAAATTTTCCGGATGCATTTGTATCTTTTGGCGAATTTCAGTTCTTTTTTCGAGCATTGTGATGGGAATGATGATGTCTTGGAAGTTATTTGTATGGTACTAATTTGAATGTATCGGCTGCCAGCAATCAACGTCATTTAGATTGATTTTTAGTGAACCAGATTGCGATGCAGTCATTTGATGGCCTTTCTCCAGTAATCATGATAGTAATTTGTCAATCAAATTCTAATGGTACATGGTGCAGCGACTGGAGGTAGCAATAACAGAGTTCTTAGCAGGTTTTTTGTCGAATCAAGTTGAACCTGCAGCTGTGCACAAGTGATGGATGAATACAATTGTTGGAAACAATTTGGCTCTACAGTTTTCTATGGAACGACAAAGAAGGAACGTGGCTACGGAAAAGATGTGAAGACTTTGTTTTTGTGAACGTTTGTTTAAAGTTGGCTTGTAAAATTTACTTTTCAAATTTAAAAGAGATTTCACACAAATAGGACAATTATGACGCAGGCTCAGATAGGGATTTTGCATGAATTGTTTTTTGTATCTTTCTGTACTGCTGTAAGAAGAATATGTTTTTGTAAAATAAAATCTTTAAAATGAGACATTTGGATTCTGTTGGAATAAATATGGGGAGTTTCCAAATTTAGGACTAGAATGGTATGATTTTGCTTCTTAGCAGGCATCGAGGTAAGAGATATATTAAGTAAAAATTAAGTCATAGTTTATCACTCATGGTAAGACTAGAATAACTTCACCATTTCCACACAGATGACGGAGCTAACCCTACTATTTATCGCTGACTCCAAAAGCCCTCAGAAGATCTCTCATAGCAGTTACACTCTTCGAATAATTGCAAATAACTCGCTCGAGATGGGGATCATGCAAAAATGTCAGGTGGAGTTTTCTGAGTTTGAACCCGGTTCAGCAGTCTGATATATCAATCGCTTAGACAGACGCTAGCCATGACACAATCCTCTTCGTCTAGTATAAAATGGTTGCATAGATCTTTTTGTCACCACCTGCCTCTAGCTCGTCCTACAATTCATCGAAGGCAGAACATTCTGCGACTGACTCGAAAGCGGTTCAGAAAACTAACTTCCGTGTCCTCAGCTAGCTCTTCTTTCACATGAAGCTCACAATGATAAGCCCTCCTCAAAATTTGATGATACTGGTTTTATATTAAAAGTACCGCCTGGAGAAAATTAAAAGTATCATTTTGATGCACATGTGTGCGCTTTCATTATTTATATGTGATTCTCAACGTAGCACTTCGGTCGCTCAAAATTAGACTAGACCTATTTTTAAATCCCAAGACAGATATGCTGAAAAAAATTTGTTGTCATTGAAAACTGAGCACAATTGCTTCATGTAGCCGGTCACTGGTACTCCAAATTCTCAGAAAGACATGATTCTTTATGGTAGCATTTTTCCAATGGTGCATTACTTAAGTGACCCAGCGTGTGCCAAACTTTTTCAAGACTAAGGCCAGATTTTAATTTTTTTGGTTGAGAATTGCAATTTCGCAATGGCCTTTTTACTCACTATGTTATTGCAGATTTGAATTTTAAGTCTTGAATTAATTTTTTGTATCAAAAACATTGATCACTGTTTCTTGTCCTACGTTTAAATTTGGTACTTTGTTTTTTCTGCTATTGTCCTGCTAAGGCCCATCAGTATGTTGAGCCTTATGATTTATGCACCGTTATTCTTTAAGGAAAATGTCCAAAAAATTACGAAAAGAATATTGTATTTGAGCATTTTTCAATTCTTATTAATATTTGAATGAACCAAATTCATTGGTAGAAGAAGTGACTTAGTCTTTATCAAAGCAGCTTGCATGTCATCAGTGATAGAATATCTACCAAATTTTCGCTTTCAATTGCATACTATTATAAAGATTTAAAAACAGACTCGCTTAAATAAGATTTTTCAGTATTCTGAAATACATTATAGTTTAGAAGAAAGCTTTCAAAGCATGCGACAGATTAATGAAAAACAAAATGTTTGTTTATCTGTTGTCACCCAATTTAATACAGATTTTAAAAGATTATCAATCCACATAATGTCACCATTTTTAACCAATTAGCATAATCTGCATAAGAAGAAAATATTCAAATAGCAAATATCATAAAACCTCGAGAGTATAATATATACCTATCTATGCGCACATTGAAGATACGTCTCATTGAATTTATCTCAACTTTTCTAATCATAATTTCTTCCAGTACCCTCCACATCTTTCGCTCGCTACAATTTTCTTTCATTTCTTTCATCCATTCACACCTGCAAACGTAAAGCACCATCGGCAACGAAAGAAAAGAAAGAAAAATGGGTCAGAGTATATAAAGGCAAGTTCAAGGCGATCGCCGTTTCAGATGCAAGAAAAAGTTACTCGTGGTAAGATCGTACTAGCGGAAGTGCAACCAAAGTTACAATAAATAAAAGTGAATAACAATCAAGGATTTTCTCGAAAGCCAAACTGTGGATAAAAACATTTTATAACTATTGTTCAGGATATTCCAAAAAAACAAACAAAAAATCAATTCAGGTGAGAAGAGTGCTAAATGTTAACGATAATTACCAACACAATTTTGAATCATTTTTTGTATTATTATATTTTTTTTTTTGGATTTTGGAAATACTAGAGCGATTGAGAAAGTTTTCTTTTTTTGTGTTTTAAATCTAACAGTCACGAAATATGTCTCGCTTCTCCAAAGCAAATTAGCGTGCGTGTTAAATTGAAATGAATGAGATTCCGTTCGGTGTCACCACTAACCCACTTTAGGTGAGAACGTGTTCCACTGGTTCTAATTGAAAAAACAAACAAAATTCGAATATCTGCGAAATGATGCCACACACCTAGCGTGCAAGTCAATGATATGCACATAGCCATGAGTATGAGTATGGGCTTGGGCATGGGTATTGTGTTGACCCTATAATGGATGTGACGTGCCGCTGCTGAAGCTGACTCCTTAACAATGCACATACTTTCATTTGGAAGAAAGGAGAAAGTTCTTTTTTCTTTCTACCTACATAACTGTAGATTGCCATCATAAAGCAAACACACGGAATGCGTCTAAACAGCAAATATCTAAAAGAGATCGTAAATTAATTGACGGAGTGGAATTCGATTTTTTATTGTTCAAATGTTGTTGTATTGCTTCTTAAAAATTGATGCACTGTCATGTTGTTAATATTGCTATGTATTCAGCGGTTTTGTTTGTTTTTATTTTTCTTCGCAAATTGGAAAATAAATTTCTCTCTCCGAGTTTCGGCGTGGATAATGTTTAAGCAAGTGGCAGAAATGTTCATTATGGACGTACATATTATTGTGCTGTGATCTACAGTAACAATATGGCGAACGGGAGAAATTCGTTTTTCTTACTTAGAGTTTAATTTTACCTTTTCAATGGATGCGGCAGAAAATTCAAAGAAAAGAGTCAGTATTTTTGTGAAAGCAATTAAAAGAGTTGGCTTGCGAACTCATGTGAGATTTGTTTTGTGTTCAAAAAAAATTGAGGACGAGTACTTTGATGATCATCGTTTGCACTCAAATAGAACTAATGAAAAGTTTTAAGCAAGCGAAAAACATGCTCCCTTTTGAATTGTGGTAAATTTTCTTGCACAAAATGTATTTCCTTAAAACCACAGTAATTCTTATTAATTGCCTACATTATTTGTCCAATTTTTTACAACCAAATCGTGAAATATGTGATGACCGATACAAAACCAATGTGTACTAAGGCTGTAAGAAGAAATTTCTATATTTCCGGCAGCATTATGTAATATTTGTGGACAAGATGAGTGATTGAAAAGCTACTTGCACGCAGAAATCTTTGTTCTTTTCTAGTTGGTTTCAGTGTTCACTGGTTAGACCAACAACGGTGTGTACTCGGCGAATTGTTGTTATTGTAGGAATGATTTAAGTATAGGTATTCCTTTGCTTCTTTTATATAATTTGTACATTTTTTTTATTAACTAGCTGCATAGAGAATGCATGCGAGTTAAATGACGTCTCACTAAGCACACATCATGGTGCCTGTGCATTTGTACTGCATTTTATTTTGACTTGTTTTTTTCAATTTTGAAAAAGAGCACAGTCCTTATGAACAGTTCTAAAACTTTAGGGACTGGTATGTACGTGACCCTACGTAACACCTCTTAAATATTTAGTTACAAAACAAATATTTCTCTACATGCATGAAACATGTCATGTCAATAACATACTCACTCGAAAAAATTATTGAAAATATCGGCAAACTACGCCGAACAGTTGGTTAAAATTTCTATTATTCATTGAAATACTTTCGTGTGTGATTCCTCCTCCACTGCGAAGTCTTCCTCTATGTTTGCATAACGAAGTACAATTTGGGCATTTATAATTTTCAAGTTTCATCGATATTCAAAGAAAGCTACAGTCAGCCCCCTGCCAGCGCAGAAATACCGGCGTCACTTCAAACTCTTAACTCAAATTCATTTCGATATTTTCGTGTCTTTTGAAGAATAAATGGGTAAAGAAATAACAATTAAATGAAGTAATTAAACAAATGGAAACACATCGTCTGGACACACTTTCGATTCTTTGTATTTTTTGTTTGCTTCTTTAATTTGTTTATTTTCATTCTTCCTCTCAATTTCTTTTGCTTGTTTACCTTGAATGATTCTTGATGCTGAGACGTGGGATGTCTTTAATTTCACTGATATTTTTTTTTTTCATTTTATCCTCCTTTATCTTGGTACACTATTGCAGCCCTGACACTTTGACCGCAGAGGAACGCGTCTCAAAGAAGACATAAACAACCACGAAAATAGGTTATTGCCATCTCGATGGAAGGTTTTAACGTTCATTTAAGAGATCGTTTCAAAGAAAGTGAAAGCATCTGCGAAGTAAGAGATGAAAAAAAGATAAAAAATTAAATAAAAATAGAATTACTCATCCAGTAAAAGAAATCGGTTTTGTGAAAACCCAAACACGCAAATTTCCATTTTATGAAACATTCTCCTTCGCAAACTTTTGCTTTCGAATTTATTTAAATGGGATTCTACTTATCATTGATTGCTTAGCCCAATGTTGGGAGATTTCTTGGAAAGTGTCACTATCGAGTCATCATTAAAAATTAGAAGAAAATATAAAACAATTCATTGAGCTTTTGAAAACCTTTTATGAAAGTATATAGCAAATAGTAGTGCTAAGAGGATTCGCAAATGGGTTATTTGAGTTTTCAAAATATTCAATATCATATCATACCTAAAAATTTATCATTTATCCTATGCCAACTTCGTAAATATTTCTGTTTTGCCAAATAAATAATGAGCTATTTTTAACGACCACTTCGTTTCCCATTAAGTGAGTCGAGAAAAAAATTGAGTCAAACGATTAAAAAATCGTTTTAAGAAAAGTGTTTCATCGAGTGCGTTACTCAAAAAAAGAAATAGGACATCGTCTGGATAAAATATATATCATCTCAAAATAGGAAGCTCTACAGGACGAAAAGGAATACCCTTCTATTTAATTCTTAAAAAATTTTTGGATAATTATTATTTAGGGAGACTTGCATAGCAAAACAATACAACAACAGAGTTTTGTATTCTTTAGCCAGTTAAAAATGGTATGCGAATTCTGAAGTCCTCAGATACATTTTCCAAATCTACAATTGTAAAGGGTACTTTAGCCTATGATCTTTCAAGCAGACATTTTTATTTTTGGGGCACACTAGAGTAATAGAGGAAAGGAGTCTGAAGCTCGTTGAGGACAAATTTTAAATATTGATGTCACTTCAAGAAGAACATGAATATATTTTTAAGATATACGGGAGCATTCACTTATAAGGGTTTGCACGATTTCGCATATATTCGAAGAAGAAGGATTTTTAATATAAGGCCTGAAGTGATATACATTGCGTGTGACCCTAATTTGCCATTTTTTATTCAAAAGAACCCAGGTTTGCGGAATAAAGTAATTGCAAATCGGGATGCTTTAACATAAGGGATTTTTTAGAAAATGCAAAGAAGGAGAACATTGTTCTGTTACTCAACATATCTACTTGCAAGTTTTCCTTATTGAATTTGTATTGAGATCAGTTTTTGAACTGATCCAAGAAAGAGGCTTCTGCCAAGACTGAGTATTTAAGTTTTTCCAGAGTTTCATAAACTGCTCCAAAATTGAGCTGAGCAGGTCAACATTTTGAATACAATACTGTCTTTTCTATAAGATGGTATAATTTTTTGCTTATGCGTAGAATGTTTTTATTGAAGACGAGATACTTGGTTAACACTTAATCCACAATTCAGATATTCAAGGCTTTGGATTATCTGCAAAAATTTCTGTGAACATTATCGAAACTTCCCGAAAGTTCGGTTTACCTTATGCGTATGTAAAATAACTTACTGCGGTTCTTAATGCCAAGTATATCCACTGATTGCACATGATTTATATGTGGCTGAATATTAGCAAAAGGTTATGAAACCAGGCTGCCGGTATAAGAACAGTACTCACATGCAAAATTACGTCCGATTCATATTTAAGCAATAAAAATTGCCTCGGTATGATGGCTAACAATACGTTAATGAAATGAAAATAAAAATCGTGAAATTTCAAAAAACAAAATATGCAAATGATTTATCGTTTTATGAGTGCGTCTAACCAAATTATTCAATTTAGAATATCATTTTTTCTAATCAAGTCCGTCTGAATATTTTAAGACTAATTTATACCCGAATTTACCGTTCAGATGGTTCTATGAGGAATTTCATTTTCCGAAGCAAGAATAACGTATTAGTATTCGTGTTCTGTTCTTGTATTGTTGAACCTCTAATTTACTACATTCGTTGCAACGATTATAAGTTCTAAGAACGCGTGTATGAATAAACGTGAGTAACTCATAAATCGCGCCCCGAATGGAGTCAATTTTCGCTATAAATAGCTCCTCATTTCCTTTTAAATATCGACAGCTAACAGCGAAAGTTCTGGCAAGTTCCACAAACTTCTTTAGGTAACGAGGTCGACAAATGTCCAATGCCATCTCGTAAGGCAATCATAATGTAGTACACAAAAATTACCTCTAATTTTCGAGGAATTTTTTATTTTTTTTTGTCTTCCTCCAATTGAATGGCAAACATTTCTGGAGAAACTCATTTATGTCCAACGAATAAGTATCTATATTTGTACGCTTGCAATCCCCTCAGACAACGACCGAAACCAAAAACACGGTGAACTTCAATTTATACCACTTTCATTTGCGGTAGCCTTAGATTCAAAGAAATATGTAAGACATGCTTAATCGCATCTTGTACGAGGAATTGGGTCATCTATATAATATAATAAACCCGATTCAGTAAAATGTATCTAAGTGCGTATACGAATGTACAAAACTAGATCAACCACAAATTTCTTGTAGATACGAATTTCACATGGCTTTGTGCAGATAAAGGTTTTGTTTATCATTCTGTTTTTTTTTCTTCTTTTTTATGCTTTTCTGGCTTTCTTTGCAGGTCCAATGACTTTTGTCTGCATGTAGAAGAAGCATTCACACAGGTGGAAGCGCTAAGCAGTGCCTAGTTCTTAGTGCTCACCTATAGAACCTTGCCTCTGTTGTGGTTGTTTATTATTATTTTAACGGAACCTGGATTAAGTTTGCTACCTGTTTTATAGTATGGTTGTGAAATTGTTTCGTTGCGAGCATATGGCGGTTGCATGCGCGGAGTCCATGCATTTTGAAATACATCTTAGTGGTATATCTGTCGATTAAGTGTAACGAAAGGTAACTCAACGGATTAGACAAGTTTTTCAGGAAGTTCATGTAGTTAGTCTTCTGGTATTGGTAAAGTGGTTCTGGATATTATCACACTTCAGACGGGTGCTCTCTGTAGCACGTAACTGGAAAAGAAAATATGCAGCACTATATTCCATTAGTGTTGCGTTTATTATAATTTGCAAGTCATTAACATTTTGGATTCAGTCCATTGGCACGAAAATAAACGTGATCGGGTGAGCGCGAAGTCGTTTGCAATGAAAATGTGTGCGTCGGTGATGACACGTGGATGAAAGACTAGCTTACTCTAGGAAGTAAAGACGTGCAATGGGTGTTAAAATGCAAGTATGCAAGTCGCTTTTGACTGAATTTTTGATGCTTCTTGTTTGTACGTCGCTAAGTTCGTGCTTGACAACTGAAAAATAGTTTTTGCTGAAAATGTTTTATTCGAGACATGATTTTTATGTAACTGTCGTAGAAAGAAGACACCGGAACTTATAGACATGCATTTTTTTTTTAAATTTTTAACTTGTGTTTGTATTTAATAAGCTCATACTTTCTTCCTGATTTGTTTTTACAAAATTTGTTGCTCGAAAAAAAAATTCTCGATCAAAAGAGTTGGTCCACGAACTGGAACTATACATTGATAGTTAAATATTTATTTTATTATTATTTTACTGTCAAGGGATTGGGACAACCCTCAAGCTTTATGAAGGACAGATTACTAAAAAGAATTCGGTGAAGAATTGAAAGATTGTGCAGTGGTTAAGGACTCAGATTTGGTTAAGAAGAGAAAAAGGAGAATTTGGTTTTCGTTTCGTGTTATTTTATTATCTATTTCTTTACATAGTAGATTATTCTACTTGGAATAATCTTTACCAATGACTTTTTGATTCAACAATATTAATATGGTACTCCATTATAATATGTTAAAAACACAGCAAATCTATTAACAAAAAATAAACAGAAATATATATTTTGTGTCTTGACAGTTTAAGTAACAGTTGATTTTTTTTCTTTTCTTAGAATGATAAATCAAAGAAAACTTACCGGATGGATATATCTATCCGTTCTTGCATTCCACTGCACAGTAATGACATTCGCGTACCCGCACACAGATATGGTAATGCCACGTCGCTTAGATGTATCGACGCAAAACCAGGGAGAGCTTTCAAATCAACTAGCACCTGTGTATCGTGCAAATCAGCAAGATGTGCGAAAGTTTGCCGTAAAACCGAATCACTCGAAAAAAGTGGCACTAGATAATTTAGAGGATGACATCGAGGGCAACCAAATCCAGGAGAGTAATGGCGCTGGAGCTGGTTTCTCGTGGTCTAACATGCTGTCGACAGTCTTGCAGATGTTCTTCAATGGAGGTGGTGGCGCTGGCGCACCAACAAAATCTGACGACGGTGATAATGCCGGTGGATTCGGAGGATCGCCTTGGGCTAATGTTATTTCAGTTGGTGGGTTTTTATTTTAGGCCAAACTTAATAAAATTTTTTATTTGACCATGGATATTTTTATGTAGGTTTGAAGATCATTAACACTTTGTTGGGTGGTGGAGCACCTAGTGACGGTATCGACAAGATCGACAATGGAGGATCCCCAATGCAGGTATAAAAACGAAATACAGTTCTTATAGATACTTATTATTCTTGATGATTTTGCATTATTTCTTTATTATTTTAATGGACTTTTGTGGTACAATGTAGTTTAGAGGTTGGTCCTTTTAATGTAAATAGAGAACAAAATGCACAATTTTTCTTTCGAAAAAAAAAAACAAACAACACTTTAACTAACACTGCTTTGAATGCTTTATACTGAAATGAAACTTAATATTTAAGCACTGAGGGTTTGCTAGATAAGTTGAAAAGATATATTGGAAATAAGAAATTATTATAATGGATAGGTATCCTTTGGTAGCCATATGTTCCCAAAACAAGTTTTCAAATAGTTATTAATTTCGGTTTTTTTATATTTTCCAAGTTTATCTTTAGTTTTTTTTTAATGAAGTTAATAAACTCAGAATTTTCTTAAACTGCTCAAAAATGATTTTGTCGAGAAATTTCAATCGCTGTCCTACTCTTCCATATCAGTATTCGTTTTCAATGATAACCAAGCTTACAGATCCACTTGGGAGTGTAATCTTCTCACAGAATACGGGTTCGATAGTGCTATGCTTTATCCTGTACTTGAGCTGCCGAGCACTCTAGGAGTTCTAAGAACTCATTACGAACACACATACGCTGATCAAGGTGACATATCTTGATTGTCCATGAAAGCTTTTCTTCGATGAAAAAAATTTGTCAGTTCTTCTTTTTGACTCTTTCTGAATAGATGGAACACAGTATTTGTTGAGCCTCCCCTTAAAGATGGCAATTGTTGTTTATCTTCAAAATTTCGCCAAATTCGTGAGGTTTAACCTCAGGGAAATATGAGTAAAACTTCAGTCTTTGTGTCTAATTAACTATGATGTTCATATGGCTTTCATAGCACAAGGTTAACTGCCCATCTGATGCCTTACCTATGCAAAAAGTGGAACGAAATAACGAAATTATTTGAACGAGTCTATCTCTAAACTCCCTTGTCGAAAATGTGTGATTCTGGAATCGATGAAAAGCTTATCAATACTCAAAAGTTGTATTTGAACACGATTTATTAACATGGTTCTGGATCTTTTATAATCTCATACCCATAACGTAAAAGCTAGTGTGCAGCAGCAGTCAGTTCTATGTCTGCATATTTGATTGATCTAATTTTAACCCGATAAGCATAACAAGAATTACGATTTAATTCACTCAAAACCAAATTCAAAAACAGACATCCGTAGCCAAATTTCATGAATGACAAAAGGAAGGCTCAGCTGACTTAAATCCTTAAATCAAAGCTAGGGGATTCCTATGATCATTTTGATATATTTTCTGCTGACATTGCCGGAGCTAATGTGTTCACATCACTAAGCTGCGCGAGAAGCTCAAATTTTTGGGTTAAATTTATTAAAGCTGTCCAGAATAAAGTTTGCGATACGATATATTCGCCATTTACAAACGATTATGACTTCGTTTAGTTCCACATTGAATGGCTTTTTTGTGTTAATTTATGAAATGTCCTTGCAAAGACAGCTGACAGCTGTATGCAGTTTATTGCATAATACAATACGTCATCAAATTTCTATTGGGTTAAAGTGAAACAAATATAACATCCATATCATAAGCAGTGGTAAAAATTTGACTTGCTTTTCAAGCTAATCGAACTTCTATTTCAAATTTTAAAGAAGCTTTTCCCAAAACTTACTTTTGTATCGAAAACAAAAAAACTATGTGATTTCATTGCCAATCCCATCGCTGTCGTGTAAAAGAGCCTAGACAGCAATATTTCTCATGATTTCTTCTTAGTAGCGGTGGTCTTATGTAGGATTGTCTTAACTGTTCAAGGATTTCAAAAAGGCTAAAAAAAATGCCTCCGTCTGAATTCCATATGCCATGTATAAATGCCCGGCTTTTAAATTGTGTCTAAACAGGCTTTCGCAGTAAGTACGTAGGCTGCTAGATTTCTGGCCTAATAATGAAAATGCGAATATTAATCATCAAAAGTGGTTTTATTTCGGGCTCATACGCATAGATCCATGATTCGTCACCTGTGACAATCTTATAAACGTCTTTTGAAGCACCGCGATTGTATTTTTTTAACATTTCTTTGCACCAATCGAAACGAGCCTTTTTTTGAGCGATCGTCAAATTGTGAGGGATCCAACGAGAACAAAAATTTTTTACAGCCAGGTGTTCATTCAATATCGAACGTATGCTGGTGGGAGAAATGCCCAGGCATGCCTCTATCTCACGCTATGTCACATGACGATCTTGCATTATCAGTTCACGCACGGCATCAATGTTCTCTGGCACAACGGCTATTTTTGGACGACCTTCACGGAATTCGTCTTTGAGCGAGCGTCGGCCATGGCTGAATTCATTAAATCAGTTTTTCACAGTGCTATAGGATGGTGCTTCATCGCCATATAAAGATTTAAGTTCATCAATGCACTCTTGTCGTGATAATCCACGTCGAAAATTGTGAAAAATGATCCCTGCTCCACATCATTATGACCTGTTTTTTTTTTGTACTTGAAAGTCCTTGTTCCTAAATAGTAAACTTTCTGGAGTCTGCTTTTCTTATTCTCATTAATAACTTTGAGCGTAACTCGATCTTCTATTTATTTTCTATTACATTTTATTCAATTTATTTTTTTGTCAAACTACTCCTAGCAAGGTTTTTTTTTTTAAACAAGCTTATTTTCGTTTCTTTATGAACATACTGCAGAAAGTTTTTCTTTTCAACTGAACTGTCGTAAAAGTTCGGAAACTTTATAGAAGTCAAAACTTCAAACATCGGAATTGCTCATATCATCAACATAGAAACATTATGAAGAGTGTTAGGTTCAATATGACGACGGTATTATGCATCCAACTTTTATAAAAGAATATGCTGAAAGGTGATAGAAATAAAATAAAGATTATTAAAAATCGGTTGCAGTCTTCCGCTTATAATGCATATAAACCTTTCTTTTTATAGCTAGTTTAAAGCAATAAGCTCAATATATTCCAGAATTAGATTCTATCCATATGTTATCAGCATTCTCGTGGGTTAATATAAAAAAATCATGCCAGCAACTTAAGTTCTTCAGTCAGATTTTTTTGGCTCTCGAATAAGCCCATCATTCTTTTACAAGCTTTTGTGAACACAGCTAGAGGAATTTTGCTTTTCTTTGCATAGAATATGACTATGATTGATACAAACACAGTTCAAAACTTATAAAGAAAACAAGGGCTATGTTCACCTTCTAATTTATAAAACAAGATCAAGAAAAAAACCTATATAGTCCATTTCAGTCGCTTTCCATTTCATTTTTCGAATCTTTTTCTCAAAACTAATTAAATAATGTCCACAAATTTAATTGAAATACCAAAAAAAAAAACAAAACCAAAATCACAACAACAATTAATTATTACAAAAAAAAAAATAAGAACAAGAAAATTATTTTTATGGTAAATGGTTTCTCGCTTGCTACAGGGTATCATAGCCGCGGTACTATCAACAGTTCTTGGCACCAAAGATCCGGAACAAGTGAATTCGATGGCCAAACAAGCTGGCGAGGTAAAACATCATAACATTCATCTACACCAAACAATTAAAGTATCTTAATTAAAAAAACAATTTAAATTATTTAAAAATTAAATTACTTTTTAACTTAATATTAACAACTAAACTTATTGCACAACATACATACTTGCTTAATGGTCCTTTGTAAATTTTACCGTAAAGTATTATTTAATCAAAACTACAATAATTTTTAATTACTTAATAGTTGTTTTTGTTGTTTATGTTTTGATTTTGAGCCTGTTGCTTGATTTTCTTTATCCACAGTTTATCAATATTGTTATGAACCTTTTGGATGCTCTGAAGACCTCCTTCTCTCATCGTTCGCTGGCCGCTCGTTCAATTGGTAAACGCGATTCGATGAGTGATGCTACAGTTGCTGGTATTTCAATGCTTAAAGGATACGTGAGGACTTATCGTAATGCCGATGACAAGTGCATGCAGAAGTACATGTGCGAGGCGAATACAGAGTGTGTTAAGGAAATCGGTGGCACTAGCATCTTCTGTCAATTGGGAACGTATGTCCTTGTATTGAGTGCCCACAGGCAAATCCATACTTATTGATTTTCTTCCTTTCAGTTACGCAACAAGTCTAATTCTTGAACGAACAAGTGACAGTCAATTTGAAAACTTATACGATGCTGGCAGACGTGGAAGATCTGGCATGGATTGCAGTCAACTATTCCTAGAATGTAATGAAGTCTAACCGAAAGTGGTGCAAGGATTCGATTATAAATTCATTGATCAAATTTTTTTCGACTGGGGTAACATTCGACGGATGATTGGTGAGGGCCATTTTTGCGGTTTGGTCGGCCGATCATGTGCTCATAGTGTTTGCACTTAGGTTAAGCGCAGTTTGTTAGGACTTAGATAAAATATTTTGTATTTAAATTAAACTATTATTTATTTAATTTATTGAATATTCGAAGTAACTCAGAATATATTGACGAAACGGGTAGATGATTACGAAGTAGCGAAATAAAAACAAAAACGAAGAATTAAAAGACAGAAATGTGTGCGTATTAATGGTGCTACACGGGCAGTCGACTAAGAAGTAGTGGGAAAATTGGGCTTATAAAGGTGCGACTCCTCTTGATGTTCACATGAATAGTTACGCCAGCAATGCGGATTGGTCCTTGGTAATTTCTTCATTGAGCATTTTATCTAATACACGAGATGGATTTTAATTATGGTAAACTTATGGCTCAGTGGATAGTGTATTGGATGCTGAACGTAAGGCCTCGGGTTCAAATCCAGGAAAAAATTCTGTATTGATAAGTCTTAATTTTCAGATAGCTGACTGTTGGTTAGCAAGTGTTCTGCCGTGCCTGGCTTAGAGATAACAGTCTAGCTAATTTCAATCCTTTATTGTTGGTTCCTCAGCATGACAAAATGATGCAATCTGCCTTTGTTTCCTCGGCTTTTCTAAAGGCTTTCTTCAGTTGTTTTTTTTTTAAATCCTTTGATAAAATCAATTAATATAGCAAACAACTTTGATTGTATTCTGGATTTAATGAAAGTAGTCACAGATTTACTGTAGGTTATATATGGAACAGAAAACAAAAAGTTGTGTGACTGAATTTCGCAACTTTTGGTCTTTTCGACAGCAGTCCTGCAAGGGCCTGTATTCGAAAGCCAACATACCAAAGGTAAAAAGTATGTTAAACCTATCCATAAATGTTCAACATGTTGATGATATATACGCATCAATGCATGGCTGAGGATCTCATTTGAAGAAACTCTTTTAGACATAACCAGGGCCTACTACAACTCTTTTACAGATGACTTGTTTTGTCTCCATTTATGTTAAGGCTTTCTTCTTTTGGCTGTTCCTCAGTTGCTGAAATAGCTTATTATGTGAAGAACTATCATAGAAGCGACCAGTGATGTCGATGTTGTCAGCGTATCCCAGCACCTGGAAATTCGCTTCTTACTGCGAAAAAAATGTATTCGAGTCGAAGAATCTTACCTCGG
Organism: Orthonevra nobilis; assembly: GCA_963555765.1. Classification (NCBI taxonomy): domain Eukaryota; kingdom Metazoa; phylum Arthropoda; class Insecta; order Diptera; family Syrphidae; genus Orthonevra; species Orthonevra nobilis. The sequence goes on along the minus strand of OY743227.1, from coordinate 76,936,467 downwards.
TCACTTATTATTCGAGAGGTATTCGAATGCCTTATGAGTTCAGGAAAAGTTACGTATTTCCTGGTCCAAGAATGAAACTGTTACAATTACATACCACAAAGATCGCTGAGTTCATAATTAAATGACCTTCTGGTGGCCAATGCAGAATTTTATGGTGCAAATTATCACATGATCATTGACATCTTCAGACAACTCATCTCGAGAAAATTTTGCACAATCATGATCAAATAAAATATTGTACAAACCCCATAACTGAGGCAATGTCAATCAAGGTTACTGCGATAACGAGGGAGGCCTTCAGCCAACAAACCGTACACTCTTGACCACACAAATTTTACGATCGAAATGCTTCTTGATTTGAAATTAATAAGTTCCACTCTTTAAAACAACGAATTGGAATCAACATACACTGATGCGCCATCAACATGAGAACTATACAGACCAACTAGATGCTAAGTGTTATAAGTTGCTCATTTCAGAAATCCCGAAATCCTATAATCCATCCTTACGAATTATGAGGAAAACTTAAAATAACAAAAACATTTAACTTGAAAGCAACTTGTCTGCACTTGCTACCTCATTCCAAATTGTTGAGTTGCAAGTTTCCTCCCGAAAGACAGCGTATTTGCCATTAAAAACAGATGAAAAAAAGACACTACGAATAAAAAAATACTTTTCGAGTTTAAACTTAAACCATCCTTCGAGCTAACTCTCAGTTGTTTAAGCAACCTGAAAAAATAATCCTTGAAAAGTTGCGAAAAATTTAACCAACTCACCCCACACCCTTGACCGAGGTGGTACTGCTAACGAACTCACGAGATAAATTTCCGAGCACCGGTAAAGTTTTTCTATCAAAAAAAAAAATATATATATACTATAAATGGTCGAGTTTTACTGTGCAACTCGGATGAGTGTAGTATACTCGTATTTTTTTCTTGTTCATGAAGCGCGCGAAAACTAATTTTCCTGCGGTTAGCCACCACTCATTGTGTGCATGGCAGCACCCTTGAATTTATGTGAAAATTATAACTACCATTCTCGGGGTGGTTTGTGAGATTATTGTTGGTAATTCAAGGTATCCATTTGCTGTGCTGTCAGAGGTGTACTACAGGTGGAACACCTTCATCAGTATGATTTTACCTTTTTTTTATGAGGCGAAAACGACATCAGTTGTGTTTTGATATAAGAGTACACACTTTGCTGAATGATGACACATTGCGGTGTTTGATGCTGTAGCTAAGTTATTAGCTTAAGCAGCTTAAAATGATTGAATTGTTAATTTCTATCATAATATCTACAGGGCCGGCCTTTAGAATGCGTTCGTATTTTAATAAGAAAAAAATGCATTACTCTTTGTTTACTTGGAGAAACTTATCAGTCCGGCAAGTCGACAATAGACTAAATTTTCGTACTTTCGGTACTCACCTCCCAATATGAAAGCATTCATCACACTAAACAATGTGAATTGATGGTTACATTTGGAATGAAGTGATAGTGTGCAATTTGGGCCAACACTCTCCGAGTTGTTTCAGACTTGCACCCAATTGTGGTAAAAAAAATGCGCTTTGTCAACCTTATTCTCTCTTTTTTCGGTCTGCCTTAGGGTTGTGATATGAATATTCAGTTAAATATATTTTTCCACTTTCTTCACCATTTGGTTATGAGTCTTATATTTTTCGCAAATATCGAATTGTTACACCAACTGTATAATAAATCAAGTATTGTCCAAATTCTTAATTTCTGGTCATGACAAAATCGGTTGCCTCAGTAGTTCCTTCATTGACTGTTACTTTACTTCTACTTTCGTAGTTAATGAAAAATGGATCATCAATGTCACAGCTTCAAGAGTGCCAGCAAATAGTCAAACGTTCAGGACGCTATAAGCAAAATTCTCATCAGGCTTGTGCGGCTGATGTCTACTTGAACATTATTGGCGCGTTAAGGCTTCCTTGTAATATTTGACAAAGTAATTCAAGCGTAAGTCGATTCGATTCAAATCACGAAAATAAAATACTGAATATACTGAATTTCTGTCAACTTTTTGACCGTATTGAAGATGTCAGTGTTAAAATAACACATTATTAAAAAGATACAAAGAGGTGGCCTACTCTAGATAAGAAGCATAAAAGAACGAGTTTATATGAAAATAAAACAAGAATTTCCTGCTGGAAAGTTAACAAGTATAAAACGTTCCCAAAATCGTTTATTTCGATTAGGGGAAAAGCCCGATTTAGTTATAAGCTATGGTGAGACCGAAGAACCAATCTTACTTAGGATGCGGAAGGGGACATTTTAAAGAATTATCAATTCTGAACACCCGAAATAGGAGCAGAAGACTCAACGAAACGCCAAATCAGAAGCACAAGAATATTAAATCTGTTAGTGAAAGAGATCGATTGTTGAAGTTCCAGTAGTTCAACCATTCGCACGGAAAAAGATGTCTGTGGCTATAAAAGAGAAAAGTTTTTGGCGACTCATGTACGAAAAGGTTTTTTTTTTTCTCATATTAATAAAATGTGTACAAATTTAAAGTTCTTGCTAAAATATTTCTAATTGCCAATAAAAAAAGAAGGAAATAATTTAAGTCAAAAATTCTGTTTTTTTTTTTGGGGACAATTTCAATTTGGGGAACAGGGTACTGGTAACTTTCAACTGGTCGAACGTTTTATGGATACACGCGTTAAATTTTGTAGTTTTTGAACAAAAGTGAGGTGCTTCTGGTTGCTGTAACAGTCGACCATGGCAGTGTGTTTTGTTATTGGTCTAGGGATGCTTCGCCGGTATCGAGGACCCTTTCCGATGAAGTTATTAATAGGGATAAGATGAGAGGACAAATGGATAATTTCTAGTCCATTGTTTTGCATTAATGCCAGATAATGATCTGAAACATTCTTCCAAGCTTTAGCTTTTGTTCGTGGATAAAAACGAATAAAAGGCAACACTACAAAAAATATGAATAAGACTGCCCAATGATAAATCTTTATCTTTATCTTTATTGTAGCTAAATACAAACAGAGTAAATTTTAAGATTAGGCGAACTCTTTTTAAACACCCGAGTGTTTTTCTTTCATTCCCGCTTTACCAAATGCGCAACTCCATTCAAGAACGTTTGTTTAAGAAACGTACAAAGATCTTAGCAGTTTGTTGAAAGTTTTATGAAAAAATAATCCCATTTAAATTGTCCACAAAAAATTTCAATGCCCCATTAAATTAACGACAAAGAACAATAAAAGTACCAAAACTTATTGATGCAAATCTCAAAGTGAAAAGGCATACAAAAAAAATAAATAAATGACACCTATTACCTACCTTTGCATATTCCAACCCAAATTAATTCCATTAGGCAAATCATTTCCACCTCCCAGCAGCCAAACAATCCACCACGCACCATCAACTCTGTCTGAAAAAATGAAGAAAAACTGCTGGGAAATAAAAATAATTCAGAGTCAGCCATGGTGCCATGAAAAACTGCATAAATTTAAATGAAATTAACAGCTCAACCTTGCGACCAAACCCTTCGAAGCCACGGCAATGCAAATTGGCAAAACTGTCGCATAATTAATTTTAATTAGTTTTTGAATTTCACAAAATCTGCCCGCACTCCCTACTGACAAGGTGCGCAGCAGCCCCACCAGGCTCTAATGCCAATCGTGGAAGCTCCTCACAACGCAAGTCCCATCATTAGCACTCTGCTCCTTTGGGGTCTTGGGTCAGCTCAATGTGGAAAATCGGTCCAACTAATTTTGCAAAAAAAGGAAAAAAATACTTTTACACGTACGCGCCAAGGGACCATGAGTGCATACCTACACATACCTACGCTAATAATGCTTTGTAGCTCCTACCACCCTCAAGTCCTCCAACGCAAACCCCATCCTCCATCGTGCAATAAATTCTATTATCTCCCGGTGAACAACCGTTTTGTTAAAACAAAATAATGAGGACGCAAAACAGTGACAAATCTCAAAATTTATTCCTTCTTGTTAAAATTGAAACAAAACGATTTTGTTGTTGCTGGATGCTTCATCCTGCGTGTACAGGGTTGGTGCGATTATTGGTGGGCGACGATTTATCACGAGGCAAAGAAAGCCCTTAGAGCGGCACCTATCGGGCTGAACAGCCCGTCGCCTTGCCTATGTGACATTCGATCGATAATGGAAGCCTTTTAGTCATGTCATTGCCAGATGTATCACATTTTATGAGTTACGATACGGAGCATATCGAATCCTTTTTTGTAGGCTGAAATAAATAAATGCCCGACAAAATTGGTCGAAACGAGTTGCTGCAGGGGGTATAAAACTATGTAGGGAAGCAACAAGTCTTGCGATGGTGCCGCTTAACGAATCACAGATGCCGGAGGCTCTTCACCAGAAGCTGATAACGAGAGAGGATTCTGATTTGCTCTTACACAAATATTTTTGTCTGATGGTCCTTTTTTGTGGGGGGAAAGGAATCAGTCGATTAGAGACGATACGTTTAAGATAACCTATTTGCAGTTAGTTTCACTTTTTGGACTTGTGATTTGATTAGGGTTGTGGGAGAAGTTCGATCGCCCAGGGGCAGGTTGTTGTTTTCTTGATGAGAACGATTTGATAGAAGACATCTTATATTTCACAAAAGGACCTTCTTGAGTAATTCGTCTAAGGAAATTCATTGCAGGCGATAACAGTAAGATGGGCAGTCAAATGACATTTTGTAAGCAATAGGGTTGGACAAATGAGATCACCTTGGGTCATAAATTGAGTGACCATTCAGTTTTGACACAGAGGGATAAGCTCCATGTTTATAGTTTCTGCCTTCTAATGTGTAAACAAGTGACGCAAAGAAGTGTGAGACTTTGAATGAGTTATGTTTTAAGAATATTCATGAATCAGTCTTAATCTTAAATCTTAACTACGAATTTGATTGAAGTTTGGAACTGAGTTCACAATAGCCCTTGGGATTGGATATTATGCCTTAATAGTTTTATTTATTTGAAAAAATTAGCATTCAAAAGTTTTATCTTCTTGATGGATAAAAGTCGAAGAAAAATCATGAAAACTAAAAAGTGCGTAGTAATATGGACAGAGACCGATTTCAACCAATTTAACGAACTGGTAAAAGCTCCAAAAACTACACAGAACACTTCATCAATACAAAACTTGAACTCACCCATAAGACGATCAGATTAGCACTTTTGTATTGGCAGGACAAACAAAGTAGCACGAATTGATTTAGATCACGTAACCAGTGGAATATATTATATAAGGCTTTGCTTGTTAAAATGTGGGCTCCCCGTACAGAGAAATCATTTAGAAGACCGTCAGATCTTGAGGTTAAAAAGCAAATTTTGATATTTTAGCATGGGACCGTATAAGCGCCACTGATTCAACTCGCACCACTGTCTTCACAAGTTTCACTGCTTCGAATGCAACTCGGTTTCTTGCACCAACACTGCCATCACTTCAAGGTCCTCAAACTTGATGAGTACATAAAGGCTTAAATGAACTTGATCAGAACACATTTATGTGCATAACAAAACAAAATTTTCCGTTGACATTTGGAGAGTCTGTAGCAATTGCTTAAGCGACTGTCTTTTAATTCGATCAATCGATAGGTTCTAGGATCCAATAACAGAGTTAGTCCTGCAATTTTATCTGGCTATCGGGTCCAGTCACCATTCGCTGCTGCAGCAGCAATAGTGGTCTGTCCAAGTGAGGCATTTGAGGCATTTGATTTAAGCAATTAGAATTTTTTTGTATTCTAAATAAATTAAAGATTGATGTAGGTCTTGTAACTGAAACATGGCTAAGCGCAAATATCAATTTTTTGAACCCAGAATACAAATGTTATCGCTTGGATAGGGAAGAGGGAAAAGGCGGTAGTGTTGCATTGGTAATTTAACGATCGATACAACATAAAATAATTCCTTCAATTCAATGAAGTTGATTGAAAGTATTGGAATTGAGATACCTCTTTTCAATGGTAGTGCTGTTAAAATATTCAGTGCTTACTTCCCGGGTTGATCACCTACGCCGCAAAAACGTGTTGACTTTCGAAATGACATTAGAAAACTTTTCAGCATCAACGATTTATTATTAATAGGTTCTGATCTGAACTGCAGGCATAGGTCGGGGGCTTGCGCGAGGACTAATGCATGGGGTAATATCCTCGCAGACTTAAGAACTAGTCGTCCGTTTGTCATCCTTTATTCCTCTCAACCCACCTATATTCCGTTAAATTCTAGGATAAACCAATCAATCCTTGATTTTTATTTGACGAATATGTCTGACCTCTTTACTTCTCTAACTACTCTTAACGAGCTAAGTTCAGATTATCTGCCCGTATTATGCAGTCTCCGTCTTCCTCCAGTCCGTTTAATACACACGGTTTTTGTTTAAATCCATGGAAATTGGTGTAGGTTCAAAAATTCAGTGCGGTATAAACACCTTAACGCTCCAGTATTTGGTGAAGTTTATCAAGTTTGAATTGATCAGAGTGTAAACTTCTAGACCTCTGCTATTTTGGAGAGCGTACGTACTTCCCTCCCTAAGAGATTTATAAGACAAGATAGAGAACGTCCTGTCCCTCATTTTATCGTGGTGGATGAGGACCAGAGACATCATTTTCTTTACAGATTGTTAAGACCCTACCCCTAAAGAATAGTCTCACTCTTTATAGAAATAATGTTTGGAATCAAAAGTTGCAAAAAAGGGTATGAAACCATTTTGGAATATTGTCAAAGTAATTAAGAAGAAAACTAACTATATTTCCGCGTTTAAGAATGGGGACATCAGCATGGTGTCGAACATGGAATAGGAAAATGCCGTGGCAAATTAATTCTATGGAAACAATTCTGCCAATGGTAACATTAGTCCTGCGAACAATATTCATGATTCTGTAGAGCTATCTGTGAATCTTCTAAGTGCACTATGCACTAGTCCCAGGAAGTGATGTGAACTTAGTTTCATTAAGCGAACTGCAAGTTATCATAGTCATCCAGTAAAACAGAGAACCAGGCTTTGATGGAATTAAAAACGTTTATTTGAAAAAAACTCCCTTATGAAGGCATTAAGTATTTGCTGAAGTTGTTTAACGAATGCCTGGAGTCGGGTTACTTCCGTAATAAATGGTAAGAAGTTCGGAGCCATAAGATAATGCTTTGAAAAAGCAATAAAAAACCGACTTTTGACATTCATTGACGACAATAACATCCTACCAAATGAACAATTTAGTTACAGGGCCTATCACCAGGTACACCGTCTTACAATTGATGATGAACCAACCTTACAACTTTGTAGTACATAAACTTATTTTAAATAAAATACTGTGAATCAAACGAATGCAAATAAATCGATATTAAATTGTTCGTCCATTTTCGGACACAACCCGTGCATCCAACGACCGCAAAACACACCCGAGCAAACCGCTACAGACTTTTTCAATTCAAATCCTTCTGCTCGCTTTGTTCATTAAGTGCATTATAAGAAGAGTCAACATCCCTTATAAGGAAAAAAACTTGACATTTGCAGACCTTAAATTGAAAAAAAAACAAAAGAATTAATTGAATTGAATTGAATTGACAAATAGACGAGTGAACCGTACCGAAAGAAATAATAGGAATGCAAATTATAAAAAGGTACAAAGCTTGTATAGGCAGCATACTTGCTTACAGAAATCCAAAAATAAATTGTTCTTTCATAGCCCTTTTCAGGATGGCTGGTTTAAATTTACTCCCAACATTAAGAATTAATGTCCGTTGTCATTAAGTAAGAAGCCTTTAACTTTTTATGAAACAGCATGTGATATGTCACTGGCTTTTGACATCATTCTCAAATTAATATCAAGGACATAGCGCGCATGCTACATTAAAAGATTAACATTTTGCCAAACACGGTCCTCAAGCTGTCTTTTTTTTCAAAGAGGAAAAAACGGGTTTCTCTTCCTCTAGGTAACCTACATCAGAAGTGGAACATCCTTATATCAAGCCCAAGAAAAACAGACCTCGTCTCCCGTGCAAAGGACACCCGATTCTGTACAAATAAATTTTGGTGTCAGGCGCACACGTGCGTTTCCCTCTGTTCTGGTCTTAATTCATTTTGCAATAATGGAATGAAATGGTCTGGTCCTTGGGATTCTAAAATTAATAAAGATAACTTTCAGAGTCTGGCTCTGTCTCACCCAAAGATTGCAAAGGCAGACATCTGCATTCAAATTTCCCCCTTAGTCCAGGACTAATTTTACTTATCCATAGCCAGTGTACCTCATGCATCACCTCATCTTGTTCCTTATATTTTATCTGTTTTGCCCTTGGGCTGTGCTATTGTGGATAAAAGAGCCTGACTGCAAGTCAGTGCAGCGGCAGCTTTTGTTTGGGGTTTTTATTTCATTTACTGTTCATTTCTTTTGCTTCCCTGCATCCGCTTTTCTATTGTTTTTTTTTTTTTTGTTCGTTTGCCTTACACAGCTCGCCATTTGTGTACGTGGTTCTTATTCCATCTGTGACATGGAAGAGCTCCAGAGAAGCTGTTTCAAGCAGAGATTCCTCCAAAGAGGAAATGCAATTAAAAGTGCAGCAAATCATTCTTTCAGTGGGGGCTTTTGGACTCTACGTTTGGGACGTGTGCAGCTGTGAGAATGCACCACTGGTTGTGGAGTTTTGTGTCTTCTCGAATTGCTCTTACTCGTACCAGGCCAGCCAGAAGTTTCCTGTCTTGCATGGTTTTTTGAAATGAAGGAATTTCGCCCCCGTAAACCATTATCCGCATCTTTGCATTTCTTTAGAGCTTTTACGGAACTGTGGGGTCGAAATGGCAATAAAGTGTTTTCGAAAAGCCTTCGAATTGTAATGTTTATGGTTGCTATCGATTAGAAATGTGGTTGAAAAGCGTTAAGAGTTCCAAACTGCTGCAAATCTTGCGAATTGGCGGATTGGGGACTCCCTTCTGGAGAGAGGAGAGTTAATGTGAGTCTTATGTGTGTAGTTGGGTTGGTGAGGTACATTTCCATCTGCGGGTGAAAAACAGATGGGATTTTTCTTGTCTGTTTCATCGCTCTGAGGTTCTTCGGGGCATTGTTCTTGTTATCGCAAAATTCTGCACATCTCTTAGTCATCGAAAAGAAAGCAAAAAAATTACACCAAGTTGCGACAAAAAACAAAGTCATTTTCAACTTTCAACACCGTCAAGCAAAATTTGACGGTCCCGCTGACACGAGCTCTAGATAAGTAATAAGTGAATAATTTCAGGCAATCGCCGGCTACTATCAAAACAAAATGAAGGTAAATAAAGTACATACGTCCTTAATAGAAACAAGACCTTCGAGAGGATATAAAGTATTGAACATTGGCAAGGATTGTGATCATAACAGCGGTGTCAGTGGATAGAAAAGTTTATCTTCATTGTACCTTCTATCACACGCAATAGGAAGTGGTAAAACAAATATCAGAGGTGAGTGCCCCGTAGTAGAAAGAGAGCTTGCAGGAGTCGTTGATGATGCTCTTTTATAGACAAACTAATGAAGATTTTTAAGGGAAGCTTCCTTCTCTGACAAAAGGAAGCTTCCGTTTCAACATCAAAAGTTACGGGAAATCTTACAAAACAGATGAGTTTTGCAGAAGATTTGAATGAAGAAGAAAAACAACTTAAAAGGGCGCTAAGGAGGCAATATAACAACGTCGAGTCTTTATTAAACGAAAAATCCTGCGACTTTTACAAAGTAGGTTAAAAAATGTAAATATTATACAAAGCGATATCGAAGAAGATCATTCGAGTTTATTTTTGAATTTCAAAGCTGTTCCTTTAAGGCGTTACTATTACTTGTTAAATCATTCAGTACTACTCTTTAAGTAGCATTTCTACTATTGGAGGGAGCTTTTAAATATCCATGACATAATGTAGGTTATGCGAAGGGCTCGAAACTCCGATAAATAAGGCCCAGCTGGGAGACTGTTCCATCGAGAAATGGTATTATTTCACCACTGCTTTGGGTCTTTAGGGCAAATATAGCTCGTCATCGCATGATGTAATAATACTTCAGGGTAAGTTACTAAGGTCTCTAATAAACAAAATATTGGAACAGATTTTACCCAGGATCAGCAAATTAGCTAAAGAAAACTGAACTTCTCACTTATCTTCACAAGACAAAAATTAAATTTTGAATTTGATTTCAGACGTTCTTCGAAATTCGTTGGTTGGCATGCTACATGCCATTAACTGTAGGGTTTTTTCTCAATGAACTTACCTCTGCTTCATCTGTATGAATTCTATCTTACACATTGGATTGTAAATAATAGTTGAAAAGCGCACTGTTTAACGCAAAGCTGCAAATAACGTCATTTATTGAACGTTCTATAAGCACTTTAAGTTTATGTTCAGTTTGACATAAAATAATTCAAGCAGATTTAAGCCGCTCAATTGTAACTATAGTTCCCTTTCGAATAACAATTTTATTTTCATCTCGAAAAAGTTTTTATGGATAACTTTACACCGATTTTTCTTTATAGACCATAAAAACCCCTTAAGGAGCTCCTCTGTTGGGTGCCAATGTGCATGGCTCATGACAAGAAGATGTTTTGGGTTGTTTGGCTGGTGTGCTCCATTCCAATGGTTTATAGCTCGTCTGCGTTTCTAGGTCATCTTGCACTGGTTACCATGAAAAATGGTATTCACAGGGCGGTTGAATGGAGAGTAAATATTTTCAGAACTACTTCAATTTGCTTTGGCCAGAGTTTTAACTGTTTTGAGACAAGGGCTGTGTTTCATGATTGTGCTGTTCTGGGGTGCTCACAAAATGACTTCATTTTTACCAACCAAATGGGATGTTCAAAAAATGGAAAAAGATTATAACTTTACATAGTGCTCTTGAAGTGTGAACAATAATTTTGTCTGGCGTCTGGAAAGCTGAGGAGAGTAAAGTCTCATCTTCTTCGACTAAGAAGCCTGAAAGCAATTTTTGCTAAAGAACTTTGATCATAATATTCGGAAATGGTCTGTCAAACAATTGACAAACGGTTAAGATTTCTTCTGGTGAAATAAAATAAACCAATAATCTAACTGACGAAAAATGCTGCTTTGCATGTTTACCCTCCTCCAATTGAAAATTGTGGAGTTTTTAAAGAAATTTTAGAGCTTTTGGTCTCAAATATCATTTAATGGTTGTTTTTTTTTTTACAATGCACGACATTCTTTTTGTCAATTTACTGTATATGTAAATATCCAATGATTCTTGAGAACGTTTCGTAAGTAAGCATTGTTGTTCCTTCTGTCACACATAGCATCTGCATTGTCAATCACGCCTTAGCTGCGCTTAAAATCTTCTGAAACCTTACTACCTGCGCGATTTAAGGCCGAAATTCAACATTTGCCACGGGGCACTTTTCAATCTAAGCGGATTCGAAATAAAAAAAAAGTGATGTTCTGGAACACTGAGAGTTCACGAAGAGTCATTACGCACACTTTTACAGACTCTGCATTCTGCACCATTTACGATCAACGGGTTTTCAGTTCAGCAAGTGGTTCCAACAGGAGGGTGCAACCTCATGCATAGCTCGCGCGAATTCTCTCCACTTCCTCCCATATTTTCAGTTTCTCAACAGGTTGTCTTAAAAAACATGTAATAATAAGAATTCAAGACTTAAAACAGAAAATAAAATAAGCTGCCTCATGAACAAAGTTAAAATTCTAAGCTCAGAAGTTAAATAAAAGAACCACAAGTTTATACGTTTTGGAAAAGCCTTCCTTCAAAAAGTGACTACATTTTCAGCAATACCTCATCACGTCAATAGGGACAAAGCATTTTCGCTGGTACATGCCACCATACACGTCCCGAATAGGAAATTTTACTGACAGAACAGCTTAAAGAGATAATATTTGAATCGGATTTATGGACAACCGCTGCCACAATTGCTCGCACGTTACCACACGTAAACGTCACTGATCCGATCACCCTCTACACTTGCTGCCCGGGACAAAAACCACTAAAGCCAACCAAATGCAAATGCCGCAGCAGAACGGATTTCCATACAGATACGGATTCCATTGCGAAAATTTAGGTTAATGCCACTCAGTATCATAATTTTCAAATTTCATCCCTTTTGTTGCACTGCAAAGGGTGCACCACCAAATCACAAAATAAAAAATAAATAGAAAAATTAACGCTTTGTAATAATCCATTATTATACACAAAAGAAAAAATTACATCAATAAAAACAAAGATTATCTCTATAATGAATCGGTACCCGCTCCAAATTGGTGTGCCCATGCCCTTTCGATACGCCAAATCCAACAACAAAAAACACAGATTCAGAATAGAAAATATAAATATAATATTTATAATTTATTTAAAATTGGCTTCGCGATTATAAAACCGATTTGTTCAACAATGCCAGGACTGATATGGCCCTCGGATGGACATCGAACGCGCTTAATGATGCCTCTGCAGCAGCCGCCCATGAATGGTAGCAATATTTTATAATTAATTGATTTCCCTCCGCATTACATGGCAATAATAGTGAAAGCAAATTATTTCATTATCTCGTATTATATTTCCAATAAAACATTTTTATGCATATTTGTTTTGTGGAATTGGAATGCGCACCATGTTGTGAATTTTTTTTTATTCTTCTGTGTTATTAAAAACACAATATGCGTTTCGGATTTTATTGGAATTGAAAAAAAAGTGATGAGCAGGGTTGGCGGCGGGCGGTAAAAAATAATTTGTAAATCCACTGGTTGTTGGAAAGTTAGTATAAGCAGGGGCTTATTGTTTTAATAACCATTCCTTGCATCATAAGGTTTCCTATAAACTATTAATTGAATCGGAAAATGAATTAACACCACATTTGTTCCAGTAGGTTTATTATTTTAAAAATATTGTAGGTATTTTTAGGAATCCCCGTAAATAGAGTTTAAATACTTTGAATTGCCACTTGAGGAATTCCTCTGAGTCGGAATTATTGAGTTGGTAAAACATGATTGAAGTGGGATTTATTTTCAATAGTTAAGCTCACTTCATTCTTCATCGAAATAAGTATGTTGGGAACAATTGTGAAATTCTTTTGAATAATCGATATTTAAGAACATGAATGCATAGTTAATGTAAACAATATCTACGGATTTTAAATGCTCGTCAAATCATTTTTTCAGTTAAGATCGATTTCTATGCGGATAGATTTGGAAAAAATGTCATTTTTTATTTCAAAATTGTAAATGAGATAACGGCAGGTCGTACTCATGCTCATGGTCGAAGCCACTTCTTGGTTCAATTGAGTTCCTCCTGATATGCAAGATAACCGGAAACCTGCATGAGGACAATCAACATCGCATAGACGGCAGTGCAAAGATACTATAGATGATATCTGCCAACAAACTTAACGATTAAGGAAGAAGCGATGAACTCGGGTTTCTTAGAACCAAAAACAAAGTGGCGAATAATTTTACTAACAGGTGTAATTCTCATTTCACGCTATGTTCAAGAGGGCAGAATACCTTGACGTCGACTGGGCCGATGTTGCTAAGAGTCTCTCGAAATTGCACCACATGAATGAATAATTTTTTAAAACTGTTTATCTGGAGGGCATTTCTGTAGCAGTATCATTTGTATACGTAAAAATAAAAATTGTGACGTTTTGTTCATGGACCACTTTATTAAATCGAAAGCTCCCTTTTTTGAGCATGCAACTAGCATTGTTTTTAAAGGAAGCCATTTAGTTTAACCCCTTTGCAATGGTTGGTCTACTTAAGCACTGCATCCTCTAATCCTTAGACCAAAATCGGTTTATTGACATTTTCAAAAGAAAATAATTAAAAACCTTTTTATATCCATTCATTCATATTTTCTTCTTCCTGTACGGAGAGCACCAAGTTTTTGTTATTTCCAAGGAATCTAATGGACACCACTAAGCTATTGTTTTTTCAACCCCTTGGAGATGAAAAGAATAATGGAAATCATCAGTATATAATAAACTATGATCATATAAATATAATATCATTAAATAAAAAAAGCAAGGGTCCCAAATGGCTACCGTGTGGAACTCCAGTTGGTATAAAGTTAGACTCTGCTAAAATTTCATCAATCTTACAATTTGCATCCAGCGTGATTTTATGCCATTTAATTAGCTCTCAAATAAAAACTTTAATATGATTTTTGTCAAAAGTCTTCCTAAAATTTGTTTAAATAATAGCAAAATAAGATTAGAAGACAGTGTAGGATTAGTGGTAGAAAAACAAACAGCTTTACAAGAAAATAAACTTCTTTATAAACATTTCAATCGCACAACTCTTTTATCGTCTGAACCCTATAAAATAAGATTCTGAGGAATAGAAAGATTTATGAAAATTAGAAAATATGCTTGGAAAACCGAATGATTTTCGTTAAGAGTTTATAGAGCAATCAGAAGCCATGCAATGACTAAGAGATCTTAATTGAGCAAATAAAATATTGACGTGATATAATCATCGATGAGGATGTCAAGCGCTGCAGATAAATACTTTTTTCTCACGTTTCTGGGCCCAACCTTAAATACGTAAATATGCATTTTGTAAAAAAGTCTCACGCAAAAAAATTAAATGAATGAGAATGTTTGTAAGAATTGCACAAAATTATCCTATAAAGCTTCTATATCCGAAGTCTCTGAGCTGGCGGTCATTTTTTTCGTTTTTTTTTACAAATTTATCAATGCCTATTGCACTACACATATGTTAATATCAAGGCCCTTTTCTTTCCATTGGTAGAGAATAACCATTTCTCTTGTTAAGTTTTTTAAACTTTTTTCGGTCCTTATCGTCACCCTCGTGGCCGTTGCCTGATTCGTGCTTCAATTTTGAAGCATCTCGTCCATTAAAAACATTGTTTATGTGCAATGCTGACAAGGGACATTGATTGTTTTCATGAGTAGCTTTCCCAATGAACTCAGTGCAACTTTATGTGTTTTCGAATGAAATTTAACAATAAAAATCATTGGAAAATGTGCGAGAAACGTGTTCGTCTATGCGGTACTGGTCGGGCACGTGTTTTTCGTATAAATTTTCCAAAAATGTCAAATAAATTAAATTTCGTTTAATTACTGGTGACATCTGGCGGTGCTCCAGTGTCGCTGTCATCGCTCTCGACTGATGGCTGACGCAAGGGTGTATACGAGTTCGTGTATTTTGGACGCCCCCTCCAAGCACCAGCGAGCTTTATCGAGGGACTTTTTATTGTGCGTGTTTATTTTTTATGTTTAAATACGGTCATTTATTTTTTTTTTTGTCCATTAATGCCTCTTGCATGAGTGGAGTCAAATTTGATTAGGCTGAACGGAATGAACACGTGATATTAATTGAAATTAGCGAAATAAATTAATTGAGAAAGTACGCAGTGATTCGAACATGAAAATCGTGTATACGTTCATTCAATAACTCTCTGAATGACAACTATAGAATGTACAATTGTGTAGAGGTTATATTTCCATTTGCTCTTCTAATTTATATGGTAATAAAATTAAATAATCATAACATTTTGTTTACGTAGGGCTTTGTTGTATAAAACTCCCCAACAAGCGATTAGTTCAGCGAAAAAAAAAATGATTTATGATTTCCAATGCAAAATTATACTTTAGGGAACCTGCACACTCTGTCAATCATGGAAACCTCTAAAATTTCTTTTACCCATACCCAATTAAAATTCAGTAAAACTACTCCGGGGAGTTTTGTTATTTCTTTTATGATTTGTCACGACCACTCTTATGGAACCCCTTATTTTGGCGCTTATTGTGGAAAACTCAACTCACAGCTACTTTCCGCTTTGATGGCCAAATAAATTAACATGATCAAGAGTTGTTGCCCGAACTCGACCTTTATTCACATAAGACCGGCAGGAAAAACAATAAACCTTGAGTTTTAGAAAAGAGTAGATAAAGTCTAAGAACGATTACTTTGAGACTTTAAAAACAACCCATATAAAAGCCTTGATAAGAAGCAAAACTCTTCTGTCTTGCTAGTTGATTTTAAGAAATCGTTTGCACCCTGAACTACAAACAGATTTGAAAGCAGCTTAAAAAGTGGAGAATGAAGTTATATCTAAAGCTTGAAAACTATCTGAGCAATAGAACTTTCGAAATAAAAAAAAAAGGAAAAAGCGGTAACAAAGAAAAATAAGATCCGATGACCTTTTTGTAGTGCTAACATATATTGAACAATTTGAAGTGTATGGAACAACAAGACAGTACAGGAAAGCCCTTTGTAAGGTTCGCTCTACTTTTGATCATCGTTTAGCATTATGCATGGTGAATTTAATTGTCAATTTTGAAAGTCTCGGAAAGGTTGGTTGTGTGAAGACTTTTCTTCGTATAATCCGGCAAATTCAGCAAAAAAAATATCGATGCAATAGTTTCTAATAAATGGAGTAGTTCAGTTTTCTTCATTATAAGGCGGGAACGTCTTCATTTGAAGTTTTTTTTTATTCACACCTCCTAACGAGAGACGTCTTCACTTGTTTTGTGGTTGTAAAGAGCACAAACATCGTTCTTTGAAGCATGCACGAAGTACGATTGAGATGAAATCCAGTTCTCTTCTTAATCTACTTAAATGACTCCCGCATTAATAATTCACTGTTATTTAATTCCTCGTGCAAAGTATTTTCCAAGTTTATTTCGTTTACTAAGCTAAAGTGGAAGACGAGGGCTTGACTGTTATAAGAATAACAGGTCGTGTAGTCTTACAACTGTGGTAACCCTTTTTCCAAGCTCACCATGTAGTTTAAAGCGAGGCTTAGAATTTTCTTAAGTAAGCATGTTTCGACCGCCACAAAATGCTGTACCTCCTTATTTACTAGGAACCTTTCACACAATATTCTTTTTCTGATTTTTTCCTCGGTTCATTCCTTGCAACAACTGCTTCTGTAACGAATTTAGATTATTTAATTGGAATTGTAAGTTGGCTTGCTTTCTAGACTTTCACATACGTTTAAAGTTCGTTTATTTAAATCGACCACACAAGCATTCAGTAAAAACATTTCAGCTCTACATTTTTTTTGCCTTCGCTGACACCATCCTAAATCGATAAAGAATTCACTCGTGCGAACTAATTTAGCAGAACGTTTCAATTCATCTGTGAAGCTTAAATTCAATTTTCTGAACTGTGAAAAACTGTGTTTCGAAAACAAAAAGTTGAAATCCGAAATATTTGAGCAAAAAAGTCATCACAGTTACACGTGTTCGTATAAAAGTATTTTTATGCAAAACCTTTACGTAAATTGTATGAACTTTCAATTTATCTCCGTTTAGTATATGGCCACAGACAGTCGGTGACATTTTTGCATTCCAAATTGACCAGAACATACTGGTTTATGTATATGAGTAGGAATCCACTCATGACTGCGGGATGAAAATGTCGCTAAAAAAAAAGAGTCTATCTTGAGCATGGCCACTAACCCAATATGTGAGCAATGCGAAATTATTCGCATTGTGGCATCAAAAAGTATCTGCCTTTTTGTAACTGCAGACACGTGTGCCTTTCAAACACACTCCCATAAGGCAGGTCCTGTGGTCGACACAGGTGTAGGAAATGCTAAAACAAAGATTTGCATAGAAATTGATTTAATCACCGTCCAGAGACCGACCATGCCATTTAATTCAATTCGATATGGAAATGGAAAAATGCGTAACGGTCGGTGGACTTAAAGGGAAATTCTAAATGAGGCAAATACAAAAATGGCGGCAACGCTGCTTTTGAACAAACGAATGAATTATTATTTTGCAGCCAAATTTTTCTGCCCCATTCAAGCAGAATTGAATACACTCAATCTCAAACTCAATCTTTCAAACTTGTTCCGATTGAATACACCCAATCTAAATCTCAATCTCAGTCTCAGTCTCAATCTCAATCTCAATCTCAATCTCAATCTCAATCTTAATCTCAATCTCAAACTCAATCTTTCAAATTTTTTCCGATTTCATGCGTGAGATAAGAAATTGGCAATTTCAAAATTTTAAAATAATCTGAATGCAAGAAACTATAGGGTGGGCCCCACCAGATGGTTTCTTTCTTTATTGTAAGAAATGAAGGGTGGACATACTGACTGATAACCGAACACATACCTCCATCCATGCTGTGCGGTCAACGAGAATCAGCTATGCTATTTCGAAGCTCAACTAAACAAGCTAAGTTTCCAATTTCGGGAAGTTAACAGTTCCATTTCAGAATCCAAGATCGTTCGAAGTTCATTTGGTTTGCTTCCTGTTCAGGAATGCAGCTTCAATAAAGCGAGATGATAGTCAAGTTCTTCTGGCCTCAAATTGCCTCTTTCAACTTTAAAGAAATGTCCCATCAAAATGACGGCTCAACCTGCCACACAGAGAACGAAACTACGGTATTATTGGAGCTGAAAATAAAAGGAAAAATTCAATTGATATGACGTCATTCCATTTCCGTCCGTTTGTCCGATATATATTCTCAAAATCCACATACTATACATATTTTGTTTCTTGGTGATGCTACAGTATGGGGTGAACCTGGGTGACGAGATGCGAAAAGTAGCCCACGAGAACCTGTTGAAGATCAAGCAGAAAACAAAACGACATATGATCAAACCAATATAACATATGTGACAACGAAATAAACTGGTCGCCAATGAGTGGCGGAGTTAACGAGGAGTTGGAACACCTCAATAGGGTCATATGAGAGTCAGGGTCGAGTCACATTTCACCATACAAAGCCACCCTCACAACGATGGCACACGTTCAAACGTAGTAGTCTATTCGAGTAAGCGGTTCAATCAATTGCAATGTAGTCGTATTTTCAAAATCGCGGTTTGTGTAGATTGTGCGTAGATGGCTCTGCTGTGAAGGCATAACACTGACACAAGGATGTTTAAGCTTAATCTTCCAAACTTTCAAAGTTCATAGATCATAACTAATGTCGAATAAAATCCTGCGAATTAGGTTAAGGCAAATAGGTCGATATCAAAATCCTCCGTCCCATTTCGGTCTCCACCCACGGAAGTGAGTTGAAACCAATTACACCTGAGTTTCTCAAACCACTACACAATCTTTCATTCTTCTCCTAATTCTTCCGCTCGCTCTCTGCTACACGCATTATAAGAGTCTTAATATCCTCTTGAAGAGCGAGCAAATAATTAAAAATTAAAAAAAAAAAAAAACAGTTTAAAGAAAGAACGAAAGAATGCAAGACAAGCCAAAGACTTCAAGTGAATGTTGGGTAATTAGAATAAGTCTTATCTCTTTATGAATCTCAAAACACAATCAATAAAACTAAATTCTTTTCAGAATGGTTGTTAAAATGATGACATTTTCTTACAACTCTGCATTCTGGCTACCTCGGTTGAGCACATCAAATCTTGTTGTACGACAAAATTCAGTTAGGACTCCTTTCAAGAACGTTTGTATGAATGAATGTCAATCCTTTTCTGTGATGGCAAACAGCTAGCAGTGATCGAAAAGTCAAAGAACTCATTGGTTTCCAGCAGAGCCGAAAAGCCTCAATTTATTTAGCTTGTTCTCTTGATTTCAAATTGAAGACCGAAATTAAAATCTTCCTAGCAGAAATGGACAACAAACAAAGTCGATTCATTTCAATGTACTCTTTATCCCTGTTCCTGTTTGACATCCACTGGGTAAACACATTTCATTTCTTTCTTAAATCTCCTTACTTGCAGCCGTATATGTGACCACTATTTGGTATGTAAGTGTATAACACTCTGATACTTCACTGTCTTGACTTGATTTTATTTGCTGTTTTATCCTGAAGGAAGTTGCCCCCACGCTGGCTGTGCCGGCCAGCCGGCGAACTGCGCCAACATTGAGACAGCTTCCTCCTTTCAATTGCCTTTAGAAAGTTTCAACAAAATCGAATGTAATTTGAAAACTTTCTCCTTTCAATTGGTTGCATGTTGGCATTGCCTGCCTTCTTGAATGACTCGCAGTGGTAGTGGCAGTGGCAGTGGCAGTGGCACATCCACTAATACAGCAATAAGAACAACAAGGATAACAACAAACAGTAGGTGGTAGAGTAGTAGAGTAACAATAAGGAAGGAAGCGGATGCCACTCTCTGTTGAAACTGTGTTGTTTGAGGATTTCTTGAGTCTTCGCAAAGAAACTTATTGGCCACCTTAATCCATAGAATGCACTCAATCTCTCGGTGTATCTATGTACACTGTTTCTGTATCTATCTTTCTATCTATCTAACTATCGGTGGCACCGATGAGACTGTATGAGACTACTTTGCCTCAGCAAATTGATGTTGGGTCTTGGACTTTATTGAGTGCACTTGTCGAATGGCGTAGAAGAATAAGACTACGAAAGGATTTTCTCGATAAGACTACCGCCATCGGGCAAAAACTATTCTTGGATTACAGTTGCAGTTCAGTACACTTACTGACACAAATGCATTTATTCAGACGGTTAGAGGTGTAGGTGGATTGGATACAGCAAGTGCAATAAGTAAAAGGATGAACTGAATTATTGTTATTTACTATTATCCTGTTGCTGATTGTCGGCGTAGGTGGCTTTCATTCCATTTTCGATCTCTTTTATGAGTTTTTTTTTTTTTTTCATTATTATATTGAAGGAAATGGTCAGAGGACGAAATCACATACAATAAAACGATAAATGATAAATGCTGAGAGGGATGTTTCACAATTGCAAAGTCCGAATGATTGATTTTTTGTTGATTTATTTCCCAAGCGCCGATTCGAATGAAAAGCCTCGTGGGTTGCAAAAAAAAAAAATACATCTGTTCCAGAAAATGAACTCAAGTTCTGTTAAAGTTGGAAATTTTACGTTTGTTTCACTCAGGATAAGTGAAGTACTCTGCTCGACTTCTCGTGAGCGATGGCGTTATTCATGACTTTGATTTTCTCAACCGAGAATCGCATATTTATTGTGCATAAGTAATTCCCAAGTGAATGAGAAGAAAGGACTCGATGGAGGAGGAGTTGCTCTGAAATCAGTGCAGCTGCTGAAATATTTATGAACATCAGCATCGGTAGATGGACGAAAAGCGTATTTACCTCTAGTTTCTGGCATGCATAAATAAGGATGGGTTTTACTATGAAAAGTAAAAATAAGCTTATTGAAGGGGGATCAATCAGCAGGTATGCTACGAAAATTATCATAGATACTTTACATGAATGCATGTATGAAGTAGAATGTACTTCAATGATTCCAATACGAAATTGAACTGGCTCAAGTGTATGAAAGTTTTCAAGCAGAAATTTTCTTGTTTTTTAAATTATAAGAGGTTTTGTATCATGTTGAGGAGGAAAGACTGTCGCTTGTTCATATAAAGTCCGATCGTTAAAACTTGATATTTTCGCAGAAGACGTTTGTAGTGCAGTGTCCTCAAAGGGACAACGTGAATGGCCTTGGAACCCAAGAGTTTAAAAAAAGGGTCGTTCGTTAATTTTAATGCCTATGATCGATAGCCATGAAAGCAGCTATAACAAAGGATGGACCAATGTTTTGAAACGAACTCACGTCGTCAGTTGACATTGCCGATTCACGAATAACTGAATTTTTGAACTTCTCGTATGATCAGGCAATGATTATTTCACATCTATGACACCGCAATTTTCTGAAATTCAACATTTTGCTATCATTTGGTAATTTTCTGAGCTGTCATTTGTATAATTGGTTGGGTGCAAATTTTGCCGCCATGTTTTCATCCATGTTAATGGTTGTAGTTGACAAATGTTTAATAATTTTCTAGAGATCCGTACCTAAAGGCTGCCAACGGAACCCTATTACTAAGGCTCTGCTGGCTATCCGTCTGTCACATGGCTTTATCTTCTGAACCGCAACAGGTAGACACTTGCAAATTTTTACAAAATGTAAAAATGGCCGCTTGAATAGGGAGTATTAAAAACAATATTAAGTTAGAAATCAAGACCGGTCCCCATACCAAAATGGGGAACTTGAACTTGCAATTCAAATGTACACCTGAACGTCAGACGGCTGTGAAAAATTAGATGAAGAAAGATACTGAAGGCACAATTTATGGAATATTTAGAGAGAATTTGGAAAAGCTTACTTTGCTTTGCAAGCAAAGTTGACAAAAAACATCAAAGTTGACGAACAAGATCGATACAGCAAGAACTAAAACCGGCCTTTTTGATTTCTACAAACGTAACATATAAACAAACTTTGTTTAGAGAACAGACAAATCAAGATCTACCGCCATTCAAAATACAGAAAAAAATCTGATGATACGGAGCCCTTCGTGTGCATATCCGAAATCGGATTTCATTCTGTTAAACTTGTGATAACCTAAGCAGCATCTAATCTTGAGGCATGCGTTCTTGCTGCACATCTAGAACACGTTTTCTCCATGATCCAATACGTGGAATTTTAAAATACCATCAGGAAATGAATAATAGTAGCACAGCCGCTGCACTGCTCGGACATAATCTTTATAAATCCCAATCATAGGGGAAATCGCAGAGGAAATTATGGAAGTGTGTACAAACGAATGCATTGGAAGGCATGGAAGGTAACCGTTTCATAAATACCAGGGCACGCGAGAAAAGATGCGCCTGTCTCCCATTCATAAGGCTGAAGCTTTTTGTATAATTCCTAAGTTTAGCCTGTACTCAAATACCAAGAAATTGGAAGGTGACAATCTTGCCAATTACTGCACAAATGCAAAAGGAAATCAACCCAAATCGCAAAAAAGCAACCAAGTAAATCGATGTGAACAAGGAGGGTCTTTGAATCCTTGCTGGCCATTAGTTCCTGCAGACTCTGTGACAACTCTTAAGAGGCAGCATACCACTTATTCTGTTAATGCCACGCTAAAGCAAAGACAAGATTGCTCTATATGAACAGTGATTTGTCTGTCCTCGGAATATCGTCTGCGCTGATTGATTATTCCACAGGGATAAGGCAGAACTACCCGAGCCAACTTCCTCAGCTGATATCCAACAAAAAATACACATTTGTATATCCTCCCTTCGGCTCATACATGGAAGATTGAAGACCTAGAAAAGCCAGTTGGTTTGTTTTAGAACGAGAGGAATATTTACGCAGATTATTTAAATTCGTCGACTTTTCATCCTTGAAACCGACTGACAGTTTGTCCGACTCCAGGTACTCCGTCCATTCAACGTTTAAGAATTCGAGTCCGTGGTATCGCAAAAGTTGAAAAAACCTCCTCTAATGACGATGCATTGGGTGAAGCGGAGCTTTGGGTTCTTCAGACTCGGAGGACTCCTACTCAACTGTGGTAAGGGTTTCTCTGGAGGAAGGAAAAACATAAAGTGGTTAAATCATATTAACCAAATTCTTTGCTTATCGAGGAGCGGAGAAAATTGTATCTTCATCCATCAAGCTTTTGTAAATCACATCTTGGTTTGCAGACATTAAACTCTTTCAGACTAAGTTGTACATGGCTGGTTGACGCATTTGTGTTTCATGAACCAGACTGCCGAGCGAGAGATCGCAAGTTCAAATCTGGAAAACGGAAATTCTCTGCACTGCGAGGGCAATAGCGTCGGGGAAAAAAACTGGTGAAGCCAGGCCATTATTTGTATCTAACGCAGTGTTAAAAATGTCAATGTATATGTGTTTGATGCGATTCGTAGGCGCCTTTTTTGAAAAAAAAACGTTAAGAGCACAAAAAAGAAACTTCAGAACATACAAAAGTGGTTTGAAGAACATACTTTGAAGCGTTCGGATTTCAAAACCTTTCTCACAAAAAAAAATAGACAGCACTTTTGTACGAACTGAGTATTCATATTCATAACATGACTTGCAGTGCAACGAAAACAAATTAAATAAACGAAGCAGAGCTCATGTTTCACGGACTGCATACTCAGCTATGGCCCTCGAAATTTCCAAAAAAATACTCGCAGCTTAGGTCCACTCCAACGAACCAGAAGTGTACAAAAAAGAGCGGTTATAGGGGTGCAAAAAATAAATCATAAAACGATGGAACTACACGAGGATTAAATTTACATGACAGGCGAGTAAAAGCACCCCCCAAATGCATCCATGCGTTGCATTTATTCATGTGCACGACATGTGACCCTCGAATTCAGACGGACGCAATCCAGCCTCTTGTTGTGGTTTAAAGGCTATCGGAGTCTCACATTTGGACATTTAAATCTGAGGACGTCAGATAACTTGAGACAATATTAACATGTGATGAAATTATAAACTTCGACATCAAAGTGGGCTGAGTAGGCACATCCACCTGAAAACAGTGACAGTCTGCAGATATGAAAGTGTGGAAAACTCTTGTTTTTTTTTTTGCTTTAGAGTCCATAAATTGCGAAACAGCAGGAGGCGCGTGTACATGAGTTGGCCTTTTGTGTGTAAACCAGGTGAGCTGTTATGGTGAAATGCAATTAATATCGAGTCCTGCGTTTGTTTGCGCATTCCTACTGTTTGCATACACTTTGAAAGGTAACCTATAGAAACGGCGCGTTTGTAACGCCGATACCTTTTGTATTTGGTGTTTCCACACTTTCAGCTTGATTTTTGAACAAAAGTTCACTACTGCACCTCAGGCAACACATTGCTCGCACCCAGTATGAATTTAAAACAAATTAAGTTTAAAGTATGCTCAAATGTTGAACTATAACCCTGTATAAGCTGTAGCCTTTCAGTTGAATCTGATTATAAATACAGCCTCTTAGTATTCACAACATTGCAACCATAGTGTTGAACCCCCCCGTTTAAGGCTCTAAATTCAATTTCTGATTCCTTATGTCAGCGTGACACACTACGAACGAACAACACCATCCGTGTCAAAGAGCAGTGATTTGAATCACTCACTCACAAGCGCAAGCAACCCTTCCGAACCGTCAACCGAAACCTAGTCACTAGTCTTCTTGTGGCGGTTCAAAGTCAATCCCACCGACGCGACGCCCCTTTTGCCGCCGTGCGTCGTCGGCGGCGTTCTTGGGAGAAATTTTCAAGCAACCGACAAGCGTATTTCTTAGATTTTCCACTACCACAATTTTGATCATGAATAATTCAGTGAATTCCAAATGATATTTAACACCGAAAAATATAGAAAAGGAATACACAAGGACTCTGCCACGTTTACACCGCACAGTTGCCATTGCCATTGCGCCGCAATCGAAGGGAATAATTTTTGCATCCGCACGTACCAACTGTGTGTAGAGCGGCCCTTATCGCGGCTGCCGGAGTACGAGTATGTGTGGCTCTGTGCTTTTGCATGAAACAGTCCTTATTAATATTTATGAGTGACATGTGAAACGCCAAATAAATTAAACAGGATCAGTGTAAAATGTCAGAGTTTTGCTTTTTTTTCCTTTTACATCTTTCGCACCAGGTTATCCGCAAAGGGATTCCCTATCTTTTGGGGAGCAAACTTTTTAAATCAACGCAACGCGCGGTGGGAGCAAAGCGTCTGTTGACATTATTCTCGATGGATTTTGATGTAACGTGTCACGATTGACAGGTATTTTTAATGGCAGATGTAATGTGCTTTTGGATTCGTTTGAGGATTTTTTGTTTCATGGAAATACAAATGAACTCAAATGAAATTGCAGAATTCAGGGACCTGCATCTTTAGATCTGCATCTCAATGTAATGTATGTCACTGTGGCTATAATACCTTCCATGCATTATCTGAATATTTGACACCAATTTTTTTTCTATACACAAGCAAAGAGCACATCTTCCGCACTGCCTTACGCCTTAATAAACAATTGGATCCTTGAATTCTTCTTGTTCTGTTTTTGCGATCAAAAATGGAACTTTTTTTTTATCAAACTCAGGTCTAGATTATTGTACAGCGGCAATATTGTCACAAGGTTAGATCATTACACCGTTCAGGGAGCTGCCAGCTTGTTGCAAGTCGAGACTTCAAAGACTGCCTGTAGTTCTCGCAAAATGAAGAATACTGAAAAGATCGAGATCAATCCGCTCGTTTGTTCATCCTTTCAATGATTCTCATTGGGATTGTCTAGTAACGTTTGTTCAGTCCAAGCTGATATTTAGTCCCACTTAGCTAGGGTTCATGCAAGAACCACTTTTATAGTCGATGTGTTCGAAATCCACGCGAATGTAAACGCATTTAAAAGTAATTAAGCAATAGCTGATAAGCGCTCTAGGTCATAAATTTGCTTGAAAGTTTTCGGGTTCAGTATTTTAAAAGCTGGTATAGCTTGATAACCGCCTTTTCAACAGATTAGCTAAGCACAATATTGGGTTACAATTCAAGGTTTGTCGTGCGTCAAGATTTACTCCTTAATATTTCACGCAGGTGTATAACGTTTTGTCCTAAATTGCTTTTTTCAGATATTGGCCTCAAAATTGTCCGCCTGAAAGACAGAAGTCAACCCATAACCAAATCGTTTGTACATAAAAAGATTTGCTTGGCTTAAAACCCCTCTAGCTGCACAGTTCCATTGCGGTTGTTATAAAAAAAAGAACCCTAGAAACTGGTGCTTCAAAGTGTTTGTAACTCGAAGAATCTAAGTCTTCATACCGACGTTTCGGGATTATTAATAAGCTCCATCATCCTTCAACTCCTGTATCAATCGTGACCATAATTCATCGTCCAATCACAATACTTATGCGACATAGAACTTTTCCGGCTTAACATTCAACTTAAATTGCAAGATAGGAAGTAAAATAAGACAGATTACAGCTGTCCCATCGGCACAAAACTTTAGTGTAGGTGTTTCTTGCGCAAAAGATCAGCTAATTGATAGTGACTTTGAATAAAATGATTTTGCTCGTAAAGTGGATGAGGACTTTGTTCAAGCTTAATATTCTATCGGATCGATTTAGTTGAGGTAAATTCCTTCTTCGATTTCCAGACCTAGAAGTATTTTTTGAAAATCAGATGCAAGGGCATTTAATTAGAAACAGGCTTTTAAGTCTGTCGCAATCGTGGGACAAATGTGCGACATTTTTAATCCTTCCGGAGTTCTCGAAAGCATTCGATGAAGTTGTTCGTTCCATTCACTGCAAAAAAATTAGGAATGATTTTGCAGCAAAACTCCTTCAAAAGTTTTTAATAGGACATTGGCAAGTTGCGTTTCTGGGTTACCAAATTTCCATTCCCTTGCTTCCTTCACTAGTGCCCCATGGTTCCATACTTGGCCGTTGTTGTTTTTTAAATTAGTTCCCGACTCTCATCTAAGGCTTAGAGATCCATATAAGCTAGAAATAAAAACCAACCACGTGTTTCCAGCCGGAACTTGCTTTTTTTAGAGTCATCAAGTTATGGACGTGCTACCTAAGCACAATCGAGTTAAGCACCTTATGACCAGAATACTAGAAAATATCATCTGTCGAATGTGCACATCAGAATTAGCCTATTTTTGCGGTCGCAATGAAAATGAACTTGTTACCTCCTCTTCAATCTGGTGACAAATCGAAGTCTTCATTAAGGACGCATATAAGCTCTTTTAAAAGTGCCTTTTGTCAGCCCCTGGGAAAAATTTCTCTTTAATTAGAGCTTTTTTGTTGTGATTTTGGGACGAGCTCGTGTAGTAATATGACTGTCAGGTAAAGACACATGCGACCAATACAATCCTTACCCAATAAGCGGACCTCATGGTACTCATCTACAGCATGACGCCCAATAAAATAATAATGCACTATTACTTCCGCCGCTCAGAATAAAAGTGACGTCAACTTCCGACAGCAAACGAAACTCAGCAATGTTCTTCCCCTCATCTCAAGATTATTTCTTTTTCTGTTGCTCCTTCAGGAAGCTTTAAAAACTTCCATCTTTCACATGGCATAGTGTCGAGCATTTTCGCTCAGCCATTTCTACATTTTTTTACTTTATACCTCTCTTCAGTGTGATAACCTATCAGCTACACAATCCATCTGCTTTGTTGTCCCCCGTACCGCCCCGGACCAACGTCATCAGTATCAGAGGAATGCAGCAATTTGCACGCTAATCCATTGCCTGTCGGAGTGCTATGGCTGCATTTTACAGTTTCTCAGGCAGTTGGCCCCTCCCCGTTTTTCAACTTGTCTTCTGTGTGCGCCCTGATTAGCTCCCTAAAGTGCAACTATGGGGCTAGGCGCTCCCCAGTAACTGGAGTACGAACGCACCATCAATCATGTTGCAGTGGAGCGTACTTTTCTGTCCTCTAACCAGAGGGCTGCCACTGCCGCGCCGTGCGCGATATCATTGAGTCAAGTAGTGCATGCATCGTAGGACTAGGGTTAAAAAAAAATTAGCGTTAAGCTTGCAAGGTTCTTCCTCACTTTATGGCACCAAAGCGACTTTGGACAAAGAAAGTACGAGGAAATTGTTGATTGTTATACTTTTTTTTTATTTTTAATTTAATTTGTGTCATCAATCGAAACACAACAGGATAAAGAGCACTGATGTGTCGCAAGAAGTTTTTCAGAAGAATTTTGGCTGCTGCCTTTGTTTTTAATCTAGCAGCATTCGTCTCACGAATATGTTTTTGTGTTTCAACCTGACCAAGGCTTTGCTTAGGCAACATTTTTGAAAAAATATTGCTTAACCGAAAAAATGGGATGATGGGCTTTTTTTCCTGTTTCCATCACCACATATTTATTTTCGAAGTGGTTTATTTAAGTTCAGAGCCTTTTCAACATGAAATTCAAGCGATTATAAGACACAAGCGATTATAAATCTCAAGAATGTTCATTTTTAATTTCCCATTTGTATAAAAGTTTTTAAAAATATTGAAATTTATGGAATTCAAGGGTTTGATATGTTTTAAGGTTCTCAGAGTTGGATTCAATCGTAAGAATAATATCTGCGGTAGGGACCTAGACTCTCATTAAATCTAAGGCCAACACGACCGCTTACCGAAGCACTGTGAGAACCACGACTGGCAAATAGTGAAGAATAATATCTGCATAAACGGCGTTGATGAGCTTTTAAATGGAACTGCACAAGACCTTCTTTTCTTTCTTTACCGGCAAAGCAAATTTCAGACGAGTTATGATACCGAACAGGCATGTAAATCTGAGCGGCTTAAGGTATTTTTTACTGAGAAGTGGTCAAAATCAAACATATGACTTGCGAGAGGAAATGATTAAGTGTTTGTATCCAACATTTTTTTACAGTTTCTGCATAAAATGGAGAAGAACACTGCTCTTCGGCCCCATCCAAACTAGTGTACAAAAATCACAGATCCTCTTTTTCCTAAAAGTTTTCTTAACCCGCATGTATATAAATGATCACTACATCCTTGGAAGCAACTAGTTCTTCACTTGTTGCAGGATATATTTAATAGGTGTGAAACCCGGTCTTATTCTTAACACTCAGTCAATATGGATCAGTTTCAAGTTTGTCAAGATGTGGACCTTGTGATAGGTTTATGACTATATCGGTGTCAATACAGTTTTATTACATCCCAAGGGCTTATGACATCCCTTAGAATGCATTTGCACAGACCAAGCAGAATGATTCATGAAAGAAAGGGAAGGCTTTTTAGTGGTTTAAAATTTGTGCATTTCGCTTTTGATTGCTCTTTAGGTGTAGTCCAATTAGGGACGGTGAGTTTGAAATTGACTTATTTGAATTCATTTTATTCGCAGCATTTAAATTGCACATTGCATTGTTAACAGACTTACTTGTTTTTTTGGATTCGAAGATAGCCTCATCATTCTGCCGTTAATGTTACGTCTTCACAACAAAATAAACCACAATTTTGACGACATAAAGTTAGAGTTCCAGCCTGACAAGCCGATAGAGTTGCCACTGTAACACGCTCTCCTACTTAAGTTAGAAAGCTTCCGCCCTATCGATTAGTCAGGTGGCAGCGCTGTTAATGTTTTTCCCAATTACGAATGGTGAGTGGACCAGATTCAAAACCTAGATTAAAATGTAAGACTTGCTTTATGATCCAAGCTAGGGACATATCAATTGCACCAATTGAAATGAACACGTTTAACCAACACTTCTTCCAGAGACTGAAGCAACTTGATGACGCTAACTTTAAGCGATTTGCCCATAATATCCTCTCTTCTCGCCTTCCATAGTCCAGCTATATTTAAGTCCACTCTGCTGCCAGTTCACAACGTCAAAAGGCATTCAGCATTTTTATCGGAAAAACTTAAACAAAGGAAAATCAAAACACATACATGACCTTTAAAAGGTTTAACTTTTAAAGAGTTCGCGTGTCCCTTAATAGATTAAGAAACACTTTGGAACCCTTTTGGTGTTGATTTGTTGGCGCAATAGCATGGCTGTGCGTCGGGCACAACCTTATTTCCCCAAGGTAGCCATAAATGATGGAATTATTTCCATCCATCCACTACAAGTATGAGCTGAAAAAAGCCACACATAGCAGTTGAATTGAAACGCATATGAAAGACTCTTATCGCGGATCTGAAAGTGCTCTCAGAAAGTGTTAAAAACAGGAAATGATTAATGACGAAGAGACGTTAAAAAAGAAAATAAACCGACCTTCAGCCACCTTTCAGTTTATGTTATTTAATGGAAAGCCATGTGGCGGTTCATACACTCATATGAATGCCTCATTTATCACAAGGGAAGCGAATATTAATTCTTTAATGGGGGTTGGACTCTTCGGTGATGCTTGCCAGTACCAAGTGAAAGTCGCTTGTATTTACAACTTGGGAGTTTATGATTTAATTCAGATGTATGAGTGCTTTAGCCGGGAACAAGTTACCCGCGGGACACACTCATTCGTTTTATTAATTAATTATATTGCAATAAAGAGTGAGATAAATGATTTGTAATCCTTGGATTCATGCGCGAGTATGTGTGCGATATGTATGCAAAGTTAAGGCGGGTTGTAAATTGCCTCCAGATATTTAGATTTGATTTTTGATTGGATTTTTGTTAGTCGTCGTTGGAGTGTTTGGAAAACAAACAAATAAATCACTTTTATAATCCTATTCACTGTAATCTGATTATTCTTCCGCTTATGAAAATGTGAGCGAGAACATGATAGTAAGGCACTTGAAGAATACAAATTTAATAACACAGCCTCCATTCAACTTATTTTAAGAATATTTTATGATTGTCTGGTTGAAGCTTCTCTTCGCGTTGAAGAATTGAATTCAACTTGAATTTAAATGAATGAAATTTAAAATTTATTGATTGGCTATTTAATACTTATTAACTTAATTTCGAATAAAGAAAGTTATGTTTTCTTACTTAAAATTGAAAAAAAAAATTATGAAAACGAAACGAAATTTAAAATTTCAAATGTGATTGTTCCAACATTTTAACTATATGATGACGTCCTTAAACCATAGCTGCGATAGTAAGACAGTAAATGTAAAAATTTTAATTTTCACAAGTTTTCCTTTTACTTAACGATCTTAACCTTAAGAAATAAACAAATTTTATATACTATTAATTTTTTATTTGATTTTTGGCTTTATAACAGAACGTTTTTTTTCCATAATTAACTAATGTTTTAAAAATGTTCGTTCAACTAAAGAACAGAGTTTTTTCATATGCAGTTATTTAGAGGTCTTTAAGGACTGCCACCTGGAATAGTATCTTATCTAATTTTTTCTTATCTAAACGGTATTTAAAAGTGAACCATATGTATATACTTTCCACGATAGTATTCCATATCAAAGTTTAGGTTTTTCCAATCCGAACTAGTACAGCCGTAAAGCTTGATAGCTACACAAATTTTCAGCAGGTTACCTTGTGTATGCAACAAGTTTTAGCTTTTTCGTTAGCTTATGATAATCTAAGGCTACTACCTAATATTTGTTATACAATTATATATCATACTATATTCCTGGAATAATTTTTGGCACTTGTGGTCGGCGTATACCGAATCTAATCTTCATTACATTTGTTATAAACACAAGCTTTGACTGCGTAAGATCGTCTCGGCTTCTTCTCGTATAACATATCACGTACTTTACATAAGGATGGATAGAAGGTTAAAATCTTCTTTAATGCTTTCGGTTGGTTTTTCGAAACGACAAATCAGAAACTTTCTTTAAAATCATTTAACAAAAACATTCTTTAGTGGCTCTTCTCCATGCTTGTATCCAATCTTTTACCAAAGCCTCGTAACAAATAATTGTTATTTTTGTCTTTTTTAGAGCTCCGTTGTATATACCTACAGGTTTGTGTGGAACCCTCGGCGCGCAAGTCCGATTCGCACTTGTTTTTTTTTTTAAACAAATTGGATTTTTTTTATTAAGTTTGTACTCTTCTTAAAATTTGCTAAGTCTTAATGGATACATGCCACATTTTTTCACTTTATTTTTTTCCGTCTTTTAAAATGAGTCGCACATCGCTTTTTAAAATCCCCGCACTTCAGATTGCTTTCTGTTTCAATTAATCGATTATTGATGTTAGAGCCTTACAACTTCGTGCGTTCAACTGTTGTTACACTGTTTTATCGCGCACGCTTGTTTCCCTTTTATGCCTTCCTCCATCTCTTATACAGCTGTTGTGAAAACGCTGCAAATTGGAAAACTGGAAAAATCAAACTTATAACTTGTCATGTCGAGTATTTAATTAAGGTTCTAAATATGCCAGAAGAGTGGCTCCCGAAAATCGTTGCGCTGAAGACGATTCGCGAACACAAATTTTGGTACAAAAAGTGGGAGGATCTCGCAAACAGCTGTTGGGTGAAAATTGAACCTGCCATAGAATCGACCTTTTTAAACTCATCACGAAGGTGGATGAATATTTTAGCTCTCATAGAGCAATATATAGCACTCTCCACCACAACCTTTCCGAGCTAAACTACTTCCACTTCGAAAATGAACTCGGACTGATTTCGAGCATTTTTAAAATGAGAGGAGAACTGATAGAACTGAACTGAGCCAAACCGAGTTGATCTGCCTATCTTTTGCAATCTAAGCAGCGTCAACGAACGCGAGGATGTCACGCATTCGTATAGGAAAATGTCCTGTTCTATCTAAAACAAGGCGGGAGATCAAGTAAAATTTAGGAAAATGGGAACCCTTTGAAAGTACAGTGAACAAGTGAGCCTTCTCTCGCAAGACCAAAAAAATTTCAAACTTAATTAAGGCATATGTTTTCTTAAACTTTGCCTGTTATCATGAAAGATACTTCAAGGATGCAAGAGATATTTCCTCTTGCGTAGAAAAAAAAATTCTTATTGCTTGAAAGACTTCAAAAAAGATTTCACCATCAAAGAGATAACTTCATTGCACACTCAATTCAGAACTTCAATAATAAACCATAAGTCGTTTGTCTACATCTAAGGAATAGAAATAACCAAATTTCCGAATAACATCAAAATTACTACAAATTCATTGCAGATCAAATAAGGCATGTTGTGTGCTGCACGACACACGAGTACTCGTACATGTGAGTAGCGCATGACAGTCATGTCAGAAACAGATTGAATTTACCTTGGGAGTATCCACTGACATCTGCCCCAAGCATTAGGTTATTAAAATCGATTCATGTACGAATGTAGGTTCACCATTTAAATTGCAAACACTCCTAATACGCCTTTAAACTGAAGATAATGTTTTCAAGAAATGGTACAAATTTACAAAGTAGCGACGAGCGCAGTTGTTGCTATCCATATTTGCAGAGCCCTAACTATGATCATAGAATAAATAATCGTAATTAAATATATTAGTATTTTCAATTCAGCTACTGTCATCATTTCCAGTCAACACCCGCAATTTGCATTGCAAATTCCACTTCAGCACTGCAAGAATAATATTTTTCATCATTTCGTCCCGACGCTGCATTTGAAGGATGCGGGCGGTGCTGCAGTCAGTCTTCTCAAGCCCAAAAAGTGTGTTCCGTGGTGCCGCACGCAAACAACACTCGTGTTGCCACTAGACTTAAGTCAATAAACTATACCGCGCCTGAAGGATGCGGACCGTTGCGTTGTACAAATTTCTTCCTCGCAAATTGTAGCGCAAAAACTTTCCCCTTGCGAAATAATTAGATGCAGAGCAACAGCAACAGCAATAGCATCAGCAACGACTGTCGAATATTTTAATTGCATTGCAGTTGCTCTGTGGAAGCCTTCAGGACGAAGCAATGGCAGAGCAGACAGATGGAGTTGTTTGCCTTATAAGCTACGACTATGCTTTGCTGTTTTTCTTAATTAGAGTTTACAGAATTTTGTTTTTTTTTTGTTTGTTTGTTTTTTTGTTTGTTTTAAAAGGCCCATTTTATGTCCGACAGTACCATTCCTTAAGTGAAAAGTGAGGCAATGACTCCGAATATGGCTTAATGAAATGCTTAGTGGGGTAGGACATCATTTAGGAAAAATGATAGAGAAAGCTTTTGTAGCGGATAAAGACTATGACGTCACCTGCAGGTGGAGAACGAAAAGAAATGCGCAGGTTCCAAACCCAATGTCATTTGTCACATTTCTTCTCGGTTAAGGTAGGTTGGGTTCGCTTCCCTGTGCTTTCATTTAGAATATGTATGCCAAGATGCCAGCGAAGAAGTTCATTATGGGACAATAAGCGCAAACGGAAAAATGCTTTAAATGCTTTACGGTTCAAAGGAGTGATGGATTTATCATAGACTGTTTTTTTGATTGTAACAAAAAAAGAATATTGTAAAAATGAACGAAATTTTTATATGAGTTAATAAATGAGTTAATAAATCAATGCTTTACATTTTCTGCTAATTATTAAATACTAGCCGACCCGGCAGACGTTGTCATGTCTAAATGTTCGTTTGTATGCGGATTCAGCAAACGTTCTTTCGACGTCCGAATTCTCATTTGAACATTGAATTTGACGTTAAATCTTCGATGAGCCGTTTAATACTCTACTACTTTTTCGTTGCTTAAATCATAACTTTAAAACCGATAAAGATATTCTAACATATGATGTTTAAGCTCTTTCCGGGACCTAAGGAGTCTTCACCGAAGTTCACCGATCCCAAACGAATAACAATTACTCCCGGAACTCATTTCTCAATTTGTCCATTGATTTGCGTCTTGTATGGCATAAAGGAATTTTGGCTTAAAAAAGTGTGAAATCATTGTACTAAAACGGGCGCTATTTGCGATCGTATTGGGCAATCATTCCGGCACACCTTAAACCAAACAGTCCATTTTTCTGAGTGCATTGCCAGCATTTTGGTCCGAAAAAAAGGCGATCCAAAAGCGGATTTATTACAAAACCATAAAATATTGCAGGTCAATTTATTTCTTTTTGTATAAGCTGGTGAGAGCTTACTACACAAGCTTCCACCAAA
Organism: Orthonevra nobilis; assembly: GCA_963555765.1. Classification (NCBI taxonomy): domain Eukaryota; kingdom Metazoa; phylum Arthropoda; class Insecta; order Diptera; family Syrphidae; genus Orthonevra; species Orthonevra nobilis. The sequence continues at coordinate 76,901,370 of OY743227.1, read as the reverse complement.
AAAAAAAGTCAGAATAAGATATTGGGTGGGCAAAGTGCTAAGCACACATTTTTGACCGCTAACATTGAAAACAGGTCCCGATTTCCATAAACTTTAGCTCGAAAGCACGACTATGAACTATTTGGTTAAGTCAGTAAGGTCATCAACTGGAGATCACAAGGATGGCATGTCCCTTTAATAGAGGCTAAAATTGAAGGATGAATGTGGAAATAAAGCGTCGGGAATAGCGTTGCTTTTGTATAAGTGGGGAAATCGTACTTGCTTAAAATTAAGTTTATGTAGAGGCATTTTAAGAAGTGTTAGTATAGAATAGAAGATCAATAAATCTACACCAGAGGGATGGCAAGTCAATAGAAGGACACAAGTACGTAGATACTTGTAGGCAGCTTGCTTATGGTCCACTCCGGAATACAGTGTTAACACAATTTGTTTATAAGTTAAAATTTTATTTTCACAAATAAATTGAACAGCTCAATCTTGAATTTCTGGTTTCCTTTTGAATTTTTGGTTTTCGTTCTTTTTTTCTCGCTGTATCCAGTACAAGTCCCTTGGTATTACAGCAAATTCAGGGCTCCAGCTTAAACGGAGCTGTAACATGTTCATGGTAGCCTAATTCGTTAATTCTTTTGACACCAAAAATGTTTGTGCGTCTTAAATTTTTTGCAAATGTAGCGTCTTGGACCTACAGTTTATTGCCGACTCCGAGCGGCGGCAGAAGCTTCTCGTGGCGAGGGGTGGAGCCGTAAAAATGCCAGATGTATTTGAAACGGGGTTTACAAGCTCAGAAGCAGACGTTATTCCTACTGAGCCACGGCACCCAGATAATTGACATAAATGATAGCTTATTCCCTCCAAGTCGTGGCTGAGACCTCCAGAATCAACAGTGATAGTGATTGATTTGCTCCCATTAAATTGAATATTCTTGGTACCCAGTAAGGGTGTGTTTTGTTCTATCCATGGTCTACTTTATTAGCCATCACTGTGTCTTGTCAAGAAAGCATTAAATTCGTCAATGTAAAGTCATACGTTCATCTCCTTTGACTGAAAATACGAGCCGCCAAAATGTAGACATGTTCTTCTGTGTGATCTGCTTCAACTACTCCGAAAATTATTATAGATTTTGATGTATTTTATACACATCAAGTGATTTTTGCTTTTGAGTCCATCCGAATTTCCGGATGCCTACTCAAGGTATTACCTTAAAAACAGGCTTTAAAATTCCCATTTTTCCCTCAATTTCTGAATTTTGCAATAAACCTTACAAGAGTCATCACTTTAAAACTCATAAATGGTGAAGGACGAAAAAAATCCATAAAGCTTCCAGATAAAAATGGGCTACACGACGAAGGAGTGGCAATGAAATCTCCATTCAGTCACGACTCACGAGGCATATATCCTTCAATCAAGTATGATAATATTAATATGCACATACGTATAAGTGTGTATGTTGGTACTCATATTCGAGTGTAGCCTTAATGTAAGTCAAGGAGTTATATTCTTGAATGAAATTAAGAAAACGCTTTGGTGGATCTTTTTTTATTACAGAAAGAAGGACCCTTTCGATCCGAATTTTGTTTACAAACAACTTGAGGAGGAATATTTAAGAAAATATTGGGTAGGGAGGTATTTTTTATGACAACGAGCTTTTAAAATCTATCAAGAAATTAAATTTGTTTGTAAATATATATTTTTTGTTAAATTTTTTACCAATTAATTATATTTTGTAACCTTTTTTTTTTCTTGACAACTCAAACAATTCAGATAAAAGTTTTAAAGCATAATAAAAATTGGAAAAATATTAGCTTAGTAAGGTCAATAACAAGCAGGCGCTAAACGGGACAACATTTATTTATATGAGTGTCTCAAACACAAGGCTCGAAAAATCTTTTTATGGGTAACAAGAATCATTTAAATCATTAAATTTTTGAAAGAATCGTAACCGTCGTAGAAGATGAGCTACGTAAGGAGCTGCCAAGTCCAAGAGCTAACCAAAGGGCGACCATCAGACTTTTGATTGACGCAGAACAAGTCAGAAGATTTCAGGAAGCTGTCACAGAGTAAAGCAGAAGCAAATTTCGAGCAATTTTGGAGCATTGTTTTCTTGTAAGCTGTAGCAAGAATGGGAGGATGCATTGCTGAGCTGATGAGACACTGATTGCTTTAACTTTGTCTGCGTCTCATCATTGGGCTTGGGTTTCTTCTTAGTTTACACTTATGGAACCAACTCTGATGATGGTAATTTCTGCTGATCATAGATGAAATCATCGCTTTAAAATGGATAGAGTGATAGATAGACAGATTTATTATATTCGAAAAAAATGTTACAAAATAAGGTGCTACCGCACATTTTACTATTCACAGATACAATACTACTGTATTTTTCTGCTGAAATATTGTCTTAATGTAAAAGAAAATATTCAATTGAAAATATAAAAACTATTTGAGGAAGGGAAATTCGTGAAAAGCCTTCGCAAATTCAAAAGAAAAAAAAGTGACTAGATTAGAGTTGACCGTTTGAAGAAACGAACAAGAACATACTTCCATATGTTCAAATATGAAAAAAAACAAGCTAATAAAAAAACAATTGAACATATCATTAAGGAATCAAAGAATTAGGTAGATAGTTCGGTAAGTGTGATTGTCACAGCTCCAAACAGTTGTGACCCACGTAAATCCTGTTTGGATCCATTGTGTTAACACTAACCGGTGATTGATACACCGATTCCTCATTGAGCAGGGGGACTAACCGATACATTAGAAATACCTGTTGGTATCCAAGTGGTCTCTGTAGAGATTGTCCACTTTTTGTTGGTTATAACCAGCTGTTTTCCTTAGAATTTTGCTATGTGATTGAGTAGCTTCCTAGCGTACTCTTCCTCGTTTTTGCGAGGGCAGGACAGGTGCCCAGGTAGTGTTGTATGCTTTCTGCTTCTTTCTCATCTCTGCAGAAGTAATTCTTATTACTAATTATATTCCTGTTAAGGCTAAGAAGTGTACTTGTTTTTTTTGGATTATTGAGAGACCAAATTTGCCTCGAAGTCCTGCAAGTGTCTAGTTCCACCCATCTCTGATTGGTGATATTGATGGCATCTGAATTAAGCATGGTATTTATTGCTTGAATTGAGGGGTAGGTGGTAAAGTTTTACCATCTTAGATTTAATTGATGGTGTGTCCAGAGTCTTGATGGCTGCTTGGCGTGTCTATGTATATGATGATACGTCTATCGGATCCATTGATCAAAGAATTTACAAACAAAGTAATTATATGAAGAAATAAAATAAATAAATAAATAATTAATAAATAAAATTGTATAAAAAATAAATAAATAAATAATAAGATAAGTGAATGTATTACATCCATGACATCCACGATCATAAAAAAATACAAAAATATAAGTGTGATAAAATACAATGAGTTTTTTGTTTACTTTGTAATTAACTATTAAAATGATTTACAATTATTATGAACTTCCCATTTGAAAACTTTTGTAATGGATCCGATAAGGCTCCCAGATCAGATTCTGTTGTTTCTAGAATTATATTTGGACTTTTTTTTTCCAAACAAAACTAAGCACTTTATTTTAGGTCGAAATAAGGTTAGTGTAAAAAATTGGTCAGAAAATTTTGCGATAAAAAACTTGATATTTAATTTTATTTGGATTGTTTATATTGAACATTTAACTTGCTAAAAAGTGGTTTGCTTAACATCAGCATGTCATTTGAAGTCCAAATAAGTTTTCCAACACATGGCGACGCCATCCATCGTTAATTTAGTTTACAACTTTTAAACAAAATTTTTAATAAAGTGACGATGTTAAATGAAGTGTCTTGACTAGACTCAACGGATATGGAGTCTTGGAATACTATGAAGAAGACTTATAGATGAATATTCAGTAGTGATTTTACCTAATAATCGTTTTGAAATTTATATATTGTTGTCTGTGGAACAATCATCTTTAATGTCAGCAATGAGCCTCAATACTTCAACGTTATATGATTTTTGTTACTTAACCACTGCCACCAGAACATATTTGGATTAGAGAATTTACATTTAATTGGAAAAAGGATGATATTCTGTCAGATTTAAATCACTACTTTTATGCCAACGCATTTAAATGTGAATCTATTTAACCTCTATTTAGGAGGCAGTTGACAAAATACCCCATTCACCAGGTCATCGAAACCGCACTATCAATGTGATTCCTTTCGGTTTATTACTCGATTTAACGCCCATTAAAAATCTGAGCATGGCTGGCACACAGGACAACAACCAATACCCGCACACAATCTAATAAAATATTTATCACACAAACCAATAACCAATATAGATATTAAATCGATATCTCATTCCGCAAGCAAACCCTTGTTGAATTCCGATCTCTCTGTTGGTCGTAAATCTATAAATCGCATCTAACGATGTCACAGGCACGAACCTTGGCAGCCCACTACACAGCACAGTAGCTAAGCTTGGTACCGCTCCACTTCCGTGTAATAATTTTCAAACAATAAGGAGGCGGAAAATCCATTTTGGGCGGGCTATCCATTTCCTTAAAATCGGTTTTGATATGTCGCACATTAATCAAGGGTTAAATGGATTTGATGCATTATCACCGTAACACCCCCATTGTGGGTGATCAAATATAAACACTCACACTCGTTTTCGTGTCCCGACATTGTCCCCATTCACACATGAATCCAATTGATGTGTTGATACACGGAAAGCCCCAGAAACAGAGTGTGCTATATTTGCCACCCCCGAATAAGCTCGTTTTAGGTAATTCTATTCAAATAAATGGGCTTATTGACTATTTATATGCCGGGATTATTAAATGACAAGCCCCCATTCTGGACGTGAGTACAAAGAAGTGAGTTTGATGTGGGATGTGGAAAAATAATAATGTATGTACAATATTTACCCCCTATACGGAGGGTTGGAGTAATTGAGTTAATAAAATGCTAAGTAGACATACAAAAATATGATGAACGATTGACTGTCGATGATTTTCCCATTTGTCTTATATTAACCAAATTTATGGCGACGTATGGTTTCCTTTTTGACATTGACATGGAACGCTGCGGATGTCATCGCCGTTAGGGCATGTCATGTTGTTTTAATTTATTTCACTACTTTGAAAGTATTTTAAAGCTAACCAGAAGAGCTAGATTTTCAAGAAAGCTACTCAAGGCAGCAGAATGCAGAAGAGGAAGTCAGCAGCTCAAAAAGATACTGCAAAAATAAACAGGAGCCGCAAGAGAAGAGTTCAGATTTCATGGGTTAAATTTCAAGGTTTGTAGTTTGGTCGGTTCGAGGAGTTTAAGTACAACTGAAGTAAGGCTTGAGGGTCTGGAAATATGTTTGTGTTTATGATTTCTTCGGCCTGCTTTTGGAATGAAGATTACTCGGCTCTGCGACATGTTTGTGAATGTAGCCAAAGAGGAAACAGCAGTAGAAAATTGTTGTAAGCAAGAATTTATAACGTCCTTGTTTGTTTTTTGAGAATAAAAAAAATTCGACCAAGCCCAGATGATTTATAGGACAAGAAACTGACGATAGCCTCCGAAGATTTCTCTTTGGGGTTGATGACGGATTTTCAAGGATGATTAAATCATGCATTCGATCTCACGAATTAAGTGTTCATGGTTCATCGAATGTCCCACAATAAACAATAAACGTTTTGTACCGAAAATTTGTTTGAATTTTCAATTTGTAAACTTTATTTGCTGAAAATAATATGATAATAAAATTAAATTTAATTTTTTTGATAACCACATTATTTAACCGATTTAGAAACAGTTCACACTACCTTGTCTCCAAGGGCATCGGTACCTTAAGCAAATTCCCCTCGGGCTCTAAATAAAGCCTGGAGTAAGAAAAAATTCTCAACATATTCCGAAAAACACGCTTTGAACGGTTACATAGAACTTTTGGAAACGCCGACAAGGGCCGCTCTGTGGATGATGTCCTATTTTCATTTTTTATTTGTGGAATATGGTTGTGCCATCCTATAACTTCCACTACTACCGTGACATTCCATATTCAAGAGCAAATCGTAGTTTTCGAATCTGGCCCAATCACAATTTGACGTTGTGATTGGGATCATAAGCTATACTATGAAGGCATAACCACGACAATAGCATGTTGACAAAATCTTCAATTAACGACGACAAAAAAACTGCGAATCGAGCGAATGCAATGAATGTCCGTCCGTTTTCGGACTCCAACCATTTCTGGGATTCGAACCACTTCACAAACCCTCCAATTTATAAACAAAAATTTATTACAAATGGCAAGAGTAGTGTAAAATTTCAAACTACTACTTCGCGGGTTGTAAAATCAGAAATAATGCTCCAAGTCACGTCATTCTTTTGACTGCATTTTTTTTTGCTTTTCGAAATGCACACAAAAGCTTTTAGCCAAAGAAGGAGAAAATGAGTTAGCAAAGTGGATGACTATGGGAAGGGAGGATATTGATACTCCTGAGCACACATCCTGCAATAGTTCTGATTTCATTTCCTCCTTTACCGTGCCTTTATATGTTCCGGGCAAACTCTGTTCCATCAGAAAAGCAGATGATGCGCGAAAATTCCCAACTGAATATTTTCCAAATTATGTTTGCGATGTATTCAATTACGAAAATTCATTAAATTCGCCATTTACCATTCGCAAACGATTTCTTTCGAAATTTCACATTTCCATTCAGTCAGCTAATGTTCGTCTCTGATTGAGGAATTCCCATTTGCCATAGCTGAATCAGCATCGTGTTCAGGGGCAGTATTTCCAGGACCAAACGATCTCGGCACACCAGCCGCAAATCAAAAAATTACTATCTAAATTCGAGAACGATTGCTGTTAGCACTGTTCAATGGAAACACATCACGAGCGACTGAAAGCGCACACAAACATCATTGTACTGATTTTTCGTCGTCGGTATCCTTACCAGGAAGCAGAGTAATCTGTTACTGTTGATGCTCCTGATGGTACTGCTGGTTGTGGTGGTGAATGATGGTGTAACAGAGCAATATCCACAAATTACGTGGATGAATAACGTATCTCCTAAAACAATTCCAGTCCAATTACCATCATTAATGTCAGAGTTTCAAATTGGGCTTTATCAGCCCCAGTTGCTAACAAGGATTGTTATATGGGTACCAGCGTCAGGAGCCAAAGCATATAGAAATTGCTGTGGGAGCCTAACCACAGAATGGACGGAGTGGTCAACAGTTGCTGGTAAGCTAGAGATTGGTGTTTTCACCATTGTCTTTTGCGGGTGCGATGAGCGCAGTGTACAATGCAGTAGGTATTTTTAAATGCCATTTAAGGTAGAGGACACGCGGCTGGAATTACTAATAATGAATATACAGTCGGTGCAGCAGACGACGCTTCCACGACATCTTCAACCACAGCGACTTTATTCTCGTTGGAAAGAGCACTACGAAGCCTTCCGACATCTTTGAAGCAGGAGGCTTAAATTCTTGGGGTTTGCCTGTTTATGAAACAATCTGCGCCGAAATTCACCTTGTGTTAAAATCACTGAAGAATTATCTATCTAAACTAAACTGAGCAAAAGTGACAACACCTTCCAAAAGGGTGATACATTTCGGGTCGCTACATCGAAGGGCAAAGAGTGTATTGCTGCATAAGTCTTTTTAATTGCTTACCTCAAAGGTCCTATTAGTATAGGGTATGTTTATGCAGTCCTTGGCATTTACTTTAAACCGCAATCTTTATGCTGAAATTTTCTCAGTGTCTCGGTATTTAAATCTCTAATGGCCACTTTTGCAGCAAGGAAGGTCGTCAGTGCAAAAACCTCTTTGTCTAATGAACTTTTGACAATGGACAGAGGCTGAAAGGTCGACTTTAATTGATAGCATTCATAGCTCTGAGTTACACATCATTTTGCCGAATTCAGGATACCGGGAAAACTGATGAAGCTTAATCGCACAACGGATGAAAACACGATGTGCTCTGCAGTTTGAACCAAAAACATCAGAAATATAAAAAGTTGCCCCTTAATTTACTTCTTGAATCACGACGGCCAGGTATCCACATGTGAGTATGTCCTGCTGCTGCTGTTGATCTGGAAGGACGCAACTCAATGTTACTTAGAACCACAGTCATCAGCTTAAAGTGAAGGAGAAAACTAAGGTGCAAGGATCAAACAATCACGGCTGTTACGAAGCTTGGTCCAACCACCAACAGATAACAAGGAGCGTTGGGCCATTCGACCGATTAGGATTGAAAGCAAAACTCAGTTCATTTTCATCTCAGTTCACTCAGTACATTTTTTTTCACTTTCACAAGAGTCCGGCGACTGATAAATAAATAGAATCTTAATTCTATTTTTATGGTTTTAAGCACTGTAACTGTAAGTAATACTGTAACAAAACATTTAGAAGCGTTATATGGAGGGAAATTTCAAATTCGAATGCAATGGCAATGCCAGCCAATAATTAGCGTCTGCCATGCTATTGCATTACTTGCAATATATTTGGCTCATCACCAACGGCAACTAACACCGGCTCGGATCATTGATTTTGGCAGCCACTGCCCGCCTCCATTCCGGATAAATTCCATCGCAGAGCTCGCTCTTTAGCCATCTAATTAAATCCCAACTAAAAACGGGTTTCGAGAGAAGCTAATTGAAAAAGATGCCTGTCATGTCAAACCGTTTCGCTTTGATTGCCACGCGGCCTCATTTCGCACGCCTCAGGCTCTGAACATCAAACCATACCTCAATGCAAATCCTCGCTATCCATGAGCATTGTTGGAGGTTATTTGCTTTTTTAGAGATCGCAGAGCAGCTGGAAAAAAAACATTCGAACGATGCTCCTGCGACCCAATAAACTTTTAGAATCATCCAACACTTTGAATACTAAACAGGATTGGCAATCGGATGCACTAACTAGGCCTCCTCTAAATGTTGTTTGCCTCATTCGTTGCATGCCCTACGCGACGTACGTTCATGTCGTCGTCGTCCTCATCGTGTTATCCGATTTTAAATTCCCCTGCCAGGAAGATTAGATTTTAAGGACACAGAATAAAAAGGGCGAAACTAATTTCGAAGACGCGAAAGGAAATCCACTTCAACTTGCGATGTGCTTAACAAAGGCTGACAGAGAGATCCAAAGCGCGACTAGTTAAAGCAATGCCGCCCGCTTCGCGTCGACTTTGACTAATTTTATTACTCCTGCTTGCAGTGGAGCTGCTGTCACTGCTGTGCTCCTCCGCCGCTATAGCTGCTCACTCATGCAACATTTTCAAATTAAGGCTAGCTAGCGATCTAGAGGTGGATGTCGGAACAATTCAAAGGGATGCGAAATGAAAATTTTGCCTCCATCTAGAATGTGCTTTGTTCTTACTTCGACTTACCAAAGGATGAATAAATCAATCTGCTTCAGTGAGGTGAAAGATTGAATTTTGTGTTCTGTTCCTGTTATGTTCGCCGGGAGGGATGGCCCCCTCAAATCCCTCTATTCAAGACAAATGCATTGAGAAGAGCCATGACAGTGGGAGTGGAAGTGGATCTGGATGTTAGGAAGCCAAGAAGACAGCTTGTGCAATTTCGATGGATGGGATGTTACGAGTAGGTGGCGGTAGTTTTTCGGTGTAGGGATTTTCATGTAAGGACTTTCAATCCACTTTCTTAGCTATACTGTTCGGTTTACTTATAGAGCAAGTGATTTTGGGTTTAATCAGTCGGATGCAGTTGGAGATTTTCAGGAAATTCGAAAAATGTGAAGATACTCCTAAGTTAAGCAATTCAAAAGTAATGCAGTTGGATCTTGGCCATAGAGGGGACTCAAAAGGGTGACTGATTCAATTCATTAGGGTGGCTGAGGGATGCTTGTCAATTTGTTCAATTAGTGGGATAACAAAAACCATTGGGTAAGTTTAAGTGTAAAGGAATTTTTAACACGAATCAGCTTCCAATGATTTAAATTGATGCTTTAGAATCGAAAATAAGACTTAATTGAGAGGAATAACATTGGTGTAAGGATTATTTAGAAGAACAATTTCTGAGAAAGTAATTTGAGGATGAATGAATGGAAAACACGACCCACAGGTTGGTACTCTTATACGTCAAGAAAAAAAGAAAGACTACTGTGAAGATAATTCAATTTTCGTATCTTAATTAATTACCTTGTTTGATTAATAGAGGAAGTACCTCTATTCCAGCAGTGGTAAAAATGAGACCAAGGTACACAACAGCCTCAGACAATGGATACGCGACGCATGGCCACACTTATCTTCAGAATTATCGTTCACAGAAAAAGGAATGCTAACAAGACTTGTTCGTCAAAGTAAATTCGTAATGCTCAAGACCTGCTTTCCAGCGATTAGTAAGAACATTCTGTATGTAGACGAAGTGTGAGGTGTGGTTGCAAGCAGGCAATCAGAACTCGACCTTTCGCAAAGTCAATTCATTTGTTCCATTTCCATTGTTGACGTAAAAGAACAACATTTTTCAATTTGTTCCTTACCTGGTTTTGGACTTTTCATTTCTTAATACGAGACAACATGGAATTCACCTCCTAACAATATGTAAGAATATCTGCTTATTCAGTCCATTGCAAGAGCTCCATTCCCTATACATATTCTTTGAATACGTTTAAAGAAAGACCTTTCCAAAAAAATTGAATATGAACACATTTGTAATTGCTTAACAAGTCCCATTTCGAATGATGCAGAATACTTCTTGATCCTTTTTGGGGTTGCATTACAAGCACAATAGTGACATGTACGGACTTAATTGACAATCTCTATTTTTAAATAGAAACTAATAAACAAAGTTTAGTAAAATCAATCAACAATTGTATCTGAATATTAAATTGAATTTCCGTTCCACAAATTACTCATCAATATTGATACAACTGATTGCTGAATCCCTTGGACAAGTAATAATAATAATAATAATCAATCAAACTAGATTTTACATAGTCCAAACATCCAGGCTATTAACTGTATGCTACCCTTTGCAATATACGAGTACGCACATACAAATGAATTCGGATACAATTGAATTTCATGTGAATTTCTCAAAACAATCAACAGGTCATAATCCTTTGGTTAATGCAATACTAAATCCTTGAGCACAGGTCTTGCAAACAAAGTGCTACTGTATATTGTTGCAGGGCAATGTAAACATACACCCTTGGCTAAAATTAATAGCCACCCTATGTTTTCAACTCTCTCTTTTTAACTAAAAACATATTATGAAATTCCTAAGAATATTATGAATTTAATCATGGAATTAAGTATTGGCAGTTCGAACGAGCGGGCCAGTTGTGTCTTTGTTTTATGATAATCAAACTTTGTTTTCGAAAAGCAGCCAAAGAACCTAATTGTTTCGAAATGAAATATCGTTATTCCTTTTTGCAGAAGCTCGAATATTTCCGTTGTTTACAGTTTGAGCACAAGGTTTGTTAAGTTTAAAATTTGTAGAATAGATTTGTCAGAATGTCAATGAAGATGAAGATGAGCTTTCACAATAGCTCCCCGTTCTTTATTTTCAAAGGATTAGTTGTATGCAAAATACTTAGTTTTTTACAATGCCATATAGGTTTAAGCTTGTATAAAATAAGACATGTTCTTCTCCTGGAATTACTTCTAAGAAGCTATTTCCCTAATTTAGTTGATGGTTATAACTACCACGCTTCGTTCGTACGGGTTTTGCTAAATCACCAGCTAAAATAGCCAGTTTAATACTTGACTTCCTTCTGAAACATAAGCAGTAATCTCTCCATATTCAGAGTCATACTATAGTTTCCTAATTTAAGATGAAGAATCTTTCTATGAAGGATGCTAAAATTTGGTAAAACTGTGTCAGAAAAATCCGCTGTAGCTTATACCCCATATTATAATGTCATACTATTATTATTATTGTTTATAAGCAAGTATTTAAAATTACATGTTAATATAAAAATGAAAAAAGGAGCCTAGCTGCGGAGATTATTGGCTCATGATATCATACTCTGTCAAAAGCTTGTTAGAGATCGAGCGACACTACAACATACCAATAGCATATTTGTATTCTGACTAGGATTTCATGGATTTCTCGTTTGGCCTGTCTTTGACAACTCCGCGAAGACTTTCTCTTATTCCATAGATATTGCAAAGGTCCAAACTGTCAATAGTTTGACATTGTTTGTCTATTAGATTTTACGTGTTATTATATGACACAGGTACAGGCGTTTTATGGTTGTGGAATTAAGTAGAGTTAGCCACTGATATTTTCAGCCTTATAAAACCAACCTAAAAGAATTATAAAAAAAAATCTACTTCACCGAAGGAGGAGTCCTGAAACTTCTGATGCAAAAAAACCTTAGCTTGAAAAGTCATTACCGCTTATAAGAAAATTGTGTGGCTCTAATCCAATAAACAAAATAGTTGCTTAAGAAGTCGATTATGTATTTTTGAATAAGATGATCGTGAGATTTATGAAAGGAACGTTAAGGAAATACAATTTGCTTGTATCTTCTCTTCCAAAATACCGCATCTTATATGGAATGGTGTGCAAAAAAAACAGTAGCCAAATGAGAATTAACTCTTACACGAAGATTTTAAGTGGTAACCCAGGTCTTGAAGATACGAGGTAGGCAGGACATGTCCATGTAAGTTCTAAGAGCCTTTTTCCTTTCCTTAGGGAATTTTTTTGCTCTAAATTGATAACTCAGCATTAAAACAAGCCCACCGTTGCGTAGGCAATCTGTGAAAGCATTGCCCCCGGTTTTTTGAACGCAGTTTGCAGCCAAACAAATGTGACTATCGTTGTATTTGCCAACAACATTAATGCCTTTTTGAGCAGCCATTTCTTCTGTGAAAATCTTTTCCAACAATATACACTTTTCTAGCTATATAGTGTGTATAGAAATTTTAGCTGAATTTTCTGTCACGTTCCAAGAGAGAGAAATAAGCTCCTTCAAATTTATTCATAAATAAGTCACCACTGAATTGCTAGACAATTAAATTAGAAATACAATCACGTCGTTAAATTTCTCATCCAACAAGATATTCTAATCACCTTCTAGAAGACAAAACCAAATTCAAATTCCAACGACTTGTTGCTAACAAAACCCTCATAAGTTTAGACAAAAGCTTTATGGTTTTGTAATACATTCCCTCATCTATGGATGGGGTATTGGCAAGCTTCAATGTAGGAACAGTCCTGCGCAGCACCCCGTCTCTCATCTCTCAGTATTAACATTTTCGAAAGCAACTCAAAGCCGCACAATTTCCCCATCTTAATTCGTTTCGAAATTTCGATATCTTCATGCGGTTATCTCGAGCTTTGTTAGTTATACTCCTGTTTAGTCGGATTAAAAGTTTTATGCCACATATCGTCGAACGCGGAATTGTTGTCCTCATGGCTTTAGTAGTATTCATCTTGTTCTTGTATCCAATATCAATTGTGTTTGTCAAAGTTATAATTATCTAACTTTGTTCAAGGTCCTTTTCGTCAGTATTTCTTTTGCTTAGAATGGCCAGTGTTTGTAAAACTCTTTGTTAAAGAGTCGTTTAGGTTCTTTGCCATTTTTTCAGTTGCATTGGGTGTGAGTAGCAGATTTCTTGAAAAGAAGTATTTTTTGTCCATTATTAAGAAAATCTTTTTAAACTTCGTGGCATTGAAAACTGACTACGGCACCAGCCAATGGCGTGACTCTCGCGTCATATTTATGTCTTAGAACCTTACGAGATGCAGAATTTAAAATCATTACTGAGTTGTAATTTTTATTGAAATACACAGTCAGGACACGCTCAAGGCATTTTACGTCTGGAACTGTGGTGTCGAGGGTAATGAAGTAAGGGATACGGTTCCACGTTCTGTTAATGCAAAATAAAGAGATTTGTCCTAGCTAGTCAACAGCATGTTCTTTTTTCTATCTTCATCAATTTACTGACCAACACTTTGTGGCTGTGCTTCAATCACAGTGATTCTTATTCCCAACATCCCTAGACCATTGTTATGCGAATTCTCCTCGTTTGTTAAAAAAACAACAGTATCTTTCCGTTACCACATGTCAAGATTTCCTTAAACTGGACAAGAAATACTTCCACCATGGTTGGAGTCCGAAGGACTTAGTTAAAAAAAATTTAAAATTATTCGACATAAATTGATTAACTAGATTGTTGTGTTTTTGGAAGGATTCGATCCGTGGTCTTACCAATTGATATTATTGAAAGGCGGGCACGTAACCAACTTCGACATCGAGTTGTCGAACCGCATTGTGCTAATAAATATTTCAAGGGTATCTACAAACTCACAAGTAAGTGAAAAAAAAGTCTAGTCTTCTTACCAAAGGCTTGTTTACTCCAACTTGTTCGTCGACCCGATTCCTACCTTTATGCCAGTCTTCCACAAAAATGAACAACCATTAGAAAATGTTATGAATGACATACGAGTATGCAGTAAGGTAATTAAGATTGGAGCGGAACTAGGAATACGCCATTAGCAGAGCATCCTTACTTTACTCGTCGTAAATCGATTCGCTCTTCGAAGGAAAATCCAAAATCCTGTAGAATCACATTTCGAAGGAAAAGTTTCTTCTGAGAATGTGTATACTCGTATGCGTGAGAGGTTAATCTTAAAATAAAAGTAGCTTAAGATGAATGGATTACTAAGAAATATACTTCAAAGCTGTCGCCACATTAAAAGGTAATTGTATTTATAAGTAAATCAGGGCAAAGACTGTGAGAATTGGGCTGCAAGGGAATACCCGAAAGCTATGCGGAAGCTGACTGACAGGCAATTAAATAATTCCACTTTGCGAATATCTGATGGTGATGATGCAGTAGCTACTGATTGGGGTAAATATGCGGCATTCATTTGGACCGCGATGACACGGGACCAACATTGGTTTAAACAGGCTAGCGGTCAATAAGTGGGGTTACCATGAATTTTTGATGATATGTAGTTGGACGTTGGTAATTGTTCGGTCTGTGGAGCTCAGAAGATAACGTTAAAAGCATTTATTTATCCTCTTTTGATCTGCATTATGATGTCGTTCCAGTGACTTACGCACGGTTGAATAAAATATGCCATGATGGCGAAATCCGAAGAAACAAGAAACAAGTTATAATGACTTGGCTTGGCCAAGGGTCCGTCTGGTTGATTCGCTAAGCTCGTTGAATGTTTACCTTTACTGTGTCATCACTAGTCTTTACTAGTTAACGAGGTATGATACTTATCTTTTTTTATATTGTAGAATTAATTTTTTTAATTTTCTTAATAACTAGCAATCTAATAAAATTTTTAATGCTGTGAAGGGCTTGAGATCAGAAGAAGTAGCTACATGATGCCATCGCTTCCACACGCTCAGAAAATGAGAATTGATTTTTTTTCATTAGCAGTTGTTTTCCAGATATTTATTTATTGAATTAAAATGTTTTTATTTCGCTTTCAACATTTGGGGTGCTTAAATAAAAATAATTTTTTTATAATAAATTCTTATGAAACGTAATGTAAAATAATACATATTTTTAATTTAGAAATATAAGCAAGAGGAAAACTTTATCTAATATAGGATTATTAACAATTATATTTACATGAATCGCCCCCTCGATATTGATTCACATAGTTTAATTGATTTTACAGAATCCCCGACGTTTTTAATATTGCGACAGTCAGTACAAATGTATTACGTTGAGAGTATGTTAGCACACAAACATATTTAATCAATTTAAAATGTATTATTTAAGGTGGGGTGCTCTATTCTTAATCCTTTCAAAACCATTGAATCTTTCCTTTTCAAATATTCAAAACAAATCCATTCTAAAGTTGTCTCTTTGAGGGATCACTAGAACTAAATTTTATCCTCTCTTTTAAATTTATAAAGGAAAAAAAATTAAAGTGTAATTTGGGGTTTTTGGTAAGTTCATCGGCTTTTTGATTTAACCCCATTACCCATGTCACCGCGTATCCCAACTGAAAAATATGTTTGGCTTATTGGCATATACTATACATTCTTTATTTTCGTAAGCGATTGGATGATGGCTACAAGGTTTCCTCAAAGTTTTAATAGATCTTCGTTCGTTGATTTAGCGTAATATACATCCTTTTTAATAATATAGAGTTCTGTTGTACAGATATTTGAAAACTTCTTGAATGCGCAACCTGTTTCCGAGTTTAAAACAGATCCATCTCTAAACATTTGTTCAAAACAGGAATTTATAAGTGTAAATCTTTTGTAAAAAAAAATGTTTTAAGAATTTTGAAAGGTAAGTCGCTATTTTAATGGAAGCAGAAAGACAAGGGGGAGGTTTCTATTTTTTTTGCTTACTAAGTAGAGTAATTTTTTCAAAGTCGATTGAAGGCGGATTTATGGTAGTTAAGTGGTCTGTTTTTATGTTCATGCCTTCTTCTATTAGGCAAGTTTTCGTTCATCGACCATTAAACCTTCAACAGGAAAAGCTTATTATTATGAATTATGTTAATTGATTTAAGAAATAACTTTCGTGGAGAAAGGTGAATGATGCCTTGCAGAAGTACAATATTATGTATTCTAAACAAATGGTTATTTTTGAGAGCCATAATTTAAACAAGGTAGAAGACTCAAAAGATTCAGATATTTATTTTATTTCATTTATCTGTTGAGTCAATTTGAGTACTTTGGCGAAAAATCATTCCAAAAAAATTTACAAACTTGACATAATACCCATTAAAAATTTAATCAGGCCAATCTTGAGGAACAACACTTCATGATTAGTTTTGTAAAATACCCAAGATCGCCCCTAGATGTCTTCAATATTTTTTTGCGCGTGCCGCTTTTTTGGATTATTAATTAATTTTCATCATAAACCTCATAAATTTTTTATTAACTAATTGTCAGTAGGTTGTTGAAATTTCATGATTGATTGCTGAAAAATGAACATGAAAGGAAAGAAGAAATATTTCCTGGTATTCCGTGGAAAATCGAAGAAAATAAAGCTTCTGCATTGCTCGCCCATTAACACAATTTGTTCAATAAATTCAATTAAAAAAAAAACACTGTTACACAAGTAAATTTCTCATGTAAACACATAAATGTATTTTTTTCTTTTTTTTCATAATTTTAATTGCTTGCATAAATAACGTAAACTTCCGACCAGCGGCGGCCATCGTTTGGGTTGGGCTGGGGGGCGGTTAATGTTTTTGCATTGCACCTCGGTTGCCACTTATATTTACATCAGTTAAACGCGCGGAGATAACCCAATTATAGCATATTTCGAGGTAATTTATTTGTGCCACGATATTAACGCGTTTACACAGCAAAAAAAACATATTGATGGTTAATTCATTTTTAAAAGTTAATTGTGTATACAACACTATATTTTGGTTCGTATGTAGTTACAGGGTGTTCATCTTGTGATGGAGTTTGAGGCATCAGCTTTAAATGTGCAGTGACGGAAAAGAAAATTTTTTCCATGGTTGAAAACTGAAAAATTTTTTTAAATTTTTTTTTTGTTTTTTAGTTTTTGTTCATATCTAAGTTTTTCTATGAAAATTCACTGTCAATCAAACTGCGTGTAATTTATGTTATTTAAAGCTTGAGTAAGCGTGAATTTGTATGATTTCAAATGAATAATGTTAAAGTGATGATTTTCTATAAAGATTGGGGAAAAACTTTCAATAAATTGAGTAAGTTCAAATAAGCTAGGACATTATGCTATTTTTCTTTAACTTTTCGACGTGCAATATCCGAGGCTTGTTATAACTTCGCCTTCGCAAAATTAGCATTGAACTTATACCTATATAATTGTTCGAGGATAGTATGCAAGCAAATAGTTTTGGCTTTCAGCCCATCACAGCTGGCGAGCTTTTAAAACTAGTATCGAGTTTACAGAATAAACATACTTGCACGAGTGACGGCATCTCCATTGTTGTTGCCATTTATATAAAGTCAATCAATCATGGCTTTTTTCATAGATATGACCAAAGCATTACACATGGTTGATCCTGTGATCAATTGCTTTTAAAAAAGCTTGATAATGCGAATGGTTTGCATCATATTTGCACGACAGTGCAAAGTGCTTATAAATAAGGTAACCAGAAGTTCAATGAAATTGAAAAATGGCGTACCGCATGATCTTCATTGATTTACTTTTTAAACAAAGCTTCAATGATAGTCCTATAGCGTTTGCAGATGATGTCGCATTCGCTTACACTGGCAGTGCATTTCTTGAGTGTATAACTCAAGTTAACGAAGACCTTTAAAAATTGGTCTGCATTTCACAAACTGATTATAAGCGAAAATACTAAGATTCTGTCTTTCAAGCTGGCAGGAAATGTTTCAACGAACTTCAATGTTTTCCAGCATGCACACAACTATAGAATGTTCTGTTTACTAGTAATAAGAGAATTGCTCTAACAGTTGCTTCGAAATCGAGTCTGTGAATTTTTATAAAGTATTTAGGTGTTTTCATCGACAGTAATTTGAGCTGGAAGGTTCATATTCAATCCGTATAGTCTAAAATGATGATGCTAATCCGTAAAATGTATCTTCTAAAGCCTTATTGCTCGAGAAATCGTTAAAAAATGATTTACTATGGTCTTATTCTGGAATATACAACCTACAATTGCACACAAGACTCACTTCTTAAAATTTTATTTGAATTTTATTGGTGAAGCCATACCAATGAGTTTTAATAAACTTCCAATGTTCATAAGGACCACGAACAATTTTCACTCATTCTTAAAACAAGTCAAAAATTGGGTTTTTACAATAAATTTAGAATGAATTGGTCATTTCTTATGAGCAGTAATTTAACGATGTCTGGAAAAATTATGCTTCTTTTTTCTTTATTGAATATGTTAATTTTTTATAAATTTAATTAAAAATTTTCATTTTATTTTATTTTATATTTTTTATTAACGTGAAGTCAAACTGATAGTACACTATATTTAATATTAACGTATAAATCAAACTGATAGCATTCCATGTTCGTTCTACAGTAACTCAAATTAAAATTTCATTTAACACTTACTTAATTTAGTTACCTGATGACTTCTATTTGTTCAACTCCATTGTTTGTAATTTATGAAAAATTGTTTGTTAATTAGTTTGAGTGCTGATGAATGAAATGCATGAAATGAAATTTTTTATCAGTTTGACAAATTGTACCTTGTAGAAGGTTTAAAAATATTGAAACATTTTGTGAGAAGTTTATTCTGCTGACTATGTTGAGAAGTTAATCATTATTTTCTTGAAAATATTGTGTACTTTTTAATCAACTCCATCATGAAATAAAAATATGAAAAAATATCAATGAACTAAAAACAAAAAAAGAAGCTTATCAAATATTAACAAAAATTTTGTTTTAAAGATTTGCGTAAAGAAAACCATTTTCTTTAATAAATACTAAAAATATTTCTAACGTTGTTCATTTAAACCATCTACAAATAAAATAATATAAAAGTCCAATATAATTTTAACAACCATTTCTAATTTCTTTTCAGTGCTTTTATTAACCGGCCAATTTCGAGTCGAACTCGCGTAACGAAGGTTCCGCACAAACTTGTCGGTATGTTAAAAGATCGTTCGTCACGCGAATCGAGTCTAGAAGATTTTTCCGCTTATATTTGAAAGTACAAATTTCCTTTAAGGTTTTAATTCCCTTGCGAGTATCAACATTTGCGTCATAAAAAGCCCAACATTTTTACTGCGTCGATTAAGAAGGTTGTTTATTTACAGCTTTTACAGTCATAAGTATTTGGTTTAAATTTTAACTTGATAATAACACCCCATATGCAGCAAGACGATCTACAAACGTCACTTAGCACAATGGCTTTACTTGTTCTCTGCAATGTTGGTAATGTTCACCCTCAACTGGTATGAAGTATTCAATAAAATTGGCTATTATTATTTAATACATGAAACACTGCCGAAGCTTGAGAGAGAAATTGCAGAGAAATCAAACTATTTTTATTATTTTTCTGAATTAGCTTTTTTATTTTCTATCCTTTTTTTATGTTTTTGTTGCTTACTTTTGAAAAATAATAATGAAGCAAGTTCGAATCTGTGTACGCACGGAAAAATTGGTCATGTTTTTCGGTTTTTGTGAATGTTCTGCAATGAACTTGTGCTGCGGATGGAGTAAGGCTAAATGGTTACCATTCATTTGCGGAGGGATGCTACCTTGATGTACGAGTATACTCGCTGAAGGTAGGTTAATGAACCATGATGGATGGTACATAAGAACTCGCTCTTGATTTAAATAGGCGAATGTCAAACGCATGCTTGCTTGAAAGAACTTTTCCTGAATAGAAGATTTCACGGCGTCAATGCAGTACACGGCTTCGTACTCAAAGAGGAGAGTAAGTCTTAACTTAAGTTTTGCTGATCTTTTTCAGAAAGTGCACACATGAGTACCTTGGAGAGGATCTTTCAAGCCACTATAATCGGAGAGATGCCTCGACAGGTCTTACAAGACACTTTTTGGAGGTTCCGGGATAAATAGCTAACAGCACAGATATCAGGCATAGCTTCATCCACCCACTATGCACCCTGCTCAAATGTTTTCAGCTCTTTAAAATGATTGTAGATGGCCGCTTGAGGCCAACTGCCAGTTGTTTAACTTTTCTAGGAGAAAACATCGGGATTTTTTTCCTATCACATGACTTATCAATATCCTTGAATTAGGAGACTGCGTAGGCGGGATTCTCTTCTTTGGCTCGATCGGCAGTATTTTGGGGTGTGGATCTGTGAATGCAAGCATATTTTCGTACGTGGAGTGATTGGAGTTTTTGACCTAATAGAAGCATTCAGTTGTTGTATGAACTCTTTCGTGAAAGATGCCGTTTTACCATAAAACAAATCCGCATTCTTGATTATGCAGTCGGTTTTTGCATATCTGATACTATTCAACGTATTTCGCGTGAACCGAACAGACTCAAGCTTTTGAGCGGAGCCAAAATTGTGTAGAGAACATTCTCAAACACTCCAGGTACATGCCCTCAAGTCCAAGCTCTATTTTTGAAAGCCCCTTAAGCGACGAGCCACTCGAAATGAATATCAGTAATACGGTAAAAATTCATGTATCGCAGGTTAAGTGTACTGTCTTCCCTCATTTGAAGGTGTGATGCGACCATTGCCTCCATTAAGTGAGTTCATCCCCTGCCACATTAACAGTGCTGTTCTTTTCTCTTTGTCACATTCGCGTTCATATTTCTAAGCAAATAACTTGGGGTTGGACGCAAGATTGTATCCGAGGGCTAACCTTTGCAACACTTAACATCGTATTGTCGACGCCTGTCCATTTATATATAGAGCACCCAGATATTACGTGAATTAGGAAACACAAATGAGCCCAAAGATTATTAAAGAAAATCACAAAATAGAATTGGACACAACATAGAGCCCTGGGGTACACATATTAT
The DNA here is from genome assembly GCA_963555765.1 of Orthonevra nobilis. Taxonomy (NCBI): domain Eukaryota; kingdom Metazoa; phylum Arthropoda; class Insecta; order Diptera; family Syrphidae; genus Orthonevra; species Orthonevra nobilis. The sequence continues at coordinate 76,880,018 of OY743227.1, read as the reverse complement.
TTGTGAAATATGCAATTGGTAACGGAAAAGAATATTTAAATTCATGAAATCAATAATTTTTTGTGAGACGTACCATCAAATCACCAGTCGAACTCAAGTTCCATACTGTCAGTCATTGAAAACTGAAGAGGCAATTGTCATGGAAAATGGGAACTAGGCAGCAAGCTTAATGCTAAATGTGAATATCGTCATGTCCTGTGGCTGGCCACTCAATAAGCTGGACAAATTTCATTCTCGGGGCTTTCGTTCTGAGACCAAAAATGTTCCTTGTGTTGAACTTACCGAACGAAAGCCCAAAGTTACATAACGTGTTTGCTTGTTTTCCAGTCTGCTCATTCATGCAAAAACAAATGTCCTTGCACAACACATGCAAAACGCAATTAAAATGTACAACGAGCAAACAAGTCCCTGGTGATTCAAAAGACTTGCATTGTAATAGATGGATTTTTTAAACAATCGTTTTGTCCACACAAAACAAATTACAATAAAATGTCTTCGAATGCAATCTCGCAGGAATGTTTTTGTTAATAGAAGGTACCCATCTACCCAATACAATAACGACGAAACAAACTCCCTCTATTTCCATTCAAGCATGTCCTCAGAAATTCGACAGTTGGTATCTGGCGGGCGTATTGCTGTCTCTCGCACCCTTCTTATTTGAATCGTCGCATCTCGTCGAAATTTATAACACTATCCACCCGAATGCTTATTTAGTTGTCTGTTCCCCTGCAACACACTGTTCTTCTAGAATCTTCTGGAAATGTCTCTCGCTTTATTTTTTTTTTGTGTTTTCTTCCAGTTGTGTGATGAGTTTTAGCTATATTCGTATGAATGTACTCGAAGACACACTTGCCTGCAGACGGATGCAAGCTGAATAGAAAATCCGACGAAACAAAACACGGAAAACAATGCGAATTTTAAAGAAAACGTAGAAATAATCCTCAAAACACCCAACCCCACATGTACGAGTATATGTTAAGAAACAGTTGTGGGCGGTGGGTTGTGGGTGGTGGGCTCAGATAAGTGGTGCCGCCGAAGGCTTCGCCAGACTAGAAACTTGAAATTCAACACAGTTTGCATTTTACGACTCTTGGATAGAAGTTTTTATCATCAAAACAGCCAAACAAATGAAATGAGAACTCTCCGCCCGCCGCTCGGAAAAAACATAAGCTGTGGAATATTTTCCGTTCAAGATGACGGCTCTCGAAATTCACTTTCAAAATCAGAGCCTCAGTGGCTATGATGAGGCTGAAGATGAGAGTTGGGGTATTTTTCGACAGCGGCATGTGCGGTATTTTGTAATTTCTGAAATAACCACAGGAAGTGATTGGTTTTGATAAATATTTCCCAAGTGCTTTAACGAGTCTTTAAGAGGTATCTGCTCCATGGTATTGTAAGCGTCATATTTCGCACACATGCCGAGAGATTATGAATGACGGTCGATACGACTGCTTATGGAATGGAATGCCGCCTTTGTATATCAGAAATGAAGATTTCTCAACTTATGTACTTATGCTGGCTTGTGGTGTACTAAAAATTAATGCGCGGAACTGCTTGCTGGTTAAAGCTTTGACTTGATTAAACAAATTATAATCATTTGGTCGTTACAATGTAAAAAAACATTTTTAAAACTTATTTGTTTTCTTTTATATGTTTGTCGAAATTCTAGTAGACCAAACTTTTGGAATTCAGAATTAGTCATTTTGTGAAGTCAGTCATTTAAAAGTTTGTTTGAATCGTTCATCAATAAAAAAAAAAGTTGGTTTGGGTGTGATTCGACAGGCCCAAATTGTCAACTTTCCATTTGAAGGTTAAAAAATTTAACCTTTAAGCGGGGTAGGCATGAGTGCAAGTAGGTGCTGCGAGGTCTCATCATCATCTTTATCAGCACATCATGGTTTTGTCACTTGCGTAGTAAAGTGCAGTGAACGTGCGTATGACATGATCCAGACAGTATCGTGTATGAGCTTTCGTGCGTTGTCCAACATTATCGGATCAATTTTCGTGGGTTCCCGAAATTGGCAATTTCTGGGTGTAGCTCAGTCGATTGTGTGTGAGACTGTTTGTTGTGAAGAATGGCAATGTTACTTCAATTGGTATCTCGGAGTTAATTAGAGGTCACTTTCACTTCTGACCTTGTAGGTTCACAATGCAGTAGCGTACGTAGACGGCTTGATAGCGTTCAGATTGGGACCGAAGATTGAGGACATCAAATTGAACTTGCAGTGTGATTTTGGTAAGATTCAGCGTGACGACAGGAAGTTGAAAATCAACTACCAGAAATCGGAAACAATTCTTTTCAGGACTCTACTGTCTAGAGCCTCTTGGGATAAAAGAAAGAATTGGTGGAAATTCTCGTTCGTTGAACAAAGGGGCAGTCATGAGCAAATCAAAGTGTACTCAGATACCTAGGGATCTGGCTCGATTAATATCTATATTTTAACAAAAATATATATGTAGCTCTAGCCAGAGCCAACGCGACAAAAGCCTTGATAAAGTGAATGTGTTACAGCAGCCAACTCGATGCTAGGGTGAAAGTCATCTGCTGCATGGCTCTTGTCAGGCCAATGAAAACTTATGGGCGTCCCGTGTCGTATTAAACAGTAAATTCGATGGAAAAGATTCGGGTTTTTGAATTCTAAGGGTTTGATACAGATTGGCACGGCAATGCCACGAATATTCCACATCGCACACAGTTCCGAAGTTTCCAACACTAACAAATATGGTGGCAAGTAGATAATTGATAAGAAACTCTGCCGTCGACACCCTTCAAAGTCAGTTCACCTTATAGAGCAAAGTGGGCCTCTTTTATTTTAACTTCCCATCTGGAAGCTTTCGTAGATTAAAAGGTGTATAGCGTTTTGCATTCAAACCGTTCACCAAGCTTTAATATCGCTGACTGCGTTGGGTCTTCCTTTTTGCACAGTCTCATTATCTAGCTCTTTCCTTGTGGCTCGAAATTTTCTTTGCAGATTTTTCTGGTTCGTTTCATAGGTTGCCTTCTTCTTCTGAACGCACTGGTCATCATGCCACTTAATTTTTACCAGCCGTAGCCTTATGTTGTCACTGTTGTTTTCTGAATTATAGTGGGGGAGTCTTGTTTTTCAATTAGATACCCGTGTGCTGAGGCGTACTTTCCTGATAAAGCTTTGAAGTATTGGAGCTAAAATCGAATGCTACTTGAGTGGTAAAAGTCAACCTAACACTCTTTGAATGCTCAAGCAAACGGAAATTGTAAAAGAGTCTTCATCCAAGATATAGTTTAATTCTAATTTTATTTAGTATTAAGCTCCATCGGGAGGACATAAAAATATGAACTTATTGGATGGCAATTATATCTACTTCGTAAGAATATTTTCGAAAATTCGTGCAGAATACTTGTTCTTTCTTCGCGCCGTACTGTCTTCGTTTCTGTGGTTCGTTGATATCCGAAGTCAATATTCTCTCTTATGACAAGCTTTCCTTTACGTGGTTTTGGTATCAGCCCAACGTATCAACAGAATGTTGATTTTACTATTCAATCTTTAGGCTTATCAATTATAACAAGCTGCCTTTACACCTTATATTTATAATCTCGATTTCTTCTTTTGTTTTTTATTTAAAACGTTAAATAAAGTCCCACTTCGAAGCTCAAATCTTTTGCAAAAACTGATCGCTCAAACACTATTGCTATTAAACAATCCTACAACGCATCGTCGTTCGTCACCGCTGTCGCTTGTAATAAGGAATTTAAATTTAGCCTACATTCCCATTGATTTAAATAAATGAGACACGTTTCCAGAAAAATTAAATGACATGAATAAATTCAGAAAATTTGCTACAAATTCAAATTCAAAATGCGTTTCATTGGCGGCAAACAATACAAAGCAAATAAGAACAGAATTTTTAAAGCTTTAAAAACCATTTCACAGCATAAAAGGAATATGGTTTATTTAATTTTGGCTTTTATATGGCCACAGAATACTCGTACTCATACAATGCGGCGGTTGCATCCAGCAAGAGTGCATAAAATACCGGTCATTTGGCTTGCAGCCACAAAGTGCTCTAAGCTATTCACAAACAGTTTCGTGTTCCATTGTCCTCGATTTTTTGGTGGCAGTGACAGTGTTTGTTTGCTTACTTTGTTTTTGCGTTCCTTTTATATCCTCTGCTTTTTTTTTCCTCAACAATTTAGCTCTTTTACGGTTCGTTGAAAATTAAGAACAAAGGATGAGGAGAAATCTTCATTGAGGACACTGCTCTGGGAAACCTTAATTGGTGCACTTTTCCTCGCCATCGTAAGTAGTTTTCTCCATACCAAAAGTGGTGGTGGGAAATGAGGGTACGAACAACAACAAAACGATATTTGCAGGTTATCGGAGGATGCGGTTGTCGCACAGATATGTATGTACCTTTTATGTTTATTGTTCGTAAGTGGTTTCCTCTTTGAAAACAAAATTAAAATTGGGCCATGGAAACACAAGTTTGTTGGAGCGAGGAATTGCTGCTAATTGCCCCCCAGTTGATTGTAATCAAAATTTTATTAGCACATTCTAGTGATATGACACTCATGCGACTCATAGGCTCTCGGTCGAGGGATGGTGTATGTGTGTGTGTGTGTGTGGAATATTAATGGTTTATGGTTGCGGGAAGTATTTTTAAAGTGTTGGTTGGTGGTTTTCCCTCCACCCGACCATCGCTGTGATTATTGAAAAATCAATGCTTAACGACAACATGATGTTTCAGGACAATAAAAAAAATATGTAAAGTGTATGTTTTTATCTCCAAGAGTTATAAAAAATATACGTAGCCTTCGCTTTGTGTATTTAAATGTCAATTTTAAAGGTTAAAAATATTATTGATAAGGAAATTAATTGTAATTACCAACAGAAGTCCAGTGCGTCATTCACAGCATCCACAGATAACTTTGTAAGTACACATGCCGCATTTTCCGCAGCTGTTAAACGAACATGATCAAGAAAGGGTGAAAGTTATTTCTCCATACCAGTTCAATCTGGATATGAAAAAAAAAAACAACAGACACTTAGCTGGGCTCACACATTTAACATACTGAACTTGTTTTATTTGGCAGGGATGATTCTATGACTTGTACGGCGTTTTGGTCAAATATTTTTTTTCGAATTTTGCCAAATTTATTGCAATAATAACATATTTTTTAACGAGGTTTTATTTTCTTATGCGGTTTCAATCCTCTCATGACGCATCTTAATTGGTAAAATTGTTCACACGGTCACTGGAGCAAAAAGTTGAAAGACCGAAATATGAGTTTTTTGGATACCTTACATTAACATTTTAAAAGATTTAAAGGCTTCTAACAAGATTTTTTTATTTCTTCTGAGAAACATTAATAAGATAGAGATTATCAGTACTTTGTTGGACCTCCTTTTGCTTTTATTACAGCTGCACATCGGAGAGATGTTCCAGGTCCGTATAAGTATATATTTCAGGTCTTTTATTGCCTCTTGACACATTTTTGCAACCATGGGATTTATAGTTGACCAGATTTTGTCAATTGAATTGAGTTCTGGACTGTGGGGAGGCCAACTAAAAACATATATTAATATATTGCAAAGAAATAAAATAAAATACAGAAATTATTTTTAATCATAAAAGTTCTAGCTTATCAAGAAGCTCGACTTTAATCCTTCATACTAGGAAAAAAAACAAGTTCATACATTGCATTGTTCAGTTGAAAAATTCATCTGCAATTGTCACCAGCTCCAGCGCAGATGAATCAAATTCATTTTCCAGAACTCAAAAGTAAACTTGTGCAGTGACTTTCGATTCCAGGAAGACAATTCTACCATTTTCATCTCAAGAAAAACATCCACAGACCATCACAACTTCAGTTTTGGGGCGCATCCGTAAGATGCATTCAGAGCTCAGTATTTCCTTATGGTTTCTTCACGCAAGAATCCTCCCATCTCCAACAGACAGCTTGAACTTTGATTTGTCAGAAAAGATAACAAAGATAATGTTCTTAAAGAGGTTATAATGGGTTTGACCAAAAACTTTCGAATTGCACTGAAAATGACAAAAGTCGCTTTCAAGTTGCTATCCAAACTTAGCGTGAAAGTTTTTAGCGATTTAAATAAACTGCACAGTAGAAGAGGGTCTTCCGGCCAGGAAATCGACGCGAAATTTTAATACTGCACCAGTTTTTTATAATCTAATTCTTCAACGCCCTAACTACGTTCAGCGTTTTTCGTTTTTTGACTCAAGATAAGAAGTGTGGTACAGCCACGAACCTTTTAGGTTTGAAAACAATTAGAACTGATCCTGAACATCTACCTGGTTTCGTGGCATATCTACAGCTTTGTAAGTGCTTCTTGAACTTAAAGATAAAAAGCTGAAGTTCTCCAACTCTCCACGCTCTGGTGACTATCTCTCCATCTTGGAATTTATCGCTACGTTGGAACCTCTATATCGGGCACCATTTAGGTCATAATACTTCAGAAAAGTCGCTGCATCCCAGAAATAATGGATCGAAAGGAAATTGAAGACGATGACGTCAATTTGTTTAGAAAGCAAGGAGAACGATACTGTAGACTTTTGGGCCAAACGAAGTAGAGCTAACATTCATGCAGTATGTGTTTATCTGAAGAAGGACATTTAATAACAATGGCAAAACTGTTTTGAGTTTTTCAAAAATCACATAGGCGAGCTTTTCAAGTTACATTTTCTTTAAACAATTAATTTCATGTGAACTGAAAACGATGCCAAGGTTGTCTATTCCGTACAGATCACCGATGTTCAGGATAGTGATAATTTTTTCTGTTCCTCAGACATAACCGCTGGAGATTTTTCCTTGAATTGTGTGGGAATTTGGCCGCAGTATTATTTCAAAACAATCCTAGATTAATGACTCTTATTGTTAGATTGAAAACTAAGCGGATTAAGGAACATGTCAGAGCAATAGAGTAAGAAGAACACTAAAATTCTCTTGACTGTCGCTTACTTCCACAAGTCGAATTAAGTACACATATTGAGAGTTGCGGATTTATATGTATAAGGCGAAACAAATCATACTAAATGGAAGAATACTTGCAAGACTGAGTAAGCCCTACAACATATTTGACGAACATGTGTTTCCTGGATAAAATCGTAAAGCGTATATTATTTGTATTTTCATTTTTAATACGCCAAGCCTACTTTGGTAAAGTTAAAGGCAGGTCTAGATTCAGCGAAAATTCCGTTCTCATTAAATGAAAATAATTGCATACTTGGTTATTTTATTTTTTACTAATTAAATACCAGAACAGTGACTCCGTGCTTCTTTATCCAAAAGAACAGAAAAAGTCAAAGTCAACAATCTGAAAAACTTAAAGTTAAAAAAAAAATCGTTCTGCTAAAAGAGTTACACACCCACATCCTTTCCGAAACAAAATTCAACCCGCTGTTTCAACATTTACACTATTCAACTTAATCCATTTCGCAAATTAACTTCTTTGAGCGCATTTATTTTAGTAAAACCAAAAATAAAGAAAACTTTAAAAAAAGAGAAAAAAAAAAGATTCTACAAAAAAATCAAATCATATTACTTACCGCCTCCCTCAGCGTGCAGGCCAACATCTACATATACAGCCGTATCCAGCTCTGCACCGAGAGTGGAATTAAAAATTCAATTTTAATTAAAGTTTGTTAAATAAGATCTCGTACGAGCGTACACGTACTCACATTCCACTTTGTTTTTCCTTGTATGCGTTCCATTTTGATATCCTGTTTCGTTTTAACCTCCATGCAGCTCGAAGCTCACACACCAACACCATTTTTAACTGTGTGTAATGTGAAACCATTTTACGGCAAATAGGTACTCAGTTCACCGTTGTGGATCTTTTTATGCTAGTGTAGTGTAAAGGACCTTAAAAAAGTTTTAATTGCTTAAGGAGGCAACAAATGGGAGGTGAGCACAAATGCAACTTTTGATCTGCATCATGGCGGCGCCGCGCTGTGGAGTCAGTGTTGGTTTCGACACTGACGTCTTAATTGACGTACAATCAAGAGGCTCACATAAAATTCATCCACCTTCCTCAACAAGATGGTAGCAGAATTCGTTGTTTTAATGAATTTATGAGCCAATTTGGTGCACCTATCGTTTACTTAGCTCAACTGCTGCAAGTATTTAAGCTATTAGGGCTGTAAATGTATGTACACGTTTTGAACTTTGGGTTAAGCTTAGATGCTGGGTGTGTGCCAACTTATGTTTTTATGACACTCTGTAAAAGAGGATTTTAGTATAATCTGAAGTTCCTCAGTGTTGTCCAATCAGTCCCATGCTATTCATTCTAATGAAATTTTATGCATGAATACTCAATCCTTATTGTGTATGTCAGATTTTATCACCATAAGCACGGATATACAAATTTATCTATTTCAGGACGTTTCCTTTTTCAGAACGATGTTTTTAAGCCTCTTTCGGATTAATTTGGTGCTGGTCGGCTCATGCTGGACAGTCCATGGGAGATCTCAAAAAGTTATGTTCTCTTTTACTACTTGTTCACAACACTTTTTAAAAAGATAACTTTTGATAGTGAACACCCGAACAACTAATAAAGATGACTTTCCAGGGAAGTCAACTTTTCAATATGTAAAGCAAATATTTACAATCTTAGGCTAAGTGCACAGTGGTGCGAGAAAGCGATGCGTAGCGAGAAGCGTAGCCTTCCTCGTACTTCCAAAATGTGACGTCAAATGAAGATTTTGACGTGTCGGAATACCTTCATGAGCAAAAACTTTGAGCGGTCGGTCCTAGATATAATATAGGCACTAGAAATGAAGGATCAGCAGCTTCATGATGTACGTCGATGGGCACTATGTGTCGGAGCACGTAACGTGCATTATTCCGACTTGACCGCAAAGCAGCAAACCTCTTTTATGTGAGAGTCGGACCGTCTACATCCAAAGAATCATTTCCGATCGTAGACTCCATTCTTAACCGCCAAATTTACTGCCCGTAAAGAAACATAAGAATGCTTTACTATATGTCTACTGTTGTTGAAATCGCGTTTTCTGTTAAGCCTTGAATCATAAATTGCACAGAGCTTCGTGGCGCTGATGGAGAACGCGCATCAGTTCGGTTTTGGCCAGATTTGCGCTTAGCCCAAGCGTTAAGCTTACCCTACTGGGCGACAACTTAAATAAACACAAAAGAAGTGATATTAAATCGGCTGTTAATGGAGATGTTTGAGAATTGTTCAATTTGAGCCGATATTCGTAAGGAACATGTTATTTCGGGCAACCCAGGAAAGGCCTCGAAAAGCGAAACGGATGAGCTTGCACCATAATAAGGCGACCACACTTAGCAGGCATATTGAAGAATTGGGCAAACAAAGGTTTTTATTGCACCTTGTGAAGTAATGCAGTTATCGATAAGGGAAGAAATGGACAAGTCAGAGTCTTTGAGGCCGCACTCAAAATCATTAATAGCATGAATAATAATAATGGGTCCTAGGTGGCTTCCTTGAGGAACTCCTGAGGTAGGGATATTAGGTTCGCAGAGAACGGATATAAAAAGAACTTGATACTGATTTTCTAAGTGAGATTTGAAACAAGCGGTTCAGGACGAACATCGTTCAAGGGTCCTGAGTTTCAAGTAAATAATTTGAACAGAAATTCTATCAAAGGCTTTACTGAAATAAGGTGTTTTCGCAACGACTTGCCTTCCTAGAGAGCCTTAGAAACGAATTCGGTTAGATCTTTTTTAGTGGACCTACATTCACGAATCCCTGCGGCTTAGGGGAAATAATCGACTAACAGTGAAAATACAGATTGGCAAGCAATACTTTCGAAGAGTTTACAGATGGTACGGATATTTGATATGTTATCTTTACGGCCCTTTTTATGGACAGGGATGATAAATGCTTTTAATTCTTTCCATCACGCCACGTTGAAGCTAAGGATGTTTGAGCGCAGTTGTTCATGTCAGAGAAATAGTTGGAATCGGAACAGAGTACACGGATAGTAAACGATTGACTGAAGAAACATATTTATGCTCGTGAAATAGAAACAGATTGGGGAGGTTAACCACAATCTTTACAGGCGGTTTTATAATTAATCAGCATTGCAACGAGTGTAATTGATGCGAACATCTTTAAGCCTCTCCAGTCGTAAATTAAGATTGAAATTTAAGAACGCCCTCATAAATCCATTCCTCCGTAGTTAGTGGGTGGGCGAATGCTCGAGGCAACGAAGAACGTTCAAGCATTGAGTGCTTCATTCCTAGGAGTTTCACTTAAGCATTATTCTATCGGATGACAGAGTATAAACGGGATTTTAGTTCTTATGGGTGGGTGGTGTCTTTTGTCTATTTTTCTTTTAAAAATATAAACCCATTCATATATGTACATATATATTTCAAGAATGTATGGCTCATGCATGCTCCAGTTACATGCACATGCAACCAACAAAAGTGTATCATGCAACCGCATAAGAATGTAAATTTAATATTACGCCAGGAATATAGGGAGAGCAGGAGCGGCCTTCGTCATCGTCCTGGTGACTCGTAGTGAGTTCAGAAATCCTTCGAATAAATTTCAGTGAAAGTGGTAAGATAAACCCATAGGAATGAAAAGGAGAAACGAAAAGGTTTACTGTGCAGAAAAACCAAGGAGCACTGACAATTTTCCTGCCACACAGCCATACACCACTCTCTCCCAGCCTCCGATACCTCTGACTCTGTGATCCATGTTACATAACATACGTACGTACGCCATTGCCATCTGCCAGCAACGACAATGATGATGATGAGGAGAACGTCGACGACAGCGACAACGACGACACAACGTAGAGAACGGCAACATGCCATATGATAATCTTTTTGGTATCGCATGCATTAAGGGATCGAATTCTATGTTCTTGTCAGGATACGTAGCAGATGGATACTTGGGTTTAAGGATGAGCTATGTAAATTTTTGTTTCCCAGCTCCCGATGACGCTGGTAATGTCAGGTCCTTTACAGGAATTTCTGTTTTGTCTTCTACGTGGCACTATGCATACATATTGACTTTGTTATCCGAAAGTTGGACAGAAAATTCAATAAATGACAATCACCAAAGTGTTGCTTTCTATCCCGCTGATGACATATGGTTTGAAGTGAATTTTCCATCTTGAAGTTTTTTTTAATCGGTTTTCGATGCAATATCAAATCTGATTGCGACTTAAGTAACCTTTATGTTACCAAGAGCCTTTGTACCCTCGTTTACACACTTGTAAACGATAACGTAGAAAGTTTTGACATACAAATGTCTTCGTTCTGCTTGAGAGCTGCATCGCCTTATTCAATCCTCACAGAGTTTTGTCGCTAATCTCTGCACTATGCCTTGCAAATCTTGCGTGGAAGCTTGTGTATCATTTCATCCAAAGTATAAACTGTCCTTTTTTTAAAGATACCAAATTTGTTCGCATTGAAATGATGATGAAACAATATACATGTTGTCGACAAGAAATCGATCTAACAAACACAACCTGGGACAAATCATCACAATCCACAATCGTAACGTTAAGGTAATTAAGGAATTTATCTACTTCCACAAAATATACATGGGTAGTGGTCCTACGGCAACTTAAAACACTCGTCTCGTCAGTTTTGAAGAAGTTACAGCCGTGCACTCAACGAGTAGTGTTATGCTGCGGACCTATTCCCGAAAGCAAAAATCCGTCGACTGCAAGGCTAAACAGTTTAAGCGAATGAACTCTAATCATCGTGTAATACTATTTTAGAATCGCACCCGCCAATTTGAGAAAAAACACATTAAGACCGAACCTCAGGTTAAAAAGTCGAGGATGCCAGGAAACATTTTTTTACCGACCGGAATTAGCGTGCCCGGCACCATGCAGAATTGAAAGTTGCACAAACACAAATGCTCTAAGTTTCGATAGCTTAGTATGTGAATATATGTGAATATAGACATATAGATACTATGGCGTACATTTTATATTTTTTGAAGGATTTTCTTTGTCAAACGAGAAGCAGCGTTTGTCCTTATAAAATATTCTTAAAACTCTATGATTTCTCTTTGCGCTAAGCTTGCTATAACAACTTCTAATTTAGATCAATTATCTGTGGTGACGGTTTGCTCTCACAATTCTTATCTGAAAGTGCATATTTGACAATTGTCACCACTTTGAGAAACCTGGATGTCTCGGTGCTTCATGCCTTCTCGAGATCTTCCAGAAGAAGAAACTTAAATTGCCTACCTTCTGTTAAGGGGGTATTCTAGTCTATATTAGAAATTTAAAAAAATTGAGTTATTTTATATTTTCAAAGTTTAACTATTCAATAATTTATCTACAAGAGGATCTTTCAAAATTAAAACTATTTTCAGATATCGGTATTTTGCTGACCCGGCATCCAAACTGGTTCGGCCGGAACTAATCGAACAAACGATATTAGGGATTCTCCGTCTATCTGAATCCATATTTCTCAGTAAAACCTTTTGTCCTTTGTATATATTGTAATACAAGAACTCAAGGTGACTTGTGTCTTTTATATTTAGTGTTCACTTACGTCCAGCTGCTAACAGCTTAATTCTAACCTTCAAACCACGTGGACGTACAAACTTATGTGCTGTGAGTGAAATAAAAATATTGTGAAATATTGCTGTTTGTATTTTTAATGAAGGCTTTATTCCTATTTTAAAATAATGGAGCTTATGAATGAAAATTGACCCGGAAGCTCATTCATTTGCTGTGAAACGAGACAACGCCCGGATTGACTCCTCCGAGATACGAGCATTCAACGCATCAAAGGTGGCCAGAACTGCTGAATATGAAGAGAGAAACACGGAAAATAGTTTTTTCGAAGTCGAGGAAGGTCCGATGTATGAAGCAGGAATGGCAGATTGAATAAATGTAAGTCTACAATATCATTTCATGATTTAGACTGCGAAAAAATTTACGCAAAACTTTAAACGCGTTTTTCTCTAAACTGACTTTTTCAAAACAATACCCACGATTTCTCAGGTTCTACTGGACCGATTTACCTGAAATTTTTGAGGGTCTTTATAGACTTTTCCATATCTGGAACTATCCCCATCCTAAAAATTTCTATTACTTGTTTTTAAAAATTCGAAACTGTAAAAAAAGTGGCACAAAAATTGTTTTTTTTTCTGGCAGTCGCCATTTTGTGAAAAAAAAATCTTTCCAACTTTTCCGTAGTTCCAGACATTGCTTCTTCTTTTTTTTTTTTTTGGTTTCAGATCGCAAGGAGGGTTGAAATCGTGAGTAAGGTTCCGCGCCAATTTTTTTGAGATCCCCACTTCATCAACTGCTAATTTTTGAAATTTTCAATTTTTTTATTTTTTGATTTTTTTCTGTATTCTTATTATGTTAGTAAATAACTAATAAAAAAATGGATTCTAAAAATATTAATTGTCTTTTTTTTATGACACTTCAAAAATTACATGAAATTTTAAATTTTTATTTTGTTAAAAGAAACAAGACAACAAAAAAAACGATAAAGAATATTTTTGATTGATATTTAAAAAAAAATGGTTTTATAACAGAATTCTATGCGCTGTCAAACGGTCAAATAGCAAGTTCCTGTGCATATTTAAAATTGACACTTTTAAATGATGAATATTTCGATGATTAGTGTTATAAGAAGCTCAGGGCATGGCAGTTGGTCAACTGTAAGGTTTCTAGGTGCGAATGAGTAACGCTTTTGCCTAGGTTTTGGGACAAAGTTGTGGATCCATATCGAGAATGAAACTGAAGGTGATTTCCGAAAACACGGACTGGGAGTGAACCCATCGAAAATGATGTTCCACACCTAACCTCGGAAGCTATAAATATATTACGTATTTAGGAATCGTACTGAATGAAAAATTGTATGGACATTTTAAAGGTGAGGTCTGAATTCAGACTGCCTGACACATGCAATGATTTTTAAATTGAATCGACGCAAGTTAAAAAGCAGCAAAGAGTTTCTTTAAAAGTTATTTTCCGCCCTTTGGGGGGTAGGCAAGACACTCTTAATAAGATTTAATCACCCAAAATAAAATCAAAGGCCGTAGCGAAATATCGAGAGACTCTCAGTAATTTTTGTTTCCACGACAGAGACATATTAAAAAAACGAAGGATGAAATGGCAAAGAAATGTCGGCGAAAAAACAATTGGAAGAAAAATATTCAATCAATATGCGATGTTCTAAAAGCAAGTACTCCACATCCTGTACCCTGACCTGAACTTGATCAGGAAAGAGCAAAGAATCATTCAACTTATGTAAGTACGACACACGCATATTCACTTAACTAAGTCCCGCAAGAGGCAAACCGAGCAAACCGAAACCATGACTATCCAAACAACGATGCCTTTGTGCACTATGCCCGACTATCACTGGCAGAGAAAAGTAAGTACAACAGAGCCAGGAACAAGAAGTGCTTCACACACTAGTTGGTAAAAATTAGCGATTAATGGTATCACGGAACGCTAAGATTCATTGCGTAATAAACATTCTCTGAAAGGAACAGTACTTTCTTCAAGATTTTATCACCAGAAGAGGTGACAATATTCCAGACATCGCCATTTTTGGTGATCAAACGTTTTTTAAGCTTCGAAGAACGTTACAAATTAGAATCACCCTTATCATCATATCGATTTCATTTTTACCCTGCTTTGATCCTAAATTAAACATAATGGAAGTTTCTGCTTTAACTTTCGACTTGCAGGCTGTAAAATTCAACGAATTCATTGAACAACTCTGACAACTGACGAGCCAAAATATTTACGCCCCATCCAGCCAAAAAGGTGCGAAGCGTAAAACACTTGGAAAATAAATTGGAAGCAGAATGGAGCTAGATAAGATTACATTTCCTCAAACAAATTCACACCTATACTAACGTCAAGGTAATGCTTTATATATTCAAGTGAAGGATTCTGAGTTTGTGCTACGAAAAAGCTATTTGAGACTTTTGCTGAATGTTACTTTGTTCAAGTAGCTAATAAATAAATTACCAACTTTGTAGAATGTTCACCTTGAGTTTTATTTTGATTAAATATGCAAATGAGCGAGGAATTTGTCACCAATGCGGATACATATACGTATATGACGATGCCGGTTGGAAGTCAATTTGGTTAGCAACCATTGACGAAGCCAAACATTTATTTTTTATTTTCATTCACACCCTTCGTGTCTCCATGTTAGATAGAAGAGAGACCCATGACCTTATCAGCAGTCTCCTTAAACGACTTATGATTTGAACACGAACACCTTGTCATGAATGATTCATTTTTTAAGCAGCTTTGTCTGGGAAAAGAATTAAATCAGCCTTTTGGAGAGGTGTGTCTGAAATCACAAATAAACGTCTGGTTTTTGAAAGTGCCAAAATGATGAGATTCAGATTTGGAATAGGTTTGATTAAGGTGCCTCAATAATTCAATTCTGCCACGACCGTTTGTGGTTCATTGTGTGCAATCAGAAGGTATTCACATTGATTTGAGAAGCAAGAGGTCATCCATATGTTGGTTGGACGTGAAGACTAACCTTGTCAAGAGAAACATTCGTGGAGAAGCGCAGGAGGTTTTCAAGAATTAAATTCAATTTTTTCATTTCATTATTCAATTCATTTTTCTTAAATTATATACAAAAACGCTAGCTTGTTTATTAAGCTAATTATTTATAAACTAAGTTACTTGCCCCAGTGCGAGCGTCCTTAGCTTGACCTGGCAACTTTAGTTATATCGTGGCCAGGCTAACAGAACATGTTTTCCGATCGCCTTGCAATGTGACACCGAATCAGTTTTATTTGAATGTTATTCACTCGGATTAGGTAGGCCCTTTTGTACAGGACCTCATTGGAATAGAATTTTGTATACTGAGACTCTGGGGTTCTATTTGTCAGGGCAAAGGCCTATTTGACTCGGGCTAGAGCAGTTTCTTTACGTTTGCAAGCATTCGCAACTTCTTTCTAATATTTTTAGAGGCCCCAGAATGGTCTCGCACTTTTAGAAATTAATCTTCAACTTCAAATCGTCGCAATATCGCTGAATCTCTTCGAACTCACGTTGCAAACGCTTACAATTATCTCGATCCTCAGACTTGAACTGTGGCGGAGAGAGCCTTCAAGATCGCTAAGAAATTACGAAACTATACCCTGTTGTAGACCGTTGTTTATTTCAAAAGTTCACAATAAACTGCCTGCTGGTGAGAATATCTAGGATTATGCTCGGCACCGGTTTGCTTATGCCCAGATGGTCTTACTTGAAAAAGAGCTTGTCAAAAGTCTTCTCCAAGTCAATCCATTGTTTCTTACCTTTGTTCCATTGGATATCTGATACCAGTGGAGACAAGGCATTATGACCCGCTTTGATACCGAATTTGTTATCCGGAATAATATTTTTGTCCACAACTAGAACTAAAGTCCTTTTACAGAGTGGATGACAGTAAAAATAACGATGCAAGGCCATTTATCCCCGATTCCGGGGTTTTGTATTGCGTCAGCCAAACCTGTGACTATTCTGTTCTCGATCTTTATTTGTCTATGAGAGCTTTATTTATTGTCTTGATATTAACGGTTTTACAAACTTGCAATGTGAAGTCCTGTTCTAATTAGTTTTTAGTTATTGATCAGTACGACAAAGACTCGTGCGCTTTCAGCAGATTTGCGGTCTTGTATGCTCTCCGAGCAGGTTAGCAATATATCTTGTGCTTTGAAAGAAAATGAGAAGAGGCTACTGGGCCTGTAAGTTACCCGTTGGTATATAACAGAATTATTCTCACATCGGCAAGGATGTCTTGAGTTCATGAAAGATGGCATTAAGACCAATTTAATATTTTATCATAGACAGATTCTCATTTAAAAGCTGAATAAGATCCAAACATGTCCAGGATAATTCATACGGCATAGAGGGTAATACCCTTTGGCTTCTGTCGCTCAAATTATTCCTCAAAATAGTGACTTATTTTACAAAAAAAAAACGATATAATCGAAGTTTTTTAAACCATTTACCACGATTGGTTTTTTGAGTAATCTCTGTCGAAATTTAGTCTTTTGTCATCGGGTATTGGTTTGAAATCTACTTTGCAAGAATTTTTTTCAAAAATCATAAATATGGTAAGAAGCATATTGATTGAATATTAGCTGTTGCCCTGTTGTTGGACTTTTTTAATTCATTGATAAACTTTGCAGGTTTCCACCACCTCATCTCAGGCGATGATATATAGAAGTAAATTATTAAATGTTTTGAGATCTTAACTTGTGCGTAGGGACAGTTTTAACAAAACGGAATTCCATCCTCCCCGGTAGTATCGGACTTGAGCCCGAGGATAGTTTTTAAACAATTTTGAAACTTAAGTCAATATCTTGATCGGAAATAGGTTGAGGATTAAGTTCAGGGAGAGTTTCATCCGTGGCGCTACGAGTAAATGTTTCTTTCGGTCGGTTTCTTTTAACAATTCCAATTGAGCATAAGTTGCTGCAAAGTTTTCAGGACGCTTGACTGCAGGCGTAAGAAATATTGATTTCTGGCTCTTCGGGTCAAAAGTGAAACATTATCATGAAACCGATAGTAGTTTTCCCGATTTGAATCGGTTGGAATCGGCTTCCTTTTCGAATAAAACGTTTAAGAGCTTCTGGGTTAAAAAATTCTTACTGCGAACAAAAATGGTTTGGAAAGGACGTTAATGATAACGTTCTCGTTAACGTAATGGACATAACAGCAGTGGTTTCAATTTAAGGGTTGAACATCTTAACGTAAAGCATCAGAGTCCATACACTCCAAGTGTCTAAATTGAAAAGTGGAAGGATTTAAAACGCTAGAGATCCGCTGTTGTAGTTTTTTAAAACCCTTGCTATTTGGCCATTTAATTATTGATTCTCTGCGGTTTGGTTCATTTTAAGTCTTTTTATCATTATATCCCAATATTACAAGAAGCAATGTCCTATAGCACAAGTAAAGCGAAAAATTCGAAAATCGTAAATTTACTTATATATAAACAAAACGAATGATTCCCAACTCAATTTAAGGCCAAGAAGAAGGCTACCTTAAAACTGCTTCGCACTTGTCCGGTTTTGTTTGTTTTTGGTATTGTTAATGTGAGTGCCTATAAGAGATCTTAAAAGAATCTGAATTTGTAAACAACAAATTGCGCCTTACATAATTGCAAATGCACATAATCTAACCATTGTTATAATAATTTTGGACACTTCCTTTTCAACTGATGCGATAATCGATTTAGAGGTGCCCCAGAAAACAGAACTAATTTCATTAAATACAAGCTTTAATGTCTACCTTTGAAGGCGAAACATCTGGCACCAATGATTGAAAAAAAATACCTTCTTTTTCACACCGCTGATTATATGTAAACCGAAGATGAAATTTTCACGCTTTTATATTTCTCCAATGATACAAAAAAGAGATGAAAGCGCCCAAAGACTTGCCATTTAAGAGGCGTATCGTTTCATTTCCAATTTGCCTCTGAACAAAAAAGAAATCCTTAAATCGTCTTAAAATTCACGCAAACCACAGCATTCCATTCAAATGTAAACCATAGAGTGCGGCCTCACGGGTACAAACATAAAAAGGAGCTGGAATGACAATGTGGACATTAAAAGGACTTGTGTTAACAAAAAAACAACAAGCTTTTGCTGTATTGATACTAGTAACACCACTGTTCACTGAACCGAGCGCTGGCATGCAAACAATTAAATTTACATTAACGCTGATATAGTTTCCCTTGGTAGTCCTTGTATAATTATGAAGGTACAAGTCCATAAAAGCAGTTTTTATATGCAACGACCCAAAAACGAGTTTCCTCATTACGGTTTCCGAGAATGTGGTACGGACTGCGGATTTATCTCTAAAAGGAGTCGACTTCTTCCTGATCTGATATGGTCTGATTGTTCTACATTGTAAAAAGGAAATATAACAAAAAACCATACAATCGTCATTTTAAATATATGAGTACTTGAAGTGCACTTCAACAAACACGAAAAAAGATCGTATTTTTGGAAGGTCTATTTCCACGGAGACTCTTGTTCTCAAGAACTTTTATTCGTCAAGGGAAAAGCCGAAAATCTTTTCCTCTTTAACATTTGAAAGGAAAAATTTGTCTATTCGTCTTGATTCATACAATCTTTTAATTTAATATATTGTAACAAAATTCGCCTTGCTAAGCGGTTTTACATGCTGTGCGGAGGAGGAGAAACCAAAAAAAATTAAAAAAATTCATATATTAAAAATTGGTTCCCGAGAGTGTTTGAATTTTTTTTTTCTTTTCTTTTTTTTGAATTAAAGTTATTTGAAGTTATTTGAAAATTTACTGTTTTATTCCTCAGCTAGATTCTTAAAGATCAGAACCGACCCTGATATTACTGCAGCGGTTTTTTTTTATAGCTCCCCGTCGATTTCCAGGAGGGTTCCAATCTCCGCTGTCATGCAGATTATAAATTCCGCCATAATGACTTTTTATTTTTGCGGGAAGTCAATCTCCTATTTGTATTTTTGTGAATTTTCGTCGTCATTTTCGACGTCCTCGGGAAATTTCACGAATTTTCATGTGCCGCACGTCCCAGAAAAATCTTTGATTAGGTACATATACGATTGATCTCACGTTGATCAATTTAATCAAAAAATATGTCGTTAATCCATTCGGTCGCTGTTGTTTTTTTTAAATTGCTGTTCGTACCGCTTTACCGTTGGGTCCCATGTTTTGTCAGGTGGGTTTCCAGCGGCAGCCCCGACAGCTGATGTCTGCCAGCTAATCTCTGGTCGGAACCAAGGTGGGCTTTACGCGACAGGTGGCGGTGCTGCTTTTTCTAAAGGATAAAGTTTGATGTGGAGTTCTTAATAAATTGTTAATTTCGGATTTGTGAAATGTGTTAAAGCTAATAATAAAATGGAAAGGTGCTCTTCCTTGTTCGTAACAGTATTGTTTTTCCAGCAGAATACTTCACCTTATTAACAAAAAAATCTAATCTTGGTCGGGATGTCGATGGGATATCTAATGGACGATATAAGCCCAATTGTCAACAACCTAAATCTTTCAAGAGGAAAAAGAGCCTTATACCGATCATGCCTTATGCACGAACGCTTTTGTCTTAGAATTCTATGTCTCTACCACATAAAGAGACCACAGAGAGAAACCAGGCATCTGTAAAAGCCCCATTTAAGGATTTGATAACCCTCACATAGGGAAGATACATTCCATTAAAACCACTGACATAGGTTTATTCAAGCAATGCTTTATGTGCTATCGCATTAGAACCCCATATCCTTCTAAGTCGCTTGAGCTAAATCCTCTTTCCGTCATTCACGATGTCAGGGACAATTCTTCCAATTGGTTAGTCCACGTTTCCTGGTATCCGCGATTGCTTGATCCTTAAGTCAGACTTCGTTTTTTTACGAATTATATCACATCATTGTCATAGAATTCGCAGTTGAACTCCCTCGCAGCTCGTTTATCCGACATAGAACCTTTCTTTCAAAGATGGCTTAAATCTACTCTTTGGCAAAATGTTGGTCCTATCAGTTAAGAGTATGATTCTAGTTGCTTGGATAACCCAAAGCAGCATCGATTGCTAGAAGTAAAGATCCGATTTACTAGTCGTTAGACATGATTTAAATTACCTTGTTAACTATTTAAACTCAAATACTGTTTACAAGCTCCTTAGTTGACCTCATAACCTCCTTTTAGACTGACTGTTTTCTGAATTATAGGACGACAACGTGACATTTGTGGTAGGCTCATTTGAGAGTTTTAAGCATAAATACACTCAAAAGGCTCTGGCTATATCCGGTGCGCGGAGGCGTCCGGATGGCTTTCAAGCTTTGGTTAGTCGAATTTTATAGATCAACGGTCGCACATCCAGAACACAACCACCATCTGAATGGACTATTTCGCTGGATACACGAATCCTCTCCAGTAAAATTGTCGGAGGCTTGAGATACGTCCACAAGGGCACTAGAACACACACTTTTCCCTTGCAGGGCTTTTTTAATTTGATTTGATTTGACCTTTTGAACATTTCCCGGGAGTCGAAACAATTATGACTTCGTAGACTTACTTATTGCCTTGGAACGTGTAGAACTTTCAAAAAAGC
Source organism: Orthonevra nobilis (assembly GCA_963555765.1). Taxonomy (NCBI): domain Eukaryota; kingdom Metazoa; phylum Arthropoda; class Insecta; order Diptera; family Syrphidae; genus Orthonevra; species Orthonevra nobilis. The sequence continues at coordinate 76,858,980 of OY743227.1, read as the reverse complement.
AGCTCCTTCCAAATTTTACCAGTTGAAGGGTCGTATCAACATTTAATTTATGGTGTAACAAAGCTCGGACAATGATTCGGTTTTTATGCTTAATTTTTGCCTCCCATATATGCATTGAGATCTGAGGCCAATGGTTGTCAGTCGAGCAGTTTGAACATTTCTTTTAAATGTTCCGCGAAAAGATCTGATTTCTCGTTTTGTCCTTTGGGGGATAAAATAATTGATTGAAACAAATGATTCGATAATACGTCAAGCATTTTTTTCATTTTTAGGGGGTAGATAGTAACTCCCCTTGCGGCTTGAATTATATTGAAAGCATATTTCCATAATCGAATTAATTAAACAAACTGGCAAAAAAAACAAAGGTTATAAGTTAAACTAAAAACGATTCCATTTTTTGCGAATGTTTTATACGATACGAAAAAAAAAAACAAATACATATGTAACTGGCCAAATACAGAAATGGAAGCAACCCAGTTACGTACCGGGCGGACGTCAATGCTATTTTTGGTGTTGTACTGGGTTGGGGTTGGTCACGAACTGAGAAGAAAAACCGCAGTGCTAATTTTCAACTCTGTCGCACAGTACTTTTTAATTAGGTTAAGTGGTGTGAAATTCAGAAGGCCACAAACATACACATACACATACAGATTCGTTCACTCCTACACCGCTACAAGGACGATGGCTGCCATTGCTCTGGTTCTGGCAGGAAACGACCATAATTCGTAATTACTTATTCAAATTTGAACGTTCGCTCCAAGTCAGTGAAAAGTTTGGTCACCACTTCGTCGTCACCCGCTTTCAAGCGACACCATTTTTGGCTTGACTCTGTCTGTAAATGCTTACTGCTAATGCCAACGACATTGACTAAGGACCAATACCCATGCATTTGCCGTGAAAGAGCTATGGCCAGGGAATGAGTACAAACCAAAAATTCATTTCATGATGACAACAGGTTTTTGAATTTTCGCCATGCGGGATAGTTTTCTAGGACACTAACCTCTGGAATTTCAGTTCAAAATCCGAACTAACCTTTTAACTTTACCGTGTTGTTGTTGTTTTGTTTTTAAAATAAAGTGGTGGGCGGCGGTGGCGGGCGATAGGAATGGCGATGACTCTCGTTGACACAAACGGAGAACATAACAGAGAATATGAGTCTGATGGCTTTGTTTACTGTTTTGTTACTGCTCCTTTTTTCGAGTGTTAATTAGTTTGAAATTTATTTTGAGCCAACTTTAATCATTATAACTTTGAATCCGGGTTAGAAAAGTGAATAAGTGATTTGAAAAGCTACCGAAGGTATTTGGAAAAGTTGGTGTTATGAACAAAGACTTTTCTGAAGCAGATAACAGACCCTCTGGGAGCTGGCAGCACACACAGTTCCGATTTCATAAATGAAAATAAGAGGTTACGTTAAGCCGAGGCCGATATTATGCAAGTGTATGAATCTTTTGTTTATAAAAGATTTACAGGAACATTTTTTAACTCATTTTCCGGCTTTGATGATCGTCTTTGCCCAGATATGTGAGTTAGACTTCAAATTGGGGAGGGAAAAAGCTTGAGTCCGAGAGCAAATATGAAAAACTGAGGGTACTGACATTAGCGAAAGAATGAATTGGATTTATCAAAGCAGACAAGATATTGTTTTTGAAAATTAAAAATAAAATTCGGAGACAAGACGGAGCCCTGAGGCGCACCAGCATTTTTATGGTGAACTGCAGCCTTGAAACCATCCAAAACAAGTTATTTTAGAAAGAAGAGATTGGTCGACACTCTCATGCACGCACATGTCAAATCCACTTTTTGGTGAGATATACCATAAAATCACCAGTGGAGTTTTTGTTATGAAAAACATACTCTTGAGATATTTCATAAGCTGACGATTTGCCAGTTTCCATGACCTTAGAAAAAATGGGCTTTAATGCAATGCATCATTACTTGGAGATAGAAGAGGAGTGAACTTTTTAAGATTTGGGCTGGAAAAATGCTGTTTTTCAACTACATATCTGGGAAGGGCTGAGGTAGAGGACTGATGGAAAAGTCTACGCCATTTTGTTGCCAGCCTGAAAGTTCAAAAGAAAAGTGCGAATACCATCTGGAATAGCAGGTTTGTGGATGTCGAGATATTTGAACATTCTTGCTACTGTACGAGCGTGAAAGCAGGTATGTCTCATGGTGTATTTGTAACGCTCAATCACAGTGGCCAAATTAAGGAGCTGAAAGCTGGAATGTCATAGTATACAAGAGCTGCGATAGACTTCTTCAGATATTCACACGATTGACCTGTATTACGACCTTCGGAAAAATCAAGCGACAAGGGCACCACGATTGCATATACATAAAATGAGTAGATGCCAACTTTTTGAAATAAGTAAATTTAAATTGTAAGGATCCAATAGTCAAGCGGAGCACGAACTTTGGGTCAAACTTGACGGATACTTTCAAAAACAGTGTACAGATAGATTTTCCAATGTCCTTCAAATAGCCTGGAGTTCAATTACATTGGAAACTGTAAGGAAGTTTAATGAAAGGATTGCCAACCTGTTGCAAATCGAGTAGATTTTTCGACTAAAAATATAAGAATAAAAATTGACATGCAAAACTTCAGGCGCCACTGTAACGTTTTCACCAAACTTAATGCAATAATTCTTGGCTAAAGCTATTGCTTAACATCTAGTTTGCCATCAATCGTGCACGACAACAAGGATCCACAAAAAAGAAGCATAAACTTTTTTCGAAAAGCCATTTATAACGCGCTCAACAACAGTCGTTATTTACACCAAACACCCAGAAGCCACCAACACCAACGCCAACGCTTCACGCGACCCAGGCGTTCGATTAAAGTGTTATTTTATTAAATTACAGAACAAGTGTGATATTTTTCTTCTTGCTCCTTTTTCATTTATTTCTTCTTCTTCCTTTATTTCGTTGCGAGCTTTAATGACATCATCGTCGATTGTTTGTTTAATGGCGATTACACGAGGATAAAAACGGTTCTATTAACCACACTCAAAGTATCCTTTTTTTCGAGACCCTTCAGAAAGGCTGAATTCGACATGAAAACAATGTGTAGGTACATGTCAAAATGTGCTCCAAATGTATCTCACTCAATTAGTGTGCTATTTTTGACATCCTGTACATTGTTTCTATTAAATCCTTTTTTTTTTAAATAACATGTTCGTCCTTTACGTGTTGCCGATAGAGCACGTGCATAATTAAATTGAAATTCAGTTATGTAAATATTTGATCGAGGCTATATCATATTGCTATGCACCGATTTCGGGGGATGGCTGTTATCCACTTCCCGATCCGATTTATTTGCAACAGTAGCGATAAAGTAGGCCCGGGCGGGTGGGGACATTTTCAATCGAGCTCCCATGTAGACAGCAGTGGAAATTACATTGGAAACTATTCGTCTATTGATATGGGATGTCATGTTTTGTCTGAAATGGATTCAAACCAATTGAATTGTTAATTAATTCAGAAATGGCATAAATAATGAGTTCAGATTGAAAATACAGAGCACGAGTATCTATATGAGTGTTTGCGGAAAGTATGGCGATATGTTTTCGCATGGCACGTGCTGAAAACGTGGTTTGGTGTAATACAAGGATCATACTTATTATTTGTTCTCCTAAAATAACACACACACGCTCGATTTATTACAAACAAAATCAATAGAGATGGGGGCAGTAATCCTCTATTTTATTAATTAATATAGGCCGAAATGTAAGCGTTAAACCAACAAAGAGCCTATTTTTTATAGAGAACATAGAAGTTCTAAATCGATGGCCATGAATTTTGAAACGTCTTTATTTTCCCCTTTTCTAAACCGAACGAGCAGAAAAGAGGCGCTCCTAAGCTCAGGCATACCTTGCAAAGAGAATGAATATAAGACTATCATGACCTTATTTTTCTATTGTCCATGGCACTGCCTGAAGATCATAAACTGAACCGATAAATGTATCGCTTGCAGATTGTTTGTCCCGGTTTTTTGGACAGTGCTTTCTGTAAACATATTTTTCTTGCAAGCTAGTTCCCGCCTTCTTTGAATTTATCACCGAGCTACCTGTACAGTTCTGACTCTGTTTTAAATCCTTCGATATGCTCACGATTTTGGAATGTATGGAATCGAATCGATGTGGTCCTGTACTCTTTTTAATTGGGTTGCAGATAGCCTCTTCAATCGATGTCAAGCATGTTCGAAACATACAGTAATTGTCCGATAAACCTTCTCAAAAGTCAATAATTCACTAATAAACGAATAATTGTAAATATTTATTTTATGCATAATAAAAGTTCAAACTTCAACTTCTGAAAATACTTCATAATTATTTTAGTAGTTAGCGCTGGTTTTATTGAATTCTTTTATGTTCCAAATTTGGAAAAAATGTACACCCTGTTTTGAAATAAACTCCGATTTTTTTGACTTGATTTAAGTCATAAATGTGTTGAAATGATCAACATATTGTTTGTATTGGACATAGTGTGGTATGTCCTTAAGTCAGAGATTCAAGAACAGAACAAACGATCAGCGGATGACATTTAGATATAACGATATATTATACAAGATTGCGAAAGGAGTTAAAGTGAACGTTTTACTCGATCAAATATAAACTAAAATTTTTCTAGGATTCAGAGGTGTTTTTAACAAGAATTGTGTGTGTCCGAATAATTTAGCAAATATTTTTTCTTAATGTTAATTCAATTTCTGTATTGTTTTTGTAATTCCATGTTTAAAGGAAGTTACACCCTTACTTTGTCGAATATTGTGTCTTTATAGAATATCGAAAATTCGAACACCGAAAAACAATTCGCTTAACTCAAGCCAAATTTCGGACAGGACAACGTTTATCGAGGCCGCTAGTATATTAATAAATAAAGTAGTTTAGGTTTGCTTTACCTTCTAGCCATTTTTGTTAGGATGGTCTACTTCTTCATCCTTTTGCGGAGATTGCGAATTTTCGTCGATGGGCGGTGGGTTATAATTATCATCAGAAAAATCTTCGACCGAAGATGACAACGCATTCATGAAAATTATAAATCCTTTCATATCGAGTGGATGGATCGCTTTTATCACAAGGTGAAGGTTCCTGGCAAATAATCGGACAGGGTCTTCATAAGCAGCGTCCAGCTTTCGCCATGAGATCTATATTTTAAGAAACATAAAGGTATAACAATTGCTACATCCGAGTTATGGATATGACTTATAGACCGTGGTACAGAAGTCAACTCGATGCTAGACTAAAGTCATCTGCTACATGGACTTTTTCAGGCCTATTATTACTTAGAAAGCCCTTTGAGGTTCAACATGATAGCTGCTGCAATAGGAAATGGAATTGCCTTGGTTTGCTTGGATTAGTAAGAGATTAATTAAAATTGAACTCTCACGTCTTTTCAAGCCTTTTTTTAGAGTAATTGTGTTTAAAAAAGTATGATTTTGTTCATAAATTCCCAGTTTCGCAACTGGATCATAAAATCATGTAAACAAAGGAAGTCAGCCATGATTTACAATCCCACTCTCATTTACGGCGGCAATATTTTCAGCTGATCATGCCGTGCATATTAGAAATGGGTGGCAGTTTGAACCTCGCGAAAGGTGTCAACCATATTTTTTGTAAGTTAGTTTTTTGCTTATTCGATAAACAACTTTTCAGAGGCATCGCAAAGACAATTATGTGTTGGCGCTTTATATATTATGACATCTCTTGCTTAATGGCCATATATGTTCATACTCTTCCAGTTTCAATTTTCTAACCTGAAAGGCAATTTGCTAAGCAAGCTTTTCTCGAAGCCTTATCACATCAAACAAATGTAATTGACACCAAAATCTATCTATGAGAACAAATAACATTACATCTCTAACCCAACAGTTTAGTAAATTCAAATTAAAACTTATCAGATTTCAGTAGCATGCCAAACTAGAAACATAAAACTGAAGTCTATCGATAAGAAACAGATACAAATAGACAGTATGCATAAGTGCTATCTCCAATGTGCAAAGAACCATAAACTCATAGTCAAAACTTATATTTCGTTAGTCTTAGACACGTTTGTTGCTTTTCAATGATATGTTACCATCTTGCCCTTGTTACAAACCTCAACTCGCACTCCAGAGGACTTTCTGTATCTGAGTTTCTGCTCTGAGTTCGATCTCGAAACTATGTACCTGTTGGCCCACTGTCTTTATTCATATTGAATAAGTCAAAGCCCACCCTTATTCACCCCAATATTGTTGAATCTAGTTCACTCAATTTGATTAAAGGAGGTGTTAGTCCTTTGTTCATATCCTGTCCAGTGCTGGACTACTTGACCATTTGCATGAAATCGAAATCACATTTTCTGCTTCCATTAATTGGAACTACATTTGTATATATGTAAAGCAATAGATTCTATTTGGGCACTCCATCAACAGCATTCTACAAAGCCACTAGAATTCGTCCTTCTTGGCTCATCCTTTGCTCTTATCAAGAGTTTATTGAATCAATAACTTCCATTTAAGTGCAGTGTAATGCTCAAAGAACCAAAAAAAAAAAAAAAGAAGAAAAAGGAATGAACAATCGAATCATTGAAACAAAAATTCTACCAGGAACTTTGTCCTTCCCACACTCACCGGGACTATTTAAAGACTCGAGACTCGCCTCGCCCGCATTTGCTCTTCGTCTGCGACTTTTAAGAGGGTGACCAAATAGCAATTTTACCACACCACGAAAGGCACAGCTAGAAGCGTACAAGAAAAAGTTCCTCCTTTCTCCTTATTTCGTTTTTTTTTATCGTGCTTAACAACAATATTGACTCCTTCAATCTGACATACAGTTTCTGGAGAGTTTTAGAGAGAGTTTTTTGGGCGCCATTTCACCCCTAGAGCAGTGTAAACAGAAAAAATAAACGTCTGGGGGTAACGAGAATTGATGTCAGAGTTTAGGAGTTTATATAAAATGCAATAAAATAATCGCTCGCTTGGGTTCTGGTTCTGCTTGCTCGCTCTTCCCCTCCCTTTCTCGTTTATCTATTACACACAAAATAAGAAGGATTATTGTTATTTATTTCGATTCGACCCAAGTTCGATTGGAGTTTGAGTGGTGTGCATGAAGCTGAAGCTATTGATTTTTTTTTTGTTTTTTGTAACAGGGTGGATTGCAGGTCTTGGCTCTTAACGCTATTTCCTGTTCGATTACAAGATGTTGCCCAGAGCAATATCCGGTTGCATTTGACCATTCGGCAGAGGGGTGGAAAACTTAAGAACGGACGAAGGAGTTATGCGGCTTTTAGGATCGTTCGAAGAGAGCTTCTGTTCATTGTTTCAAGTAGATGGGTTCGGAAGCTGCTGGGTTGAGATTGTAATATAAGATGTTGAAACTTTAGTTTTCACTTTGAAAAATCTTTTACGATGACAAATATTTGCGAAATTAGGATTTGTAATTTGTATACACTGCAAAGTTAAAAGAGGTTATGGTTAGTTGTTTGCGTTTGAGTTTGAGTTAAGTAAACAGTGTCCCGGGCGGCACTCTTTTGCACACTTTGATTTGGGGTTATTCAAATAAAGTTTTAGCGTATATTTGCTTTCAAAGTGAGCAAAAAACTTCATAACTTATTGATGAACACATTTTTGACACATTCATATTTTGATAAATTTGCTTCAATTTCACTGGGTCTGATATCTGATATCAAATTGCATATGATACAAGTGCATAATATGTACTTTTAAGTATTAATTAATGATGAATAAAATACTGTGAACTAAGCGAACGCAAATAATAAGATATCAGATTTCTACGTTCCGATTCACGCAAGTACTAATTTAAGCCTGAATACTTCTGTGTTTCAAGCCACTACACAAGCAATAAATTCTTCTACATGTTCTGCTCAAAATACATTTTAAGGGTAGTCATAATCCCTTGAGAACAAAAAAAAAACGAAAAGAAAAAAAAACCAACCATAATATAAAAAATAAAAAAATAAAAACAAAAATATCTCGAGCGCTAACCAGGATTGAACGACGACGAGACAGCTCGGATCCGACCCCTTTCGCTAAGAATTATAAGGGCTTTAACCCACTCGGCTAAAACAAAAGCCTGTCGAAGCTTTACCCAATAGCTTGCTTATGCTGCCATAAGGTGCATGAAATTCCAAATTATTAATTAAAATAAAAAATAAACAAAATATGTTAGTAAAATAACTACTTAAAGTTATTTAAAACTCCAGTTCTGGTGGGCTCGCCACGGGTGGATGATTCGCTGGCTTGCTGATTTTCGGGGTTCACTTCGTTGGAAATGACTCTTTACTGGGCCTCGACAGTTATTTTTTTTTTTTGTTCTTTATTTTTTCTATTGTTTGTTAGCCCCAAGCAAGTGATTAAACCACATGCCGCCCCTTTTAAATCTGATTCGCACTATCTTCATTGACCGACGCGACAGGATACAAAACAAAAGAGGATATAAGTAACAGTATAACTGTTTTAGTTTAAAAATTCTTAGACCGAAAATACGTATTTTTGTCGCGACTCGACTGCCCTGTTCTCTAGCTCGTTTCACTTGTTCTCTAGCCCACCGTTGACTGACTCCAAACTAATTTCTCATGCGCTAACTACCCTCCTCAAGCCCGTTCGATGGTCAGTTATTCGGTCACGCGATCCTTGATCAAAACAACTTCAACCATGCTCTCTATTCCCCTTGCCGCCGACTGAGCTTAGCCTGTTTATCTAATCTTTGCGATTCGACCAAAAAGTAAATAGATTCTCTGATGGTCCTTGAGCTTGAACCGTGAACCTCTCGGTTAATAGGCAACGTTCTCCACCATCGAGCCACTCGGTTGCGTTGTGGTTCGAAAACAAAATTGAGGGGACACCATGCAGGAAATGCGAAAACCTTAACAGCTTACCGCCTTAAGTCGACTTAAATTACTTCTGAAGCTGAAAGTCTTTCCGTTTTGATTCTCAATTGGGTTTTCTGATGTATTTCCTTGAGGTCTTAAGGGTCGATGATTCGTAAGAGATGTAAATTTTTAAATTTATGGTCAGGTCATGACAGTAACATGCCAATAACACTTGGGATTTTTTCACCTCTCGCGTGAAACGCCGATGAGTAAAAACTGCCAAGATAAAGCTTCTGGCGCCATTCGGAGTCGGAGAAAAAACTCTGAATAATATAAGACGCACATACAAATTCTTAAACCTGGCCCTCAAAAGACCTGTTGCGCCACCAATTGACATTTTCTTTTACAATGACGTTTCTAAATTGGTTTTCGTATTGATTCTACTGCTTTTTCTTAAAACTATTTAAAAGCTTTGCGGTGATATTAAATCTAAAATCGACCCAAACACGATGTGAAGAAATTTTGCTCATTTCAGACCTATACAGATTGTTTAGAATGTTTTTTTCGGAAACTCCTACGCGGCACTGAATTTGAAACATGTATTTTTTTTAAATGAATAATTTAATAAATAATATGCACAAAATAAATATATAAAAATTAATCGAGCTCTTAATTTTATTTGCACTTGTTTTCGAGCTGCATTTCAATCACCGCCGTTGCCAGCATATTGACGTCAACAATATTCAGGCTCACAAAAAAAATGTGCATATCAAGGACATGGACTGGTGCTCCATTTAAAAAATAGGACAAGCATAACTATGTTGATAAAAAATTTCAATTATAGCTTATACCAGTAAACAACAACAAAGAAAATAAAAGCACAATCTCTCTCTTAGGCAGTTTTTCAACATCAACCTTTAAAAGTATTCGCTGGGAGTGTATTCATGATGAAAAAACAGCACATCGACTACATCATCCAACGACCTTGTGATTCGTACAAAATATACTGGATGTATGATTTTTGCATTTCATGCGGGTGCTCAACATAAAGGACATTCTTTGGAAAATGTGAACATTTTCCAATGCCACAACGAAATATATTAATATTTTTATTGTAATATCCCATTAAAACAGCGATGATGAATGCTCGTACACTACCAAGGATATTATTTGTGTTGCTTGACGAGTGAAAGGAAATCATCATCATTTGCTGGCAAGTGAAGTCTGTCTCTGTGATTTGCATTCATTGATCTAAGAACAAAGATATTTGGTTACCTCCTTACAAGTGTACTCCTTTTATTTTACGTTGCACAACAATGATACTATTGTTCGTGAGGAAAATACACAAACAGTGTCAAACAGCCGACAAGGACACGTTTGTCGTCGTCATTGTAATCGTCAGACGATACACGCAGACTACAAGGATTTTAAGTGAAACATGAAATACCTTTGACGTCAAGACATTGTGTTAGTCTTCATTTAAAGAAGAATACCGTGAGAAAATTTTTGTAGACAAGTTTTGATGGTTTGCGGAGTTTTACAGAAGAAAGCAATCTGTCAAGTGTTTGGCGAATGTCTTTGACTTATTTGTCAGATATCAACTCCAAATCAAAGCATTGCTTCATCAAAGAACAGTGAAATTGGATTGGTAGTCTTTTAGTTCACTTGATGGATATTGTGCCGCTTTGTGGGTTACACCACAAAAGAAGAACGGAAACTTTGGCCCTTATCCGCTAGAGCAGAGCATTCGTATTGCAAAACGTGGGCTGACTCTCCTTGTCTCCAAAGCTCGTGCAAAAGACGTAATGGGATACACTGGTGATTCCGTATAGATGGCAACACGAAAGAGATCGGCATTTGTGTATCGGTCCGCTGCGCTCCATTTCTTGCTTAAATGTATCTTTGTATCGTGGTAGAGGAAGTATACTCTTGGTCGCTTTTACACCAAAATGTTTCAGTTGATTTTTGATCCTTTTGCGTAGATGATATGTGGAGGTGAAACTAGCCAGAATTTTCCTGGAACAAGAACTCACATGGCTAGTAGGTGCAGATCGGATGGACATCAACACTCCATCCCGAGGAGTATTCGAATCTTTACAAGAGTATCCCTCTGTTCGTTGGCGCAGTGAAAAGCGACCTAAGCGAAGCAAACATCTACTCAAGGGGACCAAAAACAAATTCACTAACTGGCATCATAATGAATCTTAATTACTTCAAGTGTGCTGACGAATCGCCAAGCTTACTTTAGCTTATCCAATGTAATTCCAGCTAATTTAGGAGCCAAAAACATCCACAGAAAAACCACTAATCGTTTAAACTTCCAATTATTGTTTGCTCGTTCTAATTATTGAATCAGTCGTTAGCAAGTGGCCATTTATTTGATTATTCAGATAACCAGAACCGAGACTTTGACACACAAACCTCATTTCACCTCAATAACCAGACGCTATGCAACATTTTCCCTTGGATGGATACAAATTAAAAAATGTTCACAAATTATCACCCGTGAAAATCTAACTATCAATTAAAACAACAGAACACCATTGTGCCGCAACCATTGCCACCAGTGAGCCATCAGCAAACGCGGCAAACGTGACAGCCGCAACTGTTGCTTTTGTTAGACTTCTTTTTGTGAACAAAGTTCTCGTTTATCATAGCACGTCGATACGGTGACAATTTTCCGGTGAAGCACACTAATTATTCTCCAAAAAAAAAATTGAAACCTTTACCAACGACCAAAAAAATTCAATTAACCAGCATTTTATTCGCCTGCATGGTTTTTATTTGGAATCGACTTTTAATAGCAGTTTTTAATTAAAAGTTCTAAAATTCTATTTAACGCTGGGACGTGCTAAATTCCCATGAAATTTTGTCTCAAATTAAATGTTGACGAGTTTTGTAAAACACTTCGTGGCTGTATGGATTCAAAGGGTTTACAGTTTTGCGGTTTATGTGGCTGATGCGCTCTGGAACATATTTTTAATAAGAATTTAAAAATATTCAACTTGAAAAGGTTTTATTGAAATCGAATAATTTTCAAGGGTTTCTTTCTTTAAAAAAATAAATCCGATACAAAACCACTTAACGCTCTGAATGGAATATCAACGGATTATTTTGACTTTTCATTTGAAATTCTTGTAGTTAGTTCGATTTACGAAATCAAGTGGGGATGTGGAAGCATCTGCTAACAAGGCAAAAGTATCTTTGCGAATTTTTGTAGAGGAATGGAATTCACAGCACTTAGTTTAACTTCCAAAAGGCAGAAAACCGCTTGGGAATCCATCATCTATCCGCCCAATATCATCACTTAATAAAATTGGGAAAATACTAGGGAAGATTATTTATCACTGGTTATTTGCGGTAGTAGGGAAAAGCATGCGCTGTAAGACAGTAAGACTTAAGGAAATCCGACCAAAAATCGACTCTTTAATGGTGATTGTTGACACAACAGCTGGATGTCATGAAAGGTCTTAGGTCTGGACTTTAATCATGCGTATTATGGATCCGTATCTTCATTTGCAATCGTTCATTCCTTAAACTAATTCGAAGGCATTCACCATCAGATTAATTGGCTTGTCATGCTAGAGCGCCGAGCTCATGTTCATTGGCTTAACTGCGAAGGCATAACACTGATAACAAATGGATGATGCAATCTTCAAAGCACAAAAGCTATCTTTTTTGGCATGTGAATGAACGAGGGGTGAATAAAAAACTGCGAATTGAACGAATGAAAATGAGCCAATTTTGAATTTTAGGCTCTTTTTTGAACTCGGAATCGAAGTCGAGATATGTCTTAGTTTCAAAGCACTTCTCAACCTTTCATTTCTTCTCTTAATCCTTCTTCATGCTATTTGCAAAATGCATGGAATAAAAATAATAGTAGGTAGATAGAAAAGAATCGACTGCCTTGCTCAAAAGCTGGCCAAACACCAGTTAGAGACAGTCTTCTCAACAATTCCATGCTGGAAACTTAACAAACCAATCCCAGACATACACAAGGATACACAAGGAAGAGTATCTCGTTACTCGTGGACTTGTGAACTTAACCATCCTTCTTTAAAGTGGCACGAATCGAGCTCCAATTAACATTAAATAGACATTCACTAACGGATTTGAGCTTTGGAACTTAAGCTCAGCAGCAGACCCATTTTTTACTGAACCACTAACAATTTTCAAAATACAGCCGCAAAAGTGTTACAGCCTGCCGAAGAATTTCATTAAAATGATTAGCTAATTATAAAATCGATTCAACTTCAACATAAATATTATAGAAAAAAGACAGCATAGTGATAGATTGGATGATTCGATCACATACCATTTTCAACCGCTAATGGGGATCATAAAGGATCAAAATGGGCAAGTTCTATCTAAAAATCAATTACAAATTGATTCTTTTCTAAGTACGGAAGAATAAGAGGAAGGTAGATGATGATGAAGAAAAGGACTCAATTAAAGATGATTGGACAAATAAGTCCAGCGTGGGCCATCACAGTTTAAGAAACAAACTATTCACTCTTGTCGCCGAATTTCATAAAAGTGAGTTGTTTAATATTACTTTGCCTGCAATGATTCACAATGAACACGACGTTCTTCGAGTGCGCTCACATAACGCACACCCTTATTATGACCCTACTTAATCAAACAAAATATTAATTTGCGGCAATCACTTTTTTCATCATCAAATGGAGGGTTGTTGGTGTGCGCAGGCATAGTCGCACCCAAACCAATTTTTCATTTCATATTCATAACATCGAAAACTGTGGCACAAGCCACCGAAAATATCACAGTAGAAGAAATCGAAGTAAGAAGAATTTCACGCTCAATCAATCTGAATACTCGTGCGTGACGCCATGCTGTTTCCCCCACAGTAGATTACATCAATACTGTGGCTTACACCCTTTATAAATTGCATTAAGTCAAAAGTTAATTTCATATTAAATGCAATAAATATATCGACCTTTCTTGTTGAAGTGTGTGAGCAATACACTTTAATCCATCATCGATGCATGATTATATTTTCCAGGATATTGCCTCATGGAGATATGGCTCTGGTCATAGGCATCCGCATTGCAAAGCTACATTCCTTAAAAATAAATTGACTAAAATAAAAATTTATCAAAAAACAAATCATTTATGGAAAGCATTTCAGTCTGTAGATTAGACCTTTAACGAGTCCACTTCATTTCGACGAATTATCACACTGCAGTCCAAAAGTTTGCATGCAATATCTTTATTACGGACCCGACAGATATTGTCATTTCCGAATTCTGGCTTGGCAACTATACACAAACATTGCTATTAATTATTCTCAGAAAGTCGAAAATTGCCCTTATCGAGATTCATCCGACAAGTATTCATGACTAAATATTGTTCAGTCAATCTAAACCATTCAGGGTCCCATTCGAAAGCGTACAAAAAATTGCATCAAAATCAGTTTACTCCTGAAGGAGGAGTTCAGTGACATACACCCGTACAGAAAAGTGACGAGCAAATGGGACGAGTCAGTGCTAAAGTCGAACTTTATGTCATTGCTCATTGTTCTCTTTTTACAGCGAGGGCAGAATGCGTTAAAATTTTCTTCCAAGGCAATCGACTTTGCGAACGTTTTTGAAATAGTATACGGAGAAATAAATTCACAAATTTTTGGTAAAAAGCTTTCAAGATTTGGCAACATGGCTCGTCTCAAAACACCTTAACAACAGAGCAGCTGAAGGTCCTTTCGGAAAACGCATTCCCTGAAATGCAATTATAGAATCAATAAGGAAAAAGGGAACAGAATGAGTTCAAATATGAAGAAGAAGTGTTACTTTGTTTTTACTTAAGCAACTCACCATAGTTTTTAATCAAACGTCATAAGTTTTCGTTTAAATTCGTATATATCTGCCCAGGACTAAGAGGCTCAATATTAGACTTTAACAAAGTAAATGAAAATAATAAGATTTTTTGCTCAAAATCTGCATAGAGATTTGAAAATTCTGTTACACATTGGTCAATCCTTAATTTTGAAATCTCTTAAAAATGGTATATCCCCAACACTCAATTTACCAAACCCAAGTCCTCGAGGAAAACATTCAAGAGTTGCTGATTGGATCTATATTTCCGCGATTTTCTAAATGCACAATTTATTTATTTTCAACTGCAAGAAGTATTACAAGTCTTTTAAAATCGTTTTCATTTCTAAGCTTCACAACTATGACGGAACAGTTTGCCGATGCAAATGAAGGCAATGCCGTAGATCGTCGCACTGAATTATTTCCTTCATCTCAAGTGAAGTGTTTAAGTATAACTACTAAAGAGCCAAAGTTGGCAGAACTTTTCCTTTTAAAACTTTTCCGTTTTCGTGGAAAAACTCGTGACAAATTTAAGAATTGCTACACATTTTTCTAACTTTGACTATGCGTACCAACGGCAACATCTCGATCTTCTGGGTTGATTGAGAAAGCTTATTTTTAACGGACGCCGCTGGCAATGATTTCAAAATGAATCCACCAAAGGCTGAAAGTTGAGTTTCATAAATTCCAATAATAATGGATTCCATCGCCCCCATTGCATCGCATCGTCCCGGAACACTGTCATCGAGTTGTGGCTCTCCCGAAAAGGGGGGATTTATTGAACGGATACATTGCCATGACTACAGAATATCCTTTTTCGATTCACGTTGCGCGTCCTTCATTTCGCTCGCCGCGCCGTTCGCTGTCCACAGCGCACAATATAAAGGAAATCCAAACTTTATTGGCACTGCCAACATTTGGACGGTCAAGCGGGAGTAGTTGTATCTGTGACTCATGGACCGGGCCAAGGATCCCATTCAAGAAAGAGGAAATAAAATTACACACACACACGCGAAATTCCCCAATTTTGTTGGATTGTTAATCCCATGCAGTCGAGTGATGGTTGAATATTGTGTGTGCGGAATATTGGACTTCTGCGAATGTTAAAATGAACAGGCCGACGAGGCAACTTACAAGGACCTTCGTTTACATTATTGTTTTTAATAAAATATTGGTTTTCCATGTTTATTGAGTTGCATCAGGCCGATAAAATGCGGGCCAACTGACAAAATGAAACACTGCTTGCAAGGAGGACCTTCTCTCTCCTGTGTGTTTATATTTTTAAGTAAATATCTTCCATCTGTAGTCGAAGCGGCATACACTTTTGAATATGCAACGTAACAACATCTACCTTTACCTTTGCGGAGATGAAATTTAATAAATATTTTGATTTAATATTTTCCTTCAACTGTGCTCCGCTTATTTGGTTACCAGTGCGGGGAGCACTCAACCGTTGAAGAGGACGAAAATTACTTGGCATGATTTTCTGGAGGGAGTGCTTGCTTCTTTGTAACAGTAAATTGCACTTTCTTCAATAAATAAATCATATTGCATATTATATATTTGCAGTAGACAGAGGCTGGACATATTCGTTTTTTTGATCTTCTGAAATATTTCATGACAATTTCTTGTGGTCAACGTATCCCAAGGTGCATCAAGGGAATCATTCGAGTGAAATTTAATTGAAAAGCTTACCTGCTTAAAGCGGACACGTGGCGTGAACATTTCCAATTTTTTTCTCGTAATTACACAACGTTCAAGCTGAATTCATTAAAATGGGAAAGGTAATACGATATGAGGAAGATGTTCACTAGTGTCCTTCGTTGAGGCTCAATTCATTGAGCAGAAGACCGAATTATCCCGCACTTATTTGGTGCTTCTTTCAATTAAATTGAAAAATCGCTCTGATTCTCGGAGGTGCTTCGGTTCTTTTTGGCTTCTTGAGGCGATGTGGCTAAGTCAGTTAAGATGACGTTTTTTAGATTTCTCGACATCAAATCTCTGCACATCCAGTTCCGGTTTGAAGGAGGAATGATATATCTTTGCTTATTGACGACATTTACTTAAGTTTGTTCACTTTCAATGGAGGGCAACTCGTTTTGCCTGGTTCATAAATAACCCAGATTTTAGCGCATCTCTTTGTTTAAGTCTTTTATGAGTTTGTTATAGTTCGGAGCAACTACTGCCAAATACTGTCGAATTCCACATACCCCCTGCGTAATTTACAGTGTCCCTTGTAATGGAATAGCTGTATCAGTTTTCTGGTATCCAGAATTCAGGCATCGCCTTAGAGAAGTCATAACAACGAATTCAATCATATGCGACTCTGAAGTCGAGTGGTAGCGAGCCTCAACTTTTAATTCATTCGTCTTTTCCTATCTTTCCTATGAAACTTTGGGCCATTCGCCACTCTTGTAAGTGTCGGCCAGTACGTTGCAAAAAAACTTTAGACGTTCACACTGTAAGATGGATAAAATCTTAAATACGACATTTTGCAGGGTTACGCCCCGATTACAAGACACAAGTTGGTCATTCTTGAAGAGAGTGTATAAAGAGCTGATAGTCCAGTCATCAAACATGACGCCATTCACTCACACTCGCTTCACTTCACCTACCAAACCATCACTAACATACTTGAAAGTCTTCACTGGTATACCATCAGAGCTGTTTTGATAGCTGAGGCAATCTCTCAAATACAAGGAACATGGACTTAGGGTGGTCTCTATTACTCTCTCCGCCTTATACAAATAAAGCTGCTCGATATACTGCTCGAAAACAGCTACGATTCCATGCTTTCATTCACTTTTTCAAAGAGCCTTTATTGATGGTCTTGAAGTCGTAAGGTATTTAGCCTAAAAAATATCCGGTGTTGATACTGTTGCAGTACACTTCGATACCGACGATATTTTTGAGCTACTATATTTATATGTACATGCGAGCATCCACTGATCCATGAATCTTGGAGTCAAACAAGATTGCTTAGCACTTAACTTTTTGCGATGGTTTTAGATGCTTTCCTGTGTATTCTTTATTCCTTTCTCAAAAGGAATAACAACCGCTGTCTGTAAGTTGTTTAGCAAGATAGTTTAAACGAACATGAAATAAATTGATACTTCTTTAAAATAATCGTAGTGTGAGCTTACGCGATTTACCAAGTCAAAGCTCAGCAAGCGCTTAAATAACACAGCCTAAAACGTTGCAACTTTAACTTCGAGTTACTCTCAAAGATATGTAGAAAAAAAAGTTCCCCTCTGCTACTTAATGTTAACCTGCTGTAAACGCTTTAGGTTAATTTTTTTCGAAACGTTTATGTTTGCGTTGATGAATTTAATAACCTCAAATTTGTTGTCCCACTGCAAGTTCACCGTTGATCTATATATTTATATGATTATTCAAGTGTCGAATATTTTTAATACGCGACTTAAGTGTCTTTATCTGTGAGTCTGACAAGCCTACTTTCTTTTTTGTGCAGCGCGTCAACCTTTGCGTTTTTACAAAAGTTTTCGTTCAATTGGACAGTGAGTTAAGAGTGTTCTTATCAAATTTCTGTAGAAATGTGTCCCTCAATCAAAGTCAAATCGAACGATCTCGGCCGTCAGTCAAAACCTTGTCCGACGAAAGTAAATGATTTGATAGGCACTTGATTCGGCCTCATTTGAGGAAAAAAAAATTTTCAAAGATTTTCAAAAGCAGTCTTTTTCCTTACTCCACTCCAAAATCTTTACGAAGTTGTTTAAACTGTTCGTTCAACTCAGACCATTTGCGCGAAAAGTAGAAGAAGCATAAAATAAATTGTAAGGGCCATGTTTTTATTTTTATGGTTTTTTCAAATAATTTTTAGATGTTTTGGGAATAGTACTTGTTAGCATAAACAAGTAAAGCACACAAATTTGAATGTTGATTCGTGTTTCGCAATTAATAAGGGTGACAAGTGATGACGTCTTCAAAAGATTTGAGTTCATATTTGAGATTAAATCCGACGAAGCCTAGAGATTCGTTACAACTCTAATTGGCCGATGTATTTCCAAATCATTCTGCTAAATATATCATTACTGTCCACAAAAATGTATAGAAGTATATTTCAGGCGAGTAATGACCGCAGCCAAAAACTTGTTTGTATCTCCACTCATTACGAAACGATTGCAATGCCCTTCGCTGGGGAACAAGTTACACGTCATCATCTTAACAATAGAATGTATAGAAATACAAATACATCTCATATCCTTGTATCCGCAACAGGGGGTAATTTGTGCAATTAGTAGCGGACGTAAATTTCGTTGCATTGGGCCATTTATCATATTTGGCTTAATGTCAACAGCGAAGACTCGTCAACTTCAAACTATAAGGAAACTAAATTAATAGCCATGCACAAGGCTTCAAGGCTTGCTGTATCAAGTGCAAAGCCCCCCCTACCGTACAAATGACAAACGTGAAGATACTTCATTATAACATCGGAAACAACGAAACGCAAGCAGAATGCAGCAAATGAATTTAGAAAGGATAATGATCCTCATACATACATAGATGATCCCAGCATGGAGCCATCATTAAAATATGTCCTTCATGTGTAGAATGTGTTCATGCTTCGCTTCAACAGCAGAATAAAACGGATGCGAAACGCGGATAGAATTTTCAAATTATAATTAATCAAGAAATATTCGTAACAAAGGACATGGGCTCTCGCGTGCATTATCTTACACACGTTTTATGCTGACGCAAATGTTGTTCTGTCATCCCCATTGTTAAAGGATCTAATCTTATCCCTGCGGTTACCCATCGCCAACAAATCCCTTAAAATCATGCCAGCTGCAGGCTACACATTTCTCTCGTAGTGTCCATCCAGCTGTTACAGAATCCGGATGGCGTTTTATTGACTTTTAAACTTGCCAGCCCAGCCCAGAGATTTCTCTCCACAGTTGGATGCATAAGTAAATTTAAAATACCCAATGTAAGCCCCCCGGACAAACCAGTGTGTGTGTGTGTGAATTTTGAAATAGTGGCGGGCAATCGATGGTGGCAATTTCCCGAAGGAAATGGGTGGACGTTTTAATGAATGACGATTCACTAATTCCTTAATTTGGTAGCGCGCCAGGATTTGCCTGGGAATTTGAATTTACTGAGAATTCAAATAGAGCGTGATTCCGTAATGGCGGACTGGCGGAAGTGCCCACTGCCAAGTAAAAAGAGGACACTCCATGGTAGGGATATAGTGAAATAAGTTTTCACTGGGGACAGATTAGACGTGTGAGGTTAAAGTTTGAATGGAAAAAGCTTTAAAAGTGAGTTTTTTTTTTATTGAGTATGAACTAACATGATCCTTTTTCAAGTAGGTACTTAAATCAAAAAATTTTAGGGGATTTTATCCTGTGTGCAGGATGACATAGCATGACTTAATGTTACTTTTCCATTTTTCATAAGCGGAGGGTGTACGAGGATCTATCTATCCGCAGTGGTTTCTTTGTTGGAAGATTTTGTACTCAAATTCCTTAAGGACAAGAAGAAATTTATTAGAACATGACGTCGAGAAAGAATGGGAATAATTCATTTTAAATGTGGAAGGTTCGTCTTGAATAAATTATATTCAATTCATGGATATTTCCCATCAAATGATCCACCTGGGAACAGAAGAGTTAAATAGAGTTATGAGATAAGGGAATGTAAGCCTTAATGTAATTTTGTTATGTAATTTGGTACGTGTTTCAGCAAGATTAATAACGGTATTTTTATACTGTCGTATGTTAAATTGCTCTAGTAGACTTACCTTGCCAAATTGGTGATGGTTCCCGACTTGATTTCAATAAAGCCCGAAGACTTCAGTTCTTTACAGCTTTATATAAATGTTGTAAGACGTGGTGCGAAACTGAACGCTTATGTGGATTTTAAGAACTGCATTTGTCGTCGCTGTTTAACCTGAGCTTCATTCCCTTAAATCGCAAGCTTAACTACATTTTTTATACTTTTTCTTACTTAAATTTGTCTACCTTCGGAGGAAGTTGTTTACTTTTAACCTTTAATTGCTGCCTCATGCTGAGAGTAACGTTGCGCCATCTCACACTGAGGTTGTTGTTTATCGGTTGTTGCTGTTAACCCCTTGATTGGGAGGTTTTGATATACTTGCTTAGTTTCCCCTATCGGGATTAAAAATAACACATACAGTGTTGGTCAAACCTTTTTTCAACCTTTTCGGACGCAGGTGTTTTTTTGCACCGGGATGCAAAATGTCGTTCAAATAGTGCATGAAAGCCTAGCTCGTAAGAGCAGTCCAAAGCGAACCAAAGTAATAAGTAAAAAAATATAAGAAAAATCAATTCGGAGTGCAAGGCTAATATTTTGTGTCTGTTTCGTCTCAATTTGAAAACACATTTGTGTTAAAGGTCAAATGTTGCTTAAACTGTTAAATTTAAAAAAAAAATTGTAAAAAAATTACGTGAGATAACCTGCAGAAAAAAAGGCCCAGAGAGGCCGAAAAGAACGACTCCTGTAGAAGGTCGTGTTTTTGTGCTCCAAAGACGTCGGCATCGGTTCAAGATCGGTGGATCAAAAAAACGATCTGTGTCGAGCTACAGAAAAAAAAAAATCGGCAAGCGCAATGAGGAAAGGGCTCGTGAAAGCTGGACTTAGAGAACTCAAGCTAGTACTGAAGCCGGATTTTCCAATTAGACTCACAGAAAACAGATTGCTCTGCGCACAGGCGCATCTCAATTTAGCTCAAGACAGGTGAAACAATCTTATATTTTCCGACGAATCAAAGTTAAAGCTGCATTTTGAAGATGGGAGGTTTCTTTACTGAAGAGAACCAAAGGTAAGACTAAATGCATCTTACAGATGCCCCCAAGGGTGAAGTTGTGATGGTCTGTGGATGCTTCTGTGGAGATGAAAGAGGTAGAATGGTCTTCCTAGAACTTACAGTCACTGCAGAAGTTTACCTACGGGTTCTGGAAAATTAATTTGAGCCATATGCGCTGTAGCGTGTTGATGATACTTGATACTGAAAGAACTGAAGATTGCTAAGAAGCGTACACAGTCATTTGAAAACCAAAAAAAAAAAACTTATACGGACCTGGAATAACCTACCTGCATCCACATGGTAAAACCTATCTGAGTCAATATTTCGCCGATGTGTAGTTGTAAAATAAGAAAGAGGAAGTCCAACTTATAAAAAGCAATAAAAAAACATAAACGCAGCACCAAAAAAGCAATTTTCCTCAATCATTTGAAGATAGCCGTTTACCCAAAAAACTAATTTTTCGGTATAACAAATTTTTGATCCGGTGTGAAAAATGTTAACACTCTAAATCTGTCACGAAACGATTGAAACCGTATAAGAAAATTAAACCTAAATAAAAATTGTTTGTTATTGCAACAAATCTGACAAAATTCAAAAAAACATTTTTCGAACTGCACTGTATGAAGTCATCATCTTCTGTGTGCCACTCGGATTGGTGATTTTCAATTTTCGAAAAATATTTGCGAATCTGCGTTAAGCTTCATTTTGTTGCTGTTGATTTTCATTTCCATGCATTACTCCATGAATTGTCTTGTGTGGTCTTATGCCCTTTTAAGATATTTGCTTATTTTCTTTGACATTTCTATCGAAATTAATAAGCTAGTGGATGGCCGAGTGCTTCCCTTAGAGCATATGATCAGCTTTGAAAGCATTTTTTCCGACACAGCAAAGTCGAAATTTGCCGATGTAGTCTTTTTCTGACTTTTTGATTTCAACATCTCCATCCTTATATTTACAAGTATAACTGCGGTAGTTAGAAGGGCACCGTTACTTCTTTGAATTTGATCGACCACTGTTACTTTGGGAAGTTTCCTTGCCCATGATTGCTGGCCAAATGCCCATATAACCTTCAATTAATTTCGTGCAATTTTTAAGTTGATTTTAAGCCCTTTTAATTTGGCTTCATTCAATCAATATAAAATTATTATATGGTGTTATGAAAAACGACGTAATTACCTTAGTTTATAAGGTAAGAGTACTGGACTTTGGAGACGTACTTCTGCCGTTTCTAAGTCTCCTTAATTGTGGCGGATCAAAACATTTCAATTAAAGTTGTCAGCCCCAGAGCGTGCTCTCCAGAATCAAACCAACAGTTGCGGCATAGTCTTGTTATCGGACTCTTAAATCTGTGAAGACGTGAGACTATGCGTTCATGAGGATATTCTGTTTTACGGCCTGATTTTTTCAAGGGTTGTTCATGTATGCTTTCAAGCTAAGCCCTTTTTTATAAAAAGTAATACAGTCCTTGTCCTATATTGGGAAATATATATCCATTAAAACTCCCGCTGTGATTGGAATTGTAACGCCTTACTTAACCGATAAACAGCTGCAGACCTCGTTGGCACATTCTTTCCGCTCCAAATTAATATAAGAGTAAATTTTCCCTCACGCAGGAATTTCATACCACATTATTGCTTTGGACAATGCAATGTGCTCCCTAAGGATGTTGGGGAACTAGTATCTCGTATCTATGCCATCAATAAAAATGAGCTTCTAAGCGTTCGTAGTATTCGAACACTTGCCAGTTTCGTTCTGGCTTTCAATTTATTATCAATTTGCGTCGAATACGCATTATTTTGCTTCAAACTTAAGCTACATGGACTTATTTAAAAACGGTAATATAATATAACAATTACCACAACTTAGCCACTGTTTTCCGATGGACTATCTTAAATGGGTAAAAGTGAGCCGTTTCGGTTATTATCGACTGGAGGCATTCACATTTGGCCTCAGGTTTTCCAAGTTTTGACAGTGATGTGCACAATCACCTGCATATTCGTGGCTTGGTGCATCACGAAATCGTTAAAGAAACAATGGACATGACTTTATAGAAAGAATGCTTGAAAATACCACAGATCCTTCACGTAGAATTGTTGTTGCAAAGAAAGTAGTCAAATAAATTTTAGTATACAAATAGCAGCTTGACTATAAAAGCTAAGAAAGGGAACCTTCATCCACAGACTGTGCGGCAGTATTATAATGATAAAATGCCACAATCATTTTAAATAAATTCGCGGAAATAGTTTCAAATGGCCTTCCTTTTCATACGAATTTTCCAAGCTCTTCCACATGACCAATGGTCTCAAAATTTCATGTCCCTTTGGTGTGTCAAAATTTAACTATTTCTATTTTTAAGGATCGATCTCGAAGTTTTGCACGAAAACCTTCAATCAGTTGCCCATATTTTACATATTTCTGAGCACAGATGTCAGTTAAGATTGACTTCGAAATAAAACATAATAAGCAGGCGATTTAAGGTATTCCAACCAGCACATGCGGTCTATACTATACTTCAAATGCGAATCAGGAAAATCGATTTTTTCCATAAAACCATAAAGTATTCAGTACCATCCT
The DNA here is from genome assembly GCA_963555765.1 of Orthonevra nobilis. Lineage (NCBI taxonomy): Eukaryota > Metazoa > Arthropoda > Insecta > Diptera > Syrphidae > Orthonevra > Orthonevra nobilis. Next base: position 76,834,974 of record OY743227.1, on the reverse strand, counting down.
TCTTCCTCTGTACAAACATTCACATGCATTCGTCCCTCCTGTTCCAACTTTAACTTGAGCTCGAACATCCGCATCCTTGTCTCGTCCACCACCACCCATCATTGGTCGTCCATTGTGATTGAGTGGCCATAGAACCAGCACCAAAAAAAAAAAGGAGATTTCTTACGAAAGCAATAATATCCACTTGAGTAATTTTCTATATAGACAGGATCATCGCTAGGAATTTTATTTCCTCGTTTTCGAAATGAATTTTCATCTTCATTCGTGAACGACGATGATGATGGAGAATGGCGAAGATGGAGCGGAAAGACGAACGAACATTATATGCCAATGGCAGATCTCCTTGTAGAATAATCCTTAAGAAGCTGTTGCATTTTATTGTTCCACTGGCCCCCGTTTGCGTTTGTTGAGGAGTTGTCGGAGAAAAGAACGAGAGAAACAAAAGAAGGAATATCCTTGTCAAGTTCTCCTCTTTCCGGGACTCGAATAAAATGCATTACGAACGATTCTTCCGCTTGTGAAATGATTTGGTAGCTAATTCTAATGGGGCAACAGCGAAAGGTCCTTGTTTCCGTGTGCGACCGAAAAATCATGAATTATTCGATTTTCGGCATAAACCTCAAATCGTATACTTTTTGCCTGATTTATTGGATGAACATGGCCATTTGTGCAGAGAACGGGAAATGGGTATATGTGGTGTCTATGGCGGTCTGTTCAATCGGATCAAGGACAATTTTCCGACGACAACGAACGCGTGTACATACATATGTACGCATGTACATATACTCGTATGATGGCACACAAAAACTGAGGGCGGAAGGAAGATTCATTGTTATTTGTATTCTATTAGCATACAATAGGAAGCTATCAGACCCGGTAGCCCGGGTGATAATAAAAATAATAATATATTTTGCCGGGGGCGGTGATTTCGTGGCCCATGGCCTACAACATACAGGACCAAACCAAACCAAAGTATAAATGTACATTAATGGGCTTTGCAGAAGGGAGGCGAATGTCTTCTATATTTCGAGGTTGGAACTGTTGGATGTGACCTGTGCTTTGTACGCATTGTTTATGCTTGTTTTTTGAAATTTTATTTTTTTGTTAATAGGACCAATGGATTACGTGAATGGCAAGAACGACGAGTTTAAGGCAATAACCTGTAGTGTGAGATGAATTGATATGAGAACGTTTGAGGCTTTGGTAGACACAAGGCCCACCGAGGGATGCAAAATGGAAATGTGCGATGAATGTTATAGTAGGTGTGTTTCTTTGGGGCTGTTATGTGCCCTTAGTGAGGGTTGAACTGCTGTCATAAGCCCATGAAAGTTCCCAGTTAATTCAATTAATTCGATTATTGGAGTTGTGTTGTGCTCTGATTCAAATTTTTGTCATATTTTTTTTTTGTAAAAATATTTCGAGCGTATGTACATTCATCAAGAAAAAAAAATATTATCACAAATTCGTTGCGTAAACGATTTGTTTGTTTTTTTGCATGAGAATCTTATTTCTATGAACGCTAACAACTCGTTGCCGTAGTGCAACAAAAACATGACTACATTTTTTAAGATTTTATTTAAACGTTGCGAATTCGAAACATTTTGTCATCTCCGACGTTTGACTTGTTTACTATGTAGGACTAAGCAAACTTTTTTCATGAATATAGCTGTTGCTGGGAATTGCTTCTTTTTGTGTGCGGTTATGTGCTTATAATTAGGAATAACACCAGTCGTATGGCTTTTTAATTTAATATAATATTTTTCGCTTTTGATAAGCTCAAATCCAAAACTAAAACCAATGAACTCGCAGTTATTAGTTTTGGGATCCACTTGTGGAGCAGGTATACTTTCATTTTATATCTACATTCTGCTTTTCTTCGTCAATATGACATTCCAGAAATAAAGCTGTTGCAACGTCTTTAGTAGAAATATTTTCCGTTGCGGTTAATAATATTATCCTTTTTTATTACTTATACTTGTTGCACGTTCGTCAATGTGTTTTCTCGGTCTGCCTCTGGAGGACTTAGATGTGCTAGATAAACTATTTGATTCACTTAATGCAACAGTATCCACGGAAAACTTTCCTAAGGTCAATCCCAATTTTCCAGAATATATAATTTACTGAAGATTCATATCACTTAGATTAGTATTTATAGTAGATGAAATATTTTTTACTTTTCTCGAATATCTTTCGTTCAGAAAATTTCTTTCTTTCGCCTGCCAATGATAAATCTTATGTTTTAGGGGTTTTGATGATTAAACTAAAACTACTTTCGTTTGAATGAGTTTTGATTGTTTAACTATTCTGCACTATTCTGGTTCAAAAATGCAGAATTTATAGTTTTTCAAATAATTATTTAGCTGTTCTATTGAGCTGAAACTATTTGGGGAATCCCATATGAATTACATAATCTCTGTTGATACTTATTCCAAAAAAAGGTTTTTCTTTGTGTTAACAAATATATAGAACAGCCAAGCTGGAAAAAATAAATAATAAATATAAATATAATAATTTGTTAAGTGTGAAAACGAAATTTTGGCATTTGGTAAAAAAAAAATAATTCCCAAAATAAAGAACACTGAAACATTTCAAAAATAGTCAGCACCAACTTTATAATGAATTATTAAAAGTAGGTTAAATATTGACTTCTCATCAGGTTTTTTGGTCACTTATTGATTTAAAAATATTGGTGATTAAATCGAAATCATCCTCGTGTCCAATCAAATATACGCACAAAATTTCGTCTATATCGGTTCACCCGTTTCGGAGGAATTCAGTCACTTTTGTATAAAGAAATGCTATTCTTATATTGTTTTAAAAAATATTTATTAAAAGTCATTAAGAAAAGTAGTTTGATTTTCATAAGTAAAAGAAGAAAAACAAAATGGTCTCTCTTCAAAAATTTAAAATTTTGGCATACTTTTTCGTTTCACTATGATGACAATACATCCGTTAGAATTGTTTATAGCTTAAGAAGATTTACGTTACTGAAAAAATCACACAATGGAAAAGATTTCTGTGACTTCTCACAGACTCCTCACCGCTTCCGAGATTTGGCACATAAAAAACAAATGGGCTTTTGTTTTGCTACTTAGAATGTTTATTATATCAAATTTTTATTATATATTACATTAATATATTTTTTTTATTCATGTATGATTTCATCAGATCTGACTACAGGATTATAATTCCCATATACCACCCTTAGCTGTGGTAATATTTAGAAAGTGCAAAGCAAAAAAATGCGTAACATAAATGACTCTTGCATGACACCTTGTGATAGGACAGAATTGACAATTTGGCAGAAAATGTATTGTCAAATTTCGATGACAAATTATAGAAAACTTAGTATCTTGACGAATTGAATTTTGCAGCGACCCGTTTAAATTATTAATTTATTTATAGTATTAAAAGTTTGTTCGAAAAAGTATTCATATACGTATTAAGGATACCAATAAACTATTGGACTGTGCAGAAAATTTCTTTCTTTTTTCCTTGTGAGATAATACGCTTGGATGAAATGAATTCTTGACCAAAAAGTTTAGTGGTGCCGAATAATTTTCGAAATTTGAAAAGCTTATTCGCATCAATAACAGACCCCCCTTCATCACAGGGACAAAATTATAAAACCCCTTCATTACATTGCAGCAGCGAAGATGTTAGTTACCAACAACGAGAACAGATTTTTCAGAACAATTATAACTCCATCAAATTTTAAGTATAAAGTGAACCATCTGTTGATATGTGCTTAGAAAGACAATAAAAATCGCTTGTCAATATGTTTTAATGATTGTTGCTTTCTTGAAAACAGTCAACCTTCTGGTTAAATTATTTAAGCCTCTGCTGGCTAAGTATATTTCATAAAAAGCTTCAACAATTTTGTTTTTGAATGGCTGAATCGTCTCTAGATTGTTCGCATGGCATCGATACACAACAATTGCCCCAATGCGTTAAACTGCTCCGTGTCGCCCAAATAAAATCAGCGAAGTGATTGATTACTCCATTAGATTACAAATTAACACCATCATGCCCCGATAGCGCTAACTATTAACTCTTAGATTTCTATTACCGTCGTCTTGAGAGTCAAATGGGCCTGTTATGCCACCAGTCGTTTGACTAAGTGTAAATATCCGAGGTACAAATTTGTTAATTTTGATTTCTAACTTAGCCGCCAAGAAACACACACGCCTTATTTGAAAGAAACTTTGCCGTCAATTTAGGGTCTACAAATTTTTACTTGAATTCCAGAGTAATTTTGACATTGCTAGGGTATAATCTTTATGCAAAGAATTTCGCAGTCTGGTGCGAATTATATTCAGGTGCTTAGTCTTTGGTGTTTTGAGCTTCCCGGGTTTAGATGCCTTGGCAAATAAAGACTGCCTCTGTAGCATAATCAGTAGGATAAAACTCTCCAAGACTTTCTACTCTTTGACACTAAAACTGCTGATTTCCTTGGGAGGCATTACATGGTAAAAAATTAGTAAACAATTGGAACTTCAGACTTCACAAGTCCACCAGAAAACACCGTCGACAGTAATGACAGATTACATATCGGGCTATGACGTAACTTTGCAGAGTAATCCGTTGCATACGACGCATATTTTAAAAATCTTTTCCACACTACCAGGCAAAGCATTGGAGCCTTCATCACCTAATTGATGGAAAAAACTCGTAAGATGACGTAGCACAAGCTCTTCTGATCGGGTTCTTGCATATACGTGAACACAGGTAAATTTCTTACGTGTGAGTAAATTCTAGCTTGACTTTCTAGAAAAAAGGAGCCAAGTGGGAACCCGAAGAAGGATTTCTTAGCTTAAGCCGAAGAAGTTTTCCGCTAACGATTTTTAACTTCCCACCAGGCAGTCCTTGTTTGTATTTAAAGCAACATCGGAACAGATATTGTAATTTCTGAATGTTAACCAAATCTTAAATGAACAATCCCTTATTGTATTCTTTTGCTATCAGCACATCCAAAATATAAACTAAACAAAAATAAAACAACTCTATTACAGGACTAATTCGTAAAACAATCAAAAGGTACGATTGATTCAAATCTAGCAAATACCTTCTGTTATCCTTGTGCATAAAACCCCAATCATCGCCCGCTTACATAAGGAACGCTTATCGATTTTCATTTGAACACCAATCTTAAGAGTTATTTTAATTATTTTATGGCTCATAGTAATAGAATACTTATGCCATTTCACACCCCTAACTCTCACACAAACAAGTATCTACATATATACAATCGTTTGCGTTTGCCGTCATTAAGCATTCAATACAACACGAATATCTGTCATTCCATTCGTGACTAGAGAAAAATGAAAACGGTTCCTCTCCCTGGCATGTCTATTGTTTCTTGGTCTTGTGCAAGTACCCTTTAGTAGACACCCTGAACACTCTACAAGTACTTTGTCTGCTCGATGTTTGTTTGTAGGACAGACTTGAAGCGTTTTAGCCTTATTCCTACAAAATTGGATGAAATACAATGTAAATAGAAACGCACAGAATGTCGCCTTCTGTTTACATTCACATCACACTCGAATAGTGTGATCGACCAATCAAGGAAAGGGGGTCGCCAATGGGTGCAAGTGTTAACCTCCTTCAAATGTCCTTTTCCGCTTGGACAATTTCAAATTATTGTTACGAATACATTTAGTTGAGCTCAAGAGTATCATTGTTGGAATGGTTTTTCCTACTCCATCCACCTCTTCCGGCTCTGGTTCCAGTCGTCCTTATGGACGGACGGACGTTGCGAATGATTGATTTCTGGAGACGAAAGTTTTGTTCGAATTTAATGTTCAGAGTGTGCAAAGGATAAATTATTTGTATTTTTCGAGCACTTGGATGGAATGCTTAAAATAGGTGGCCATTTTTGACTTTGTGACAATATTTGTGATATTTCTATTTCCGCTTTCAATAAATTTATGTCCTTTGTGGTGTATTTTGGGTTCACAATTTGATTTGAAGAAAAGCGTTTTGGGTATGAGAAACACAATAGCAATATAAGTGAATTGGAAATTGTATTGTGTCAATAATAAACTCGTTTATGGAGCCTTTAAGTCTAAAATTAATTACAGTCAACCACGAAGCTCTCAATTTATTTCTGTGCTAGATTCATGGTACTGATAAAATCTTTATAAGCCAAGATTGATGGCCCTGTGGAAAAGGCAACCTATCAGAGAACTCGAGATCATTATATATAAATTTGTATTGTCTTTTGTAACGATGGTTCTGGATCACTTATTTTGTGACTTTCAATTAATATTTGTTGTACAAATTCAAATACTTTTATGCTTTTCGAAAACTTATTCAAATAACATTAAAACTGCGAGGGTGTATGAAATTTGGTTTAAAGACCAATATCGAATAGGTCATGAACTTTTCAAAGCCAAATCCAAAGTGGACACTGCGGTCTGACGGAATAGACTTGCGGTATCGAGTAAGTTAAGGCTAAGAGACATTCCATCCTTCTGATGTGAGTCAAAATGTTCTTAGCATTGGATTATCTAATGTCCAATGGGGAGCATATCTCTTTGAGGAAGATACGTCTTCTAAACCAAATTAGAACTGGTCATTCACAAGGAATGTGTACAGCCGTTCCGTCGTCTTCTAAACAGAGTCGGCATTCTGTAGTTGTACTGAGCCTTTATTTGGTAAGATTTGATCTCAAGCGGAAATGGCCTGAGGGGAAGCTCACTAGCTTTCTAATATTCTCCTTGTTGAGCTTACGGATTTCTCTGTGAGAGAAGGGATTGATAAGTAATTTAGATTGTATGAGTCTCAGTAAATTTCTCCAGTGGGCAATGCGTAGCTTACTTTCACACTTATTGGTCAGAACTAGCTGTAGTGCAGCTTACGTCACAGGAAGGTTTCGGACCAGTGAACGCGGTTTTTGAACCAGCCCTGGCTAGTTCATGCGCAAATTCTTTACTTTCGGTTCCATGATGAAGTGGAACCCATCCTAACCTAACTTTATCACGTTGGGCTAGGGATTGTAAGGCGGCGTTGCATCTTGTAACACATTTTGATTTCATATGATTGGATGACAGTGCTTTGAGCTCTGCTTGAATGTTTGAATATATTAGGATTCACGCCCCTTTTTGACCTTCTGCAACGTTGCCTGGAAAAAAACTTGGTTGCCTTTCCACAGGCACCTACTCCATTTGCCATTTTTGAGCCATCAGTATACCAGATTAAGTTTCTGGGATTGAACAGAACATGTCTATATCCGTGATGGGATTGATTATTCTCAAGTGTCCCGTTTGGTCACCTGGTGTGTACTTCATCGCCAGTTGCATCTTTAGGGCATCACTGGCGGCTATTTTCCTAATGAAAATGTCAAGAGGTGACAGTTAAACTACAGCTTCCAGTGCTGCTGTAAGCCAGGTGCATCCATTTTTCCACGACCCCACATTGCTACACTGCTAAGAAAACATCTGAGGCTTTTCGAATAACGCGTGTTGCTGTGCACTATTAGTGAAAGAGAAAAATATAACGCGAACACAGTTGAAAAGATAAGCCTTGTATTTACTATCGTGCCAAGAATTCTCTATATTGTGCAGAGAGTCTTACTGACCAGCTGTCTTATATCGTGTTCCGTAGCAGAATGCAACATAATCCCATATAAATCTTTCGGGGATCTAAATGTGAAACACATTCTTCAAGCCCGGAATTGCTGCGATATGCTCCAATTTTGTCTGTCTCCTTAAGCACTTGGGGCTGTTTTAACCGTTCTGTTGCTGCATAAGAGATCAATCAATGCTAGATTAGAGATCAATCAATGCTAGTCAAGTCAATAGGGGTACTACCAGTCGAGTCTAGTCCTTCAATCTACGTGACTTTCGGAATGTGATTTTATTTCTCAAGGCAGTCCCAAAAGACAATCCAACCATAGGCTTTTGAAAATCGTGTCGTACATGTCGTTAGAATATGAAGAACCCACTTGCTCAGGCCTTATTCAAAAGAGTTCTATGCTGTGGATAGCTTTAATGCTGATCTTGTACTTATCTATGATGATTTGCCTATAGGACATGCATTGTGTTTCGGGGGAAAGGAGGATAGGCTAAAAGATCTGTAACCAACATCAATAGTGTGATAGATATTGAAACGTCGTGCAGCTTTTGAAGAATGGCTTAATGCCGCCGAATGATTGCTTTCCCAAACTTGGTCATCATCGCTGGATCATCTGAATGAGAAGCTTCCTAAAGAACAATGGAGTCTTATGCCCATGACATTTTATCGTATCTGATTATATTATCAAACCTTTTGACTCTCATATCGTCGTAGTATATAACTATGATAAACGCGGTAGCGATCCATCTTTTGCAAGACAAAAAAATTACACGGTTTTTCGCGAGTTGAACAGTTTTCCTCATAAGAGTATAAGTCAGTCCTTTTTTGGATCATCGGAAGATTCAGGATTTACAACGGGAAAAAGGGAGACGATTGGCCCACGCGACTATAAATAAATGCATGGCTGGATAAATTTGTTTGTTCAGCTCCAAAACTGCTTAAGATTTCATGAAAAAACCGTTTGAAAATTTAGCTGAATAATAAGTTAACAAGGAACTGCCTCCTGGATGTTCGCCTTGACAAACAATTCATTCATCTTGTCAACATGCACTCGTTCATAGGAATTTGTCATCTTTTATGAACGAGCTCAAAACCCAAGCGCGCTTTCAATTGTAAACAGACAAACAATTTATCTCAGACCCTCAAGCTTTCAGTATGTAAATCATTTATAAGTCTTATCTTTGAATTAATCCGAATGAAAACTTTAAAAAAAATATAAATAAACAAAATTCTGGAACAAGCTTAACCTCTTCCAAATACGTGACTAGCAATGCCAATTACGGGGGTATTTAAGGACCTGAAATGTTCCACTAAGTGAATCTCATCGCTGAAGTATACGTGATTTTTAATTGAATCATGTGAACCAAGGACAAATACTAAAAACAGCCTCAAAACACAATCCTAAACAAACATTACGCAATTCAAAAGAAACAACAAAAAAAAAGGATACAAAAAAAATAAAAACGAAATAAATAAAAATAAAATACCGACTCTTGGGAGAAGTTCATTTTTCTATAATCCCATCACGTTCTGGAATTTAACCTAAATCATTCAATTCCCAAGCTCAGTGAACGTTGCTTCGGCAAAAATGAAGCTTCCTCTATGTAGGTCCTGCTACAATGGTATTCACTGTTAATTGAACTGTCTGCTATATGGCAACAGCAAAATAAAAAAATAAAAAAAATATGTAAGGGAACCTCGAAAAGAAATCGTTCCGAAGCCTTCCGTGTGTGTGTGTGTTTGTGTATGTGCGGGCGTGCTTTTGAACTTGTGTATACTTAAAAATTACCTTTGGGTATATTTACTCTTCAGTGAAATGTTGAAATTAAAATTCTGTTAAAAGAAATCAGCTTCCAGTGCTGGTGGTACACGGTGTCTACCCTCGTCTACCAACTCGTAACGTGTGCGATAGCATAAGCAAAGAAAAACCTCAGCCAAATGGAAAATGCAGAAAATGATATTGACGTCGAACAGGAGTGCCTCGTATCTTTTCGAAATGGAGGCACTGACGAAAAGGGTTCTCATGGAATTGAAAATCAGTATGCAAACAGTAAAGATACAAGGATTATCATTAGTTGATCTCAAATACATGGCAAGCTCCAAGGTTGGCACGGCCAACGGCAACCAACCTTAGGAAGGTGACTAAAGTATTGTTTAAGGCAATCTTGATTTTCTCCGCCCATTTTTTTTTGTTCAAATGTTGTTTTACAATTCGTGGCTTTGGTTGGTATTCCTTGAGAGTTGAGATGGCATTGATGCTGTAAGCAAATATATCTTTGTGTAACCACGTGTTTACGTGGGGTACACCACTCTATAGCTAGCTGTTGAGATTGCCTGCGGCAAGGAATGGAGAATAGAGATGGAGACACGGATAAACGGCCCATCCCAGCAATGACAGTTTAAGCTGTATATCATTTGTGGGGGAAATCCTGCCTTAAAATTGGGGTGAGCAAGGTTTTGCTTTCGTCCCTTTTTTTTATGTGTGTGATTAATCCGTTTATAACAAGCAAACACAGGGCTGGGGTAGCAGGATAACATGTGTAGATTTATGATTCATACAATGTTCTGTTCTGTTAAACATACTATACATGTATTCGTATGGAGATAGGATGACAAAAGGAAATCCGATAAAGGATTCACTTACGATCTTTGTTTTTAATTAGACTAAGCTTCTTTTTATCCATGGTTTAAGTTTCCAGCCTGACGAATGTGTTTCTTTTTGTAACAAGTTTTATGGGGACGTTTTGGTTATAGTAGATTGGGACATCGGATAAGGTTATTTCCGCAATGACCCATTCTTGTTTGGGCTTACAAAAAAAAAGAAGACAGGACTTTAATTCTTTAGATTGGGAACATTTCATTTGCATAATGGTTAAGGGTACGTGCGCACATACATATGCGTGTATATATTAAACGAACTTAAAAGTTTTACATAAGCCTTTAATCTACATTACGTCGTTACGTATTCTGTCTGTAACGAGTAAACTAATTATTAAATCGTGTGTCTTGCATGAGAGGAACAAAATATGATCTTGTATATAAGAAGGATTAGTTTCTAACCATGAAGCCAGTGACTAGATACAAATTGAATGTATGTCTTTAGCGGTGAAATGAATATAAAAGCGGACCTTTAAGAATATCTGAAAGTGCAGTGTTCATGGATTTAACACTGTAAGCTTGGAAGATCCCTTTACAAGTGAAATCACATGTTGCCTGAACGAGCTTATAAATATAGCTCTGAGCACAGACAAATATTATTATATTATAAAATAATTATTATAATTATTAAAAAATATTATTTATCTAATATAAACATAAATATTATAATATTATCTAGTTGTCTGTGCTCTGAGTATGTTGGCTATGAAATAATTAGATATGTAGGTTCTGTTTGGATTTTTTGCATTCGATTTTGAATGCGTAAACGTTATCATGCTTGTGAGATGATTCCTTTCGTTTTGTTGTTGTTGATGTAGAAATTCCAAACGGAGTAGTGCCTATAGCAGTAGGAGGACCTCACGATGAGCTAATATTACTTTTCATCTTTCGCGGCTATATACTAGGCTTTCTCGCTTCCACGATTGCTTGTGTTAATGTAATTCAGTCTTCCCTGGCTTTATGTCTTTTCGAAAACATTCCAGTTGAAGCATTTTTGTCCATTCGCTATTTGCAGTCGTGAAAATGTAGTCGATATTTTTTTGGTAACAAATCCACATCTTTTCAGAGCTCATTTAGTTCGCGGTTGCAGCTGATCCTACCCGTGCAGTTGTGGAATAATTCAGAGGTTTTTTTTCCGAACGGCTCTTACTTCGTCTTATCGAGACTCTGTAATGAAAATTGGTCTCACAAGACAGGCTTTTGCTTATAAATTTTTGGGAGCAACGGCGATGTCATTTGTTCTGTGGATTCCAATACTGAACTTCATATTGCTACTGTAAAACGAACTGACACGAAAAACTGGTTAGAGTAAACTTGCACCCGATTCCAGCATATTCAGATTCGTGGGATTTCCTCAAGCTTGAACTTGAAATGGTACTTCGAAGAAAAGCGATGTGCGCAGATTTCGATGATATTATCAGCCGTCGTTGAAAATTACACAGCGATTTATCAGTTAAGTGAGAATAAAATAAAGTTCATATCAAAACAAATCAAAATCGTCATTGATCGACAAATTCAACTCCACAAACTAGTCCAAGGAAGACTCATCATAAGAAGTCGATGCTACTGCGGTTTTTCCAACTACCTAAGGTCACAAATGCAAAACTTCTATCTCGAATGTTTTTTTATCGACTTTAGTTACAAAATTGACCGTCATTAAATACCATTTTATTAAATATACCCTAATATACCAGTCCTAATGCTGGTGAATGAATTTTTGAAATCGGATGAGAAGCTTAGAAGATTACCTCTTACATACAAACTTTACGTCTTTATATTTTTATATAGTTATAGATAATACTGACCGCCAATTTAATTGAATAGAATTAATTGGAATTTTCTTGTCTTTTTTTAGCTGAATATTTAAAAACATTATAATGTAATTTCAAAAGATAGATCCGATCTTTAGAATTACTTAATGACAAAGTGAAATAACGCCGAGCAGGGCTTGTGAAATAAAGCCAAATTCTTTTTTGTCAATTAAATTGAAAAAAATCATATAAATCGCCAGGATTCTTTGCTTATATAAACAAAACGAGGGAAGCAAATCACCTTTACCGCAAATTTTAGACGGGTATGGAATCGGCGTTTGAAGTTCTTAATAACGAGGTGGAAGGTATACAGTTTAGAATAAGAGGAAATTATTCATTAAAATTTTTTTTGATATAATTCAGAAAACAGTGCATAGTAAGGCCAAGAAATAGTTTTTCATATTTCTGTAAATAATGCAAGAAAATAAAAGTTATGTTTCATTTTAGTTTAATTAATAAAAAAATAAAAGTCGTGTTTTTGCAAAAATGAAGTAAAAGTTTTCGGCCATTCTGTTTATTTAAACATTTAGAATTTGAGAAAATAAAAGTGGAAAATTCGCGCGAATTTCGAACACCTTTCGGTATTTGCGATAAAAATACACATAATTTTTTGTCGGTTGCGATGTTTGGCAGGCAGATGATAAAGTGCACATAGGATACGATTAAATTGTTTTTTCTGTAACTATGGATTGGAAATATAGATGCACATTAATGTTTTTTTTTTTGTAAAAAGTTAGGGATAACTTAGTTTTGCAAAGTTGTCGCTTACCGTTAATTTGCAGTAAGGGCTCGATAAAACGCTAATTAATAGCAGAAGTCTAGCCTCCATGTTCACGAAAAAAGGGAAAACCTTATCTATGGTCAAAGAATCAAACGCCCGGAGATGTCAGGAAGCTTTTTTTACCGCCTGGAAACATTTTTACCGCCTGGAAACTTTTTTACCGCCTGAAATCAGTTAAAGCTTGGGCTAAGATCCTAAGAAAGGAAACGATGCAAACACTGCGACCTGCAAGAGACAATCATCAATATAAATGCTTTAGATTCTTTGAATTATAGAATCCTTTTGCAAATATTGTGTCCAGCCTAATTGTTCTAGTATTCCTTATATGAAACATGAGACATTCGATCTACATATTAGTCAAATATAATTTGAATCAAAATGTATTTTTTTTCGTTTAATTAAATTGTATAGAAATAATGAACTTTCTGAGAAGACTGCTGTCAACAATGAACCCAATTTCTTTCTTAACTAATGTTGATATGCAATATGACCCAAATATTAAATAATGGAAGAACTTTTATGTAACGAAAACAACTCATATCTTAACTAAAGAAAATTAGGATGATTACAGATGGTAATGAGACAAAAGGTTCCATAGATACGCTAGAACAGTAGTTTGTACGTTCTCTGGTCAAAGGAGGAATACTCACTTTTACTTCATTTCTTATTTCTCCCCTTTTTTCGGAGGAATAGAAATGTACGACAAAAAAATTACTGTACCTGTTCAGCATACAAAGTTAACTCTGAAGGACGTAAGGAATTTCTAAGAAACAACCTCAAAATTTGTATTGCAATATAATAAAAGCTATCTTGAATAAGTGATTGTGTCGGTGTTTACAAATAAATCAACTTCATTCACACCAAATTTGTATGAATTCATTCAATATAAAAATTTGCAATAAGATTCATACTTTCGTACTCAAAGGAAGTTTCATGAATGCGTTTTGTGTCCATTAATAATATACAAGAGTACAGAGCTATTGTAGGAGTATACTAGCAATCTGCTGACAAATAATAAAACCTTTGTGAACATTTGGCTGGTTCAAAAAATTAGAAGCACTTTCAAAATGTCCATGAAGGCAAAGTTCTGATAAACGGAAAGAGACGAAACTCTTTCTAGAAGAGATAAAAAAATCTGTTCTTGATGTAGACTGCAGATTTTGCACGTGTCTCACGAAGATCTGATCATAAGATTCGTTTGTCAAAATTAATTAGCAATTCTCAAGACAAATTTCTTTAGGATGGCGAAAACATTCCTCTGCAGAAGTCGACGGTAGGATCTATTAAAAAAAAACCGGTCAAGTGCGTGTCGGACTTGCGCAACGAAGGTTTCGTACAAACTTGTGAGTATGCAAATAGTTATTACATCACGGTAATCGAGTCTGGAATGAGTTTTCTTACTTTTGTTTATATGTTGTACCCCTAAGGTTCGATTCTCTTGCGAGTATCAAAAAATTCGGCATGCTAATAGGACTACCGGTTGAAAATGACGTTATTGCAGACAACTTCATATCTATTACTCTGAGGTGAATTTTGACCATGACAGCTGTCACATCAGAAACTTCATGTCATTGTCTAATTATCTCAGTCTAGGTTATTGGTCATTAGTGAAAACACACAAGTTTTTGTAAAGTCGTAAAATGTCTACATTCGTGCCATCAAAACAACATTTGCGGGAAGTTTTAATATGCTTCTTTCATTTAAAGAAAAAAGCAACCGAAGTGCATCAATTGCTTACCGAAGCCTAACCAGGCTATACTATAGACGTTAGAATGTGTCAGCGTTGATTTAAGCGGTTCAAAGATGGTGATTTCGACACCGGCCAGGTGAAAATGTTTGAAGAGCGTGAATTGGAGGCATTGCTCAATCCGTCATAAACGCAAGAAGAACTTGCAAAATCACTTGGCATCGCTCAGCAAACCATTTCCGATTGTTTGAAAGCAATGGGAATGATCCGAAAGGTAGGACATTGGGTGCCGTTTGCATATGAAAAAAAGGTTTTTTTGCATCGAATCGTCACTGGTGATGAAAAATGGGTACATTACGATAATCCAAAACATCAGGCAACGTACATGTCTCAACATCGACGGCCGTTCAGAATATTCATGGCCTGAAGGTTATGCTGTGCATTTGGTGGGACCAGAAGGATGTTATGTATTATGAGCTGCTAAAACCGAATGAAATAATCACAGGCGAGGTCTACGGACGACAATTGATGCGTTTGAGCCGAGCACTGAAGGAAAAACGGCCGGAAACGGTCGCAAGACACGATAAAGTTGCAAATGTCTTCAAAACTTAACTTGAAACGCTCAAATGGGGTGTCCTACCCCGCCCGCCGTATAGTCCAGACCTTGCGCCCTCCGATTACTATCTCTTCCGATCGATACAACATGGCCTGGCTGATCAGCACTTCCGTCATTTCGATGATGTCAAATAATGGATCGATTCGTGGACTGCGGCCAAACCGGTCGAATTTTTCAGAACGGGTATCCATGAATTGCCAGAAAAATATGTGGCTAGCGATGGGCAACAATTTGAATATTGAATTTATATCTATTTTTCCTCAATAAAGCATTGATTTTTCATTCATTTGACATTATCCACCGGTCCCCTTACTTATTTTAAATTTTATATATAGACCTAGCCTTCTTGTTGGCGTAAAAATGAGTTGCGATATTCAATCTTTATTTTTCTTGATTAAGGTACATATTTAAAGTTTTCTGATCTTTTCTTTCTTTGTTTTATTATAAATTGCTCCATGCCAAATTTCATGATTCTGGGTCAACGAGAAGTTCCTCACAGGTTCGGTTTTTCATTTTGAGGAACAATTTATCTGGTCTTATTTCCCAAGTGCCAGTTCTTAACCTATAGAAGTACTGAAAATCACAGTCGAACAATATACTCCAAAAAAGAAACAAACTTTTGGGTCAAACAAGGTACTCCTGAACGATATGAGACATCGGGTTCAATGGGCTTGTGATCCTCATTCCATAAGGTATGAAAGGTGCTCCAATGCCTAGAAGGAAAGTTTTCTTCTTTCAAAGTAATGAAATCTTTGAGCGGGCTTAAGAAAATTTGTTGTCAAAAAAAAAATACACATATTTGATGATCGTGATGGGAAAATATCGTTTTTGAATGTATTTATATATGATGAACGATTTACTTAACAGAGACTAGACGAGAGTCCGCAGGAATTACCAAAGAGCTCCCAATGAATGTGGATGTACCTTGGAGTGCTCTGTGTCCTTTGCTATTCGTCGTTTTTCTAGGTAGTTTGCTGAAGCAAAGCTGATGTAAAGCAAATTTTACGCTTTCAAGGAACAGCAAAGAGAAATCTCTTCTGATGTCTGGATAGATTGCTGCACATAGGTTTCGAAGTACTCCTTCGCGAATCGTGTACAAGGATATTTCACCTTACATTCAAAAGAATTTCAATATATCAGTGCGGTTGTTCCCTTTTTTATAGTACGTATGTTTTACTGCTATCGCCTTAGAATCGAAGCACAAGAGAGTACAGACTTAGACCTCCGGTGACTTCTCCCTTATCCATTTTGGAGTTGATGTTCAGCATCGACTATTTCTTTTCTGCAACGTTTGAGTCGTATTTCCAAAGGCTTTCCCTTTAAACCTTGGCATGCTCTTATTTGTTGTTGACTTATTTTACGAGCTCTATTTCTGTTCCTCTTCATGCCGCGCATCTCAGTCTCTTTATTTTTCTTCTGAGAAGCCGAAGTGCAGCAACTTTAACCTTGCATTTATTCTAAAATTTGAGAGACTTCAAACGGTCGCTGAGTTATGTAACTTTTCCAAGCACTTCTATTGCAAGTCTTGTCATTTAACTTATAAGGCCCGTTCTCGAATACACGGCCACTTTCGGGAAAGATAGTGGCTAGTCTCACTTGGATGTTTCAATTACAATTTTTTTGTAAACATAAAAATTGTAATTGGACATGATATCATTTGCCAAACAATACTGAATTTAAATGCCGAAAATATCTTTTCCTATTTAAAACCACGCATTGAAAGACACCAACCAAGATACCCTTTAAACCAAACGATGCCATGAATACTAACTTTGGCGTCGATAGAAGAAAATTTATAAATATTTTATATTAAAACTCGAAACCCATACATTTATCGAATCGTATCTACGCCACACACAAACAACATATGTGGAATGTGTTTCCTCATATAGAAATGAATACGCGTCTCTGAATTGGAATGACAATTGAATTCCACTTGACATGAAACCAAACAAGAGAGCTCTTCAAATGCACATTTCAAAACAAAAGTATTCAACATTAAGAAGAATTTAGGACCAGACCAGAACATATTTCTGGTCACATCCTTATGCATCAAAAGAATTCCTTGCCTGATGCTTTAGAATGATGCAAAACGCAACATTCAAGAAACACTGCACATCATTAAAATTCTTCATTCACATTCACATTCGCCAAACTCCCAACCCGTAAGGTTTTGATATAAGACAAGGATGAGTCGTTCTTTAACCGACATTTACTCGTTACCCCCAACAATGTGAATGACTGAAAGCCAGCATAGAAATGTGGCTTGGCTATAAAGAAATATAAAATTCCAACACTCTGTGCCAAATAAAATAATTTTCCTCTAATAGAAACTCCGCAGGAGATCGTGTGCTGAATGTGGCGGTTTTCTAAAGAAACCACACGCACACACACACACTCACACAGATAGGCCATTCACATCTGCATAACAACCGTATTCATATTTGATTCTAAAGCGCTCTAGTTTTGGCCGTTCTTGGTTTCAGTTTACGGCGTACTAAAAGCGGCCAAAATTTTCCCATTCAAATTCAAGTTAATTATGACAGCGCCTCGTCCTTTTTTGTTTTTGAGAAATAAAAAATTTAAAACAAAAAAAGGATGTTTGCCATCATCAGTGTAAAACTGCGAATTGTGGATGGAATTCACATGGTAAGCTGGGAGCACAACAAAAAACAAAACGAAAAAGGATACGAGAAAACTTTACAATAGAAAAAGCTTTGGGGGCAAAAGTTCTACAACTGAGAACAGTCTGGCGCAGAAGTGTAGCACGTGACAAGAACTGTTTGAGTTAAGAAGAAAAGTCCTGGAGGCAGGGCGAGAAATTTTCGGTCCACGAGATACCTAATTGTCCATAACGTAAAATGGATCAGCAGAAGCTTTTTTTGGGGAAAAGGCACTCTTCAGTTCAATACTTGCGTTTTATGCGTTAACACGTCGCGACCGCTTGGCTTGGCTTGGCGTGTGAATCCTTGAGGTAGTCTGTGGTTTCTTTTTGGATTTTTGCTATCGACTTTTGCCGTGGAGTGTGTGTAGTAGACGTGCTAAAATTGTAGCATGGGTTAGAACGATGTGTTGTTGTGATTCTTCTACTAGTGGAAAGCACTTAGATTTGCGTAATTGTGAAAAAAGAAATTGTGTTCAAAAAGGATATACTAAATAAAAAATTATTGTTGTACTTATGTACATAATACGATAAAGCACTTCAATCAAAGGATTAAATGCCCCTTCCACAGGCGAATGTCAAGTAACAAACAAACCGGTTACTGAATATCAATATGCCAACTTCCAGGATCTATCTGACTTTTTTAACAGCTGTCATTCTCGGAACGGGTAAGTTAGTAGCACCAGCCATATCAAATTGAATCCAGTTTTGTGTATGAAATTGAATCTTTTTTATAGAAGTTTTTTTTTGTCTTTTTGTGGGTGAAAACTACGAGAGCATCCTTCGAATAATCAATGAATCACACCGCAGCTCCTGCGTTTCCCACCACCAAAACATATCCTTTTCGTGCGATTTCAATTTTCCCAATATCAGTTTCGCTTCGCAGAAAAAAAAAACAGGATAATTTCATTTTCTTGCCTTGAATACGAAAGCCTATACCTAATATATTTCGTTGTTCGAGGTACGAGTATTTTCCACATTCGAAGGGATGTCTTTGTTTTTTTTTGTATCCCTGAAAAGGATCGCACTCCCTTAACGATGGTTAAGAAGTTTATTTTTATTACCTGGTTTAGCAGGGAGAGATTCAAAAAAGTACTATACGCAAATCTTAAAGAAGTTACTTTTACTTTGGGCTAACTTTGGTGTAAAAGGGTGTCCTTTTCGTTGCTACGGGCGCAAAACTTCCTGCTGGTATGGCCTTGGACTGTTTTGCATATAACCACCTCGACGTCGTCATCTGCACATTAATTTAGACTGTGCACACATATCTTCCTTTTTTTTTGGTATTGTGTTATCCTGCGGATTCGGCCACACCTCTGTATGGGTGAGGAGAGTACACAATCCTTATGAATAATTCAGGATTCAATTTGAACATGGATTTTCGGTTGTTTTGTTGTCATTTCCCGTACCCTCGTACCCCGTTGGTATCTGTCTGAAACATAGTGTAGAGTTATGGGCCCCAGAGTAGAAATGAATAAAAACGAGTGCTGATTGTACTCTCTGATTTCAAGGATTATTGTTTTTGAAATTGTTTAATTAAATCAAGGATCCGCTTTTGAAAAATCTCGTTTTTTTTTTGTTTTTTTTGTTCATTTCTGATTTTTGCTTGTTTATTGTTTTTTTTATGTATTTGGTCAACGGCCAACCAACTCGTTGTTGATCCTTGAAAAGCGAAAACAAATAACAAATAAAAAAAACTAATACAAAAAGCAACAAGAATTGTGGCCGAGTCTGTTTTTAGTCAGAATTACCAATTGGGGCAGCAACACGAGATGACGACGGCAGTGAAATGTTTTATTGCGGTCGTTGGGAGCGACGCGTAAGGACACTTTTAATTAAGCACTTATGCCATGTTAGATAAGCGTCAAGAAGTGCACAATGGGCTATTGTTGGAAACAAAAGACCTTTGTTTCCATCTCCTCCTTGCCTTCTTGTGGAGACAAATGTTTTTTGTTTTACTTTGTTTTGTGATTATGTTGAAACAAGGTGGTTCTGTTTTGGTACCTCTTTTTCTGTCCGCCTTTGATCCTTTAGCATCGTTCTTCATGCCTTTTGCTTTAGTACATTGTCAACGCTAGCCATGTAGACGCGTTAAACAAAAAAAGAGCCATTGATGTCATTAACCATTTGGGGTTTCTTGTTTCATTTAAAGTCGTTGTTTGGTTTTTAATTGACCAAACGGACACAGCTTAAGGATATTTGGAGTCGTTTACTGAGAGGGCCTTTAGGGCAATATTCACTCCGAGCCACAATTTCTATATATGCTTAAAGGATATCCTTCCTTGGAGAGAAGGACATTTACTTCTTCTTCCAAAGGACATTGCTGCTAATTTGTGTTCATTCTTTTGTTTTCTTTTTTATCTCTTTTTGTCTTCTAGCGACAAAGTTTTACTTGGTGTCTGCTCTTTTGTTTCGGACTTCCGCAATTTGAAGACTGTTGGGGACGAATGTCTATAACCAGGACGATGAAAAAAAAAAAACAGGAAAATATTCTAACGGCGGCCGAAGCATGGCCGTTTTGTGCAATTAAGTCTTGCTTTACGATTCCCTCTGGTGTTGTTGGCCTGAAAAGACCAAATTAATGGTGGGCCTACTCAAAATGTGGCTCTATTGTCATCATGAGTCAGATTAGATTGGCTTCGGAGATGAAGTCTAAATGTTTTGTGAAAGTTGAAAAAAAGTAGCCAAAGTTATTTTGGTCGTGTTGAGGTACGTTTTTTTTTATTATTATTACTTGAGTCGCCTTGCTTGGGAAAAAATTAAGGTGTATGCCCTCGAGGATTAAAGTGGTGTATATGGAATAATGTATTAATTTTGATAACTTTTCACTGACATTTTCCGCCTATTCTAAGGACGGGTACTTAATTAAAGTTAAACTGTATTTTTACACGAGCAAA
The DNA here is from genome assembly GCA_963555765.1 of Orthonevra nobilis. Taxonomy (NCBI): domain Eukaryota; kingdom Metazoa; phylum Arthropoda; class Insecta; order Diptera; family Syrphidae; genus Orthonevra; species Orthonevra nobilis. Next base: position 76,814,287 of record OY743227.1, on the reverse strand, counting down.
TTGTCGCTTTTTGGGATTGGGATGCGGCAGAAAGGTTTATTTTAAATTACTTCTTGTACCCGCAGTTTCGCATAATTTTGATGTTCATATTATAGTTTTTTCTGGATTAACATTTGTTGGTTGAGTAGCTCATAACGTGATGCTGAGATTAAAAATTGTTTCCTTGGAAAATATGATTTGAACTTTATCGTATATTCGCTTTGAGAGCTAAACAAAGAAAGGAGTCTAGAGTGGCATTATCGGGAGGTCTCGCCGGTCAGTGTAAATTGCCCCGGTTGATCTGGGCATCCTCGTTTAAATGGAAATGAGGCTTGCAGCTGAATTTCACCCGAAAATCGTGCATTGCATTGATAAGAGTCAGTGTGAGTGTGGAGCATGCAGAATCTGATGACCTGCGTGAATAACTCTTTACTAAATTATTTTGGTTATTGTTTTGATCAATCTAACTATGGTTCGTTTCTGTCTTTCAGCAATACGCATTTTTTTTTGCCATCTTACAACATTTTTTTTTTTAAGTTTAGCAACAACAAGATTCTTGTTGTTTTCAAATCAACAGTTCAGTCAACAAGGAATGGACAGCACTTTTGTCCTAATGTTCGCATCCGTAGCTCTACTTTTTGTCTTTCTAGATTTGCTCATGAATTTAATTTGTTAGCTTTTGTGCGACGTCCTTTTTCGACTCAACCCACGCATCCCTGATATCTTTCAAAAAGTGAACATTCTATTTTGTTCAATCAAGTAAATCTTCTTTCGATTTTAACGTTCACGGTGCAGTGGAAAACGGATCTTTCCAGTGAATGCATACCTAAATTACAAGTGAATGTCGGGGTGTCGCAGAATTGTTACTTGAGAGCCTCTTTGCGAGCCTTTCAAGGTCCATTGCATCCGTGCGAGGGACTAAAGCTTAGTGTAAAATTTTTAACCAAACCTCAATATTGTTAACTTAATTAATATTAAAAACTTAAATTTACTGCTGATGTATCTTTCTTTTAAATTTGTTGTAAATCATTTTGTCAAATCTCGTGCTGATTTTAATAACTTCCTCGCTGTTGGTATTTGAAGGTCGCGATAAATATTCTTGTTTCAGGTGAACCACTCTGCACTGTTACAGTCCTTAGAATCTTAGATTGTTGTCTTTGAACTATGAAAAGAACTTGTCCTCATCATACAGGATGCTCTATTGGCAGGAGGAATGTCAGCAGGAAGGAGGAAATACAGTAGTGGTCCTAAGACGCTGCCTTTCGTGACTCCAGCTTTAGTTGCGTCGTTGAATCTTACGTGGAAATGTCGATCGGTTTGGTACCTTTTGATTAATAGGAAGAAGTCTTCTTAGAGTAGATTCTTGAGTTTATGTTGGAGGCCAGTATGCTATACCTTATCAAATGCTTTTCCAACGTCGAAGGAAACTGCTACTCGAAAATTCTTTTCATCCAAGTCTGTTGATATTTTATTTATCATTCGGTGAACTTGTTGAATGTTGTTGAGTGTTGCCTTCTGTATCCAAACTGGTAATCAGGTGTTATTTTTGGGCTCATCAGGATGGGTTCAATGCGGGCATGTTTAAGCTTTGGAAAGAATTTGAAGTAGACTAATCGGGCTGTACGGAGATAATTTTGTTGCGTCTTTCTCTGGTTTTGGTATAGAAATTATTTCGGCCACTTTCCATATTTTCGGAAAATATTTGAGTCTTATTATAGTATTGAACAGGTTACATTGCATACGGATGCTGTATTAGGTTTCTTTCTGAGAATGGAGTTAATTTTTTGCGTTATTTAGTCAAATTGTTTTTCTGCAAGACTAACATTTAGCATGGCTTTGTCTTAAGTTGACCTAGTTTCTCGCCACTTTTTCAGTATGTTTTTGTTTTTTCTTGTATCAGTTTTCTAATGTTTGGTAATGTAAACGTGTCTTGAGTTTTAGGCAACATTACTGCTGTAGTTTTTCAGTCTCCTTTAGTTATCATACCGTTAAGTGTATAATCGGTTTTTCGCTGTTCTGGTCGGATTTGACAGGAATGTGCGCCAAAAGTTCCAACTGATGAATAAACGAAATGGAATTGAAGGATGGAATATTTTTTCAAAAAATGGACCGTCTCAAAATTTATGAACATTGAATCATGCCCGCAAGAAGAAACATCACATAAGTACGAAGCATTTAAGAACATTGGATTATCTGAACTTCAAGTATTTATGGATTTCAGGAAGGTTAATATTGAAATCAATGTCCACCTTCTTCGATGATCTTGTTGCTACTGTGAGCAAGTCAGCTTTTATACTTTTGTACAAAGATATACAGAAAATTTACCAGCGTTTTCCAAACGGTTCATATGTTAATGGAAAGCACAGAAAGAATTATTCCTTTTTTCCATTCAGTAGAAGTTTCAGTAAAGTACGATACACAGTTGCCTGCTTTCTTCGGAATTTGGAGCACTCACTTTGCTTTTACGTGACGAAGGGGACAAGGTCGGTTTTTTTTCGGAATTGGCGCGTGGGCTGCAAATTTCTGCCCCAAAGATAAAGCCTTTCTGACTCTTGTTCCAAAACCAAAGCTAAAAATACCTACATTTCTACAGTTATAAATAGATCTTTCAGAAAACAAAAGAAAAGGAAAAAAGTAGCTGCACGAGACAAAAGCTATATGTGGTGAGTTAGAGTTTTGACATTTTCTAGTACGCAAGTAGTGAATCTTCCAGTTTATTCGTAGTCCATCCGTCCTCCATTGAAGACTCTACTTTGACGTTGTCAATTGCTCAATTGTCAATTGAGATTTCAATGTTATAGATATGGAAGACCTCTCACGTAAACTAAGGCGTGGAAATCTAAACTCCTTAAAATAGAGTCAACTGAACCAAAGTGCTCATTGTAAAGCACATTGTAATTTAAAAATTCATTTGCACTATTTGGGTCGTAAAAAAACGCAATCAAAGTCGAACGTCTGAAGCTCCGATTAAACTTCATTCGGGGTGGCCCGAGTTATGACTGCAATAAACTCTTCGCGCAACAAATTCGTCGACCAAATAGCTTAATCAACATTTAATGTTAATATATCCCAGTGCAGTTAAGTCATACTCGCACAGCATTCATGGCCATGACCCTCAATTTTGTTGATACCCGCCTTCCATCTTTTACAGTCACAAGTACGAGTAATATAAGAATTCTCATTTGAATTTACAAACGAGTCCATCAATATAAAGTCCGGACCGAAGAAACACAAAAAAATAATGTATACTATATACTCGCATACAAAATGCTCCTCTAAAGGAGGTGGACAAACGTCTGTTTGGCAACATTGTACAAGAAAGCTTGTAAAACGATCCACTAACGCCATGTCCTACATTGATGAAGTTAGATTTATGTTACTCTTTCTCTTTGCTCTGGGGGAATGGAATTTGATATATCAACCCAACACCCGTTCCCCCAAGAGAAATTGGCAATAAGACATGATGCTGTTACCAATGCATTCGAGTGGAAAGTGAAATTTCCAAGGAATGCTAATTGATGTTGAAGGTTAACAAGGGTCAATTGCCCTAACCTTTGTAGCTTGATTTTCGATGGGAAGGTGCTCTCATGCGATGCAAATTGATTGAACTTAACTGGGAAGTGAAAATTCTGTTTGTGCCTGAGTATGAACATGATCTTTGGGCTCAAGGGGAGTGAATTTGGAACACCTCTTCTACTGCTAAGAGTTTTTTTTTCGTTTTTTTTGTTTTTTTTTTGTTTAACTTATGAGTACTTCAAAAAGAAGCGGGAAAAAAGAAAAAAGAACGTGAAGAAGATGGAGGAAAAAAAAAGTTTCAGATTTACACTCGGTTGAGTTAGTCCTGAAGGAGCTCCTTGCTTTTAGATTTGATTTAAACTTTTTATACTGAAGCAGTTGAATAATTTTTGAACGAAATTCGCTCGAATCGCTCAAATGTAAACGCAGCTTTTTCATGTGTTTTAATTTATTTCTTATTGTTGCTTTCAGGGGAGTGGAAGGTTTGGAAGAGTCTAATATAGGAGAGCGAGTACCAAGGCTCACAAATTTTGTGGCGAAATTCGGTTTTTCAAGTGGATGGCTAATAAAGTTGGTATGTCTCAAGGACGAACGGTTGGAGACCAAGAGTAATTCTGTGCGTTTGAGACGACAAATTTTTCTGAAGCATGTCACATAAAATCCAGATGCAGATTAATCATTCACTGCGACCGACAAAGTTCAAGAGTCTTGATCCATGAAGATCCTTGAAGGTTACTCTTACAGTAATCACATTCAGAACATAGCCCATTATGACTCTTAATGGAGCCAGGGTTGCGAAACATTTATATTAAAATTTATGTATCAAATTTTCAATGATTCAATACAATGAGCCGCTTAAGGACGGAGACTTAAAAACTATAACAAACGAAGCTGAATTTAGGTGACACCCGAAATTCATACAAAAAGCAACTAATATCGTTCTAAGGTGTTGCAGTGAGAGCTAAATAGAATCTTTATTTGAGCTGTATTGTGCGTGCGATTGGATTATTATAAGTCTTGGCTGCCCAGTCGTAAATGCGACGGCTGCTGAGCTTTAGATCGAGGGTTCAAATCCGGGAAGGATCATCTGACAATTTTTCACAGTTTGAAGTGAACAACCGTCAAGACAAGGCTTTTGTGGCCATTCGAAGTAGGAATATAAATTGTCTATCTTATCCCCGCCATGTGCGAAAAAAATACAAATTGTGGAGCTTAGCTGGGGCTCCCGAAAGAGCTGTCGCGCCAAGAATGTATTTTATTCATTTTATTTTTAATTGTGTTCTTGGATGTCTTTCAAATTCGAATCATGTGTAATACAGGATGGCAGATTATCATTATTATTAATTTTTTCTTGCGATTGCTGTCTTAGACCTAGCGGTTCGCTGTGCTCCAGCAAAACCGTCTACTCCCTCCACGTATGTGATAGAGCTTTAAGATTGAAAACCTGCCAGAGAAAGGAACTTACTATGATAGATAAGACAAAATTTATGGACGTCGAATTTATAAACTGATCAGCATGCATTTCTGAAGGAAGTGTTTGTTCTTATTCAAGAGAAGCATTATGAGGTTCAAAAATTCCAAACAGGTACTTTATTTTACGTAATCAAAGTTCGTACACCAGTCACTTAATAAGGAGTCCCAGACAATATTCAATTTTTTCACGTTTCTGTTTCGATGATTAATCAGAAACCCAGGTCTGATTTATACAAGTAACGAACACAACAAAATCCGTCAGCATATAATATATCTAAATACCAGTCACCGCTCGTCGAGAACTATCCAGAAACTCTCAATTCGATTACCCAACAAAATCACAAGAACTCAACGCCCGAAACTCTCAAGAAACGTTTTAAAATGCGACAAAAACAGCACAAACGAACATCAGCAATAGCGGAGCGGTTATTGTCTTCAAAAAACAAGGTCTTAAATAACATAAAAAAATTAAAATTTTAATATAAGCTGCTTCATTTTAAAGACATACCAAAACAACATTGGATGAGTGTTTTTAGAGCATCCTGTGAGATTGCTAATTCCGTAGATTAACAATTGTTTTGGTTTCAAATCAATCAGCTCTCTTTTTCGCTGAGCAAAATTTGTGTTTCCTATTTCTTTCAAACTGCAAATTTCTGACACGATTAGTGTCTTTTTGAATAGCTTCTTTACTCTATAATATACTTTTTGTAATCTTAAATAAACAGCTGTTAAATAACCATGTAGGGTTTGACCGAATCGTTCAAGAAAGATGTATAAAAATCACTTCGCTTTGTCTTAAGACTTTTTTTTGGCGTCGGATAGGAATTGTTCCCGATTCTATAGGAGCAACTCTCACTCTTCATCCTGTACAGCCGAACAAGCTAGGCAGAAATGTAATATGGCCATAAAGGGCTTTAATGTATTAATGTGAAAATTAAGTCCATTTTTTCTGGCGCTGCACTTATAGGACCAATTTGGTTTTGAAGATGGGCTTAAAACGGTCAGACAGTATGGCGGAAGAAAGTTTGAAGACGACTTATTACTCTTAAATTCACACAGTTTAGCGAGTCTTCTCACACACTCTACGATAAGGCAAATTATGCTGAAGTGTAATTAAGACATCACTTGGAGCGTGCAGCTGGCCAGGTCATCTCCAGCGCCCTTTAAAATTTAAGCAGGAAATCAATTGACACCATACTGATATGACTTTTGCCGCCACTGTTTTAACAGCTTTTAAGACAATTGCATCTTGACGGACATCGCGATTGTTTGTCATCGATATTTAACAGTCTAAAGAAGAAGCGTTGCAATATGATTCACAGTCTTCTGTTCTTGGTCAAAATTATTAGCGTGTCCATTTAACCTATCCTTAACCCTTTTATATAATCGTACACACGTTCCTTTACACTTCTCGGAGTTTTGAATATCATCAAGCCAACCCCGTCTATAACAAAAAAATGTTTTGATTCCATGTTGGCTTCTAAAAAATTCACTTCGGTAGATTAATTGTTTTTTTTTTAAATATACGCATTTCGAGCTTCTACTGCATATTGAAAATAAAACTTAATTAACTTTACTTTTGGATATCAAACAATATTGTACGAAAAAGGTTTTAAAGATAAATTGCAGTCCCTTAAAATCTGTAGACATTTTTTTGAGTTTTATGGTTGCAAAATTTATTAATAATTAAAAGTATGAAACATTTCAATGTTGGGGCTTTTCTTACTTTATTAATAAAGTTTAACATTATTTTAATTACTATGGGAGAAATCGCACTGACATCACAATCCAGCGGCTCGCCACAATTAAGCATGGTAAATTGGCTTAAAATTCCTTTGATAAGTTTTACATTTTTTTTTAAATAGCCTTCATGGTGTACGCGCATTCCATTGACAACAGCATATACAAATAGAATAGCAATCAATTAAATTCTTTAAATATTTTTGCCTTCGTAATATTTTGAAAATAAAATCCAGCTAAATTTATATTATTAAATTCGCTATTCAAATAAATTGTTCACAGTTTTTTCCAATCGAGTTTTAAATTGCAAAAAAATCCTATTCAATTGAATTTAGTCGAGTATTTAATGCCAACAGGGATTTTTTCGATGATTTTCCAACAACTCTTTCAAACCATTCTCTTTCATAAATCGTTTGCGCGCAATAAGGATATTTCTTAAGAATATTCGAAAACATATGAAAGGATCTTTCAAAAAGTGTCAAGGCTAATATAGGAATAAATTAAAAAAAAATACCTTCCACTGTGCTATCTTGTGATGGAAACACTGGAGGACTCAAAACTCATGCGAATGTGTATGTGAATCAAATAACTCGCACATTAAAGACAAATAAAAAGTTAGAGTTTACATTTATGTATTTATTTTACGACATCACATTAAACCTTACGATTCGTACATAAAGCAAAGGTTTGAGACTCGCACCTATTTGGAAAATCACGTAAGGACACTTGTATTTACTCGATCATTGGCTTACTGCATTTTTATCGAAAGCGATTTTAAGTTGAGAATAACACAGAGACATAAATCACAGAGGGTTTGAGCGAAACGAAGGTCTTATATAGGAAATCAAAAAATGTGTGCTTTACGAGATGTTTGGTTTATGTGGGCGCCGCAACTCACAAAATAATTTTCTTTCACTTTTTAAAGGCGCCAAGTGTGAATGTTGTTTTAAGTTTTGATGGGACACCTATGTTTGGAACGTTTTGCATGGCGTTTGGCAGTTTTAATGTTTGTTGGAACCGAGTGCTGGGAGAAAAGCAGAGAACTAGTGCAGGTATTGAATATTTTCAAGACAAGTGTAGAGGGCAAATTCTATGAACTAAACAGAGATGTGATTCCAAATTGGAAGGTAAAAAGTCGTTGGTTACACTGGCCCGTCGACTTATGTTTTCGAATCACTGCATCATGATTCGAGGCGACAAGGAAGAACGAAGACCTGTTTTGAGGATCAATTCATTGCGGATGGCAGAATGCTTTATCTGGCCAGCTCGAAACTCGATATAGACTACTCTATATCACATTTTTTGTCAATTTTTTACCTTTGATTTCATCAGAATGGTAAAATATGCCACACAACTGATGAAACAATACTACAAACAAATTAATACTAAGAAGCCAAGTCTTGCTAAAATTGCGTAATGTTGCTGTACGAATCTGCGGTCAATCAATCGACAACACAGAACAGCGGCACCCTGCTATTTTCAACAATTTAAAAGTTTTCAAACGGGTGCTTGAGTGCGTCGGGTCACCAGTATTTTATGTCCAAACCTGTCGGTATGAAAATGTGAAAAATTCAGTTTTGTTGAGAGACTTCATGAAAGAAAATTCGCATCGATTTGGACATTTTATTTAAGTATAGCCCGTAATCTTTTGTTCAGATTGACGGTGATTCTGCATAACTTCTCTTCAACATTCAGCCAAATTTTCTGGTTTTACTGATGACATTGATGGTACCCGAAAGAATTTGGTTAATTGACCAGGTAATTTCGCCACATCGCGTTTTAGGTGTGCAAAAAACAGGAGAAGCACAAAATCCAACGAATTATCGTGCTCTAAATTTAGACAAACTGGAATGCGCGATATTGCTCCAACGAACATTGTACAAGGATGGAGTGTTTGCCTTTTTTGGAAAACCCATGGAAAACAAAATGAGCTACTCTTTTTTAAAATCGTCCGACCGTCCGTCGGACCGTCAAGATTTAACACCTTTCCTCCGAAAAGACAACTCGCTTCCATGTACTTTTTCAAGCGACATGTTCTCTTGCGAAATTCATTCGAAGCCCCGTACGCTCTTTGCTTCAGAACAGGTTTCATTTATTTACCAACGCTGGAATGTATCATTTTAGTATAATTCCTCTGAGTGTCTTTATGCTGGTTGATATCCCCTCATTGGATCGAAATTTTGTAGCTGATTGCGTGTAATTTGAGGGTAGCCGCAAAATTATCTGCTTCGGCTGTACATCCTTTTTAATTTTCCGTGGCTTTGCAAAAAAAAAACGCAAGATAGCAGTTGCAATTTTGTTATTTCTCAGTTTAAGAGTCAAAAATACTTGAACGTATCTTAATATTTATCCTTTTTCTACCACTCTCAATCGCGGAACCAATTTTAGTTTAAGATTAGAAGAAAAGAACAGTTCATAAAAATACAATATTTGCAACGGCCTGATCCAACCAAAAACCCTTCTATACGCTTCTTCAGTATTTCAATATTTGATTTAAGTAAATTCGGAATAACCAATCAAATCAGCTCTTAAATTCTTCCTAAGAGAACATTTTTTTTGGGTTAAAAAAATTGTTTGCCCATATACGTCGCGAAAAGGGTCTCAAATTCTCATTCTGGTCGTTTTGAGTCAAAATTATTACTACTACTAAGAGGGCTCACGACTTGACCTTGAGACACTCTCGTCGATCCCGGGCACGTTGCTTTCAGTTATCTAGAGCAAGCGCCCTGGCATCCGCCATTGCTTGATTCTTAAAACAGAAGTTCGGCCTTACTTATTATCTCGAACCTGGGGACAGTGATTCAAAGATCCTCTTAACTAGAGCATTATTTTCCATTCGCTCGATGTGGTCGCGCTAGTGTAGCCGTTGTATTTTTGCTTTTTGGACTACATCTACATCTTGATACAGCTCATAGAGTTCGTGGTTATGTCTTTTTTTTGGCTTCGTCCTCGTTAATTTCAAGGCCAACTCGTTTCGTCTGTTCTGCGTCTCGCGACCGATGATGTCGATATCGTTGAAGATAGTGCCTTTTACGTTACATCAGCTCTGTGAATTATCTGTTCCAGCATGAGATCGCAGAAGTCATATGATGACGCATCTCCTTGCCAAAATGTTTGGAATAGTTTGGAAAAACTGTCTCCAAATTTTACATTAAACCATGTGTTTTTCAGCATCACGTGGCACAGCTGGATTCATTTTTCCACAATCACGAATTCGGCCATCCCCTTGAAGAGTTAAAGATGTTGAATACTATCATATGCGTTCTTGTAGTCGATGAAGATGGTGAGTGTCGACCTTAAATTCGTTGGTCGTTTCCAGGATTTGCCTTAGTTTGAATATTTGGTTGATCGTCGATTTGCCGGCCCGGAAGTTGCACTGGTTCGTGCCGAGCAGTTGCTTTAGACGTTCACACACATTAAACAGGAATATATGCCTCGATAGACATAGGATTGCCTTTCTTGGGGCATATAGAGCTAACAGTCCAGTCATCGGGCATGGCTACTTCCACATATACTGGCTTAGTAATTTGGTGCAAGCACCCTTCCAAAGTGTCGTTACGATCACTAAGTTTTTTCCAAACAATAAGCTTTTTTCTTAGTTTGTTTTAATAATTTAAACTAAATCAAAATTCATAAGTCAAAAGACAGAACTTAAGTTATTAGGTTCAGCTTAGAGCGCCCCCAGAGGGCCAGTACGTAAGTTCATAATTAGATAAGTTAATTGAGCTAGCTTCAAGCATTTTTGTTAAGCATGTAAGGTAAATGAATTGAATTTTATAAAATGCATTGAATTAAAAAAAATGAGTATCGTTACGATGCTTGAAAAGCTCCGCTGGTAAGTGGATCATGTCATGCAGTGATATAGCAATATAAACCTGCATGCCCCAAAGTTGATTCGAGTTTCTCACTAAATTTGTAAATAAAGGAAACTGCATCGATAATGGGTTCAACAATTGCTTCCGTAGGTCTCAAGTCACAAACTTTTTCTCAGTATCCATGCTTATAAGGACAAACCCTAATCATTTTTAAATGAAAAATGCAAAAATACCCAAAGAGACGGGCGTTGGTTGAAAACAATGAAACCTATCGATGATTTCATCTCATTACTAGTCATCTGACATTTCTTGGGTATTTGAAATTAAAAAAAAAAACAATGTTCGGTCGACTAAAGTTAGCCCCCGAAAAAAACCAAAGGTTCACAAACAATAACATTGAGGGAAGCCAAACAAAAATAATTTCTTTTTCCGGTTGCTATGTTTTGCCCAATAATGAAAACGGAATTTAAGACAAAAAGAAAAATTAAAAGTTAAACATGCGTTTTCATTGTTCAATTTGGAAAAAAATAAAATCTACGAAGGGCAGGCACATGTACAAGTATCAATTTCTCAGAAACATCTTGACAAAAAAAAAATGATAATAATAATAAATAAATGAGAGAAGAAGAAAAAAACAACAGTGACCCCGTTCCCCTGATTGTGAAAGGAAATTCCAAACAACAAAGGACAAAAAAAGAAAAAAAAAAATATTGAATGAGGAATTTTCATGATCCCCCAGCAATTTCCATGCCATTTTATTTTCTGCTTCCGTTCTCTTTCAAACACACGCACGGAATTATATTAACCATGCTAGAGAAAATCTTAATGCAAAAATGACAATCGTTATTGTGATTTATTCACTTGATAACTACACACAGAAACCATCCTACGGCATCGTATGTTACGGGTACTCACTCGTACGTAGGCTCAACATGTTTCAGCGGTGCACAGCGTAATGATGGAAGAACATGCTCCCGTTCTATACGCGGATCCTTGATCAAAGTCATCACATCCTAATCTCGCAAGGTGAAGTTAAACAATTCCGAAGGATTTCCGGTATTGACAACGAGCATTTGCCTCGCACATACATACATAACTAACGAAATGCGTTTTTCGTGTGCGATGAAAGTGATATCCTTTGTTCGTCCTTAATTTGAGTGCTCCTCTGAGTGAACCTACATTATGTGTCTTTCTTTTCTCTGTTTGCTGTGCTGTTGCAAATGTGTGCGAGAAAACCTAAATATGCGGAAGCACGCGACAAAACATTTCATCCAACAGTATGGGCGGTGCGGCGCTCGGTACGAAAAGTAAAACCTGATGAAATATCAAGGACATTTCGAGAGAGCAAAAGGAAAATCTTTGCCATTTGAAACAAGTAAATTTAAATCCCACCACTTCACAATGAGGTAGGACTGTACAAGCTACCCATGCCAACAACGACCACGTTAACGTTTCAAGGCAACGCAACTCGGCTTCTTGTTGAAAGCTCTTCGCCGCTAAAACGGATCCTACTGGGAGCACTTGAAAAGGTAAGGAAACAAACGCAGGAAAGAGGGCGGAAGAACAAACCTATTTGCATATCCTTCGCGAGGAAAAGTGACCTTTATGTGTGCCTGCTGCTTGCTCGATGTGTCACTTCTTTTGGCACAATTTCCTTACTTCTCTCATTTTTTTTTTTGTTTTTTTTTTTTTAGTTTTCCAACAAGTTGATAGATGTGTACGTGAGCACGAGAGTATATTTATGATAAAAACAGAGCAACCTTTTGTAAGGAGGCCGGGGCCACGTGGGAATACATACTTGAGTATAAAAAGAAAATAAAGGAACTTTGGCTTTGGCAATCCTCGGAAACAGAATAATTGTTTGCGGGTGGTTTCATACATTCGGTGAAAGTGCTGGATTCAAGTAGAAACGGGTCATATTGTGAAAGAAAATACAAAAACATGCCCGGAATATGATTGTCATGATGCAGGCTGTGCATAACCCAAAACGTATGAGTAATTTTAAAAATAAGCTTAAACACATGCGACCTTTGGAGTCTTTTGTTAAGTCCATTGTGTTATTACATAAGGCTCCATTGTTTTGATATTATAATTTTTGTTTTGTTTTTGTTGTGAGAAGAAGCGAAAGAGTATCGTAATACCTTAATTTCCAGAAACTATTTGATACCAAAAGATTCTATTCAACTCTTACTGAACTTGGATATAAAATTATAAAATTATAAAATCAGCATTTTGATTTTTTAGTCATAATGGTACTTCAGAAATGAAGATTTTTGAAAGTCTTCAGAAGGAATATTTTTCCTTGCGCTTGATAATTTCTACTTTTTATCACATTCATCAATGGGATTTCTCGGTCTGCCTCTGGAGGACTAAAATGTGAACGGTAAATCATTTAATGCACTTAAATGCTCCAATGATGCTGAGTAAGAATTTCATAAAAGTTATTTTATCTTCACGGTTTAATCCATGTACATATACATCTGAAACAAGTCAATCATTCAACGGCTGTGTGGTCAGTTGGTAGAGCGCCTGCCTTTGATTAACGAATCTCAGGTTTAACTCCTAGTCCAGCCACCATTGAGATTAGATTAATGGCACTATCAATGGATTGGTCGAACAGATTTATGTTTGGATGAAACTGCTGTGAAGACATAGCACTGTTAGCAGGATTGTTGAGCTATATCTTCCGAAATTTCAATGAGTTGATATCAAATCATCCGTCCCATTTCGGGCTCCAACCACGGAATTCAATTGAAGCCAAAAACATCTGAGTTTTTCAAAAACCCCTACAAAACTCTCTCGTTCTTCTCCTCATTCTGAGCTTTTGTATTTTATCCTATATGTGTATGTTCCTGCTATAAAAAAAAGCTATTTAGAAAGTCTACAATTGAAGGAATACATATCTCAAAAAAATTATGACGTGTTTAATAAAAGTTCAATATCAGAACACTCCATAAAAGTAGGTCCGAATTCCAAAAAACAAAACAACCCACCTTCATAACTCCCAAAGTCCAAAAACATGGCGGCTGAGTTTCACAAATACCTCAGCTCAATATTCCCATTATTTCAAAATAAAATATGAAACAAAATGTGTTTCAAAATTGAAAATTTTATTAAAAAATCAGCGCCAACTACGAACATAATTATTCACAGTAGATAAATCATTGACTTTTTGATTGGAAGGTTAATCGGTCAGAAATGCATTGAAAGTATTCAAAAATATTGATTAGTGAATCTATACCACCTCAAATGCAAACACATACACAATATTTTCTTAAAATCAGTACAGCCCTTTAAGAGGTGTTCAGTGACTAACACACGAACAGTAGAATTTTATATATATACATAAAACGAATTTGCCAGTTAAATATCGATTAACCCCCTAAGGAAGCTCGGTTTGACTGTTTTCTACTAACGGGCTTAACTTTACCAATGATACTCAAAAAATCACTGAAAACTATAACGATTAACGATGTTTTGAAAGATTTTGAACTTGCTGTGTTGAACAGGGCTATTTCCATTCAGTTGGAGAGAAGTGAGGTCAGAATTCGTTCCTTGAGCAGCAAAACAAACTCACGGTCTACTTCCCAATAAGCTTCTCCTTATTCGAATTTCAGGCGATAGAAATGTAAGTTGTAAGTCCAATGTATTTACCAAATGCAGCGGCTATGTGCCTTATGTTCACATATGGTTTAAAATCGTAGCTACACAAAACATCCTCCGCAGAGTCCAAAAACTCACATGTGCAAGCAGAGTCATAAGATCAACATCAAAAGCAAGTTTCTTTCATGAGCTTAATCTTCCCATCTTCAATTAGTACGTAAGGTGCATTTAGGATAACGTTCAAAAAGAACAATTTTTCCAGAACTTCTTTTTTTCCTTGCAACTTCTCAGTGGCGGGCAAAACTGAACACATATCAATAAAAACAATTTCTCAAGGCGGACTTAAATGAAATTTTAAAAAGTATACTAGTGACCGACCTTAGATTTGGTATCGGCCAGTTTCGGTTTGGCCAAAACTTCTACGGCGCCGAAACTCAGTCTTCGTGCAATGATGCGTGTCGTTCGAGGGTTATGTGGATTGACGTATCTATCTATGAGGAGTGTTTTAAGAGGGTTTCCTTCTGGGTGGTGAAAAAGGGGAAGGTGGAGAGAACTAGTTTGTTTCTCTAGTGAACCGGGCGAGGTCTTTTGGTTTTCCTTTAGAAAGTTGGGACAAAGTTATGAAAAAATGGAACCTAGATTTCTATATCTTGATCTTGCTATGGCCGGGTATTTACAGAGGAGATGGGTGAGGGTCCCCTCATGCAGTTTCTGCAGAAATTATTTGACTGCACGCCCAGCATTTCCCAATGTCTGTCAATAAGACAGTGTCCCATGAGGTGAGATTTGAGAACGCTTAACGAGTTCAACCCAAGCTTATTAGCTTTCTTGTTCTCTGTTTGTTGAGGAGGTTTCAGGTTTGTCTAGTGATGTTGTAATATAGTTTATTTACCTATAAGTTATTGGTCAGCGTGATGTTTTTATTTTTAATGTTTTAATTGGCTGTGGCGTACGGGATGTCAACATATTGTGAGACGCAAGTGCATTGTACCTGCACAAGCAAGCTCTTTACTTTGCAGTTTCCAACGATATACCTATGTATGTCCTGGCACCTCGTAAAGGTGAACCTTGAAAAAGCCCGCTATCTCTTTAAGGGTTATCCGGCTTTCTTTGACAAGTTTAGACACGACAGGCACTTTGTGGTCGTGGTTAACCGTGGAAGGAGAGCTCTGCACTAAGATTATTCGAAAAGATAAAGTTAAAGTTTTCGTTCCAGTTTTTACACATCGGTTGATATCGTGATGGAGCCGACCGATATCAGGAAACCTGCATCCTACTGCTCACGGTGCTATCAAAAAAAATTGTGACACGAAAGGGCGTGTTATATTTGTCGTAAGTGACGGGGGTTAGACCTACTCCAGACGGCCCAGAAGCCTTATCTGAACAGTTGTACTCATTGGAGGATTGTCAGCCACTCGCGAGGTGTGATGCCATTACAAAATGCAAAATGGTCTTACCCGGACTTAAACCTCTTCACATTCAGCTGATTTTGTGCTTTTTCTCGTGCAAAAATATCTCGGTAAATGTTTGCGGTACATGTCAGGTCGATCCGGATGAGCTTTCTGTATTTGTATTCCAACATGTCAAAGTAAGTTACGGTCTCGGTTTCGGCCGACACTTAGACCGAGGACGAAATTTCGGTTTCGGCTGAGAATCTCCGTTTCGGTCGGACACTAATGTGCATAGTTTTGCATGTTTTTTAAGACGCCCATTGTTGTGAATTTCAATATTTTGCCCATGAATTTTTCGTTTTCATTACACTTCTTATGCGTCTTTGCATGCTTCCAACCAACTTCTTTGTGACATCGAGAGGAATTTTTTCCCATTCAAATCGACAACTCCACCAAGTTCTTTCGATTTAGATCCGGACTTTGTGCTTGCCTTTTCATGGTCTGCGCGTTTCAATTCTTATGCTCTTAGCAAAACTTAAGCCTAGCCTTAGTTTTTATCTGGTTGACTTTGACTTCACAAAACTATAAAAAGAACGTCATCAGCCTAGGCGACGTTAAGATGACCATTGAGCAAAATATCCCAAGCATCTTTTACATTGCCAACACTTACAGTGTTTTGGTGCGTTTTGTATTGATTTACCTTTGCACGTTGCAAACTTAGTTTTCCAACTAACTCAATTTAATTAGCTGATATATCAGCAGCCTCTGCATGCGTCTGACATCTGGGAAAGTGGCTTAAAATATCTTAAAGATTCAATAGAATTTTGCTAAAAGGGGCCTGATGGAAA
The DNA here is from genome assembly GCA_963555765.1 of Orthonevra nobilis. Lineage (NCBI taxonomy): Eukaryota > Metazoa > Arthropoda > Insecta > Diptera > Syrphidae > Orthonevra > Orthonevra nobilis. The sequence goes on along the minus strand of OY743227.1, from coordinate 76,797,922 downwards.
ACCTTTAAGGAGAACAACAAAATAAAACCACAAAGCGTTTTTATTTGAATCACGCGACCTGAATCACATCGACCAAGTTTCATGCCATTGCGTAAGACATTTCCCCACTCAGAGATAAAAACTCGGAAACCTTGTGTATCCGCACATCCATCAAAATCTCATCATAAAAATCATCTTAGCCTATTTCGGCTGTTGTCCTCATTTTCATTCGTTCGTTCGTTCGTTCGTTCGTTCGGTCTAGTTGTTTGCCATGTGATTATCTCTTTTCTATGCAACTGTTCATGTTCACGTTTACGTCTTCTTATCCTGATGCTCCTCTGGCTGCGTGCCTCTGCTGTTTTTGCTTTTATTCTCCCATTTTTAGCATCTATGGAATACGTATCTTGTTTGCCTACCTCGTTGGACAAGGCTGTCTCTACAGATATTTTTGTACGTGTATAATTATGTACTTTATACAGCTGAGATGATTTGCTTTAACGAATGAATTTTGTACCATAGAGAACATAACACAAAACTTGACACACTCAACTCAAGGAACACCAAACATCTATGGACATGCGGCACGTGCTCCAGGTACTCCTGCACATCTATGGCACAGCGGCAGGCGTTGTTCCTCAAATTTAATTTCGCACACGAAATATGCAAAAACACAGAGTTATGTATTTAAACATAATAAGGTAACATCCCTCGGGCGCTTGATTAACTTTTCCTTTAAAGAATTCTTAAGATACACAAGTCAGGCACGGTAAAAATTATTTACACACTAAAGAGCTGTTCCGAGATGCTGTGTGTGCTTGTTGGTAGATGGATTTCGATTTAATCCACAGATAAGCGTATGAAATCCCTGGCCCGGCCTTGGCCTGTCCTTAGTATGACCAACGCACGATATTACCCATGCCCGTTGTGGATTGTGTATATTAATGAAACCAAATAAAGTCTCTGGAATAATATGCTTGTTTACGGTTTAGATTATTATTATTATTTTGCCAATTGTATAGGCAAAGGAATTAAGCTGCCTTCCGCCTCTCTGAGCTAAGGAAATCAGTTTGGTTTTGGAGTATCTCGACAGATAAATGGTCCTTTAGGACAATTCCAAGAGATCTGATGAAATTAGGAAGGTAATCCGAAGAAAGAAGCTGATGCTGATGCTGATGTCATCATTCGCAAAAACTTGTAAATGTATATCAATAAAGTTCTAATGAAATTTGTGAAAGCTTTGAGCCTGCAGAAGTAACGAGTATGTTTGTATGTATGTAGTGGGGAGGGGGGGGGGGGACTTTTAGGGGTTGTTCCTTTTTACTTGCTTCAAATGGGGCGTCCTTTATAGCCGGTAATTTGAATTTTGAATGGTTCAATGAATTTATACCGAATTAACTGTTCTTTATGTAATTTTTATTTCCAAACATTTTATTGCCATTAAGTGTTTTCTTATCCGTTTTTTTTCCGGTTGGTTTGGTTTTCGCCGGGCTCGAAATTTACACAAAAATATTTTTTTTACCATTTTTCTTTGCAAATTAGTTCGTGTCTTGTAGCAGTTTCCTGTAAAATATTTCATTGATTCGCTACTTGAGGCGTTCCAAAAATAATTCGTTTAAAATGCAAAAAAATTAATTTAAGCATGTCCAAAGGTTGTAAGGTATATGACATAAAACAAAATAGTAAATCATGTTAATGTTTTAAACGCAAGTCGGAATAACAATGGCGGGCCTTTAAATGTATTCTTGGTTTCTGGACTTACACGCAAATACGGTGAATATTTGGGCGACAAGAATTATACCGAAAATATTTTGAAAGCAAGAATTTTCCCTGCGATTGACACTTTGCAAAAAGAAATAGAATTCTTGTTTGGAAAATTAAAACCGTAATATCGTGAATAATTCAAATCTGCGTATTTACTTCAAATTTGAAGGTTCATACGAATTCGGCAACCGAGCTATTTATAAATTTGCAAGAACAAAATACCCACAGGATGGCCAAAATAAAAGTCCGTCTTTATTGTATTGTTAAATTTTCGAAGCTAAAGGACTTAATTTTATAAAATTCCTATAAATGGTTGCTTGACTTTTGGGGTCGTAACCGCTTAAAGATGATATCGGGCAAGTGGCGCCCTTTACCTCAAATTCAATTGTTCGATACATTTTCGCACTCTTGTCGAATGTTCTCTTTGATAGAATCGTCTGTGGCATTGTGTGGCGGACCTGTTATTTAAAAAAAAAATCGAAAAAAGAAAATTGCTGGCCAATTTCAACCGCACAAAAAAGATATTAAACGACCAGTAAACGCAACCTTATACCGTCCTCAGTAAACAATATTTCCTCCAAACATTGTTTTGTATTGCTCACAAGTCGCACTGGCCATCTTATTGAAGGCGTTCTCATAGCATTGAGCCCCGATTACACCTCCGGTGTAAATAACGTGCTGTTTGTACTTTGTAAATGATACTTGGACTGTCAGTTCCCCTTACTTTTTTTGGTTTTGTTTACGTCCTTCATCCTTCAGATGGAAATGAGTCTGGTCAGTATTGATGAATTTCGACTGAAAATCTTAGATTCGACTGGTCGCACTACAGTGCCGTTTGACATCTATTCCGTCATGTGTTGTTTAAGCCATGCTTTACAGATGCGAAATTGTTAAAAACAAAACAAGACCTAGTAACTTAGGTTTAATTAAGGCGCTAAAGGTTCACATCTTATTTAAGCTTAGAAGGTTTTGGGAATGGGATGTCACAATCATCCAAAACCGTAAGACTTTTAGTCACTGTACCGGCTTCTGATAAATTATAACCCTTTAAGTCTATGTAGGAAGAATGCGAATACGCCAATTTGAGTATAAGGTCTTTATTCGTACGGCACCCTCATTTGAATATTTAAATTAATAATAAGCCTAATAAATCATGTCTTTTTTTTGACGAAAACTCTGAAAATCGAGTTATGATTCTGAAAGTACAGCGGCCATCACCTTTCTATTTATTTCAAATTTCTTGCCTCTGAGCTGCTCGATAGGCCGAGGAGAGAAGTCTCTTGGCACTAGCTCTGGGGAACACAGCAATGGCAGCCAACTCATCTACGACTTAATGTGTTGGTGTCTTCGTGAGATAGCACACTAGCTCGATATTTAGTCCATCTCTTTCCTAATTCGATCTACGTACTTTTAGTATCAGTATGTAACAGCGACATTCTGATTTCCTTATAATTTCTTCAGCAACCAAAACAAAATGCGGAAGCCGCAATCTTAAACGCCAACTTTGATTTTCTTCGGTGTCAGTGAAGACGGTTAATTCTATGTAACAGACTGTTGTGTGGTCTCATCAAAGTGGTTGTTCCGGGCATCATCCATAGTCTTTATCGACTAAAAAATATGTTCGGTTTATCTCAGTTGTTCTATGGATTCGCTCTTAAAAATATTGCTATCAACTTGTTTCTTAATATTTATGCGCTTAACATTCTTTGTGCCAATCGCACTGCCACCTTGATTTTGTTATGATCGCTACGAAGAATCCTCCGAATGCTGCCGTGTAGTATCCGTGTGACGCAAGTATTTGCTGATTTACTTAAGACAAGATCCTTGCGATCAAAATAAAAACAGACACCTAAAGTTATATTCTCGTAGATTGAATCTCTGTTGGAGCAAACTTAAGGCCACGATACACCTTCCCCATTAAAAATGCCGAACCATCCATCAAATGGTTTGTTGTATTCATGTGAATAGGAGGTTCCAGCTACGAGGTCTGCGTACAAAAGTGAAGACAGTATCGTCAGTTATAAATCTGAAGGTAACCATTTGAACTTTGTACTCATCCTTCAAAGAACACTATTTTAAAATAAGAATGCACAATTTGCTTTTAACAGATCCAAAAATATTTTGAATGGACATCAGAAGCCAAAAAAATAATCAGAAGATTACGTATCCAAGGGCTCTTATTTAAATAAATCAAATTATACCGCTGCTGAAAAATGTCATATTTCCTATTCATCATTGGACTTCGGTGGCTTCGAGCCCGCTAGAAACAATTTCGCTTACCTTAAAGAGTCATGGTAGGCCTAATATCAGTATGACGCGTTTTCTGGCGTATAAATATTTCGATGAATTACTTGTCAATCACTCTCTAAATGAAATCCCAGAAGCATGCGGTTTCTCCGCAACCAACTTTCCTTTACTGTACCTCTTCTTGCAAGACAATATTTTAAATCGAACTTCGAGAACAATGCAGGGTCGATGTCGTACCTGCAACCCCTCAATTGGTTCTTTCTGCTCATTTGGTTGAAAATCCATTGTCATAATCCCTTTTTAGTGAATGGGTTTTATATGAAGCTATATTGACGAAGACTTAAAGAAATTAGCCTTCAGGATAACATTGCGTATTGATCCGGTTCCACTGAATAGTTTGCTGATGTATCAAGACCACAAATTTGTTTTCCAGGCTCTACTCGATGGTGCGTGTTTATCAACGTATTGGCCCATGATTGATCTTCAAGAGTGAATCACTTCCGGGAACTGAAAATTCCCAAAAGATAATGCTGCACCCAAGCTAATACTTTGTAGCGATAAATGACTTCCAGGCAATAAACAAAACCAAAGTCATAATTCCAAGAAGACACACTGGTCCCCCAAGGCCAAGAGCGCTCTAAACTCTTGCCGCTTTCACCCTGGTTGTGTGTCTCCAACATGACTACCAGACAACATTGACTTCTAACCTTCACCGACCTGCTTTCCATCTACATACTCGTCTCTCTCTCTCATGGGACAATGTCGTAGCATGGGAAAATTGTCCAAAAATCTGCTTATGACATTCTCTCGTTTCCGATTTGAAAGACCAAAATCTGTTGGGGCAAAGAAACTTTTTTACAACATCCTTCGGACACAACTCAAATATTCTACGAATTTGGCTCTCAACCTCCTGGCCCTGGTAATTTGTATCTCGTGTGCACTTTGTATGGCACTCCTCCTCATCAGTTCGTTCTACATACATTCTAGCTCTCCGCCAAAAATGTAGTATTAAACAAGGAAAGAAGTTTGCAACTAAAATTGGTAGAATACGAAAGAACCACTCCTACCAATTATTCCATTTAAGCCATGCTCATGTTCGTGTCCACCTACTTTCGTAACTTTTCCGCTAACCGCCACCACCTCTTTGCCTTTGCCTAGCTGAAGAGAGTACAACACGATGTTTTCTCGTCCTCCACCCCTAATGTTCATTCGCTTTGATGACAAGACAAAGTAATTTTGTGCATTAGAAACGATTTGTAAGGAAGCGTTATAGCTTGATGTTGGGATGTCAGACTTGGATATGATGGCGCAAGTCTTCGTTTCTCTTGCCACCGTTTTTCGGTATTTTGACACAAGTTTAGTCTTCAGGACATGTACCTACCTCCATCGTATGCATAACCACCAGCCGAGTTCACTTCTTCTTCTACTTCTATACACAAATAATGTATACTCATATGTATTTATTTTTTCTTTTGTTTTTTTTTTCTTTTTTGTATCCTCGACGAAGGATGTTAGCAACCGTTCTAGATGTTGGCTAAGGGTGTGGCTGTAGATACGTTGTTGTATGGGTATTGTTTTTGTTTTATTTTTTTTTTTTTTTGAAAACTGATGCCAAAGCGGGTGCAAAAGTTTTTCTCTGTTACGTGACCTAATTTTTGAGGAGATAATCATTTTGTGGATACGAAAAGAAGGACACGAGGAGGAAATCAACAAGCTGCACGTTGTGGTGTATTAAAACGTTGGGGGCTTGAAAAGCAACAAAATGAACAGCTTTATTGGGACAGCGGGGTTTATTTTGAAGTGTTTTCTGGGTGGGAGATCTTTTCGGTTTTCATAATAATAATAATGCAATGTTAACATTTTTGGTTTTTTTTTAAGGAGAACTGAGTCATCGTTATGATATTTGTACTCAATTTTAGGCGACACAATGGGAGGTCGTTCATTGAATCGTTAAACATTTAAGCACATGTGTTATTTGATATCATCTTGATAAGCAACAACTTGTTGTTAACATTTTGAGAGGCACACCTTATTTTCAGATATTAAGTTTTAACCAATTGGTTTTTATAATTTGTAGGTTTATAAGGGATTAAGACCGCATAGACGCGGAAGTGCATGGTGATGGTTGGCTATTTAGGAACCGATAATGTTTACCAACGTCTTTTTTGCATTCGTTCAAATTCGTGGTATTCTTTTGTTTTTACTTCGATACAATGTTATATATTAAATGCTAAATACTATATTTGAAATCTTATTATCTAACTTACTGACCCTATGCGGGCGATCTAAGCTAAACATGCAGCTTAAACTATGTCTTTGCTCAGAACTCTTACTTAAATAAATAATGAAACTCAACCTTAATATTCACGTCATATACAGATACCAAAATATATAGATATGTGAGTGTCCCGAGTTGGCATACATATAATTATATATATGCATATTTATATATGTTTTTTTTTATAGGAACTTGACCCAAATGGCTTCAGTTTATATAAGTCAGCCACCATTATGAATTACATATGCTTCGACGTCAACAAACCTTGCCTGCAAGGGCTTTCAATCATAGGAAGGAGGAGTTGCCGAAGAATTTTAATTAATCAGCCACCAAAAATGTCGTTGCTGGCGATCGACTTCCTGTAGATCGCGGTCAGAAACCCCCTTACTGAACCACAGACTCTTTGCTGAACTATTTGTAACGTCACGCTCAATGTTAAGCCGCCTATCCACAGTTTAACATGCAATATAGAAGATTAGCGTTGCCGCTAATCTATCCTGGATGAGATCTTGAGATATATCGAATCTTGGTAGAGAAAAGTCTCTGGGGGGATAAAACCGTTTAGACGCACCATCTCGGAATACCTGTCATCAGGGTAAAAGGAAACGCGGATCAAAGTGTTTACAGAGTTCATTGCTCTTGCAGCTTGATTCCGTGTTCGCTTAATAATAAAATTGTCTATTCCCATAACGTTTGCACTACTGTAAGGGACCTCGATGGGATAGATTTTTTCTATTCAAACTCTGGATTCCTATATAAACCTAGGCAACCTCTGACGCAAGCTGACTACAACCGAATCCTTTCAATCAAGCTTGCTCACACGTTGAATTGCAATGTGCATCCATAGACGAGCACAAGCCGGATGAGGGCCATGTAGCAAATAACTTTTGCTATGGCATCAAATTACTGGCTTTGTTTGGGTAAAAGCGAAATTGGCTCTGGCGAGACAAGCATCCACATTTTTGTCGAAAATAGACACTGGTCTAGCGAAATACCGAGATATCGAACTACACTTCAACTCGTGAGTGGCTGTCCCTGAGGTCCCACAATTTACAGCTTTCGCGAATTCTTCATGGATCCTCGGAGACCCCCGACAACGGCATCCTAAACAATATAATTTCCGAACATTTGATCTTTATCTTCCAGTCGTAACAATATCGCTTAAACTTATCGAAGTCTGTCTGCAAGAGTTTTGGAAAGACTTGTATCTTCAAACCTGATCTAAACGCATTCAAGTCGTCTGCGTACACTATGGCATGGGGAAGGCATCTTACAAGCTCTCTGGTGAATATATTGAAGAGGATCGTCGAAATACGGACCATTTATTTATGTAAATATCCCATTCGGAGTTTCATTGCCATTTTTCACAATGAATTTTCTATTGACTAGCATATTAACTTATAAAAGAGTCCTTATAGCCATACGGTATCAAAAGCCGGGGCTTCGTTTTTTGAAGGAATTATTTTTCGGTGCTGTCGACAGCTTATGATTGGACTTTGCCTTTATGAACTGAACTATAATGGAGTTTTCAGAGCTTGTTTACCTAGCTATGAACACATTTAATTTTTTCGTATCTTTCCTTCAGCAGAAGAAGATTTAATCGCTGACTCGTATCCGCCTTACTATTGACACATTTTTAAGGACTTTATTTCATTAAACTATTATTCACCTAACCTTTCACCTCTTCTGAGTAAGGCAGTAAAAAATAGGAGGTCAAAACAGTGCTCTGACATGAATTTAAATAAAACCAAAATAAATTAATCGTACCTGCCAAGAAATCTTTTTCTCCTGGCCTCATTATTATCATCCGGATGCCATGCAATCCAAAGTTACACTGTATCGAAACGGCCATTTGGTGTCCCTTCGTGAGGACTCAACTGGTCACCATTGTTGGAAGTACTCTTTGCACCTGACTTTTGCATATAAATTAAAAATTATCTGAATAAATGCAGAGTAATGAAGGAAAAGACGATAATCTCAGTTACAAGAGAGGACGTAAAATTAAATTAATTTGATTTGCATTCAAAAGGAAGAAAAACGGCTAAGGTATTTAAAATCTGTGCAATGATGTTTCACAATTTTATAATTCATTTTTGCATCTTTTCAGAAAGTGAACTTTAACATAATAACATAATTTAGATCTTTTTAAATGTTGAACCTTATTTTCGATTAAGTGATGGGCCGAGCGCACAACCAATATTATTGCACGTACAAATGTGCCGACAGAAAGAGAAAATGACGAATGAAAAATTTTAATGCCCATTCAAGTTAGTAGCTTGAGTTTTAAAAAGAAAGTAAAAGTCCGACCCTTCATTGTGCAAGTCTTGCGAAGTTGTGATGTAAACATTGACCAAGAACCACAGTGTTATTATCGCCCGAGTGCTAACATGATATTTTCTCAAATCTTAAAGCACGGAAAGAGAGTGACTGCTGAAAACGTCTGTTTTCGAAAATGCTCTTTGAGTCCAAAATTATGTCCAGGAAATGCAAACATGAATATTATTTGCCTTATTATAACGATTAATTATAACATGCTCGAAAACATCATCTGCATTGATCAACGATTGACCATTCGACTTTTTAAAATCACAGAACATTTAAATTTGTGTCATCTTTATTTAAGAGACTTATAAATAACTGAACCAAGTGAGTCCAAGCCGAATTTATACCTTTTCAAAAATACCTGTTCCCAGTGAGAAGTAAATAGTCACGAGTAGCTTTAGTCTAAGCAAAGAGTAAAAAAGGTCATGGAATGCTAAGTAAGGTACTAATTAAATAGTAGTCGTATAGCAACGTTCTCCAGACGGAAGGGTAGGAGCAATACTAATAGACTGGCATTACAACTTCAACTATAAAATGACTTAAATTGTTAACAACCGACAGCATATACGATTTATATCAATCTGATCAATTTCGTCTTGAAACACTTTTTAGTTTTCTTAAAATGTTTGAATCCTGTCAGAAAGAAGTGAATTCGTACAGTCGAATAGATTGTCTCCATTTAAAAAAAAATATGTCTACTTCTTCTGGAAGAATAGAACTAAAATTATTCGCAACATAAATAAATAGAACTAAATATTATTGAATTTGATGATTGTATTCTTTATTGCACTTCGTGATTTTAAAAAAAATAATTCACTTGCCATTAATTTTACATAAATGTTCATTGAAAATTTTTCAAAATTCATTTCACAATGATTTTTATTAATTTCAAATTGCTTTTCCTCACCGAAGATCTAACGTGTTTTTGCGATTTCAAAAAGTTCATCTCTTTACTCAAGCAGTTCCTTAGTTCAAATAGATAGAACAGGATCTTCATCAAAGTGGTGAAACATTAAAAGCATATTTTTTTATTCATTAAAATTTCTTGAGCTGCTTTTAATAGAGTGCTCTTTAAAATACTTATCACGAATACTCCTCGATATTGAGCTGAGGGGCAGTAACTTTTCATGGCTTGTCGACATGTGTACTTCATGATTAGTTCACAGCTATCGAGCTAAACTGACAGTGTCGAAATTTTCAAGAGAATAGCATCTTCCAATTTGGAGATTCATTTGGGGCAAACTTGTAGTTTTTTTTTTAGATGATTAAGAAGACACCGATTTTTTGTGTGCCTAAGAAACCAGCACGGTTTCATTATTTTACATAAATGTTCCATTGACACAAAGAAAATCCAAATTTAAATATTATTTATTTACTAAATTCTATTACAATGGTCAGCAAGAGTCATGGCGGTAGTAAATATTAGATAATCTACAACTTGAAACGGGCCACACTCAATAACAATGAGAAGTACGCTCTTCTGGTTTCTAAGGCAGAACCCTGACCCTAAACACAAAATTTTAACAAAGCCACGCGCATTTCTTTCAATAAAATTTCAGTAAAAATTATGATAAATAAAATTAAGACTTTTATCTTCAGTCCATATATATATGTGTATCCATCGGTCTTATAGGGCCAGTGCCCGTACTTGATAGTCTAATAAGGACACACAAATAGCTCATGTGGTTTCTGTCAAGTCTCCTGACTAACTTTTTCTCGTTAATGACGAAGTACATTTTTTCCGCATCACAGAATAAGAACAAGTTTCTGAAGAATTCAAATATTTTCAACTTTCGAACGCTGGGAACATTCAAGGGATTTTTTTTTGTAAGGCATACTGTGTCACGAACCATAATTTACCGCGAACGTCAACTCTGTGAGAGTTCAGGATTGGAATTTCTCCTATTTTACCTTCCACCGTCTACTTTAATTTATTTTCCATCTTCTCTCACATAACTTAGGTAAATATCGTACAACCGTTCGTTTTACATGAAACAAAAAAGCGACAAATTTTCTAGCATTACACTTTGGAAAAGAGCTGGGGTGACAGGACAACATATATATCTTACACCTTCTATGTTCTAAGCCATGTAGTATATCTAGCTTTAGCGATGGTCCTTAAGAGAATACCGGCGAAAATTGATCATCCTTTGAAAATGAAGTGTTATTTCTTTCGTAGCAATTGAAGTACTTGATACCATGAAAGCCGAAAAATATGAAATCCTCCACCTGGGTTAGCTAGATCCTTAAGAAAATTTGAAAATTCATTGCCAAATCATTAGGGGATACTTGTCGAAAAAAATTATTATGCCGCAGCCGCCAGCCTAGCTACCTACTTTTTTGTTTTCGTTCACAACATAAAGTTTTGGCAAAAATCCCAAAGGATTTATTCAGCTGCGAGGAGTGCTTCCGTGGTTAGATTTTTCTCTCATCCCAAATCACACCCTGATGATTTGGAAATTGATTGAGGATTCAAAAAGTTTTTTGCGAAAAGTGGAAAATTTTCTTGTTATTAATTGGTTGTTAAGCGGTTTTTGTGAAACCAGAGAGCATGGCGTCGTAATGACAGATGACTGAGTGTTGGAATGTTTTAATTAATGATGCTTCAGTTGTTGCAAATATTTAAACTTGAATTTTGTGTTTCTTTTTAGACCGCACAATTAGTGACAGAGAGTCTCTACAAACATTTTCGAGTATCGCAAGCGAATCGACGAGTAGTTTGCCGACAGCAACCACGATAGAAACACATTCTCAGATATTAGCTCCTGAGGCATTACACATGAATCAAGACGAACTGTATCTGGAGTCGTCGTATGCGAATAACCCACCGAAGAATTTTACAGTTCAGGAGACGAATATTACAGTACAAATTGGAAACCATGCTTATTTACCGTGCCATGTAAGTAAATTACGATTTTAATTCATCACTAGAGTACCTTTTCTTGCCATGGAAGGTGATGGAGAGGCCACAATATATTTCGAGTCTCTTGAAGCCTAAAGTGCTCAAGAATGGTATTGATTGGGATTTATTTACACTGTACATATTTTCTATGTATAATGTTTTTGATATTTGGCTTCATCCAGCATACTCGTTCTAGATATGAATGATTCCTCTTATTGATGTTTGCAAATACTGTAAGTTTATTGAGATTTTTTACCTTTGGAAAACCTGATTAAATAAATGTATCCTTTTTTGGTGAACCTGAAGTATAGCATTTCATGACGTAGTAGAATATTTGCAAATGCATCAAGTTAATTGGTAACTTCACTCAACATTACATCAAGGGCCGGCAGTAAAATTTGATTATCTTAAATTTTCAAAATATGATGCTCTGAGCGGTGGCGAACTTATTGAGCAAACTAGGCAAGGAGACTTCCTCAATCAAATAAACATAAATAACGACCAAAACTTTAGTTTAATTACGGTTGGTGAAAGTAGTTAACAAAGGATTTTAAGAAATATTTGACTCCCGGCCTTCAACCATAAAAATAATTTCAAAAATTATTATTATTCTGTAGCAAAGGCACCTACGCAAAGCGTTTTTAAATGCACTTTAATATTAGGGAATCGTTACAGAGACTTTCACGTCTTCCATTGTAGCAAATCCATAATATCCCGTGAATTTGATGATCAGTGATGAGCCATTTTCCTTCTATGATCGGCTATTTTTGCTGGACCATACATCGGTCTGTATGATACATTTTTAAGGTTCCGTACCTTAAAATAGAAAACGGAATCTTATTGAATCACTTTGTTGTCCGTTTTTCTGTCTGCCTCATTCTTCTTTCTTCAGCTACTTATGAGTGCGGTCCCTTAAACCTTAAAAAAATCAAGCTTCAAATCGACGCAGGCAACACATACTGCTGTTTATGGCGCATATTTTAAAACTCCTAAGGAAATCGAAACACAAAGTTGACGTTGACCAAAAATCATGAAATTAAGCAAAAAGCAACATCCCAACAAGTTTGATGGAACCTTTTTATGTGCGAAACCGAACCGCGCGCGGTGTTGTATTTTGACTCTCATGCTCTCCTGAAACTTTTAATTTGTGTGGGGAGTACTCCAACTTATCGTGGCCTTAGTTACAGCTGTCGTTACCAACTCCTTGAGGATTCGTCCACATTTAAATCATTTAAAATCATCTGTTCGAGGAAATCCAAATCAAATAAAAAGGGAACAAAACGAAACCCTCAATTAACTTAACAAATTTATTAGGATACCAAATTGAAGTTGTCGACACTAAGTCCAGATCTCAAGTGAACGATAATCACTAATTTAATATATAACAATACAGAGTGTCCATCATCACTAATTTAATATATAACAATACAGAGTGTCCATCATTTACCGCAACATTGCACCCATCCCTCCCACTATTAACCTTTAAGAACCACAAGAGAATTTATCAGCGTGCCCAAACCAGCGGCCGCTTTCAAATTTGTGGATTTTGGCTGGTGCATTATTGCGGCAATAAACAAGAATTTAATCAATCATTTTTTGCACAGAGCGAGCAAGAGACTCGGAAGGAGAAAATAAGGAAGGCGAAATTGATATCCCATAATTTGCATTCATCTAATTCGCTTTGTTTTTTTCATCATCAGTAGATGCACTAGAATTGCTTGGTTCAGAACCCAACTCACTTTTCAAAGTAGAGCCACTTATATCATCTTCACAAACCATAATTTTCTATGACATGGATTTTGAATGCCAGAATGACATGCCAGTGGGATAAGGGTGACTGAACCATATCCGAAAACTAGATAAAAGTTCAAGACTTTAAAAATTTAGAATTTTCACCAATTCTTCGTTGTATTCCGATGGAATTAATGCTCTTCCTACTCTAAAATATTTGTTCTGAACTTTTCGTATAATTCCAACAGGTTGATCGTCCAAAATTTAAGCGAAATAAAATGTTTACTTTGTATTTACTTCAACATGATATTCCAAATGGAAATATCATAGAAATCTCTGCAAATACATTTTTTCAAAGAATGCCTCTTCTCAATTTATAGACTGCCTTGAATATATTTCCGTTTTTAGAATTCATTTTGGGTGAAAGGGTCTAAACATTTTTTAAGCTAATCAAATGCCCTTACCCTTAAACTCCTACGAGAAAGCAAATAAATCTCTTACTCTCGAAAGCCGGGTAAATTGTGTACTTTTACATAAACCTGAATCTCCTTTACAATGTTTACCTACATCTTAATTCGTATCCTTGTTATTTACGACTTGAGAAGAAATTCTTCAAAATAGATGCGTAAAAAAAACATTTTCATATTTTCATAATTTCAAGGACCATTCTTTGAATGTTTTTCAAAATAATTTGTCTGCCTTAGTGCCATTGTAAAACGTTTTCAACTTAAGGGCTTGATTTTCTAAAAGTCGAATGACTGCTTTGGATTCTCCAACATCTCGTTATTATCCAGGATGCAAAATATTCTTTGCGGAAAAGGAACAGTTGGAGTGTGCACAAAAAAAAAGGAATGCAGACCAAAGCAGATCCACTTTTCAATCAGAAGCCAATCTAATGAACCTTTTGGCTATTGTGCGTTGGACGGATATATAACTTGGATGCATCCGGTTGGCCATTATTGATTTCCCACCCAATCTTTTTCTCTCCATTTCAATTGTTGTGCATTGAAATGGAAAAAAATATCGAAATGAATGAAAATTGTTTAGACATCCTTATATGTCATTTGAAGGGGCTTCCTCGACTTGAAAACATATTTTTCTTCACAATTAAATGGACAACCGTAACAGAAATTTTATTCTTCAAAGAGCTGCCATATTTCGAAATGAAGCAAGAATGTAAAAGAAGGATGTCCTTTTGATAAAGGCTTCACATCGGAATGTGCCATTACGTAAACATAAGAATGTTTTGAGCAATTCACAGTCACACAGAGCTTCTTTCTGTTTATTACGAAACCGAAACTCTTCTCCTTTTAATGGGATTATTTTTGAAGGAAAGATGTGTTATCCTTTTTGGGTGTATCTTTATGGATCTTGAGTTTAGATTTGTGTATTTAAGTTGAAATGGCCCGCAGCGTTTGTTTGTGCAACATCAATGGAATCAGAGAATATTAAATTTTCCCTTTCATAAGCAAATGGCAGACAAGGTTTTCATTTTCTGTATTTGAACGAACTTTAAGTAAATAATTGGGCAACTGAACGCGTGTGTTTCGAATAGAGGTTTTCTATTCAATAGCCATTGGCTACGAATAGGAAACATCTTATTTAAAAAATATTAAGAGATTTTTTAAAGAAACCAGATGAAAAGAAAATATCTCAAAAGCATCAAAACAATCTCATTTTAGCTTTGAGAAATACTCTGATTCAAAGCCAGTGAAAAAATATTAAGATTAGTTGATTGAGAGGGTGGGAATTTTTTTTTGTATTTTAATTTTAAAGCAATGAAATTAAAATCAGTTATTTTACATATGAATAACGTTCCATGGCTTGGCTAATTTAAACTAACTTGTGGGATATTTACTTGAGAACTTTTCTTACGACATTTTATATACACACAAGAGTGCCCGTGGTCTTTCAATTCAATTTCTAGTTAAATATGACATCACAGAACATTTCACACTTCACAACGCTGACCAACTAGTTAAGTGCACCTCGAGACATAGTTTGGCTACTTTTGGGGCTAAACTATTACGAGTGATTACCAATCCTCCAACCTGTCATGAGTAAGCTTTAAGAGCGGCACATACAAAGGCACTGACTCCGATATTAGCTGTCCTGTCATGGATTTGCATCTTTAATGGTAATCGAAACTTTTTGGATCTTTGAATTTTCTATAAAACAGTGTTAAGCTAAAGAAACATTTTTCAATATTTTTGGAAAATTAAATCCATGCCATCGCTTAATTATTTACTCTGAAGCTACAAGCGGTAAAAGGAAGAAAAATTTCTTGGATCCTAAAGTCCTATGAGACTTAATGAATTCAAATCTACAAATCGGCAAATGTACTGAAACTTTCATACACATTATTTGTTGCTCCAATTATAATTTGGGCTCTGACCTTGATTGAAATCGAAAAAATCACCCATTAAATATAGGGGTAGTACATAAAGCTGCAACTACCACGGGTGGCTGTCCACATCGGTGATAACTATTACCTCTTTTGTGAACATGAGCTATAGATGAACTCCTTAATTTTTTTTAAAAATATATTGTAAGCATACAACGATATGCGGATGACGCTGTTTATCTTATTGTAAGTCAAAAGGACTCCACAATCTCCGAGACTAAGCGAAGGCGTACTCTATAAATAATGCCAAGGCAAAGGATCATCTAAAGTGATAGTGGTCATTTCTGGCTAGGAATGTTAACAAACGCAACCTCGGTTTTTAGAGTGAGTACAATCCTCATTAGGAAACTTCACTGTCGAGTGAGAAGGAGCCAATATTACTGTCAACGTGGAGGGCTGTAGGCAATTTAAGCGAAGTTGGTCCCTATTTGGGAAGTCAAGACTGCAATGCTGATTAACAAGTTGCCCTCGAAGCATATTGATATACATGAGATTGGATTCCTCGAGGTGTGATTTCATTGATGTTCCGCGCTTTAAAACCATACAAAAAATTTTCATAGTGAAATAGCCTCTCTATAACAACATCTGGATTTAATGAGCCCAAAAATGCTTTTTTGAGCTTAGTAATGGTCAATTTAATTTAATGCTCTAAAGCCCAAGGAGTGAAACGAAAACAAAGCAAATGGTCATTTTATATCTTCTTTTTCTTTGGTTTAGGTGCACACTTACGCCAAAAGCGACAATAATATCCTTATTTCAGCGTATAGCGAGCACTCAGAGTATGAATATGTCAACTAGCAGACGCGTCTCAAGAACTTTCTTCCCAAACTGCCTTAATGCCTTATTCGATGTAGTTATTTCGGTTCATTTCAAAGGGCAAACCTTTAAATAAAGTCTCTCGTTATCGTTCTGCTTATAATCCCAATAAAAATAATTTTGAATTAAAGAACATATTTTTTATTATCTGCTCGCTCTTCAAGAGGATATTTATCCTCTTATTATGCGTGTAGCACAGAGCGAGCGGAAGAATCAGGAGGAGAGTGGAAGTTTATGTAGTGGTTTGAAAAACTCAGGTGTATTTGGCTTCAACTCGCTTCTGTAGGTGGAGCCCAAAACTGGACGGAGCATTTTGATATCGACCTATTATAGCTTTCAGATAATTCGCAGAACTTTATTGGACATAAGTTCTCACATATAAAATATTAATAAAACATTCTCTATTATGAGATATATTTCGAAAAAAAAATAACGAAAGCTTGAATATTGTAAAAAAAAAATATGCGAAGTGAAAGTCTTTGCATGGATTGAAACTGAAGAACAGAGTACCAGCCTTCTGGATATTGTCAGCAGATACAAATTTTATGCCGCCTAGCAATCTCAGTGCTTCCCACGACGTTAAGTCAATTTTTACTATCCTTCCCTCGCTACAGTCGAAGGTTTCCCCCCCAATAGACACGTATATGTATACAAACTTTGAATGAAATTTCACAGCTAATTTGTCACGAGCGGCTTTATGTACATATAAATATATATCATAGCATAAAAATCAGCCAGCTCCATTTCCACATCCTACGCGACAGCGACTGAGCAGGGCTCAAAATTATGTCCTTGGTACTGCGACTGTTTGTTCACATTTTCGTGTGTAATCAAATTTTCAATTGAATTTTAGCTTTTCATTTAAAATTCTGAATGCGAATATATGTAAACAAACACACGCGCACAGCAGCAAAAACATAGAGTCTACTTGAATCTTAGCTGAGTGTCCTTCTTGCACAGCAGATGTTCATGTGTAACTCCACGAATGTATGCATTAATAAATGAAATAGAATAATCACTACATCATCAGCATTGCAAAGGTATGGACGGTTAAAATGGAGCAGGAGTTGGATCAGTACCAATGAGTCCCGCACGTCGTGGGAGGATTTGAATATGAAGTAAATTAAAGTGTTTTACTGATGGGATCCTTTCTTTTTCAATGAAACTCCTACTCAGCATTTCTTAACCCCCTTACCACTATTTCAAACAATTTCTTCCTGTTTTATTGCCTTAGAGAATCAAGAATTATATTCACAAAATAAAAAAAAATAAAAATCTTAAAAGAACAAAAAAAAGAAATACAACAAATGCACGGTTTGATTGAATGTATCCAAACAAGGAAACGTAGGAACCATTATGTAATATTGCTTTCATCATTTCGATCATCTTTTTGGTTATAAGCTCCTCTGAAGAGTATGTATCGAAAGCTTTAGACCCTAAGTGCCTACCAATTCTATATGTTGTGTCCTTGAATATTTTTGTTTTATTTTTGAATTAAGTTTGTCTCATGAAGGTTGGTATGGGGCTTATAGAAAAGAAATTACTTATGGAAATGAGACGCCCTACTTTGAACAGTCTTCATTTGTAAGAGAATTAAATAAATTGCGTATCTTTTCTGAACAAAGGTGAAGGTTTTAAACTTACCTTTAATATTCTAATGAATATGAAGCATTTCGTTGGAAAGACATCTAATGATACGTGTGCACATATACATATTTTTTTTTCCATGAACATTCGATCTCAATTCAATATTTTTATCGGATTACATTGGAGAAGCTTTCCAAAAAAAAAAAAACAATAAACAACCTCTGAAAATGTTCTTTTGACTAAGATTTCAGTTGAAGCTATTTTTGTTGAAGCTTTATTACACTGGAGTGTAAGAAGTAACTGAAGATCAAGAAGGCGAAGCAGCAGGCGTTATAGTTCCATGAATGAAAAACTTTTTAATTCCTGATTTAATTTTGCTTCTGCATTTATTATCTTTGAATTTATAATTTGGAAATACGTCTTTTCTAACATCCCTTAATTGTTGCCCATTGTAAGAAATTCAGCTCTCAAATCTCTCAAATTTCCAATATTTGAATAGTTTTGTACCCTTTAAGCAGTCTCAGACCAAAAAAGCTGGTACTGCTAAATCTGTCGAACAATGTGGTGAGTTCAAATTTAAAATCGCAATATTTTTCGATCCCTTAAAATGATCCTATGGTTCGATTTTGTTGGAACCACAATTCTGGATTGTTCTTGTTCTTCAATGCTTTCCACATTTACCACAATTACCTTGTCTTTTTCGAAGATGAATGGTAAAATGATTCTTCTTGAGCTTACTACACGCTATACTGTGGACCATACTGGTATCTTTGGAAACAGAGTGCCTATATTCTGCATTTCTGTTTATTTAGGAGAAAGAGCGTCAGGGATTATTGTGAGGCTGTGTTCTTGAATCAAGTTTTGCAAAGCCAATAACAAAAACGGTTTGAAAGTAACAAGGCCAATCTGAGATACGTATGTTTAAAGAGATGCTTAAATCGACCCCTGCATCGACCAAGTAAGAAGAAAAACCGAGACGCAAGGGCTTTAGAATATCAAATGTGGGCAAAGGGGACTTTATAAGAAAGTTAGAAAATGTCTCATGAAGGTATCAAAAAAAGGGCTCGTCCGGTTCAGCGCCAAACAAGGCAAAATAGGACTAATGCAAGGGTGTGCAAAACGCTTGTGATTTTTGGTGTACAAATGAGAAGGAGGTTTCTAATAAATAACAGACATGCGACTGAACGGTTTCTTTTATCCCTGCCTTGGAAGTTCTCTGCAAAACATTTGTGTAAAAGTGGATATTTATATTTTACTTACTCAACAAAGAGTATCAAAATCATGTTACGAATTGAGCTGCAAAGAATCTAGTATGCTAACAGAATTGGTTTTGGTTTTTTAAAGACAACTTCGATCGCTAGAAGAAGAGCATAATCCAGTCATAAAAAATAGCCATGTTTTAATTTTCATGCCGAATTATTCTATGAACAATTTCTTTCATTTCTGAATGACAGTTACAATTTTAAATCATTTGTAAAAAAATAAACATAAAAAAGTACCTAGCTTTCCATCCCTACTATCATTTACAATGGTGTTTCAGCTGCCGGGGATCTGCACAATTTGAATCCGTTGTTCACTTTGTCGCCAGCTCAACACATCCCGATCTAAATTTTTGCCTCTATTTCTACTTGGCAACATTAAAAACTCTCAAACGCTTTAACATTCACGAATCTGTTTGTTTCCACTACTCAAATCAGGTGTTTTGCATTCGTTCGAGGCTTCTAGTCGCCTCCTAATAGATTTCATGTCGCCTTGTCCCTGAACTTGTATAGTATTGTTTTGCACACATAAGATTGACCTCCAACACCCTCTGCATTGTTCATACGAGGTTCATACTAGTTGTTTACATATTATCAGTTAGATCTATTTTTTCCCCTGAGGATTCAAATAACAAGATCTTCTTCAACATTTAATCTTACCAAATTTTTTTCTAAGGCTCTGAAGCACTATAACGAAGATAAGAAGCTGATTTACTTCAGCAAGGATTTGATCAAATTTACATGAAGTTTTAGACCCTTAATGGTGTCCCTCATTCACATCTTGGACAAAATCATGTATGTAAAAATATATGGGTCCTATTGCCCCCACGTCAGGATAACCTCTTAGGATTCACTCTCGTTATTCTAGATGATTAAGTGTGTGATTTGGTGATTCTTGCAAGGGACAAGCACACGCAATAAGATGTTTCTTCGAATAATTACAATTTTCGACTTTGCTAATTGAAAAATTAACTAAACTTCATTAAATTCATGTTAATTTTTGCTTATTTAGATCCGACGCCTGCTTAACAAGCCCGTATCCTGGGTTCGTGTACGAGACGACCACATTCTCACGGTAGATCAAACAACTTTCATCGCTGATCAGCGTTTCCAATCGATATTCAAGGGCGAAAATGAGTATACGTGGTCCCTTCAGATAAAATACGTAAACGAAAATGACATGGGATGGTATGAGTGTCAGGTATCAACAGAACCAAAAATGAGCGCTAAAGTATATCTCAAAGTTGTTGGTAAGACAACGGGAAATATTCCCCACCAATCGTGTAAACATGAAAATGCATTTTTTTTTCAATTTCAGTTCCAAGAACAGAGTTAATAGGCGATCATAATCGTTTTGTGAAAGCCGGCAGCAAAGTTGCATTGCATTGCATCGTAAGGGGTTCCCTAGAGCCCCCATCATACATAATATGGTTCCAAGGATCAAAACAAATTATGAGCGACAACAAGCACGGTTGGTTCATGCAGATCGATCGGAACATTTTTGGAAATTACACGGATCAACAGAATACGGTAAGGGTGTGTATTATTAAGTGAACCCTCTATTGAATGAGGAAAATAAAATCGTATCTCTCGCCTTTCCATTGTAGATAGGGTCCCTGATCATTCCTTATGTAACGAAGAAAGATTCAGGGAATTACACCTGCAGTCCATCAAATAGTGCGCCTGTCACCGTAGATCTGCATGTTTTAAGCGGTAAGTGGGTCCTTCTTCACTTCTGTGTCGGTTTTAAAATTTTCTTTTTCTTTTTAAATTCAAGGCGAATACTCTGCTTCGGCGATAATGTCCTCCGCCGTCATTAACAGGCATAATTTTTTCTACTTGTTATTAATATTGTTACTGTTGGCATTTCAAAAAACGTGACTAGCTTTTCGAATGTTATCCAGTTGGAAAAACTAGACTTTTTGTAAATAAAATCAAAAATATTTTAATTTCTTTTTTCTTTTCTAAGAATGTGAATTAACAAACAGAAGAAAAAAACAAAAAAAAAACGAACAAAAAGTTGTGAAACAAAAATTAACAATAACAAAACGCAAATCAAAATAAATACTTATACAAAAAAAAACAAAGGAATAAAATAACAAAATTGAAATGAATGAATTAATTTTACTTAAATTAAGGTTATGTGAAAAGAATATGTAAATAGTTAAAAAATGTAAAAATAATAAATAAAAATTATATTAAACTAGAAATATTAAAAGATTTCCGATTAAATGAAAATTTAATAAAACAAAAGAAAATATCGATGAATTTTATTTAATTAGAAATAGAAAAATAGAAAAATATTCCTTAATCCGACTTAACCAGAAGACAGGCAAAAGGTACGATTGAATATAAAAACAGTCAATACTATCAAACGAGATTGGGCCAAAAGTTATATCATAACATTTGTTCATGTCCAGCATGATATCTCGTTTTGGCGAGTTTGTACTTCTTCCTTTGGGCACAGTATGGCGCCTGTATTTTTTTTAAAAATTACTCTACGAGTACAAACAGTAAATGCGCGGACCCATTTATGTCAGTTCGACCAACAAATATATTTGATCATTTGAATGTTTGCTTTCGTATTTGCGATCAGACACTTTCCTAAGCATATGTGAAAATCAAATTGTTTGAATTTTTCCCTTCCTTACTTACTTACTTACTTAAGGTGGCGCTACAGTCCGGGGTGGACCTAAGCCTCAATCAACAAGCGTCTCGAGGCAGTTCGATCTTTTGCTAGCTACCTCCAGTTTCGCACGCTAAGTTGGTTCGTATACAGCTCGTATAGTTCGTAATTGTATCTTCTCCTCCACTCACCGTCTATGCAGACAGGGCCGAAGATCACCCGAAGAATTTTCCTCTCGAAGCAGCCAAGAGCAGCTTTGTCCGCTTTGACAAAGTCCATGCCTTCGCACCGTATAGCAGGACTTGGACGATTGAGGTCTTATGTAGTTTTACTTTGGTTATTCGAGAGAGGGCTTTGTTTATCAATTGCTTTCTTAGCCCATAGAAGCAACGATTGGCAAGAGTGATTCTTCGCCTGATTTCAGCGCTGGCGCTGGTGTCGTTGTCTGAATTGATAGCGGTGCATAGAAAGACAAAGTCTTTGACTAATTCAAAGTTAAAGCTGTCTACTTTGACGTTCTGTCCGAGACGACGGTGTTGTGTGTACTTTTTCCCTTAACCCCAACATATTTCTCCTTTCAAAAACATAGCTGTCAAAATAACGCTTAAATTAATTTAAACAAAGGTCCGACTGCTTGCGTTGGTCAACCACTCCAGTGACAGCGCCGTTGACTTTATGTCAACGCCAAATGGTCTCAAGATCAGATCCGAAGCCCTTTAATTACGCGGGTTTTGTTTTCCCTTAAAATTTTCTCTATAAGTATCTGAATTCAGAATTAGGACTTAGACCATATTTCAAGGTAATGCTTTCTGATTAAGTTACAACGAAACACATTTTTGTAAGAACAATAATTTCAAGGACGGAGTAAAGCACGTGCAGTTGGAACGGAATCTTTGTCGAGATATTGTTGCCAGCTTTTAAGGACTAGGTCGTTCTAATTCAGACCAACTAATTCAAGTGAAGAAAAAGACGCTCATTTAAAAATTCAAGTGAAAACCCTTTTCTCCTCATCAAAAAAGGATCAAATGTACAATGACAAAATTACAAAACTAATTGACAAGTTTACTGGAAGCGGCAGTGCAAACATATTCAAAAATGAAGACTTCCCCTTTATTATAAAGAAAGATCAGTAGGGGCTTCAAGTCTTACGAGCTCAAGTCAATGATTTCAAAAGAGGCCAACTTCTTAAAGAAACTTCTTTTAATATGTCATGAAACTGATGCCAGTATGATAAATTTTTTGACAGCATACTTCTTGTGCAAACTGATTTAAGGAAACTCAATATCAACATGAGGATGCGGAAAGAAAAACAGGCTTCTATATTTCTTTTAGAAAGTGTGGCCTAAAATGTGCCGATACGGCCGTAATAGGACTCATCCTGATGACCTACAGTCTAGAGCAAAATTAAGCTAAGCTGAGTTCAGAGAACTCCTGCCATACGAATATTTAGTACTGTTTGGTCAAGATCAGCGATAATGATCTATTATGCCAATCGATTAACTAATCAATTAACTAACTACATCGAGTAAATTTGTGGTTAACCAGACCATTAACCCATTGCAAAACTCCTGAGGCTTACTTTCTACTTACAACATACCCGACTTCAGTAAAATAATCATTAAAAGTGCCGAAATTATAATAGAAAGAAGCCAAACATGGTTCAGCACAGTGATAAATCCCTCGATCAGCAATGTGGAGAGACAAGACAATAATCATTCACTAACTATGGACTTGTCTCAGATGGACGCATTTCAGCTACCAGAATTAATTACCAGAAAAACTTTACCCACATACAATAAGAACAGATCAACAACCTTCTAGACAGAGGCAGGCGTGAGCTGACCAAAGTATTGCAGTCAATACAGGACTCTGACATATATACAAAATACTGTCGCGGGTTCGGGTGAAACCTTATTGCAGTTTCCTTGCGAATGTCCAGCGGCGTTCTTTCTCGGCAAGCTTTCGTCGTACGACAAACTCGTAATTCCCCATCTAAGTATGTTACATCAATTATTAAATGACCTAGTGTGACACAAGACCGCGCTTTTAGCACTCATTATGACGAGCAAGAAACAATTACTTTTTGGCCTCTCCTACTTACTTACCAGGCTGTCGAGAAGAGCTGTTTCTATCGTTCATATCATTCATATGAAACAATCGTTTAAATATTGTTTTGATTCAATGATTTTCATCAATCATTCAGCACCCGAGAGAAAAAATGGGAGCCAACACAAATGTTATAAGAAATTATAAGCCAGATTGTTTTTAAATGCCAATTGAAATTGATAAATCGAAATTGGAGTTCCAAAAGAATTATTCGAATGGTGTCGGCCCGCAGCTCCGGCTTGACCGAGAATCTTCGCTAAAGCGACTGTTTACACAATTATTGAACTCAGTGCAATAAATCGTTCGTCGGAGGGTTTGTGGAGCACGTAGCCTTAACTTGCTTGAACAATAGCTCGCCAAAGTCCGAGTCCCTAATTTCTGGTGCTTTATTCCAGTGTTGCCTTCAAAGATCACTCCAAGCAAGCATACCTTGAGCATTTATTTGCTTTTTAATGTTCAGATTTAAAGGATAGTCATTTTGATTCGTGTTTGCTTTGAAAAAACAAGAGAAATAAGGGCAGCAAACGTTACCGAAGATAGAAATGGTTGGTGTACAAATCCAAAATAATGAGTCCACTAGTTCGCTTATTTTAATTTACAACTTATTTTGAGCCGAAGTACTTGACGTGTAAATACTAAAGACGAATCACTCATAATAATTAACTACTGGAATGCACAGCACACCGTACGAGTATGCAACTCATTGCCTTCCATAAGTTCCCGGAAAGTATATTCTGTCAGAAAATCATTTAAAACTCTTTGCCTTTTTAATTTTTATATTAAAACAAGCAAATCTGACAGAGAGGCTTGGATGTTAAGCTAATTTTTAATTGTGTTTGAAACTTCGAATTGTAAAGAACAACGATATCAGTTAAATCAGCCCCAACATGAGTTTAATTTTAAATTATTCTCAAAAGGATAACTTCTCCGAATTCTCGAAAGATTTATCGATCAATTATTCATGAAAAAATATTGGTAAGTGAATTTAAACCATCCGGAGGACTTCAGTGACTAAATAAGAACAGAAGAATTTTATATACGATTAAATAAGGATGACTCAAATCCAAAATTGATAATAGGAAAATAACGACTATATTCAATAATCAACACCGTGCTTGCATCATTTTGGCTGTCAACCTAGGCATTCCTCCGCACCAGTTCTTTGGAACTTTAGTGTAACTTGGACTTGTTAGAAGAAGATGTCGTTAGCATAAATGATAAACAGGAGAGCCCCTTCTACTGAACCCTGTGTAACTCCGATATCAACTGCCTGGGATAATATTCGCTGTTTTTTCTCAGGGACAAGACGAACTCATTTCAAGTTATTCCATACTTAAGTTATTACGAAGCTTCCTTGTGTCGACCACATTTTGTTTTCCATTTAAGTCGTGCACATAGAATTTTTGAGAGAAATGATTTGTCCGGAAACATATGAACGGCAGTGTATACATATTCTTTTAAAATCTTTTTTCTTATTTAGATTATATTATTTGATATGAAATGGCAATTTCCGTAGTATTAGCTTACCAGATACACATACAATAATAAATAGTTTATGGTTAAAATATATCTTTTATCCCACCCCAGATCGATGTTAACTCTTTTTGAAATCCATTCGCTATACACAAGGCCACACTTACTCGTCCTCGGATCCCATCGCCTCCCGTAATCGCGAGTAAATCATAAAGTAGTCCCTACTCTTATCCGAACATCCTTCAATTTCATTAATTTTATTATTATACACTACCCCGACTGAAATGAGTTTATGATGTGTACAAAAAGAAGACAAAAAGGATCCATAAAAGTTCACACACAGTATTTGATGTGCCCATACCAACAAAGTTTGTAAAAAAACAAAAGCACAAAATAAAAAAAACAACACAGAAAAAGCATCCCCGAAAATATGCGAACAAAA
The DNA here is from genome assembly GCA_963555765.1 of Orthonevra nobilis. Lineage (NCBI taxonomy): Eukaryota > Metazoa > Arthropoda > Insecta > Diptera > Syrphidae > Orthonevra > Orthonevra nobilis. The sequence continues at coordinate 76,771,989 of OY743227.1, read as the reverse complement.
GGATAATGGGACGTGTTCGTTATATTCAGATGGACACACATAACTTATTATTTTCACGAGCAGATATCATCAGATCCGGTAGTGAACCTTTTCCCCAGGCATTGTCTGGCTGAAAAAGACCAACACAGCAGATGACCAAAATTATATATGTGAAAATATTTTCGGAACGCTTTATTGGAACCGAGTGACAGGACCCTTTTTTAACTCTTTGCTAAGCAAAAAGAAAACAGGCAAAAGGAAGTCATAAAATTAGGAATTCGTTTTTTGCCATTTGAAGTTGGACAAGAGAAAGGAAACTGACCAATTCCTTGTATAACTGTTTGAAGGAATGGAAATATGTTCCATTGCCTTCCTCCCACTTTTATTTTCAAGATAATAATTTTGTAATAAAATAATGTTATTAAATTTTATTTGATAAAGTTTTTCAAGGGTAGCCGGGTAGTGGACGCTGGTGCCTAAATACAATACAAAAATCTAGTAGGAAATGGGGTGACAAAAAGTTTGACATACTCTTAGTGGGCAGAACCTTTATGGTCCGTCCGGCAAACTAATAAAGATTTTACGTTCGTGAATACAATTTTGGTAAATTGAGACGGAATACGACGACGATATGAGAGGCTTGGGAGAACGGTTGTGGAGGATGAAAGACAAAAAGGATACCAGCGACTTGCTTCGAGGACGCTTCCAACTGAAACTGATTGAAAAACTTATTCGAAGTTTGCAAAGGATTTAATTTTATTCTTCTCTTTGCATGTCTGCAACCAAGTTTGAGGAGTTTATTTTTTATGACGACGAGCATTTTTGTGTAGACTTAGATAGAGGGGCACGTCTCATGAATGTTTTTTTTGGGTGAGGACTTGGTTAAAATAGAAATAAAAGAATCAAGTCAGTGCACTCACCTATCGATTGAAATTTAATTGGTATTTTGATAAGAAGGCTCATCATTTCAGTCAACTTTGCTGTAAATAAATTTATTGGCCAAGAAGTAAGTCCAGTCAGTCAATATTTTTCGTTACAGCGATTTTGTTAAGGTGAAGCTAGAATTTAAGCGTTTACTATGAGGAAGAGCTGTTATAATTTTTCTATTTCTCAGGACTCACGCAAATTACGAACTTCTTTAGATGTTTAATTAAAAAAATCACAATCATATAGGATGAGCCATTTAGTGGTTATAATTTTAATAATATGGAAATTTGATACTGTTAACACTTTTGCGCTAAAAAAATGGACAAAACCTCAGTATTATACTTTCCCCTATATGAAATGAATTGAAATGAGTTTTTGAAGCCAAAAAAGATCGATATTTGCAAAAAGTCAAGAGATTATTCGGGTGCTCAAGAGGAATAAAAGTCAATCTTTTTTGTGGAATAGGTTCAATGCCAGCAACCTCACTGTGTATTTTTTCTTATAGAGCATGAATTGCTTCGGAATAATTGTTGCATAAGGCATTTCCAAGAAAAACATTTATGTGAGGAAGGCCTCTCTAGTGTTAATCTAGTTATTTGTGGAGTGGTTCGGTTTTTTCTGAAATTGTGTTCCATTGTTGAATCAGGTCATGGAACGATGAATGAAAACTACCATGTTATACTAAAGCAAGTCGAAGCACTCCTACGAAGTGGCTTTGTGAATTGTTTTGAGAGACAATTTTCCGCGGATTATTCTCAACTACTTCTAACGAGTTATAGCCATCGGTAATAGTACTAATACTACAGAAGTTGTGTCAATTGGGCATGACAGATAATTTTCAAAAAAAAATGTAAGTCTAAATTTTGGTATGGCAAAGACCATCGTCGATATGACGTTTTTTTTTTCATAGTACACGGCGGTCTCGCGATTGAGTCAACTGCATTTCTCCCCCTTATCAAATATAGAGTAGGGTTACTCTTTATAGGGTAGGGTTACTCTTTTTAGCCGCTCAACAGGAATATTCAATGGCATTACAATTTAGAGAAGTTGTAGAAGAGCTTCGTCATGTGCTAGCATGATAAGGGCAGTTGAAGACCTTTAAAAACATGTTTATTATATTGGGTTGCGAACTAAGTAATTACGGATTTCACTCATAGATGGCTTAAGTTGAATTTTATGGTTTGCTGACGTAATCGAAATGTCAAACACATTCTGTTATTTGATAGTTGGTACTTCAACTGTCAATCAGTAAAAAAAAAATGTTTGATCGGTTGTGTAGTTTTTGTTTGGCGCGTGTTGAACATTTACGGAAAGGAAAAAACGCATCGCAAGCTCACAAAAAGTTATGTGCTGTTTATGGTGGCGAAGCTTTAAAAGACCGGCAGTATCAAAATTGGTTTGCCAAATTTCGTTCTGGTGATTTTTCACTCAAAGATGAAAAGCGCTCTGGTCGTCCAGTTGAAGTTGATGACGACCAAATCAAAGCAATAATCGATTCAGATCGTCACATTACAATACGTGAGGCATTGAAAATCGCTTAAAACAACTTTGCTATGTACGAAAACTCGATATATGGGTTCCTCATGAACTGAAAGAAAATCATTTAACACAACGCATTAACATCTGCGATTTGTTTAAGAAATGTAATGAAAATGATCCATTTTTAAAACGATTGATAACTGGTGATGAAAAATGGGTTGTTTACAAAAATGTCAATCAGACAAGACCGTGGAGCAAGCTAGCTGAACCAGCTCAAACAACATCAAAAGCTGATATTCATCAAAAGAAAGTTATGTTATTAGTTTTGTGTGATTGCAAAGGTATTGTCTACTTTGAACTTTTACTACTCACCCGAACGATCAATTCAGATGTCTACATTGAACAACTAACAAAATCGAACAATGCAGTTGAAGAAAAGCGGCCCGAATTGACAAATCGAAAAGGTGTTATATTCCATCATGACAATGGAAGGTCACACACATTTTTAGTCACTCGGCAAAAATGATTGAAGCTTGATTGGGATGTTTTGCCACATCCACCATATAGTCCTGACCTTGCACCATCTGATTAATTTTTATTTCGATCTTTGCAAAACTCCTTGAATGGTCAAAATTTCAATAATAATGATGATGTCAAATCGTACCTGGTTCAGTTTTTTGCTGATAAAAACCAGAAGTTTTATGAACGTGGAATTATGATGCTGCCTGAAAGATAGCAAAAGGTCATTGCTCAAAATAGGCAATACATTACAGAATAAAGTTATTTCGTTCCATGAAAAACTTGTCTTTTATTTTCTTAAAAAATCCGCAATTACTTAGTTGCCAACCTGATATAAAAAGGACATATCATTCTCAAATCATTATAACATTTAGGACTCTTGCACTTTTGTGAATGTTTGCCGGTGGAGTACTATTTGGTAATTTTCTCAGCTTCTCAGGTTCTGTCTCTCAAATGTCATTTTTCTGTCAAACAAAAATAGACAAAATCTACCAAATTGACAGCGACACTCCCTTTGATGTGCGTATTCCCATCTTAACACTCATGCAAGCGTAAATAAAATTTTACGTATGACTTCTGTCTTTGATGTTCGAAGTCATGCTATTGATTTTGTGTGTCATGCAACGAATAAAGAAAATATTTCCTTGTTATATATCGATGTAGATACAAAAACAAAAAAAACATGACTTGAAATAATCGCAACATATGTTCAATTAGCTTTGTTTCGAACAACACGCCTCTTGCCTCTTCCGAAATCTGAAAACAATGATAAACAAGAAGGCAGACATGCCCCAGTCATTCTTGACATACGTGCCTGCAATCAATCACTTTTGCTACGAAATACATTATTCTGGACCGTCAAATAATGCCACCGAGTATGGTGAGATTGAGGAAAATGATTAATTAGCTATCGATTACAGTACAGGCATTTAAAAACTTTGCAGATGGAATTTTGAAGAAAATCGATTTTGTCAACTTAAATTCTTTACTTTCGGCTGAAGTCTGCGCAGGCAAAGGGTGTGACATGTCTTTCTTCGACTATGGGTGTTCAAAACCAAAAACGAATAATATCCATCCAAACATAAATCAAATCGTATTGATGGTTAAACTCAGAAATGTTCTGCTATACTCGTTAAGTATTCTACTCTATGAAATTAAAAAAAAAAAATACCAATCAATTGCACTTGTACGGACCCCTTAAATAACCTTAAATTGTTTTTATTAAAAAGGAACTAAGAATTTAATGTAACGAGTGAAGCCTCTTAGGAATTCAATTCTTAGGTAGTCAAATAAATTTAAAGCTGCTTAAAGGCTAACAGCAGTCAAAACCCTTCACAATGTTAAGATTGAAAAAATAAATGACTCCAAAAAGACTTCAGAGAATTCAAGCAGTCTGAAAATATTGCATTCTTTTGAATTGAATCCTTTTGTTTGCGTTCTTTTGACTTGCGCCAACTTATACACAATAAAATAACTTCAAATGAAGAATGTTTGAAGATTTAAGTTGAAGTCTTTTTATTTAATTGAAATGATTTAACCAATAGTCAATGACTTCACAGAATGCAATCCTACTTAATTATTAGACGAGTTTGTGATGGGCTGAGCCCGCACCTGTGCCCGCAACTTATTTGGTCTTGGGTTTAAAAGCTTTAATTAATGGCAGAATATGTGAATTAAATGCTGGAACATTTCCAAATAGCATGAAGGCATATTGTTTATTGATGGAGCATGTTTTTAAATCGTTGGCTGTGTTATGTAAAAAAATATGCAATTTCCGCCTGATGTGTTATCATCCCTAATATGTTTAACCACGGGGAAATTGAGGGCAAATATCGCCGAATGGTCAACGAGGTACTAAGTAAGCAACTGCAGGTGTTTTGCTTATTTAAAAAAAAAACATTATCAGGGAAAAATTGTGTGTATTTTTTGTCAATAATTATGTTTTGCTTGTCATAACTCAACTCATTTTTAATAAATATACCCACTTGTTCTCATAGAAAATTGACCAAAGAAAGAATTCTTCGGCGGTCAAATCGTGCAGTCAATTTTCGCGCAAGTTTTTTTTTGAAGCCATACATATGTACCTGCCTGTCGAAACAACTAAAATTCACTATTCACAGTAACCGTGGTTTATAAGGTGTCTTTCAAAAATTAAGCCTGGTGATACCTCCGATGTCAATTGAGCATCATACAGTGACTTTGCGTGAATTCTTCCCGGATAATGCGTCGGTGCGGTAAATGAAATAAGTTCGATCAAAAATCACGCACTTCATGGCTGAGGTTCAGGAAAGCGTCCATAACCTTGCTTGCGCTGCATCGACATCAAATGGGTATATAATAATTTTTGCTACAAACAGCCGTACTCAGATTTAGTTAGGATCTCTGCTGGCCGTTAAAAATCAAATATCACAACGTTGGTCACTTATGTTACCGTCTTCCTTTTCTTCCGCAAAAATTAATAATTAGAAGCGTTGCATCTGTGACCAACAAAATCCGAAAAGAATCTCTCATCAGGATTATTACAAAAGCAAAGCCCACTTTCACTGGCTTACTGCTTATTCATTTGAAAAGATGAAAAATATTGTCCTTACCAATTCATTCCTTAACTGCTCTATAAGCCTAAGCACTGCTGTGCCGCTGACGCACATTCCAAAGAAGTCGGAACAAAGACAAAAAAAAAAAAAAAAAACAGAAAAAAAACTTAATGACACATTGACATACAAAAGAATAACGAAGATGGAACAAATTAAAAGACCCTTTATCATTCTGCTCCGTCATTTCAGTAGCTGTGCTTCTCAATGGAGACGAACGCATTTACAGTTCGATTCATACCCGTCCGTCCATTGCCTCATTGTCCTTACCTAATGAGCGTCCATGATTAATTGTTAATCCGATGCCGTAAACCGGAACTTTTGTCCTTTTTTTTTTTCATTTCTCCACTTTGGTTCGCAAAATTGTTTTTTTTTTCTCGCCGTTGTGTCCTGCTGTCATCCATTTTTTGTCTTAGCTACCCCCAAATAAGATTAAGCCATCTAAATGGAAATTAATGAGTCCGTGCCATCTGTTTAAAAGCAAACAACGAAAATAAAGAATTTTTCCCTCGACAAGGACAATGTCTAAGAAATGGAAAAAAAGAAGGCAACAAAATATACTCGCCCTATACTTCTAATCTACGCTCTTGCTTTCTTTAATTCTCTGAATGGTCATCGTTCTAGGTTCGATGGTTATGAACTTGAAAGGAGGCTGACAACAGATGAGTGAAAAGAAAGCGTCAAAAATTTCTGCCATTGTTTCGTTTTCGTTCGGTTGACAGTCGAAAATTAAATGGACCTTTGTTATTCCTTTCGGTTTGTTTGTTGGACGGAAGTCAATGTGACGCCTATTTCCTTTTACCCTCAATTTGCCGCAGGAACCTTGTATCTTTGATAATTTTCTTTTAGGACCAATAATTTTTACATCTATCTTATTTCTCAAATATTCCATTGACATCCTGTTCAGAAGGAAATTCGATTCTTGTGTGTAAATCGCGTTTAAGTGCACTTAAAGCACATCCTCCGTTTGATGTTATCATCCATCACCAACGAATGAAGCTTGAGCAGTCTTTGATTTAGAAAAATATGAGTCTTTCAAGCACACATATGCTCGTAAGGATTTCTTGAAGGAGCATCAGTTTTGACATCAACTTTGCTGCCTCAATTTATGCCCAGTAAAATACGAACGAAAGAAAAAGTTAAAGACAGCCAAATTGCAATAAAATCAGGCTCACAAGCTGTCACCATGAACTTTTAAACTGGAAAGGATATTTCCTCTTATTTTTCACTTTTATATATTCCCATACTCCCATACAAGCAGGATGAAATTCTCCCAAGGTACATATTAAAGGTTTACTTCATATCCATGCATCCTGGCCGACATCTGTTGTTGAGTAAGGATGAAGTGCTCCGATTTCCTTTCCTGATTTTCACAATTTCATTGGTCCTTCGACCTAAAAAAAAAAAACGTGTAGACATAACGCAAAATGAAGTTTCCTGCAAAAATACAAGATTCGCAAAAGCGAAAAAGAAAAATTTAACTGTATCGAATCGAAGGATGGATATCTGCTTAGAAAGAAAATTAAAAACAAATACCTTAGGTTTCACATGTGGTTCAGCTTGTACCTTCTGGATGTGCCTGACACTTATTTAAGGGGTTTCAGGAGCAATAACAAGAGAATCGTTTTTTGCGAATGGGTGTTAGTATTTATGTCGATCAGTGTATTTCAAACTTGTTTGATTGCATTTGGGGAAGAACAACACAGTTGACCTTCAATATACCAACCCGAAAATATAAACCAAAATTTGATAAAAAAAAATTTCAAATTTTATTTGATTATCCATTTAATTTCAAAAAATACACATGCGAGTAAACGGAGGTCAACTGGTGGTCAATTGAACGATATTCATTAAATTGCAACCATAACCCTCAAGAATGTTTATTCGTGTGTTCGCTCGACCTTTTTTTGCAGAAAATTTTACGAAATATATTTGAGCTGTGGTAACGCTAAGTACAGGAGTCCGACAAAATAAGAGATGATGTTAATAATTTCAAACTTTAGTCTTCATTACTAATGCCCACTGTTGGACATACGGCTAGCTCTTTTGACAATTTTTAAGCTATTTGCTTTATTTTCGTGGCTGAATTAGCGAAGGAACTGCAGATAAATTTGAACTAAGTAGTTGCTTTCAAAAACAATTGAATTTAGTGTGTTAATGGAGTTCTCAACTTTTAAAGCTGCGACTAGTATACTAACTGTGAGTGTTGAAAACTCGCTTGTTTGGCATTTAACGCCATCTTGTTGAAACCATAGCTTGTATATATCGATGCTGTTAACCTCAGGCCACAGATATTCGCTTAACATTGGTCTACACCTTTGATTATCGACGGCAATTGTGTCTTATTTCGAAAGAAATAAATTCATATGATGCCGCCATGCCATAAACCACATCAAACAGTCAATCTTTGTAGATGCATTGATGCTTCTTAGCTCTAATAAGGGCATTTACGCCTGTTGCGTAGCTGCTGAGTCGAAAATGAGCCTCGTCCGAGTTAAAATCAGGATCTCCGGTAAATATTTTCAGCTCCCATTTCCGAACTTACAGCATTGTCTATTCAATTTCAATTATCGCGTCAGCGCAATCTTATGTATGTATATGGATGTTGGGCCGATCACACAACAAACTAGGCCGGGTTGACACTGATCGGCGCCGAATCGACATGTCAGGATCTTCTTCGAAACAAGCCACTACGGCGGCTGCGTTTTCCTTATTTCGCAGTTTCACACCAAGCTCTGTCTGATTGGTGGCTTATGTTCCAAAAGTCTATAAGAACGCTCAAACGCACACTGAAGCCAGAATGACGCCAGACCTTACGACAAAATTCACGTGAAACGATGCATGATGAAACGGCAAACTTTCTGAATATTTTGACAGCTGAAAGTTATTAGTAACTTTGACAGCTGCTGAAACATAACAAATGGAAAAAAGAATCATTGCATTCTGTTCACCAGTTAGTTCACTTGGCCTTCGACTTTGAATCTCTTCCCCATTCCTAGCACACATTTAAGTTTTTTCAATCAGGATTGAGCTCGCTTTCACTAGAATATTTTATGAGTAAGTCTAGTGTTAGATTATGTTTAATTCAGCCTACCATTTTTCTTTTAATCCAATCCGAGTCTTCTTCAGTTCTTATTCACGTAAGCATTTGTGCCTATCAACCAGGCAAAATTTACTAAAGGCGTTGAAGCCAACAATTCAACAATTTCTTTAAACCTCGTTTCAAAAATTCCGAAGTACCTTACCTGAGTCCAAATTCTTTTTGCGCATTTTGAAAATTCCTGCCTTACAGATTACTTGATTTTTAATGCAATTATTCTTTGAAGGTGGAGATACTTTGGTTATTCAATCAATGTCCCAGTTCAAAGGCTAACGACAGTGAGTGCAGAAGCAAAATTTGTGTCCTTGGTAAACAGTGCTGAATTGGATTCAATTGGATGGAGGGTTTTGCACAAGGTTCTTGGCCTAATCCCTGGAAAAATTTGGCTGGTTCAAAAATTGAAGGTTATATACTTTGGTGGGCGAATTCAGTTCACAGGCCGAAAATGCAGTGCGGGTTGATTTACTGTTTCCCTGATTTTTTTTTTTCAAAAATGAGCAAAGGCGACAAAGGTTGAAGATTTATTTGACAAAGATCAAACGTAATTAATCATCAGTAATTTTTAAAATATCCGCAAAATATTATTGGACGTAGACATGAATGTTTTTAATCAAAATTTTAACATGAGAAAGCTGTCGGTAAAATAGGTGGCCCCGTTTACTCACAATGGAACTAAAACGATGAAATATTTGTTCATCTGTTCACACCTGCGATGAATAAAATAACAGTGGACAGAGAGGGTATAATTAATTCCGTAGAAAGCAAAGACAGGTCCATCCTCAGTTTAAATTTTAGCTCCAGTTCTTGCCCCAAGAATGAATTAACTGCCCAGACTTATGTCCGTCCAAGCGCTTTGGTGCTTTAATTGAATAAGTGTTCGCAGACATCTTGCCGAAGCCAAAAGACCCGAGCTCGATGGACATCAGAATGTGGTTTTACTATTTATCCGAATTCGCTGTCAATCTATGACAACGTGATATATCTGAATAGGCCATAAAAACATAAACACCCACTACCACCTTCGAAATTTCAGTTGTGAAAAATTTCAAGACGAAATAAAGAAAATAATTTTGGTTCTTAAAGTGCAACCTACCTTTTACCTCATCTTTTATTAACATTTGTTTTTCAATCATGAAAGAAAGTGTTGCTTAATCATTAATTTTTTTCAATGATTAATATCCAAGGTCTACTTTATAGACGCAAAGGGGACAATAAGTTGGTAACCTTTCTATAAGCCAGTTTTTTGACTAAAGCTTTAATGCACTTTATTATGCAGCGTCCACTAAGCTATTCTCTATGCATTTTACAAATGACCCTGCAGCCATTTCTTATGAAAACTATTCAACTCCCATAAAACGATTTCAAATGGAAAACGGGTCTATTTGCAAAACCTTTAGAATAGCCGTAGTAAACACCATTATCCGTTTGTTATGGAAATATCTCAGATAAGTTTAAAAAAAAAAATAACTTGCTCCTTTTTGCTCTGTATCCACAGAGAGAGAGAACATTTTTAACATAAAAGGACGAACAGTTGGAAAATCCATATTTATGCCTGCAGCATTTAAATGTACCAGACTTTTCTCAGATAAGGCTTAGTAGTGGTTTAGTCACGTTAATTTTTTTTTTTTTTGTTTTTTTTTTTTGCAGTCATTGTTCTCCAGCGAGAGAACAAGGACATTTCTTTATATTCCTCGACTTTATTGCTTTGTATCTCTACTGATGAAATTAACATTTAAATTGCAATGGTGGTTCAGGTTTATTTATTTTTCGATTTTTATTTTTAAACCCTTCGGCTAAGGGTAGTTAACAGAGGTCTACAATCGGTTTGCTCCAACAGAATTCATCATAACACATTCAGACTATTCATTGCGTGACAAGAGATTAGGTTCAAATTAATTATCAAAGTCCACCGTACGCCGCACCATTGGCCAGCATAAATGTACTTGGGCCTCCCCATCAATTTTATCGCCATCCCCATGAATTATTTCAGAGAGCACTTAACTAAATCAAAATGGCGGTAGAAGGACATACAACAAGCAAGCCACACGAGATGGACGAAAGCTCCGCCGGCCGTACCGCCTGATAGATGGATGCGCATAAAAGTCGTCTTCGCATCATGAAATGCGATAGAAATTTGGTTCTCTGTCGATTGGCCTTGTTACCATGGACATGGTTCACACATTCCCATGCGTTAGATAATTTTTCCATTCCCCGCCCTCTTCGGAAGGGTAAAAACATTCGGCGCCTCGATTTATTACATTTTGGTGTGCTAATAAACTCAAACCTTAAGCGAACGTGGATGGCTTGTGGCACATTTAGTAACATCTTCCTCGTTCCTTCATTCTTGCAATAACTCAGTTTTAGTATCAAAGATCACTCAATGCAGAGGTGGTGCAAATCGTAATCTGCGAAACGCTTCACCCACTGTACTCATACCCTAATGTCTGGCATCTGATAGTGGTAATTACACGTAGAGGAGCAATGAAAATTATCATGTATACCTTTGGGGATGTAATGGAGACTCGTGCTTATGATCCGCAAAAGGGTCATAAAAAGTTTTTCACCCTCGCAACATAGTTTCCAAATTTACCGGGTACCTAACCCGACAATTGAGCCAAAGATACTTAACGTAGTAACTGGAAATGAATACGGTTATGTGGCAAGGCTTAATTTTAATGATTTTGGTGTAAAGAATTTTCTAGAAATTTGGCTCTGTTAACTTGACTTCCATCAAGTATTGTTCGCAATGCTCTCTAATGAACTTGTTAGAGTAATTGGTTAAATAAGTCTAAAGCTGCGGGTGAGGATTTAAGTGTATTAAATTCATTCAAAGCAAACTATTATTTGGTTGAATAATTAAGAAACTATAAGCAAGGAAAAGTGCGCCTAAGAAACGCTTTTGTTGCATTATGAAAAAAAGAAATACGTTGACTAACAATAAAATATGAAAAAATTAAATCAGGTAACCTTCCAATCAGTATTTAATTCAACACAAATTCGGTGGTTTTAGATATTGTTTCACTAATAGCTTGACTATTATTTTTGCTTCTTCAGTGCCTAAAGCATCCTTGGATTATTCGCATAGCATTGATCTTTAATGGAAATGTAAACAGGCAAAGGTTCGACTTTCAGTCTAAGATAGAACCTTGTTTTTTGAGTCAAATGAACGCCGCTAACAATGGAGCGGTCAACCAGTGATAGTTGTCTGACCAGCGGGTGTCCTACCTGGAGTAACAAGTTCGTAAACTCAAAAGTATGTGTAATGATGATCGAATCTTCTCAAAACTAATTTCTAATCATATAATGTGAATTAAGGGGGTGTAAATATGTTGATGTCGAATTTTACGTTTCAATTTTGGGCTCTAAATAAAATCTTAGTTTAAAACCACAATACAAGCTTTCATTTTGCTGGAATTGTGACTCTTCGACTGCTCATTGTCAATGTCAAGAGTCACATCACAAATAACTATCTATTGATGAGACTATGAACATTTTTTTAAATCCTTGAAACCATACGTTGTGAAAAATCTTCTCCAAGTCAAAACTGAAAAGCATCAGAGCATCTTTTATAAGAGAATAAAAAATATACTGGTTGATTTTTTGTCATTGTCCTTTAAATCCTTAAATTCGTTTGCGGGTATACAAAAACTTAACATATTTTATACAAAAAGAAAAGAAAAACTCAACTATTAATCCATGCCCTATCACAAGAGCCTGTCGACCACAAAACCAATCTTAAGTCTGTAAAATATGTCCTTTGAGAAATCCTCAACTCTCTGAATAGAATTTACATTTAAATCTACTTAAGACCCCCCTCTTTTTTTTCCATTTAAATCTCCATTTTAAGTTCGTCGTCTGTCTGCAGCGCCGACAGAATCTTCCACTCAAAAAATCAGAAACCGATATGTTTCGAATAGTTTTTGTATACTCGCAAATTGTGCCGATGGAATACTAACAATATCCAGTGGATCGGCAGTTTGCTTCGTCCTCCTAAGTACTTCCGGATATCGAGAAGCCTCCCCGGCGATTATAATTTAAATGCTAATTTCTGATGCCAAGCCTAAAGAGGAACACAAAAGACCGAACATTTGGATGCTGTAGCCTCATGGGTACGATGACCGCAAAAAAAGACGTTCTAAACCACTGGTAAGCCTTATCTATTTTTGCCTCTCGTAAGTACTTTATACATATTCATACGCATTTCCATCGGTTACCCAATGCTCGGTGGTTGGTTTTGAATGTTTGAAAAAAAAGTCCTCACGTAGCCGAAAAAGTTATTATTCAACTTATCCATTTCCAGTGGAAACAGAGAAGGTTGCTTTGTGTTGGCCCTTCAAACGAAATTTATAATTTTGTTAGGGAACGGGTTTTTGTTTGTTTGATCACATAAGATTGAACGACGTTTAAGGATATAACTCTTAAAGGTGTAAGCGGATTTACGGTGTCCACTGAAATCGCTGGACTCATATTTTTGGGAACCGTTTAACTGATGTGAATTAAATCAAATTTAAAGATTTAAAAAAAAAAAGTAAAATAAAAGCTATTGCAATGTTTCGAAAGTTTGTATTCCTAATATATTCTAAGGTTCAGTATTGAATTTATAGATTGTGTTTCGTTTAGTATTTTCAAACGCAGTGAGCAAATTTCAAAAAAAAAAATATATAAAAAGGAGCAAGAATAAAATAAATGTGAATTTAATTTTCAACATTTATAATTATTTTATTTTTTTTTTCTCATCAAAAACAACATAATGGTCCTTACTTAATATTATAGAGAGGTAATGTTCCTAAGTTTGTATGTATGAGGTATTTTTCGAAAGTACTCATCCGATTCCAAAAATTCTTTCACCAATACTTACAACGGACATTCGGAATAAACATGGGCTATAAATAATCAAAGCGAATTTTTATTGTTTTTATTAGTTCGTGTTGTTTATATTTCGACTTAAAACTAGTTAAAAAGCACTTTGGTTTACATCAGCTTGTCACTTGAGGTCAAAATCAGGATTTCGGAAAAACTAGTTCGAAAATAATGGACAATAGCCCACGATTTTTGAAATTTCATTTTTTGTACATGAGCGGGTAATTCGTGATCGAAATATTGATTCCGGGAAAAGTCGTCTAAATTTCATTGACTATAGCCCACGAAAATATTTCCATCAAAAAATTAATGAATTGTTTTTATTTCACTTTTTCTTTTTTACTTATTTTTTATATTTATTTTCTCCACATTTTGTAAATGTGTGCAAAGCTGTCATTGATTTGTTCATTAACCGTCTGATCGAAAAAACTTTTTGACATAAAAAAATGTAATACGCTTGTACATTATGTTCCCGGTTTCAAGCAACCAGCAAAACCTACACTCAATCAAGATGATGCATAACTTTCACCCTTCAAACCGCATCTAAAAATAACACGAAAACTGAATCAAAAGCAAACAATTGAATGTAAAAAAAAATGATTCATTCGATGCATCATCCTTAAAGTAAAAAGGTGACGACATCTTACAACCCCACCCACTTGGGTGGTTACGAATCGTGACAGCTAATAGACTCTCATCTCTCGAAGTAAAGAAAACAACAAAATTACTTTTTAATGACTTTCTAACAAGAAAATGTAACTCCGCCACCTCGTTTGTTCAGTCAGTCATTTCAAAATGTTAAATGAAAATAGAAACATAAGAAAGTTAAATAAAAACAACACAGCGATAAGTAGGGTTGAGCACTCAAAATGAACAAAAACGAGCAGACACAGAAAGTGAGGTAAGAATTATAATAATAATAATAAAAAAAACAAAATAAATAAATTTTAGTACGAAACTGTCTTTAAGAGCGTCAGTAACTTTACGATAATTGCCAAGAGCTTGGTTTATCACTGAAGAAGCACTTAAAAGATTAGGAGGTAATTCAGTCATTGTCCTTGTAGAATGCTTTTTAAAAGGATTCTGATAAAGACATTGGTAATTACACTGCTTTGACGCCATTAAAAGGCTACAGCGAAATTTTCAAAAGCTTGGAAATACTGACATATAAGAGAATCAATTTACAGGCAGTATCAAACCTTAGAGAATAAGAAAAGTCTTTTAAGGGCACACAGATCGACGCGGTTCCTAAGCACATAGAATGAAATAAAGGACTTAAAAACATTTATGAACACCCTCTACTGGGAATATAAAACTCGTGAGAGTATTGCTCCTGCTTGGATGATGTTTAAAACTTTATTTTGTAGGAAGGAATTTTGAAAAATTATTAAAGAGAGGATTAAAATAAAAACTTAATTGCTAAAATTGTCCTGTAAAAATAGTGGATTTTTAAAAAACAAATGCGTATAACTCAAGAAAGTTTAAAAAGCTAGTATGTTTCTTCAGATAGGGTTTGGCCCAGTGAAGCATGAGGTTATGGGGTATACCGAGTCGCTTAAGGTGCAATGACTTGTTTTTATGCTTGAGACGAGAAGGATATCCTTTTATAGGCCAATGAGATCTCTGAATTTATGAGCATCGATCACTGGCCCAAAAGCCAGCGTCTGTTAGCCCTGTCAATCATGTTCTGAAGAGCATCAAGTGGCGTTTATCGACCGCTGATATAATGTTTAGTTGTTGTTTGCACATCTTAGCAAGCTCGGATTTCGTCTGGTTAGTTCAAAGCCTTAATGGCCGTCTGACTATCGATGTAGGTGATAATGACCTTACTGACTAAATTATCTACAATGATCATTTGTATAACTCCCATACGGAAGGAACAATGTACGCACCTGTTTTTACTGAATACACCGGCCCCATTGCTTGGGCAGTTTTCGATGCATCACTATAGAAAGCAAGCATCAGAACAGACAACATTATTTTCCCACTCCTCCCAACTGGGATTTTTTAAACAAAAATTCCTGTTAGAGTCTCTTGTGGACATGAAATAGTCCGATGCAATGTTTTCTTTTAAGGCTACCTTCCCATTGCAGTAGTATAGAGGCGTATCCTAAGGCATTGCACACCCAGAGACATGCTTCTTTTAATACAAATGAAGCATAGTCTAATAAATACTCCACAAGCCATTGGGTGAAATTGGTTTTTGTTGCTTTTGATAACCGTATTTCAAAGACTAGGAAAGACGACGTTCAGGATCTTGATTTAGTTGCCGGATAAAAAGTAAAAAAACGAGAAAGGACATTTGAAACCCTAAAGAGTATTATTTGAATTCCGTTCTTTATTATCCTGGATTCAATCAAAAAGGTTGTAGCATTTTTAACAGACGCACTTTTGTCCGCCCCGAACCCCATATAAAACATCAGGGTCTGGCAGTGTCAGAAATATTTGGAATTGGTAGACTGTAATTAGACAAGGGCCCTTTTATCGAAGCTATACATGATGACAGAGATGAAATTCCTCTTAAAAATCTGAAAGTATCAGTGCACCAACTGGGCCGTGAAATTCCCCTGCGCCAGCAGAAAGTGCTCAAGGAATGACAACCACTATTAACATGTATAAAACAAAGCACGGTCAGGAGGATAAGGAACAGATTTGAAAAATTGTGAAATGGTTTGAAGTTAAGATGTTTTTTTTTAAGCTTCAAGTGCTCCTTGGGGGGAGTCCGTATAGAGATGGAGAATTTGATATGCACTTATTTGCATTCAATCAATATGCAGTATTTAATTCGTCATTAGTTGGTATTGTAGACTGCAATTTTTCATATTTTGCTGTCAGTGTTCTCTCTTTTGGGAGGTAAATAGTTCCACTTTGGGATACAGCTCGATAAAATCACATTCACGCAAAATACACAGCAGAGAGGTTGTCCCTATTAATGTTACTGATACGCAATAAACCAAAGAATCCAGCCTTGATTTGAGACTACGTTTTCAAGAATAAACCAATTGATCTATGATTGTACACTCGTTTTTCCAGACCAATTTAAGTACGCCAAATATTTCCACACCAACTCACACTTACAACGAAAAATCTATCAAAGCCCTCTTTTCGGAATGAAGCCTAAAACAACTTCTGCAGCGAAAAGAATATCACATGGATAACATCCAGAAAGGACTACGGGAAAACGGAGATAGTTCACTTTATTTGTAATTTCACGTTTGTGTCCACCAGAGTTCTGCATACGCCACACCACTACCGCATTGTTCCGTACAAACGCGCTCCAATGCCAGTATAAAGTTGTCCGTAGTGAATTTTCCAACATTCACTGAAATGCACCTCGAAAGCTGCAGGATTTTTGATGTAAAGGCGAAAAGGATATGATAGTCAAAGGAGTTGAACGAACTCCATACAAGCCTCGCTTTTAATATGAATTTCACGGTGAAGAGGAAGACCGAAATCTGGAATTTTGCCCACGATGTATCTACGCTTTGATTACGCAAGCTAGTATGGTTAAACAAGCCACCCGATTGGACACATAGGAACGGGATAAAAAAAAAAAACACTAAGCCTTTTGATGTCAATCACTTTTGCACGCATTCATAATTTACAAATTGAACCTTTCCATGGAATAGATTACGACATTTACAGGCACCCCAAGTTTAGTTCAACCTTGCGTGAGAAACAATTGTTGACGAATTTTGATTGCCCCTTTTGGCTCAACCCTTTCGCAAACCAATTATATTCCAATGGCGTCTTTAATCATGCAAACGCTGTTTGTGGCTGTCTGTAGATTTTGCGTGCTATCTTATTGATTTTTCAATTCGACAGATTGTTTGACAACATAATTTCCTAGAATTGTAAATGAATATCGCCTCGAAAATGCTTAATACCTTTTTCATGTTGCGGGCCTATAAAAAGGTTAAGCAGCACGCAGCCTTATCCGCTTTCCCGCAACAGATCCAATATCACTCATCCATGGCATGTGACTTTTTGTGTTTCAATTTCAGGTGCTTTCAAGTCCTCATGCCTGAAATAACATTTCACAATTGAGTGAAATGTGGGTCAAGTCAGAGGCATTCGCTACAATAGCTTTTATCCTTTGAGCTGGGGGAATTGCAAATGTTCAAAGGATTAAGGACATTTTAAATGAGAGTGCAAACGCTGTTACTCGCAAAAATGACTGCGATGAGTATTCGCAGTTATCCTTTGTGTAATGTAATTAATACTCTTGTTGAGTTGATAATACAAAATACATTCTGCACCAAGAGCTAAGGGCTTCGTAAAAAAAAAACATACTTTGTCAACGAGATCGAAAAATACAAAGTGAAATTAAGCGGAGGAAATTCATTGTTCGGACTTTCATAAAAAAGGGGTCGTTTGAAATAAAGCGTACATTTGACAGTAAAATTCCTTTTGAATTAAACAAGCAGAATAGAAAACGGAAAACGGAGCGAACCCAGGAAATATTGGTTTGAACTTCTGATGATATTCCTGTTTATTACATTAAAACGATTCTAAAGAGAGTCTTTAAAGTCAAAACCATGCGCAATTATATAAGGAAGATATTCAGTGCTTATTGTTAACAAAATTTGCTAAATTCACTGGCAGGCATTTTCAAACTGATGAGACCTTAAAAAAAAAAAAAGAAAGTATTAAGTGAAACAGATTAAAAAACAAAAAGAATATGATGAGCAATCAAAAAGCAGCTGGCATGAAAGTCGTATCAAGGATGTAGTCTGAGTTAACACTAAGAGCCGCGAAACCACCTACCAAATTCCTTGCACTCGAAAGGGATAATTAAACCACTGAAATGAAATACACTTGATGTCTCACCAAGAAATGAAGAATTGAAAATATCTATAAAGGAAGAATGCTTAGTCATATGTTTGGACTTTAAAGATTTCGCGATTATCGACATCATTCGTCGCGAAATGGCAGGTTGCCTGTGGCGGAATAAAATCTCTAAAAAAAACAATATGTTAAAAAATCAAATTTGTATTTAAATCTTGCATCTATCTACAGTCACTCTGCACCACACCTGGCTGCCACAGATAAAATGACAAAAAATGAAAAAGAAATAAACTGCATGTTTGGTTTTGAGCGCTGTTCTACATCTAGTTGCTAAGTTTTTCCTCGTTAGTGATGATTGACTTAAAACTCGTTGTTCGTGTCCAAACGAGAGTCCGATGTTTGGAAAAAGATCCGACACATCGGGTGCAGATGCCTCATCTGTCTCATCCCCAAATATATGGGAACTGATCGAGTATCCTCCTTCTTATAAGGCTGACGTCAAGAAAATCTGGACTGGCAGAAACTATGTTTGAGGAAGTATCACATAAAGGGTGAAGAAAAGATGCAGGCCCTTTAGTGTATCCGTTTTTCTAAACTGATGATTCTTGCAGCGGTCAATTAATTGAAAATCTGATAATTTTTCGAAGAACGTTCTCGATGCATTGAATACATGTTATGGGATTCCGTCAATTGGTAATGTCCAAGGGCACATACTGCGTTTCGTGGAATCTCACTCAAATTGCGGGCCCTTTGAAAACGAATTCAGGCGGAACAACAATAAAAAAAAATACAAAATACTGGAATTTGTCTTTCAATAGGGTCATCAAAGAGAAAACCCGTTCGAAAATTTTTCCCTAAATGTTCAGCATGCAAATGGTACGCTGCACTCGCAAATCATTGCGCAAAAAAATTGAACTGACATATCCGCGAGTGTTAGACACACAAATCATAGCTTTTTGCAGAAATGTTTTTTTTTTTACGCCAGGACTACTACCGTTCAGTATGCCTAACGTTTCTGGCATTTGTCCAGGAAGTCCGTGAAAAACGAAAACGTAAAGCCTTGCAAATCGCCAGGATGTTTTATTTACAATCGTTTTTTCAACTTGGCTAGAACGTTGTGCGGGATGCGATTTTGTTGCAGTGCAATTAGACGAAATCGATGAGATTGGATTTTTTTAACGCCAGAGAAATGCTTATTTTTTTTTTCTTTGATTTGCTGAATTTCATTTTTTGTTTTAAATATTTTTGCACCAAAATCAAGCAAGGGAGATGAATTTATTTAAAACATTGCGGATATAAAAACCATCAGCTACCAAGTCGGTCAGGTGCTTAAATTTGGCATTTCGACATTAAACGGGTGGACGGCAACCTTATTGAGCTCGATTGAATTCCTACTTTTATTTTTACCTTTAATTTGTTACTTAAAAAAAATTTAAAGTAAAATTATTGAAAATCCGAATTCATTTACGCATATTTTTTTGAAACAGCAGTTCAATGATATTTTATTTCAGAAAAACCTCGTTTTTGTGCAGTAATTGCCGTAAATGGTGCGTGTTCGTAACGCTCTTGGGAAGCACGAATCACGCGGAAGTCAGTTTAATATGCGGCGATGGCCTTTAATTGAATTTGAACGGACCAGGATGACGCGATGTTTCCTAGCAGTTAGTTAGATGTTGGAGATGATTATTCATTTTTGTTCTTTTATTGGATTTATAAAAAGGTAAGGGCCTGAATGCAGAAGCTTGACTTTTATTATATTACTTTTAAGACTAAGACAGTGGACGAGTTTCTTGTAGGTGATGTTACATATTTAAAATCGAGTTATGTATCAAAGGTGATTATTTATTATATTTTAAACATTAAACAAAAATTAAAATCCTTAAACCTCGAGCTAATAACAATTAACATAAATCAGGATTCCTTATGCGAATAAGATTCCAAGGCACTTTATACGGGACGGTCCACTACAACTGCAACTTTAGGTCACATTTTGAGCTGTGTTGAACTGGATCAGAGACCTCTCTATTACTCTTCATTCTACGGCTGTCGAATACAAATGGCATAGTTTCTTTCATTGGTGTTATTCTCACGATGCTCATCACCAAATTGTTAGACGTTCATTCGCATGACCTTTTTGTGCGCGATTTTCAGTCAGCTGTTTTAGCCATCATTCTGCAAAAAACAATTGCATGAAAAAAAAACCTCGAATTCAAATGTCTTATTCCCCTTGAACATTTTTTTGCTGAAAAACTCGAAATGATATTCGAACCTTCGAAGCAGGAGTATTTGCGGGCATCCGTGTCCAGGCTTGAATTACATGTTTAGATTAGCTTTAGCTTTATCATTAAGCTTCTTTTGCGATTCTTAAGAGCTTGAAGTCTAGCTACGCAATTGCTTTAGCATTTATGAAAACTATTCCACAAATCAGAGATAATAGCCCGTAGGTCCGAAAAACCATAACTTGTTGTCAGAGAGCCATATGTATGGAACAACATTCAAACTGAAAGATCTTTGCGATATTTTTATAACTTTAGTTTTCGTTGGGTTTATGAGAAGTCCATTTTTTACCGACCAGTCATTGATGGCTGTTAAGTCTTCTTTAAACAGGCTACAACCTCATTTACCTTACTCTGGTGACCGGACAGAAAGAGCTGAACATCGTCTGCATATAAATGAATCCGCACATGACTACATACCAAATGTAGATCGTTAATAAATATGCAGAAGAATATTGGCCCTAGGATTGAGCCTTGTGGCACACCCTGAATAAGACGTTTAAGAGTCGAGCACTTACCATCAACAACGACTCTTTGCAACCTATCGGACAAAAAACTTTTTATAAGTTCAACCGCTCTTTCACTGAAACCAAACAAATGATTCAGTTTACAGCAAAATATATGGTGGTTGACTTTGTCGAAGGCCTTTGAAAAGTCCAGAAGGCAAAGCAAGGTAGCGCATCCCATATCAAAGTCCTGCCGAATATCGTCCAAGATATTAACGATTGCGGACGAACAGCTTAAAAACAAGATCGCATTGATCATACGCTATCGTCATTAGTGTATTACAGAGTAAAATGCAGCTTAAGTTGCGTGTCATAACATCAACTTTGACTTCAAAGCCTGCATCTGAAGGACATATCACACATATTAATGCGTTACGAAGAAGTTGGATACAATACTGTTGGATATCGCGGATGATAACATTCATAACTCTTCGAGGAAAAATAAGATACACAAATTATCAAGAAAATCAATCTTTTTCTTGGGAATCTTCCATCCTGCAACCGACGACACTTTACGAGTTATTTTCGAGACGTTTTGGCATAAATCACACTCTCTCTCTGTCGACTGGCCCTTTATAGAATGACCAAACAGTCAGAGATGGATGAACATTTTTAAAGTCGTTTTGAGTGAAAAAAAAAACTTACACTTACAATCACAGCAATGATATCCACTGAGATGTTTGGAAACTGTCACTATCACCGGCTGCTTAGCCTTAATTATGATACGTTAGAATCTTTTTTTTCCTGAAATTCTAGTATAACAAAAGGCCATTCCTTTAGGCCCAGTTTTTCAGTGCTGAGTTAAATCTGAGTTAATTTTACTCAGTGTTAAACCCGAGTTAACCCCAGAAACATGTTTTTTAGTAAAGAGTGACTTCGAGTTAACTCATCTAATTTGATGAGATAACTCCGGATTAAACAGATGTTTCTCGATAGATACTGAAAAAGCAAGCGAAGAGATTGATTTCATTTCGATTTGTGTGAAATTTTGTTAAAGATAAAAAAGAAAATGCATATATTTGCTCTGAATACAGACTCTGTTTGATATAATGAATTTAACTATTAAGCCTTTGTCATAAGACCTGCAAACACATTTCCTTTGAGCTGAATGGTTACTTGTATCAGTCAATAAAATACTTCATGGAAAAGGACTTCAAACGAAGCGGACATGATCTGTTATTCATTGAATAGTTGACCACATTTGCGGGTTCATTAAGTACATTTTATTGTAATTCGTTTTAATTTTATTCTTGAATTTTCCTGTTTTGTCAAGTCACAATTGATCTATCAGAATAAACAGATATCGATAGTTTTTTGACATGGAGTTAAACTAAACCATGCACTTGAAAACTGCTCCATGGGCTAACTCGGCATAAATTTTATTCCGGAGTTAATTCAACACTGAAAAACTGGGCCATAGTGTTCCAATGTCACTAAATATTGTTTCTGTTATTCTGCTTATGAAATATGAAACATTCATGTAATGAAGTGCATAACTTCTTACGGATATGACAAAAGACTTTATATGAACAGGCTTTTTTAATCCCGTGATATTATTTGCCAAACAAATGCTGCTCCCAATAAGTAAGGAGAGTTTATCATTTATATTATCACAATTGTAGATTAAATGGCTATCGCCACCAAAAGAATAGCCTCCATCAATCTCGCAGACTACGTTTAGGTCGCAAGCTTATCATTAACACGAAATAGGCAATTAGGTCGAACCTATTATGAAATACCCCACTGCACTTCCCTCCATTACAATGCAAGTCATCAGAAAAATTCTATTATCACCTAGCTCATTCATCTTTGATATTTATCAAAACCATTAGACTTTTTTTTCTGTGCCATCAAGCACACCCTGTCAACTACATTCCTGTAAAAGGTAAAAGATGAGCTTCTCCACAGTCAGAAAACTTCAACAAAAAACATACGAAAAAACATAAAGGAAATAACTACACAACACTTTAGTTGCAAGGAGAACGAAAAGATGGATATAAATTCCGAGGAAGGAAGATTAATGAAATGTCCAACCTTTGATAAGGAAAATAACAGTTTCTGTCTTCATTTTAGTTTTTTTTCTCACAATTTACCCATTCCTGTTGCGCGATTTTTTTTACACTTCTTCTCTCAAAACAATACAGAAAAACTTGAAAGAAGGTAAAGCAAAACAGCAGCAGCGTAGGGCTTTATTTAAGAAGCGACAGCAGAGCCATTTATAAGATTCTTCTTGGAGAGGACAGAACTTTTATCAGAGGAAGTGTGAAAAATGATGAAAACTTTTGACAAAACGAGAAGTTTTTTTTTTATTTTTTGCGCTTTTCCTTAAGAAAAATTATTTGCACGAAGAAAATTAGCCCCAAAAAAAAAGAAATGCAAAAAGTGTGAAAAAGAAGCTCCTTGGGCTCATCAGTAGTTCATTTATGTTGTGTGTGGGAAAATTGCCACACGTATTATTTGAGGTTAAATGTCTGTTATCAGTCCCACAAAGTGGAAGATGAAGTCCCTAATGAGCAATCGTGGTGAGTGAATGATTTCTTCTTCGGATTCATTAAGAGCCCAAGTAGGTTTTTCATTTACAATAAATAATGTTACAAAAAGGTTTTTTTTGCAGCTCTATTATGATCAACTGGCTTTGTGCAAAACAATTTAAAAAAAATGTACAAGGAATTCAAATTTTACTAAAATGCAACCTTAACTTTCGAACTTATTAAATTCATGCCAAGTTCCTTCTGAATAAATCGAATAAAATATATTTAAACGAAGGAAAGATTTATTCTTTCACAAAATAAAGGTTGGCTTCGGAGTTTAATTCCCCCAAAAAACTGTCTTCCCATTTAGAAGTTTTTTTAATAAGCCCGAATATTGGAATTCAAAATGAACAATATCTGTTTGTGTGAGTGTGGAATTTTTCGTTTTGCATATCTTGAGAGCAAATCAATTTAATAAAGCGGTTACGTTTTTATCACGAAGAAAAAATTAAAAAAAATTTAAACACGAACGGCCACAGAAGCTTTCGCTTGAGAGTTATACTCATCAAATCAACTCAGTCACTCGGGAGAGGTGAGGGTGTGAAAAATCTCAGATGTTCCCAACCGGATTCGCAACCATGGAGCATGAAAAATCACCGGAAGTTTATCATTATCTGTCACGTTTTTACATCTTCGGTAACTTGATCTAAGGATAAGGTCACAAGATTTGAATGCGCATGTTTTGTGTGAATTATTATTACTTTTGGACTTATTTTTTTTTTCTTAAGATCCGAATCGGCCAACAAGATCTGGAAGGTTTATTGCCAAACATATAGCGGCATTGTTGGCAGAAGATATTGCGATGGAAGATAGATAGAAGAGGTGGTATATGATTATGATGAAGATGTCCTTGTGATGATGAGATGAAAACACTTTCTCAAGACGAACTTGAACTTGACGCTGTTTTAGGTACTGGCTCTGTGTCTGAACAATTGCCTGCCTGGTAAACTTTATTTATGCAATGATGGAACTATACGGACAAAAACCCAACCAATAAATGGCCGGCCAAACTAACATAATGTGCCTATTGCTGCATGAGCTGGGCCCATTGTTAATTTCATTCAAAGTCTCCTATCAATTTACAAAGAGTTTGCTTGGAACGACGCAGTCTACGGATCGATAACTCCGCGGCGCTGGACAACATTTGGATTATTTTGATCTCGAATTTTTTTTTTGCAATGAACACGTGCCTCGCGCACGAAAAAGTCGAAACGGAGACTTCATCCAATACCTGTACAGCCAAAAATTAAAATTATGTATTTTTCCGGACACAATAAATAGACATTTTAATATCTCTTAAGGAAAATCGTTTTTTTCTTCAATCAAATCACTTTCTTGCGATACACGAAAACAGTATTCATCAGGGCCTATGGAGGCCCAGCAGAAAATGTCAGCCCCTTTTTAAAAGCTGCACATCCTGTGTCAAATTGCGAAGTGATCAGACACCCGTAAGCTGTCATGGCTGTAAACTCATTTTTGTGTGAGGAGCAACGAAAGTACCCTCAAACTTTAGTCGGAGTGGTTGACCTGAAGTTTTGCGAAAATTATAGTCCATTAGTCCATTATTTATAGGCTTTAATTTTAAGACAATTATAAACGATTCAGTATTGCGAAACTGCTCATTGAAACGGCCTCGTTTGAACTTTCACGGATTTGTGCAGATATTGCAAATACTTAGGGATCTTGAGTACCTTATACATATGTAAAAGTTAGTACTCAGGAAGGTCCCAGAACAATCGCTATTGTTCCATGTTGCCAAGTGACTTATAAATATAATCATGTTTCATTATTTCGCCAAAACTTTCAGCAAAGAGCGTTAAATTCCAATTTTGTATTTTTTCAAAAATCAATTTTGAATACATATACCTTATAAATGTATGTGTATAAAAAAACGATGAAACGATGTTGCCGTAGAAATTGTGTGCTTTATTCTTGAAAAACTCCACGAGATAAGTAACTTAATCAATTTTTTGAAGACAAGCAAACCAAAATGAGACGCAATTTATTTCCTAGTTTGTGGACATTACACGTGCGCCTTTCTTCGATAACCATAACCGAATCAGTCGAGATAAAAAACTAAAACTTTTGCAGCATCAAAGCCCGATAATATTCCACCAAAAGGACACCGACAGCATTATATTAAATAAGGAAAAAGCTGCGAAATCTATGAAATACCAACACGTGTCTGAGATTATATGACGCTTC
This sequence comes from Orthonevra nobilis, assembly GCA_963555765.1. NCBI lineage: Eukaryota > Metazoa > Arthropoda > Insecta > Diptera > Syrphidae > Orthonevra > Orthonevra nobilis. Next base: position 76,746,228 of record OY743227.1, on the reverse strand, counting down.
CTCGTTCGACAAACGAAAACGCACACAAATACCACAATTTTGTACTCCATTCACACCCGGACTATCGCTTCATCTTTTTTTATCTATGTAAATGCATACACATATTCGATTTTTGTTTTTTCTTTTTGCCCCAGCAGGACATACAGGACCTGCTGTCTGCATCAATTTGTCCTATTTCTATGTCAACTTGTGTTGCGATTGACAGTTGTCGTAGTTTTTCGGTTTTTGGCTTAGCCTATCCCAACAAAAGGTTAATAAACTGTATCCCCATAACCATCACATTATGATGTTATCCAAGTACACAACAACAAAAACAACCAAACCGAATCAACAAAAAACAGATAAGGATACGAGTGAAGTATTGAAAAATAAAAAAAAACAAAAAACTGCTCATAATGATATCAGTATCCATTATCAGTTGAACGTGCTCTGTGTCCGATGTGCGCCAAGGATTATCACCGCCACAACGACAGGAGGAAAGAAAAATAAAAATCAGTAAAGAGTATAAAGGCAATAAGCTGCCATTCAAAATCATAAATTTCATCTAGCCAACCAGCAGTGTACTGACAACCGTCGACGGAGGGATAATTCCTTGGTCCATAAAACGCTTTCCTTTCTATCCTCAATACATTTTACTTTATTTTCATCCTTCCTAGTTAATCGATTTTCCATTTAAACCATCTCCATCTATTCGTATGGCGGTTCATTGGCAATGCCAGTGGCAGTCATCAACATTGACCTTCGACACAAGATTCTCTATCGCTGTGTCCTTTTTTGTTTTGTTTTGGTGTGTGTCCGCGTGTTAGTGCTGGCTGAGATGTCAAAACAAAAAGGAAAACAAATTCCTTGCTGCAGACACAAATATCCCTTCCGCAAAATAGTCCCTTTGCTCAACGGCATAGAAAAACAAAGCGCATAGCTGTAATTCTTGTTTATCCTTTGCACAGCGAAATCCTTAGCCTCCTTCTATGATAACGATAACACGCTTTCAAGGTAAAATTCAAAGCGATAAGAATCGTCCCGGTTTTACTGGTTTTTGCTCTTGTTTGCCCTTATCATGGGCCAGTTACGCTTGTCAAACATTTGGCCCCACAAAACCTTCGCAAAAGTCCACAACGACGCCCACAATGTACGAGTATACGCTCTGCTTGCTGAGGTCCTTATTTTCATGGTCATCTTAATTTAGTGTGCTTAATCCTGGTGCTGATTATTAGCTCCGAAATAAATGGCCTTTTAATAAAAAGGATATCTCGTCTGGAATGCTGCGTAGGATCCCTTTGAATGGCTAGATAAACGATTTGTGTATACAATGATGCTAAGAATTTATTTTAGTGGAAATTAAATGAGCAGAGGACAATGAAGTGCACTGATGAGTGGTGAGCGCTTCTGAACTGCCGATTCCGCACAAGACGAGGGGCAGAAGAAAAAATATTTTTGTGAACGATCCGATGATTCCATGAAGGATTAAGATCATTTATATCACCTACAATTTGTTATGGCTCAACGAGGGGACCAACAGCATGCTCCTTCTTCATCATGAGAAAGAGTTTTGCTCTCAAGGATGTCGCCAAGTACATGCTCTCTCGAAATGGTATAAGTTGAAATATTCACGAGGATAATAACATTTTATCGTCCTCGAACATTTCAATGAAAACAAAATTTATTTATCGCATTACAATGTTAATCGTTGTGCCAGACTTTCTTCTTTCTCTGCACCCGTCGCACACATTATCACAGGCCGAAAGGGGGGGGGGGCATTCTAAGGGTAATAAAATCAAATGTTTTCTGAATAGAACAGGAAGAGCGTATTTGTGAAGTACACACGGTCGAGGACGAACGAAAAAATTAAAGTAAAAGGAATGTTTGGTTGTGCTTTCTTGTTTTTTTTTTATATTCTTTTGTGTTGTAAAAGGACTGGGCCAATCGACCTACCGACCCCCGACCAACCGACATCAGCACACATGGACAGATAAAACATTCCAACAAATTGTGTGATTCCGTTTCTCTTGCTTAAGTAAATCCAGAAAGTTTGTAACTTCTCTGTAACAGTGTTCCAGTTTCACATATCATAAAGCACAGTGGGGTGCAAAACTAATAAGACTCTTTATATTTTTTTTATTACTTTTGAATAAGGCTCTGTGTTCTAGTTGAACGTTTCAAAATAAGACCGGCACTTTCTTAATTTTTTGCGGGAATTAAAATCAATCATGACTGGAGAATCAAGTAAGGAAATACATATTCAGGAATATATTTAAATCCAATTTCTTTCTGGATATACTACTTTTAAGCTTTTTTCTTTCAATCAAATACAACTTTTTTACAATATTAAAATTCAATTGGGCTTCATTGAGTTCATTTAGTTTTTTTCACGTCTCTGACGGAATTCTGCTGGAAGGTTCCGGACCGGTGAGTTCTTTTGATTTTTTAAAACCCTTCAAGACATGGTTTCCAAGCAGACTGTCGAAAAGATATCGATATTTATTAAGATATTCCCAAAATAGATACGAAGCAATAAGAATAGTTGCGACAGTGTATGAAGAGGCGCACAATTGATCCGTCCTCCTAGGCTTTCACTATCATGTTTTTCAAAATCTTATACTTTATGCTATTGGAAATTCGGGTCGAAAAAATTCACTTCCAGTCTCAGTAGAATGCTATTATTTCAATCCATCAGTATACTAAATCATTATGATTGTGAGCTTCCTGGTAAATTCATGTTTTTTAGTTTTAAATGCGTGTTCAATCTTCACCGGCCCATTTATAGCATTTTTCAGGAAAGGAAAAAATGAGAATAATAATAACAAAATAGAATACACTTTTTAAATCTAAAATTTTGAACTTTTTTCATAAGAAATTAAATTGTTGAAGCTAAATATGACTAAATATGACTTTTCTACAATGTGTATTATATTCACTTCACTTGTGGTTATTTTGGCAATTCCTCATTTCCTTGTATTCAATATTTCGAAATCCTCTTCTATTCTAAACTGACAATTTGACAGTTATAAATGTTTTGCATCTTACACTAGCTCTAAGCTTGAGCTCTATTCGAAAACTTCTTGCTGATTATTGTCTATCCGCAAAGTGGCTGCTACAAGCTTTTTTGGTTGTACGATCAGAAATACCCTTGTTTCGATATCACTTAACCGAAATTTTTACTACAGGCTCTGCCACTTAATTCAACCAACCTTTTTCTTTATTTTGCAGATGGTAAACTAGCCTGTTTATACTAAAGGGAAGGTCATACACAGTTTTTAATTCATGAAAATATCTTATTTTAACATAAGCTGATTTACCTTTTTTATTTTTTCCAGAATTTTTTGAGTTGTTTTATCTTAAGTCGACTTAATGGTGATTTTTATTTTGTTTTGCACTAGACAAATTATCCTTAGCCAACTTGATATGTTTAAACTTTCTTCCATTATAAAAGACTCTCAACGTTAAATAATCCGTAGTTTACTTAAATTTTCATGGTTTGTTTGATCGCAACATCTTATATGGACTGAAGACATTTTCTTTTTTCTCTTTGTCACCGTACAATTTTCTTACATAAGATTCACATTTTTTCCGTTATATAAAACGACAAGAAAGAGATAGAAGAATGAGAATAAGACAGAACTGTGCTCCCCTGAAATGTTCCCATTAATAAAATAAGCAAATCATCTGAAGTCGACTTAAGATGTTTTAAATTTTTAGTCGTGATCTAATGCGCTACTTGGAAATCCGTAATCAAGCTTGATCAATTATCAGAGGATTAACAGACAGACTCTAATGAATGGTCTGCACGCTGCTTCCAGTAAGTTAGACCAAGCCCCCCTTCTTCTCTTTTTTCCATGAACATAAATATTCTGTTGTCCGTTTGCTTGATAATGTCGACAGATTTTTCCCTTTCGAACAATATCCCCTGTATTTCTGGTATTTCTGCTTGTCCCTGTATTCAATATTGTATAGTTTGTCAAATATCTTGGACGGGGAACATTTTCTTTCAAGGAACCTCAAAATCTTTTCGGCCGCCTTGCTTTTCGTCCAACATTAAACCCCAGAAACATAATTGGCGAGATGAAGTGTTTTGAAATTAGTTGTTTATCTCCGATACGTTCAAAGTCCGTTAAATCGGTGTTCAGTTCAACTTCATACCATTACTCGTTTCTGCGAAAAAGCGTGGTGACAAACAGACGGACAATAAAGTTATCCAAAAATGGTCCCGTTTTTCTTTTTGAGGAGCGGAATCTTAAAAATCCCATAAATAAAATGGTGAAGTTTTCCTTATTCTTTCAATTTTCTGTTAAGGGGGATCAGCAGGCCGTAGGAGACTTAAATCGGAACTTCCAAAGTAGACCAGCATTCGACTTATACCGAAGTGAAGAATTCGATTTTTAACAAGCGATGCGATTGGCTATAGTCAGCTATGTTCATCATCATTGCTCATTTAGCAGACTGAACGAAATAGTTCCAGATTTGGAACGTTAAACTTAAGATGTCCAATACCGACAAAAGAATTCTAGAATATTATGCATTGTTGCTTTCTTTCTTGCTGATTTAAAAACCCCTTTTCTCGGGCTACAGAAACAGTAACATCCTCATTAGAATGATAGCAATATAAGTGGTGTTGGGTTGTTTCTGAGCCTCAGTGTTCATCATATATGAACTTTTTCTGTTGAACAATTTTCACACATGTTTCTGTGTGTGTAGATATCTTCCTATGTTGAATCCACATTTCTTGTCCTTAACGATAATTGTCACTCATTCTAGTATTCAAAGAACAAAAAAAAATCTCTCCTTCCTGCGCCTTTTATTCGGTTTTCCCTTTGCTTATGAATAAAACATGTTGTCACGGTATTTTGGGTTTTATTATCCCAAATTATTCGTCGTGGTGTCCCTTTTCGCTGTTGATATAAATTTATTTTTCTCCAAGTGTAAGCTGGAGTACGAATTCCGCCATGTCATATATGAAGAGGTTTGCCGGAGCGCTCCTCTCACATTGGAGAAGATCACAACCACAAGCATTTTCGGCTACAATAAAATAATTTTCTTGGCTTATGAAATATGCATTGGTTTTGGTGTTGTAACGCTGATGTGGGTGGCAGCGAGTTGAGAACTGTCGGCCACCTAACTAGGAATTCCCAACGAAGACGAGGATAACGTTAAAGTGAAAAATGTTGACTGCTCTTGAAAGAAATGGCCCATGTCGTTCGGCTATGGTGGATTTGTGTCAAAATAAAGAAATGAACAAATATTTGCAGTAACCTAGAAAGGGTGCGATGTACAATTTAGGTTAGGTCCTTAAATGTATTTCTTTTTTAAAGAGAGCAATAATATTTTATCAAGCCCGAGATTGCGTCATTCTTTAAAACCGAATATCTCTTATTTGTCCTTTTCCATTCAAGAATGTTATGAAAAGTTAAAGTCCCAAGGTAAGGTTGAAACCTTTGCGAGAGAAGGCGTACTGCTTTCTCAATAAAATTATGCGAGCTACTAGACTGGTCTCCATCCGACAGTAGCTGGATTTTTTTTGAGAAATACAACGGCACAACCAAAAATTGAAGATCCGTAGTTTACGAATCCTCGGTATTAAATATGATCGACTGAAGGACCTGCTCTCCACGAAACAAAAGGACAACGAGAGAAGGTCTGCTGTACAAATGTCAAGAAACTCACACGTAATAGCATTTCATTACTAACTTGGACTTGGAACACATCATTGGATCACATAATGCTCATATGAAAAATACATCGGTTGCTTTACATAAATTGGTCAAGAAACCGATCACATATAGAAGTAGAAGGAGCTCTCAAAAATGTGTGAAGTCAGCCATTTTAAGACGTAATACGAAACCAAAGGAAAAACATTCCTATAGAGCGTCTTTGGTGATGATAATGTTTCAACTCTTGGTTCATGATGGACTAAGTGTAAGTCCGAAAAAAATTGAGCATTGAACTGAAACATAAAAGAGTACCCAAATAATCTAAGGCTCTATTTTTTGGGGGGAAAGTATCTGAAAGAAATTAAATTTTGAAGTGCGAAGTTTCAAAGACACGGCTTCATAAAGAGGCTTGATCAATGAGATTGACTCCCATAAGATTTGGAATCGACGGTGATTCTAACACCAGATAGAACTTCAATAAATATGAATTCGACAGGCAAAGTCCGGATGCTGGTATCTTACGACTCCAACCTGGTGTTGGCTTCTCTGATTTCTCATCAAGAATTTATGTTATGAGTCGGTTTCTTACTATGTTACAGTGATCCGATTCGACTTCCACGGTATTCTTGTTCTCAATCAATTAATTTATTATTTTACACTCTTCTGTATTCCTTGCATTCTTTTGCACTCAACGCATTCTCAAGGCTCTTTTGCATTCCGTCAAACGTCTTCCATTAAATAAAGCAAAAAAAAAGTAAAGCCTTGATTTCGTTCAATTGAATGGTGGGGTGATGAATATTATCTCTTTATTCTTAACGAATGGTGATAGCACTTAAATTGTTTAAATCTACATAAAAATAATTGAAAACTTTTTCAGAAATGCATTTTAGAATGCAATTCAATGCAGCCCGTCTATTGTTTGGGCAATGGGCCTTTATCGGTCTATGTACTTCATTCAAATACAAATAAAACAAAATGTTGTGACAGCAATTCTAGATGCATTTAATAACATTGCACCAAAGTTCTTTAAAAAGGATACGATAGAATTCTTCGTAAGTAGTTTCCAATTCAGGCATTTCCATGCGACTACAACGATTTGATTACGTAGGATTTTTTCCACCAGTTTAGGTCTTTAATTTCACTCTCTTTCCCGTCGCCGCTAATTGAAATTAATTTTTATACCTTTCCTGTGATAAAATCAGACCGCCTGCCCTGCCGCAAGTCCACAATAAAATTGTCTTTCAATTCATTCGACCTAATCACATAAAAGTCCATTTTCCTTTCTGATTCCAGTAAATATAAAAAAATAAAGCAGAGGAATAGAAAAAAAAAAACGAACTTCAATGTAATTAAAAACACACTTAGACTCAGCAATAATATCGATACTGTCTAACTGAATTAATGGAGAATTTATGTGCAGATCCACCTCCACTGATAAAATAATAGAAATTCAATTTTTATGGATCCTAGCTTAAAAACGGACACACAAAGCAGCAGCAATTGGAATTTCCTTTTGCCTAATTAAGAGTCTATTGATTCATTCTGGGGACTGCCTGTGGGTGGATTGTGCTTCGTTCGTCGTTCACAGTCCTTTGGTCTTCCCTTGTCTTATTTTCCATCTTCTATTCTCTCTTTGTACCGCAGCTCGTCTTTGACAATTATATGCTCCTTAGCATTTTCTTCGAATTTTATTATTCCCATTTCCAGCATTATTGTCCAGGAGAAGTTGTTCACTTTACCAACATTGTGCTGTGCGCTGCTGGGTGTTTGGCAACATAATCCCTGATTCTTAGTCCCCATGAATGGTTTTAGTTTTGTGTGACTTTTCAATTGGCAAATTGAAATTGATCCGCAATAATTATCACTTAATCGTGGAAAATTATTTTAATTTTAGTGAATGCGATTGCCATTAATGATGCCGAAATGATGATACGAAATGGAAGACGATATTCTTTGGAAGAAGCTTCCTGAAATTTTTATTGTTAATTTCTACGAAACATGCCAGCGTTTATCAGTTCAAATGGCTCATCACTCGGTGTTTTTACTTTCTTGAGGGAGACATGCTTTCACACATATTTCCAAGAAATTCTCTTCTAAAATAGAAGAATTGTTCACAAAACTTAAAGCAGAGTTCTACAGTGGTGCTCAGACAGGTGGTACTCTGTTTGGGAGCAAAAGCATCAAGGCAACAGCTTCAAATATCCGAGAGAGCCTTCCGAAGCGCAATCGGATCATTTGATTCGGTTGTGTTCACAGTTTAGATAGCATGAACCCCATCAAAAAAAGGCTTAATCAACCTTCATTTCAATGGAATGCGAGGCTCAGTAGTTAGTGCACCGGACTGCTTGGCGTGAGGTTCCGGACTCAAATTCAATGGCATGAAAAATCTCTTACCTCGCCTTTCGAAGTCATGAATTGGCTGTATGTCCAACATCGTCATCTAAGCAAAAATATTTCGCGTACATCTAAAATATGACCATCGCCCAATAAAACGAACTGTCGCGTCAAGAATTTTTTTATGTTTCTATGTAAGCCGTTCATTAAGGATGCTATACAGTGTGAGGATTATGATTCCTTTAACCCCGACAAGGCTATTTTAATATGGTGGATTAAGGGCCCTACTAGACTTATCTAGTTCAACAAGCAAAAACAGAAAGTATTTGAGGAGAATCTTTAATGATACGGATTTCGGTAGTTTCTTCCTTAAACATGTATTTTGAAGGTAAGGTTGTCCAAAGGAAGCATTACCTTCAAATTCAAATATTCATAATTCAGCTTAGAATTAACTTTATTATTCGAACCGTTGAAATCTTCACATTTTTGCCAACAAGAAAAAAGTTCATTTATTCTAGTAGCATTAAACTTCGGATTTCTGGAGGCGATAAACTCCTTGAAATCGTTCTGAATGTCGGCTTGATTTTTGAAGGCTCTACGCTGCAAGGAATGATTGACATGCTTGAAGAAGTGGTAGTCCTGCAGCGAAAGGGCCGGTGGGTATGGTGGGTGTGGTAATGGTTCATTTACCAATTGGTATCATTTTTGCAGCTTCATTGTCGTGCATTTTCTCAATTTCTTGACAGTACTCCTCTAGCGTGATGATTTTGTCTGGATTGAGAAAACTAAAGTGTATTGTTTCGGTTGCAGACTACCAAACTACTAAAAAGTGATGCTTTGGCTTTTCAATTCCATTCCACCACAGTGCCGAATAGCGTCGGTTGTTGTAGAAAATCCATTCAAAACAAGATTTCAAAACCGTATATAACATCAATTTACAAACAGAACCACTGTTCGATCTTGTATTAATTTACACTAGACTAGACGACAGAAAATGTCTGATTCCAACTGAAAAAAAAGTATAGAGTACAGTACAGGCAATGATCTGCCTTTTGTATCCATGGTTAGTTGCAAAAAAAAAACGAAATGGAAATGGACGCTTCCTTGAACAACCACTTCACTAAGAAATAAAGCATCAATTTGCAAAGAAAAAGAGCCACAATAAATTTCTGGGCAATCAAAAAATCTGCAGATCAGGTACACAGAAAATGCCATAACGCAGCGTCTCTTTATTCTTTCGTACCACACATTTCGTGCAGTTTTGCTTTTAAGGAATGCCAGAACTATTTCATTCGTTTCATCAAATTCGCGTCTTTGTCGTCGTCTTTGGTTTGCCTATGTTATTACAAACCTCGGTATTGTTAAATTCGTTGAATCCGGTACACGAGCGGCCTTAGTTCTTCAAATGAAATACATGAATTTCAAATGACTAATTTTCATCATAATTTTGGATATTGATTGAACTGCTGCGTTCGAAAATCATTTGAAAAGTCTGCTAGTTTTCTTACAGCAAACTCTGCAGTGATTTAGAATTCATTAATATTTTCGTTTGTTCAGTTTTTATTTTTCCAATGGCTCACGTATTCTTCTTACGTTACAACGTCGTCAGTGATTGCATTCGTGGGTCCAATCCGTCTACAATTCGTCCTGTTCGACGATCATTTGATATTTGTTTGCCATAAACATATCTCATATTATCATGCGACTTAGAGCTTTTGTGCGATTCGGCTTTCGTGTGAAGCTCTATAATGATAATTCTTTTTTTCTGGTTGCCATATTGATATATCGTTTAGTAGTACTACACTGACAATCGAGATGAAACTCAAAATCAAAAGAACAATCGAAAGACCGAAAATCCTAAACAGAAACAACAGTCGCCTTGGACTCCGTCTTCACATTCTTTCTCTTATCAGCTTTAATGTTATTTAGAAAAGGGCTTAAAAAGACTCAAGTCACAAGTTTTCTTTTTAATTAAAAACAGAAGAATAGTAGCGTAGTAAATATGATAAAGTTCTGATTTTGCTCCCACAAGAACTCCTCAATATCTGACCTTTTCATTGATCGGTTGGTACGGGTGAGACTTTTTGTTCTTCACCTAGGCCTCTGATTCTCCCGTTTAAAAAGTGATCTCGCCAAAGAAAATGTAGTTCCTTCCGAGCTTTATACGTACAAACTATACCAGAATCTACCAATACTAGCCAGTCAACCAGATGGTCAAGTGCAATCCTCGTCGTAAGAAGTACATAGCCTGTTGTTTTTTATACCGTGGAGATGTTGTGCCCAATGATGTCAATGCATCCATCGTTATTATTAAGACCAAGTGTACCGCCAGCTCGTCGTTTGGTGTCACGTTTGACTTTATGAACGCCTTCGTTAATTGGTAGGTACGCCAATGAGGGTGTGGAAGAAGGTGAGCTCTCAAGAGCTCTTGATGGTTTGTCTGCTTTGTAGAAGTATTTCGATGAGATCAGCAAGGCCTTTTCTATCTTTAATGAAAAACCTTCGCTTAAGCAAGTTTTCAAACGTTATGCATTTAAATCGGAGTTAAGTTTGGGCCTTCTAAAAGATACCGCAATTTGGAATTCTACGAAACCTTTTGAAACTGCAATGCACATAATCGACACACAAATACCAAAACAGTGGACCACACAGACCGATAAATAAGAATAAAATACGACAAACCAGACGATTTATGGCCTCTCTCATCCGCGTCATAAACTCGGTTGGGAGGAAAAAAAAGAAGGAAAACCAACTTGAACAACTGCTAAGCCACCCATAGTCATGCATCAAATTCAAATGCCTTCACGAGGATATAATTTGTTTATCGACTGCAATTCATTTGCTTTTGAAAACAAAACATTTCACCTCGAATAATAAGTTTGAATCCTCGAAATTTTGAATAAGCTGCATTTGCAAATATCAAATATTAATTAAGCCTGTCCATTAGCCTAATTCATCGCCGTGAATACCATTCGAGTGTTTAGCTTCCGCAATTCGTCCTGAATTATCTCATCCATATTCTCAAATACCATCAACTTCATTCCAATCAATGAATTCTCGAGGCAATTTAACCTCCGGCCAACAACAAATACTATCGCGACATACTCGACACAACATTCGAGTATCTAGATAAATTTTCCAACCACGCAGTGGCACTATTGAATTCCTACCCACATATCGCTAGAATGGCCAAAAACAATAAAAGATTCCTAGACTTAAAATATCTCCGAATCGGGTTGTCGTTTCGAATGTGGTCTCATAACCTCATATCAAAACGACAGGACGCACTGAGAACGGCTCACAATACCGCAAGGATAATGCCAACACCAACAATTGCGGCAGAGTAGTCAACTTGGTCACAGCAGCAAATAATGAGTTGTGTAACCCAACGGAATTTCGTGTCGAATATGAATACCGTCACCGAGAGTAGCGCGGAAAGGATAGGAATGCTAACCGGATGAATCGTCATCGTAGTAAGCACCACCAAGGGTGACATAATGCGTGCACACATTTTGCTAACCATATGCGATGTCAGAGAGCAACCGAACGAAAGGATCCAGTTCCAAGAATACCAGCATTAGCCATAAATCATATTTCACCAAGCTGTGTAGAGTCGAATTGTGTACCGAAGCAACAGCAGGGCCAACAGCAACAGCATCCTAGGACGACGACAACGACGCCGACGCTAATATCCCCCAAAGCCATGCAAAAATCATTGAAAGGACTTGATGGTTTCTAGCCACAAGGACACACAGCCATCCCAGGTCTCTTTGACAAGGACAGCACAACACATCTCAACCATCCACAGCGTTCCGCTTCCGAGCTCAAAACGGCAGTTTACTTCATGTATGCCTCCTAAATGATCTAAGTACATTATCTTACGTGAGTAAATCCTTTCGGCTGCTGAATTGAACACAAATTGACCTAGCCGAGCTGTTGTTCCGTTGTAAATTCGCCATTTTATGAATTTTAATATTGAAAATTAAATTCCACGACGACGGCGCGGCGCGGCAGTAGAAAATTGGTAAAACTGCACTAAACGTGAATTGTTCCTGGGAAAGGATGTAAATAATGGGCCGACCGGATGTACGCTTTGATTCTGATGCCAGTATACAGAATACAGGGTACACGTGCAGATCCTAGTTTATCGACCACCAAAAAAGTCGGATATCCTTCATTATGGTGCATGAATTTAATTTATTAACCTTGCGCCAGCGCTGATGGTAAATGTGGGCATTAATTGGCAGAATAGAGAGCAGCGCGTAAAAGTGGCCTACAGGCAGGAGATTGCCTACGGAATGGCTGGCTGACTTTGGTCGTTTGGCGTACTAATTGATGTTGCACAACTCACAATACAAATGTTGTGTTTCGATGACCGTGTGCGACGGAAATGTATGCGGGTGGGGAGACTGAATTTGCATATAAAGTTTGTGCGGAGCCATGAGCAGTTATAATGATGAACGGGAAATGTTATTATACCATCAAGCCGGAAAGGTCTGTAATAACAAGGACAATTTGTGCAGTTGATTCTGTACGCTAGATGCATTTGCCTTTGCCTTGAAAATGCATATGACTGTAGGTGTATGGTTTACTCCGCAAACCTTTCCAACGACTCCATTAAAATTCGATCCCTTAATTAGTGTAACGCGTACGTCTAACTATTTTGAACTTAAGCCATTGAGTAGATATGTGTGGCTGTTCGAAGATGGCAATAAACTTTAATTCCAACACGCACACACAAATGGTGAAGCAGGGACTGGCCCCAAAAGAGCTGTTGAGCCTCTGTGTTTAGAATTGAGGTTCAATTTTTAAAAATTCGTCATTCTGATCAATTTTATTTTGCTAGAAATTGCGAATAGGTATTTTTTCGTCAACATAAAAGCTTTTTGTGGCAAATAAATGATTCGGGGAATCGCCCCGCCACCGAATGTCTAGGAGAGGATATTTCCCAAATATGGGTTTTTTGCGATTTTTGTTTTTCAAGTTTCGAAAAAAGTGTGAAAACCGATATTTTTATCATTGCACAGAAATGATAAATTAAAAAAGACCAGACTTTTAAAACACTGCATATTTTCGTTTATATAAATGTTTACTTCGACCTCTCAGTTCCTTCCCTTTACTTTTTGTAGATGACATCGGCCAAGTGGCCGCCGCAATTGCAATTGCTGCTGACCATTTGGAATACTTTTTACCGAATACCCCATTGAGCGATAAGCTTTCGACCACCAGAGTCTGTAGCTTATTTTCAAAGATCCATGATTTTGATAAACCTCTCGAGCAAGCAGACCAGGATACAAGGGATTAAGAGCAAGTCGGAGACGTATCCTCTAAAATGATCGTTTTCACATTGTCTGTGTGCGGTTTCACAGTGTCATATTCACCACATATCTTCCAGTCTCAATTCATCAATCCGTAGCAATAAACATCGTCATTCATGGTTCTGTATTCCTGATTTGTCGCATTCACGTTGCTGAAAAAAACCGAGACCCGATGGCACCACCGCACCGGCGTTAAAGTTCAACACCGCTGCGGTATAGAGGATAAGAAGAGCTGAGCGTTGTTTAGAAGCTATTGACAGTCTGCAGATAGCAGCTTATGGACTGCACTGAGCAGGGTGCGTGCAAAGATGGGCGTAAACTACCCAATTACGTGACACGTCATCTCTCACGTTAGTCGTTTCGAAGCAAACAGGTAAACCCTTAAGTGTTTGACCAGTTGTCGTAGAAAGCTGAGAACTCTGCTGTATTCCGCAATGTGTGGGTTAAGCTCTTCATAGCTTGTGAAATTGTATCCTGAATATGATACGTTTTGAGGCACCGTAACTTCATCACGTTACAGACTCAATACTTTTTCTGGAAACCTTCTTTTCGATGGTATTGATCATAATTTCATTGCTCGATCTCGGTCTTCTTCCCCTCCTAAACGAAATGTCGGAATACTTGTGTTGATTCAATAAAAAAAATTCGTAGCTTCTTGTCACCACTTTTATTGTGAACTGAATTTATAGTTGTGTGTTCTGATAATATTATTATGACCATAGTTGTATACAAATGCACATGTGAAGGTTTATTCAATAATATCGATCCAATTAAACGCCTTTCGCGTAATTGATACAAAAGTAACCGCATGAGTGAGGTCAAGAGGCTTTGCGGTGAGCATGAACGATATATTGGTCAACCGTTAGATTGCAATTAATTAGTTACGCCTTATAGACAAGCCATCAATCAATTGATATTTTTATTTTTATTTGAATATGTATGTTCAATAACTGACGTTTGATGTGTGTCAACGCAAGTTTCCTAGTAATTATTTTTGACAGACTTATGGAGGTCATTAGTTAATTAGTTGGGACAAAAAACAAAATAAGAAGGGCCTAGCTTCACCTTTTTTGTGTGCGTCTTACATTTTTCACAAATGTCGGGGACCACAGTTTATTGCTGACTCCGAACGGCCCCAGAAGATGTCCTAGTTATAGTTAGTACTCATCGGAGTGATTGTCAATCAATCGCCAGATGTGGAGGCGTGAAAAATGGCAGATATTCTTACCCGGATTTAAACCAGGGTCTCCAAGCTCAAGAGCAGACCACGGAATCACCACTAGTTGGGACAGTTTTTTTCCTTTTTTTTGTGCAAAGTTGTTTCAATTTCTTCAGAAAGTCAAAATATTGCATACAAGCGTAGCTTTCGTGTTCGTAGACAAATTTTAGATTTCAAAAACACATATTCGCCGCCCGCTGATATTTACAAATTGTTCAAACAATGTTGTGCAATAGGCAATTTTTAACTAGATAAAATATCCTCGACAATAAGCTCATTTAATTTGGTTTGAATTTAACATGTCGTACTTAACTTCATGTGCATTAACCTTTACAGATAGAGACATGTCATTGCGGAATTTTCTGCAGCCTTTTTTGAGTCCTACAGCTTTTCTTTAAAAGAAATTGAACATCTCTTACCGTTAAGGTGGTGTAAGCAAAAAACACATTCGATCAACGGTTTTTTCATCGACTCAAGTTACAAAATTGGTTACTCTGAAATTCGCTTTTTTGCAAAGGGGATATTATATAGCGTATGTTCACCCTGAAGATCCATTATTAATATTGTTGAAAGAATTTTTCAAATCGGATAAGCAGTTTCGAAGATATTGTGTATTAACCGTAACAAATAGAAATGTGTTGTCGCGCACAATTTAGTAATTAAATATCAATAACGCCATACATACATAAATAAGCTTAAATTCCTCGGGGAAGAAAAGGTTCAGGAGGACAGCAAGGATAAATGCTAGCCAGAGGGATGATCAATGAAATGAGGAGAAATTCAAGCTAGAGTTCATTCTTTTCCAATTGAATATTTGATCTCGTGAGTTAGAGAAGATCCTTATATTTTGATTGACCGAAAACCCTTTCGCATATGTGTGGTATTACCTGACACGTTGAAGCAGAAGTGAAGAAATTGATGAAATTAGCCAACCTTGAGGTACGCATGGTTAATTTCCAGAACATCGTGTGATTTTTTTCGAATGACCATATACGCATTCCACAAATTTCATCTTAAAGCCAATCGTTCTTACTGAACATTTTGCAGAATGAAAAGCCTGATATTAACCAAATGTTGTTGGAGGTCGAATTGAATCGAAATATTTTCGATCACAAGTGATTTCCCGAAAGTTTGAAACCAGTTGTCTCACACTTTTCCTTTCGCTTAGTGAAAAAAGTAAATAATCCACATTTATTTTGAAAAAATAACAGCTTGTAATCACTCCACAAGCATGTATCTAGTGCTCCCTTTTGGATTTGATCGACTATCGAACAGCTCTACACTTATCGCTTTACTCTAGATGATTCTCGAGCTATCTACGAGCCAGTGTACGTTCTGCATGCCCCGAGCAATCCCAGACGTTCAATGCGCAGATTTTTAACTAGGTCAATGTCGCAGTTCAGCTCGTAGAGTTGTTAAAGCGTTATAATTTGAAGAATTTTTTTTTACTCTTCATCTACTTTAAATGTTTCGCCGTGATTAAGAAAAACTGAAAAAGGTCTTGTATAAAATCACCTTTATCGCTCAAGATAGGACTTTACTTCTCAGATGTCTTCTCAGTTGAAGAAAACAGCTCTCCCAAACGCTAGTTACTCTTCGATTAATTTATGAAGAAATTTTGTTCTCAGATTCAATAGCTATACCGAGGAACACGAAGTCCTTAACCACCTCAAAGTTACAGTCTCGTTCACTCATTTTATTTAAAACAAGGACCAAGGACCAATAATCCGAGCCAAAGAAATTGCACACCGCACTGTTAATTAAGGCGAATGCACAGAATTTAAATGCAATTCACGGGGATTGATGACTTTTGATAGATTTACTCAATTCAAACTGGCCTTCTTACCTTTTCTTCTTGTACATATGCTAATGAATGTCATCGTGAAGAATTCGCCTCACTGATCGATCCTGCTTCTTGTCGGGACATTGAACCAATTTCAGTAGCTAAAGTAATTCAGAGATAATTTTTAAAGGTTGGAAACTCTCTTCAAAAATCGGTTCAGCGATGTACTCGTGTATGGTTAGTAAGCAACTTGAAACTATTGCGCTTTACATCCTAAAGGCACACTGGAGGCTGTTGATCTGACTTTAACCTACAATGTTTAAGCTAAATTTCTTGAAAATCAGATCAACCGTTAAGTAACAGACAGACAAGCATATGGCATCAATTATGGGAGAGAAAGTTCGCAGAAATATCCTAAGCAGTAAATCTCCTCTCAGCTTCCAAGTTTAAAAAGAGTGCGTCACCCTAGTACACTCCATATGCCATCAATTTTACGATTGACCATATATGAAGGACCTAACCAGTGGATAATTAATTCTCCATCAGTTAATTTTAATGGCCTCTTCTAAGCGTTGTTTAAATAATTAATTTTTATGTCCTTACAAAGTGCTGATATCCTTTGAATACAATCATATCACACGCACCCCGCCACCGTTCGTTAGTGTCATTTGAAGACTTATTTTTCTTTTACGTTTTCGCGTGAGTGACAGAAATTTCAAAAGGATTTTTTTACGACCCACCAAATAAACAATAGGAACTGTTATAAAAGTATTCTTTAGTACCGCAAATAAACCCGAGTTTTATGCTTTTGCATTAAAATTCCAAACATTTGTGTTAAATACCTTGATGCGCAATTATTGCGTTCGTTCTTTCGTGAGGTCCGTGAGGACACAGAGAAATGTTTTCCATTGGCAATCAGCCGCTCGTAGAATGGGTACTATCGCGTTAATGTTTGCATTGTGGCACCTTCAGAACGCTCAACAAGACACCCTTTTATACCCTTTTTGAAAAATAGAAAAAAAGGTCCTTGCTTTGCTATGCGAAATGGGAGCTAATTTTGCCGAAAAGATTACAACAACGAACGCAACAAACGTGTTTGCCTTCTTAAATAAAGTTATATCATGAAATCGTTCAACCTCGACGATGCGCTGTGAGAGCCCTTCAGATACCCGACGAGGAAGGATTGAAATATTATCTAAATCGAACACGGGAGCAGGTGCCGTTGAGAGAGCCAACCCAAGCGGATCCGAAACGGAAAATCTGAAAGACTCCCTAAGTAGGTCAGCGACCGTCAATAGCTTAGTTTCCACGTCACGACACGACGAAATCAATTTGTATAGCTGGCGATTAAGTTTGCAGGGGTGTGAGACAGGTGAGAAGATAGACCTCTTCAGATACAGATACTATTTTATTCCGCAAGCAAACATGATCAAAGGCAAAATGGTGAAGCGTGCACGCAAAATATTTGCTCGCCAAGCAACAATAGGGGATGAGGGCTAAAACTTAATCTGTGGCACAAATACCATTCATTATCCCATTAGAGAGCAGAAATCCTTTGAGGGCCGGGCGTGGTTAATGAGACAAACGAGCTATTGTAGCAATTAATTAAAATCGAAAGATTGAAGCTGAGAAACATTGTCAGCCAAGCAGGCAAGCAGGCAAGCAGGCAATATCTAGAGAGCAAATTAAATACATACGCAGAGCTCCCAAATCAATTCGAGGAGTTCTTTGGGGGAGGGATTAGCTTTAGCTGGTGGTGTGGCGCAGCGATGAGGTCAAAGGGATGGCGCATTATTATGCCTTAATAGTGGGTGGATGTGTGCTGATAATCGATGAGAGGGCCACTCGTATGTGTGGAGCGGGAAAGCTGATAAACGAATGAAAGTATCTGGAAGACCTTATCCATTTGCGTTTGCACTCAAGTTAAGACTTTTAGTTCAGGGGTCACTTTGGTAGAGTCCTTTCATCCCAATTCACATTAAGGTCCCAAGGGCGCCTGTCCAGCAGACCAGGGGTCATTTGCCGATAGTTCGTTTATTTTTTTTTTCCAGACACTACTTTCCATCGCTTGTATCTCTTTGCGCGGCTTCCGTTTTGGGTTTCGGAATTTGGGTACAGAATCCTTTTTGCGTCGCCTCCTTTGTATCTATACTGAATATCTAATCAATTACGCTATCAGATTAAATTTGTATTCGAGAACCATTTCTCTGTTTGTAGGACAGAATGTCTAAGGATACCTTTAAATTGAAATCAATAATTTGGATTTGGCTTGGATGAAAGGTTGAAGGTATGCTTGGGAGGATTGTAGTCTTTTGGCGTCGGAAAAGATTTAAGGTTCTTTGGGAGGCAAACTTTTTGTTGGGTATATTACATTTGGTTGCCGAATGTGGGGTGAGGAAAAGCCTTTTGATATGACGCTGTTCCTAAAAAGTTTTGTGATTAAAACTTTTCGATGAACTCTAGGGACTTTTACCCGCCCAAATTCATTTGAAGCTCTTAGCTTTTATAAGCTTCACTGGAAGTGGAACGTAATTCATCGAAAACCGTCCAGAATTCCATGGTATGCAACAATGTTGGTAGCCAATTCCAGTATGTTTTTGTGGATGCTATTATTCCGTGAGATGCTTCCAGGAGAATACAGACGGCAACAACAGGTGTGACTGACAATTATGCTGCCAAGTGGATAGTTAGCTGTGGCCGCTGTGTTGTAAACCTTTAAAATATTGGAAATTGTCAACCGATTGACAGAAGTAACATGTCAGGATAATTGGAATCAAACTGCCTGCCTGTTTTTTTTTTCAATATTACAGCACAAATAAATAATTACTCCAAATCATTTTGATTAATTAATATAAACGAGAAAATTTAAGACACCGACACACGAAAATATGAGAAAAGGGATTCACGCAATAGAAGATAGATAACTCATTTATTTATCTTTATGACAAAAACTGCTTTCAAACTTTAGTTTTTTCATTTTTTATTAAAGTTGTTTAAGCAAGGCACTTTCCTGGATGATACCTGCTGTAAAGAGGACTACTTGTTTTTGTTTTTGACAGTTAATAGTTGCATACAATTTGCCACAAGCCAAATGTGTAAATGCGGAAACCAAAACAAAGTCACACGGGCCAATAATTTCAAAAATTGCTAAATTTTTGTGTGGAAAGTGATGTTGCGGCTTTCAAATGAAACTTTTGGTGCCAAAATTATTTTGAGCCACAAAAAGATGAAAAAAAAATACTTCACAATTTACAATCACGAATTTAGATATCAATGTATGAACTAGGCGTCGTCACGATATAATATTTTTCCAAAATAATTATTAAATTATTGGCATCGCATAGTTTTGTTTGAAGAAGAATGAACGTAAAAGTTTCAAAAAACTACATGTTGTGTTTTTCAAAAATGTTTCTGCAGCATAGCCAAAATCATTTTAATATCACAGCATTGAAGAAAACATAAATACAACATAACATAAATTGTGTAAGTGATATGATATTGGCTCTGCCGGGAAGGCAAAACACTGGCAGCGGTACGATTAAATTTGTTAAAATACATTTCGAGGGATATTTTTTAGTTGTACTGAGAACCAGGATTCATCGTTATGAAATTGTTGTACATTCAGTGCCGTTGAAATCTCGTAGGCAACGTGACTCAATTTTTAGTTCATAAGACTGATTCCATGTACATTTTTCTTTCATCTTTTATTGCAGTACAGTAAGATTTTTGAAAAGGAAGTGAGTTATAAATGAGTACCAGGGCAGGTAAGATTAGATCCTTGTGATCCATTGGTGGTTTATTCATCGATTCCTCATTAGCAGAGGAACTTACTGACACTTAAGAAATACCTCTTGGTTTTCCAGTGGTCGCCTCAGAGATTGTCCGCTTTATTACTGGTTATGAGTCCAAAGGTAGGAGTTGCAGGGCCGGCCACCATACTAGTGATCCATATGTTAGAATCGGGCGAACCACCGCCGTGTACATCATAGGTCACAGTATTCTTGGCTTACACGCAATTAGAGTGGGAGCCCCCTACCTCAACTTCTACAGGAGCTGTATGGGTGAGGAAGAAGTGCAAACCATACTACACTACCTATGCACCTGTCGAGCCTTTACAAAAATAAGGAAAAGTAGGCTAGTAAACTACTTATTCAGCAAGAAATGTCAAACATCAAGATGCAGAACCAAGAAAAATTCTTTCAGAAAACAAACTGGTTATGCATAACATATGGATCACTAGTATGGTGGCCGGCCCTGCAACTCCTACCTTTGGACCTACACATTTAAAACACTACAGCACACAGCGCCATCAGGCTTTAAAACACTACAGCACACAGCGCCATCAGGCTTAGATAGTCTGGTTGCTGGACTTCAAAACCTTATGGTCATAGCACTATACTACCGTCCCTAGAATTTATCGATCAAATAACTTTGACATTCTAATCTCAGAAAGAACGGAATGGAAGAGTGGGCAATTATGCAAGGATTTTAACTAGAAAATCTACACTGACGGCTCTGTCAATTGACTGCCCAACTATTCGCGCGTTTACCAAGCAAAACTTTTTGCAATTCGGGAAGCATGTCGTCAATTGAAAATACATCAAAATATCCTGCCAAGCCAAGGTTGTCATATGCATTCATAGCCAAACAGCTATCAAAGCTATAGCCTCCTTTACTTCACATTCAAAATAAGTGCAGGAATGACAAGCTGAAGTAGCGTCGTAAGAAGATCAGCTCATTTCCCTTATATGGGTTCCCGGTCAAAGTGACATCCTTCGGCGAACCCGTCATGCTACAATTGTGGCGGTCTGCACAGGACACTGGCCGATTGGAGATCATGCCGTCCCACACACACAATTCACACTGTCGCAGCTGCAAAAACACAACTGAGAAGGAAACCCAAACACACATCTTTTGCGCCTGTCCGGCCCTAGAGCTAGACAGCGAACGCTTGATAGACCCTTCTTCCCTTGTAAGAAAGAGTCATGTATATGCAAATCCATCGCCTTTCACTGCAAATCGATGAGAGCAACATGAACGTCTGAAAGAAAAATTAATAACCATAAATCTTAGCGAATTTGTATCGCAAGCAGTGAAATCATTGGAAGATGGAGAAGCTGATACAATAACTACGGAATTTAGAAGGTTTTTTATCATCGATTCATTCGCCTTGGCCCTCACCTTTTCATCTTAAATCATCTCTTGGATAAGATTCGTGCTATCTCTGGAGTCTCTCGAGGAAGGCAATTTTAACAATAAGTGAGCCCAGCAAATAATTATTGACTTAGACCCGTCTGTGCCGATGACAAAAATCTCCCCACTTGATCAAGACTAATTCGGAATTGATTGAAAACTTAAATAGATACTTCTGATTCCAAGTCCGTTTGTTGATCGAATTTGTGCAACTTTACCAGAAGAATACTTCTTCGACGTCAAAATTTGTAGACCAGTGATTTCATTTGGACACTCATTGACGTATGCCCACCCTCTGGGAGATATTGGAATCTTTTCAGATTTTTCCTTGTGAAAACGGATCTTATATTCAACGAGGCCAAATTTCATTTCTTAACTTTACTTATAAAAGATTACCAACGAATACGCTATTTATTCGAACGCATGAAATGCAACCATGGAGTCTTGACTCCTCACTCATTAGGAACATCGAAAAACCTTTATGCCTTCTTGATAAGAAAAATAATTTGGAGTGCCGCGAGCTTGAAAGGACTCAATTCAATTACTCGTACATACGACTCACTAAAATATAGTGAGACAATGCCCTCGCAGAAGAATAAAATATAAAAGTTTGCATGTGATCAAAGTCCTTGATTACACCAGACTCTGTCCTAAATTGAGTCCTTCAAATTTTTAAACGAGTAACAAAAAAAAAAAACAAAAGCATGAGAATCTGGCGACTAATTAAATAAATTAGTCATGAAAGAAATAAAAAACATAAAAATAAATAAATAAATAAAGACGACAGCAATTAAGGAACCACATCTCTGTTACACAAAATAACATTAAGAGTAGCAAGACAAATAAGTTCAAAAGTTAAACTTTTCTCCTTCCCCCCCACGACTCACTTAAAGGAGCTATTTCATTTTTATGATTTTTAAATTGCCCCGATAAAATTTCAAAACCGCATAACTTCCAATCCGCTTGTATCGCAACATTCTCTCCCTCTACCTCTACATTCATACACAGCTATCCGTTGAATGTGTGCATGTTTTGGTATAAGAAATTGAATAAAAAAGTTTTATGTTCGCGTTAAAGTTGCGATACAAGAGACGCGGAAGTTTATTTCAAACCGAAAGAAAGAGAGGACGCAACACTTGCCCGAGAGTTGTAAATTAAGATATATTCGTTTCGTGGCTACATCGTAGAAGAGCGCGAGTTTATAGATACCTGCTCCAAGTCTTCTGAGATTTAAACATCAACTTGGACTATAAAATGAGAAAGTAGGTAGGTACATACTTTGAGTCTGCAGTGGAACAGTAGCGCAGCGCCAGCGACTCTACAGAAATCTATTTCAGATTGACACTTTGCAAAATCGGAAATTCGATCCCACTTAAGCCGATGATTGCCATTCTGGAAGTTTCAATCCACTAATGTGTTAAGACAGCAAAATTCTGTTTTTCGACCGCACACACACTCACACACCCACTGAGCAACCGAGCACCCGAGCATCCTTGAATCTCTGAAGAGGAAGCGAAATGCTTGCTAAACCAAATTCAATGATTTCACATTAATTTCTCCAATTTTATCCTTCAATCCCACTGTGGCAGCAACTGGCAATGCCCCACATCCTCCTCACATCGCACACAGCCCAGACAAACAGACGAGAAACCAATGCCGAAACCAGCACGACACAGGCAAAAGCAAACGATCCAAATTGGAGTTGGAGTTGGAGTTGGAGCAACCACATGTAACGAGCATCGATTAGAAGCACCACTAACCACTGCCGCCATGAAACGCGACGAGGCGCGCGGTACACGCGAGGGAGTGAGCGAGTAAGTTTAGCTGTGATTTGAGTTGAGTTTCAAACGAAAAACATAACCCCCCCGAGCATAAGGGACGGAAACGTCGGCTGCTCCTCGTTCAATGTTTCCGATACGATCAAAATGCGGGACCCACATTTATGACCTTCTTCTTCTTCTTTTCTCACCCATTGCATCAACAGGAGCAGACACTGTGGTAAAAGGGGGGGAAATACAATTTTATATAAGGAATTCAACCTCAAAGCTATCCAGGATTTCAATACTCACTTCACATTTGTATCCTCGCGTTGTTTCCGTCAGTAAAAGGATTACATTTACGACATGTAAAATCGTTTCGTCGACAAAATCTACCGCACCACCGCCAGCGCACCCGCGTGCCGCCAACAAAAATGTTACTTTTTTTATGGGGGCGATTGAAAAAGTTTACAGTTTTTGAGTATATATTGTAAAATAAAAAATAAAATACCACCGGGGCGAGAGAGGGGCGAAAACAAAACTGAAAATCCGCCCAAAAACATGTGTAATTCGATTTGATTGTCAACGTTGTCGGTTGTTGTTTTGTTGTTTTGTTGTAACGCCCGCCCGGCGACCCTTGTGCCTCATAAAACATCTTCTTTTCCTCATCTCAAATGGAACTGCACAGTTCTAAGAAGTTGCTCTCCAAGGAAAAAATAAGGAGGAATGAAAGAAAAGTCGAATTTGAATGCAACACAACATTTTATTGAAATAATAAAGGAAAAAGGACCGCTTATTTTTTTTTATTTTTTTTTACGTCATTTGGGATTTAACTTTCATTTTTTTTTTTTTGTTAAGTTTGTTTCCATTGTGTTCAAGTTGTGATTTGCACTCGTACTTAGGTCGAGGGGAAAAGGTGAAGACGTCGACCAACTGACGATAAGAGCTTCCTTTTCTGATTTCCATATGCCATTCGGAGCGTAGTGTGGGATTGATTCAATGCAAAGGATGTTGTGTTGTTTTTATTTACTTTCCATTTGGTTAAAGGATGTTCAGGATGGTGTGCATCTGAAGTGGGTTATTATTAGATCTTTTATCCGCAACTGGAAAGTGCTATTACATATGTTGTTCACGTCTGAAGGAAAGGTGAGAATGAATCAAATATTTACATTATAATTCTGGCAAGTGGAGTTTTCTTTAGATATTCATCTGCTTATTCGAAGGGGAATATGCTGGATGCACGTGCGTTTTATTTATATCCTCGACAGGAGTCTTGTTTGCAAATATCCTGGCAGTCGGTGAACCGAAATAAGAAGCTTTTTCTTCACAGGAAACTACTTTTAAGAGAAATTTTAGTTGATTTATTATTATTTATCTAACACAGTTATCTACTTTTCCTTGAGAGTTTCTATAAAAGCATATTTTATTTAAATTTTCTTAATTTAACATATATTCATATATGGAAGTTCTTTTAATGGATGGGTTCAAAAGGTTTAAGAAGGATATGCGTAGATGAACGTAAACTATGTGATGATGATGGTTGAAGTTTTCACGTTAGAGTTTTCTGTTTTTTCTGCAATTACTAATTTTTGTAATAAGAACAGTACTTTAGGTAAACTTCGGAGCTTGTTTTAGTTGGCTTCAGAACCATGATAAGCAGGCTTTTAAAAAGTTCCAAAGCATGCTGAAGTATCGAAGACCAGTTTGAACCAATTCTCGGCAATAAAATTAAACCACAAGGCACAACATTGTCTCCCATGAAAACACTTTAAAGATAACAAGACCTTCAAATTTAAGCCCGACGTGTAAACCAAAGGTGTATATCGGACCTAGCTCTAAGGAATTACAAATTGGGCTGTCGAAAATCGTCATGGAAGTGACTCTGAAAGGTACAAATGCTTCACCAAAATTCAAGCTGGAACTTTTGAGGGTTTTTTAAACTCTCACTGTGACCTTATTCTAACAGACCATGGTAGAAAAAAGGACATAAATATAGCCATCACAGGTTAATTTAGTCAGGGGCTCGACTGAAATTGCAAAATCTGGAATCATTTTCGACACCAAACTTTTTTGAAAAAATTAAAAAGAGGTTTTAATACTCTTACTGTTTTCTGGCTTCCAGCCACAGATGTATTGCAAAAAGCTTTCCAAGTATGTTCAGCTGCTCCGAGGAATGAAGCCGATATTTGACATGGAACTTCATTTTTTCCGCAAAACCTGTTTCTGAATGGTACTGCTGCTTCAGTTAAGCTAAGGAAATCCGGATTGAAGGGCCAATGTTTGTTGTATAGCCTTCCACTCTTGTCGGTCCCGGGCATGCTGCTTCGAGTTATGTAGACCAAGCGCTCTGCCATCCGCGATCGCTTGATCCTTTTTTGTCGTCTCGAGCATGGGGGCTGTGATTCTGGAAGATCATATTTGCTGGAGCATTATTGTTCATTCGCTCGATGTGGCCGTGCCAGTGTAGTCGTCGTATTTTGGCCTTTTTGATCACGTCTTGATACAGCCCTTAAGTTAGGTTATGTCTTCTCCTACATTCGCCCTCCTTGCAGACGGGACCAATATTCGATTCAAAATCTGCTCTGCCTTTCTGCTTATGGTCCAGCAATCGGCTTCATATATCTGAACTGGCAGGGTCAAATTTTTTAGAGAATACTCTTCATCTTCCAAGTTAGGATTTTTGAACCGATTTGTTTCGCCAAACCGAGGTATCACCAGTTTCCTATGGTGAGTCTTCGCCTTATCGCCTTAGGAGTTAATACTTACTCCAAGATAAGTTAACTCCTTAACCACCTCCAAATTACTGTTGACAACATATATTGGTTTTATCCTCGTTTACTTCAACACCAACTCGTTTCGCCTGTTCCCCTACACAGGTAGATAACCTAGAGTCAAACATCCACTTTCTGACTAACAAGCATGTTCGCCTAAGAATAGTAAAATTAGTTAGTTAGCACGTCATGGAGATTTGAGTCATGTTTTGCAAGATTTTTGTTTTTGCAAAAAGTCGGAGTCAGAGAATCAAAGAGGGCACCTAGTCTTTAAAATATTGACATTGATGGCATACGAGCTAAGTTCCCTGAAACAGTCATATGGAGGAGTTGGAGAGTACGTTTTTCCAACCTGGGTTTAGAAACAAACATAGCTGCGTTACTTACAAGCAAATGAATACAGATATAATAGCCTCGGATTCGAACTGAAGGTTTTTTTTTTTTGACTGGGTCGAACTTGAAATTGTACACCAGGCCATGATTTAATCTTCTTTTGGGAATTCAGCCTTCAAGCTTATGGCATCGTATCCACGTTGATGGATGCTGTAGACAAGCAGTATATCCTGACTGAAAATTTTCATCATTCCTGCAACAACTTCTGCAACTACTAATGCCACGTATGATTTATACTATATAATGGACCAAGCAGAAATGTGCGAATCAGCTTAAAAAATCATCAGTTTTATTGTTGGGTGTTAAAACAGATGCAACTATAAGCTACGAGGAAAGAAGACATTTTGTATATAAAAAATATGAATGCTTGGGATATATTCTATCCCACTTGGCAACGTGTAGATCAAATCACTTGTGCCAGTTCGATATCTCTCAAGCTGGCGGAAATAACGTTTAACCTATCAAATTTTCGAACATAATTCGGTAGCGATTTTTTCTTTCCTTTGAGCACAGTTTTGATGATTTTTAGGAAATTCTCTGTCCAACCGCCTTCTGAATACGCCAAATAAAGAATCCTTTTGTTAAATACTCGGTGAATTGGCATTTGAGTGAATAGGCAACAAACAAACCATAGGTTTTGTTTTTTAAGATATTGCTTTAAAAATTAAACTCCGCTTCATTCGACGAATAGTTCGTGTTTCTCTTCTCTCCTTGACAATGCACTCAAGTCGTATAGCTTCCAGTTGGTGCTCCATAAACATAGGATCAGATATAATGGAGCTCAACTCTTTGCTTCTTCCACGACGATGCACTTCCGTCGTCGCCTTCATCGATGTGTTTAGTAGGGTGTTTAAATGTTCATCCCTGTTTCACCATAATCAGCTCGTATTTCTGTCACACCAATAGCAAACTTTCCCAGTTGGAAAAATAACCAACAAAAATCCTTCGTCCTTCTTAGTCTTAATGTGAAAAAGACACTCTTTCTTGTTATCTGGCATGCACATCCTCCAGCTATCAACGAGCATCATAATTCCGTGATTTTTCCATGAAAATTGTTTCCACTGAAGTAAAGCACAGAAAAATACAGAAAACAAAAACAAAGGACAAAAAAAAAACACAGCGGTAGTTACTCTAAAAAGTTACTACAAGAAAACTCAGAAAGTCCTTAATATCGCATTTTGTATTTTTATTACCGAGCACAGAAACTTTTCTCGTATCCTGCCGAAGTAAATTTCTGCGCTTAATATTCTCATTTGTTATCCTGTCTAACATTGTTTCTACACTTCGCTTTCTATGTTGTTCCTGTACATGGGGGTGGATATTTAGAAAAATATTCACAGAAAGGATGTGTATTACGATCCTTTGTTTCGTACAATCATTCATTTTAATATTCTCACATGCCGTAGTTGCTGCGACGGCAGCACCCGCAACAACCCCAAATTTCTGCAAGCCATCGACACGCGTTCCCCAATGTAAGAGGCGAAATTGCGTGCATAGTGAAATGTTTTGCTTTGGTTTGGCGGTATATTCATTTTGTTATCCTGTTGAGAATATGAAGAAATTTGTTTGCATTTTGGGGGCAATACTACAGTGTGTTCAGGTGATGATTTTCGGGTCATAGTCTTTGAACTTTAAATTACTAAATCGTAGAATTTGAATTCGTTGTCATTGCAGTATTTTATTTGTCAGCACTTGATATACCTACCTCATAAAGGGGCACATCAGTGGCGTAGTTATGAAGTCAGCGGCTCGATGAACGAGAGCAGCTTGTTCTGACCCCGCTTACAATTAATACAATATATGTGGAAAAAATAATATATCTTTAACTGATCTAGAGAGACACATCAAGACGGTCCAATAAACAAAATAAAACGAAGGATTGCGAGGCCGATGCTGAGACAAAGTATGAAGTTGAAAAGCAGCCGATTCGACCTGGAGTCAATCAGCAGTGTAGACGAAATGTCATATCGCAAGCCATATTCGAGTCAATCATCGAGATCAAGACGAAGTTTAGATACTGGAACTGAACCCAAGTCCTGAACAATTGTAAGAAACTATAACAGCTCTCAAGGCCTGTCGAGATTTGGAACTACAGCCGATAACCAAAGCATCCCACTTCAGTAATAGAAGTTTGAATCAAAAAAGAAACAAACATTGCTGCTGTCAAAGCCAAAGCAACAGTACCAAAAACAAGACAAACAGAAAAAGAAAAAGGAAAAAACCACTCACACTCAGTTCAAACATTTACGATAGAAAGAAATATGTAAGTCGGCCATTTGCGATTATTTTACTGTCAAATATTGCGATGCTTATAAACATTATATTCACTGTTCAGATGGGGTTTTTCTCTTCTTTTGCTAACTGAGAAAGACTTCAATCCTTAGAGGTTTGCGCACAATTACAACTCCGAAGTAAAAGACAGTCAGTCTTTGTCCAATTTTACCAGAGCGTAAAATGTGAAATTATTAATTTTTTTTCCGGCCACATTTTAAAATATGTTTGGTACTACCAGTACAAGCACGCCACCGCATCGAACTGGGAAACCATTAAATCAAGATCGGAGTGCAGTTCCAATTTAAACACCACTCGGAACTCCACATGTGATCTAAACCCAAATGGCGACAGACCTAACTATTATGACTAGTAAGGTTCCTCTCGATTCAGAAACAAATTATCCTGTTTTATTGGAAAACACAAAATTGTATGAGAAGGTTGCAGCTTATGTACTTGCTTTTGCCGTGTCTATACGCATATCCAGTCGCAGTGTTGTGTACGTTGTCGGAATGAGCCTTCTAGGTCCTCACAGTGAATGTTGATTCACTAATAAAAGTCAAGTGCAGAGGTTTCGATGGAAAAAGTTGAAGATAAGCATTTTTATTATTACCAAAAACAGAATAAGGCGTTACAGCACACACGTCACGTCTAAACTGTTATCACATATCTTATTGAAGTAGAGCTGGAAACAATGCACAGCTCGGTACTTGGCTTATGAGGCTATATGCATTCGATCGTAAACATCGGAGAAGAATTTTTTGAAGAATAGCAACACAACTGCTGCTCCACGACAGTTTCAACCTTGTGCAACAGAGTGTTACTTTCATTATTGCTGTAAGCTTTTTACAATGTAACTAAGATAAGATTCCGAGCTATTGTGAATATTGGGACATTGTAGTTTAACTTTCAAAACGGTGAAACTAATTGGCTTAGAACGATTTTTTATGAGGCCTGAAGTTTAAGTTGTCTATTGCACCGAAAACGACTGGCGAACAATTCACAGATACCTTGGAGCCTGAGTACATTTAAATCTTAATTTTAATAAATCTGTGAATGCCGATCTCGCTAGAGCCGAAGCAGACTTAATGTGGTCAGCTTCACAGCCCCTATTCAACATTGAAGCAAGCTTGCTGGAAAAAGTTCTGATTTGGAATATACGTCGCAGGATTTGCCGCCTCTGGTAAGTATTTTGAAATGGAATATATTTTAATGAGGTTGTCTATAGCAGATCAAACTTAATCACTCAAAATATAGATTCGATAAGTCAACCAAAATAAGAGTGAGAACAGGCGTCGTTCGTAAAGCGAATTTCTGTGTTAATTCAGTATTGTCTACAAGATTGGCCAATGTAGTTTTCACACACATTAAGGGTCCTTTCCTGCATTTAATACTGTTCATGTGCAAGTGAGGTTTTCTAATGTTGAATTTATTGAAAGCTCAAAGGAAAACCAACATTAGCATTTCAGCGAGGGGACTTGTTATAAATGGTTACGATATAAAAAAGCGCTACTCCTGAAGCCGTAGCGAAATGAAGAGAAACGATTTTATTTTGAAATCCATTTAAATCCAAAGAAATGTGCTTGTGAGTGTGAAATTTGAAAGTCGGTGTTGACAGAGCGCTTAAGGGATTTTCCTTCTTATTTTTCTGCATGCTGTTCGTATTTGGTTGGTGGAAATTAATACGCAAAATCTGCAAGGCACGAGAAACGTGAAAAAAAGAGATTCAGACAGATAAGAAGGCAAGCTTTGAATTTGCAGATTATGTTTTTTTTTGTTTTTAGTAAGTTATTTGTGCATGGAAATTTTCTAGGTTAATTTTTCACAAGGATTTGACGTTGGCCAACATTTCGTTCCAATACAAATGGCTGGCTGTGCACTTCGAGATCGATCAAGACTTAATTAGGGTTTGTTGCTTACAATTCAGTACTATTGAACAGGACGCATGAGTGTGAACAGACTATGTACTCAAGAAAGTATAGTGCAGATACTGGTGTTTTATTAACATTTTCTTGTGTTCAAAGAACGAACGCAAATTTAGCACCACTCAGAAATGTTGTTGCTCAAACCCATCAAATCCTTTCAACTTGGTATAGCAAAACTTTGAAAAATAATAATAATTATAGCTATAATCAAAGTCATATATAACATACATATTTGCGGATGAATTAAACAAGCAAAGCGTGAACGTGCGTTAAATCACACAGATCGATAGTGCCTTTCCGAGAGTCAGAGGTCCAAGAAGCCAAAACATGTAAACTACTCCGGCTCACCCACATCAAGCGAATGGACGAAAATTCTGCAACATAGAGGCTGTTCGAATCACAGGTTCGAGGCGAAATCGATGACTGAAACAGCGCTTCAAGGATCAAGCTATTATATATTCCAGAGGTCTGTAGAGGCTCAAAGACTGACTCGGCAGGCAGAGATCCCTCATGGGAACTCGGTAAGTACATAAGTAGATAAGTTCCTTTGCCAAAAAACATTCTTGATGACACGATAAACTTTCAAAAATTTCGAGTTCATCTCAATGATTCTGAAGCGTTCAAGAAGAATAAGACTAGAATTGCCTATCGTTGGACTGTTTTGTAATATTTTTTTTTTTTATAATAATTACTTCCAGTAATTAATTCAGATTCTATAAAAAAAAATCAGTTCAGCTTCTTTACAGCTTCTATAAAATATTCCTTACAATAATTTCTTGGGAAAATGTTGAAATATATCAGGGTCGGCAGAAGGCAGAAGCTTTCACCAGTTGGCACCATTTAAAGAACCACATTTCTTTGAACCGAAGGTATTTTGCTTCATTGAAACTAGCTACTCATCGTCTTATTATTTTCTTCCAAAGATTCAAATCGATTTTAAATCTATGAACCCAATTCTGTTTATTCTTATATTTCCAAATGAGAACTTCATCCAAACTCTCTTTAAGTTGTCCTTAACTTACTTTCACCATGTACTGAGCATCAGTGTGTACGAATGTCTGCTTTCTTAAATAAAACTGAAATTTGAATTGAAAAATAGCTTTTTAAATGGTCGTCTCTTTAAGTACAATTTAATGTGTCGTTTATGGCCCTGCTGTCAACTTGAATTAAAAGTTATATAATACGAAATCTCCACGTCCATCATGAGCTGAATTTATACTCCTTTACAGTGAGGTTTTATAATTCAAACAAAATGACAAAGCAATCAACCCAGCCTCAGCCCATTAACCCGAGCTCACATGAGTGATAAATTTACTCATTTATTCCCAAGAATACAGACCATTTCGAAAACGCTCAGCATCGATACTGACACTCTGCTTGTTGAAATGGGGGGACACAGACTCAAAAAAAAAAAAAAAAACTGGAGGCTTTATGGAGCCATTAAATTATTATGCCACTTTGCTGCGGTCTATCAGCCCCTGTGACCATGATCCCATAAATTCTCAGTTATTTATTTTTTATTTTTTTTTATTTCGAGCTGTTAATTTTGCGGTTGAAATTTTTCATTAAAATTTCCACACAAATAAGTTAAAAAAAAAAAATGTTCAACATTTTGCGGCCGATACCGGAGATACTCGTATTTCGATGCTATCCATCAAGGCAGGATTTTTATTTTAAAAAACTTTATTCAGCGGACTTTTTTGAAAATTTGAAAGCGGTTTCTTTCAATATATCATTTAAAAACTTAATTAGAAATTAATTTTTGCAGTTTTGCGTCCGTGTGCATGAACGAACGATGGGCATGGGAATAGATGCGGCTCGTTCCCATTTCCAATGTGATCATCGTCCTTTTAACAGGGAACACCAGATGCTGCGCGAAAATAATTACTCTTTATAATTAAAATTAGCTTTGGGCTGCAGTTGCATTCAAATGCCATCGTTGAAAATGAGTCCAGAATTGGGCTGCTTACACTAAAAGAAGAAACTATGACAAAAAGGATATTCAAAAACACACATACACGTTGGCACAGAGAAAAGTGAATTTCGTTGGGAACGCGTCCTTGGTGCAATGAGCATGGCGTGCAATTTTTTTTGGAAAACTTAATTAGAGTATCTTACTGCAATATGGTGCAACTAGATATTAATTAATTTCCGCGAATATTAAAACGAACATAAAGTCGGAGAGGTAAGACCGGAATTTCGCGAAATGAAGAAGAGGAGGGTTTTTTCTTCATAATTTTTTGTTCAATCTGTCACGCGTAACAGAGGTGCTATCGGTGAAGTTGGTTATAGCCAGCCTTGCAAGGTACTAAATTTGATTAAAGAAGCGAAAGCTGGAAAATGTGGAATAATAGAACAATGCCTGGAAATTTGAATAACATATTTCAAAGAAGTTTTGTGAGGTTTTGAATGTATTTGGGGAATAAACCGATACGGCAGGAGCTTACCTTCAATGGCGCACGAGAGAAAAGAGACCTAGTTATGGAACACCTCCAACAGGGATTAAAATTAATTGTAACGAAACTTCTAGGGAAAGTGTTCCACCTTGACGACAGCAGCGATAATCTTTCATCAGCTTTGCAAAATCTTGACATGTTGTCATCGGAGCCAGGAAGCCTCCGAATTTAAAAATTATTTTTTCATTTTTTAAGCAACATTTATTAATAAACTATTCCCAATGCCCACTGCAATTACCCTGACAGATTGAAATTCATTTAATATGTATTTTGAACCTTATTTTTGACAATCTGTTGAAATAAAGAGATATGGCTTCGTGGTAATTTTTAAAGAACTTTTTGTGTTGTAAAACTCTTCTTTAGAAAACTTCTTAATATCCATTACCGTTAATGCAGCGTTCTTAGGATATATAAATCGCCTTTTATTTGAATGCGATTATATAAAGCCTATGTTTAACCTGAAAGTCCATGGTAAATATTGGTGAAAGATCAGAAAGTAATCTAGAAAGAAAACTAACAATTTAACCTCTTTACAAAATAAGATTAGAAGAATAGGAGAAAAGATACTGGTGCTCTCCTAGCTATTCTTGCTTTATAAATACAATGGCATTTGACCGTGCTTGATGCTTGTTAAGAGCGTCTACCTAGTATTACATAAAATATAATAAGACAACCGGTTGAAAATGTCGTTATTGCAGACAACTTCATATCTATTACTCTGAGGTGAATTTGGACCATGACAGCTGTCACATCAGAAACTTCATGTCATTGTCTAATTATTTCAGTCTAGGTTATTGGTCATTAGTGAAAACACACAAGTTTTTGTAAAGCCGTAAAATGTCTACATTCGTGCCATCGAAAAGCAACCGAAGCGCATCAATTGCTTACCGAAGCTTACCCGGGCTATACTATAGACGAAGACAAAGAACGCCCCGGCCAGGAGAAAAAGTTTGAAGACCATGAATTGGAGGCATTGCTCGATCAACATCCATCACAAACGCAAGAAGTACTTGCAAAATCACTTGGCGTCGCTCAGCAAACCATTTCCGATCGTTCGAAATAAATGGGAATGATCCGAAAGGTAGGACATTGGGTGCCGTATGAATTGAAGCCACGAGACGTCGAACGCCGATTTTGCATGTCCGAAATGCTGCTTGAACGCCACAAAAAGAAGTCTTTTTTGCATCGAATCGTCACTAGTGATGAAAAATGGGTACATTACGATAATCCAAAACGTTGGGCAACGTATGGATACCCCGGACATACCTCAACATCGACGGCCTTTCAGAATATTCATGGCCTGAAAGTTATTCTGTGCATTTGGACCAGAAGGGTGTTGTGTATTATGAGCTGCTAAAACCGAATGAAACAATCACAGGCGAGGTCTACCGACGACAATTGATGCGTTTGAGCCGAGCACTGAAGGAAAAACGGCCGGAAACGGTCGCAAGACACGATAAAGTTATTTTGCAACATGAAAATGCTCCGGAGAAACCGGTCGAATTTTTCAGAACGGGTATCCATGAATTGCCAGAAAAATGGAAAAAAAAAATGGGTGTCTAGCGATTGACAATACTTTGAATATTGAATTTATATCAATTTTTCCTCAATGAAGCATTGATTTTTGAAAAACAAACGACATTTTCAACCGGTAGTCCTATTATAAAAAAAAATTTGGTTTTTAGGTCGTAAGTATTATTAACTTCCCATCAGGAAGTTCTTGTAATCGGTCCGATTTTCGAAATTCAAAATTTTTTTATCTTTTATTTATAGGTTCAGAAAGCACAGACGATATCGTTTAGGATTAGAGTCAAAAGAGGCGGATTCAATTGTTCGCCCATGTGTCATTATGAATCTTAAACGGAAGTTTTCAAAAGTCAAATAAAATAAATAAAGGTTAAAAAAAAAAGTCTTTTGTCAGCAATATGCATAATAATACCCAAGAAACGTCAGGTACTCTCTTCCATCGTGCATCATATTGCCTTGACCAAACGCTCTTGCTACGCGATAGTTTAGATCCTTAGAATGAAGGTTTGGTTTTTCATGTAGCCTCCAACCTTTGGGGCTGTGATTCAAGGTTCACTTTTTCTGGCGAATTATTGTTGGTGTCGACTAATCAGTGTAGTCGACATGTTTTGGCCTTCTGGACTAAATTCTGAGTAACGCTTATAAAGTTAACGGTTATATCTTCGTCTCCATGGGATGAATTTTCTTCCGATCCTTCTCAATGTCTGCTCTGTTTTTTTCGGGTCTATATGACAAAATTGACAGGATCAATTTGTTCCACATAACCAAAGTAGCAGACATTTTGTACAAGTTTAAGTAAAATTCATTCGTGGAATTGAAATTTACTCCGAGGTTGGTTAACCACTTCACTTAACCATTTCAAGGCCAAGTACTTTCGCCTTTTTTCAGTTGCTGTAAAACATCTTTGATTTCGCGCTTGATGTGGCCGATGATGTCATTGTCTCTTGCGTATATAAGCAGTTCGAGTGATTCGATAAAGACAGTGATTTCCACGTCGAAAAACAGTTTCGTTAGTTATTCCCAGCAGTTTCTTTAGTTCGTCTGATGTAACCTCTTATGCCACATAAAGATGGTTTACGTCTCTCATGGAGATGTCATCGGACGTAACTTCATCCATCGAACATTTGTTTTCCATTTGGTGCAAAATCATCACCATTTACATGCTTTTTCCTGCGGTCACCTGACAAGGTTTCCTTTAATGCGATTCGAGTTTTAGAACATTTTCGCGGTTTTAAAAAAAAAAAATTATGAGGATGGAAAAAGTTGTTCCAATCTCTGGTAGTGTAGAGCAGAAAAACTGCGTAGCCCTTTCCCCTTTTATGCAGATGTTCTTAGTTTTCTACTACCA
The DNA here is from genome assembly GCA_963555765.1 of Orthonevra nobilis. NCBI lineage: Eukaryota > Metazoa > Arthropoda > Insecta > Diptera > Syrphidae > Orthonevra > Orthonevra nobilis. Next base: position 76,710,288 of record OY743227.1, on the reverse strand, counting down.
GATCTGTTCTGCTTAAAATCGCAATAACTTGTCTATGGCCAAGAATATTCTGAAACAGTAGTGACATAATATTTGTGTACGAGAATACTGTATCAAAACGTAACTGAATGGCACCGACATTACTCAAATAAAAGTTCTAAATGTTAAATTGCCAGAACGTATCGAATATTCCCTTTAAGATATGGAATCCCAAATGGCAAACTGCCTGTGGAAAACTTGATCGATAGCTTTCACTTTATTCCATTGACAACATCCCAACACTTAACATGTAATTGAGGAAATGATTGATTGAGAGCTCGCTCCATTGACCGCCCAGTGTTTTGGAATAGCAATAAATGTTCGATCCATTTCTATAAACTTCTCCTGATAAACAAAAAAAAAAAAAATACTTACACTCAATACATACATATACGAGGTGGCCTTCACTTTGCTTCAATTAAAGATACTTTTTGTACCATGATCCTGGAATACATTACGTTAGCCAAAGCTTACTAATTCCATTTCATTTGCAGAATTTTATATGCCCCCCACTAAGGCGTGTACGTAACATTATCAAATTTCTCTCTAGTTTCGCCTAATGCGGTTGAACTCATCCCATTTTATGTCCGACAGTAGCTAGTCAATGCCAATAAAATCTACTTTTATTATTCATTCAATCATCCAAGCCATTAAACGCATCCCAAGCCACTGAATACGCCGACTCGACTGACCTCATATCACATATCAAACGCAAACGAAAACGAAAACACATCCGTATCCCCTGGTTCTGTTTTCGACTCTGCCATTGGATTCAGGATTACCAAAATGGCTTTTGATGTTCCCGGTTCTTTTTGTGTGCTTTTAGTCGAAATTAATTTATCATCTGAAGGTTTGCAGTCGACGGCAACTCCAAGATATCGTCGCCGCCACCGCCGTCATCGTCACCGTCACCATCGTCATTGCTGTTGTTTTGTCAAATTCTTTCACTTATAATATGTGTTCGGAATGTGAGGTGATATGTGGAGAGGAAACAAGCTCCTTAACGTTGCCGTAAATCGATAATGAGTGCCGATAGCAAGTCCCAATGACCGAACGTTATGACATCTTGGCTCACATAATTAATCATACCAGTTTTACTGCTGCAGGACGTGCACGATTAACCGCCAGGATGATTAATTCTTCGATCAGTTTGTTCCCAAATTAATCAATATAAGCGTTTCTGTTGTTATGAAATCATAAATGCTGTTCCTTATCAAAATGTTGTGTTAATCATGATTCGTCCGATTCGAAGCGAAGCAAAGAAGCAGACATGCAATAATTCGAAATTTCGACATCGCTTGCGCAAATGACGCCAGGATCAAGATAAATTTCTTTATTTTAATGTGCATCTTAGAGCGGGACAAATATCATGAAAAGTAAATGCAAGGACTTGCGTTGAAAAGCCACTCTCAGCAGTAGTATAAAGCATGTCTGCAGACGAGGTATGTAGTAATATATAATCAACCTAGGTTTTTATAAAAGTGTTATTTTTGTGGAACAGACGGTATACATAACATACTTACCAATATTCTGAAAAGGAAGCACGATGACACCTTCTTTGTGATACCAAAACTTGGAATGATTCCAAGGCGTTTGCAACGAAAATTGGGTGCCAAGGGTACACATCTCATTTCTTCTAGAAAAAGTAAGGTCTAATGCTTTCCTCTGCGCAGCTTCTGCAGTTATCGTTGTATATGGTTTTCAATTTACGGGGCGTATATCAAAGTGCATTGTTGTTAATTTATCGAACAAACGTGTGTCCCTACATTTCGGCATTTCCCCACAACGTTTGATTGTAAGTGTGATTACCATTCTATATCTGAAAAGTGAAGATTACTTTTATGGCTAACTCGCCTAAAAAGTGAAATGTTGGGCAATCACAGACTATACTGAAAGTCTAAAAAAAGGTAAAGGAGCAGTAAAACAGCCTTTTTGTCAACCTCTTTTCTGTATTATATAGAGAAGAATGACTACATTTCCATTAATATTTTTGTCAAGGTGGTTTGAAAGCACTTAACCCCTGTCGTATCCGTATGTCCATCCTTTTCCCTAAAGTCCTTTAATATTGGGCTCAGAATAAGAAACCACAATAGTGATGAAATTATTAAATCTGCGGGTGTTGTGTCCATAATTTTTTAAAATTGAACGGGGTCAATTGCTTTCATTTTTGTTTGTCTCGGGGCTGCGTTTACAAACTCAGTTTGATGTTTACGGACTGTTTTAAAAGCTCCAATATACACAAATGTGTTGAAGAGATGCTCCATAGCTGTGTAGTCCAAAAAGACAAGCAGAGGCGTGGTGTGATGTTTCATCAGTGTTGTAGACCTCATCCGTATCAAAAAACTTTACGAAAGTTCCGAAAATAGTACCAACAATCTGAAGAAAAACCTTGTCATATAATTAAGGCAGTCTAGATATCAAAAGAAAACATAAAGAAGTTGAGTGCCTCGATTGACGGCCAAATTGTTGCAGGTATGGGTGGATTTTTAGACGACAGGAATCCGAATCATCGTTTAATACCCAATGCCGTTTTATGTACAAGTCGCCCTCTATTTGATCATTTGGTCTAAAAATGTTATACTATATACATAAAACAATTTGCAAAACCAAATTGACTTTCGGGTATTTGCGATTTGAATTTTAATTTCCTCTGTCTTTTGTTTTTATTTAAATGAACTCCAGCACAAGATGCAGAATATAAGTCCTTCACGAGGTATTCAACCAACTTTGGTTAAAGCTAAGCTAAGCTACCATCAATATCGATTCTAAGAGCTCCACATATCCACTTCAAAACCTATCGAATTATTTAACTAAGGCGATGTGACAAGGCGATTGAAGAGATGAAAATGATGCATTGATCCATACATATTAGACCTTCGCAGTGACAGTTGAGGATTGACAGTGATCGTGACTGAACCATATAGTGTCATAGAAGTGATGACGGTGAGTCGAATTGGAGACTTGCTGATCAACTGAACAGGGGTGTATATCGATATGCCTGAAATTTTTAATATCCTTACCGCTTTCTGGCTTCCGTTAAGATATTTTCGTAACAAATTCACCACTGATTTAACACTAAGTAGCAGAGTCTGAATCTACTGGGAACTCGCAAAATAAACTAGTATTTTTTTTTTGTTCTCGTGAGCCTTTCCTCAGATAACAGAACCGTAGCTTAAGATTCGACAATGCTTTTGTTTACCTAGGAAGGCACATATGTCATCCTTAAAGACCAATAATGGCCAAAAATGGGCCTAAACAACCAAAACTGTAGAATTTTGGACGATATCAATCCACATGAGATCCAGGAGCGTTCAATGCATCCCGAAAAAGTCACTGTTTGTTGTGAATTTTGGGCTGGAGGCTTCTTTGGTTCATATTTTTTTTGAAAACGGCGTTGGCCAGGCGATCGCCTTCAACGTCGAGCGATATAAGTCGATGATTACCAACTTCTTTTGGCCTTAATTGGATAATATGGTCACCAAGGATATGGGGTTTCATTACGAGCACGAGCGATGGTCATCTCATGTGGAGGTGATGTAAACTGGCCACCGAGATCGGACGATTTGACCCCGTAAGACTTTTTCTTGTGGGGTTTTCTGAAGTCGAATTTATATGTCAAAAAGACACAAACCAGAGCGGTCTTCAAAACCAACATAACCCATGAAAATTGGTCAAATTCAGCCTGCACCAGTGTCATTGAAAATTGGACATTTCGGATGCGCGCCACCCAGAGAAACCGCGGCGGACATTTGAACAGTATTCAGCCTTAAGCCTTTCATACGAAAAACAAATTTCGATGAATTCTCACACACTGTGTTTTATGTAAATTTGAGGATTGGAAACGCTTAATGAATGACCTCTTTTAGGAAGTTACACAGTGATTTTACTTGCTGATCACTAACCAAGCACTCCTCGCACATGTATGTCGATCAATCCTTCCGAGATTTTTAACGGGTTGTACAAGTGTTCTTTTGTTTAATTGGGTCGAGTTTGAGTAAAAATTTAACATGTCCATTTAACCTTAGAATCTTGCATTCACTTTTGTTCGCTTCAAAGGTTTCATCATGTTTCCCGAGTTTCACCACAGCCTATCTGATGCAGCATCTCTATCTATTCTCAGTCTTTCGTGATCCATTTTCATCCAACCAAATAAAGTTGCATTGATTTCTTCATGTACCCAAAATCAATCGCAGAAAAAACCTTATTTATGATAAACATTTTGATAACTTTACTTAAAGTTGCTCTACCCTGTCATCCAAAAGCTTCTTCACATGCTTAATTCTCATGCGAGAGGGAATCAAAATAAATGATGAAAGGCAAAAAATGATCAAAGACAACTTTTATATAACACGTGGCGGTCTCTTTCTCGGCACAAGTAGAGAATAGGAAGCCTCGCTTACATCGATAACCTTGGGCAAATGTACAAAACTAAATATAAACAAATCAGTCTGTGGCAAGGACAACATGCGTACATCCCCGAAATGGAAAGAAATGTATCCATAAATCAAAAAATAAATGACAAAAATGTAGTCATCATCAATATCACTATGCTTATAGTCATGTGGTATTCCTTAAACACCTCTTGAAGCGGAAAACCATACAAATGCGTTTCATTTTCTTTTACTTGAAAAAACCGAGTGCCAGCTGTTGAAAGATTGTAGTTGTTAGCTTGTCCCTAAATGTGTGTTCGAGAGTGATTTACTGATTTCTTACAAAAATGATCTACTTAAGTTATTATGTCAAGTAAAAATCAAGCAACGCAATCAAGTCACAAAGGCATTATTTCAGCTGCAAATGTTTTTTAAGTACATCTGCAAGAGCAACCTTTTGTTTTTACCTTTTCATAAAATAAAAGTGTATTTTTTTAATTTTCTCAAAATAAAAATACTCCACATAATTTTTTGAGTGTGAAAACTGCAAAAGCAAAATCAACACTAGGGAGTCATACATCTGAAGGACAGTAGATTTGTCTGTCTGTTCCGCTTACCCAGATTAATCCCTTGGCCAGTTCTGATAAACTTTGTTGAAGCGATAGCTGAAGGACCCACTGTAAAACCAAAATCAATTAAAGCCTTTTACGATCCAAACTTACTGGACCTTAGAAAAATGTCATCAAGCCTCTCGGTTTCATCATACCAGTAAATCGCATTTTATTGTTACTATAAAAATCTTCTGAGGGGTTTTTAAAGACTCACTCCTGGGCGGATCGTGTTACCTCATTCGATTGGACTTGAAAAATGTTTGAAACTAATTTCTCCACATTGCACAATATTTGTAAACAAATACACTATCTTTTTGCCCGTAAGGACCCTCCAGCCGTAAGGGTACGATTTGTGAAAAAATCTTCCTATAAAATCGTACCTCTTAGGTATCCTTAAGTACTCCTTTAGCTTAAACTTAAATTTCTACTTAACCCTTTTTCGATACTTCAACAAAGTATTTCGTTTGATCAAACCGCCATCCTCGTCATCCCCAAGGATAATCTTCAATCAAACCTAACATCCATTTAAATTTCAAAATCTTATTAACTCGCGATCCATTTTTTACCTGCTTTTGTTGGATGGAAACAAAGAACTTAATTTACATGGCAGCCACTCTACGCCAACTTGAATGAGTTCCTCCACTCTCAAAGAAATCCTTCCCTCGTCCTTAAGATTTCCTTCAACCCAACATCGTTATTTCGGAAAAAAAAAAACTCCAACTTTCATTTATTCTTTGCCCCCCAACCATAGTTTCGATGGCGCGAAAAAAGAGCAAATCACGTTCCTCATTGGGAAATTAGTATTTTTTCTTAAAAAAAAAATCCAATTAGTGCACATTATTCACGCGTATCCTTTTCTTGCAATTTACTTTTATATTCGATTTTTTTTTTGTTCGTCTTGTACGTCCTTTCGGTGCAAATGCATTTCTTCTCATTATATTCAAGTTATATCCTAAGGCGACAGTCTGTAGTAATTATGCCGAGACCTTGCGGCAGACTTGTCTTGCTCCTTTTTGCCTGCGTTTCATCCGTGCTTGTTCCTTGTTCCTTTTTTTTGCCCCAGTTAAATGCTTTAAACAAACCATTAATCATTTTTTATGGAGGGACGTACGCAGGGCAACGTCGTCGTTCATAAGTAATTTATCGATTATCATATTCTCGGTTGTGTGGTCTTTGTCTTAAACGGGTGCAAATATAAGGAAGAAATTAAAAGAACATTGCGTGATAAATATTGAATCCTTTCGAATTTGCATTTTGCTTGTGGAAACCGAAAGAGGACGAAAGTTTGGTAAGGGTTTTCAAGGAAGGGAGGAATTTGAAGAGAGATGTCAGAAAGAAGATTCTGATTGATGGTCATTATTCCTTTTGGGTTAGAAGAGCTCCTTGTTATTGACATCATAATCCTGGTGGTTGGGCAGCAAAGCACTGGTCATTGGGCTAAGTATATGGCTGAAAGGAACACTTTACCCGACTCAGCGGTATTTACGAATGAATGTATATGACAGGTTTAAATGATGTATTTTACCACAAATGGAGTGCTCGTTGGGTCAAGCCGACTTGTCTCGTTTGCGGAAGGCTTTCAGTGATTGTGTAAAAGTTAGACAATAACCAAAACAATGATTTATTGCTGTTTTGCGCAACCAATGTCAATGTTAAGTCTTCGGTTGGTATATAGGCTGATTCAGTATTGAGTTTTGCTGAGGTCAAGAACGCCTGAAAATTGAGATGTGAACTTGCTGCTGTCGCAACCCTTATCGATTATAGAAAATTTCGTATAAGTTGATAACTACGGATAGCACATGTGAATGCTACTTATCTAATGGATTGTCTTTGCAGACGATTCCCCCTTCCCCACAAGATACTTTTCATTCCAAAAATCGAAGACTTTGGCACGCGATCTAATCTTTCAACGAAAATTTGGTATTTTCAGATGCAAGATCCCTCCTTCTTATTTTATTTGCATTAAATAAAGTCATTTTCAAAACTACTTCATTTCTGAAATACAAGAAACAAAAGGTCTTTAGAATATTGTTACTAAAAAAAGTAGCTTAATGAGAGTTGACTCTCTTACGAAGGGTCCCGCGCCTCATACATATACGCATGTCATCGCACATACAGACAAAGTAAAAGCTCGACTTCGGTTTACATATAGTTCCCATAAGAACGAGAAATTAAAGATGAGAAATTAAAAAGTTTGATTAAGATTTAAAATGATAACAAGTTTTAAAGATTATTTGATGTAAACTAATTGAAGAAATGTGTGAATCTATGATTCTGCCGTTTTTTTGCAATTTCGTTCGGAATTCGTCGATGAATGTCAAAATGTAGTGATGTTACTACGAATTTCAATTTCCTACCCAGCTTATTTCAAATAAAGATATTGTATAGAATGGTATTTTCTTGAAAACAAAAAAATAATTTAAGACAAGTGTATCATGTGATTCAAGAAATTGCTCTTAAAGCTCGTGTATTTTTGCACGCGTCGTGCGCACATGTTGCTCTAGTACACGACATGCAAGGCGGTTCGAATGCGTAGCGTTCTACGTACAAAAAAAACAGCATAAACATTGGTTTCCTAGTACACGGCATGTATCCATGTGAATATATTTTTTCGCTGTCATGAGTACACTTGAAGTGTGTTTCAGTTTGCTATTTGTAAAATTTTAAAATGTCGAAAAAAACTGGAAAAGATTGCTATTTTGGCAACAAACCAAATTAATAATGCCAAAAAAACTGATAATAATGCTCACTGCATTATAAAGCCCGAACTTGAAAGGAGGTGTATTTTGGTGAAAGAGCTGAGCGGACCAATTCGATTACTTTCTAGGTAATCTAAAAACCCAATGTCATTGTGCGAACGAGTTGATCTTGTGCTTCTGACCGTCTTGTGCTGACAGAACACGATTGGGTGGGCTTTGTACATTAGGATGGAGACACAATGGATTTATTTTTGCATCCTTATTATTTTAGATTTCTGCTGGTTATTTTTTGAGGGCTTCAGCCAGTTATTTTAAGAGTTAATAGCATGAGGGCAAAAATTAAATTTTCGTCATCCTGATTTGTCAAACCATATCTACTTTTTTTCCATGTGCCAAATTGCTTCCATTGCAGATGAGAGTCCCTCGGACGATTTGAGTTTGGCCGTCGCTGATCCCTTTTAATTATAAATTTTGTTACCGAAAGTATATTTTAATGCTCTTAATAAAGAAACAAACAAAGATCCACCAACTATAAAACCAAGTGTTCGTGGCCACACAACTGTATCTGGCTGAAGCAGATTTCATATGTTTGTGAGATAATTGTTGCGTGGATCATGGCCCAAAATTGTTTATTGTTCTATGAAAAATTCACATAGAAAACTTTGTACTCGGAAAGCCCAGAAATCGTACGTCTTAGCTCCCACGCGTGGAGCGAACAATAAACTCTAGAAAGTATTTATGACACATTTAAAACGCCGTCAGATTAAGATTTAAACTGAAACTCGTTGGCATTAGAATGGGGTCCATCGTGTAAATATTAATATAAAATCTTGCTTATCTATCATTCAAAGCATCGTTGTTCGCATTAAATCTAAAAAAACGTTTTTATAGTTTTACCCTTTTTTTAACAAAATAAATCCAATGTGCCCACGTCCTAACGCTTGAAAAATTCTACTCATGTGAAATACATGCGACGGTACGAATTCGTGCACTCACATGTGATGTTTCCATGGCATTGAGCGATAAAGTGTCGCATGTTGTACCAAATCGCATGCTGCTTGCTAGTACACGGCATGCGAATAAGTCACATGTTTACATGCGATAAAAGCGTAGCATGGACTCACATGTACATGCGAGACTATATGCGACTGTCACAAATATGGGTAGTACACGACATGCAAACTCCATGCAAGTTTTGTGACAGATTTTGCTGTCAGAATGACGTGAGACTCGCATGTACATGCAACAATTTCCATGTCGTGTGCTACGAGCTTAAGAAGGGATTGGAAAATATTGAAAAAAAAGAAAAAACGTAAAGATCGAATTTTCTTGAGTGCCTTAAATGCGTAGTCAACGCACACAACGTCATTCAATGTTTACATTTTTTTATGTAACTTTCAACACTCTGTTCTAAGTGATTTATAGAAATGCTGGTACAATCATAACGCAAGCACACGTCAAAATCACATGAAGTATTATTTTTTAATAATTTATTTTTCGAAAATTTCATTGTAATTTATTTTTTTTGGATTGAGACAAATGCCGCCACGAAAACGGACAGGATTATGCCGACATACTTTCATATGTTTAGTTGGTCCATGAAACGATGAAAAGAGTTAACAGTCCACACTTAGGTGTTAAATTGAGTTGCGATTGTATGAAACACTTTCTTTGTATATTGAACTTTATTCATTTTTAATTTTTAATTTTTATTTTTAAAAGTGGAAAGGCAATAAAAGTACACGTTCTGTGAAAATTGCAAGTGTCCCTCCTTGACGCTTTGAGAGATACAGCTCTGTGACAAACGGACAAGCGAACGGACAGCGGAGGCTTAGCAAAAGGATTTGTTTGGATCTTTGGTTACGGAACCCTAAAACTATTTAAGGTGAGTGAATTGATAAAAATGGGTATAAAGGCCATTATAATTATGCTTTTTAATTCGTACTTATAATTTCCTAAAGTAGATAAATATTTTTAGAGACACTCTAAGGACTGAGAGCTAATAATTTGATGTGAAGATCTTATTGACAAAACTCAGATCGTGCTACTATTAAGTGATCGATCCCTTAAGGACCTGAGACTGAACTAAAGTTATTTTCTATTCCGCAAGGTGCCATTTTCACAAGATACAGCTCATGCGGCTTGCGGTTGGAACTTCTATTCCTCCTCACAAATAGGCGCGTATATCCGATGTATTATTTTTTTTTATTTCAGAGATCCATTTTATCTGTTCTTCTATAACACTTTCCATTTTATCGTCAAACATTGGACCCAAAAAGATGAACTGGCGAAATATACGTTCATCTTTGGACTGCATCGATGAAGAAAGTTTTACACCACTACCCAGTTTTTCACTTATTCTCCTTATCATAAGTTTAAAGCCTGAATATCAATAAATTTAATTGAATAAAACTAGAATTTTTGAAAATATGTGCTAAAACAAATAAACAAATAGATGATTGACACAAAAAAAAAAATAGTTTGCCGATTGTCGTCGCCGTAAGTCTACGCTAAAAACTTCCAAGTCATAAGCTATGATTCCAGCTCATACTAAAGACTCTGGTAACTTTTAGTGATCAATTCGATAAGAAAGTACATATTTCGTTGAAAATAAAAACACAGCTAAGTTTTATCTCCTGCAGGTTTCCAAGCAAAATTTCAATCCAAAGCCTTGATTAATACTCGCATTTGAGTTGCAAAATTACGAAGGTTTTTTCATGTTTATTTGCTTTCAATTAAATATATAATCTGTAATAACAATTGCATAAATATTGAAAAAACTTTAAGAAATAAGGTAACATGTACCGCGCCTCTAAAATTAAAATTGAAATCAAATTAAATCAAAGATCGTTAAATTAAAATTTCGCTACAATAAATAAAAATTTCATTTCATTTCTTACTGTACCTCATATACATGTTAAGCTGGAGAAGAAAGCAAAAAAGAATGCAAAGAACAAAATACTAACTAACCAGATTCGGCTACTTCTTTGGCAATTTACTATCTCAAAAATTAACAATTTGCTTATACAAGTTGCAAAGAGTTGTCATTTAAATGCCAAAGTAGGAAGTAAGAATTTCATACTGAAACACGAAATTTTACACTTGATCGTTCCCTGAAAAGTCCCTTGAGGAATCCCTCAAGTTTCAAAGCAAGATTAATCAACCTCAAAAGTCTTGATGTGAAGTCCCTTCATATCCTTGCAGTTTTTTTTTTTGTATATAAAACGCAATTCACGCGCTGATCAAGACCAAATTTTGAGCAACATATATTTCTAGGCATTCCGCAAAACCAATTTTATGGTAGAAACGACATTTCTTCCGATTCATAAAATCCCACGAACATTCCAAAAACATATTTACCAAACTATGGCTTTATTATGTAAGGCCCTTGTTTTGTCGCTTAAAAAAACAATGAACCGCAATTAATCTCCATCGTGCGTGGGTGTTTTTTTTTTTGTCGGGGTGAAAAATGTAAACAGTTTGTTTAAGGGAGCAATTTTCTACACGACCTACCTGTTCCAAATAACGTCCGTAGGCTGTATTGAAAAAAATCCCGTGGCAAGTGGACAGTTCCCATTAGGTAAGCAAATATTGACATTAAAAAAGTAATTAAAAATTTAATTTTATTTTGATAATAAAATCTAGGTTACATTAATTTTTTTTAGGGAAGGTAGCCATGTGGCAGACCGGTATTAGGTGAATCTGCACCTGGTAAAAATAAGGTCTTTGCACAAGGAAACGTTTTCCAGATGATTATTATCGAAAAGGAAAAGTTAGCATAGGACAATGTTGGTACTGGAATCAATAAAATATTTCTTTTGATTTTTATTTTTTGATTTAATTGGTTGATACCTCAAAGAGTGTCTTGGAAAATATTATTCTTAAGTGGGCTGAGACATCGTCGATATTTTTTGTTGTGTGACGATATTGTTAGGAACACCTCAAGACAACATCTTAAGGAATCAATTTGGAAGCAGAAGGTGATCCGCATTGCATTAAGTTATTTCAAATTAGTGAAGAAAATACCATCAGAATAAGGCGAGTTTAGGTTGCGTTAGGTTAAATAGGAAACAGTCCCTTGAAAGTGAATTCGCATTGGAAGTGCAAAGGTTTTTACTGAAACCATCACTCTGTGCATGCCTGACCTTGTATATGAAGATTATGGCATCCACATAGAAGATTTTGATGGTTTCAGGTTCTTCAAAATTCAAACTGGTTCAGTAGTAAATCGCATGGGCAATGTGAAGGCGTATCGACATTGTGCCAGTGGTGCTATGTTCTGTCAAGGCATCGGTTGTAGTCACCGAGAAAAGGGAGGCAATCATTTTTAGTTACTATTTCAATGTTCTAGTTCTTATAGTGATACTCTTCTGACAAGAACATCGATTTTTTTATCTATTGCCAGATGATGCTTACTTAATAAAATTTACCATGATTTGCTTATTAATACAGCTGACTGTAGCCTTCGGCCTTTCTTAACTTTAGCAGTCCCTTTATTGCTGCTTGGCTATAAAGAATTGCTTTTACTCTCATGAGGATGAGTCTATTCCTTTCCATAAGTTGTTTAAACTCGAATTATAGGTGAAGATATCTGTCGCAGATGACAGATGAAGGGTTTTCTCATAGGCATGTAAAAAGTGCCGTCTCCAAGTTGTTGAATCGCAGTTTTTTCAAAAGGTTCTCGGTTAAAGACCCAGGTCCTCATTCTTCTACATCATTTCGAATCAAGTATGTGGATGCTAATGAAACTAATTCGTACTTTCTTGAAAGGCTTCAAAATCGAGCTTAAAAATGTTTCGGCGTTTAAATAACTAACTTCAACATCTACGCCTCCTTTACCATTTTTTTTCTGACTTGTTCAATTCCTGACTGTACTTAACCCAATTTCGGACAAACAGTCAAGTTTATGATTTCTTAGGTGCTTAAAAAAGTTGAAAAGTAAGGTGTGACAGAATCTGTTTCAATAATTGAACTTTAGCTCAGACAAATTTCTTTGAGCCCTGGAAGGATTACGTTTTAAACCTGGGCGACTAAAAGGTAAATTATGATTCCCCATCACAAACTGTGTCCCTAATTTAACTTTATAATGGCTCCTAATGAAACCATTTGGTGCTTCTGATTAAACTCAAAAGATCCTTGAGTGGTACCTCAGCCAGTACTCCCAGTTGCGATCTGCCCCATGCACCGAAGTCAATTCGACTGTAAGTCGGGCATTCGCAAAGACGTTGCTTTAAGGTCTCCATTTCCTTTTCATCTGGGCAGCTCCGAATTCATTGGACATTGCGCCCATTCTCACGGCCATTGGGCCTATCGCATAATGCCTCGTTGGAACACCGGTCAAGAAGCGTAAATCTTTCTTGTTGAAGGCCAGAATGCCTTTGCTTCTCTTTGTGTTCTGAGAAAATCGTCCCTAGAATTTCATACTCTATTCCTACGATCTAGAGGCGCTATGTCTATTTGTTTCTTTAGCTTACACGGGGGTATGTGTGGTAATCTTTCTATCCTTTCAAGCTCCAGCACTGATTCTTTCTTGGCAAGTTCATCTGCCTTTTGTTATCGTCTATGTTACTGTGGCTAGGAATCCAGATGATGGCAACCATGTGGAGCTCGGCCATATCAATGCTTTCGATTTAATAGCATCCTTGTTTTGTATTCTTATTGCCGCTTGATTGTTCACAAAGATGTTCACTCTTATAGGAGCGAGGTTCTCTGTAAGAACTGACGAAGCAGATCTTTCGATGGTTAAGATTTCATCCTGCAAGACAGAATTTCCGTTTGGAAGTCAGTACGAGTTATTGAGCAGCAAATATTACAAAAGACTCCAGAACCAGTCCCTTCTTTCATTTTTAATCCATCGCTGGGTACCATGAATTTCGGTAACGAAGCTTGATTCCCAATCCTTTCTACAATGGACAAGGGTGGATAACTCTTTGGTTAAGTTGTAAGAAGGGATGGCGTAATCTTTTCCCGCGTTTATCTCCATCGTCCTGAAATACCTGAGTATTTAGAAACGCTCGTTCAGGGTTATGACATGTAGCAAAAGATGATTCGAAATATTTTTATCCAACCAAAAGACCTATGAATATCAAATGGCTTGTTATTGGGACATCAGGCAATTGAACTTCACCTACAAAATATAAAAATTACACGACGGCAAGCGAATGTTGTTTGTTTTCTGAGAAATCTTCAAAATAATTATTATTTTTCCATTTCAGCGATTGTTGAATTAATGAGGTTTCTTCAGTCGCATGTTTTCTGAATATTAATGATCGAAGTCATTCCTTGAACAAAAAGCTTTGTTTTAATCCCTCTTAACGCAGATGTATCAGTGAGAATGGGAACCCGTCAGCACATTTCACTTAACATAAAACCCTCCGCACACTATCAATATACGAGACGCAGACACATTCGAATAAAGTGAGCCTAGATTTTCGCTGCCAGACAAAGGATCAAATTGAATAAGTTGATTGACCTGCCTGGCCTGTCTGTACGTGGAATGACTCTGATATTTCGTTTGTTTCGTGCCAATGCAGACGGTTACATACAGCATCATTTCCAACGTCTCAATGTCATTTTCCACTCAATTACGTTGAATCTTAGAAAAAAAACTGGGGCAATTGTTTTGTTTTCTCACATTTTGCATGTATTGGGACAGATTTCGGAGCACAGCGGGGCGTAACAAATTTCTTTTTAATCTCAATAGAAGTTCAGACGATTTGCTTAAACGTGGTTGTATTGTTGACACATTTGCCAATTTTTTTCCTTGGCACCCTCAAAAGAGGCACTCGAACTCGCCCGTATGTGGCCTGTAGGTAGATTTAAACATTATTCTTCTTCGAAAGGATGATTAAATTTATGACTTCGTTTCCCCTGGACAGATAGGTTACGGACTTAAGAGCGTGAGATCAAATCCTGGAAACACTCGTCAGATCTTTTATTTTTGATCGTTACCTCTTGACAATTATAAGAGAGAATTACTGTCGTAAGAAATATTCTGGGGTAACTTAGTCCCTGATCCACAATATCCGGAGCACTAGAGCATGTTTTAAAAAAACATCAAAATATCTATGCAATTTGTTGAGCAATGAAGCTGTGAGTTAGTTGTCATTCTTGCCGGTGAAAGATTTAAAAAAAGGCTCTCTCGTGCCGGACTATTCTCCAAAAACTGACTATTAGAATTTCGATCTGGCTTTAGATATAAACAAAGTTTTGACACACCAATAATGTAGTTACTGGACTGGTAATTACTGAACATCGTGTTACATTCCGGAGTGGACCAGTCCTCATCCAACAAGTTCTTCCAACCAGCTTGGTTGCAAGCTAGCTGTCTTCAGTTTTGCACTTTGGTTGATACCTCTTTCCACTCTTTCCCCTTGCGGTTGTCATCTAATGCGCAATCCCTCGGGGGTTAGTTCGAATTGTTGAATCTGCTCCTCCACTCAATAGATCACACGAAAAATATTTATTTCGAAACAAAGAAAGGCGCTCTCAATCGCTTTAGAAAAATTAAAAAATCGAGCGAAAATTTAGTTTTTAAATGCTCAAATCCTTTCTTAGCCTTAAGAAACAGCGATGAGTTAAATCTATTTCACGTTTGGCTTCAGTGCTGGTGTTAATTTCTGAATCTATAGAAGAGCCTAGGAAGGCAAAGACCTTAACTATTCCAAAGTTATAGCTGTCTTTGCCGAAGTTCTTATCTAGACGTCGGTGTTGGGTGCCCTTTCTTGATGACAGCCTGTATTTCGTTTTGCCGCTTCTGTCTCAATATTCCTAAAGGCACTATATTTCCGATTATGTCAATTTCATCGGAGTATGCGAGAAGTTAACGCAGGAGTTTGCGCTATTCTCTCGAGAACGATGTTGGAGCAATTGCAAGACAGCTCATCATCTTGTCTTAAAATATTTTTTTTATTTTATTATTTGCTCGCTCTTCAAGAGGATTTTATTACTCTTTTAATGCGTGTAGCATAGAGCGAGCGGAATAATTAAAAGGAGAATGAACGATTTTGTAGTGGTTAGAGAAACTCAGGTTTCAACTCACTTCCATGGATGGAGCCCGAAACGGGACGGAGGATTTTGATATCGACCTATCACCTTACTCACAGGATTTTTTGGGACATTAGTTTTGATATATGAACTTTGAAAGTTTGAAAGATTTAGGTAAACAACCCGCTGTCAGTGTTATGGCTTCACAGC
The DNA here is from genome assembly GCA_963555765.1 of Orthonevra nobilis. NCBI lineage: Eukaryota > Metazoa > Arthropoda > Insecta > Diptera > Syrphidae > Orthonevra > Orthonevra nobilis. The sequence goes on along the minus strand of OY743227.1, from coordinate 76,694,394 downwards.
AGACCCATCAACACACAATCTACACAAACAACTACTTTGAAAATACGAATTAGGCGCTAAGCCGATACAACAACCACTACAAAAACGCCACCCATTAGTAAGACTACTATCGCTGGTCGACCAATCCAGTGATAGTGCCATTAACTTGATCCCGATGGTAAATGGTGACTGGACCAGATTCAAAAAACTAGGCCACTCAAGGAATCGAACCTAGGACCTTTCAATTGAATCAAACAGCCCAGTTCTCCATCGTCATCCTGCATAAACGGACGTGCTTGGCAGGGATCGATGAATGAATAATGGGTTTCGTCTTGGAGCTACATGGTTTACTTCCAAGATCTGCTGTTATATGAATATGTGGTCTATGGTGGACTTTTCTGGATGACACGGAGCTCGTTCAACGGTCTTGTGTCTATTTAATTATGGCAAATAAAGTAAATCCCAGTCACAAAGGAAACAAAGGAAAAAAATGCAATTCAAATAACTGAAACAAAAACTTGTTGAGTGCTCTTTTTTTTCAGGTTAGAAGTGTGCTTTAGAAATCAGTTCCAAATATTAAATTCAGTATGGCACAGAATGGTCAACTATCGGGAAAATACTGAGTGATTTGAAAGATGACCCAGTAGTCCTCATCTGCAAAGGTATTTTTGGTAGAAAAATAGCAAAATCTTTGAAAATCCAGTGATTAAAACAAAAAAAAAAACGTCAAAGCTGAACGAAATACCGCAGGTCGACCCTTATTGTTGTTAGATGGAGATGCGCGGTTAATTGACCGCATGATAACATCCAAAAGAAGTCTTATCCGACTTCAAGAGAGGCCGCAATAGTAATCAACAACGAAGTCAGAGAATGGATGGCCTGAAAAGGTCTTCGCAGAATTGGATTGCATTTCGCGAAACACAAGTCTTGGGCCATTGAAGATTGGTAACGTGTTGTCTGGTCTGACGAAATGACAATCAAATGGTTTCAATCAGATCAGTCGTCGCTTTCGTGGAACTATAAGAAAACAATATGAAAAACAAAACTGGGGTGGGGATTTAATTGTACGGATACACTCTACTTGGAAGCACATTGGCCCAAAGGGAAAAAGGAAGACTAGCATGAGATTCTGCCGACAAAATCTGCCTGAATTTATGGAGGAAGGCACATTTTCAATTGTTGAAATTGTGTTTCAACAAAATGAGGATCCAAAACGTGACGTAAAGTGGTTAAAAATAGTTAAAGAATCAGTAGTTTCAAAATGATGTCCCCGTCTGAACCCCATTGAAAAATTGTGGGAATTCGTGAAAAGAAGGCTGTAATAGTATCAAGATGCACCGAGCATTCTTGCCCCATTATGGTCTAGAGTAAGGATTCCCCAATCAACCATTGAAAGTATTCCAAAAAGATTAAACAGTGTCATTAAAAATAAAGGCCTTTGGAATTAATACTAAAGGAAAACAATAACGTGAACTAAAACCAAAAATGCCATAGAGGACGAATGTGAGCATTTAATTTCATCCCTGTTTCTCTTTTTCCGTTTATTTGAAATGTACTTTGAAGTCGCTTAGCCACACAACTTTAGACCAACATCAATGTGTGCCCGAGAAACATGATCCAACAAAATTTAACTTTAAAGCCGTATATTAAAATTTTCATCGCCTGAGCTGTCGTTGAATTTGGGATCCCAGGAAAACTGATCCTGATAACGTTGGATAAGGCTTGAAAACACATCGAATTATACTTACAATACTTGTGGCGGGTTTCTTTTATATGATTCGTGAACTGATATTGCGACAGGCAGCTGTCGATGTCGCTAGCACCCGAAGAGTCATCACCGAAGTTTTCATTGTGATTGAAGATGATGCCAAATGGGGATGTAAGGAAATATAGGTATACTGTCGGCAAGAAATCGATCCATCGAACAAGTAAGGCTTAAATATCACAATCAAAAGGTAGCAGAAGAGCTTATCTATCACAGTACGACTTTAAAACTCGTGCTAGGCAAACGATACTGCCTTGGTTTGTATGTAAAACTCATCCCGCTGGCTCTTCTTTAATCAAGAGCAAATTTATGGGAAATTGTTACTGTGCCATTTGCGAATCAGGCGAATGAATCGTAGATAGAAATAAAAACTCCTCGAGCAGTTTAAAAATGTGCATCTAGCTTGGGAAGCAATAATCCATCTTCAACTACAATCAATTTAAATGGCTCAATTACATTGAGGAAGTGGACAAAAGTCCTGCACCTAACTGAGTCCTCGATTCTCGTCATTGCGATTTTATAGAATATATTTGTAAAAATTGCATAATGACTTTGTTTAATTCTTAAAATGAACAAAGAAGAACTCTGCAACACAATATCAAGTCTGATGCATCCACTTGTGAGCGTATGAAACTATCTTCAAATGTACGAAGTAATCCCGATGCACTTCAACAAAGCCCATTACACATGTTAACCACCCTGAAAGCCGTTTCCATTTGCAGATTACCAAGCGCACACATTACATCGCAAGGAGCTGCATGAAACCAGCTAATTACTTCTCACAATCACTGAACACAACCGTGTGTGATGAAATCTTGCGACAGGTCACTTACGTGCCTCACATGCACCTGGTCCATTTATTAGCTGAGAAGACAATTTTGTCCAGAAAACTGTCAAGGACGACCAACAAACCATATTCGCATAATGGAGTGGTAAATGGGGCTTTGTTTTTGTGGTTGGGCGTATTCGGACTAATTAATTGGTATCATCGTCCCAGAATATGGCACAATTGTGGTTTCCATTTAACAAATGGGATTCGTTGCTACTTGATCTTCAATAGGGATAAGCTTCTCTAGAATGCAAAAGCTTACAGATATTCAATAATGATTAGGACTCCTCTTCAAATAACGTATTCCAATCTTTACAAGTGTTGATCAATGCACTGTGGTTCCATTGTCATAATTATACCAAGTGTCCTTGCATCATATTCAACTAAATAATATCAGATAATTTAACTCAAAGGCATCCTGTCCAATGCACAAGTACGACTTGTCTGCATCCCAGTAAAGTATCATGGAAACCATGATAATAATTTCAAGTTAATTATTCCATGATGCAAGGATCATATAGCCCTACAGGGCACAACAGAACAACAGAAAATCAGCATTAGCACCTAAGATAGCTCAGCAGGGTGTGGTATGTCGATGACAATGGGTCCTTTAGCACAAGGAAGAACATCTCATTGACGCAAGCAATCAGAGTGGACATAATTGATGTTTCAATTCCATGTTGATTATTATGATGATGATGATGATGACGATGACGATGACTTAGCACTGCAAAAGTCGACATGATGACGGATGAATGGATGTAATCGGAGCGTACCAGTTTGGATGCAGGAGAAAACAAAAATATTTCGATTTAAAGTAGTAAATTTTGCAGTTTTCCAACTTTTCCACTGAATGAAGAATGTGCAAAATTTATTATGTTGTAAGGAGGCCAAAGCTAAGGAATTGAAAAGGACTCTCAACTCTGACCATGGTGGGGCACGGCGTGGCTGTAACGGCCACCGAGGTACTTAAATTGTTTTGTGCTATTAAATACAGGCTGGGTAATAAATAAGAGATGAGAACAACAGGACGAGTGATGTATGGTTACTTTTATTTGTTGAAAGCGATTACACGTGAGGGTTACAAAAGTTAAAAGTTCCACTTAGCGTTTCCTTACAAAAAGAAAACCGGTCTCAGGTAATAAACAGTGCTGGCCAAAATATTAGCAACTAATAATAAATAAAATCTTTGTGTCAAATCATCTCGAGGCATTCCAAGAATAGCGTCTACACGACCTAGACGAAGTAAAGATAGCGATATCTAAGCTTTAGTCCAATGAAGCCACTTAACTTGGTCAGGAGTATGCTGCAACCTATCTGCAACATATGGTCAGAAGTAAGAATGCGATTTGAATGGAATCTCAATATTGTTTGCCGAATCCTGACCATTTAAGCTGCGCAAATGATCGGAATCGGAACACACCACCTTTTATCTTTTTATCGCTCACGGAGACGAGATGTATAATGCCTTGCCTAGGTTTGGCATCCCTGCCAAGCTCGTTCTTTTTTGCAGGATGGCGATGGAGAACTCAAGCTACTCCATTAAGTTCGGCAAAGACGTCACCTACCCACTTGTTGTCAAATAACGCATTAAGCACATTAAACAAGATAATGGAACAATAGTGCAAAAGTCGGCCGTTACCAGACCTTTGGTATCAGCAGTGTGTTTATGAGTGTTCAGATAGAAACGGCAAAGTTGGGTTTGGCGGTATATGAGGGCAAAAAGAAGCATATTTTGTCATCAAGAAAGGACACCCAAATCCGACGTCTTGATCGTTACCATAGACAGCTATAACTTTGAGGTAGTTAGGGACTTTATCTGCCTAGGTTAACACCGCTGTAAACATAGATAATAACACTAGCGCTGAAATCAAATGAAGAATACATCTTGCTAATCGCTCTAATCGGTCTAAGAAAGCAATTGAGTAAAGTCCTCTCACGATGCACTAAAGTTTCGCTCTATAAGATCCTCATCATCTCCATCCTGCTACATAGTACAGAAGCATGGAGACTTTAAAAAGCAGATGAATATGTATCTTATATTAAGTTTACAATGCATTTGTCTATGGAATGAATAATGTTTAAATAACACAAACTGAAGTTAATGGTGGGTCCAAATAAAATATCACCTTAATTTTTTTGGGTAGACCTACTCGCACCCAAACCATTTTTTTTCCATTTCCTAGTTTCGTTTCCTAATTTTTTAATTCCTTTAATGCGATAACGTATCGAAGTGCTTTACTCTGAGATTTACCAACTCAACATTCCATTGTAGTGACCCTGCCGTATCAACGAACTCTTAGAAGCTTATCCCTTGAGAACAATGAACCCATTTTAGTGTCTATGAAATGGGCTAACGTATGTTTGAACTTATTATTCATTTCACTTCCCATTAAAAGATATAAGCCTTCATTCACTTCGCTTTTATCTGTGCAAAATTAACATTTTAATCACTATTCGTTTGATGGCGGGCAGCTTTCAAATCGCAAAGTGATTTGAACTTTCAGACATTTCAAAAGCCCTTAAAAACGAAAGTCAAACCTACAAATAAACATATTTCAATAAAGAACAAACGACGACCCTATAGCTTACCTATTTCAAGGCAGTCAACCCGACCAAAGTTCATGTTATATGTCACATTAATGTACAAATGCTTAAATACCTCAAGCAAGATGGTAAATTACCTCAGACTCAGGAACTTATCCGCAGTGATAAATGTCCACAGCGAAATTGTAAACTTCGCCTCAAAGGTCTTATACGTATATTTTGCCATCAAAACCCAAAAACACATTAACTGCTGTTCGACCACACTTTAAATCAAAAGATTTTCCATCGGTCCATTAAATTTTGGGACACATTCAGTAGACTTAATAACTTTCGTTTTAATGGTTTCCCTGCCCTCAGATGAATTATATTCCCAGGCCTCTGTTGGGTCCGTTCCACGCCGGCCGGGCCGAAACCTGGTCAATAGATATTTTTCCGACCTAGGTATCTGCAACATAATTTTTTTGTTTGTTGTTTTATTTTTTGTTGATGTAAGTTACAATGAAGTTCGCCTCTTAACTACGCCACAAGAAAATTAATGTCATCCTTTAGTATTTATCGAATCATATTTATACATACACTCGTACATAAGTTGGCACAGTTAGTGGCAAATGTCTGGGAAATGAGTGTTTCCCGGAAAAGTCGGTCGCGTCACTTGCCGCCTCACATCACCATTTAATTTCGCTTATTTTTCTCATTAAGGGAAATTTGACGTGGGATCGGCCTGTGTGGGTGGTGGGTGGTTGGTGCCGCTCATTCCCCCTGTCTACAGCAGTCCTACTTAAACATGAAAAGCAGAACAGCGAAAAACTCAAATTAATTGAAACTTTTAATAAAAGTCGTAAAATCCATCCATGCATTTTGTTATTATCTCTCTGGCATTCAATGATACATGGAGGGGTGGCGCGGGGACAGGAAGCAGGCGGGTGATGGGTTTGTTTTTTTTTTGAATAAAAGTTTAACCATCAAGTTTGTGTTTTTTGTCTTTTTTTTTTTGGTTTCGGTGAGCTCCTTCCTGCTTGTGGTGGTTTCTATTTTTCTGCTCGTCCAGAAAAGTTCGATGGATTTTAAGAGATATGATGGGATAATAATCGTTTCATGCAGATGCTTCATCTTCATCCTGCATCATCATCATCGTCCTTCGATCGTTGTTTGGCAAAGTTGAGCCAGTTTAAGTTAATGCAGATGTTTGCGGATAAAAGTTATGAATGATGGTTGGATATACATGGAGAGGATACCGGAGACATGAACAAGACATCTCCACTTCATGTTGTGGGTGTAATCATATTTTTTTTTCTTTGTTTTTTCTTTGTTTAAAATATGTCATGCTCTAGATGAAGGTAATCGTTTGCATGTAAAATACACGAAGAAGTTTTTTTACTGCAACTTATAAAAGTTGAGTACCTACTGTAGTTAAATACGCTTGCAAATGGCGATGTCTTCATTTAAGTTTCAAAGAAATTTTAGATGCGAATATTCGTTGTTTTTGAGCATAATTAATAGAGTTCTACCACAAAGTCTGTCAACTCAAAGTTAACTGGTTGATTATACCCGACTCGATGGGTTCTTATGAACTACGGTTTCATTTTTCGATTTTCCGTTGTTGCGAATTCGACATTTTGACATTTACGAATAAAAAATAACAAATATAAACCAAGAAAGTCTCCTTGTACGTAAATAAATTTAGTTAATTTTTTTAACCCAGGATACCATAGAAAATACTTTTTTTCTCTCAGTGTCCCAATTTTTTGCCTGAATTGCAGCCATCACAACTGTAGCCTTGTGAACCAGTACGTCCTCTTGAGCATTCCAAAAAATCGGATGCCATAACCTTTCCTGCCGAACTCGACACTTTGAGTTTCTTCGGCGTCAGCGAAGGGTATCGCTTCCAGGTCAACAACTGCTGTTTGGTTGCTTGATCTAAATGGGGTATTCAGGTCTCATCCATGGTCACAAAATGTGTTAACAAAATTTCTCCTTATCTGCTTGGAACCTTTCGAGATTCACCCTTGAAATGTCGACTCGTTTCTTCTTTTGCTCGTCGGTTTATATTTTCGGCAACCTTCGCGCAGAGACCTTCTTCATATGCAATTCATTGACAGAGATTGTTTGAACACTGCCATACTAGATCCCTGTGACCTCAGATGCATGCTTGATGGTCACTCTTCGATCTTCCAACACGACATCTTCGAGTTTTTTCAAGTTATCTTCAGTGAAAGACGTAGGTAGACGGTTTTTGCACCTTTCATCTTCAGTGGATCTTGTTTCCTGCTAAAACTTCTTGGCCCAACGTGCAACGATAGACTATGGAGGAGCAGAGTCCTTTTACGTTTCCACCAAGTCGCTGTCAATATCTTTTTTAGAATTTTTTTTTCAAACAGAGGTACTTCATGACTGCTCTAATTTTGTTTTTCTCCATTTTGATGAATGCACCTCCCTGAAATCGGGACCTAGTGGATATCTGGTATACGCATCACCCTTCGTATTATCGTTTCGAAATCTTCAATCGCGGTGATATCGGTTGTAAGCTATTTTTATTCGATTTGTTATTGCAGAATGAACACCCGAACAGGATTTCCTGAAATTTGAGCCAAGATAATTAAGAACCAGGATAAGAAGGCTTGAACTAAAGCCCAGAAGACTGGCATCTATGCAAGATGAGTATTCACTAAACTGTTAAGCGAACACTAATGGTAAGAAAACTAGTTCCGATATATGAATCGACAGCCCCAATGTATCTAAAAGTTAGCAAAGATGAATTTTAAATGAATAGAGATAATGGAGGAATTTACATCTGCAGAGCAATAAAATAAACCACATGCAATCGCTAAAATTGTACTTTGCTTTAAAAAAAATCAAAACAGATGCAAAATCAAAACAGTATGCAACAAGAACTTGCCGAAAACATGGAGAAGTCAAGCTGGTTAATCTAACTGCCTCAAGGCAAATGGTTGCAAGTCCTTACTCAGATGTCTTGTCATCATTTGAACAATTAATAGATCTACATATTAGAGATACCCTCAATCGGGGATATCTATATTTAGATGAAGGTTAAGTCTGCTGGAAGGCACGTTCATTGAAAAAGAAGGAGCTCAAATTTGTTGTCATTTATGTCAGAAGCAAAACAACAAAAAAAACTCTCTGAAGCGACAAAAAAAACTCAGAGCATGGTTACAGATTTGGTTGTTGAAACTCTTCATAATAGAAAGTTGAATTGGAAAAAGTTCCGTAAGAAAGATCACAGATTTTACCAAATCCAATAGATCTTTGCAAACAGTCAAAAGCATGATTGGTAAACCTCACTGCTGAAGTTATGTACTTTTGAGCCATATATAGTACTTAAATCAAAATGATTCTTGGCAATATTATGTAGAAAAAAGATTAAAAAAGAAGGCTCACTTCATTTCACGGGTCTCCGCGAAGATAAGAGTCCTTCGTGTACGCATCTGCTGGCGAGAATCTATGCAATTGAAAAAAAAATATAAATTCAAACTCTATAGCGCCATGAGACCCTGTCTCTTTAACAGCAGGTAGTTCACTTAAGCCGGTCAGAAGCGGCTTAGCCATGCTAAATAGAAGGAGTACTTAATAAAAAGAAAATTAAAATAAGGAGAACTCCGATATCGACTTATTTGTATTTGCTTACTTCGCAGTATTTTTTTTGTAATTTCCTTTTTTTTTTAACGCATCACCTAGCTGTACTAGTCATGAATGCCTTTACGGAAGAGCCACCGACATCACCACAAACCGTTGACATCACATTGGATCTCCAGCATGATATGCCGATATTAATCACTAAAGCACGACCACTTGGTCGGACTATGATATACTTCGAAAAGCTGGGACCCGTCCACCCGAAAAGCAAGTGCTGAGTTGTAGAAGCTTATGAACAGGACCCCAAATGAATTCTACTGAAATTCTACGTCAGATTCAGAAATGAAACAGAAGCCACTCGCAAAATTCGAAGACGATTGGTTGAAGCTGGATTGCATTTCAAAAAAAAAAATCTTGGAGTTGCTTTTCAATGAATAGCGTAGAGCCAATCCATCGAATCAATGGTAACTAAACAGCTGTTAAGGAAAATGACATCCATAAGGAACGTTTGGTTGATTGGCCGGACGAGAATATGCCAGTCGGATGGACGTTCCGGCAGGACAATGATTATAAATATAACGCTGGAATAACTAAGACATTTTTAAGAAACAGCTCAGTCACTGTTCTTGAATGGCCATCATCAAGTGCAGACCTTTATCCCATTGAACATCTTTCGGCGGATGTAACAAAAAAAAGCCGATGCCACTAAAAATAACTCCATTACGGATTTGCTCAATTCAAGTATTAAAGTTGTCCACAGCAATGCGTAGCTGATCGACTCCGTGGATGAGTGGACCTAATTCTAGCAAAAGATAAAAGTTCAAGACTTACTCTAGCATTGGAACGTGGCAAGAAGACAATAGCCCCCGGGAGAAATGTTCTTGTTTTTAAGGTGATGATGCAGTTGCAATTTGGCCAGATTATTCTGATCATATTGCATTCAGTCTTCCTATAATAGTATTGTTTATTGATTGAATAACGCATCAGAGGGAAGAATATGAAGAATCTGATGGACCTTGGTCGGGTTTGAATAATCAGCGCCAGTGATTTTCTGTCACTCAGTTTTAATTGTTTTAGGATTTTAAATCCAAGATACACTATCGTATTTACGCATTACTTACTTTTCCAGTATGAAAGAACGACCTTAAGTCTCATAAGTATGCCTTAAATTTCCCTTACAAAATAGCGCTACAAAGGCCAATTTACATGTTGGATTGAATTCTGCGTATTGTCAAGTTCCTTTAAGCATACAAAATAATTCTGTGCTAGATTGACAGCCATCTTTTTTTTGAAAGTATATTCCCTTTACACAGCATAACTAATTTAAAGTGCACTCAGTCTTGAAACTGTATACTGGTCATTAGGGAATTCTTGGCACGTTCCTTAACATGATTTATTTCCGCCAAAGTTAACATCTTTTTCGAATATGGTGCACTTTTCACTCTTTCATGTATTTGCGCTCCTTTAATCGGTAATGGCGCGACTACTTCACAAGCCGGGAAAATACTAGAGCCTTACAGACGCTGCTGCTGTAAGGATAACCACAAAATTTACCGTGCTGAATACAGAACACCAAATACAGAATGCAATGCAACAAAACACCACAACACGTACAAATATACTTTAGTGTAAAACTAAAGTGGGTAAAACTGTTCAGTTGTTCGCAACGGTTGGAGGAGCACAAACACAATGTGTTCCGTAAACCAATTCACATTTTATCAAGCCAACGAAGCGTGAACGCCCAAACGACAAGGGACACGGCGATAAGAATTTATTGTCCTGGGGTTAACCCACTTTCAAATATTGTATAAAATAAAAGTATTTGCTTTTTTTTTGTCATCCTTGCACTGAATCCTTTTGCATTAGTTTATCCAGTGTATCCTCCTTTATTTTGTATCTCACGTATCTACCTTGTCCTTGCTGTTGCCTTGACACTTCTTATCTTCTTTTCTATTTTCTTGCATTCCAAATGGAAGTTAATGAAGGACGACGGCGTGATCTGCTAGAAATGGTTACAATTATTATTATGGCAATGAGAGAGGTACTTTCGTTATAATCTTGTGCCAAATAGCCTTGGGTTTTAACAATTGTCTTGACTCTGTGTTCAACTAATACAATCTCGATTCTAATTACGTTGACTCATCAAAAGGATAAGATTAGCCTTCGCGAAAATTATAACTTTTGCTCGTTACCAGTGAAGCGCATTTACAGAGAAGTCTTTCGATTGATTCAGGCTCATGACAGCTCCTTAAATAGCCGCAAGAGGCTTTACCTTATTCACCGTGTTACTCATTTATTCCCAACGCGTTGCAAATCCTGAAGTCTTTTAGGTCTTGTTTTTGTTGATGTCTTCCCATATGTAGGGGGTACGTTTCTTCATATTCCTTTTGTACATCTGCCCACGGACTGATACGTTAACTCTTTTCCATGAACAGGAACCGATACGATGGTGTTTAACTAGGTCTAAAGCTTCCGATGTTACTTCTTCGACACAGTTTATGCGATGTTATTATTAATTGGAACATCCTACTAGATTTAATTTGAAGAACATTACAATCAATTGGAACTCCATGCTTCAGAAGATTCCTGCTGCTATCTCTGTTTCCATATCCGATCCCTAAGTAAAGACGGATCCAGTGACTGGAAGCATCCTGTTCCAAGATTTTCCTGCTAGAAACAAACATGGAGACTGCCTAACATAGATGAAGACAAAGGGTTTTCCAATGAGGACTTGACAAATTGTTTTTTTAAATAGAACGCAAACCATTTGAGATATTTTAAAAACTTTATTATCGGCTTGAAGTACAATCAAATCATATATGAATGGAACTTGACTACATTCATATGGCCTCCGCAGGTACGTGTGCAGCGGTAGATTCGTTGGACGCAATTTTCGATGACTCGACCACACATTTCGGCCGAAACGGCCGCTATTTCGCGTTTTAAATTGGCTCTGGGCTCTTCCAGCTTCGTCGGCTTATTGGCATAAACCAATGACATAACATGTTGTATGGCAGTTGAATGGCTTAGTGATGAAATTCATCATCTTCTCCAGACCTCACCGACAGTGGCTTATTATGAGTGAGTGAGCTAACTAAAGTTCGAGCTTGTTGGATAAAGTTTTAAGCAGCGACGCAGATCCACCTCAAACTGTAGGGGGCCACGGTCTGAGGAAGGCAGATGGCAGAGGCTACGAGTTTCGCTGGAGGTTCCTATCGAAATAAGAAGAAAACCAACGAAATTCGGGGATATCAGAATCTAAATCAGGGCCAAAATGTGTGAGTTCGTCAGAGCCTTATGGTGTTCAAAGTTAATAAAAAAAAACTGAAGCAAGTAGTGAGATTCTGTTTGTGCCAGCTGTGGAATTTTAATTAGATGTTATTCTGGATCAAATTAACGATGCTGTCATTGGAGCGGTCAGCCACGTGTTGTAATGGAGTTCCCATTTTGTGTCGACAGTAAAATGTATTGCTGTGTGGTTACCAAATAATTGTTCCTCGTAGAATATAGAATAATGGCGAATAAATACTGCGAACTGAGTGAATGCAAATGAGTGGATATCGAATTCTTCATCCTTATTGAGACTCCAACCATGTAGCAATCGAAACCAAAATACATCCGAGTTTCAATCCACTTTGCAATCTTTCAATTATTCCTGTTATCTATATTCTTGATCTTTGCAAATATGTTATAAAGAAAGTCATAACTCCTTTAGTGGAGGCAAATTAGAGAAAAAAAAAAACCGAATGTATATGTGGGACGATCCTTAGTGACATCGGCGCTGACGGAATCGATATTATGAACTGTAAAGGGCAATTTTATGATAGTCAACAATAATAACCGGATGTCACACAAAAAAAACTATAGTTCCAAATGCAGCCGGAAAACAGAAGCAAAGCTTGACCACATGAATGGAGGCAAGAACCTTGTTTAGTTGCTTTGCAAGCAGTGCTGCGTGAAATGAATGATGCCCATAAGCATTTGCAAAAAATACGTTCATCATAACTCTCGAAAAACAAGTTCCTTACCGATGGTGAAGAGAAGAAATGTCATTTCTATTGACCCTTCCAGACGAATTAAGAGGAGACACTCTGACGAATTTTAATAGAGTAACTAGTTCTTGAAGATATGGAAATCTAGCTATACAATCGAAAAATTTAAATTAACCCAATTCCATTGGGAAATCTCAGGGCCCGTCTGCAGACTTTTGTACTCCATCTTTTGGAGTAGTTCGTTCATACTTAAAACAGAAATTATCCATTGTAACAATAGTTCATCCACTTGCCCTAAATTTTTATCGTTTTTTTTTTCGAAAATGAATACAAAAAATTTGAATGCCAAGTTGTTTTGAGATTAAATTGAAATAACTCTACCTTCACTATCTTGAAGCGCAACTCTTTGATTTAATCATTCTCAGAAGGGTGGCTTATTTACTGAAACAATTTCACTTTGCATTTCCTTCCTTTGTAAATGAAACTCGTCCTTGATGTCACGCTAGTGAAATTTTCTCATTTGTTTTCCGTCCGACTCTGTTTTTCATGTCCTTATTGTATTTTGCATAAGGACGGCGGCGGCGCGGTAAATGGAGCTGGGTTATCGTTGACGTTCGTTGGCGGTACTGTGTTATTATTCTGTATTTTGTGAAATCACTCAAAAAAGCACAAAAAACATCATGTCTGCATGCCACCTACAACAGTCCACAGATGCGTGCTTACAAAGTCTGATGTTTGTTTCAGTTTTTTTTTTTTTAGACTTGGAACCATTTTTAATATCGTTTATGCCATGGGTGCAGATTTTTTTTCTCTACTAAACTACAAATGTGTGTAACGTATGGCTTCTGCGTATTTGGCACGTCAATCTATATTAAGTGGCAGCACGTGCGAAACAAATTCATTACAGAGAACAGAATGTGAGAGGAAAGCGATAAACACAAATAGAAAGCGTCAAGAAGATGGATTAAACGCCTGCGAGTGTGTTTTGATGAAGGATACCATTATGATTGATTTTGATGACCAATTTGGTATATTTGATCAGGATTAATTGACAGATAGTTTGGTTTTTATTAAAAGAAAGCTTGCACTGAAAGGACATGACAGACAGACGACAAAAATGAGTAAGAGTGTCATATAAGGAATGAAAATATGTCGTCAAAGGCCAGTACAGGGTGCTACCGAAGTCTTTTAATAAAATACTCAGAACACAGTATGAAATAATATTTAAGGTAAGGTGCCTTTGATATTTGACTTTTTCAATATTAATCTTATAAACACACAAAACAATCCAAATTTGTTTTTTTATCTGGTTTCCAATTTCGATCTTCAAGTCAAAAAGACTCAAAATACTTGTTACCAAGATGTTTGGGTCTGACTGGTTGACAAGTGGTGTGTTAGGAGAAGGAATGGGCGTTTACTGACACTACTAAATAACTATGTGGAGTCCAAGTCTTGTCAACTTTTCGAACAAGCACTGCTTGTTGCCTTTCAATCTGAGGATTGTACCAAACGAGTCATGTCGATTTTTACGGCGTGTCAATTTCGGCGTAACCCTCCATTGTCTGCGTACACCAATTTGCTTTATCGTCTTAGCTGGCCCAGAGAGGCTCCGAAGTTTATTGTGCACAGAATATAAAACCTAATACAATGCCAATCTAATATCGTTTTCTAAACTCGACATGAGCTCAAAAAATAAATGGTTTCAGAGTGAAATCTTTTACACGTTTTAACTTTCGTTTGATCAAACTTTCTCAACAAAATATTCACTCAAAATTGTGAAATTTTTCTGGCCAAACAACAATGATTGCAGACAAAAAAAATCGGTCTATCTACATGATACGTTGGAAAAACAACCGTCCATCCTTGGAGTTTGTCCTTAAGACGTATTCAGAAAAAACTATTTCGGGAATGGTTAAGATAGCTTTAAATACAGATTCAATCTCACCAACCTTTAAGTCGAGAGACCATAGTCGTTTCACAATAGGCACTCACTACCCCAAATGGACAAACCACTTAAATGTCTTTGTGGTTAATGTTGAGTTAGGATGTCTAGGTAGCGGCATTTCTCCCTTTTTTATCATATGGTTTTGTAACCTTTTCAAAATTTCATTTGATCAGTAATAAATATTAAACGCGCCACTTAGCCAACTTTGTTTTTTTTATGACAATGCAATTTTATTGTAAAAAAAAAATGGTTACACACTAATCATTCAAAGAATTGCCTATCGCTACAACTTTTTCCCATCTTTCTGACAGAGCTCGAACACCGTTACAGTAAAAGTGTTCATATTATGAGAATATCCACCAAGCAAGCCGCTGTTTACGTCTTCATATGAGCAGAACTGCTGAATATGGCGGGTGGGTAGGACTTCCCAATTTTAGCGTTTCCAGGAAGGCTTAAAGGCTCCGTCAAACAGAACGCATTTTTAACGCCGCGGTGGGATTATTTTGACGTGTCGTTCTTAACACCGCGGTTGAGAACGTCAAACAGAGAGTGGTCAAAAATAATTGATTTCAGTTTCAAAAAAATGTCAAGCAGTTTGGATGAAGAATAATTATTATTTGCCTTGCTACGTTCTCGAAAACAAAATAGAATT
Organism: Orthonevra nobilis; assembly: GCA_963555765.1. NCBI lineage: Eukaryota > Metazoa > Arthropoda > Insecta > Diptera > Syrphidae > Orthonevra > Orthonevra nobilis. The sequence continues at coordinate 76,679,094 of OY743227.1, read as the reverse complement.
TGGGTTCACGACATTAATAAAAAAAGTAATGATGTCGGAGAATACCACCGGTTGTGCCGAAAATTAGAATCAGATGAAGAACGCTTATTTTCGGTTTTCCGTATATCACAAAATGCTTTTGAAGATCTTCATGATTTGCTTCGCCCTAAAATTGGAAAAAAATTAACAAAAAATTAACAAACTGGAGGAAACCCATTTCAACAAGAGAAAGACTAGCAATTTGTTTAAGGTAAGATATATTTTATATTTAAAGCTTTGAAATGCAAGCTATAAAAGTGCTTTCAGATATTCAGTTGATTAACATGTCATGACATCTAATATAAATTTCGAAAAATTTATATTAGATGTCGGAGATACAACTTGAATAAATCTGTCTGTCTTGTCTTGTTGTTCCGATGCAATCCGATATTTTGAACATTTAGGAGACATAGTGTTTTGAGAGTCCGAGCTTACAACGGAATATGTTGATGCGTATATCGGCTGAACTTGGTCCACTATCTGCCTAAGCTCAGTATCTGCAAAAAATTTTGCCAACTCTACTTTGAGCCTTATTTTATTTCTTTCCGAAATCTTTTTAAATGTTTCAGCGTAGCTTTGTAGGAGATGATCGACGGCATCAAATTTAGACTTTTGTTTTGTCTTCAAATAATTTATGATTTTCTCCACATCATCCGTATCATGACGTTTTTCCGCTTTGCTCTTGTGGAATTTTCCCAATTGCGTGGGTAGTATTGATAGCAAACACGTTGCCGTAAAATGCCCTCCCAATAGTGGATCAAATTACTTCTGCTACAAGAATTTTTGCCCTTTGTGTTACTGGCTGTTTTTGACCCTTTTTATAAATTTACTGTTGTAGATATTGGTAGCTATGGACGCCAAAATGATAATGGGATATTTGAGAACTCTAATTTTTTTGAAGAATTTTTAGACGGCAAGACACTTTTGCCCTGAAAACCACTACCAGGAACCAATAATCCGGTGCTTCACGTTCTTATAGGTGACGAAGGGTTTGGTTTACAAACCTATTTGATGCGACCTTTTCCCAAAACAATAGCCGTGATAGACGAGAGAAAGAAAACTTTTAATAAAAGACTCTGCCGGGTGCGACGTGTTGTCGAAAATACGTTTGGAACAAAAGTGGAGGATATTTTAAAGACCAATCGAAAGTGAAGTGGAAACAACAGTATACGTAGTGGAGGCGGTATGTGCTCTTCATAATTATATAAAAACAAAACAGGAACCATTACCATAACCGAAATTGAAAATCAAAATGAGCCTATTCAAGCATTCACAACACAAATGCCAACAAGCCGAAGGCCCACCACTGCTGCATTTCAAATTCGCGAAACATTTGTATCTTATTTTAATAATAATGCTTTATGAAAAAATAAATAAAATGCATAATTGAGTATTTGTAATCATCTGCTCTTGTCTTCTTCATATAATGCCAGTTTGAACTGTCTCTATTTGCAAAATTAAAAAATAATATGTACTTACCATTTTCATTCAACTCTTGGCACGAATCCTCATTGAGCAATGCGTCCGTCTTCGAAGGATATTGGCCTTCCTATACACGAGCAGTCTTCAACATCGAAATCGCCATCTTTAAAACGACGGAACCAAAGACGGCGTGTTGTGTCACTTAGAGCAGCTTGCCCGTAAACTTTTTGGAGCTATCGATGCACTTCAGCCGACGACGAAACTCAACATTGTTTGACGTTGGATAAGTCAAAATCGACATGAACTTACTGCTAAAGCCATCTATTCACAAACAGCGAGAACTTAGTTGCGCGTTTTATAATATGGACCTTATGTCGGTTGGGGTAGCAATCTTAAGGGCATTACAAAAGTCTTAAAAACAACAATGTAGCCAACAACGTCTCAGTCCGTTGTCCAGTGTATTAAATAGAGTTTATATCACGCAAATAAAGGAGATGTTAGAATTGGGATAAATGAGCAAAAAAAAAGAACAAAATTAACTTTTAACCCCAGAACATTTCACACTCATTCATACCGTATCTGCGACAAATCCAGCCCAATTTTTAGAAGACCTTTAAGGTCGTGTTGTACTACACGCCGGTGAAGCCATATAAACTACGGATTATTAAATTGTAAAATAGATTGTGCGGGCCTAGCTTTCTTGATAATGAGGACAAAAGAGAATGGTGCACGAGTTATGAAACAATCTGAGTCAAGTCAGAAAAAAAGCTCTTCTAACAGCAGACTAAAGGACGACCTCTTCTGTCATGGCACAAACAACTGGCACCGTGCCCAAGATTGACCTGCTTGAAGACATTTGTTGGCTGAAGCTCAGATCTACCTAAGACTACTCCTTGTCAATAAAATGTGAATGCCGGTGGGACAATATTTTTTAAAACAAATTACGGACGTGGTGTCTTCAAAACCAGATCATTTATCCTTCTCTATGCCTTCGAACTTTTTTTACTCTGGAAAAAAATCCTGTCCATTAATAAATATATTTAGAGTCAGCACAAATACTGTCAAAACAATATTTTGATTTGAGTCATCACATTTCGCGAGACGAGAATATAAAATTTTGTTCCAAAACTCGCAATATATATTTTTGAAACTCTGCGTATGCTTTTTGCCGGCACAAAATCTTCATAAGAACTTAAAAGTTTAGTTCTCAAAATAAGTTGTAATTAAAAATTTTAAGGCATTTCCAAACAACGCAGATCCATACAACGATTAATCGACCAACCCCTTCTTTATTACCAGCGAAATTTGCAAAATGAAAATGAACCCGAAAACAAAGTCGGTTTTGTCATTTCGCCAGCCATTGTATGTCGAATGTTGCCATAAATGAAGTTGAGTAATTACATTAAACTCGATGAAATGTGGTGGTAGCAGACATAACGAAATCTCCCCCTCAAATACCCGAGATCAGAAGTCAAACATTTACTTATTTTGGGTCAATGGGGGTTTAACCTTTCAATGCCGTTTGACATTTTTCATTTCCATGTTTATTTGCATACCCAGAATAAATGTTGGCCATAAATTTGTTTAATAGAGTTGTCGTTTTTATTTCATTGACCTTTGTTTGAACCCAAATGATATATGTATGTATGTACGCTTTCATTCCGCACAATTCCGTCATTTCGAATTTTTAGTAGTAAATCCAAGTAAGTCCTTCCGATTTGTGAAGATTTATGGCTCGTGCAAAGGATATAATTCGTTAAAGGAAAATATGTCACATTCGCAATTGTTTTTCAACTTTAATATTATCTCAACGATATCCTTTTTATGTGAACATTTTCGCACTTAAACTGAACATCTTCGCATGACCTACATAGAGCCACCAACTGAACCACCGGCTATTTGCGCTATGCAAACAGCTGCAATAAAGTCCCACTTGACCAGTACAAAGTCAATGAAATCAAACACTTACAAATCGATTCGATTGGCTCAAGTATCCAATTTCTAGTGTTCACACTGGGAAAAGAAAAGAAGACGACAAAAGTCTTGGGGAATTGCATAAAGGCCGCTTCTACCCAGACGCCTTTGAAACCATTTTTTGGTTGCCCCAAGCGTTAGCAGTTCCTTTCCATAATCCTCTCGAGATTTTTCTATTCCTTTCGTACTTTACTGAATTTCCACAAAAGCAAACACAAGAAAATCCTTTTAAACTAGAAGGATTTTTTTGCATCTACCGACCGACCGACCATAGGTGCATGAGTGCTGCTGCTGCTGTTGCTGCTCCAAGTAGGCCACAGTGAGAGCTGGAGAGAATAAAGACTAGAAATTAACTGCATTATAAATGAGCCTTGTCAACATAGTGACCCAAGTCACTCTGAGCCAACGTCATGTGTGCAAATGATATCACAGCCCTTTGCAAATGAAACATGTTCTCAGAAAGGGCGAATGTTTTGACAGCAGCAAGGATGACACGAACGCGAAAAAGGACGAAAAGCAAAACCAGCAAAACAAAAAAAAAAAAATCAGCAGATTTTCAGGCAAAATTTCATTTTTGAAAATCAATACACGCACGGTAAACGAACGGGAAGAATACGAGCATGTGGTTTACTGCATGACGTGACGGTGACATGGGTGAAACAACGCCATTGCTGCTAGAGTGTTTCACATTACATACGTGATCTCAAATTCATGAGAACGCATGAATTAGATATTATCCAAATACTGGTTGACATTAACCGGATTGCGTCTGGAATATGCTTTTTAAAACGATTTCCTTTCGTCATTTACAGCCATTTTGGGGTTATGTTCTTATTACCTGGTTAATGTCGAAATTTATTCAAGTTTATGTGACTCTGTACTGTAAACATACACATGAACTTTTATTTATGTTTGTGTTTATACAAAAAATATTGGTTGTAAAGAAAATTTGCGTAAAGAAGAAAATTGGACACAAATATGTATGTAAATATTTAAACTGAAAATTTGACTCCTGTGCTGCACTTTGAACTGAGTCCCGAACTTGAGAAAGATCAAATTTTTATATTTTTTTATTTCCATTCTAGTTCAGACACTTAATCAGGAAAGAACATTCCCAAGGGGTTATGAATACCCTTATAATATTGGAAATGATTGAGGTAGAAATAGAGAGAAATACACATTGTTTTCGAAATTTTGTGCAGCTACCAAATCAATCCCTTTACTTGACTGTACGACCAAAGCGGGCTTATTTTTGTCGTCACTCAGTTTTATTGCTTAGTTTTGAACTCAGTCTTGAAATGGGTCTTGGAGCAGCTCACAGAAATGAAAACTGCACTGCCTGAGAACTTTAAGTGAATCAAATTATATGTAGCGGACAAAATATAATTTATGAAAATAAAAAAGTGAGTCGGGGACTTAACGAAGCCCTTGGGTACACCAGCATCTGCACAGTGCATTGCAAATTTATTCCAATCCAACGCTGCTTGAATTGAATGGACCGAAAGGTAATATAACATGATTCAAATGACTTGCAAGGCAGTTTTAAATGACTTTCGACACATGACACATGATTCGGCCACAAGTTGACGACTAACCGTTTTCAAAGTGTCAGGAGCTCGCGGATTGTATGCACAAACACCATCTATTGAGTGGCTCAGAACCAGTCACCCTTACGTGGAGCGTAATTTATCCGCCGATGAATTGTGAAGAAATTGTGATTTGCGTACACGCCAGTGATAGCCAAACACCAATAATGCAACTGGTATATAGGTTCCTGCTCTAGTCACTAGCCATCCATGGTTGACCCTACCTTCTAAGGAAACATACGTACTTAATTTCAAATTGGTCAATCTTTCTTTCGTCATGGCTTAAAACCTTGTAATTTATTCCCCGAAAACTAAGTAGTAGCTGATTACTTTACCAGCATTTGACTTATTCGTTGGAAAAAAATTAAAGCCAGCCTTCAAAAATGTAGGTTCGGTTCTTTGGTTTCATTAATTGGCGCCCAACGTTGGACATTGCACTTGTGAACATTATAGTGCAAGCGCAAGCATTTGCGTCAGCCTGCTTTAAGTTTGAAGATTGCAAATGAAGAAGAAATTTCAAAATTAAAGGTGATTTTTGTAAAAAGATTTCACAGATAACAATATTAACAATTTTACTCGAACGATATTTTTTTTTACTGCGGAAAAGAACGTAGAACAAAAAATATACATGGTCGCGTTCATTGGCCCATTTAGCTTCCAGCCAATTATTGAATTTTCTTTGTAAGAACAAGAGCGACGAGCACAAAATAAGCATAAAGCAAAGGAAAGGAAAATAGCTTTTCAGCTTCTGAAATGACAGGAAATTTGTTTCACTGTTCTTTCCGTCTCTGTACAACAGCCATCGTAAATTCCACAGGACTAACGAAAAAAGAGAAAATTTAATGAACGCAAACAATCGTAAAGGCGAAATTCACAAAATAAATATTGACAATTCAGCGTCAATGGGAAATAATTAGGGGTACCTAAGTCAACAACAACAATAACAAAAACAACAGCAAAAACTTCAAAGTTGAACATTTTCAGAAGCCAGTGCCAATCGGACCGAGTGTCCTTCGTCCTGCCTCCCATCTAACTTTAATTATTTCCAGAAGTTTTGCTGCACGTTTTAAATTAATTTGCCAAATGTGTGCAGCAATCGTGTATCTCTTAAGGACATTTGCTGTCCCATGCCACACAGGATACCCCAATAACGCGCTCGCATTCACCACTTCCACTCACAGTCAGATGTCGAAATTGTGCAGATAATGTGATGTTTCACCGACCTCCCCGTCCGTCCGGCACAATGAGAAAAATCATTCACGTCGAACTCATTCTGACACATGATGGCGTGTGTGTTGAAACCGGCCCGCAACGTAATCGCCAAAACCACATGGGACTTAAAATATGGCAGTACATACCCTTTGAATACATATGACTATCGGAGCTGCTATCTGGCTGCGTTCCCGAAGGGTTCTTCAGCAATTCACCACCAGTGTCATGCGTTTCGTTTCCTATAAATCATCGTTTAACAGGCCTCGCTGGGTCCAAAGGAGTGTGGTCATGCCAATGGTGTTGGTGTTGATGGTGGTAGTGGAAACACCATCGACATTACCACTTTTACAAGGGTTGAAGTCACATTTGGTCTTTGGCAGGAACTCCCAGTGTGGTGAGGAGCTTTTACAGTTCGTCGTAGGTAATGTTCTCTCATGCCAACTTCGCATACGTAATACAATTATCGACAGCAAAGGGATAAGCCGTTTGGACCAAAGGATTACAACCACGCATATCAACGACAGCGACAAGGAAATCAGCTTGTAGACGACCGACCCCGCCCAGTGATATTCATTTGTAGAGCACAAAAGCAGCACAGATTGCCGATAGTTGATGGCTGTATACGAGGCAGGATATACGATTACGGGTTAAAGGTGCCTTTGTAGGGTGTGCATAGTGGTGTAATTTATGGAGCACATTCTCTGAGCCAGCAGATGAGCATTCCAGAGCCAGCCCTTTTTCAACAAAGAACAATCGACTACCTAGAGTATTGGAGGGCCTCAAATCGAATTGGGTGGCTGCTGCAATGAATAGGTAGGACGTTAGAAAATTTTATGATTGAATTTTGAATTTATGTGATTTGCTTTGGGGAAAAAGGGGACGAACGGACACAAAAACGACAATTGCACATAATGGCAGATGATTTAAGTTACCAAGTCTGGACGATTGAAGGAGATTTGTTTTCTTTCAAATTTGAGTTTGTCGCATGAGCTTATAAAAGACGTTTGTTCTAACAAGCTTTTTCGAGGTTAGGTGCTACAACGATTGCGCTACTCAGTTGGAAATAAACATATGTCGGCAAACAATTAAGAGCATGTGGTTGTTATTTGGGACGACATATTTAGACAGTTTGTGTACAGGCATATAATTTGATGGTCATGCAAGTTGTTAGCAGGAGGAAAAATAGAACTTTATATATTTTTACGCAACAGAATATAAAAATGAAAGTTTATAGTTAATTATCGGGCTAGTGACCTGACAGTGTAAGCTGCTTTCAGTTACGGAGGCTCGGAAGAGGCTCGATGTCTCCTCTGTTTTCCTATTTATCGTCCAATAATCGACCTTAAATATTCGTTTGGTAGCAGAACTGTCAGAATGTTTTGCAGAACATGCATTGCAATATGAGTTTTTATCCTGTTCATTTGGAATAGTTCAGAGCAACTGACGTTTTCCAGCGTCACGCTGTACAGCTGGATCAGTCTTTTCTTTATCCCGAATTCGGTAATCGTCATGCAGAGCTCTAGACGAGGAAATTGTGGGTCTTGCCCTGAAAATCATTTGATTTTTCAGGATGATGAGGCGTTTGGGGCTATTAATCCAGTCAGTGGGTATGATTTATCCAATCCTGCTTGGTTAATAATGTTCAGCATATTTGAAGAGCTCCGCTGGAAGACAATAAGAGCTGTCAGCATAATTGTGGAGTTGTGGATTTTACATTGACTCGATGCGGCCTCTCCTTTGGCACTATCACTGTCTTTCTGATAAAAAAATCTGCTGGAAATGGTACTTTACCGCAACTTCTATTCTCTGCGCGTTGTTGACTTGTTTTTTTTTGCCTACCTTTCTTTGATTTCCAAAAAAAAAAACTTCAAGATTTTGTTACTTAGTCTGAGCTGGGAGGCTTCATGGTAATAGCCTTCTTTCTCCTCGCTTGATATTCGTTACATTTTATTTAGAACACACTCCCGTTTAATTTATGAATTCCCTGTTTATGAGTCAACATAACGCGAGGGGAATGTATAAGAGACTTCAAGGGAAGTCCCAACGAGGAAGTATGTTATTTCGCATACTAAAGAACCACAATACAAGACGGTAAGTCCGAAATCGGGCTTAAAAATAAATTATTGCTGATCATTTTTTGGTGTGCGGGTATTCAACTTAAGTTTTGGGCAAACATATTTTTTTCAGATAAGATGAAGTCAGTATTTCGTGCATCGCAGTAGAAAGCATTTCACACCATTTGTGTTGATGTCGAAAACAAGGTCAAAGAAGATTCTCATTATAAATTTTCAATTAAAGTGTTTATGTCATTCATGGTCATTGGCTGTGGGTATGGGGTAATGCTATTCTACAAGCTTATCAGTATTCATGATTCCGTAAAATATTTTTTACTCTCCAGCGAATAACATCGCAGATTGCAACACCAGCTCCGTTCGTATCTGACGAACTATGATCAGAAGCATCCTCCTTCACGATTTCCTTGAACCAAGATTCTGATAAATGTATCAAACCCCTTCCGCGAATTCCAAAAATAATTTTCAAATTTTGAGCATTTAAATGGTTCACGTGAAAACCCAGCTTTGTTTTAAAAAAAGATTAAATATTACACGCTGATTACCGCTCAGTCCGAAAGTGTGGAAACTAATATGAAACACAAGGCAGTTGAAACATGAAGACTAAAAACTCCGACGAAAGTTGATAATAGATAAAAACTCGGGTATTGATTTGGGTATGAACCAATGAATGACTTTCAAATGATTTACGAGTATGTGGTAGAGATGCAAATATTTGTTTTTCTCATACGGATCGATATTGGTGTCGTTGCTGCAACCTGATTCAGATTGAAGAAGTACTCGGTGAAAAAATAACAAAGCATGAGGATTTGAACATAGCTTTGTTTGCCGGCTGCCACGGCTTGAATTGATATGAAAATACTCAGATGGCAGCTCACTATTTTTCTAAAAGTTCCAAATTTTTTTTTTACGGAGATCACTATCGTGGTGAAGATTCCGATGGCGAATAACGAGACTTTGTGGCTTCGGTCTCAGATGAGTGCTTACCTTCTGATGGCAATTCTAGCGATTCAAGCCTGTCCGATGATTCTGAATTGTCTGGGAAAGAAAATGAGGAAATAGAGGCAGTACAAATAACTGCAAATTCTGGTGGACCATACAGACGGACATCAGTTGCGTGTGAATCTCTAAAAACATTTTCTTTAAAACCAAAAACAGCAATTGGATTCGGGATTGTAAAATATATTTCAATCGCTCATTACTGGAGCACTGACTTTTTTTCAGGAACTCTTTCATGCCAAGTAATGTCAAGTAACGGATTTCATTTCCTCCTCTTTGCTGACAACTCCGCTCTTAGGGGAACTTCTTCATACTCGACACAAATCGTTTTGGATCTGACTGAACGATATTTAGCGCAGCGAAGAACGATATTTACCGACAATTTATATACTTCGGTGTTCCTCGTAAAATATCTTCTTGATCGTCAAACCTATCTGTAGGCACACTTCACAGTAATCGAATAGGCAATCCGAAAGACTAACTGTTAAACTAAAAAAACAATAAGTAAAGGAATGGAATAGTCGGGACTGATGGTTGCAAAGTGGAACGACAAACGTGAAATTCTCATGTGTAGGACGTTCTTGTGGACAGGGAATAAATCTAAAGATGGTCGATCAAACAAAGTATTATAAATACAATAATCATAACCGAAAATGCACAATTTTGGAATTTAGACAGACTATTTGGAAACTCATTATGTGAATAAAATGCTATTGAACAACATTCAGATACATCATCCAGGATAAAACATCAACTGAAAGTAAATGAAAGTAACTCAAGAAATATATTATAAAAGTAAGAAAAAGATGTTGAGATTGTTATTACCCAATGAGTAAAAAAGAGGGTCGAGAAGCTGCAGAAAGAAAGGAAAAAAGGTAATCACCTTTTGTGCAACTTGTGAAGGATATCCTTTTTTATGCTTGGATTGTTAAAGTAAACATCAGAAGTAAATATTTATACCAATTTTCTTTATTATTATCATAAAATTTTTATCTCAATAAATTTAACTAAGGTTATACTTGTATTCAAGTGGAATCAACTCTGAAATAATTTTTTTCTGATAATTATTGACTTTTTTCTAGGTGCCGACGTTGAAAAGAAAGTGTTTCTTTAACAGGCCGCTTAATAAAAATATGCAACAAATTATTGCTTGTGACTGCAGGCGAGTCACATGGCAGCAAACGAGTAAAAGAAGACTGATTTTCGCATTCGTCTCTCGATCGCCGTCCTCACGAATTTTTAAGGCCTAAAGTGAAGATAGATAGGATTTCATACGAGAGTCTTGCAATTCAGTTCATCTAAGCAGTTAGAAAATAAAAAAATTGTAATAATTACGAAAATTCTAAACGCTTAACTTTTCAGAGTGGTTTTCCCATATTGGCAAACAAAATACTCAAAAAAAAAACAGAGTATTTCAACATTTCAATCGCCGCACATGAATGGGGCCAAAGGAATTGTGGCCAAATTTTGTGGCTCAACTTTTAACAAAATGTTGAAACTTATTAAACTATGTAAATTTGATAATACCACGACCACTTGTCTTCTACTTCCTGCAACAAACCAGAATTGATGGTGCTGCCTAATCGCACCGGGCTGGTGGTTTTCGCATTTTGAAAAAGACATTCTCCAGAAAGCTGCGGCTGTAGTAGAATCCCGTCTTTATCTGAAATGAGTCCGTTTAGGGCAAAATAGAAGTAAGCCTTTGACTGAACAAAGTTTTGAAGGCGCTCTGTTTCGTGATACATGTCATGTATCGGATATAATAGTCTTTAAGTGTTACTGGTATCAGTAATCAGTGATTTGAGCTCTTAATAGGACGCTATTGATATATTTTTTGTTTTGAACAGGTCAGCTTAATTGTTGATAGTTGCAATTTTGACTATAACTACAAATTTGACTACAAAGCAAGCTTTCTGCCAACATAAGTTTTATACAAAATCAGAAAACGACGACAATGCTCGGACTCGCGCAACGATCAAACGTTCCTCTTGGTTCTTCTTGGACCCCGAACAATCTTTAAGTTCCTATCTGGATTTTCTTGTCTAAGCAATATTTCCAAGTATCTACTCCCGAAGAACGTGCAGCAATTTTTTTTTCATCGTTTAGATTCGTGGAATATTCTGAAACGACTATTTATGTACTTCAAAAGTTTAGCTGTCTCAAATTTTTTTGTTTTTTTGTTAATCCAAAAGTCCAATAAATTGAAAGCAGGTCAAAAATATTTGAAGAATTTTTATTATATATACAACTTAGGACTAGCATCACATTACAATTTTTACATACATAATTTATTTTTTTTTATCAAATTTATTTAAATAAACTTATACGATAGAACTTGAATTATTATTATTTTTTCTAATTAAATATTTTTCTTCATCGTTTTATTTGTTAACCGTGTTAAACTAATTTCATGTACATTTTCTAAACGTAATATGTTTTTTTTTCTGTTTTCTTTTAATTTTATTTTTTCAATATTTCTTTTTTATTTACATGGGGGAAATTGTTATTTTAAGATTTTAATTTAGTCGTATTTATTTAAAGAGTCAGTTGCGTGTGTCACGATTTGCTTAATGCCAAAATCGTAAGCATTAGCATGGCGGAAATAAAACTCAGTTCCAGGTCAGTTGCCGATGACATTATGGCCGATGCAGCGTGTTCACCTGAAGGACGAAAAAAATTTGTGAAACAAAAAAAAAATTTTTGAAAACTTATCGGCGAGGCTCTTGAATCGATTTAGTGTAGTGAATTTGGTGCCAACAAAAACGAAATGAAATTCAATTCGTTGGCATCTGCGAATTGTATGACTAATGTTTTCACAGCCAACAAACATCTGTATGCATTACAAATGGCCATTTGGTCTTACCATTTATCACGTTCAGCGTCACTGTGGCGCTGGGACTGTTCGACGGACTACATGTGTAATTTCCAGAATCTCGTTTTTTCGTCACTTCAATGATTAATGAACCGATCTGTGGACAATACAAAAGGCAGACATTAGGGACATTAGTAGGGTGGATTGAGCATTGTTGCTGGTGATGGCGACGGGTGGGGAATTGCTTTAAAGCGAAAGGACTTGTGTGAGAGCAATGATTGCTGCACTTTGTACTTTGGACAAAAGCACAAAGGTTGATTGCACTTACCGTACTTAATGCATCGCCTTCGTCTTCTGGGAGGTTTCTATCGACTTGTATTCGATGTCGGTTCGAGTCGCCCATTAATTGTTCAGTTCCATGATACCACATGATAAAGGTTGGCGGCTCTAGGGCGCCACGGATTATGCATCGTAGAACAACAATACTCCCAGCTTTGACATATCGATCCGGTTCTCCAAGGATTTCAGTTCGGGGAACTATAAAAGAGGAAAAAAGAAATTAAAAAATGCTGTCCTTATTGTATTTTTAAAGAAGGAAAGAAAGGAGGATTCATGTTGTTTTTTTTTCGTTCACTAGGTCTTTGTTTTTGTTTAATCTTACTACAATAGAAGTCCTCGATAAAATAAGGCTTCCTTGTTTGGAGGTAATGAAGTTTTATTAAAATTAATACACAGAAAATCAAAGAATGGACCAATATCGTGGCTTTAAAAGCTCATGGATTTAATGGCATTTTTGGGTGTTAAGACCTTTGCCTACTCGTATCAGCAGAAAAATAAATCCAAAGAAGTCAAATAAGGAGTCCTACATATTCCATTTACAGAAAAATCCACAATTCCTAAGCATTTTCCGTATGACAGTGAGGGCATGATAATTTAACATGCATGGTGAAGACATTCCAGTCTGCTAGAAGGAAAAATGGATAATTAATCAAAAACATATGGTCAATTGACAATCCACCGAATAACAGAGTTTGATAGGGCTAGTTCGGTTTTGAATTGTAAAAATGGTCATTAAATGTGAAACAACCTCATTTTCGAAAATGTTGCCTTCTTTACTATAAGCTTCAACAACGTTTACCGACAATTGGGCCGATACTCACTTCTACAAAGGTTGAACTACTGTAGATGGCTTGCGAATGACAGTTTAATTTGGACCCACAATCTTTGGCTCAGTAACCTGACGCAATTAATGCTGAGCCACGGTTACCCACTCCATTCTGATTTAAAGATATTCAAATTAGATCTGCTGCCTTGGATTAGTTCAAGAGTCAACCCAACAACTGAAGACTAACATAAATTTTAAGTTTACGGCTAAGGATTTTCTTTTAACATCTGTCCCGATAGCTGGAAAAAAGACTTGGCCAGTTCCTGTACCATCGTTACAGAAGATTCGAAAAACATTGTTCATATAAAGCAAAAACTTTTAGTAAATTTATTCTGTTATAAAAAATCAAAAAGAATAAAGCAATCTTTACAAAATAAAAAACGGCTTAATATGATAGAACTGAAGCTATTGAATGTCTTTGAACACTAAACAAATCTTTGGCACATTTTCATAGTCCGCGCTAATTCGAAGAGGTCATTATACAGCCACTTCTTTTCTTTCAATTACAAGTTCTCACAAAACGGGTGCAAATTCAAAATAAAAGTTTAATGACAGCGATAGTCTCAAAGGCCAAGACTAACTGTGCAAGAAAAAGACTTGTGAGCCCTTGGGATTAAGAAATTCTGACATTGTCAGAACCGAGTCTTATTATTGAATAAAAAGAAGCGCCAATTATAAAAACACGATCGTCCAGGCATAACACCTTTTATTTCGATAAAAACTTGATTTTGTTGAGCAAATGTCTTACTCTTTCGCCTTAATAATGTTCTTTTTTATCTGGCATTCAAAATGGGATGAGTGAACAATTAAGAGTGTATTTGAAGGATCTGAATTTAAGTGGTTTTAAAACCTGATGTATTCTGGATCAATTGCTCCATTGCTGGAGGCCGACAGAAACAGAAAATTTACTAATGACTTTTTTGCATTCACCCAATTCACAGTATTTACCTCGGCATTAGTTGTAATACCCGCTAGTGGAATTGGTTTTTTTCCATCAATCTGCTGTCAATGTGACCTATTCAAAATGATTTTCAAACAAGAAAGTTCCATTGATTTTTTTGTTATTTTGCAAAGAATTACATCATTGAGGTGGCCTAATGAAATTTACTGTTATTTTGCAAATTTGCTTAACACCCCAACAACCCTCGAAGGCACTCCCATAAAAAGAGGAAAATCTCGAAACTAAATACAATAATCGTAACGATGTAATGCCATCTCTGCCCAACTTTCTAATACGATTCTCAAATCGATTGCCATTCAGCATTCCATTAAGCAAATAAACATTCCCTTGTCTTTTTGCTTTTCCTAATGTCCACATATGAATATTTCTTCCTTTTGCCATCCAAGGATTACCATCTCTGTGGCACATTCAAACCAAAGGATACCAAATTGGATGAAATCTTCTCCTTCTGAATGTCATCAAGATCCTTGAATGTATGCGGAGTGTCTGTGGTGAATGGAGTTGCAGGAGTTTCACTCCTCCATAAATAGAAATCACCAGGATATCTTCCCGTCAAAACCGAATCCTAATTTTATCTTCTACCTCTGTCTCCTGTACAACATAACACCTGTGTGCAAAAATAACAAATAAAGGACGAAAAAATAAAGAGAAAAAAAAATCCGATAACGACCATAAGAGTTTACACGCAAGCTACTTGAAAGGAGTCCAACTGCAAATTGTATTTTTATTGGATTTCTTACAGAGTTTACTTCGATATATTTTTTTTTTTAGTATTTTCATATCCTTTCAGGACACACACATACGAGCTATGTTTGGTTGCCTTCAAGCGTAAAGCTGAACGGTTTTGATTTTATATGCGAATTGGACTATAAATGACGCGCCTAAGTGTCTTTTGCACATTCGATCATAAACTGCATGCTTAGTGCGCAAAGTATGGAATAGTTTAGACATTTTATGGCCAAAAAGGAACTCGAAGTCGTCGCTCTTTTTAGACCGAGGCTTTTCTTGAGATTAAGAGGAGTGATTTCTTTTTATAGCGGTAATAATTAAAATCACATTTGTGGGTGTTTTTTGTCGTTTATGCGGTCCTTTAGCTGGGAACTAACTACATACGTACAAGTTGTAAAACTTTACGGTTGTCCTTTGGCATGTTTCTTGATGTTAGCGGGTTTTATTCCTACTTATTCATAGAGTTGTAGTGCAAAAGGGGTGCACGTTACCTGAGTTTGATGTATAAACATGCTTTGGCCCGAATTCAGGAGGATATTGAGTAATAAGAAATTTTATTAAATGAATCTTAATCAAAAATGATATGTTATCTTGGGACCAGCATAAGCATAATGTAAGTGAATTTATGTAGTTTTATTTTTTAAGGCATGCTTATTTATGGAGTACCCTTAATAAACGGCTGCCATTGTTAGGTACTTAAAGCTATTAATTTATGAACCCTGATTTCCTAGAAATAATACGAGTTATTTTGGCTTATCGAGTAGAATATCAACCATCGGTCTGCACAAAAGGATACACGGGCCAAATTGGGTGACCCTGCTCCACCATGCTGTGCAATTGCGTGCACCAAGAAAGTTAAGCTGGGTAAAACGTTCATAGAAGACGAGTATCGTCAAGGACGGTCATTCTGATGTCACAGGAATCTCATTTTAGGAGCGTTCTGGAGGTCATTCATAATAAATTTCACATGAACAAGGTAACCACCAAAGAAGAGAAGAAACGAGTTGAGAGCCTGATGCGGACGGATTTTTTAAGTGGAAGAGACCTCGATGCCGAGACATAACACCAGTCTTATTATTTGAAAAGGTCCGTGTTTAGTCGCGAGTTCGGCGCAAAATGTTGTGCCTTCCATTTTTTGGTATTACGAGGAATTTAAGGTGAGAAATAAATGGAAAAAGTTAGGAAAATAAGAGAACCAAACCTCCAGAAATGACTGTCAATCAAGAAGTGGTTTTCGAGTTGCCCGAATGCCAACCCTATTTTCTGACATCATTTCCATCTACTTCTACCTCTGACCGCTTTGGTAAAAATTGTGAGAGCAAAAGTGAGCTGTTGGCCGCAGTTGGACTTAATGTACTGACTTATTAGGACATTAGATAGAAAAAGAAAAATTAAAGACTGGATCGTGAGTTAAATGTATTCGGCATGTCGTGGGGTCTTACACCACAAGTGATGCTTTGATTATAAACCGAGGCTGTAAGAAAGTAGAGACTGCCTGGAACTCGAATCAATAATATGCCGATCACTCTTCTAAAGAAAGAATTTTGACAGAGTTAAGTCCATGCGGTTGTCAGGTAGCAAGCGGTTGTCAGGTGGCATGCGGTGGATGGACTCTTGTCGATTAGTAGATGAAAGCGATCACAAATTTATTCGGTTATTTGAAGCATTATTTTGATTTTAGAAGAATAGAAGAAACAACCATCATCAAACAGAGTTGGAAAAATATGAGAAAGATTAAACGATGTTTATGATCAAGAATACTTATGAATGATGATGGGCCCCTGAGAATATTGGAAAGTTATTTAAAAGAAAGATTAATCTCTTTTTGTCTCGAAGCAAGACTGAACAAGGTTAGTTCGAAAACCATATGTATGTATTTAGTGCAGCAGACTCTGTATTGAAACGTTTCCCTATGTCTGTGGTTATCGGATGCATGTCATGAATAATTCTCTTGAGCCAAATAATTAACTAAGCTATCCGCTATTATTTTCTCGATTCGCTTGCTGAGAGCTAATTACATTTATGTTTGCAAAATTGCCAGACATTCTGGGTACCCGGTTATTTTTTGATATTGTAGAAAGTAAGCTTCTAATTAGGAAGTCATTTTTGTCCGTTTAGTCAACTTTACGACCCCATGCTGCAAGCCGTAAGCTCAGTATTCGAATTATTTCGACCAGTTTCGCTGGCGAAAGCGTTTGATAAATGCGAGGAAGAAATCATCAGCATCCCATTTTGTAATTTGGTTTCGGTTAGATCGAAGTTGTTTCTACCTCCCATCCATCTCACAATCAGCCTATTATGTAATCAACTTAACAGCATTTGATGAGAGCGGGGTTTTAAGTTTGATATATTTTATTATTTTTTGTATGGAAGGATTTGCCAAATATAATATTCTATGATTAATTTATGGATGGGGTTGATTTATCTGATCAAGCGGCGCAGCTCTACGATATAAATCGGAAGTCCAGCAAGTGGTCGAAAAAAATCTTTTATAAACTTTATCGAATCAGTGTTTTCAACGCTTGTTTTATTTTTAAAGACATACAACATTTGGCAACAGTTACCATATATTGACCTATATCTACACTGGATGGACAAACGGTAGAGGAAAAATGATCAGCGAACGCACTGTGAACTTTCTGAAATATCATTAGGCTTTAGTTGACTCACTCCTTAACATGTAAAAAAACAGTTCCTTTATAAAACTTTTATAAGTTTTTCTTACGATAAGAATACAAAATGTGTGTCCTTTTCACTTGGGTACAGTTGGTACAATACGTCCCAATTTAAAGGTAAGAAGAAAACGAATGGGATTATATGACCCAATATATAATAGCGCCCCTTGTGGCCAAAAGAAGAAAAACAAACGATGAAAAATGTTATGTTTTCTTACAATATAATGTATTCTAGGCAGGAATTTAAAACACTGCACTAACAGGTCACGTGTCAAAACGAATACACGGATTACTATAACATTCATTTAACTAAAGTCATCTCTTTCTTCACTGAAAGTGCTTCTTTCTAAATTATATTAAAATAATCTGAATAATCTGATAAAGTTAATATTTAAATTTTAAAGTTTAAGACCTTGAAACACTTTGTACAATTCAATGAAACCCACAAACCCACTGCCTAAGTTGACAACGCAACTAATTACGGGATGATACAAATCCTTCTGCCTCTCCACATGTGCAACGCAACTCTGGTATCAATCCTTATGCAAATTATTACCGGAAATCTTATCATCAACAACATTCAACAAATAAAGATTAACCTAAATCTCCATTATCTCAGGCCACATGTAAATATATTGAAGTATGTATATGCATTTATCAGATATTTGCAGTTTAAGCACATTCAGCTCGCATATTATTATCCTTGTGAAATCAACAAATCACATCATCCCCCTTCCCTTATACAGGTTAATAGTGTTAATATCTCAAAAGATTTACTTACCCACAACGTCGAGATAAACTTTTGCACTAACTTTTGGCTCCGTCGACACTTGACATTCATATGCGCCAGCATCCCTCGCCTGGACGTATTTAATTTGCAATGTCCAAAATTTATTCGGTTGATTCAGGACAACGAATCTCTGGTCGGCAATGAAGACAGCTCTGCAAGAAGAGAAAACGAAAAAGTCAACAAACAAAATATATGACAATTGTATTCGGGTCAGATCAACATCTCCCGGCACAAAGTGCTAACCCCATAAAGTGTCCGTATTTTATGACTTTAGGACCAGGAACTTCTTTACACTGCCAGCGTGCCCATTGCCGCCAGTCGCCCTCAGCATGCACTCTTAACATTTGCCAGTGGTTTTGTGCCTGGCTCCTCCACAGCTTTTAGCTATTCTAAAATCTCAAATCCCCATCAGCAATTTGTAAGTTTTACAAAACTTTGTGTTGTTTTTGAATTACAACGATGAATCTTTAGTCTCGCATGAGGTTCTGCATTTAGATGTTCGGTTTGACTTGGTTGCCTTATTTTTTGGTATGTACGTGAACTTGCAGACATTCGAAAGCCATGCACATTTAGATTTAAAATTCTACCAAAAAAAAAGGGGGGAAAAGTAAAATGAAAAATTGTCAAGTGGAATATCCTTGAGGATGATCTTTTACTTCGATGGAAAGTTTCTCAACGAGAACGAGAACGCCTTGAAAGTTTCAAATAGGCACAACAAAAAACGAAAAGACGAGAAACGACCTTCACCGCAAAGAACTGTGTTTACAAGACGTACAAAGTCAAGTATGTACTTGTGATGATTCCTCTACTAGGAGGCAACTTGTGCACGGCCTGTGAATTTAAGGAAGGAAGCAGCAGCCACACAAAATTCCAGCGGATGAACATTATGTTTTATATTACTCTCGCGTGTAATTGTCGTTGTCATTAAGTTTGGTGAGTAAGTTAGCTTTGCTACGAAGGGAAGTAATTAAATACACTTGCAATGGTCGGGGACTGGTTTGGTTAAACGGATCAGATTATGTGTCAATGGTTGGCAAGGGGAGCTTCAAACTGGTCCTTGGGATCTTTGGCTTGTAGAGAAAAGTCTGTTTGCTCAAAGATACGCGCGACGGTGTATGCGTCAGTTTTTGTGGTCGTTTAGAAGATGTTATAAATAGAATATAATGAAATTTAATATTGAGCAAACATATACATATGTATGTTGGTGTGTATGAATATACACAATTATATTCACATTACCCTAAGGACCTATGTTTTTTTTTTGTATTCGAGGGCGTTGGCTTTCACATTTTTGTTGCGCACTTTTGGAGTTGATATTTAATTCAGGACGCACGTTACATATACCCAGTTGTATATGGGTTGATTTCCTTTGACGAGGCTGAAGCCAACATTTTGTATTTTTCTTTCGTAAGTTTATTAAATAACGTGGTTCAGTGGTTCAAAGATGTAGACAGCTTTGGGAAATAAAATTTATATACCTTCAATTCCAAGCACCCTTGTAAAAATTTGATATTAAGAACGGATCAAAAAATGTAAAGCACTTCATAAAATAAGGATGCGTTTTAATTGGGAATTCCTTTTATCATTCGAATTCGAACTCGTACTAAAGGTCAAGGATTCAACAGTCAAACAATTTTTCCTAAGATCTGTTAAAAATAGTGGTCGCAAATTTTTGGAAAATCTTAATTCGATGCTTCTTCCATAGTTTTTCGAGTTGGCCTACCTTCAGCACATTTTTGTTACTAAAGACAACTGCAAGACTTTTAGAGAAAACAATTTCAAGCAAAGGTTTACCAATGGTGAGGTTTCACAAAAATTCAGGAAGGACAATACTGATTTCCTAATGTTTGCTTCTCAAACTCAGAGCTAAAGTCAAACATATTCGAACAACTGAGGGAACTGAAATGAAATGTTGTCTGAAATGTTCGTAGACAACAGGCACAGGAAATCGGACTGCTTTTCAAAGGCTCCTCATTAAGCGTTTCCATTCAGTAAATTCAAATAAAACAAGGTGCGTGTGAGATATCGTCGACATTTTTTATTCGTTTTATTCTTTGATTCCTTTTAGTCCGCCGCGGTTTCTCTGGGTATCGTGCATCCGAAATATCCAATTTTCCATGACTCTGGCGCATAAACAAGGCATGGGTAATGTTGGCCTTGAGGGCTGCTCCGGCTTGTGGCTTATTCGCATAAACCTGCATCTTCAGAGTCCCAAGAAGAAAAAGTCTAACGAGGTGAAATCGCTCGATATCCTTGGCCAGTTCACATAACCTCCATGTGAGATGACCATGCCCTCGAATCTCCAATATGGCGTGAGCTGTGTGGTACGTAGCGCCATCCTGTTGAATTCACATGTCGTTGGTGTCCATATGATTCAATTCAGACTAAAAGCAGTTAGTATTCATAGACCTATTGCGCTCGCCGTTGACGGTCATGGTCTGGCCAACGTCGCTCTCAAAGAAATATGGACCGCTGACACCACCAGCCAAAAATCCACACTAAATAGTGAGTTTTTCAGCATGCATTGGACTTTCTTGGATCTCATGTGGATTGACCAGAAATGTGCCTAATCGCTTAAGATGAAATCGAAGAAAACTTGGGTTGGTTTCTTACTGCTCCAGAGCCCATTCAGCGAACACACGTCGTTCTATATTGTCGTTTACCTTCAACTCGTAAGTCAGTTGTACGGGTGCACGCTCAAATCACGATGCAAAATTCGTCAAGTTGTGGTTTGTGAAAGGCCGAGTTCTTGTGAGCGACACGATATCAACTGCCTCGGATTTTCATGCACATTCTCACGGACAGGGGCGATGTTTTCGGTAGATTTTGCGTTTCGTCGACATACGTATGTTGGCTGAGTGTTTACTAAACCAGTGGACTCAAATTTGTTCATCACACTGCGAATAGTTCTCTCGAAAGCGCGCGGAACTTTGCTCGAACAGAACACCCATTTTAATAAAAAAAAATTATTATTTGTACGTGTTCTTGAACGCTGTATCCGCCCACGGTGATTTGACAAAACATATTGAATAAATGATATCAAATTTTGACAGATGTATAATAGCTTCAACGGTATGGCCGCTATCAACTGTCAAAGTTCGGCAGTTATCTTCGAATCACTCAAGTTAGTGGCAGAAACCCATAGTTGATAGTTGAAAGTGACCCCTGAAAATTGATATCATGAGTTATAGAAGCAAAGGCTCGAGTTTCAGAGAGCCATCATCAACTGACATCAACTACGAGAAGTCTCTAAGCTCATTGGCCAATTAAAGTGAAAACAATATAACATCACTGAAAACTCTGACCACTTTCCTATTCGAGCCAAAATCAACTGAGTGCAAATCAAGGAAATCCTAGGTTACCAACGGCCTAAAGATCAGATCATAATATGATGGTGAAAGAGTTTAAAAAGAACCTGCGTAAAAAGGAAATGATGTCGAAGTATTCGACAAAATGAAAGCCAAATTATTGGGAGCAAATTAAGAAGCATCTGTCCACCGCCATGGGCAAAACGTCGTTGTTAGCATCAACATTTTCGAGTTGCTAAAGGAGTTTTTCAATCTAGCCCGAATCGAAAATCAAGACAGCATTATTTGCTTCTTAGTGACTAAGAGCTGTCCCGCTTTGACAAACCGATGAACAAAAATTAATCTTTCGTATAAAAAATTGAACCTACCAGTTTAATAAATGGAGTCCGATGCAGCACGAACCACGAACTCTGTAAATATTTGATAAGTGAGCAATTGAAAATTCCACCGGCTCTGCTTCTCAAACGATTCTAAAAACCATATCGAAAAAATTAATGTCCTTTCATGTTACTGATTCAAAATTGCATAAATATGCTTACGGCGATAACCATTGCATGGTTGAAAAACCGATCAACCCGACCGATTCGAATAAACATAATAGGTTCTCTTAAAATACAAGCATTTCGGGTCAACCTATGCAAACAGCTTTTGCAAATATCTGAATGACCATAAAGCAATATTCCTTCCATTTGATTTTGATTTGAGTTGGTCGGAAACCCAAGAGAAAGCACACAAAACCAAAAACGGATACATCCTGAGTCCATATTCATTTGTTTTGATATTAAATATTGAACATAGACCTATGCGGCAGAACTGTTTCGCTCTCATCCCATTGATACTCAGATACAATATTTTCCATTAAATAATATTCCTGGAATTCCCATCTTTGGCAGAAAGTGGTCCACACAAACTTTTCCAAAAAGTACTCTCAACCAACAAAGTAAATACGTTTGGAAATAAATATTTTAAAAAAACGATTACCCTGAGTTTCGAAAACGTCTTTAAGTTTGGCTAAGAATAACGTTTAAAGTTTTTCGAATTCGAAGCACTCGAAGTTTTCAAATACTAGTGGGCAATTGTTCATTCCAGAGCTGTTTGTTGAGTTGGCGTTGGGAATAAGCCAGCCGTGGTTAACCAGCTCTTTAGAAAAATTTTACAATGTTTTTTTTTGCAATGTACGAGTTCAGTCGAAGGGATGTTTGGGTTTGGTTGGAATATTTAATGGTTTCCTCAAACGCCCACATAATGTACTTAATTCTAGGATAGAAAATTTTAATGAAAAAAATATTACGAATGCGCACAGAGTGTTAAGTGTGCATAAACGAATTATTTGCTTTTGCAAAATAGGACGAAAAGGATCTGCAGTTCAAATTTAAACGTTGTAAATGGGTCTACGATTAGGTTTAAGTACACTAAAAAACGAGTATTATGTATTGCTCTGTGGGCGAAGCGTTGATTAAGTTTGTATTTCTTGAGTCGTATTATAAGTGGTGCCTATGGAGTCATCACAATATCGATAAGCTTTCGAAGAATTTACTTATATGGATCTAAGTTTTGTAAACAATATAAAAACTGTCCTTAGAATAAATATTTTGTCTGACTCTTAATTGTACACACATATTTTTATTTCGGTGGTTTCAAGTTTTCAACACATATTTCAAGAAAGATGAAATTAGGTTAGTGCGACTGATATTTTATTGCTGAGATCTTCGGCGCGTTGATTTTCTCGGTCTTTATAGTGAGTGAAAATGCTGAAGAGTTCTTGTGAGTCGACCGCACTCTGTTGCAAGTTTCTTTTACAAAACCCGTTATGGTTTTTCAACAGGGACGCTACAAAAGTAGAGCGACAACGACGCCATATTTATTGCCGCTCTTTTGCCATTTCTCTTCAGTAAGGCTTGCCATTTCATGATCGAAAAGATATACGAGCCAACAACGAGTCGAAATTATTAAAATTTACTACCGAAATTCGGAGTCAGTGGCCTCAACGTTAAGAGCGCTACGTCCAATTTATTGTCGTCATAATCGTCCTAGCAGATCAACAATTGAGCGTCTAGTGAAAAAATTTGCATCCACAGGCACAGTTCAAAATGTTCCCGTGCCAGTGAGACCGTGTCCGTAGTGTCGAGAATAGTGCTGCTGAGGCTTCAGTTGCAGAAAGCTCAAATGTGTCTCTCTTTTGCGAAAAGATCTTGGCTTACATCCTTACAAGATTAAATTGAAGCAAGAACTGAGCCGCTGGACCACCAGAAGCGTCGTATATTTCATCGAAAAATCATCTTCAGCGATGAGGCTCATTTCTGGCTGAATGGCTCCGTCAATAAACAAAATATGCGGTATTGGTCAGACAGCAATCCACACGTACTCCATGAGCCATCATTGCATCCCGAAAAAATTACGGTTTGGTGTGGTTTATGGGGCGGCGGCGTCATTGGGCCGGACTTCTTCCGTGATGATCTAGACCAGCACGTTACTGTGAATGTGGATCGCTACCGTTCAATGATAACCGAAAGCCCCAATTGTATTGATGTTCCAACAGAACGGCGTCACAAGCCACACAGAGAATGTCACAATCAATTTATTGGAAACCAAGTTTGGAGAACGTGTTATCTCACGAAATGGTCCAGTCGCTTGGCCGCCTCGGTCGTGCGATTTGACGCCGTTAGACTATTTCCTGTGGGGCTACGTCAAGTCTATGGTCTATGCCAACAAGCCACCGACGATTGATGAGCTTCGTACGAATATCGAATGTGAATGTGAATGTGAAATTAAGTACAGTATTGGTTTGCTTATGTCAAGCCCGCGCAGTTTGTAGTGCTTTCTCCCCAGTTGACCAGTTGCTTCAAAAGAGTGTAGAAGAGGACGATCTAAAAAAACATGTTTGTGGGCTGCACAGCGTACACAAAGGCAGTCGAGACATTCAGAGGGAAAGGACACCAGTACTCCAGCCCAAATATTCGAATATATAGTACACCAAAGGGTCACTGCTGTACACATAACCTTTAGTATCGCACAAAGGACTTCAATCAACAAACAGGCAACCAAATTTGTTCTGGCTGACTTGATTAGTATTTTGTTTGAAATCATGAAACCTAACATAAAATATATATTGTTGGGTTTAAGTAATTTACTTTTAATATTTGCATAAAAAAACAATCGGTCTTACTGAACCAAACAATTTATTACAAATACCATAAGAAAACAATGTTCATATAGACGAAGGCTCTCGATACTTGCAATTTTATCAGAAAATAACCCATTTATTGAAATTTATGAACAGTATTGAATTTTCAGATGTCGCAATCAGAAATTTGAGAAAACTAGAAATTTACTACCCAAATTATTTCGGCATATCCTGCAGGTGAACAAAATGAACCTCAAAACAAACACACACATGTCCTCTTACCATCTTAATTTAACAAAACACTGTATAGTACCTGTGACAATTTGCTTCCCAAATTGTCCTCCGACCATCTCTCTTTCCCATCCATCATTACTCTTATCCTGATGAACTAGCTAAATGATAATATATATTTGTGATGTACAGCACTTCCTGAGGTTTCATCAATTCAGCATGTGATTCCCATTTTCGTATTTTACATAAGGACAAAGTCCTGCAACGTGAAAGAATTTACCAACAATATTGCAAGCTCAGTTTTAGTGACTATGATGTGGTCTTCATTCCTTCAATGCTCACCAAAATCTAATTACATACAACATAAACAAGCCATCAAGTTTCTTAATTACCTGTCAACTGTAAGGATATGACCATCTCGAACACGAATCCAGGAAACTGGTTTATTTCCGAGTTGTTGCACCTAGACAGAGGGATGAAAATGAGAACACAAATTTAATAGGGCCAGCAACGAAAGGATAAGGAAATGATGTTATTTGTAGGGAAGGATAGAAATATATATAAAACTTACGAGTACCTTGCAAGGTAGGTAGGCATGCGTGCCCAGCTGCGATGTGACATTTATGCTCAACTGTTCTTGTAAATGTGTGCTGGGACTGCTGTGCGATGGTGATGATGACGACGGTACTGGGTTTGGGCGTGGATAGTGCTTGGATAAATCGAGAGTGGAGAACATATCTGCATAAGTACGGTCTGAAAGAAAAATATATTCTTTACTGAGCATCAAAATGAATAGTGTAGGTACATTATCTTAGTTATAACAATCTTGTCTAATAGGAAGTAGATTCAGCTAAAACCCAACGCCGTTTGAGTTGCCTTGAGCACACAGCAACACATGAGTTTTCATAACTTCTTGAAAGCTTATGTTTTATATAAAATAAAATAAAAAACGGCCAAGTGGGAGTCGGACTTGCGCAAAGAAGGTTCCGTACAAACTTGTAAAATGTTATAAACTTGTATAACCGATGTTAATATGAAGCCTAAGAAAATAAATAAAATTATGCAAAAATATCCAATTTTGTGCGAAACGAAATGATGTCCATGTAATGGAAACTCTTATGCAAGGAGGTGTTTCTAAAAATAGACAATATCGTTGACTCTCAAAAATGAACTGCTAGTAAGGGCAACGCCCAGTTCAGACTACCAGGTAAATCGAAAAACATTTTTTATTTCACGGCCCAGTTATTCAGAGTGATTCATCAACCCACCGAAGAGCGCAATTATTATGAAGACTTCTGGGTCTTTTTACCTCTTAATTATATTTTACATCAAATACAGGTTTTCAAAAGAAAATTCTCTTGAGTCTATTTGTGATGATTTGTCACACCATACTAGACATGAATGCCAAGAGATGAACACATTTTCCAGCATGGTTTGAAAATTTATAATTAAGGCGTAGGTGATCATTTCGACGAAGGTTATACTAAAATTTAAGTTCCCACTGATGAGCTCAATCTGGTCAGTTACTTATGCCCACAATTCAATAGAGAATCCTTTTGATATGTGTTTTTTGCGGTTTGGTTATTCAGGGTTCTATTTTTAACAGCTCACGCGTGAATCGTACCGTGTGACTCTCTCCCTCTCCCTTGCGTGAGGAAATGGAAGAACCTACATCCGCAAAGCCCACTCAATTTATAGAACTCATTATCAAATATTTTCTGAATTTTTTTTTCGCTCACCATTTTCCTACTTATTTATATGGGAATACTTAAAATCACTCGTCTATGCCTTGGAAGACTCCAGACGTGTTTTTAGCGCGAAACCAGGCAATTTGATCGACAGAATAACTCAAAATTGGATTCTCCACATGGACGTCGCGGTCAACATTTACATAAAATAGATTAATCAAAACTAAAAAAATGTATCAGTGGATAAAGTCATACCCGATGACTGGACTATCAACTCTTTATGCCGCATCTTCAAGAAAGGCAGTCCTTTATCATATAAGAAGGCATATCCTTGCTTAATGTCGCATATAACATAAAAGATACTTTTCATTGTAATTTGTGAACGTCTGAACCCTTTCTGCAACACAGTATTTGGCACATACCAGTCTAACTTCCGACTCAACAGATCGACGACCGATAAAATATTCACACTTAGGCAAACCATGGAAAAGACGAACGAATTTCAAGTCGAGACTCCTCATCTCTTCATCGACTTCAAAGCCACATATGATTACTTTCATCGGCAATGGTCGAAATCGGGATTCCGAACAAATTAATCCAGCTGTGCCGCGTGATGCTGGAAAACACACAGTGAATGTGCAATTTGAAACAGTGCGCCGGAGTTCGGCAAGGTGATGCACTGTGACTTCTTCAATCTCGAAATAGTGTGCAGGGTAGGTGTAAACACGGAAGGCACTATCTCCAGTCTTGAAGTAAACGAGGACAAGTACTTACATGTTTTCAATAAACGAAGAAGCATCTGTCCACCGCATGAGGAAAAACGCCAGTAATTTCGAGGTGGTTAAGAGTTTCAGCTCCACAAATCATACCTTAGTGGAGAACTATGCTCCTGCCGGTTCTGCTATATAAAGCCGATTGTTGGACACTTTCGAGAGAAAAATTCTTCGTCGGAAATGTTGTCCCGAATGCGATGAGGGCGAATTGTGGAGAAGATACTACCGAGATTTCTATGAGCTCTATCAGGATGTACTTATAGTACAAAATACTACGTCTACACTGGCTCGGTCACATCGAGCGAGTACACAAAAATGCTCTAGCACAGAGGATCTTCCTATCACAACCGATCGGGGATGCCAGAGCGTTAGGTTTAGATAACTGGAAGCAGTTGGCCCGAGATATATGAGAGCGGAAGGCTGCCGTGTCTCAAGTTGATACTGCTCACGAAAGCCGTGGGGTAAGAAAGTAATACAAATTATATACAATTGTGCAATTTTCCGTTTATTTTTGTTTATGACAATTAAAAACCAAACGCCATAAAAAATCACACAAAACAGTTATCTGCCGGGACAACGACAGTATGAACTATTTGGATTTTTAATTTTTCGAAAATCGAGCCTTATTTTGGACTTTAAATCCCTGTACATACAGTTCGTCAATTTCGGGTGGACACTGGTGGACACTGTCATTCACATCTTCTTAGCCACCTCAAATCTTTGCCCAACTCGCCGCGTTGGAGAATCCATTTGATCCATTTTTGTCTGTAGCAAAAAATCGTCAAGCGCACCAAAATGTCTGTCAAAAAAAAATTTGTAATATCAACATGTGTTGGGTACATGTGTAGTTAACTTTAATTCAAGCCTTTTTACCAATTGAACATATGGTTATTGAGTTTTGTTCCGACGTAGTCGAGAAACGTTTTGACTCTGCATTGTTTCCTTTACACTTGTAGCAGAAAATTTAACGCTTTCAGCTGGACTTCAATTGATTAAGATAAAGGTTATTTATATACTTGTAATAAAGCGTTCAATTTAACCCCTTTTCATTCAATTACAAACGATTTTATGAATTATTTGTTGAAACACCATCAGATCCAATTCATGTTGTCAAGCAATCATTTTAATATTTTTTTTTACATAATTACTTGCCAACAGATGGGACTTTACACACAGAATATTTTCAATATTTGTTTTGTGCTGTGTCTGTCTCTCATCAAATATTTCTATTCACACTTAAATGCTTGACAACCTCCTACAAAAACCCATTAATTTATTCACAAATTTCTAAATAAAAACTAATTATACTGAACACTGAAGCGATTAAATACTTTTCATTTTATAATTATCCAATTATCAACCAATTATTCGACCATGACGCACACATCTATCGACACAATTTATCGTTAATTTGACATAAAATATTCAAACGCATTTATGCTCTAATTTAAGGTTTTACAAAACGTTTAATGCAGCTTACTTAACTAAAACGAAAAAACAAGTCAACTAAACACAATGGAATATTTGTATAAAATAATTAAGTTAGGAGAAGCACAAAAAGGTTTCATCGAAACAATGCTTAATAATTCACAGTAAGTCGGTTAATTACACCCTTCAAGTTGAAAATAATTAAAAATAATAACATTTCCTTGTCAGACAATTAATTTGGCATTTGCTTTCACGAAACAGACACACCCCAGTCATCTGTGAAGTTCTTTCAAGATGAAGCTATTCTTTCGTGCACAGGCAAAGTAATTAGGTGCTCTTCAGAAGATTTTGCCCTCTATTCATGAACAGTTTCCTCTGCATTCATGTGAACTTTACCCTAATATCCTGAAGCAATATGAACCCGTCAAAATATAAAGAGTTTTCATTACCCACACTCCTTCTCGCACATAGAGAATATTTTCATGAAGCTGAAAAGGGTCAGTGAACGTCAATGGGGACAGGAAGAATCTGCTCTTACATTATCCTTTCACTTCTTTAGGGGATATTCGGTTTGTCGTCTTAAAAATTCCCACCTAATTGGAAAGCTCTGCTGGTCACCATTACAAAAAAAAAAATTATCCTTAATTTATATTATTTTCAGTTCAATTTTCTGAAGTAGTGTCGCAACGTATCGCAGTCATCAAATGTTCCCTTGTCTTAAATGGTATAAATAAAGCGCATATACATTTTGCTAAAATAATACCCTCGAAGATATTCAGATGTAAAGCGTGGGCAATTCAGTTTTACAGTGGCGAATCGCAATGCTTTTTTTAAAAAAAAGAAAAATGTTATAAGAATTGTAGCTAGTTTTGAAATTGACGAAATTTTGTTCGTGTTCTTAAAATACAAACTGAACAGAAAATTTTGAAGTTTCAAAAATAAAGCTTAAAATTTGCAGAATATTTATAAATAATTGTACATATAATTAAAAATAATTGCCAAACAGATATCTGCTCTCAATACTAAGAAGAAAATTTAAACGCTAAACAGCTCTTCAATTGTATCCGCAGATAAAAACAAACAAGAACTTAAACTACGTCTAAGTGGCTGTATATTTCAACGTGTGACATCTTGCCAATATTTTTAATTCCGTTATTTACGCTTATGCTGTTCTTCCACTAAATGGCTTCTTCCAGCCACTTAGTGAATTATTTTGCGTGTGGCTTTTTCAGCAGCATGGAATATAATGAATACGGATCCAGATATAAAACTGGATCAAGTGGTTTACGTCCACTTACCAATGGTTTCCTAAACTACCCTTGGTTAAAATGACGATATAAAAAGAGGCCTGATATGAGTTCATTCTTCGTAACCTTTCGCTAACTGTGTGGTATTATTCCTCATAAGATCCAATCCATCATTGTCAATTCGGGAAACACCGGAGACATAATGCCGAAGGTCGGGATGAACGCTTCTGTGCAATCGCGTGCAAGCTCGTTGGAAGGTATTTTTCCGCAGTCGCATAAGTCATAATTGGATGCACAAGTCAAAAGTCTACTTGATATAAGCGGGCCGATCTTGCTATCATTATGCTGCTTATAAAAGAGACAAGCAAATACTGCATAAGGAGTTTCTTTTCGCAAAATTTGTCAAGCTCTTGAGCTAGTTTAAGCACCTTTGTACTAACATAAGCCTTTTGGGTTTCAGCTCAACAGGAAGCTATCTAACTTGGAACTTATTTTTGTAAGTTATGAATTCCAATAGATTGATTTTAGTATATTTTATAAATGTAAATATTTTGAAAAACATTCGAGAAGAGGAAATAAGAGATCCGCTTCGATATATGTAGTCTAACGTCTAACGTCTAATGAAGTCTTTTTCCAGTGTTCACTCTGAAATTACGCCTCGAAGGATATCAGTTTGAATTTGATACACAAATGTATGGAGACATGCTTCACAAAACAGTGGTATGCCTTTCTGTGGACCTCAAAAGGTGGAAATTAGACACATTGCAGTGACTTCCAATTGAGAAATTGATAAAGCAAAATTTGTTCGCTCTTTTCAAAAATCGGGTAAAAAACATTTTTATTTGATACAATAGTTCATCGATCCTGCATGCCTTCATTTTGTCCAGTGAACAAAATCACAAACGGAAAAGTACGGCAATTCTTAAAATAAACATCACTTACTTTTTCATTGTTGAAATAAAACCTTAAGCCTAAGTTCAAGACTTTCCATTTATAAAATTACCCCTGATTCGTTTTTGCATCAATCTAATCAATCTTTTCATAGATGGGTCTACATAATCGCCTTAACAATCCCCAGTATCGACTAGAGGTGTTTAACCAATGCTCCGAGTTCTGACGTTCCGGCTATAGTTTATGCGTTGGCAATTTTCCTCGAATACCATGTACAATTGGAGTGATACATCCCTCATATAACCTGCCACAGGAGGACATTTTTTCTGGACCGAGTTTAAGCATAGAGATTAGAACTTAGTTTACCTTTCCGCTATCAGTTTTCCCGCGAGTATTGCACGATTGTGCGGTGCAAGTTCCGATGGAGGACATCAGATGTTACAAAAAAAAGGATAATGCATGAATTAATAAGTGACTATGAAGGTGGATAAACGGAGATGTTGTACATTTGTTCCTTTACTTCATTAATTACAAATTTTTCTACAAATAGGGAAAATAATAATAAAAGAGTATAATAATTTTCTACAAAAATAATCAAAAGTTATTAATTTTTTTAAACTATAGAAATAGAAAAAGACTTCACAAATATAGAAAAGTCAGAAAAAGCCAAAGTGCACAAAAATATTTAATCAAATAAATGCATAAATGAAAACTAAAATAATAAAATAATAAGACAACGGTTTCATCAATAAATAAAGTTGCGTTATCTCCAAGTGTAATATTACTTTAACGCTGAGGACATTCGCTGAGGAAGCTGAGCCAACCAGTTACTTTAAGATCAGAGAATTTAAAAGGCTTAAGTAATGTTTAAATACTAATTTTACCATTCGGAGAAAAGAAGTGAATTAAAAGACTCCGTTGAACCCGAAGCCATTTTCGCTAAAAGGTGGTTGCATGCAGTTTTGTTGGTTAACAAAGAACGAAAGGCTTACAGATATTTAAATTGTAGTTCTGATAAAAATTTCGTTTTGTGTAAAAGGAGAATCCAAAATAGGAATTGTAGGCTTTAACAATAAATTTGAATTCAAAACATGTCAGAAATTTAGTTTAAGACACAAATTAACCAGCGCAGTAAAAAAATAAAAGTTTCCTCAAATAATTCAGCTGAACGTTGGGCGAGGGACATTCCAACATCCTTTTTTCTCGTTTGTTAAAAATCACTCAACGCCAGACTTTGCTAGGCACATTTAGTATACACAATTTAGGTTTACATACATATGATAATACATTCCGATGTTATTGTGACTTTCATAAATTCAATGTACATATATTTTTTAAACAGTCTATAGGCCTTGTGCCGTTGTCGGTTCGCGAATTTCATTAACTTATTGCATCTTAGTAATACAACAAAAATATATCAAAGGATATAGAGCCAATAAAAAATAAATTATGAGTTAAGTTGCAAAACGGCTTTAAAATTGTTTGAATTCTTAACAAAAGACCATTTCAATCAATTTTAACATAGACAGGAAATTACTTCCCAATTTTTCGAAGGATGTTTTTCAATAAGTTTCAGATTAAATTTGCATTCCTTTATTTTCTTGTTTTACGTCGTTTTTTTTTTCTTTCGTTGAGAACCGAGTACAGATTCGGATTTCAATAGGACAATCAGGATTTCAATTGATTTTTTTTTCGTGCTATTTTTCTTATGGATTGAATAGTGATTGCTTTAATCTGAATACAGTAAATGGAAAGCTGAAGGACATTGAGAAAATTCATGGCACACTCTAAATACAGCTGTATTGAGAGGCTTGTAATTACGATGAATTGTTTTTCAATTGAATATTGATTTCATTTTATTGTGCCTCGTTTGGGACGATGTTGAGATTTATTTCGCTTTGTAATTCAATCATTTCAGATGTAATCCCGCATTGCGAGAGGTAATTTCATTTAATCTTTATATACTGAAATGGCAAGGAAGACATTTTTCTCTTTATTTTAAGACATTATTGCGTCAGTAGCATAAGGAGAAGTCATGTTTGCCAGATTGCTTAGTTGGTCATTGCCATGCTTATGGTACCTCTTCATGTTATGTTAGCTCTTCACTTTTATCTTTCAGTGGTACAGTGACCAGTCCAATATTAAAAATTAATATCACAATGTTCGAATGAGAAGAAGATTTATCATGAAAAATTTAGTTTCTCAACTTTCGTGTGGAGATCAGGTAGGAACCTGCCCTTAAATTGGACAACTTGATAGGTTGCTTAATCGAGTCTGAAAGTAAGCCTTCAACTTTAACGTTAAGAATACCTATGTATATAACATTCATCGCCAAAATTATCCTCGCAACAATTGATGGTCGAATGTACGAATAGTCAGATCCACTCTTACATGAATCTGTGTGAGAAGATTCAGACAACAGACTTGCACCAATGCTTAGAGTAAATGAAAAACGTGCATTTATAAATCAGACTCAATTTTACGCAAAGAAAACATAAGATTAAAAATATAAAATTAAAAAATATGTAGCATACTCAACGGTGGTACGGAACCCTTCGTGGACGTGTTCGGCTCACTTTTTTTATCAAAATCTTCATTCGAGTAAGTGTTTTCAAGAAGCATTGCTCTACGAATGTTCGTCAAAAAAGGCCTGATTTACAGGTTTCGTTGTCGGATATTCTGTAATATGAGGTTTTTGTTAAACATAGTCAGCAGCTTTTTTAAGGCTTTGACAAAAAAGGATTCAAAGCAAATCCAAATCTGATCGATTCTTAACAGAATTTAGAGAAATTATAAAATTGTAGAAGGTCATTTTTAAACATCTCTTAGCAGACAGGACAAAACTGGCCAAAATACGAACAACGATACAACCTTGAGATATAATGGGTTTTTATTTTTAAATCGTGAATTCTACCAGTCGTTCGTCATCGCACCAAATTATGGCCGATTTACTAGCCAGCTGAGCAAATATTGCCGAATTTGGCAAAAGGAAAGGTAGGTCTGCAAGAGTTTATATGTTGAAGGTCAGAGAATCCGCGTCATACATTGGTTACTTCACATTGAAAGAATAGACAATATTGTTTAACTTAGAGAGCCTTAAGGTTTCAGCCACTATTTTCACGAAGAATTGAAGACAACTGAACTATCACTGGAAGCAGCTCTACCTTAATTTCAGACCCTTCATGGGTCACCGACTTGAGTGTCTGTCCGTTCTGAGCGACCACTTCCGTACCCAGGTGATCCAAAGGAAGCCTCCTGTGTCACAGAACTGCATCTCCTAAACTGTTATATGGAGACACTTGCAATTTTCACAGAAGGTGTACTGCTATTGCCGCTACAACAACATATTATAAAAACGAAGTAAAAACTTAACTTAACACCTAAAAGTAGGCAACGATTTTGGATGGACCAATTTAACAATTTTTAAAAATAAACGATGATCGAGTGATAGATTATTAAAAAAAAAGTATTTCTTGTGATCTTGATGTGTGTTTGAGTTATGATTGTCCCAGCATATCAATAAATCACTTAAAACAGAGTGTTGCATAGTAAAAAAAATTGTGTGCGTTGATTACGCATTTAAGGCACACAAGGATATTCAATGGTTAAGTTTTTTCTTAGTTTTCAATATTATCCAAACATTTTTAGAGCATTTTTTTTGAATACGTTGACAACAATAATTAAAAACACTCCAGAAACTTGGTAGAAATTGACCTTAAGTGACTGATGCTATCTATTTCAGGGCTTAGGTGTTCATGCAACATGCAAAGGTTTCCGGACCCACTCTTTGGCGCTCAATTGACTTGCTTTTAAAATAAATTTTGAATTTTTCATTTCCTATTTCTTGCTGCAAAATTAAGTTGCGTTTCTTAACTAATTTATAATTTCATTGCACATTTTTGGGTAAAAATTAACAGTTTACAAATTTAGAGTTGCTATTTTATTAACAAGTTTTTTTTGTAAGCAGATTGCTTTATTTTTCACTTAGTAGTAAAAGCTTTTTGTTAAACATTTATGCTTCAGGCGATACAGCCAGACAGCGGAGGCTTAGTAATAGGGTTCCGTTGGCATTCTTTGGGTACGGAAACCTTATTACATAATTCACGTGAAGATTATCTTCAGCACATTGGTGGACTCTACATCGTATCCACGTTATCTCTAAAGCCATTATAAAGACGACTTGAAATGTTCATAAGCATTTCTATCTCTTCCTCTGGAATAAATTCCAAAGTCTCTTTTCTCTTAAAACGACATTCATGTTCATTACGAAGCTGAACAAACAAAACGAGTATAAAAATCATTCAACACCATTGACCTGATTCCCCCCAAAAGACCCAGAGAAAATGTGACACTCCCCACAAGTTCAAATAGATAGTGTTGTTTCTATTGACCGAACTCATAAGTCGACATTTAGATTGCATTCCCTTGAGTAAGAAATATGCAAATTTATTCATTCCAACTAGTTTTAAATTTCTGCAAAGGCTGTGGTAGGAGGAACAACCAAAAATTGGTGACGTTGCTTGCATGTGTACAGTTCATGCTTCATGAACCGCATTTCCAGCCAGGCCAAAGCTTATACAATGTCCTTGGGGCCATAAGTATTTGATCAGTGCTGCCAGATGAAATCCAGAAGACGAGTGCCACCAAGCAAAATGAAAACTAAAAGTATGAAGACTCTGCCCACACATCGAGATTGAAGTCAATGTAATGCGCTGCATCATCATTGTTCAATTTGCATGTCAGCAGGATGTGGCAGTGGCGATGGCGGTGGCGGCGGCGGCGGTCATGGTCATTGCAGGATGAGCAAACAAATTTGAAATTGTGCAAATGTCACGACTTTCGGTGTCGTGATGTTCATTTCTGCTCCTCTTTTCTTGTCATATTTTTTTCCCTATTTCATATCTGATGAGTGTTTTTTTTTTTTTTTGTTGAATCTGGAACTCTTACTGCAGACACAAAACGCAACGGGGCGTCCCTGGTTATGATGGGTTCAATTTATTAAAGATGCTAGTCCTTTGGTATCTGTGCGGTTTTTTATATTTGAAATTGAAATAAGAATTCAATGTCACAATGGAGATTTAATTTTCTCGAAAAATTTATATTTCAATATTAAAAGAAAAGTGATTGAAAGAATTTAACCCCGAGATACTTGTATAAAAAAAAAGAACAATTGAAAAGAGGTGGCAGGAAAAAAATTGAATTCACTTACCCATGCTGAAGGAGAAAATTGCAGCTGCAAGGAACAAATGAACCCAATGACAGTCCTGTGAATTCATGATGCTATTCTCCTTTTTCATCATCCTTTGTTGGCGCTTTCTTTTTCGTATAGTTGGTCCACGTCGTTTGTTGATATTTGGCCTTAAAATTTAGTTGTGGGTTCAATATATCATTGGAGAAACGTGTTTTGTCTTCCCTTTAATCTAATGTCACTCACTGTCTCGTTTCATGTTAGAACCCAGATAAAAAGCCCTCATCAGATTTCGTCCTGTAATCGATCTCTTGATTGATATTTGATGCTTGCCTGTAGAAAGAGAAGATAAAAAGCAAAGATATAAATTTCAATTCGAATTAATAACATAGGACTACATCATCAATGAACTTTCACTCATGTTACTTCACTTACTGACTCATCACAACTTGGCCAACTTCTGAGAAATAACAACCATTGTCCCTTGATGCACTGGCTAAGAAGGTTAGCGAACCAAATGCAAGTTGTGAGTTAAAAAAAAAATCAAACATTAATGGGTAGTAAAATAAATTTTCAAGCGTTATCCTCAACAAACACTTTGTGTATTTATGGTCGTGTGGGGTTAGTTTTTCCTGCACCCTTATTGGATGGAGTATTTTTTTTTTTTTTTTTAAGTTTTAAAAAGAAAAATGTAGGACAGCGCATTTCTGCACTCGTGCGACATGATTTCAAAATACTAACTTATAAAACACGAGATAAATGGGGTAAAGTTATTTATGCTGACAAGAAATTGTGTCAGCTGTATTGTTGTGGCGAACACGACCATTTTTGGCTTTTGTAATTTTAAACGCATTTTTGGTGTGAATGTGTGTCGCGGTTTATGGAACAAACAGATCGGGGCGCAGTTTCCAGTTTTTTTTTTTTTGTTTTTCAGGTCCTTTTCAAGTGCGTTGGCAATTCAAAAATTTCACACCTATTTTCCTCACATTTATTCGATAAAATGAGGGATTTTGGGAAATGTGGTAGTCTCTCACATGCTCACTTAAAAACCATTGGTTATTTTTGGCAACCTTGATCAAAAAGTTCCAGAAATGTATTTAAAAAACTAAAAATCTATATAAATCTATATTGTCCCTTTCAAGGCAATCACCATCGAGTGCATCACACTTATGCCAGCGCTTGATCCTCGAAACAGTTTTTATATTCGGTTTTTCGGTATAACCGTCAGTGCTTTTCTTTCGGGTGCTGAAACGCGTTCCCCGTAATGGTTTTTAACTCGATTGCACAGAAAGAAGTCACAGGGAACCAAATCAGGTGAATTCGGTGACTGTTGGATGGTATTTGTTGCATTTCTCGTCAAAAAATTACGAATAATGATGGCACTGCGCGACGGTGCGTTATCATGCCCACAATTCTGGTCTCTTTCAAAGAATTGCTTCACGTAAACGTCTCATAACGCCCAAATATAACTCTCTATTTACTGTCTGGCCTTCTGGCAAAAATACATTGGTAAGCCCCATTCACTTGCCTGTGATGTCTGGATTGCGTGTCGTTCTCATAAACCCACGTCCGGTCTCCAGTAATTATCCTTTTGATCAATGTGGGATCGAATTCAGCCTCATGTCTTTTGCGACGTCAACGCATTAAATCCATTTCTAAAATTGTAAAAAATCGATAACACCCACAGAGATAGATGTACTCTTGCCTACGTAACTTTTGCAAATGTCAAGGTATGACGCTAAGATTTAGAGAGAATGTCAACAACAAACAGAACTCAAATCGGAACGATGGTAGCGCCACACGGTGGTTATTCCGGGAGCTTTTTGATCAAGGTGGTATTTCAAATGGATATATGAATCGAAATAAAGTTTTTCATTGATCAAAGTTGGCTACGCTGATTAGCACTTGGTCTTGGTTGAACATAAAAGTGACAATCCAAATCCATCGATTCCCTGTGAAGCTATTTTTTCACATATGTACCATCAGTAATCGAATCATTTGCAAAGTTTTAAGATGGAACCGGAACGAAGGCCTAATAGCTACTTTTTGCGTTTTTTGTTCACTGGTTCGGACTTGGGACAACCATTTTCAAAATTTATTTTCAAATTCTTGAGCTGTCAGCATTTGACTATTATTGCGATAAAATTAGCGAAAACATTGCGAAAATGTTTCAAAATATGCCTTTTACTTTGGGTCTTCATCAAATGCCTAATCGTACAACTATGCCGGCTCGACTTGTTGAAAAGCCTCAACCTCACACCAATAATTCAAATCTTTGATGAATCATTCCTAGGTAAAAAATACCTCTCTATTCCATTAGTAATTCGAGATGTTAAACCTTAAATTGAAGAAAATTGTGCCATCTTTTCGTAAAAATTTGAATAAAATTAATATGACACATCTTATAGAAGAGTACCGCAAAGGAAGTAAAAATAGTGTAAAAGAGGTTTGGAAAAGTCAAAGAGAAAACTGAATGGCTATCTGTAATGGCCATTGTTTTGAAACATTGTGAGTAACCATGACTAAGAGTGATCGAAGCTTTAAGTTAAGGTTTCAAGGCCGGGAATCAGCACCATATTAGATAAGCGATCAGCAATCATTTAAATAAGGTAACATCAAGAGAATTCACTTTGCACTTAAGAGCTTATTTCCGAATCCGTTTATGTATAATAATTTAATGTTGATGACGTATAACACAACGATGCTAGAATCAATGTCTTATTTTGTCTCCTTTTTCTGCGAGACTGGGTAGTATAATTCTCCTAATTTACTGAGTCATCTAGTTATAACCCTCTTCATTTGGTTCAAGTCAAGACGGGTGTCCGCTGTCCAATGTAGTGTAGATTGCACGAATTCATATTTTTCATGCCGTGGGGTTGTGCTGATTCCTTGAATTTCATCATTCAATCTTCAATCTTTAGCAGTTATGTTAATATTAAAGATTACAATTTATTAATATATTATAGTCTGAGGTGTTGTCAATTATAAGAGCTGAGGGTTTATCGAGCTTATCCAGTACCTGCTGCATTTACAATTTGGAGAAAATATTTAAGTTCATATCATCATAACATTCATCAGTCTTCAATCCAGTTTTGAAATTAACAAGAACGCTTTTGACTAAACTATTTGATCTTCCATTAACAATAAAAAGTCCTTCCATCGATCTAAGAAATTTCTCTTCACGTCCGTCCTGTCAAAGGATATGTTATCTATATTGCGTCTGTCCTTTTTTTCCAAAAAAAAAATCTAAATAGATGCCTTGCATATTTTTTTTTCTTTGTTTTGTTTTTCTCATTAAGTCCTTTTGTTGAAATGAAACAAAAGTAATTCACATCAAAATTGAAACTTCAACGAATCTTTTTATATTCTTTAAGACTCCTCTTGGAGGTTCGGTGTCAGATCCTTATCCAAGTTTTTCAATTTACTTTACTCGGCATGTGAAACAATTCATTCAAAAATATTTGTGTTTTTATTTTTTGATCAATTATGTTTCTTTTACAGTTTTTGGTTTCCAAAAAAGCATATCCAGTTTTCCTTAGTAGGTACTAAAAAAAATTGCTACCACTTACCTAGCCCTTTTTTAAATCGATTAATCCGCTTTAAGGTAAATTATTTTAATTTTTATTTAAATTAACAATTAAATGTATTTAAAGTTGACCTTGCTCCGCAGATTTTCCACAATACAGCTGTACCTACTTCTCCTTGCTCACTCGAGTTAGGATTGTATTCATGGTTTTTAAGAGAGCCTTTACCCGATCTCACTGACCTTTCTCCTTCTCAAAATCATAAAGTCATTGCTTAGAGCCTAAACAATTTTTGTGAAGCATAGTGTGATTTTTTCGCGCTAAATTTTGGGAAATGATTTCGAGAATAAAATAACGTTTCTTTTCGTTTTCGAACTGCAATTGGAATAAGTCACTGAGTACCCATAAAATATATTTTGGGCTTTTATATGCTTTTCCCCATCGACTTGACAAATAGTATATGAGTCTTCAGGAGCTTCAAAACGTAGTTCATATGTTTTCAAATCGCTGATGATTTAAGAATAGCATAAAAAAAGCCATCGTCCTTAAGAGCATTTATTCCTCACTGATGTTCGAGGTAACGCATTTCAAAGATTTCTATATTAAGTAACTGGAAGAAACTATATAACTTGGCCAACTAAACAAGAAGTCAACAAAACTTCTTAGCTCTTGACACAGCGTTTCATGTTTATTTTAATCAAGTCATACTTCATCTTCGCAAAAACAAGTGCGAGTATACTCTTGTTAAAGTTGCAGAAAAGCCAAATCTAAGAACAAGACTCACAATTAAGGTACAACCAAACATATCCCCTTATTTCTTGATTCCCAAGAAACGTCGAGCATCGCTGGGCTTTAAAGGAGTTCCAGTCGTTTCGTTTGCTATCCCTAATAAAGTTTATTTAAATATTAGTCCCTTCATCCGGTTTTGTCCCTTGGCGGTGGGAAACCCTTTCGACCAGTCATTTTGAAGTAATTTAAAGGGTCGAACGAGTTCCTTTTCCTCTGTAGGTACTAGCACAACCCAATTTGACTACTGTCGGAGTCAATTAGGAAAAAATCGATTTCGCTTCGGTATCTGGATTTGGTTGTTTTTTATATTGAAGCGACCCAATTTAAGTGGGACAGGAACAATAGTGTAAGCAAATCACTGAAGGACTTGTTGCAGGACAATACAATGAAACTAAAATGCTATATATTTTGTATGTAAGGGCAAACTGATTGCTGGTCAAAGTTGATTAGGTTAGATGATTGCATGTATTTGTGGAAAAATTGTAGTAATCAAGATGCAAATGGCCGCAAAAGATCCTTGATTTCTATAGCTGATTAGTAGAGTAGTTTCCTTTTCATTTGGGAAGATAAAATTTAATGTTTGAATGACAATGGTAAACCGAAAGCATTTGCGGCTGAATTGCTTTACCACTTTTATCACCACCTATTTTTTCTTGTCTGGAAAACTTTTAATGTGTGTGTTGATAGAACAAATGCTTTGTTTGAAATAGATACGAACTGTGATCCAAAAGTGATGATATGCAATGCAAAACGTAAGATCTGGTAGAATTTCTTAGAAACGAGAACAATTACTTTGACTTTGAATTTCTTCGTTATTTTTCCACGCCATAGGTTATTACATATCAGGATCAAAGCGATGGACTCAGGTTTCATTTGTGCTTATAAATCGCCTCAAATTTCTGTCCGCGTATGTTTCATAGTTCTCAAGATTTGCTCTTGCTCTTGCTCTTGAAATATCAGCTCATTATTCTTAATTAATGTAGTTTTTGTGGCGTGTTTCCAAA
Source organism: Orthonevra nobilis (assembly GCA_963555765.1). Lineage (NCBI taxonomy): Eukaryota > Metazoa > Arthropoda > Insecta > Diptera > Syrphidae > Orthonevra > Orthonevra nobilis. The sequence continues at coordinate 76,637,484 of OY743227.1, read as the reverse complement.
TTTTTTTTAAATTTAAAAACACACTTCTAAGACAAAGTTTTAAGGTCATTCTGACGTTTTCCATCCACTTAAGAGATCAGCAATTTCTTTAAAATTTCGAAATATTTATTGCGATTTCGAAGCAAATCGAAGTGATATTTTAAAGCAAATTTCATTAAAAAAATCACTTAATTACTTTCTAGGGTTCCGTACCCAAATCGTGTCAACAGGAACCCAAGTATAGATAGACACTTGCAACGCATAGTGTGCTTGATATTACAGCAAAAATAAAATTGATAAAATGTTAAAAATAAAGGGGGTCCCATACAAAAAAAAAAATTTCCCCTTTTTTTTTGAAAATATTTACTGATAAATATTGTACGATTATACGGAACCCTTCGTCGCCGCTACGCTACGTTGACCGCTTTTTGATGTACTATTAAAAAAGTTCTGTGCCACTAACTTTATATGGTGCCTTCTTCAGGTTCATTGTTTCTTAAATGTTATGGTTGATAATGGTATGCAAATCATGATTTTTCAAAGGTTCAAAGACAAAAGAAAACGATACTTTCATTAAAAATTTCTTAGTAAAACCGCGCAGAAAAAAAAACTAAATTATTCCACTGACTTCTAGATATTCTATTTTACATTAATTTTGAAGTGTTTCCAAGATTATTAATTTTTAAAATTTGACATTGGTTTAAAAAGAACCGTGGGTCAAAGTGCCGATTTGGCATGAGTGGGAAAGGGGTGTTATGGTTGTTCGTCATCATTCCAACTTGGAGAATTCATTACATTAAACAATTAATTCACGATTTTTATAAAATTGACTTTTACCGGCATCTTTGCTAAAACGTTGAAGTACATAAAAGATTCGTTACCTTTGTGGCGAGGTTGATAGTCGTCGTAGCTAAAGTATGGTACAACTATGGATCTAATTCTTTTTGATGAATTGAAGCGATAATGAATCAAGTGTGACTATGCAAGCAGTCTTTACAGCAGTGACCATGCGGGTGAAGATACCTAGTTCCGCATGACCGGCAGTAGTAAAAATTTTTTGGTCACAGATCAGCTCACAACATTTCGAGTATGCTATTTACAAACTAAAAATTTCACCGAAAAAACTGATAAATTGCCAATACCATATTCCGCTTAGAAAAAGGACCCGGAATCAATTCCGAGATAAAACTTTGCGCAAAATATAATTTTCATCGAATTTTTTAATACTTGCAACAAAACCCCTAAAAATGAGAAAACTCTTCTTTTAGATATGTTGTGGGTGACTTCTATTTACATTTTTATATGTTTTTCGTCGAAAAAAGTTTGGAAATTAATTAACTCATTAATAAATTCATCTCAAAAATACTTCTTTTGTTTCTGACTAATAAACATCATGAAAAATACATTTAAGGAAACATTTAAAATCATCCCGACATACGTTTGAATGCAATACTTTCAATTTTAAATATAACCATTTTCTAAAGCTTTTCAATCATAAATCTCCCATCTTATACTTCTGCATATAAACAGAGCCATAAGTTTCCCACCGACTTGAAGCAATCAAAATCAAATTCTCGACCAAGAACATAAATCATATCCTTACTTCCAAAAATAACATATTATTCCCCTTTGGGTAGACCTAATCACCTCCACATTTTACCTCTCCCATGCTTCCCTTAGACCAATTGCCTTAACCATTTTGTGTGCACACTTTAAGGTAGCATGAACTATATGGAGTGTACATTCTTGCGACCAGAATAATAGCCGATGTTTATCATGTCAGTACATTCACATTGCAAGCTCATGGAATTCCATGAACTTCTGAAGATGAGTCATCTCAACTCAAGTAGGTATCTCAGGAAAATGGATCAATTTTTCAATAAGATACAGAGCGTTAGTAATACAGTTACTGACATTAATCGTCAAGACAATAAAACTACTGCCGACATTCATATGAGGGCTCGACAGGGAAGTCAACAATTGCACAATATTCTTAAAGAATAATATTGTGCTGATAGCTGTCAAAGGCCTTGAAAGTGACTTCAACACTGCTGGCACCAGGAGCCAAGACGTAGTTCTGACAGTTGAGGAAAATTGCGTAGGTGCTTACAGAATAATATCTATGATACATAGCCTGGCATGCAGGCAGTCCCAGCTGACACGTTTGCGAAAAGCTATTTAAGGGTCATGTGCGCTGGCGAAACAAAATAATGCTGATGGGGCTTTTTCATAACGATGACTTATGGAGTCGTTCTTCATAACTCATATGGAAGGAAAATGTTTATACAAAAGATGCATAGACAAACGAAGGAGAAACCAAAAGAAGGATTTTTTGAAAATAAGTTGAAGGTTATTGTAGGAAAAAAAAGTTGCAAATATCGATTGTAGCCTGAACCTCGAGAGATTTTTTAGAAATCATACTTATATGCTGTTTGGGTATAATTCAACTGTAACCCTCAATCTTATTTGTTTTTAAATTATTGTAATAGCTCCCAAGAATATAAATCTTTGGAATTCAAAACGATGCACTGAAAGAACAAAGGGATACAGAAATAAACACATTTTTTTTAGGCAGAATGACTTTCTCTTTATTACTTATAAATATGGAAATGTTTTTTACTATGAATTTATTGTTTAACATATAAAGCTGTTTATTACGATTTAATTTAATTCGAAATCGTATTTTGAAAAAATCTAAGTTTTTAAATTTTTCTAAAGAAAAATATTACAAAATTTTTCTCTGAAAATTTTAGACAAATCGGAGTTTTTTAATAGAAATGTAGATTTGAATGGAGCCGACTCTTATGCATAAAGGAAGGCAAATAGCGGCGGTTATGCACTCAGTTACCTTAGTAAGTGTAAGTAAGTGTATTATATTTATATTTTATTTAATTAACCGAACTTACACCGTTCCAAAATACATTTTTTATCGAAACCATGTTTTCGAAATCGGTGATCACTGTAACTTAAAAATGTCTTTAACAATCATCATAGTTTGAAATTTTTCCGGATTAAATAAGGTCTTTTTGACGGTTACATTTTTTTATAGCCGATAATGAGAATAACATTTTTGTCGAACAACTTTGAATTTCAACCATTCCGCCATTTTTCTAAAAATCTTATTTTTTTCAAGTCATTCCGTCCACCCGGAGCACTATGGCATTATTAAAAGATCTCTTACTGTTTGTGATTTGTTTTTGGTTGTTTAATGCAATTGGGCCTTACAGATTTGATGTGGCATGGGGACATGTAAATAATCCAAAGAATATTGGACGTACCATTGACAGCTAACAAAATTAGCTTAAAAATTACTGGCTTTACCATACAACATGAAGAAAGCCATGATTTTGAAAATGTAGCCAAGAAGTAATCCAGCGAAACGAGCTCTGAACTCTAGCAAGAGAAATCTAGGTTTAATGGTGGGACTGGTGACAGGATGAGTTAGATATGGACATAACAAGAGCCAACAAATTTCCCGACCAGACTAACCAATCCACAAAAATTAAAATTATTTCAAAAAGAAAATATACTTCTGCATGGAAGGCTGCTAAAAATATTCCAGTAATTAAAAAAGCCTTCAATTTGAATTGCACCAGCTGAATATAGTTCAATTTTAATCCTTTCATTCATATCAAATGTCCTCTCAAATTCTTCATCTTATATAGAAATCTCGCCTTTGATCAAACATTAAAAACTAATGAACCCATCTATATCTGGTTTGAGGGAAAACTATAGCAACAAAACCACTTGAAAAAAAACATGTTTTTCGAAATATCATGGACCAAGATGAAATATTCCTCCTGTGCATCTTGGATTTTTCCAAGGCGTGCGATACAGTCGACCCCAAGATACTTACATTTCTCTAAGCAAAGAAATCAATTTCGGTTCACAGAATATGCCACGGACCTTATTTCTTCATATCTCACTGGACGAAAGCAAGCAGTTTCATATTTTTTTGGAACTAGTATTAGAAGTGCCACAGGGATCAATACTTGGGACTCTACTCTTTGCGAATAATGCACAATTGCATTTAAGTTGCAAGCTCGGAATGATAAGCGATTGTGCTCTAATTTAGACAGTGACCTCAGAAATATTATGCACTGATCTTCTAAAAGCAACCTTTATTTAAACCCAAAGAAGGCCAAGTGCCTCGTTATTTATGCAGACAAACTTGACCTCTGTTGGTAACACAGTCATAGAGTACGTTGAGAAAGAAAAAAATTTCGGCATCTGGTTCCACAATATTCTTACTTGGCACCTTCATGTTCAACCAATAATAGTTTAAAAATATGGTTGTCTATGAAGTTCCTCATTTTTTATATCCTCCACTCTTCGACAGATTAAGCTTCAGCTTGGGAAAACTTAAGGAAATCTTACTTTTAATAATGTAACACGATATGTATGTAACTTAAAATGCGCTAATCATATATCGGCCTTTTCCAAAAATATATAAGGTTGTTTTCTCAACTCTTATCTTATCTTCTGTACCCTTGGGACCCTTTACAACACCCTAACAACAAAAGAACCCATTTATTGTCTTGAAAAGATTGGAATATCAATTTCTAAGCGCTCCTAAACATTAACTTCACCAAGATTCACTTGCAGAAATACTGAGTGACAATTTGTTGTTCATGTTATCCGAACGTTCAATTCTCTACCACCTGTCATAAGACGAAACAGCAAGGCCAGTAAAGTTTTCAGATATTTGTCTAGCAACTAATATTCTAAGATTTATTTATGATGTAAAACATTGTATTGTTCCTCTTCTTTGGAAAAATATAAACCTGTAAAATTTTATTCGAAAACGTCAAATAGGTTATTATATTTTATTTTCTTACTTTTTTTTATATTAACTTCATTTTCATATATCACTATTTAATATGGCGCTAAATGTTACCAGGTTTGAAATATTTCCGTACGACTTATTTGCATTCAAACATTTTGCAGTATTTTTTTTAAGCAACAAAATATCTACGCAATTTTTTGTTTGTTTTTTTAATTGTTTAATGAGCACTGATTTAAATGTCTAATGACCTTATTTATTAAGTACCAAGTTAATAATGTATGATTGATGTTGCTAAATATAACATTCCAGATTGACAAATAACTTCATAGACACGCTCGTTATTTTACCGTGTAAATGTTTTAGCAAGATTAATTGCTTTTGAAAATGGCGTATACGGATTGCATAAATCTTTGCGGATTCCATACGGTATTACGAAAATACATCGTTGTTAAAGTTTATACAATTTTTATCCTTAAAGGTTTCGTTTTTATGGATGGGTTCTACCCGGCTAATAGAAAAAGCAAAAATAAATAAAAACATAAAAAATGGAATTACAGTTGCGTCCGCCAAAGCGCGTTTCAGGCGGTCTCAGTTGGATATCTTGAATAAAACATAATAAAATGAGCAAATGTAATAAAACAGCAATGTGAAGGCATAATCCCTTGCCGACATTTGCAATGGATTACGCTGACAGCTCAACAGACGGGTTAATGACTCCATCTCATTGTGTTTTTTTTTGTCACAAGAGTAAGTAATTTAATTCCTTTTTTTTATGTTACGGAAAGTCGCTTTGTTTCAACTGTTCACAGTGTTAAATTTTTTATATAAAAACTGGAAAAAGGAAGCATTTGAGAGCTGCGGGATATGTAAACAAATAAGTCATCACATCATGCATGAATAATATCTGAATCCCAAAGAGCCGTATTTACGCCCACTTGTTAGAATCGGACCATAAACATCGAACATTGTTTTCCAATATAAGGAATAATTAAAAAGCATAACGTCATCGGCTGGCTATAATCCCGCAGCATATTACATGGAGGAGTACGTGCCCACAGCACATGAGTACTGTTTGAGGAAAGCTTCTTTATGCGCTGGCGTTAATCAATTTCGTGTATTTAGGTACGAACTTCAGGTTCGTGCTGTGAATGCTTAATGAATTTCACTGATGCTCCTGATTCAATAAATAATTTTTGAAGTTTTTACGAGACCATGGCCATGACCATGATTTAATAATGTATTTTCGGTCCCGAAAATCACAATCAGCTGCATGTTTGAGGAAACTTTGTGTTTTTCTCCTTGACCTTGAGAAGTACGAATTCATACGTTCCCAAGCTAAAGAATGTTAATCAGTGGGAAAAATTTGGGGACGCCTGCGGAAAAAAGTTAGCTGGAAACAAAGTTAATTAGAAACAAGCATTTATTGATTTATACGTGATTTATAAAGTTTCTTGACAGAATCAAACAGCTAATATAACGTTCAATAGAAGTGTTCAAAAACTTTGTCACAGATGCAACGGGAAGAAAAATTGACACTTCCGATTACACGGGGTTCGTACGATCTCACCTTTGAACATAACTAAGTCGGTCGAAGAATCGTCCGTCTTATCTATGTATTTTTTAATTAAATCTAGATATGTCAATCCTATAGCCCCCAATCACCATGATGATTTCATCGTGAGCAGGGACAACTGGTGCACTTTGGAGCGCATACTTTTCCTTTAAGTTGATATGTCAACACGCACAAAAATAAACAGCAAAGGAGGAAAGATACTTCCCTGATGAACAACAACTTTGTTTGACCATAATCCTGTGTCGGCAGGTTTTTAGTAATCCTCAATTTTCTTAGGGCCAACCATGTAAGATCCCTTAGTGAATATCTGCTTCGTCGCGGGCTGATAATTCTCTTCTGTACCGTAGACTATTCATGCAACTGCGTGCGAAGCCTCAATTGTATATATTAGTTGCCTCAATGTCAGGCAATTCTGAACCAAGCGTTTTGAATCGAAATGAAGAAAACGGCTCCAGGGATAAAAAGCCGCCATGATCCATGCCATTTAGGCAGTAAGCTCCAGAAAATAGGACGTTGACCGAGAACATGGTTATTGAGAAAATTATCCACTGTAGTAATGTTGGCCTTGTTTTTTTTTCTTTATTTTACATAGCATATTTTTTATTACGTCAGACCATTGACCGAGAACCAAATTATTTGCATTCGTTCAATTCGCAGAATTTTATTCGCCATTAGTCGATGTACTTACATGGCAAATATTTTTGTGTGAGCCACCTTTTCTGTCGTGCGGGCTTCGCCTTCACATCAGAGCTAATAAGATAATCTTCATTGGAGTTATCTAAGTCAGTTATCAGACTTCTATCGTTGGTCGATCACTCTAATAGTACCACCCTTATTAAGATAACAGTGATAAATGGTCGAAAAATAGGTAAAACTTCAGGACACAACCTGGCACCTAACTATTGAAAGGCATATGCTCAACAGCCTTGTAATATTAACCACTTTTAAGCCTTTGATTAAGTATCTGTTCGTTCTGAAAACAACATCATCAAAAATATTTTCCAACCACCTAGTCATAGTTTCATTCGCGTCCTTTTAAAGGTCATGGCATTTGCTTACGTGACTGAATATATGAATACTGCGATTATTTTCTCTCAGATACACAATTATGTAATTATCGGTAAAACATCACATTCTGTACTCTATCCTAAAGCTGAAAATATGAAGTGGATTGCTTTTTCCATGGATGTAAGTCGTTTGAATGCATTTTCACAATTTTTCATTTATCTTCGAAATTGTAAATTTTCCAAGTGAAAAACCTAACCCACTTCACTGCACTAGCCTTGGGAACAATAGAGGAAGCATGGAACTGACAACAGATGGAAAATGTACTTTTTACGACTGTGGAATTTACTTCATTAATCATACCCGCAATCCACAGAAAAAACCAACAAAAAAGTCGCAACCATTTTTATCAAACACTCTTCATTTTCATAACGTTTTACTTAAACATGCATTTGATGATTGATTGAACAATTATTCGTGGAATTCGAGTTCAAAACCAAAGCCAAAGAGCCCCTGAACCATAAGCTATACATAAAAGGAGTCTTTTAATTAATTAAGTGAACCTTTCATATTTTGGGGATATATTCAAAATACGAATCCACTTTGTGAAATAAATACGAACGCAATTATTTTCGCTTATTTGAATAAACAACAATGTTAAACTAGTGCACTCAATTTCTTCATTTTCTTAATTACTAACGCACAACTGCTGTCCTATTTTCCAAATAACAACCTCCATTTATTCACGAGAACCCTCGCTTCGCTTCTCCAAACACCACCAACACCACCATTAACGTAAGAACAATTTTGCAATTTTGCAAAGCTCGCCCGGTTTTTATAAAGACACATAAGTATTAATGCATAAACAGTGGCAACGCTATGCAACTAATTGCAGCAAACTCGAAGGATACTCCATTGAAATCATCTCATGTCAGATTAGTTGTGTGCAATACACATACACACCGTGCACCCTTCAACGTTAGAGTAGCAGCCAGAAGGAGCAGTGTTCTTGAGAACCGCCCATTAAAATTAATTTAAAATTTTGAAAAGAGCATCTCATTACGCCACAGTGTTATATTTATCCTTTAGGAAAGTTCTCAAATGAACGCACATTCTGGTTTTCATATTTCGTTTATTTTGTTTGTATCCTTTTTGGCACCTCCTCGGGGAAACTTGAGCGATAGCTATGAGTATATGTGTAACTTGATAATTTACATATTGTGAATGTGCAATAACTTAAGCATACTGTTACGAATTTTCCTTTTATTTATTTTCTTCTTTTTTTTGAATTTTCAATTTTCCACTTGAGTCGAGGACGAACGTTGGCGGCGGCTCGGCGTATGAGTATGTGTGAATCTCGACGAGTCACGAGCTCTCCTTTAGCCAACAGTTGGTATGGTAGGTAATGTACTCGTATGTAAAACAAAATCAAAAAAAAAATATCATCGGGATAGTGAATACAATGAATTCAGTACATGCTTTTTGCGTGTCAATTATACTTTCGCCTGTTGGAGTGCATGCTACTTGCATCATTTAGTTTGCACTGTTGTTCACACACATGAACGAGAGTGAATCAAACAAAGGACTCGCAACAGACTACAACCCATCAGCGATGCAATTGAAAGTTTCCTTGATAACGAACGAACAAATAAACGAACATTTTGTCGTCACTCATTGTACTGAAACAATATTTACACTGGCCTTGATGGTATTGTGAAAAATTAAAGCTTCCGAAAAGAGGTTCAGCGGTTAAATGTCATTTAAATTTAAAGTAGTCAAAGTTGGTAATAATTGTTGGATACATTTTTGAGTTAATGCGGAGCCATTGTCGGAGAAGTCATGAAATGAATTGTTTTTTTCTTGTAAAATTTGTTAAATTTAATGAACTTCCCATGTAATTGTAGGAAAATCACTATGGCATTTCGATCTTTCCTGCAATGCCTGCCAGAATGGTTATCATCAAATAGGCAAGATAACATGTTTAGAAAGCTCTTGTGTTATGACCCTCACGAACATCTGTAAAATGTAATGGGTATTTGTTATCAACCTCTCTTATAAATGTTTTAGAGAAGAATCAGTTAAAAACATTCCAATTTTTACAAAAGTTTAAAAAACAGGATAGTTCAAAAGCAGATAAAAAAAAATTGACTCGATAGATTGATTCGTTCTCAAGATATGTAAAAAATTTTGAATTCTGATAGTCGAACCGATAATAAGAACTTAGATGGGAAGTTTATAAGAGGACTCTGCAGATGTCCTCAACATAGACAAAGGTCTTAGCAAAAGGCGACCAACTGAGAAATTTTTCAAACTAGAATAAAACCGACGTTGAAACTTTTCAAGAATCGGACCGCATATAAAAATATGTAAAAATCAACCCATGGAAAAAACTTAGGTGGCTAGGAATATAAATGAAGCTCTCAAGTTTCAGTTCAATCGGGCAACCGAACATTTAAATGAGTCTAGAAGTGTAGAGATTCGCAGCGTTCTGGCATCCTTAAAACGATGGTTTGGTCTTCTTTGCCGCCTAGAATGTTGAGACTGTAGTTCGATAATCCTCATTGCTGAAGCACTGGTGCTCATTCGCTCGATGTCTAGTCGAAGTGTTTTGACTTTTTGGACTACACCCACATCTTTGTAAACCCCATAGAGCTATTCAGTTCTCACATACGAGACCGAATATTTAGCAAAGGATTTTTCTCCATTTATTTTCGAGCATTTTGATCTATATAGCAATTCAGACAGGATCAATGATTTGTTGGAAAGGGATTTTGTCTCCTTAGTTAGGAGTTTTGATCCCCGTTGTGTCGCCAAACTGAAGTAGCAGCGGTTCCCTAGGGAAGTCTTCACTGAATCACTATAAAGGGATTGATATTTAATATGAAGTGCGAATTCATGATCTATTTAGAAGCTTTTGTTGCCAATATTAAAATTTTGTCTTTTCTTCTTCTTGACAGATTTAATAAGGATATTGCCCTTTTTGCGCTCAAAATTGAGAAAGTTTGTTTGAAATGAAAAATTTATTACAAAATTTGAATCAATCAATGGCAATTGTCAATTTCCATAGATCTTAAAACTCAAAGTTTGCTAACTGATAGTCCATGAGTTGTTTACCGATTACTTAAAATATTACATTAATAATAACGGACTGAAATAAAAAGTAAGCATGATTCCTGAAGAGAATAGCTGAAAGTTGATGTTAAAATGTGTACTTTAATAATAATCGACAATCTGACACTGACACCCTATTTAGCACCGAAATCTTCTAATTTTTGAAACTTTTAAAAAATTGTTTCCACCAGGGGGTATAAGTCAGATATATTATTATGTGGAAAAAAGAAACCAAGGAAGCTGACTCATAATAATTAGAGGTTTTTCGCTGGAGCAGAATGCATAGAACATATTTTTTCAAATCACGCCGAATCAGCAAGGATTACGGAAGAAAATGTTAAATTTAAAATGAAAGTCGAAATTCTTAATCGAGTTAGAAATTGCATCTAGTTTATTATACTTCGTTGTCTGTGGAGTTTTAAATTCGGAGTACTTAGATACAAGAGGTTGTGTGTACTAAAAAATTAACATGTTGAAAAACGTTTGTATTTCAAACAATTGATGATCGATTTCGTTTTCGGAAAAGGTTGCAAGGTTCGATGTTATCGATATTGTTCGGGTAAAACATTGAAATTCCAGTTTCACTCATATTCATATGACTTTCTCAGCATTAAATAAACATGATATTTCAATTTAACCGATACAGTCGGAGTAAGGCAGGAAAAGACATTTAAAAGCAAAATACGATAAAATATCGATTTGATTATTCAAACTATTTTAAAATTTTCGATACATTTGGCATTTTGATAATGATACCATTAAACGAAACGTACAAAGCCCAAAAAGTAAATTTGATTCCAAAAGAAAAATTCAAATAATAGGACTACCGGTTGAAAATGTCGTTATTGAAGACAACTTCATATCTATTACTCTGAAGTGAATTTTAACCAAGACAACTGTCACATCAGAAACCTCATGTCATTGTCTAATCTAAAAGTTTGAAGACCATGAATTGGAGACTTTGCTCGATCAAGGTCCGTCACAAACGCAAGAAGAACTTTGCAAAATCACTTAGCGTCGCTCAGCAAACCATTTCCGTTCGTTGAAAGCAATGGGAATGATCCGAAAGGTAGGACATTGGGTGCCGTATGAATTGAAGCCACGAGACGTCGAACGCCGATTTTGCATGTCCGAAATGCTGCTTGAACGCCACAAAGAGAAGTCTTTTTTGCATCGAATCGTCACTGGTGATAAAAAATGGGTACATAACGATAATCCAAAACGTCGGGCAACGTAAGGATACCCCGGACATGCCTCAACATCGACGGCCGTTCAGAATATTCATGGCCTGAAGGTTATGCTGTGCATTTGGTGGGATCAGAAGGGTGTTGTGTATTATGAGCAGCTTAAACCGAATGAAACAATCACAGGCGAGTTCGACCGAGGACAATTGATGCGTTTGAGCCGAGCACTGAAGGAAAAACGGCCGGAAACGGTCGCAAGACACGATAAAGTTATTTTGCAACCTGACAATGCTCGGCCACATGTTGCAAATGTCGTCAAGACATACCTTGAAACGCTCAAATGGGATGTCCAATCCCACCCGCCGTATAGTCCAGACCTTGCGCCATCCGATTACTATCTCTTCCGATCGATGCAACATGGCCTGGCTGACCAGCACTACCGTCATTTCGATGATGTCAAAAAATGGATCGATTCGTGGATTGCGGACAAACCGGTCGTATTTTTCAGAACGGGTAACCATGAATTGCTAGAAAAATGAGAAAAATGTGTGGCTAGCGATGGGCAATACTTTGAATATTGAAATTATATCTATTTTTCCTCAATAAAGCATTGATTTTTGAAAAAAAAAAACGACATTTTCAACCTATTAGTAGTCCTTTTATCAATCCCAAGGACATGAATATTAATCCTTGATGCTTTATATAATGTTCTGACCTCAAAATTCAAGTCCATGAACCGTCTGGAAAAAGAAAAAGGAGCCTTATCGTAGTTTTTAATATAGAAAAAAATGATGCACAATTTTTAATTTTTGCGCTCTCATGGGTTTATGATTACCCTTTTAATTTATTTTGCACATAGCGAGCAGAAGGATTAGATTAGAATTGAAAGATTTGAAGCTCATATGTAATTTAGTTTCGATTGTTCCGTAGCTTGAGTCCGGCTGTTGATAAACTAATTCGTTTTGTTTTTCGGAAGATTTCTTCCTTAGATTTACTTCAGTGTTATCCTATCACACCGAGCCAATGTTATCATCTTCGACAATTTTTACGAAATGTCATTCTACTTAATCATCTACTTAGATCCAGCCGCGAACGATGACCGATTCATGCCTTACTCTAGGAATCACTTAAGCCCCATCTTCCACAAAAAAAAGATCTGGAAAAGGACATAATTTGATCGTTGCCTTTTTTATGCAAGACTTTTTCCTTTTTTTTTAGCTGCATCAATATTTTTAAAATTGTGAAAATCATGAGGAGAGTATCATTTCCTGTTCCTTGCAAATGTCCTTGCACTTTATTTGTCTGTCAACACAACAGAGCCAACCATCAACGTCCTCACCAAATAAATATGCACACCACTGATGTATAACATATTTAAAATTCCAGAAAGGTTTCTCCCTTAACTAAACATAAAAAAGAAAAACCAAAAAAAAAAAAAAAACTGCCCCAAAGAACTGTTGTAAAATTTAAATTTTAAGAAAGGTACGAGCATGTACCTTGGAACCTCGAGAATAAACTGAAAAATGGTAAAAATGAAAAAAACATTCAAAGACAAATCCTGGTACTTTTGGGTCGGCCTTATTATACATGCAAACATTCAAGGAAAATTTTAGCAACACACACACACATATACACAGCTAGCAATGACAAGAAGAAGGAGATGGGAAAAAAACCGAAAATGAGGAGATGTGCTAAATATGCAAAATTCATTCATTGTGTGGTTGGTGTTCGTTCCTTTCCTGTTTGTAGTTTTCACGTGGCATTTTCCATGTTCAACAATTCGTAATCTGCTGTGAAGAGGGCGAAAATTAATAAGAAGAAAAGTTTTATTTGCTCGATGGGGGTGCTTCTTTTGGGATCATTTACATTTCAGGCTGCGGGTACCTATTTCAAATTGAATTCGGGGAGACGTACTAAATTTTTATATTTTACACAATTTTTTTTTTCTTTTCATTCTTTCCATAAAACAAAATCCTGATCTTTTTTTATGTAAAATAAGACGAAGGTTGCTTTCGAAGAGAGTAGTTTATTTTAACCTTTTATGCTGTGCTTCCAGAGGTTAACATTTTTATTTTTTTTTTTTGATGCAGATGCAAATTGTGGATATAAGAAGAAAGGTTTTACATTTATCTGACAACGATTTGTTAGGGTCTTTCTCCAAATTTATGTACATATCTAAGGCCATTAGGTGAATTTGGATTTTTTTTCTTCTTTAGGTTATATTGTTTTACATTTGAATAAGCAGTCAATATTTTGAATTGTTTATGTTTTTGTGGGCGATACGTTCGGATGTTTATTTGCGTTGAAAGCTGTTTTTGAAGTTTATCAACAGATTTGAAATAATTTGTGAGTCTACCATGATGCTTTTTTAAATAAATTATTTATTCCAAAAAAAAAAAACACAAATTTTGTCTTGTGCTGACCTTTGTTGAGTACAAATGTTATGGATTTAACTGATAGTTTTATGTTGACTCAAAAACACCGTTCATGCTTTCTCAGGGCAATATTTATCAGATGTCAGAATTCTCACATTTAAACCACGAACCTTGCGCCTAATTTAAAAGTTTGTCCCTCTTTTTTAAATGTCCAGAAATCCGAGAATTTATTCAACATTGCGGCTTTGTAAGCCTTGACGTATCATTGTCCTACAGAAATACAATGAAAGGTCACAATATTTGCCTCCAATATTGTTTTATGTAAATCAGTTCGTAACACGGCAATCTACATGCTTGACGGAAGGAATTACTTAGTCTGGTAGCATCTTTTGCATAGTGTTACAGTAAACGACAGCTCCTCCGTTTTGTACCAAATAACTCCAATTCATGGCTCGGTAAAATTCTGATCGAATCTGACCTGATCTGATTCTGATCTGATCGAAACTTTTTACTTAGTAACAAACAAAATTCCCACTTTTTAAAAGCTTTGGGTTCAAGATCTGACTTCTGCTTAGATATATAATATAAAGCAAAAATTAAGTACAGTTCACGAAAAGGAGGTGCTCCTATAATATATGTAACAAATGTGGGATTTAAATACTGCGAATTTTGAGATAATGAAAACAATTACTCAGCAAATAATCCCTTTCTCACTTCAGTTCTCAGCCAGTTCTCTTACTACTTCTTCGCTATATATCTGGCATAATGAAGCCAGTTGTGTGCAAGCCGCAAACTTTTAGCCTTGAGTGTATTTCTATTCACATTTTGACTCTGGGCCTAATTACCTCTCTGGTATCCGTTCTAGCACGGAACTGTTTTACTTGAATTCACAAGTTCAAACCTGGTTTGTTTAACCTGACGTTTTTCACGACTTGATCAGAGTGATTAGATAGCCTCTAGACGGCGGGGGTTAAACCTGCAGATTATTAATGTCTCTGATTGACCCCGAAGCTTTCTCTGGCCAGGTATACTCTTGAATTTTTAGTCATTCGCGAGAGGTGGGACCATGAAAAGGTGCTCTGCTTTCAAACCATAACGTCATGGGAGTAGTTTTACGTAAGGGTACTCCAGATTTGAGCCACGGATACACTAGAAATATAGACTACATTGAGTTCTTTAAGACTTCTTAGTGTCAAAATATACTGTCAAACCAATTCAGAAAGAAAGTATGTATTAACCTTTTGATTTTTTTTTTGGTTTTAAGAAACCTCTTATTCCTTCTTATTCTTTTGATGCCCAAATCCATATACTCATCAAAAGTATTTTTGTTTTAATCAAGATCAATCGTTATATAGGAGGTGATTTTCTATCTTCAGAAATTTTTCAACAAGAAACACTTTTTTAGGGTCCAGAGGGACCTAAAAAACCTATTACTAAGCCTCAACTATCCGTCCGTCTGCCTATCTGTTACAGTGCTGTATCTCCTAAGCCTTTATAGAGAGGCACTTGCAATTTTCACAGAAGGTGTACTGCTAACTAAAGTTAAAAATACAAAGAAAGTTTTTCATAAAATCGCGACTCAATTTTACATGAAACAGTAGACAATGAGTTTCATGGAGCAACTCAATAACTTTTTAATGAATGCAATCATTTCGTCCATCCGACGTAAAAGCTCGAATTCCAATTAGCAAAATGAAAAAAAAAACATTTTGCGAAACATCATTCGTTTGGAACTTGGGGAACGAATGTCAATGTTTCTACCGAATGAAACGAATTGTCACATCCATGCATAAGTGTTTTGCTTTCGTGGCGGCATTGTATTTCAATATTATTTTCTAAACACTTAAAAGTGAAAAATAAAAGCAAAATGCAAACATTGAGTTAAGTTGTGTGTGTTGATTGTGCATTTAAAGCACACAAGGATGTTCAATGTTAAGATATTTTTTTTCATATTTAATGCCAATATCTTCCGAAACTTCTTTGCATCTGTCATTCAAAACTATTGAAATCCATAAAATTGCTTCTTTATTTTTAAACTTTTCAGCAAACACAACAACTTTATATAGTTCAACAAAATGAACTCGAGTGGCATTAATCGCATGATCAATGTTGCCAACGCACTTATAATCTAGTCGCTAAATAGAGTACTCAGTAAGTACAAAGTAGGGCAGCACTCATTATTTTGCTGATACGTTTTCGGGTCTTACTTCTTAATCCGACGATACCACCAAAGTAAAGTTCACACTAAACAGTGTTCTTGTGTGGCTTTAATTTAGACTCATGAGTCTTTTCTGGCCACTTGCGCCAAAAGTGAGTCTCAACATTAAGCAAGTTGAATATTTGAGTCGACATCAAGCTGTCTGAAAGCCCCAACTGATAATCTTATCCGCAAGCATTGGATTTTATAAGGGGCCAAGATCTTTCGACAAAAAATTTCGGATATTCTGTGATCCGCATGGAGTCCGTATTTAGTACTAGTTATAGTTTTCTTGATTTGTCGAGTTATGTAGTTTCTCGACTTGAGGTATGGTTTTTAAAATAGGTTTTTGAGAAAGAAAAACGTTCATGACGATTATCCAAACAATTCTGAACGTCAGACACAGTTTGGTAGTTACTTTTGGAATAAGGGTGAATTTTTCATATCCCCAAGGACATTCCTATTTTTTTGTAAAGTCACTCACATGAAGAAACATTTCAGAGAAAAAATCTGAATCAAAGAGAAAAAAATTTATTTTTCTACAAAAGGGTTGAGTGATAAAGGTTTCTCCCTTTAAAGGATTAATATAATGAGATTCCGGAGTCTCAACTCAAGGAATAAGTTTATTTTTATTTCTCTCAAGACTATAATCCCAGATAGGCGTATGGAAGAGGGCTATTTCTAGACACATTTAACGATGTTCTTTGCATGCATATGGTCCTCGTTGAAGGATATAAAACGCGCCCAGCTTTGATTATAATAATCGATCCAAAAAAAATAGGCAAATAATCTTTTAAATGTGACACTTAGAGAAGGAAATGTTTTCACTTGTCAAATGACTGTTTGATATTTTTACTGTAGGAAAAAGACATGGACCCTTGTTTTGAAGAGATATTGGGTTTGGATGTTTTAACTTTGAAAATATACTTTGGATTCGTTTAAGTTTGTGTCACCATTTTGATTTAGTTAAGGATTTAACAGCCGGAGTAAAACAAAATTTTGTTGTAATTAAACAGACGCGATGGTATGAAGGATGGCTGCCAGCATATCGCACACTTGGAGCCATTTTTGTCTATTGTGTAGGTCGTTTTGAAAAATTATTTATAATACAAAATCGATGAAAACATCGCGGAAACTTGCGCCTCCTCGCAGTAATGTAAAGACTGCGACGCGTTTTCACTACACTCAGAATCAAGGCTTAGAACGATCAAAAACTAACGCAGATCAGAAACGCATTTGGGTTGACTTGAGTTGACTTAAGAGTTTAATCTAGTTGGCCGAGCAAGCCGTTGTCCTTTCTCTCATCGTGTTCTGGCAATGTACTTACAAAATCGTAATTCTTTTATTTGTAAGATTATTCCAAGTAAGGAGGCTCAGAATATCCTCTCCATCCAAGAAGAATGAACATATTGTGTGGTTTTCGGGCTGGCGGTATAACAAGGGCTTCGAAAATAGTGTTTTAATGAATAGATTGCATTTCCGACAAACTTCCTAGTCGTGTGAACCAGGCACAAGAATCATATCGTAATTTATTTGATATTGGAAATGCACTTGGAGCCCAAAAAATGTATGAGTTGGTTCAGTGCTTTCAGCATCAAACAGATGTCGGGGATGAGTTCAATGTTGTTCGGGCTCCTGCGTGAGGTGTAGGCTATTCTTACAAAGAAATTTAAGCTGCATGATTTTAAAAGATGCATTTAATATACTCGTCGAATTAAAGATTTGTACCGAGAAAGCAACAAAGACAACAGGGACCGTGTCTTACACTATGTTAAGTATGCATGCCATGATGCATTTAGATGGCAGATCATTGACGACTGAGTTGCGCAGTTGGTTTAGGGCCTGTCTTTGAATTGTATAAATAATGGCAAAATAGTGGCATATCCATTGCAGCGATCAAACCCGAGGTCATCATAAATATAAACCATGCCTGTGTAGCAATTGTGGTTGAGGCTGAGTCTAGATTGGATTATTCTTAGCAGAGAATTCACAGATAAATTCATAACATCTGGTTTGCAATAAGTTGCCAAAATACAATCGAAAGCAAGTCGAGTAGTTTTAAGCCAAACAAAATTACCGAATGTGATTTTTTCAACAAATTCATCATTTTCCATAATCATCGAGTCTAGACTCATTCTATGAATTTCGTGATCTAAATTTTAGGGTTTTCCTTTCTTCTTTACACCACTTAAAGGACATGTTTCAAAATACTATATATTCCCCAAGTTTTTATTTAAAATTTTCTTGCTTTCAGGCCAGTTACAACATTCCTTTGTAAAAAAGGACATTCAGAAAGGAAATGTTCCTCATGTTGGGCACATAACCTCTATTAACATTGGAGCTTTGAAATTTTCGCAAACTGTCATAAACATATTCTGTTTAATGATTTTGTGCTATTTATTCAAATTTGAAATGAACAACATTTTTAACATTCAGATGACCACGAACTAAAACTGGTGCACACGAACCATATTCTTATTGAAAACACGTGATGGAATCCCGCATATCTATTATTATGCACAACCCATAGGGATCTTCTTTCAATATCTGAAATTGAATGAATGGACGAAGAAGATGCAATAGAAACTTCCGTGAACATTATGACTTAAACGATCTCCACAAGAAGGTATGACGTGCTAAAGGCATCAAGTTTTGTGCAAAATATCTGAGTTCCGAAACTGTAAGCCATAAAATCAAGTGATATAGAATAAGTCAAGTCTTGGCAAAATTTGATAGAACAAATTTTATGATCATAGTCTGACGTTTTCGGGTCATAGCCTGAAGGTGTGCTGAAGTATTTTTTTTCATATTATCCATTTAATTTCTCTCAGGAAAATCATTATAAGATTCTTCGCTTTCAAAATCGCTGCATGGCAGATAGTTTTTTCATCAATGACATCACACTCGGTACACAAAACATAAAAATAATTTAAATTTGCATGCATAAAATAGTTCCATCAGTACGACTGGAACACAAAACTGAACTGAAAGACGCAACTTACAGATAAACTTTCCAATTTAAAGTGAGGCCTTTATGACATGATTCCTTTGCTTAAAACTTTTCACCATAAACAAACTCACATTCAACTTTATCGTTTTCCAGATGTTTCCACTGAATATTAATCTTAATTGCACATCATTAAAGTTTTCCTTTTAATATTTAAACCGACAATACAACCCTTAGGCCTTCTCTATCACGATACCATTCATACTATATCCTTAGAGAGTACTCGCAGTTATTTGTGGCCTCGATGAACATTTAATTTAATTTCACTATAAAATGGGTCTTGGAAAACCAATCCTCGCAAGTAGAACTGAATAAATTAACTTTTAAAAGTTATTTTTTTTTTTACAAACACTATTAAAAGACTTTGAGTCCTTTTCACTTTGTTTGGATTTACCGAGCCAATTTACGTCTTGCGGACATTAATTATTCAAATCAACGCCAATTGTAATTATTTTAAGCGTTTCCCTAGTTAACCACAACAAACCGCATTGACACACGCACCATCGTCAATTAGGAAATTATGAACGGAATGAGGAAATCATTTTCATATCCCTCCGTTAATTTTTTGCACGCGTACATATATCCATAGACACGAATATCCTTAAAGGTTATCCTTTATTGAGAAGAAGAAAATTATCATCCTACATGACACCGCACGCCGCACAGAAAAATATTATTTAGGACACGAAAACCGTGAGACGAGTTGTCTTAACGTGATACAAAAACCAACTGAAAATGAGGATACTGGTGCCAAAGTAGGTAAGGCTTGGTAGAAGGTCCTTACATTTTTTTTTAGTGTTTTCGTTCCGTTCTCTCTCACCTAACTTTTATATTCAAATTCCATTTCCAGTGGGAAAAGTCTCCAAAATGTCGGTATATGAGGGAACCTATTCCAGGAAACGTCATGGAACACCAACAACAGTGTTGATGTGGCGGATTTTCCAGGACATCGAGTTCTCTACAAGTTTTTTTTTTGGGTTTTTTGTTTTTTTTTTTTCTTTTTCTTTTCTTGGATGCTTGGGGAAAGTTCTGGTCTGTATCCATCAGAAAACTCCCTCGTTATAGTGCGCTTACACACATTTTCCACTGTAACACTTCCAATTAAAGTTTTGTTGTTGCCTGTTGGCATTCCTGGTGCTGTGCTGTTTATGGTCTATCTCGGTTACTTTTTTAAGGTTACGATTATTCTCATGTTTTATAGAGTTATTGGCTGGGCTTTTCTGTTGATTTATGAAAACGAAAAAGAAAAAAAAAAGAAAAGTGCCAACGGATGTTGGCTTATAACTTCAAAGATTATTATGGGGCTCCCAAATACTTTGCTTAGCTATGCAGGATCAGCATTAATTCAAATCAGATGCCATAAAAGACATATGATGAGAGAGATAACAAGAATTCATAATGATATCTAAAAGCTGTTATTGTCTGGGGTCTTTGGAAGGAGTATATACGCCGAATAATCTACTCAAAGGTGAGGCTAATGGGAATAAGCTGTGGATCATTAGAATCTCGTTTGTCGTTTCATTGTGTGTTCGGGAAGAGGATTTTTTTTTTGCTCCGGATGTGAATTGGTTGTAAAATAAACATTAGAGGCCATAAAATGTCGAGGTAATAAAATGCCGTGTTAGAGTGATTACATGAGAACGACATATAGATCAAAGATTGCGAAAAGACTCCATAGTCATAGTGAATGTAAACTGAAGAGCTATGGGCATGTTATGTTGATGACATGGGATTTTTGTGTGGGCTCGGTCGAGGTATTTGTATCATAGTATTTTAAATACATTATTCAAGAATGCCTTCCTCTGATGTAGTTATACCTTTTTTTATAATTGACTCGCTCTTCAAGAGGATATGAATATTCTAATGATGCGTCTAGCACAGAGCCAGTGAAAGAATTAGGAGAAGAATGAAAGATTATGTAGTGGTTTGAGAAATTCACAATCAGATGTATTTGGTTTCCGTGGGTGGAGCTCGAAACGGGACGGGGAATTTTTATATCGACCCAATTTGCAGGATTTTATTCGACATTAGTTTGATATATGTACTTTGAAAGTTTGGGAGATTCAGCTGAACACGAACTAGGAACTAAGCCGATACAACAACCACTACAACAACGCCACCGACTTAGTCAGACCACTATCGCTGGTCGACCAATCCAGTGATAGTGCCATAAACTTTATCCCAATGGCCAATGGTGGCTGGACCAGATTCGAAAAACTAGACCACTCTAGGAATCGAACCTGTGACCTATCAATTGAATCAATTGAAAGGTAAGCGCTCTACTAACTCCTCCACCCAGCTGTTTACCTGTCATCATATAAGATAAGTTCTTTGGTAGGCAGAGTGAGTGATCTTTGACTCCTTTTGACAGGCATGGAACCAGTTTCTTCACTCGATGGTAGATAAGTCTTGATTCTATGTAGTTTAATTTTTTTTTCTTCGTGCACAGGGTGAGAATTGCAATACTGGTTAGTGCCGGAGAATGCTTTATCAACGAGTATGCTTTATTGCTGATGGTCATTGCATGAAGACTTTCGGCATTTTTCTGTCATTCTCCAATTCAATGCTCAGCAGTAAATTTATCTTGAAAAAATAAATAAGTCAAAAAACACTGAGCTCTTGGGCTCTCCTTGGACGGCGGGACATCAGCTGGTTTCGTTTTGAATCACATGTGCTTTTGACATCAAAAGCCCTTATGCGCTCCAAAAAGAAATTGATAGAAACTTGGCATTACATTTTTTGGGTTAGAAAAAGTTCTATCTACGCTTGACTGTCGCAACGTTGTGAAATTCTCCAATGTACTTACAAAATGAAAGCCGTGCTATCGAGACAGTGGGAATTTTGGAAAGTTCAGTCGAAATAATGAAAAATTGCAGCTGCAGTAAACGCAAGTTCACGTAGAATTGGTTTTATGATCGATAACTAAATACATGTCAGTGTTCGTCTTGTGCGCTTAATGGAGACTATTGCAGCTGTTGCCCAAAGTGTGCGTCCAGATCAAAGAAGTAAGATTTTTCGGCCACATAATGCACATTATGATAAAAATGTCACCGCCAATACAACTGAAGATGCTGCGGATGAGCCATCAACGTCGACCAGATAACATACCATGCCACTGACTACCACACCTTCGTTTTTACGCATTTACCGCCAGTCAACATCAAAGCAACGCTCACGATCTCCTGAGCCCTTACAACACTGTGGGCGTTTTTCAGTAGAAATTCAACTTGATCAAGTCCATTACAAACACGTTGCTCACACTAGTATGGATCACCTCATGTCTCATCTTGGCGATTTGCACAATTGATTTGACCGCTTGATGTCACATGACTGTAACACTATTCCGCCGAATTTTGAACATATCTCAGTTCTCGCCAAAACGATTGAAAATGTGACAAAAAGAAACAAAATGTTCAAAAAGTAATTTACAAGTGTAGAAATTTGTATGTGAATTCCAACTGCTAAAAATATTTATTGCCTGATATGTAATGAACTCTTTTAACATTAAAGGTAATGATTTAATTCTCAACGGTTTTTGGAAATTGAAAAAAGAACTACAAAGGGACACCCGCGTCCATGTAGTCCTAACGATATGCAAAGTTGTTCTAAGTTTCCAAAGGTTATCGCCACTTTATTCTTTTATTAAGACAAACTTATTTAAGTTTTTTTTTTCTTGTACATCACGATGCTTAATGGGTGTGGTTTCTCTGCGCATATAGAATATGATATTCAACAACTTTTGTTAAAATTATCAAACATTCTTTACGCAAGATGTGATGCAGAAACTGGAGTTTGATTAATATACTGGCAAAAAATTGGACTTAAATTTTAAATTAAATTTAATTTAATTTTAATTTTAAATAAATTAATTTTTACAATTTTTTCAATTCATATTTGTTGCAATACGAGCTATGCTCTACAATTCTGATAAACATGATACTGTGTCTATGCACTCAAAATAATAGAAAAAGAATCTATAAATATGTTTCACTATTTTAGGCGAAAATATTTTCATTGAGCCCCAAATACACAATATTCCACAATTTGCTACAGCCAATTAAATTCCGATACACTTTGGTCCTGAAAGTGCTAAAGTGAAACCATACATGTGAAGTGAAGAGAGTATCCTCCCAACAGGAGACCTATTCGTATGTTGAAATAAAAATAAAAATCACAGGTACCACTTGGCGATACACTTTTGCTGCCAAACCAGGACAAATTTATGTCTCGATGCTATCGACAAGAAATTTCTTGCTAAATGAATTCCTTTTTGTCGACAAAGTGTTATCTTCAGGTTAAGTGTCCCTTTATTGCCATCCTTGTCCTTAAACATTCATTATGATTGTGTTCAGTAAATAACAAAGCTTTTACTTTTCTTTCGTTCCTATCTATATCAATAAACATACTAAATGTTCTGTGTTCAATTCTTTGAATTCTATTTAAAAAAAAGAAAAAGGACTTCACAGTGCACATGTATATGTAATGGAACGCGATTGACAAGATGCAATATCATTTATTTGCACAAATCCGAACATTTCATTTCAGCTCCTTTTTAAGACACAATATCATTCAATTTATTTAACACCGTCTTCTTTTGTTTCATCCAAGCAGAAAGTCCTTTCCACTACAATAGCCCCTAGATACAGCATACAAATCCCTAGTTACGTGTGGGTAGGTGGGCGAGATGTGAGAAAATAAAAGTGGAAGAAATTCAATACAATAACGAAAATCAATTTGATTCAATCAAGGTGATGTAGCAACTGCTACTTGTGTGTTTATTTTTCTCCTTTTTATTGGATTTTTATTTTATTTTAACAATTTATCTACTTCATCCTGAACATGAACACAGAATTGATACTTGGAACTGAGAATCAAAGATTTACGTTGCTCCATAGAAATAAATATACAATTGGATGGATTATAAACCGGAAAAAAACAATAGGAGTACACTCGTAGATGTTCTTGTTAAAAAAACAAAACAGAATATTTCAAATTGTTGTGAATAAATATATTTGTATGGGAAGAGCAATTTAAAAGATCCGGTCAAAAGGACTTTTCCAAATTTAACTTCAGCAAAAAAGCATTCCTTGAATTCAGTAAACCAGTCCTAATTCTGTAAATTACGCCAGTCTGCGTTGTTATTTTGATAATGATGTCGATATTCAATTCTCATCTGAAGCTGACCTTCGCCTCATTTTTTTAGATTAGATTAGATATTTTATTGTGGCCAAAGTAAGTACAATTTGATTTTTCCTTACAAAATATAGTATGTTAGACGATTTGGTTTACATACCTTATAACTAAAATATTTGTATAAAGCTTAAATATATATCACAGAATTATAGCTTTGAAAGAAAAGCCACTAGAAAAACCTCCATCACATTTAAGTTGCCCAGGGCAAGAGAGAAGAGGATTCAGATCAGTTGCTGAGATAAGTACAACTTGATTCCAATCACAAAACTGGTAAATAAATACATAAATAAATATAAAAATATATAAATAAATAAATAAATAAATAAACAAATAAATAAATAAATAATTAAATGAATAAAATAAATAAATAAATAAATAGATATATAAATTTTTAAATAAACAAGTAAAGTAAATAAATATATAGAAAATATAGCAAAAAATTTATTAGGAATGTATTTATAGACTAGATGATAAAAGTTTTGCAAAGCTAGATTTGAAATCTAGTCGTTATCAGCTAACAAACAAGAAATATTGTATTTAGCGGCGAGCCTTATATTCCTTCCAATTGTTTTAAAAAATTGCTCTTCAGTGTATTTTTCGAAGGTTTGACGTCTGTTAAACCTCTACAGTAATGGATTTTGATTACATTTTAATGGATTTTTTTCAAGAGCTTGATGAAAAAACCATCTGTTGTTCGTACGACTCGTTATAATGTGAACTTGAAAGTGAATCCAAAGGTTCTATGTTCTACTAGGAGTCCCACAGGTGTCCATTTTGAGTACTATTTTTTTTTTGATAATACATAAGTCAATACATGCTGTTGATATACAAGTTAACAGAGAATCACATTTCACAGTCCTTGATTCATTCCAAACAGAGGTCTCTCTGCCATAAATCAAGTTGACAACATGGTTGCACTTTCTAGCGTCATAGACTAGACTGAGCAGATATGATATTGGTGAATTTATTCGCGGCTTTAAGCACCTAGTAAACCGTTAACAATCAATTGCCATGGTACCTTACAACATATAAGAATCAGTCTGACACCTTCTTAATAAATTCAGTTAATTACTTTAAAGTTGAGCCAAAAATTCTTCGTGTTGACAGATTTTCATGACTTAAACTTTAAACATCGCTTGAGCAGTACCAACATGAAAATTCAATTCATTTAATGACTGATCGAAGAATAAGAAAAAAAACTTTAAATAATTATCTCATTCACTTCTATTCCCCTTAAAAAAAAATACCATATTCCATATTCCACATCTGCTGTCTTTAGCCTTTACAATTGGAGGACCTTGCTCATCATTCTTTCCTCCATGCTTTTTAAGGACAAATTTAAGGAATCCACAAAACCGGATAAAGCTTTTAATGGGCACAAAATTAGTTGGAGTGCCTCTGACTTGCTCTGTATCATTCGCCGCATTTGGTTCTCCCTCTAAACATTGCTTTTCCGCAAAGTGAATAAAAAATTAATTAGGAGTTGTTTGAGCTCCCCGTAGGAGTCCTTTTCCTCTTGTTTCTGTTACAGAATGCAGATGGCAGATTCGGATACTCGTGGCTTTTTATGTCAGTTTTGTGTTTCCATTACCATTATTACGCTTGTTTTTTTTGTTTTGGATTTTGTTTTTCTTTTATATGCTTATGCATAAGTATTTCCCTTGATTATATATGGAAACATTTAACTGTTTGGTGGCAATGATGACATTTGGTTGGCACCATTTGAGATGAGAAGGAAAGAACATGCTTTTTGGGAGCATTCGAATTGAGAACGATGAAAATATTCGAGTGATAACGTGATGAAAAACTGTCCTGTGCTTTTCTGAATGTTTCTCTTGAATGTCAAAAAAATAAAAATGAATATGTCATAATTATTTTCATTTTATTTCGAGTCCTACAAGTTAAGATTTGCGATAAGAAGTCTGCATTTTATTTTCCAGTTCTACATGGCAGTGTTCTGATAATGCATTCTGCGAAGACCTAGTTTAGTTGGTTGATTATTTTAATTAAATTAAAACAACTGAATTTAGTACATTGACTTTCATGTTCATTCCCAATTATTTCTAAATCATTCTCATAAGAATTCTTCCAAAAATAATTAGACTTCTTGAATTCTGTGAATTTTTTTTTTTAATTCGAAAATTATTGAGTTGATTTTTTTATTTTTCGATTCCATTCTTATTGAAAAGAAACCAATATTGTGGGTTTATTTTTTTTTATATTTGTTTAAAACATTGAATTAAATGTGTCACTGCCACCGAAGAATTTATGTGATATTTTTTAAATTTATCTTTATAAGCGTGTGATCGAGAAAGCTCGAATATGAAATATAAGTAAATATTTTTGTCATACCGACTTAATGGAATTTTCATTAACTATTTTACGCGCTCGAGCGACATACATATGATATGAGCCGCACAAACGATTTTATATAAAAAAGATTAAAAAATAACTAATAATAGTTGCAAAAGGAATAACATCATTACCTTTCTTAAAAGAGTACATCAAGTAACATTTCATTGACCACAATATGTCCAAAACAAATAGCCTCAACGAAAATTTGTGATACTCTCATTTGGGTCACCTGAAAAGATAAACAGCGAGGATGTATTTTCTAGATGCTTTCCTTATTGGCTTTCTTATTTTTCGGGCTTCGTACCGAAAGGGTACCAATGGAACCCAATTACTAAGCCTCCGCTGTCCGCCCGTCCGTCCGATCGCATCAACACCAATTTATTCTGAACAATTTTGCAGTGACTTCTTATCGCATTTCTCTCATGAAATTTTCAATTAAAAACATATTTTCGCAATAAATCAGCTTTAAAAACCCTTTTCATAGTGACGTTTTTAATTCACTTTTCCTTTCCTCATGCCAGATTTGCATGTTAATCAATTTCAAGCTTTTACTTTGTATCAAACAGGGAAAATCACTTCTTGGTGTCAGGTTGCATGACAGCATAACAAATCGTCAATTGGTTTACTCGCACACATGCGATTTGCGATGGTATAAGGAATCATAAATTAACGAAATATAAAATTCCGCATACTGTAACGGGGTGCGGAACCCTTTTTTCCATGCTTATTTATTCACTTAATCTATAAAAATTATGAATGATTGATAGATAATGTTTTTTTTTATTGTTTTTCCTCTTTAGAAACGTATATCCAGTTCTTTCAGGAACATTCATTTCCTATATGTATCTACTAACTCAGTATCTTAGACTCAAATGGCTATATTTGTTATTTTGTCTAGTGCTTTCCTCACTGCATGCTCTATTATTGGATATCTCGTCTCTGTCTCTGGTGGTATCTACTTTGCAAGGTATTTTTGAAATTCCCAGGACAGAACAGAACTCTAGACATTTCGGAAGCATCCAATGCCGGAAGTGACAGTGTGAACTTCTATACAGCTTCAAGCAAGCTCTTAAGCATTTTCGTTCGAGTTTGAACGAGTGCATGGTAACAGATTATCTTCACATCGGATCTTTTGTATTATGGTTGGAGTAGAAAAGGCTTTTTAGAGACATGAATGCCGCCTTCGCGTTTTTTAACTCGATGTTTTGATGCTTTTTATTAAGGCATAGTTAACAAACGAAAAAATTATGTTTTTAATATCTTTCGATAGACTTAAATAAACATTGATTTTTCAATTTCATTTCTGTGTGTTTCGAAATCGATTTAAAAAACACTTTTTGTATGCGGAATTGTATGATTTTTTTTTCATTTCAGTCCTTATAATATAGTGCAAAAACAAGTTGTCAACAGCTCAGCAAAAGGATGTTTACGACTATTTGATGAAAGCGATCGATGCACGAAACTTGACATACTGCATTACTGATGGGTTCGGTTCCTTCCAGATGCGTTGGAAGTTGCCTTCTCAGGCATTTTTGAGGTGGTCGAGAGGCTGATTCTGCGTTGAAGCTGCCATTGCATCATCTCTAACTGATTGACAAACTGATATACAAACGTGCAACCTAGCGAACGTGCTTCAGAGTATCTGGGCAGTAACGTGAGATATAATATTTTGGATGCGCCAAGGTTTTGGTAGCAGAAGATTTTCGAAAATGGCTTCCTTTTATTCCACGTTCAACGACAGCCGATGAAATCAACGCTTGTCTTAAACGTTCGCATTTGTGGCGTTTTTCGAAGAAGCTGTAGTTGACGAATTTGAAAATAGTTTCATTGAGTCGATTATTAAAATTTGAAAATTCAGATGTTCCATAAGAATAAATAATTTTGAGCGGGACAAAGTTCGCCTGGTCCCCCTAGTCTAAAATAATTAACTTTTTCTTCAACAAAATGACTTGGATCTTCATCATCAAATTAAAGAAAATTCAAATTTTAATATGCAAGACAAACACTCAACCACGAGCAGACATCATGGTAAAGTTGTATATTCCACTCGTTACTCATCAAGGCCATATCTCAACATGCGATGTAAAAAAAAATGCCAAACAAACAATTTGAAGCATAAAGATGCGCGGCAAAATTGTTTAATGCCTTTAAATTCTTATAAAGTCTCATTTGTGTCCCCTGTCCAGCAAGGCATAAGGAGCAAACGACTTCACCTATCTGCATACGAACTCCTCGCAACAAAAGAATCATTTACTTTTTACAGGATTCAGATTATAGATAACAATTTTAATGGCGACCTGAGGCGAGCCGCTCCTTGCCAATTGCCCAGTTTATGTGGCTATAAAATTCCATTTCTTTTTGCAATAATGTCCTGTTGTCCAGGCCCCATATACATTAACTTACAATCCGGCTTGTAATACTTTAATGGCTTTAAGTGCATGTACAAACACACAGTTTACTGCCCATTACAACCACAATATTCGCAAATGGAGAACAACAAAAAAACTGTAGCTCAATTAAAGTATTCGCTTCATTCTGGCTAAAAATAAGAAATGACACAAGGGAAATCCTTTTATTTTTTTTTTCGTTGTATTTTCAACGCATGCAAGGACACCCGGTGTGGGCTCTTTGAAGTATAAACATTTATAAAATGAAATCATCCTTGCACGCATCGAAATTCGAAATTGTTATGCTAATTAGTTGAAAAAAAAGTAAAATAACATAAAAATAAAATTAAACAGGGAATTTACAAATGAGGAGACGGAAAAAAAATATAAGCACGTTCTCGATATAACCGAACCTTGTAGTTGACCATATTCCATGAATTAAAAAAAAAAAAAATATATCGATATACACAAATCCCCCACTGAGCCTCAACCGCTGCTGGTTGGCTGGATGAAATAACGAAAACAGTCCCCTAGGAGAGATCTCCTCCAGCTCTAAAGTGATGACGTGATTGGAATTATGTGTGCTGCCACGATGGTAAATTTAATTTATAAATTCCATAGACTCCTTTTCCCATTGATTTTCTGTTCCTCTCAGGATTCAATCGATTTTTGTTAAATTTTGTCCTTATAAAGTTGTCAAGGATGCGAATAGAGTGTAGAGTGTGTCTCTGCAAAGACAGCGATGACTGTAATTTGTCATCTTCATTAAGCTTCTGCAGCAATTAACCCTACTGTGTTAGGGACTCGTATGTTCAGAGTCCTGACGTTAAGATCTTTGTTAATTTCATGCAATCGCTATACACGCGGATAAATGAATACTGCACAGCAACTGTCGGAGTAAGCGTCCATAAATTTCCACTGCACCTTTCTGTGTCTCCCTCGTCATCTCCCTCAATTTTACTGGTGCTGCACCCTAAATGGAAATTTGATAAATATTCTCGGTGCAATGCAATCCTGGCCCACATATAAGTACCTACTCTTGCCCACATAGCTGCTCTTTGCTGATCAAAAGTTCGGTAGTGTGAGTTGTAATTAATTACTAAACGTTATCATACGACAAGGACATTGCATGCAGCTCAAGTGAAGTTGCTGTGATGTTCCACATTTACACATACATATATGTACGTTTACAAAGAGAGTTGAGCAAAAGCAACAGCGGCAGCGGCAGCGGCAGGAACCGTACGGGCCATTCTCTTAGCTGCTTAGCTGCTGTTGGGGTCGACATATAATGAGCTTCAGTTGAAAATTTTCGACAACAGAGATGTTGTGTTGAAACGACCGAAGCATACATGCATGGGAACGTCTCCAATGGGATTTATTATCCTGCCGTTAACGTGCGTACAACGAGCACCAAAT
Source organism: Orthonevra nobilis (assembly GCA_963555765.1). Lineage (NCBI taxonomy): Eukaryota > Metazoa > Arthropoda > Insecta > Diptera > Syrphidae > Orthonevra > Orthonevra nobilis. Next base: position 76,606,916 of record OY743227.1, on the reverse strand, counting down.
GTTACTGAGGGCAAAGAGATAAACTGAAGGGGAGGTCAAATCACCATGTTCACCGCTAATCTCATAAATCTTCATGGTATCACGGATTTTTCGAGGGTCCTAGCCCGCCATGGTTCAAAAGTCTTGCGGTGTTTGCGGATGTGTCCACGGGGAGGCCAAGAGCAACAGAATGCTTTGTTGGTTTTAACGAATTCGGATTATGAATACACCGACCGAGAAACCCCCTCGGCCCGCTTCTAGTGGTTTTCATGTATTAGAAATTATGAAGTGTTATTAGTGTCAAAAGAGATTTGTGTGTGTGTGGGTTTCGGCGCGCAATTGTTTCAGACATTTTCCTCTCATTTGCGTTGACATTTATTTATGCACTACTGGAAAATGTTCAAACCACCTAGACAAACAACGCTGTGTGTGTGTGTGATTATTTCGATTGTTTAACAAGGAAGCCTTTTCCAAATGGACAACATGCATATGACTTCACTGCCGGTGTTGCCGCTTCAGTTTTTCTATTAGAAATCATTAGTAGGCCAGTAGTAGAAGTAGGTTTCCTATTGCACCTTATGTTATTTTAACATTGATTGCTCTCATGCGCTCAAAAAAGCTGATAGAAACTAATTATATCGCGTAACGCGTATTGCACCGATTAAGGCTTGACCAATGTTGTTCCTTAAATTGAATTGTAAGATTTTTTATCGAATTTATTTTGGCCACTAATTGACTGGGCTATTGTGCCAACAAAATGGAGCTAATTTTCAGAAATGTTTGACAGACATTTTTTTTAAACCTTTTATAAAGAAATCATGAAGCCATCTGATGAATGATTGAATAACGGCTTTAATAAAATAAAATATGCATAGCCCGAAAATTAGCACTAAGAATACGTTAATGCGTTCGAAAAAAAATATTAAAAAACAACATTATTTGAAATAAAACACATATTTCAATATAACTTGGAAAACTTCAGAGGACAAACTTGATTGTTTTCGAATAAAAAGACGAATATTCAGTACATTTTTGGGCTGACGTGGGCTTACAAAGCTTTTATAAAATTGGTGTAATATCTTCTTCAAATTGAACCTAAACTACAGTTCAGTTGCAATGGTTCGATGGCTCGCTCAGTTGAAAAACATCACTTCTTATACTAGCATAACTCGGTTGGACTTGGGTAACGAAGGTTCCGTAAAAAATTGTAGGTATGTAGAAAGTTATTCCATCACGGCAACCGAGTCTCGAAAAATGTTCCCTCTTTGTTTCTATGAAGAATCCTGAAGGAATTTCAACGTGATACCTCGACGCGTTTCTGAGATAAAGAATGAGAAAGACAGACGGCGAACAAATCGATCCTATAATGGTTCCGTTCATAACAATCTGATAGTTACCGATTTTCGAGTGAAATTGATTCTTATTACATGGAGACCTGCGACTATGTTAGTCGCGCATTCTCCCAGGAGATGGTTTGGGTTAGGTAGGTTATAGCCAAATCAATCTGTTCCCCATGTCTTGCAAAGAAGGTATAGCTGAAAGAACTGCTGCGTCACTTGCTCCCAAAGTGCCTTACTTGCCGTAGAAACAAACAGTGGAACATATCCTCTGTGAATGTAAATCTGCTTTTTGGTGAAGATTCTGAACACGGCTCGGAGAATTTTTCACGTCATTTATAAAGGTTCTATATGGATGAGTTGCTCGTCAGATGTCGTACCTTAAAACAAATGACAATTGTATTGTCCCGAACATGCCAACAAGTCCGACGCAGTAATCGCGTAATAAAAGTCGTAGTTCCAGTGGAAATTTAGAAAGTAGCATTTTCTGTAATCACAGTTCAGATCATAGCGTGGAAAAAAAGCCAACTAATTCAAAAGGGAGAAAAAGAACTCATAGTTACTTTGCTATAATTTTGTTCTGTGCAAAACTTAAGACTAAACTAAACTAAAGACTAAATTTTAAGAGAACATACGTTCGAAAAATTTTGGTTAATTTTTTTTAAATTTTATCAAATTTGTTGCAAAAACTTCATATTTTTTATGAGATTTTGTTTTCTAATACATTTTCAAAAGCTTCATGAAACATTAAGAACGTTAATATTTTTCACACCCGGTCACGGGAGCAAAAAGTGCTTAGGCCGAGTAATGGTTTTTTCGAGTACTAGGCTTATTTTAAGGGATAAATTAAAAATGCTTTATTGGTGCAGTGTTTTTGTTTTCTTATAGCTTCACAGAAACATTCTCTACCGCCTCTTGTTTTTATAACAGCTTCACATCGGCGAGACATTGACCCAGATTGGTTTTTCCATGTGGATGCTGGTATGGTGTTCCAGGTCCGGTCAAATATTTTTTTTAAGTCTTCAAATGACTCTGGACGCTTCTTCTCAGCCTTGGGCTCCATTATCAGCCAGATTTTCTCTATGGAGGCAAAATTAAAGCATCGACATTATTTTCTTAGCAGCACTTTATAACCTGAGAAATAGAAATAATTTCAGTCATAAAAACTCTAGCTTATTTAAGAACTTGATATTGGTCTTTCATGGAAAAAAAAGCAAGTTCATACTCACAATTTTCCCCTTTGAAAAATGAATATGCAAGTGTAGCCAAAAAGCTCAACCGCAGATCGATCAACCGATGCCGACGGCTTTGGAACACCAAAAAACCATCTCTGACTGGAGTCGTTTTTTTTTAGCCTCCCTGAGCCTTTCACTCTGTTGGTAGTCTCGGTCTAACGATATTTTTTTAATTCCACACCGCAGTTTATTAGGAAATATTCAGTCTTTTAGAAATTCCATGTGTAGTCAAATTGAGACCTGACATACAAGATATTAATTTTGCACTCCAGAAATGATTTTTCCCAATTTTTTCACTAAATTACTTGGGTTTTTTTTGGACCGTTTTGATGACCTTGATGACAAATCGACAAATCGACAAAAATCCATCCTTGTAAAAGATTACGACTCCTCTGTTTTTCAACAGAAAATATTTATGGTAAAGACAAGATTAATGGTGCAACCGTTCAAAACTTAAAAAATGCTTTCTCAAACTCTAAGTCTGCAAATTGGAAAACTATGTCGCATCTTTATGTGCATAACAATGGATATGTATACAGCTCGTTTCGTAATGTTGAAGGACTTAACATATTTTTTTAAAAAATAATTTTTGAAAAATGTGAAAAATCTATATATTTTAAAGAGTATAAATGAAAAATCGAACCTATCCGCTCGAAAAAGTTTGCAGTGACACAGCAATCTGCTCATATCTATGTTTTCGAGAAAACGCAATGTTAAAATAAAGGCTGAAACATTGCTGAGTTATTGTCTTGATAAACAAATATTTCGAGTTTGAAAAACAATCGGTGGATATACAGTTTGTGACCTTAATGTTTACATTCAAAAATCTAAAATCCAATTCCAAATCGAAACATTTCTTTGAAAAACCATCAAAGAAAGCTTCTAATAACTATATCCCTGTTCTATTTTGGTATGCGAATATCCTTCCAATTCAGATTTTTTGAAAAAAAGCTTTCCGATCAATATTTCATCCTGCTGAATTTGATTCGATTCTAAATTTATAAGCTGAAGGATAAGCACATATGTATTTTGTTGGTTGTGGAGAAAGACAAACACAATTGACATGATTGTAATCGATAAGACTCGTTTAAATGTCAAACGTAAACATAAGAATCTTTTGGGGTCATTGCTTTCGAGAAATGTAATTTATAAAAGCCACTAAAAAGACTTTTCTTTATTTCCACCCTTGTACACATACGTATATGTATGTAATTCTAGAATGTTGAGAAAAGAAATCAATAAACAAGAAACGATAAACGATGGGAATGTGTTGTCATACTCTTCGAAGGCATTTTGGTTCGACACGACGAACGACTGGAAAACCTTTAGCAAGGAACATTTTCATTTCAAATGACATTTTAATGGAACAACGTCTGGTCCTTTGTCACGTCGCCTTGTGCTGAAGGTGTTCAAGAGAGCTTGACAACTAAACGAATATAAAAGTACAATTCAAATATTTTGATAAACCTTCCCCGCCCCACGCCCAAGTGCATGTTGACACAAAGTGGATTTTGTTTCACGTTTTAGGTGATTGCAGTTACGGGTATTTTGAACAAACAATCTTGTCGAATTTGTCTGCTCAAAGTGTCTAGGTATGTTCTTGAATTTGTGAGGCAAATCTTTCGATTACGAGAAATGTTTGTGTACTACGATAATCATTTTTGGAATTAAGAAATGTTGACTTTAATCGACATGCAGACATACAAAGTTCAATACTGTCAGAACTTCGGTTCAAAAACTCGGTGCCAACTGGACCTGCTCTTAATGCCTGTTAGGAGGTAACATGTGGAAGTATTGACACATTATGCGATGCGACCCAACTCAAATGGGCAATTGGATATTTTTAACCATTCAAAATTCCAGTAATATTTTTGTATACCGGGTTTCGCGTTATTTCTGCCATTTTTTAACTCTTAGATACCAATAGTTGATTTCGACTTGATGCGCTCTTTCCAAAACAATATATTTAAATCTTGTTTGTATTTCAGATCTCCGCGCCTTTGATTCTATCAGTCTTGAATAACTGATGGCCTTAAATCATGCGAACCCAACATTATTTGGTGAACAAAAAATTTCCCTCACGACAGCAATAGTTTGGCAGAATGTATGAGCCGTGTCTCGATCTTGTTGTATCCAACACCAATTCTTACTTCATAAGCGGGCTCCCGACCCGAAATGATAAGCTGCCTGAGAGCCGGCAGCTCTCCAGCTCTCTTTTGTCCATCCCGAGCACGCTGCTTCCAGTTTTCTAGAGCAAGCGCTTAGAAAATGTCGAAGACGCCCAGATAAAGGGTATTCTGCTTCTGCCTGAAACTGTGACATCATCGTTGCCTCCTTCGAGAGAGTTCGTCCGCTGTCGTCTTTAATAGTGCTGCATTTTCTCTTATCCAACAATCGTGCTAATAAATTTAGCGAATCGGGTTCAACCAGTATCCGATGGCTTCCACAAGGAAGCAAAATAAGCACAATTGATGTGTTGTAAGCAGTTACAACACTGGGCGTCGCCAGATTGACACCAATCAGTGCATACCGTGTTGCTACAACATCCAACCATATTGGATATTTCCATGATAAAAATCTTTAAAACGATGAGAAAATGTGAAGCAATTTCTTCTTGTAGGGAATAAGGTGCCTAAGCCGTAAATTACTTTACAAAGAACGAAAAGGGCTATAATCTTCATTGCACAATAAGGTAATGATTCCACTCATAATAAAATTTAAAACCTTCTTGTGTTCAAAGCATGAATATTCTCAAAAAAATGCAATATCGCGTGAGGCAGAAAATCTTAAAATTTCCAACTTTATCCATGTGTCTAAAAACCAGTAGAATTACCTACATACCTGCTTTAAATAAAATAAACAGGCTCCCCTGCAACTTTGAGTAATCGGGTTACAAAACGTTGCCCCAAATGTTCAGGTCAACACACTTTATGTTGCACACGATATTGTATCAGTCTACCGCACTCAAGACTTTGAAAAACTAAACTTGCCGTATGGATCCGGAAGGCCTCATTTCCAATCTTTTGCAGAAGAAAAAGCTGTTGGCAAACGATGTGTTAAAAAACATTTTATTATAGCCAAGCATTCTGCTGTGAGCGTCGATTCAATACTTCTACAGTGAGTAGTTATGTGTTGTCTAATCATCAAGAACATTTTGATAAAGAAAAATGTTTTTCTTCACTCAACTTACCTGTTAGACTTTAAATTAAAAAGTCCCTTTCCATATTCTAGATCAATGCCGCCGCATATCAGCTGAAATTAATGCGATTTGTTAACATCCCTGCAGCGGAAATTTTCATTCAAAACGCGCTTACGGTGCAACCAAATTTCTTGTACGCACTACGTTTTAGCTTTTCCAAGAGTTTGCAATATGTTTGAATGAAAAAGAGTTCTGCTCTTTCTGAATCTTCATAAAATCCCAGACAACTGTCGGTCAGAGGAAGAGAAGAGAATACCGTTTTTCACATCCACTGCGAATGCCCGGCTTTGGGCCAAAATAGGAACGAAACCCTCGGCTCCCAATAACTTGCCTTAGTGTGCGCCTAGCAGCCACTTCAACCTAATCGAACCTAACCTAAAAGCGTTGCACCCTTTGAAAGTATGTCATGATCTTTTTTTATGACTCCGAATACCTCTGATAGCTATGCCAATATAAATTAAAGGACAAAAAACATTTCAAAATCTGTCTTTCAAACTCGAAGTCCTTCAAAACAATGTCCCTGAATTGCTCCAGACATTGTTACATCCAGAAGTGAAAATGCCAAAAATTTCATTGGCAAAGGAGGTTAAGTCATGCAATCAACGAAAGGACAACGCTGAACTGAACTGATATCTGTTCACCAGCATCAAAGTACCGAATTGTCATGAAGGGTACTGTACGTACACACTTTGGCATGGTTACTATGGCAAAAGCATATGTTACCAAAATCACTGATTTTATTTGACTGGAACTGGATTCATTGAACGAGAGTTGTGTGTGCTTTCAAGGAATGGGTTAGCTTTGTAGTCCTTGGTCCTATCGGTCGCTTGCATAGCATTACAACAAGCATTCCGTATGTGCTGATTATTGATGTTGAAGGTAGTACTGCTGACTCTTGTTCCTTTATGAAACCTTCAAGTAAAGCTCTATTGCCTCGGTCTGTCTATTGAAGCGACAAGGACTCAATTAAAAAATCCGAAATAAAATCACAGGAATGGAAAATTTTCAACCTTTTATCAGAAATATCAACCATGCTGATGGCTTGATTAGTTTTTCAATATCTAATTTTGAATTAAGATTGGATAAAAATGTAGGACAACTGCTTTCGAAGATATAGAAAGGTATGGTGCCTCAAACTTCAAAATAATTGAGTCCAGTGTCACAGAATCCATTCGAGATACGTCATTTGGTATTTTCGTGGGGAATCACAGAAGACTAATAAGCTCCGTGTAACCTTTTGGTTATGCCTAACATATCTACCTAATTGCTATGCTTGACCTGGAATTTCTTCCAATTTTCAAGTCTCTATATCATCGCCAGGCAAAAAAGGTTATTGTCGATTCTCAAAATCTTGCCGTGCCAAGCTAGGCATAAGAAAGATTACAACATATAATAAGGACGATGATCGAATACACTTAGTAAAGAATTCCTTTTGAGGTGAACCAATTTTAAGACCAACTCGCGTTTCCTGAGCCTTGCAAAGTAACCCTCAATAAAAGCATTCTGCGAACAAATTTTGATACCAACATTGCGCTTAGTCACAACTTGAAGATGATTGTGCATTTCAAGAAGTTGCGTTGCGATCCGGTGCTTATTTGCAATAGTGCGATGTTTTTGGTCCGAACTTTGTTCTCGATGGAAACAAGAAGATCAGTATTCCAGAATCTCGAAGTTAGCCATAGCATTGTGAATTTTTGCTCCACTGACGATTTGCCGGGTTAAAAAATTTAAGATCCCCGCTAGAAGAGCGATATTCCAATCGTAACGCATTATTATGTCCTCTCATTCTTGATAAAAGTATCTACTGACATGATCGTAATCAAAATATCGTAATCGAATTCATGGATTTAATGCAGTGATAGTTCGGAGCCTGTGGTTTTCTTGATCTTAACTTCATTCCTTCTTCTTTTTGGGTTACAATACACCTACATTTGGAAATATATTTGAAACATCCTCATACCATATCCTTCTCTATCTCAAATCACAAACGATTATCCGAGTTTTATTGATGCGATTACCCTTAAAATTTTTAAGAGCCTGAGTTCTTAAGCCTGAAATAAGATTTTTGCTCATTTTCATGAAGCTTTTGGCGAATTGTCCATTTCTTAGTAGTTTCTTCAGAGCTCTTAAGAATATTGTTGGTATTTGTATATAAGAATTTTTATTTTTTGTTGGCTTTGTCGGCATGCATGTGCGTGGAAGATGTTGGAGCTTTCTAACATCAGATAGTCAAACATTGAAGACAGATAAAAAAAATTTAACACAATTGGTCCAAAAATAAACAAAGTCGTATCTTGGAATTTAAATATCAGGTGCTATTTCCTCTAAAGTTGAGATACGTATCCATCATGAACAAAAGTTTGCATATTCTGATGCAAAAATTTGTGGATATAGTAGATGTGTGGGATTAGCACACAGCATGTTGTTCATCCCAATACAATCATACCGGAGGATAATTAAACACAGGAGGATTAAGGATCACACTTAATATCTGAAAAAAGATCCGAAACACTGACTGCGCCATATCCAGAACCACATCATCCACAAACTCTTTTAGTACACCCTTGAAGTAGACACTGAGCATATATAAACAAATATCGAGAAAAGTATTGGTTCCAACACTAAACCTTGAGGTACTCACATATTCAGAAGCACTACCGATATTTCACTACACATTCCATTAAGGGAAGACCTAAACCAGTCCAGAAATAAGCTTTGCAAAATGTCCAAATAATTTCAAGCAAAAAAGTAATATTTAAAAAAAAAACTAACAATTAGATTTAATAACTTTTTAAAAACGTTTAATGTATGAAGTTTAAATTGCTGCAGTCTGGCACTCAATATTTAATTTAATATTTATATTTAAAAATATGTATAATATTAAATTAAATATGGAAAAAAAATAAATCTCATCTAATGTATTTAATATATTCAGCTTCAAAATCAACGTTTCATAGACCAACCAAGACAAAAGTTTGTATATTCAATTGTTTTTTATGCCGCCGGCAGAAGAATAAACAATTTCTGTTTATTTTTCGTTCTCGTTGTTGCGAATCGTTTGATGTCCTCCGCTTCCAGCAAAAGCGTCTAGCACTTTTTCTGCGAAATTGATTGATTGTTTGAAGAACACAATTTGTATAGCAATTCAAAAGGATTCCTTCAAAGGCCTCGTTAAATCGAACTCTGACTACAGAAAAGTGCATACATACCATGGCAAATTCCTAAAGTCGCAGCTATATGAAAGTGCAACTTTGAAAGGGAATCAAAGTGTCGAAGTTTTGACTGAGGAAATGCACGTGGAAGATGACTGGTTAAAAAAAAAATATGACTGCAAAGGCTTCTCACATTTTTTTTTTTTAATTTTATTGTCTGCGGAACAGCTGAGACCTTCTAAGATGATTAAAAGAGAAGAAAGGAAAGAAAAGAAATGTAATGCGCTTTTCGCAGAGATTAACGTATTTCTGCACAAAAGATTCCATGAACGAAATGTAACCCGAGAATCCTTTCATCACATTGTTTCGTTGAAATTCGTTTTAGATTTAAAACATCGCACAGGGAAAAGGATCTTTGGTGAAGACAAGTGACAATGATTCGAAATGAATTTTAAGTGATGTGCTCATTGTGGTCAAGTGAAATGGAGATTTCCGTTTTACTATCTGATTGCGTCCTATTAAATTCCATTGTACTTAAAAAGAAAAGAAGGAATTTAAGCAATAATAATAATGTTGTACGTTAAACCTTGTTTTCTGAATATATTAGTATACAGTTTTTTTTTTATTCCAAAACTGTGTTGAAAATCAGCAGGCTATTATTTTCTTAAATGAATTTGTTGATTTCTAGACAGCATATTTTTAAATGTAAGACAAGATACCTGGATACTTTAAATGAGTATTTCACTCGAAAGCCTGCGATAAGAGGGCGTTTCGAACAATCATTTCATTGCGAGAACCAAAGGACAAGAGAGGCGTACCTGTCAAAATTCTTGTTTATTTCGTTATTTGCCTTACATTTTTGAGAGATTTTGTACTGAAGAATGATTAAAATCCTTTGCAGTCTTAAGCCATTAAACTTAATAGATGAATCCTGAGGTTAGATGTCTTAAAATCATATTTCTCAGGCCTGATTTTTCGTTCAACAACACACTTCCAGATGTTGCCCCGTCTTTTTCCGTACTACCACAATTGTACAAAAGAAAAAATGCTCAGGAGATTTCATTATTCTAAAATCCGATGTTGCTGATGGAATCCACCATTCTGCTCAGTTCTTTTTCCTTTGGCCAATCCACTGAAAAACACTTCTTAACTAACATTGATGATCTGTGTATCTTTTTAGTGCAAATGAGATTGTTCCGAACGCATGAGCTAAGGAAGTATTGGACGGCCGGCAATATAACTGGAATCCTCTGGAATTTAGCGCTTCCAAAATATTGAACTTCAAAAGTTTTATATGCATCCTCATACCTTGTCCAGAAGACAAAAGAAACAATGTTAGTTGGAATTTGAAGTTGGAGCTAAACACCCGTATCTGTGCACGTATTACAAATTCCAGCTTGAAAGTTGTTCAAGAGATTCTAAGTCGAGCTAAAATATTTAAATGAGAAAACAATATTTTGAAATCTCATTCGACCCGCCATTCTCAGTTATTTTTTTTTCCCATAAACAATAGAAGAATGCAAGAGACTTGCAGTCCCTCCTCACACTCAGAATTCCATACTCATTACATGCCAAATGTATTCCTTATCCACAATAAAAACACCTTTAATAAGTATCCCTGGGCATTAAGAAAAGATTTATATTGACTGATATTTGTACCCACAATTTATGGAGAGGAGAAGTCAAATGGAATCAGATTTATCGCCATAGAATTCATTTTGACCTGACACTGAACACTTATTTGTGTTCTTAAGTTTACTTAAGCTAATCAGAAATGCATACATGAGGGTGAACACAAATAAGATTGAAATTAATCGAATCCATAAATTTTAAGTTGCTCCTTCATGAATACAAATTTAACCGAGGACAATATCATTTCATTTAATGGAAACGTTTTAATTTTTTGTAAGTTTGCTAGTTTCTGCCATACGGTTGTAAAATGCTTTGTACTCGTGTAGGACGATAGTTGTTATTTGAATAAACGGACACCGGTGCAACATCGATTGTCTATGAAAATATATTCCACAAACGACGCCACAATGGATACTTAAAGTAAGCAACCGCTGCTGTTTGTCAAAATACCATGCATCCAAACTCCAAATACAAAGGATACAAAATACTGCTTTACAAAAAAATCTCATTGTGCCAACCCTGTTTCATGAAGCCGAATATTGAACGAAACTGAGCAAATATTGGCACCTTTCGAAAGACAAATCTATCGAAGGATATTTGGTCCCATCTGCGAGGAGAGCGAATGGATGAGAAGGCGTAACCGCTAACTCTACGAGCTATATAAAAATTGTAGACATAATACTGAATAAAAATAAGTGGACTACACTGGCTCGTCCAAATCGAGAGAAGGGACAAAAATGCTTCAGCTAAGAGATTCTTCGAACCAAAGCCACCAAGCTCAAGGAGAATAGGAAGACTGAACCTCCGATTCAAGAATAAAGCATTCGCGAAGCTTCTTAGCCGGCTCCAGACTGTCTGGGCTGGAGGACAGTTCTATTTCTGGCTCTGAAAGTTCGAGGATCGCGGGCCTCTTAATAAAGAAACTAAGTACTAGCTCATTATTATTTATGTTAATTCTGATGTTGATCCAAAATGATATTTATCTGATTGATTTCTCGTCGATAGCAAGTTTTAACTTCACTCAATTTAAGACTTACACTTTTGGAAACTTGTTCCATTTATGTGAAAACTTCGACGATGTAATGGGGCAATGGACAGACACTTACCCTTACCCACTCATTCACATTCGCTCAGCCGATGGAAGACACAATTGAAGACGGCTACCTTCTATGTCAGATTAGAATCGCTGGAAGACAACTCCAATGATAACCGCATTACTTTGATCACAGCTGAAAAAAGTGACATACTAACTAATGTTGCGAACTAAGTGAATGTGAAAAAGTCAATATGAAATTCTTCGCACCATTTCGGACTGCAACCATGAAACCAAACTACAAACATCTGGGTTTCAAACCACTTCAATTCCTCTACTTAACCTTCCACTCTGTACAAAATTTAGCACTTGAGATCATTTTATCCTCCCATCTTTTCTGATATTTTCATCTTATTGAAAACAGGACAGTCACTTATTTCACCCAAGGTCGGTGTCATAAAAAGCGATCAAAAGGTTTCCATGATTGCCGTTCCGGTACCAAGGATCCTTCATACCCCAAGTACCTTTTGCTTGTCTGTTTACCAGCAGATATCTCAATTCTCGTCACTCTCCTCGTAAATTAAATACACGTAGAAGAATTTTACACCAAAAAAAAATAGAAAAAATACAACGAAGAATTTTCAAAGGGAAAGAAGAAAAATATTTCAAGTGGTGCAATTGATTTCATTCTGTAGCACCCTTAAGCGTGAACCACTATAATTTTTAATTTTCTCAACGGTCTCACCCACCACCACCCCGCACAGCTCCTTTTATATGAAATTTTTTTTTTCCCCAACTTTCACTGCTCGAGAATGTTGAAAATTTATAGCATCTCGTATAGGAACGATGAAACGAATTGGTAAAGTTTTCACCTCTGACTACGACACTTAAAGTGTTTTGGCTATTAAGCACAGGAACGTAATAATAATAGCGGACGAGCACCACCACCAACCAGCAGCACCAGCAGCAGCAGCAGCAGCAGTAGCAATAACATGGATGGTGGGATTCCATTAATAATATTCTACTCTTTTATTTGTTGTATTTTTTTTCTACTCTCCTGCTTGGACTAGTTTTTTGCAGAGTTTTCTTTGGAACAGAAGAACGAAAAAAACAACTCCCAACTCCATTTAATAGTTTTTAATAAAAGAAAAGCGTTCATTAAAAGACTTTATAATCCATGCAATGAACATAAACTGGTTATTAAGTGCCAAAGGACGTTTGTATTTCATATCGAACAAAATTATAATCGTTTTTTGACAGGACCCACGATTGATCCGCAACATAATTAAAAATGTGTCAGGCAACATCAAAAAGTTTTCTCTTTCATGTTGTATATAAATTTTTTTTTTGTTTGCCAATAAAAATAATGATCGATGGCATCCTTTCGGGTATAGTGAAAACACTTGATACGTAATTGGATAAAATGATTTATTAGAAATCCTACGAAGCATTTTTTGATTCCATTAGACGGACGAAATGAAGCAAGGCAAAAATAGGAGAAGGACGCGTTCAAGGCTGCTGCTTAACACCATTAAATGTGGCATACACCTCTGCCATACTATATCACTTGCTGCTGTTACACTTGCCAAATATTTTCATTCTCGACGACGACCGACTGTTTGTCTTTATCCTTCAATTTAAATTCGCCCCCACCCCGCTGGTAAAACTAAAACCTATTATCCAAAGCGCGGGAAGTGTTCTCCAAACAGAATACTTACATATTTCCTATGCTCCTCTGGTGAGGCGCTAGGCTTCCGACTTTTGACTTTCGAGTGAGCGTTCGTAGCTTGGAAACTAAAAAAAAAAACAAAAAAATTTAATCATATTTCCAACAGAATTGGTGCCAGGATGAGGGAATAAACATTTTCATGTTTATTACTCGCCACGAGGACGAGTGGTAATTCATCTTTTTCGTGGCTCTACTGGTGTGTTTGCTTTTGCTGTTGTTCTTCTTAGGGAAATCTGTTTTGATAGATGAGCGCGCAATCAATTTGCGTCTTGTATAAGCGGAATGTACATTTTATTAAATTCAAAACATACCAAGGAAGCCAGCAATTGTGTTTGATTTAAGTGGGCTATTGCCCAGACCGCTACTTGGCGGTTGGAATAATTTTATCAAAACAACAGAAAAAAAAAGTTGTTTAATGATATCAACGCACCTGCCGAAGTGCATTAAATGGCTTAATGGAAATGTCCGTGGTAATGGGATGTCGTTTCTCATTTTGTTGACACTTTATGGTGATAACTTGGAATAAGGGCATGATGACATATTATATATTTATTGTTATGTTCATTTAATTAATGTGAAAATGAATTTACAATCATTAATGTGAATTGCCCGTAAAAGGTGAAAATAAATTTGAGAAGCACACAAAGCTCAAAAGGTGAGTACACTTAAAAAGGTAATGGTTTTAACGGAAGAAAAGAACTTAAACCGCAATTTAGAGCTCGAATTTTTTAACTTTTTCGAGCCGCATGCCCCATTCGAGTTCGAGAATTTCGGAAACTATGCGACACAACAAAAAATCGCACGAAGCCAAGTCGGGGCTGTATGGGGGCTGGGAGACAATCGAGGTGTTGCTTCGAACCAAGAAGTTTGTAATCATGAAGGTCGTATGGCTGGAGGCGTTATCACGGTGGACTTTGAGCATGTCTTTTATGTCAGCCCTCATGCGCGCCATCCGGCGTTTTATCTCTTGAGCACTTCGAGTTAAAAGGCTAAGTTGAAAAGCCGCACGCAAAACTTGGGGGAGAATCGCTGTACCAAAGCGCCTTTTTACAAAGTCGAAAAGCACACTTCACGCCGATCACGTCGTTCCGCTCAATCAGTTCGGAGAAAACTAGCGACCGGCTGCGCTGAAATGGCAGATCCCTAACCACATTTCCCGGCCAGTTTTACTGGGCTGAGATGGAAAGTAGTTTCACAATAAAATCATGCGCATTACTTTTCGGACTTCGATAAGACATAAAACATGGAAAAACGTCGTTCAAGAAATGAGCGGCATTTGGATACAGTTTATTCCACTGCAAAGCTGACCTTCTACACTTGCGGATCTAATAAGACTATCGGAACAGTGTGTGCAAAGGAAGATCGTCGGCAGTATCATAATCATCTAGACTGATGGACAACTGGCCAATAAGGCTCTGATGTCCTCGCAATGTCCTGAACTAGCTGCAAGAAGAAAGAGTTCTCTAGATAGAAGACAGTAGGGACTAGATGACATCTGCAATGCAAATCCGAGTAAATTCGTCTTTATGCTCTGAATTGTGCAATGATAAAAAGTCATCTGCGTACGCCACGGCGCGGAGGCATGGACTTTGTCAAAAGCGGACGAAGCTGCTCTTGGCTGCTTCGAGAGAATAATTCTTCGGGTGATCTTCGGTCCTGTCTGCATGGACGGTGAGTGGAGGAGAAGATACAATGACGAACTATACGAGCTGTTCAGTGACATCGACCTAGCCAGAAGAGTGAAGATCCAACGATTGAGATGGCTAGGGCATGTAGAGTTGATGGAAACTAATGCTCCGGCCCGGAAAGTTTTCGAGCGACGGCGCAGCATAGGAAGACTGCTACTTAGGTGGCGCGCGCAAGTGGAATGAAGTGGATCTCAACCAACTCAGCGTGCGAAACTGGAGGCACCTCTCAAAAGATCGAGCTGGCTGGAGATGCTTGTTGGTTGAGGCCCAGGTCCACCCCGGACCTACGAAACCGCTCGTTTATAAAAATGCACACAAAATGTGTGAGAGTTATTTGACGGCATCTAAGGTGGTAGCAGGAGTGAGTGAGCGAAGAAGAAGCTCAATGATCCTTAGATCATCTGTCTAAATAAATATGTATGGAGTGCGATCAGTTAAGTTGAAGCGAACTTGTTGCAAGTCAAGATCATACGAACACAGTCAAGTTTTTATCAAGTGATTCAAAAAAGAAAAGAGTGTCGATATTTTTTTAAAGGCTAATCTTCGAGCCCACGAGGAAACAAATTAGTTCATGCTAATAGGAGAGTAGTAGTAGCAGAATCCATATGAAAACGTTATCGATAGGTTATTTTCGGATCAGTGTCTAAGGCATAAGAAAAAAAAGAATAGTGTACTAGCGGACACGAGGTACGTATTAATGTTCGAAAGCTCGCTTGCCTACTATTTGCGGGATCAAAAAACGTTTTTGTGATGTTCGAATTTTCGTTAAACTATATGCCAAGTGACATTTGAGGATGGGCCATTATATGCTCTGAAACATTTCTAGAACTTTGGCGTAGTTTAAATCAGACCCAACTATAATACACAAAAATAAAAAATCTCGAAAGCTTGAAAAATATTTGTGCATTTATCTAAACCATCCAAGGGCCTACTTAAGCACACACAAAAAAGTACACACGATTTTGTCATTCAGCTTCAACTTGTTTCCAACCCATTTTAAGGTGTAAACGATTTTTAAAGAGTCTTTTAATGGGTATTCCATCGAAAAACTAAGCACGAAATGTCTACGAATCCTTTAAAGATTGAATCCATAAAAGTTCATACTGAAATTGAACAACATCTGTGTCAAAAGTGTTTGGATGCGCCCCGAATAAACGTCTTTACTTTCTGCAAACTGACAAATCAAATGTACACGTGTGAAAAATCGAATTTTCCAACTTAACTTATTTCCCGGAAATAAAACATCAGAAAATCTCTCTCCATCGAGAAATATAAACATTTTCGCCTGAAAAGCCTTCACAATCGCGATGCTCCATTGGCACGTTCTCTAACTTGATTTATGTGAAGTTAGTTTAGCACTCTTACAGCTTGCAGACAGATATGCCTTCCTTCAGATGAATAGTTTCACACTCCTCTTCAAATCAGAATCGTACGAGTACGAGTGCGAGTACATATAAAAGATTAAACGTGAATCACATTTTTCACTGGAACATCACCCCCTGTCGGATACGAAGAAAAATTAAAGGGTTCCGTAAAACAAATCACGTGCAAGTGAAACTGCTTCCAACACTGCACAGAGCTGGTGGAGTATACCACCATTGGTGTCTTGCAATCATTCAAATATTCATGGGATTCAATTCGATTATGTAAGTTTCCCTCGTCGACTCCATCCTTTATCCTTCAACACATTCTTAATCACTAAACTACCAAGTTCCTCAACGATTGCTTACCCAGCCAAACTTGTAATTGTTCACATCCTGAATGAGCTTAGGTGAGAATTTAAGGCCCTTCAAGTTTACTCTTCTTTTTTTGTTTTTTTTTTTTTGTTGGAAAATCTCAGGTAGATGTAAAAACCCATGATCCTTCTCAATTTAAGGAAATAAACGAACCGCGAAATTCTCACCCTTCGCCATTACCATAGGAACACGTTGGGTTTCTTGTTCTGTGACGATTGTGCACCGCCTCGAGCCCCCCCAAAGTTGATTCATTTATTTGAGTTGGTGTAAATGTCGTCAGTGAAAGGATTTGCCGTGGAATTTATTGGATACGCCCCGCAACCAAGTTACGATCTTTTGATTCAATGGCTTTGATAAATGTTTAACACTTTATGGGTTTCATACGAAGACGCCCTCGTTTCAGTTGTATTTTGGAAAACCTTTATGTTCCTATGAATTTACATATTTATGTTGAATTTGGCAAGTGGAACTGTAAATAAACACGTGTTTCTTGTTAGCAATAAATTGTATTTATAAGCCTCGAAATGGTTATTCAAATGATTGGCCAAACAAGGATTCACGGCAGAACAAACCGCAACAAAAGCACTTATTTTCGTTTAGAAAATGTGACGCATACCGTGATTTTCTTTTTTAAGATTATTTATAACTTTTTTGAGGAAAACAAGAAATGAGGAAGGAAATTACTTGTGTGAATCAAAATAAGGAGAATTCTAGATTCTACCTTTTGATCTAATTTTGACCAATCGTGATGGAGTCATCATGTATCAGGAGTGAAGTTAAATTTTGAGACTGTATAGAGTAAAGCGATTGCAGAGGAAAAATCCTTTCGTGGAGTGACCAAATCAGTTTTGGTCGAGAGTGAAATAGCATTGAGTCTTACAGATACAAGTTTTGCTTGTTGTATGACTAGAACGTCATACAATGAACGAAGAGGGCCTAATTGGAGAGCTCCAGTGATAAGATGACAAGCCATGCTTCTGACCTTTGGTAGAACCAAATTCTTATGGTTTGCGTCCGGGTAACTGCACCGTGTAGAGAATGGAGTCAACAATCGCGGAGAAAAGCCAGGACAAGAAGCAGAGTTCTTACTCCCATCTTTTATCCACAGCTTTACGCGCATGGTCAGTTTTCCTGGAAAGCTTTATATCCAATATCATTTGAGTGACAACAAGAGATATTCCTTTAGTTTTGGTGGGCTTGAAAAGGAGCCTATTTTTATTTTGTGTTGACGCCGAGTTCGATTTGCTTACACCACAATAATATGATACCCTGTGGGTGCTAAGACTGTCGGATGTAGGGCAATAGCTACATATGTCGTCGGATTTAAAACCGGCTTGTTTAAGACGACGTAAAAGCTTATTTATTGTGAGGTTCCATAGAGAAGGGGAGACGACACAAACGTCCTCAGCCCCTTAGCTCCGCTAATCACCACAAAGGCGACTTGAAGTGGAGCTAAAGAGTGAGTGAACAGCGGATTCAACGGATTTAACTGATTTGCCTTTCGTGTTGAAATTTGGCGACATCAAAGAAGCTATTTAGAGCTTTAGACCTTTAGACTAATCGGTCAAAAGTTTTCTGGTTGGGTGTTGAATGTTTTCCCCTTTCAGTAAAAAACACCCCTTGGCCCTCGACATAAGCCTAATAAAGCTGTTGGAGCGGATGGCTTAGCTCGAGAAACCTCTAAAGCGGTGGCCGATATCTTGGTGAGAAGTGTGCACAAACTTAGGTGCAACATTTGGTCAGTATTATTTGCCTGATTTTGAAGAAAGAGGAAATGAGACCCTCTAAGCTGTTGAAACTATAAATCAAATATTTACATAACGGCAGAACTTGGTGAAAACCCGCGAGCTTTAGGTCGACACCAACCACCTTTCCATCGATTTCAATGCCGTCTCTAACAGCATCTACAGAGGCTATCTGCCTTGAGCCATGTCTAGTTTTGGCATCCCTGTCAAGCTCATCCAGAATGACGATGGACAGCTCGCGTTAATTTTGATATAGACCTCACCGGTCCCTTTGATCAAATCCAACGGGTGAGATGGTTCGGTCATGTAGAGCGAATGGACAATAATGCTCCGGTCCGATAGCTCTTCGAAGCCACCCCCGAGGGATGGTTCTATAAAGGAAGACCGCGACTCAGGTGGCGCACACTAGTGAAGAGGACAGTAACCGTCTTAGAGTGCAAAACTGAAGACAGCTAGCTAAAGACTGAGCTGGCTGGAAGAGCTTGTTAATTGAGGCCCTGGTCCACCCAGTAAATAAGTAAGTCCGCTGCCGGTACCATACAGGAAAGCCTTTTTCAAAGAGAACCATAAAAGCTCAGCCCTTCGCCTTTTTACTTCGCTCTCACCATATTCCATTACAGCCAAAACACCAACGAGAACTAATATATTCAAATCCGTGATACGCAACGTGTCACAAATGAATTTGACAGTGAAATTATTCACTCACAAGGCACTGCTTTTCGATTTGGAAAAATGAGTCTTTTAAAGCAAAAATTGTTTCCTGAAAGCATCGAGGCATGTACTTAAAACGAATACGTTTGTATTTAGAACATTATGTGTGTGCCTTGGAAAGGCAGCGCTTCCTCAATAATCACGGAAGTACTAGACAATGCGTCAAATACCCCAGAGGCGTGCTTCTTGTAAATTTCAATTTCGGCTAACATTCTCATTGCAGAAGCAAATATTTGATCGTCCTTTGCGAACCAAAAAGAGGCGGAAGGAAACACCCTCACCGCAGGCAAGTACAAAAGTATAAACGTATGTGTATGGGTATTCTTCAAAAAGCCCCCGAAAATGTTTGTATTCATAACGTATCACCTGGTGAAAATGTATCTTGGGACGTTTTCGAGACGATACCAAAAACTGGCGCATTCCTTCGACGACATCGTTTCCTCATTGTGAAAGAGAAAGTCACTGCATTGTATCTGCAGGTGTTGTTGCTGCCGCTGCCGGTGCTGATGGCGTTCGAAATGAGGGACGAAATTGAATTTCAGGAAACACGTTAGAAGGTTTATTGTCAAAGGAATCGGAAGAGAATTAACAAAAGAAAACATTTTTCTATGAAAGTGAATACATTATCGTTTCGGGACAAGTGCCTCCTGGGGAGATATGCTAATGCGGACGTGTCAAGAAAATCGGTTTCTGTCCTAAAAGCGGGTGTCTTCTTTGACACCTTTTTATTATTATTTTTCTACTTGCTCGGGGGGTGGGCAAAAAAAGAGCTTGATTCTTAATGTAAAATGTTTTTCTTTTTTTTCACGCTGGATTGGCACTAAACCAAGCAGAGGTTGTGTCAAATATTTCGAACTAAACAAGTCAGAGGTGTGAGGTTTATTTAATTTGAGGTTGCTGATGACTCAAAGCGACCAATGAAGTTGTAAAACGGGGCTGTGGACAAAAATGGAGTACAATTTTCGGACGAAAGGGCGATTTATATCGAATAGCATTGAATCGACCTTGTTGAGTTAAATACCGTGCCAAAAATATTTCAATAACTGAACACAGCCTTTAATCATTGCAAAATGAATGGACTGAAACTGAGAAATATATAACTCGCTGATTAAAAGAATTCATGGTGGCTGGTTGAATCAATTTTACTGGCTCTGTGACGCTGACCTAAAGTCTTGAACTTTTGTCAAATCTCCGCGTCATGTCCATTCACCTTTTGTTGGCAAATAATGGAACTTTGCATAAAGTGAGACTTCTTTTTTTTAAATACTTCTAGCGATTTGGTATAAAATAATTACGTTGTTCAAGTCTGACAAGTAGCAACGTAAGAAAATGAGATTCTTAATTATCACAGTTTAGAATTATATAAGCCCAAAACGAGCTCGTACTCAATAACATTTTCTAATCACGCAAAACGATCAATCACTAGGTGCAGGATAATGTTGTTAAGTAAATAGTAAATTATTATTAGTGTTGCAAAGCCGAAAATCGGATTGAACCTTTGGTGCAGTCGCCTGCAAGCGCGCTCGCTCAAGAAATTGATATTTCTTCTAATAAAATGGGCAAGAGTTCCCCCGTACTGAAATTGCAACAGTCTGAATTGGACACACGAAGGCTTGTTAGCAAACGGCATTTTAAAATAATTCAATTTGAAATTTCAAAAGGTTCGAAATTCTAATTTTCGATTTTGGTCCAGTTTGCTATAACCATGTGAGTGTCTGGCTGTAGTGGTTTGTGTATCGGCTACTGAAAATTTATCACAAAAAATGGTTCATTACTGTGATATGTCATTGGCTCTGCTGTGAAAGCATAAGACTGACAGCAGAATGAGGAAACGATCTTCCAAACATTCTACTATACCTACTTACGTGCGAACTACGCGAAAGTAATAAGTTCGGACTTCGCCCATGAAGCAATTGAAACAAAAACTTATCTTCGTTTCAAACTTCTTCACAAATTTTCATTCTTCTTCTTATCTTTCTGTGCGCTCTATGTAACAAGGACCTCTTGAGAGCGAATCAATTATGAAAAAAGTATAATTTTCATGGGTTTCGCTCTGTTTGCCCATTGTTTTGGAGCCATTTCCCTTTCATTAAAACTGATTTAATAGTCACACTGTGTTGGTTTCTTTAGTTTGCTTAAAAGCAGACCATAACTGGCATTTAGCTGATAACATTTCTAAAGTGATTAGAATACTTTCTATATATTTACTAGACGATATCTTTTTACTACCTTAATGACTTAAAGTTTGAATGATCTGAAGAATCCTCTTTTACCAGCACTGCCAATGAATGTCATCAAATGTTGCGAGACAGTTGCATACTGGTTCAGTCGTGAGTTCGTCGTCGTTTAATTCTAAAGAAAATTGAAAGAGAGTGTCTTTGTCGATCCTGAACAGTTCTTCAGCCATCTAGACTCCTATTGCGGGTATTGTGTCGGGTGAACAGACTCGAGGTTTGGTACTGCATCAATACCGTAACGATTGATTGATAAAAGGACATTCGTGATAATCTATTGCCGCCTGAGAGAAAAAAATTGTTCGGAAAGAATTGGAAACTTTAGGAACGTTATCTTGACGATCCGTACAAAGGATGGTTTTCAGCCTTAACAGTTTTAAGTTCCAATCTGTGTACGTTTAACGTAGAACGTAGTTATAGCATGAAAAAGCTGAATTATCGCGATGGATAGGAATAGACAAAATTGTCGAGTAATTCTATCTGCGAACACCTTGTCACTAGATCGGTTCCTTTGACCATTCATTGCGGATTCGTTCAGTTCTTAAAATGGGAGTCAATTTATGTGCTTTTTCCATACTTCAATATTTGCCTTAAGTTATTTAAAATATTTTAACACATATGGTATTGTTCCTCGAAAGTGTATTATTCAGTTATTTGATTTTGACCAAGTGAGGTAGATTTCGAGTGGCAGATAGAAAATTGGGTTTTTCATCATTTATCTTCATCCACAGCAGACTCTCAACCAACTTTATATTATTTACAATATTTTTATCATCTTGAGCTTGAAAAGAAAATTCTTGCCCACATCAATCAATTGTCCAGAGACTTGCTTTTCTTAACACCTGCAGACTCATTTCCATAGATATAATCCACAACGGAAATTCCTTAAGGTAAGTTATCCGCAACCCACAAACCAATTGAATATTTTTCCTTTCACATTTATATGCATGTGTCTTCTCGTTGCTATCAAGCAGATTCACCAATAGCCTTGCGATGAAATCAAATTTCTATTAATACTGAATACGCAAGTACCGCGGTCTTTGTCCTTATCGATTCGGTCATCAATAAATCATTTTTCCAATTTAATACATCGAGTTATACCACCAATAACCGCCTTGGTCAGACAATTGACTATATTATTATCATGAAGCTACGCGCTCTCATATATGTACATATTAAGATGCATGTCAATCAATAATACGAGCGTATCAATCCGAAAGTATATCTTCTTCGACACTAAGCCTCTTCACTATTCATTGTTCGAATAATAGATATTTTATTACTTTCATTCTGTACGAAAATAAGTGAGGCGACGCCGCCGACGCCTTGATTATGGGATTACCAATTCTTTGGAGCGATTTATGGTCGTGTTTAACGAACTATAGTGTGAAGCAAATAATATATTCTTTAGTCAAACAGATTTATTTATAACCAACACTGCTTTCAATTTATTCCAGTATTTTTCGGAAATTACATTTAGTGAGCTCAGGATAAAAGCTTTTGCTTTGTGGTAGTTATTCCTGCAGCTCAATTTCCTTAATTTTTGTTCTGTTTATATTCAACATGTTATGCATTCCAATGCTAATCCGATGCAATGTTTCTCAATAATATATTAAATTGAAGATATATAACTTACTTCCATAACTTCTCCGTACCTTAAAAGATATAACAGACAGACGCTGTCCGAAGGATCAGAACGAAAATTGAAAGACTGTTTAATGGTGCTTAATGGTTTGAGTCTGGATAGGGGCAGAGAAATTTATATCGGTTTTTTTCATTCGCTCAGTTCGCAGTATAGTTGTTTTGTAAGATTGCTTCATCACTGTTGTCAGTGTTATGCCAAAAACAACACAAAACTGAAACAAAAAACTACACAAGACTAGACAAGAGCATTTAAAAAAGTGGTCCTTTTTTTATCTGTTTAATTTTTTTTATTTGTCGCGTGGGGGTCAACTCCGGATATTTAATTCATTAATAAAAGTAACAATTACAAATTTACATCTTAAACCTGTAAACTAGGGGCTTGGAAATGGAGAGAGAAGGAAAAAATGTGTGGTACTCATAACTTAGTGAACTGGTTAGGAAGAGAGATATTATTTTCAGTTAACATGAACAATGAAGATGAAGCATTCTGGGAATTGGCTCCAAGTTAAGATATTTTAAGCGGTGATAAGAGAGACGAAAGAGGGGCGTTGATCCGAGGTTACGGTGTAAGTGTTGAGATGGATCAGTTGAAAGAGAGAAGAAGAATCAAAAGCATCAGAGAAGTTGTTGAATAAATAGAGCGTCAGCAGTATCCCGACGTGTTTTAAGAGTTTGATAGTTAATCAGTTTAATACTGTTCTCGAAGGGTGGCAAGTTGTAATTGTCCGCGACCGCGAAAAACGTATAAACCTTGGACTCCTTCGATCCTAAGAGAATGTGTGCCGTAAAAGGGGGACAAAACTTTACAAGCATACTCTACAATTGGTCTGACAAACTTCGTTTAAAGAGATTTTGTTCCATAAGGATATGAGAATTCGTTCGAACATCTTTTAATAATGAAGCAAAGAGTGGAATAAGCTGATCGCTGAAAAGTAAGGAACGTTAGGTTGAAAGAAGACGTTTACGAGAACATGTGTTGGTTTTATACTTAGCAGGATTGAGCTCTAAGTTGTTTTTTATTGCATTTAACGTAAAAGCTATTCAGAACGTTTTTTCATACCATATGTTTGCTGGTGCTCATATCATCGGCACTGATGTTAGGACCAAAGTGACTACCTTGAGGAACACCAGAGGTAGCAGTGAAAGGGTTGGATAATGACGAGCAGGATACATGTGATTTTATCCAGTCGATTTGAGTTTAAGGCAGTTGATTCATTAAGAGATTTTATCGAAAGCTGTACTGTAGTCGATGGAAATACCATTGAATTCTTTCCATTTGCCTTTGGGAAATAACGAAGTTAAAGTTCATATCTATTATAACGTGAGACGTGTCGTAATGACATGATCATTACAATTTATAGCATGGCTTGAACAGCTTTATTTTGCAACAAAAATCTACCTAAAGCTTAATGTGTGCAAGAACAATCCCATCACCAACGAGTATTCCCAAAAACATCTTCATCCTACTCAAAAAAAAATTGTTTCTGTGGTCTGCCCTATTTAATCAAAAAATTAAATACTCATAGCCTTATACATGCTTATGACGGGAGAAATGGTATTTGTATTCTTCCGACTGAGAATATAGCCACTTTTTCTGAGAGTGTGACTGAAAATTTTGCAATGTCCTCATCAAGAATAATATAGAAATCGGCATCAAGATATTTTCTATTGAGTAGGATAGCGCCAATTTAAGATCATCTGCATAGATCAGAAAGTTGCAGAAAATTAAGTTTTTATATCAGTTATAAAAATAATGAAAAACAAGGGCCCTAAATGACTCCCTTGTGGGACTCCATTAGATGAGTCTCGAATAGTTGTTGAAAACGTTTCTCGATTCCGTTTGATAACCATGACAACCTATTCAAGAATGCTGATCTTTAACAATATTTTATAAATTCTACTATAGTGTTTGACTTTGAGTTGAAACGAGTGTAAAAAATGTATTAAGTTTCAGCTGTTTTTTGGTATTTTTAAAAAGTGAGTTGTCGTTATATAACTAAATTTATACTTATATTATTTTTCATTCAACTTTAAAATTCTGCAACCCTGTTTCGCAAAAGTCCACTTAGCATAATGATTAGTTAGTAATTATAAAAGCCTTTAAATAAATTCATAAATCGTTTTGTTCTCTCTGTGCAGCATATTTTATTACCTTTATAAAATGCAGTTTCAGAATAAATAATGACATCAAACTGTATTCATTCGTGACGCAAGTCTCTGCTTTAAAATATTCAATTTGATGTAACATGTTTTTAATCAATCAAACCATTCCTCTGGCAGTTTAACCCGTGAACTCTGTCATCCCGTCACTGTCATTTAGTGGTGATCGGGATTGAGTACACCCCAAAATAAATTAAACATAATACGTTTGGCCTACTGCATAAGGTGCACCTTAACAAAAAGACCTCATAAAAGGCCAGGCTTATTATACCACTGCATTTTAGTGCGTATACATTCATTAAATTATACCACAATACGTAAGCCTCCTTAGGTACATTCATAATGGACAGCCTAGTTGGCTGCACTGAAATAATAAATTAACAATATTATTCTAGATAAATATGCTTGCTATTATCTAAAATGCACATTCAACCGTTTGGGTGATGCACACAGGCTTCTGTTTAAATTAATTCCCACCCTGCAGTATTTGACCATTCGCTATTGGGCGTGATAAATTATTGCGATTCCTTTTTGTAAAGCATCGTGCAAGCCCAGTGCTTCTGGCAAGACTTGGCATTCACTTAATTTGCTTAATTAACCGGATAAGATAAACAACTGTGTTTACCATTGCAAACTGAACTTCAAGTACCATGCTAATAGCCCACTAAATACTTCCAGCAGACATTTTGTAAAAGGATACCGACGCCACCGCGCCGTGTACACAAATTTATATGGATTAATGAGAATATGAACCCTTAGCGGCGGATAGCAATCTTGAAATATCTGATTTCTGTACAACCTCCCCAGTGGCAGAGAGGGTTCTTCTAGTCTCTAGACCTTGTGTAAAATTGAAAATACCATACCAAGTCTATACTTCACTGTTTCCTGAAGTGCATTCAAATCACTTTCATGAAAACTATTGTTCGCGTGACTATCACAAAGGAGCTAGATATCTATCTAATAGTTGTATCTTTTGCACTTAGTTGTGCCCTTTCATTCACATCCCTGTGTGCGCATTCATGTTCAAAGGTTGAAAACAATTCCGTAATTGATGTTCAACATGGGGTCGGTTTGGTAAACATAAAGAGGCTTCGATTCGACGTCATTTATTGATTTTGTTGAGCATGTAAAACGACATTGACACATCATACGTGTTCTCATCAATCATGTTATTAGAAATGAAATTTACAAGGCAATTGCTATTGGTATTTTTGAAATCGGATTTTGGCATAGTCTGTGGGTATTTATTATTTCCTTAAATAGAATTTGATGTGTTGGCTAAAATTAATCACAGATAAAATAATTTATATTATAATAACGGATCCGACAAACGTTGTCATGTTCGAACACTGGCTTTTCTGCGGTTACAGCAAACTGTATTTCGATGTTCGGATTTTCGAAAAACTTTATACAAAGTTTCATTTAATATTGAGTCGATGAGCCAGTTAATATGATATTACCACGACGCAAAGTATCTCCAAATGACTTTTTCGTTGCTTTAATCATAATTTTTACAGAACCGATTAAGACAGTTGCTCAAGATATTTAAGGACCCTTACGTGTTTTAAGGACTAGACAAGTGGATCTGATGAGGCAGTAGACGTATAAGACACATTTTGTATTTTTTCCGCGGTCTCGAAACTGTGTATGTATTTTGATGTTTATATTTTTGACGGATTTATTTCCATAATAAGGTTTACCATGTTTTGGTGTATCTATTATTATTCCAAGCTGTTATCAAAATTCTTCTTGCGATTTGTGTTTTCTTCTTCTTATAGCTTCCTGATTATCTCTGGAGTGTCATCATTGCTTTTGGCCTCCTGTCGTAGACCATAAGAAGGCGGCGTTGAATTTCCATATTTGTATTGACGTTCATGAAATACATCATCTGGATTCCTAAATGGGAACTTCTTTTTTTTTCTTCTTGTTTTTTTACACTGTGAATCGTGAAGAACAAGAATATTATGGCTTTTTAACGAAGTTCTTCAACTATTTTATATTTTTTTTAATAGGCCGAAATCCTAAAACAAAACCAATGCACTGGTCGAGTCATATATTATTATTTTTTGGGATCCATGTCGGCAGGTATATCTTCTTTCAGCTGTTTTTCTGGATTTTTATACAAAACTATTTCATTTATATCTGCATTTTGCTTCTGTTGATCTTCAGAAGAAATATGTATTTTTCGTTGTATGTATATATTTGTTTATATAAAAAATCAAAATTTAAATTACGGAATCAATCTTCATAAAATATATGTTATCCTATTAATATATAATTTTAGAAAATTTCTAGGCATAAGTGCACTGTTCAACCTTAATTGTAGGCTGAAGGCATGTTTAACATAAATTGTTGACTGCAAGCATTCAACATGTATTGATGTCTGAATGATTGTGGAACACAATCGAAAAGGGACTTGTTCTTTTTTAGTAGTGGCATACAGTTCACCAATAAATTGCTTTATCTTAAAACAAAGTTTCTTTTGTCTAATTAATTGTGCTCTGATTACTTTACAGTTTTTTCATCGTCGCCCTTTATGGTCGTTACATTGGTCCATCGACCGGATTAATCATCAATAAACATTCGTGTAAAGTCATCAACCTCGATAAATAAAATTGATCGAGAAATTCGATCTTCTACTGCGTCGTAGTTGCAAGTGTAGATTCCACAAGCCGCCACGAAGCCATTAACATATATTTGCCTCGCTTTCGCTTCGGTCGAAAACATATTCTCGTCAAAGGATAATATTCGAAGAGTATACAAAATATTTATATTCGTGTGGTCTTTTTCGCTTAGCGTAGTGCAATATATTTAAAATCGCTAAACGAATTCGTCGTAACTACTCAATAAAATGACTAAGATACAGAAGAAATTACAGCAGCTGCAAGAGTCTCGCACTTCCAAAAAGGGCTGCATGACGAGGATTGCCAACAAAATAAGCAATGAAGAAAGAAAATTATCCTTTAATGATTTGTCTACTCGTTTACAAATGGTGGAGGGATATTTCGCCCAGTTCATGACCATCCAGGATGACATCGACATTCTCCTTCCAGAAAGTGTTGACGAGGATGAGTATAGAGCTAATATGGAGGACCAGTATTGTGACATAAAGTCTAAAGTTCTTGCACTTTTAAGCCAAAAAACAAGTGTGAATGTTGCAGAGGAACCCTCCACTCGTCTTCCATCCTATCACCCATCCTTCGACGATCTTCCTTAAACTCGATCGGCAACTTTTTCGGGCGAATATAACATCTTCATACAGCAATTCAAAGCGTCAATAGATTCGAAATCGATTCCCACTATAAGGAAGTTCCAGCTGCTAATGGACGAGTGTCTAAAAGGCGAGGCCAAATTGACCGTCAAATCGTTAGACATCACAGAAGACAATTACTTCAATGCGTTGGAAACGTTGAGATTGCGCTATGACAACAAATGTATAGTGTTTCAGTCTCACATTCTTGGTCTTTATCATCTTCAATCTGTGCCAAAGGGCTCGGGCACTCAACTTCGTCGGTTCGTTGACGGTGTTGATGGCCATCTCGGTGCCCTTAGATCATTAGGAACAGATACCGATATTTTCAATGCGCTTCTGCTTCATATAACATCACTCAAATTGGACACCGAAACATATGCAAAGTGGGGAGACACCTTGGAGCTCAACACTTTGCCTGCCTGGAAGCAGTGTTCATTGTTTCTCAACAAGCGAGGTCAACAGCCTGATATACGTGAACCATATGGAAAAACATCTGCAAGTGTATCATCGTCGAAGGCATTTAATTCAACTAGTGAACCTAAGCATCGTACACTTCGTTCGAACAATTCGTTAGCTGTTGCTGAAGTATGCTGTGCATTCTGCAATTCAACTCAACACATCATAGCAGAATGTGGAAAATTCGTGAAACTGCAAGTATACCATCGGTTTCGTTTAGTAAAGCGTCTTGGACTATGAATAAACTGTTTGCGTACTGGACATGCACTATGCACTTATTGTGTCCTTCTTCGTTTACTTGACTTTTGTTTACATTAATTTTCTGTAATACAGATGACGTAAAATTCTAACTACAATAAAAATAAAAATAAAAGAAAAATAAATAAAATTATCCTGAAAATTAAGATCATCAAAATGTTGCTAGCTCCGCATAAAAATCGTATTTTATTTTTGAACACATAAAATACACAAAAAATTTCATCAAAATCGGTTCACCCATTAAAACAGGAGTTGACAAACTAACACAAAGGAGAATTATTTATCCAAAGATATACTTTTTGAATGAAAAGTTTCGGAAATACACATTGGGCAAAATTACAGAGTAATACAAGCCAAAACGTAAATTACAAAACTAATTTATCCTATGCAACAGATTGTTGACGAATATTTAACCCTCATAGAAAGATGACCTAGTATTTCTGATCATGTGCACGTGAATCCATTGCAATCATCCGACGGTTTCTTTCGAATCACGTATCATTTTTGACACGGGAGCTCAGTATAAAATGTATTAATTTATACCCGAATTATGGCGGAAATAATGCACCAACTGCAGCAGGTTTGAGCAAATTGATGAGACTGATGCATAACCGAATAAATTCCCTTGTTCATTGCATATACTTAACTCTGGTATTGAAGCAACATGACCATCAACTTCGTTTTTGCTTCTCTGTTTGAGCAGCTCGAAATCCAGGACAATTTTGTATCCGATTTTGTAAAGCCGTTTGTTTTTGGCTTTAAATTTAGATGAGTTTTAGTTCCATAGGACTACGTTCAATATTCGAATAAGCAGTCGTTTTAGTTTGCCTACAAAGAAATATGCGTGACTTTATGTTATATCTGTCATATCGAGCAGGAAAAATATGCGAATGGGAACACATATTAACTTCATAGTATCTTCTCCAAACTTGACCTTAAATTTCTACATTAAAAGGTTATCATAAATCATTAAAACTTTTCGCGACGGATCAGAAATATAAACAAGTATAGAAGCTGCTATTTCTTTCTCGACCTTGAAAAATGAGGAAACTGAAGGACTTTTTGATTCTTGAAGTGTTTTCCAAAATGTTTTAAGCAGTCGGCCTACGGCCCGACCTTCCGTGAAAAAGAAAAAAAGATCAGTGGACCTATAGTGGACTATGCGGCTTTAAATAAGCAGAAAAATAAATCTAACCTCCTCTCTGAGGCCAAAATAAAATGTGATACTAGCCCCCACTGTTCTACTGATTTAATGTGCATACGTCTTCGAAAAGACTCATCGATTAAGTCTTGGAGGGTTATCACAATGGATCGTTGAAGCGCTAGTACCTATCCATTAACCCTTAAGTCCGCTTTGATTCCTCCATCAAAAGAGCACAAATATTCTCAATAAAAACTTTTCAATTATTTGCTATTCACTTAAATTACCTCACTTCATTATAACTACCATTTCAATTACCATTACGAGATTATAGAGCTTGAAGAACCCATCAGGATTCTAGGATTTTAACGACTTGCACCGTGAAGTATTGCTTCCAATCACGCTACTACCTGTTGATGGTGCACCATAGGACGTGTTGCATTCTTTAAGCACTTTCCAAAGCAATCATGTCTCTGATCTGCACCCATTTTCAACCCCCCCACCTAGCAGTAATTTATCGAACACGACTACATCCTTTAAGCAATTTACAACTTCACGCGACTGAATGCACTTTCGCCCTTAACATGCAATTTAATTAATTTGCGACTTTATAACCTTTGAATGGAATTCACTTAGGATACGTGTCTTCATTTTAAGAAAGGCACTTTCGCACTATGTACGTATTTTCAATTAAATATGAATAAAGCAAAAAACAAGCTTCAGTCCGTTGTTGACACCTAAAGTACTCATATGACAGGAGAGTGCTTTCTGCTATCTGCCAGTACGAGTATAAATGCGACTTGAATTTCAAAATCAACGAACCTGTTGCTGCGTGACAAACTGAGAGGGGTTGGAGGACTTAACTCAAGAAAAATACACAGTAT
Organism: Orthonevra nobilis; assembly: GCA_963555765.1. Lineage (NCBI taxonomy): Eukaryota > Metazoa > Arthropoda > Insecta > Diptera > Syrphidae > Orthonevra > Orthonevra nobilis. Next base: position 76,575,710 of record OY743227.1, on the reverse strand, counting down.
CTTTGAAAAAGTAGAATCTCTTCGCACATCTAAACACAAGAACAAGAGGATAACAGTCATGCATGTCAAAATCTCTTTCAGCCGACCGAAGTCAAACACGATTCAACACTTAACCCACCTTCAAAATGCCGCACAAGTGCCCCATTCAGGGGGTTATGACTTGTCAATGGTCGACTTCTTCGGAGATAGTTTTTGGTGTTCACAAGTGTTATTTACCCCCAAGAAATTATATTTTAAAAAGTGGAACAGACAGCACAAGAAAAACTCGTGTCTCATACAAATTTAGTTGTTGGCATATTGAATGGGCTTTACCACGAGGATGTCCTCATTTCTCGTTATAATTAACACAAACTTGTTCTCATTAAGGTTTTCATAGTTCTCTATAGAACGGATGTTTTTCGTTGAAATTAATAAAAAGAAAGAATTCAACTAATTTGTATCAAAGTAAGAAAACATTTAAATACCTCGAGTTGAAGAGAGATCTTCGTTTTGTAAAAAGAAAAACAAAAAAACAACTTATAGGCAGTTGCACTGCACTTACCAAAAAAAATATTATTGTTCTGCAATTTATTTGTTACAAAAATTTAACAAATTTGTTTGTTGCCGCAAATGTCACGAACAGAAATTTTATATCTTTCTGGTGAAAAAAGAAAAGATATTGCTATGCACACTGCGGTTCATATGATTAGAGGCAAATGATTTTGAGATTTCTTTTAATTAGAATATTAAAGAGAATACGTTATTGAAGCTGGCTTAGCTTAGCTAATACCAATGGGCATTTCCTCTGTGATACCGGCTAGATTTGAAAAGAGCTATCCCTTTTTTTAAATCTCCTGTATTTACAAACAACTTTACTTTTCTTGTGCATTAATTTAACGTGTATTTAATGTTGATTTTCAGTATACGAGTTGGACTATTTATAATAAGATTATTCAATCTGTTATTATTAGTAAAACTGATATATCATGTTTTTTAAAATAAATAGCTTACACTGTTAAGCAAAAAAGTTTTAATAAAAGTTAAAAAAATGCTGGATCGTTCTGTCGGTCATATGATTAACCGAAGTAATCAAGCCATCCGCAATTATTAATAAAAAAAACCGTGTTCAAACTAAGAGAAAAATCAAAAATTGTCGACAAACTTTGTAATTCAGGTTTGTCGAAATTTTATAACAGAAATACTGTTCAAAAACAATCTCATACGACTAGAGCTGATAACAAATAAGCGGACTATCGCTTGCAATTCGCGGAGAAGTACTTGACATGGGATGTGTAAGAAGGAACAAGTTGGAATGACTAGGTAAAGTTTTCTGACGTCAAGAAATTTGATTCAAATGGAACCGCTATCGAGACTTACAAAGGGCTTATGGGTCTAGGATCCAAGCTAATTCACCCCCGCCTGAGTTGTTAAATCAAAAGTTTTCATTCAAAATAATGAACAACGGTCATAGCCACCATATTCGACACACAATATTGTAATATTTTTTCTGGAAACGATTTCACTCGATTGTTGTCAAAAACTTTAGCACTTTGTTACTTTCTTACTAAAAGCGAAGAAAACACTGTGAATTCAACAAATGCAAATAAATCAATATCAAATTTTTCGTCAATAAAGCTCTCAGCTCTCTATTTATGTAAGAATACTTTTAGAAAAGGCTGCTGATGTTACACTCTGCAAAACCTTGGAATAAAAGCCAGCTATGTTCAGAGACGATATATAATAAAAAGAGTTGTAGTAAAGAGCTGAATCCATCTGAAGAATCGTAAGAAAGTTTAAGAAAGTAAGACAGTTTTTACTGTCCAAATGCGAATCGGACTCGCGTCACGAAGGTTCCACTAGTGGGTATAAAAATAGTTCTTCCATCACGGTGATAAAGTCTGTTAGAGCTTTCCCGCGTTTCCTTGCGATTATGAAGATATGCAGCAAAAGCAGCCAAATCTTTTGACTGCAACGATTTAGAAGCAAGATTTTTTTTTCAGCTTTGAGGCATCGCAGTCATAAGTATCTGGTATTATCTTAACGTGTTTCTGATTAAAAGGGTTTATATCAGACTGGCAGGCAACATTGGTTCCATTTTTCCAGAGGGGTAAATGAAGTGGGGAGATCAAAATAAAAGAAAATTCATTTGCAAAAAGAACTTATTATGTTGATGCGCAGTGTACGAGTACATTCATCAAAGTACCTACCTGTTTTCCCGTTCTTCACTGTTCGCAGCAATTGGTAATGTGAAACTCAACTACGTGGAAGATCTCACGAAAGAATATTAGTCCAAAATACAGCTTGTTGAAGAACTAAAGCCTGCCGACCTGCCAAAACGTCAAATTGGTGGTGAGTACGTTTCAGAAAAATTCCATTTTTGCAACGAAACCGGTTGCATGGGTATGTTAAAGAGCAAAACTGAAGTATCTTGCCGATGAACCACTTCGGCAATAGAAGAGCTGCCAATGCATCCGGAAAACAAACTGTTTGGTATGACTTATGGTTTATGTTCCGCATATTTTCAAAGATAACTACGATAGCAATGCTACTGCAATGGCTCTACTTTGATCTTCATTACCCAAAATACACGAACTGAACCTGGTCGATATGGTTTACCAATAAGACGGTGGCCACACAGCACGTGAATCGATGGTCCAATTTCGAAATTAGTTCGGTGAGCAATTTATACCTCGTTGTGGACCTGTGAATTGGCGGGCGTTATCGTTCACTATGACGCCCTAACACTATTTTTCTATGTGGATACGTTCTATCACTTATCTGCCCCGCTCAACAATATTCAATTCCAATATTAAAAATCTTAGCGACAATCTAACGTCCCATATTAAAATTTTATAATGTGACGCCATCTTACTCATTTCTAATAATATTTCCTTGGCTAAAATCTCTTAAGTTAGCGTGCCTGCTAAGTTTTATGTAAAAATAAAATTGTGTTAATTTTTTTCGAAGACTTGGCGTTTAAACATTTCTTGACATAGACTTTTTGCATAAAAAATAAATAACCAACCAATTTAGTCATTTTGTACATATTGCCAACCCTTGCAAGGTCTTAAGTTGATAAAGATCGAGGGTTCCTTATTTTGTTTGGTCTTTTTTTTGGATAGGGAACGACTTCTTAACTTTAACTGAAGTCATGAATCATTGCAGCAATGAATTAAAAATTAATTCTCTCATCCGATACTGCGAGTGGTCAAAAGTCAATGCAAAGTGAAAAAAAAACGTTTTATGGCTCACGAAGCAGATCAACCAAAACATTTTAATAAAATCAATGTTTATCCGAAACTTATATGACTTTTTCAGCGTCACAATTGACAATCAATGTCTTCATGAATTTTTTTATCTGTGTACATAACCGAAATTATTCAGTTTTGATTGAGTTTTTTTTTATGCACATATTAAAATGAAACGTGCTTACTCACTTTACTTGTATTGATTCCAATTATTGTCTGGTTTGTTATTTTCTTAGCACCAACCATTCACAAGATGTCGTAATTTTCCGCTCAAATTCAATTTAAGAGACAGAGAAGCATAAATTTTGTATCTTTTCTATTTGCAAGGCTTCTCGTCCTACGCGTATCCATAACTTATTTCTAGCGGTTATAACCCCCTTAAAAAGGAACACAATTTAATGGAATACAAAGCGTTTAATCGAAATATGTGTATTAACATTTTATAATGCTACAGCAAGACATAAACATTTTTTTTTTTGTTGCATATTTTATGAGCATCCCATTTCTGAAGTGAATGGTTGCCAAATTTTTTGATGTAATTTTCTTCAATTTTAAAGAAAACGAATTCGCGAAGCATTAAATTTATGGATGCCTTGCTGATGCCATGAGATTTATTTTCCTGCGACAATAATGGAATACAATATCACTCATACAAACAAAGATACGAAGATGTTGTTGACTGCGTAGATTGAAATTCATGTCCTTTTGAAAGAAACTGTTTTATTCCCTTGATTGTATGCCAAAAATTAAATGGTTTTTTAATTTAATTTACTTTTCCATTGCTCATCATCAAGGACACTGCAACTTTTTTCAAGGATATGAATAATGCGAACAATCATAGAAAAACTAGGAGTAGCTGCATTTGTTCTTCTTTTTGTGATATCCACACGTTCAAGGGGTTATGAATACCCATGTTGTGTTAGCACACAAATAGAGCGGTTGTAAGGATAAGGAAGGAAATCGAGGCGAAGGAGTGCAACTGGCTAATTCGCTGCAGCACTCCTAATGGAAAAGACGACAAAATAGAGACAGACATGAGCCACTACGTCGGTTGTGAAAAGAGTCGATTGACTGCGCAATGGTTTTGTTTGAGCTGCTCAAGGATGATCCTTGGGGTAACTTCCCTGAGTTGTGAGTTGCACTCCAGATTTGAGACCAATATAAACTCAATTAGTAGCAACCACATCAGGCGGGGTAGAGTTTTTCTTACCGTCTTATTTGACGGAAAGTATTTCGGTTTCAGTGATGCATGTGTAAATTATAGATGGCGAAATTGGGCTTTAAATTCCAATCTGTTTATAGAGCCTTAATATAATGATTTTAACATACGCTGCTGTCCATATTCTAGAACGAATATAATAAACTGCCATCAGCGAAAGTGTGTTTCGGAGCAGTTTAAGCATGCAAGAGATCATTATTGAACTGAAATAGAATCGGAGACAAAGCGGTGCTTTGAGGTACACCAACATTTATATGGTGAATTACAGACATGAAAACATCTAATACAACTCGTATTGATCGTCCGAAAAGTATCATAATTTTTAATCTAATGAACAATGCACTCGTCGACATATAATGCAAGCATATTCGATAAAAGAGACTGGGGCCAGACTTCACTGAGGATAGCTGAGTTGATCCCGATACTAACACAGTCGAGTGATTTTTATTCTTCTTCGGATTTTCTCCTTCTATGATATTTTAGACAGAAATTGTTTCAAACACACTATCATAAAGCTGAATATCAGTAAAAGTCAGATATTATTGAAAACTTATCTTATTCCGTTCCCACAAACTGGATGATGCATTGATCTTTGTATTATCTGCGTTCCCATGTCATCAAAGCCCCTTTTATCACGTTTGTTCGACGAATTCTTGTAGGCGTAGTCAAACCGAGCCTACACATTACCTTCTACACATGTGTACCTTGGTCTATACTGGCAAGTTTCTTCAGCCAGTTCGATCCATGACTATCAGCCAAATAGTGCGAATAACTGAAGTTCACCTCGTTGTCCTTCTTGTACAAACTCGAAGACTTTTAGGGCCGGAGCATTGGTGCTTTCATTCGGTGTACAATATTGATATCCACACCGAGTGCTATCTACTGTTGCTACACAACTCATTGTATAATTGACATATAAAAAATTCCTCGAATTTATATTTTGTCTTAAATTTAGTTAAACATTAACTGAACTCGTATTTCGACATATCCATCCCCTTGACAATAACTTTTCTAAGTATTTTTCTCTTGAATGCTTCTTGATGAACCCGAAACAAAGTCCCACAAGTGTTTTCAAGTAGAAGCACTTACATACTTTTATATCAAATATCAGTCTTTTGGTTTCTTTAATTTGATTCCACATCAATTGTAATGTTGACAGGTTTTGTATTTCTTTTATAGTATCATGGAAACCTTCAGCTCATCTCAAGTGTGTACACTTAATATCTTATATTCAGTTGCCAAAGTATGGAGTTTTCATGTGTAGGAAGTTCGCAACAGCCTAAGAAGTCGGAGGTGATCTCTTCGTGAACAAAAGTCAAATAATAATCGTTATGGGATAATTGAATTTTTGTCAATTCAGCATTCAGTTTCGTAAAGAGAAACATTAATTTAAAATAAGATTCAAAATGATGAAATTTTGTATTTAAGTATTAAAGGGAACAAACGTTCTTCCACCCAATTTTTATATCAGAAACGTTACAGAAAAAAGTCGCATCGTCGAACGTAGTGAATAAACAACTTCCTCCAGAAGCAGTTCATATATATGCACGTCTAATTAAAACAGCTACTTGAAACATGTAGTAGCTTTATTAACATTTGCATTTGAAAAAATAAAAGTAAAGCTAATCGAGGAAAATTTGCCGAACGATGTGTCTTCTTCCGACAAATAGCAAACTATCTGAAAAAGTTAACACAATAAGATTCGAACTACTCAACTTCCAGAAGTTGTCTTGCAAGTGCTAAAATTGAAAAGGGTTCCGCACCGAAAGAGTGCAAACGCAACCCTTCTTCGAATCCGTCATTTCATCTGCAATAGGGCTGTGTCTCTTGAGCCGTAGGTCTAGGTAGGAAGACACGTGCACGAATAACTAGCACAGATTCCTTGTGGCTATAGCAACATATTTTAAAAGTAGTAACGATTTAAAAATAAAGTGAAATAACCAAACAAAAAACGCAACTCAATTTAACATAAAGAATTAGGTCATGACAAATTAAAAATCTTATGAGGTTTTTGAATTTTCAGTGGTGGTATGGCAACTTTCGTGTGCATGTCCGACTCGCACTTTGCCGTTTTTTAACTCAAATAAGATTCTTGTAAAAATCATTTCTGCTTGGCTAGTGAAAAAAATGGGTCATGAGATAGTACCAGTTCCAGTTATGGATTGGTATAGTTTTTAGAGCGGTTTGACTTTAGGAGACAGAAAAGGAGAAAGCTGGTATATATTATTTTTTATATATAAATATTTTAGTGTTTCCAATGAATTCAAAACGCATTTTGAAGGCTAATTCGATTTCAAGGAAAACTGCTAGGTGGAGTTTTTTGGCTTCTACCCTACTTCTATTACTATGTGCGGCTGCCTTCACGGATTTTCCCTAATTTTCCTTTGGAGCAAGTCTGATAACCCCAAACTAAATGTTTATTACTGCTCCACTGTGAATTTACCATTGTAACATAAATATTGCCTTCCCTGCACATGAATCCTTTAAACTATAATCATCATAAATAGTATCATAATTCAATCTAACATTTAATTAGGAGGGTATTTACCTTCCTCTCACCTTAATGTTTATGACACGAGATTACACTGTCCATCCGGAATGGCCGTCTCTCGCATCAAAATGCAAATTAAAGCAAAATATCATGACAGAGATGATTTGTTTGGATTAGCAAAGAAAATCTGTTTTCCAGCTGTCACAGGTCAGCGACGCTCAAAACAATTTACGACTTGGCTATTAGAAAGATAAACAGAGACTTCTTCTATGAAAAATTCAGCAACTTTCATCTTAATTTGTAACTCACTCTTGGAGGAACTCCCTCTATATACATGTATAGGTATATAAGGACGCTGGTAATGTCTTGACAAGCCGCAATCATTGACCAGATTAACTTGTTGATACTTCTGGTCTTGGCTTGCGAAGAATCAGCAACAGAATTGACGCTGCGAGTCCTTTTCATATTCGGTGTGTATCGGATTTGGAATGAAAATACTTTTGCGATATTTCATTTAATCAACAGAATGCCATTTTATACCAAAAGGGTTATCTCAATGTGGAGACTTGTCAAGTGTTTGTTATTCTGTGGAATTCTACTTTCGATGGTCATTTTTAAACGAAGTGATAACGCAATTAGGTTTTCGGAATATAACGAATTAATCCAGTACAGATGACCAAGAAATCGCGTTAGTATGCCACAACTTCATGCTTCACAAATACAACATCAAGGAGAGACAGAAGAAAAAATGCTTCAAGTGTTGACTTGGAACGAGTAGCGTTTCAATGCGATTGCGTCGACAGCATCACTAAAAAATTATTTCTTAATCTCTAAGAAAAATTCTCACATGATGTGTTTTCATTCACATGAATTGTGGAAAGGAAGAAGCGAATTCGTTTCAGTTCAGGGAATCCCGAACTCGAGATAAATGAGGAGATACATTACCACGCTTTGCTTTTGATCGAAAATCGGTTTGTTAGTTAAGTTAAAATGCCAATGCCATTTCTGGGAAGAAGAATTGAACCAATCAGTTGGAAATGGCGCCCGATTGAACTGGGAATACATTCTTCATCTCATTGATTTTAGCCACTGTTCGTGCGAGATCCGAAAATGCTGTAGCAGTAGCTTCTTCTCGTACAGCGGCCTCGTTGCTAGAAGGCTGCCGAACGGCTCATTCAGTATTAAAATTGGCGCTTACCTTCAACCGAATGAAACCCTGGCATGAAAGATCGCGAAACCCTAAACAATGGCCAAAGTTTTGTTAGAAAAATATTCATCTGGAAAGAATGACCAATGGTGTACAAATGCGGATTGAAAGCACTTTATCGAACTTTGAAGGATCTGCACAATGACTCAAGATGTCTTGGACCGTTGACGATGAAATAAACGCTTGCTTCAAAAAATCCTCTCTGTGATGAAGAAACTTCAGCTGACGACAAACATTCGAGTTGTATTGACAAACGATCCATCAGCCGAAGAGTTCTCCAAGCAATTGCTGACTATCTATAGTGGCCGTGTTCCTGTCGACAATCGAGCGGATTGATTTCGTTTCCCCTGAATTTTCGCAATTTTGTCTCAATGATGGACGAGCTTATCAAGAAAGTGTTCCCGAATATCATTGCTAACCACAAAAAAATTACGAATATCGATTTTTTCTCGAAATGGGTGTTTTTACATTTGAGTGCTTCAATGAAAATTCTTAGTATTGTAGCAACCAGTTTTTGAAATGTTGTTTATGCCATTCCACATTCATACATTCCACTTGCATGCTTAAATTACAAATTCTGATAATGGACATTCATCTTAAATCTTTAGCTCCAGTTCCTCAAAAAAGCTTTCCATTATACCCTCTGATCGAGAACAACAAAACCGCTTGCTGGTGTTTATTATCTTTTTTATATTTCATAATATTCAGGAATTTAATCTTGGTGAAACCGTTTCATATGGTTCATGTTCCTTCAAGCTGGATGCGAAGCAGAAACCTATGGATTTCAGATAATCTATCGAAGTTTTGGCACGATTATTCGAACCACAAAGTTTCCCTTGTTTTGTACCAAATACGTTTCTGCAGGTATCTTCCAATGTCTTGTTTGTTATAATCTCATCAATTATTAAAGTTTATCTTATCTTGTTCTCTGTCTTATGATTTAAAGTACACTTCAAAACTCTTTTGTGTACTCCCTTCTATCCTGAGAGCTATGATCAACTATGATCCTTGCTTATGTATTATCTTGAACGGAATTCGCAAAGTACCTTCTTGCTTCATACTTCATAGTAAGTCAACTTCTAATTGTGGTTGTTTCCATTTTGAAAATTCTTTCCGTCATAGAAGACATTGAATCAGAAGTTGCGTCTTTAGCCTCAGCGTACATTTGTTTTCACAATAATTCAATTGGATTGCTTAAACTTCGCCAGTCGAGTGAAGTACAAGAAAGCAGCACAATTCCTCCATTTGATTGATAAGGAACGAAATCCTTGTATCTTATTTGAATAAACATCATAGTTCAAAATTAAATTTTCCATTATTGTTTCGAATGATTTTTGATACTCTCTTGAGCACTAACCTTCTCGCAATCAACAAACAAACACCCTTAATCAAAAAGATAAGCCCTGACTAAAAGGATCGCAGTTCAACCCACACTCAAATGGACGGCAGTATTTCTGGCCCATAATTTCATTCATCTCCAGTTTGTGATTTCAGAGCTCCCATGTCTTCTGAATAACATCCGTTTCCGGGTTTTCCCGCTTCTCTCATTTCCCCCATAAACAAGTGCGTACTCGTACAAGTCTCTATTCACATAATTGGATAAGTTTTCAAGGATTCGTTCGGGAATAAAAATTACTAAAAACATAATATTCTCCAGTGAACGCGAATACATAAGATCTATCTATCTATCTATCTCCTTTAATGTGTGTTGTTGTCATAGAAAACAGTGGATTAATTTTACGGAAATATCATTCGATAGCTACAAAGATACTCAAAACAGATTGCTATTTATTTAAGTGCTCCTTGGATTGCTTGAATTGGGAAAAAAAACTTACTTACTTTCGAAACTGTCACATACAAATGGCACAACAGTAAGAACGCAAAATCAAATATTGATATATTAAAGGCGAATAAAAGACATCATGGCAAACGTTGGAAGGCGTTGGAAGAAGAATCAAGTTTTACAAGATTTTAATCCCTAAGGACATGAAACATTACTGCCGGAACGAATTCTATTTACAAGAACACTGAGTGAATTGTAGTAAAATTCGTTTTACTTCAAGGACAATAGATGAGGTATCTGGAAGATGCCTCAGAGCATTACAAACTGAATAAAATCTCCTCTCTATTGGGAACCATAAATACAATTTGGAAAAAGTAGACGATGGCTCCAAGAAATGTTTTAGCTTTTTCAAATAAATGAAGATGAAGTATATTTTCAATTTCAAATTTGTGTTCTGCGTTAAACAAAACAAAAATATGTACTACCTCAGGTGGATTTTGAAGAATTCAAGAATCTCTAATTCAAATGTAACTCGATCTCGATAAGATACGAACAGGGAAATAATAGGAAATCTTACATAAGCTAAGTGAAAAAAATGTGCTTTTGCAGTATCCCAAAAATAAGGTCAATTTGCTTGAAGATAACAATAAGGCTCAAAAGAAAAAGATTTGCGAATTTGACAACATAAGGCGGCTCCATCCGCTTTTGAAATTGTCCATACTTCTTCACTATATAGTAAGACAGGGATGACAGGGGTCTTATAGAGCTACTCTTAAGATCTTCAAGAAAGTGTTTCGCTTGATCTCAGCGCTGGTGTTATTATCTGTGTATGCAGCGAAGCCTAAGCAGACCATAACAACCTCAAAGTTATAGCTGTCTATGGTAACGTTCTGACCCAGATGTCGAATTTGGTTGTCTTTTCTTAATAACAGCATATGTTTATTTTTCCCTCGTATACCGCCAAACCTAACTTTGCCGTTTCTGTGTGAACACCCATAAACCCCACTGTTAACTCTGTTCTCTAATTATATCAATATCTTCGCCGTATGCAAGTTTTTGAACAGACCTTAAACAGATATTAGAAGTAACCGCATGACAGTGAATCACATTGCCTTAAACGTTGTTTGACATTAAATGGGATTAAATGGGTGACGTCTTTGCCGACCTTAATGGAGCAGTTTGAGTTTTCCATCGCCGTCCTGCACAGAAAGACGAGCATGGAAGGGATGCCAAACAATACATCTCGACTCTGTGGACGAAAAAGAAACCAAAACCAACCTTAAAGTTGATGAAAAGATGGTTCATGTCGATTTGGAGCTCCTGCCTTTTTTTCCAAGATCTGTCGTTATTTTAATGTTTGGTCCATGCATACCAACCACCAAGTCATTACCTAGACCTCCGCTCAAGTGGCTTTTTTAGACTTAAGCTTAAATATTGCTATCTTGACTTCACCTAGATCGGCTTGGTTATCCACAATCCTCAGCATTGACTGCAATTCTATCATACTATGATGTTTCCATTTTGAACATTGCACGCTTCGGTTTGGGGTGTATAACCCTAAGATAATTGTTTTCTCTGTTGGTAGAATTTTCGAACCTTATTCCTGTCTCTTAATCTCTAAACATCCTCGATCGCGCGGTTCTCTTGCTCTTCCAAAGACCATGTACGATGCACTTTCTTCAAGTTTGTTAGATTGCTTTTCTTTGAAAGATATTAACATTTGCTCGAAATATTAAAACGTGATTATATTTATGCCCTTTAAGAAACAGTTCAAAAGTACATAGTTTCAGTCGAGAGATTTTCACCACCTCTTCCTTCCGAGCTGGGAACTGCTTAGCAAAGGATGCTTTTCTTTCTGGCAAATATATGGATTCAAGAGGATCACATTCAGTCCAGTTTTCTTTGAAGATTTTGGTAGTTGTTTTCAGTCCGATTTCGGGAGATTGTTTATCTTTTTGTCATTTTTTGGAAAGACCTCTAGACTTTGGCTCATGATAAGAAATTACAACAGTGGTGAACCAGCTAAATTTTTGGATGTTCCTTGCAACACTTTTTAATATATGAGAAATGCAATTTAATCCATGTGCTTTAACTTTTTCATTTAGCTTTCTGAGTTTCTTTTCGTTTATGTAGATTCGCCATTAAAAAGCGTCAGCCTACAGCAGAGCAGGTTTTGAACATAAATAACTGGTGGCTTCATAATTTTCTATAGATATTTTCATGTGTCAGTTTTGTTGACGTCATTCTGAATCATGAAAAATGGAAAAGACTAACTGGATTCACATATCTGAAACAATTTTCCAAGGGACACATCAAAATATGAAATGGCCTGAACTTAATAACTTTACTTAGTTAAGTTAATTGGCTAAATAAATAAAATGTTGATGCAATTTTTTGAAATATAAGTGAAAAAAAAATTTATATGAATTTGTCCGGAAACTCGTTAATGATTATCTGATTAGGTAGCTGTAAACTATAAATTAAATTGACTTTAAACATTTTTTTTTTTGAAAACTAAATTGATTTTAATTTTAGAATTGAAATCGTCCCGTTTTTTGACAGTTTTTTAAACCACAATTTCATATTTAACCAAAAGCTTTTTCTGATGATCTAAATAAACACACGCTTCGAATGCCAATTTGGATTCGATAGCTTGATTTCTCGAGTTAGGCTGTACGAAAGAATCCGCACAAAAGTTAGTACGTACGTACACACAAGCACACACACAGACATCTTTCTAAAAAAAAATGGAATCCGACTACTGGGACCTCGAAACGGGGAGATATGTTAAAATTTGGAATTCCGAAAATCGGACTGATTATAAGAACTTCCTTATGTGCAGTTAAAAAAATAAAAACTACCCGATTAAAGTTATTAAATGATTTCTGTTAAAATACATTTTGATGTTATTACCAATATTGGGAGATGAACCTCAAAGCTCCATAATCAGAATTGTTCTGTTTAATATCATAAATTCAGACTAACCTTGATAATATGACACTTTTCGGGTGATACTTTTGTGTTTTCAGCAGATGAAATTGGTTTCAAATCGAAACTAATCTTTGGACTGGTTTAAATGTCATGCAACTATACACCAAGATAAAAATTAAAGCATGTAGCACCCTTTTCTTTTTCTTGCCTTTAAGATGCAGAACGCTTTTACTTTTTTTTATTTATAATTATTTTAAGCGTTTTAGTTATTTTTAGTTAACATCCTATAAAAGCTTAATTTTAGAAAGTATTTATGTTTTTTTCCTTCAAATTCTTTGACTCTTTTGTATAACTTTAATATACCAATATTGATTAGCTTATTTATTTACATTTATAATAGAATAGAACCAGAGTACTTATCAAAACGGATTAAATGATCTTAAACTCGATGACTTAGCGTCGCTTAATTATTATTATCGTTGCCTCTTTCAACTAGATTTAGCTTTCGCAGCAGTTTTTCAACGCTTTCATACATATTTTCATATATATATATGCGATTTCCCGAATTCTGTAAAATAGGTATTTGTGGGGGAAATTACATCATCGGTCGAACCGAATCTCCTTCCTATTTTCTATTTTTCTAAAATTGGTGGCCATCATTATTCTGACCAATCGCTCTGTCATCGCGTTCTCTGAAGCGTGTTTGACATCTACTTGCTCTTCGGTATTTTGTAGTGGATCCATGTTTCGTCATCAAATATATTTGCGAGGTGTGTGGCTTCTCCCAACGTTCTTTTTCAAGCTAGCTTCGACACTTTAATTTTGTTATAATGCCAAGAGCAAATCGCATGCTATGCTTAAATTTGCACTGTTTGAAAAGATTGATTGCACTTACACACCGACAACGTTTTCTTGTCTCCAAATTTCGTTTAAGTAGTTATTATGTAATGTTAGATGAATGTCTAATCATAAAAAAGATTCCATGATAACGAAAAAACTCCAAATAAAAAGAATTGGCAATCGAACATAGTTTAAAGATTGATTAAATGATTTTAATTCAAGCAAAAACTTCTTTGAAATTATGATGGACAGCTTTCTTACCCCACATTGCGTCTTCGAGAGTACTGACACTCACCTTCCCCTAAATGTCCGTAGGAGTAAGGAAAACTTTCCTCTACGTAGGTACACATAATCCGCGACCCCTTCATAGGCAAAGAGTTCCCATCGACGTAAGGAATCAACCGGTTGTGTTTATTTCTTAAATCTTATGGAACTTATCATAAATATAAACAAATTTCGAAAGCATTTCCATAAATTTGCTACATGAATGTTTTTCACGGAAACTGAATGTATGTATGTATGGCAGCTACAACAAAAATTATAAACTTGCATTATTTAAAGCTTAATATAAAAGCGGGTCCCACACAAAAAATGTATTTAAGTACATATTTTACGGTGGTACGGAACCCTTCGTTTGTGAGTGTCCAACTCACTCTTAGCCGCTTTTTCCTTGAATGTACGAAATTTAAAATGATGATTGGAAGCATTTGTTCACACTTTACTAATTATTCCCATGCTGATCAATGAAAATTTTAACAGAAGATTTAATTGAAAAACAAAAATGTTGAATGTAAAAATTGTTTGTAATGTCCGCACATTTACACGCGTACACAATCGATTTGGTTTGAATGCAAAAATAGAATCCCACATTCATGTAAGAGTAAAAAAAAGGGCTTAGAACGTTATTTCCGCGCCAATTTTTATTAGCTCATAAAATGGATCAGGTGTAAGTGAAGATGTAATAAAACCTCCCATGCCTGCGAAAGCAATTCGTTATAGAAAATCCAATAAATGATTCCCAGTTATATGGAACTGTATATTTGTACATATATGATTCTCGTGTGGATTGGATTTGAAATATTTTTTTTTGCCCTCACATATGGCTCGGTGAAATTGGATTAGTTATCACCTTTGGCCTTTCCAGAAAGGACCTCGAATGGCAAATAACTCGTGGTTGTTTTTGCGTTCTCTGATTAAAGCAAAACAAATGTAGACCGTTAAAGAATAATAAAGACCGCTTTTGATATGGACTTAATTGATAGAATTTACTCAAAACCTTTAAGCCATACCAGCTAATATTTGCTGATGTGGTTTCAAGTTGAAGTGGAAAAAAGAACACACTTTAAACAAAGTCCTTCCGAATCCCATTTGAAATTGATTTCAGTCGTACATCCTCTTCCGAAAAAAACCCTTTTTTATTAAAGTAACGAAGGAAAAAAACGTAAGTGGACACAGGACCACACAGATCAGGATGTGAATCTTTTATTGTCCGGCGGCACATAGGAATTACATTTCATTGTGTGAACGAGATGTTTATTGTTGTGCCTTCGAGGAGAACATTGGTTGGTTGTTTGCAAGGGACACAGTTGACGTCAATTTAACGTTGCCGAATGTGAAAGAAACGCTCGAGTACACCTCTAAATCTTTGAGACAGAAATAGGGGCTTATTTGTAATTGAGGACGATTTGCGGACAGGTCTATAGAAAAATGGGGCTCTGTTGATAACAATTTTATTATAAATGTTCAATGAGGTTTTTTTTTTAAGATAATCTTATGCTGCTTGTGTTCGTTCTTAAGTTCTGTGTCTATTTTTGGAAATTTTTTGGTTGAATAAGTCATTATTTTGATTTGAAGCGCGTGGAAGTTCTGCAAGTTGCTACCGGCATTTATTTTGTCAACGGAATGAACAGAATTAATTATGCAAGTGCTGCAAAAAAGGTCTCTTATTTTGACACAAAGGAAAAAAGTGTTAGAGAAACGATCTTTTTCAACAGAACATAAATACCATAATAAATTCATACATAAAATGCTATGTTTGTTTTGGGAATGTGTCAAATTTTTAACACCAACAAACTACATAAATGCCAAAGGCATTTTTCCGAACATACACTATATGTAGTTGGCCTAAGTCTCACTTAACAATGTTCACTCAAGAGCACAGCGATAATCCTTATGGTGTAAGGGTTGGGCTTCGAAGGCTGTCAGGCCCGCTTGCAAATTTGGTCTTCTGGGGCCGGTCCAATCATACTAAATATTTTTATGTTAAACTGAAAAGAATAAATAAGGAACAAAATTGAGAAAGGCCAAAACCGATGAGACTATTACTGATCGTGTTGAAATATCGTCGCATAAAAGATCAGACCTAATAAGGTGAAATAATAGGACTACTGGTTGAAAATGTCGCTTTTGCAGACAACTTCATATCTATTACTCTGAGGTGAATTTTGACAGCTGTCACATCAGAAACTTCATGTCATTGTCTAATTATTTCAGTCTAGGTTATTGGTCATTAGTGAAAACACACAAGTTTTTGTAAAGCCGTAAAATGTCTACAGTCGCGCCATCAAAACAACATTTGCGGGAAGTTTTAATATGCTTCTTTCATTTAAAGAAAAAAGCAACCAAAGCGCATCAATTGCTTACCGAAGCTTACCCGGGCTATACTATAGACGTTAGAATGTGTCAGCGGTGGTTTAAGCTGTGCAAAGATGGTGATTTCGACACCGAAGACAAAGAACGCCCCGGCCAAATAAAGTTTGAAGACCATGAATTGGAGGCATTGCTCGATCAAGATCCGTCACATACGCAAGAAGAACTTGGAAAATCACTTTGCGTCGCTCATCAAACCATTTCCGATCGTTTGAAAGCAATGGGAATGATCCGAAAGGTAGGACATTGGGTGCCGTATGAATTGAAGCCACGAGACGTCGAACGCCGATTTTGCATGTCCGAAATGCTGCTTGAACGCCACAAAAAGAAGTCTTTTTTGCATCGTCACTGGTGATGAAAAATGGGTACATTACGATTATCCATAACGTCGGGCAACGTATGTTTGGTGGGACCAGAAGGGTGTTGTGTATTATGAGCTGCTAAAACCGAAGTAAACAATCACAGGGGAGGTCTACCGACGACAATTGACGCGTTTGAGCCGAGCACTGAAGGAAAAACGGCCGGACGCTCGCAAGACACGATAAAGCTATTTTGCAACATGACAATGCTCGGCCACATGTTGCAAATGTCGTCAAAACTTATCTTGAAACGCTCAAATGGGATGTCCTACCCCACCCGCCGTATAGTCCAAACCTTGCGCCATCCGATTACTATCTCTTCCGTCATTTCGATGATGTCAAAAAATAGATCGATTCGTGGATTGCGGCCAAACCGGTCGAATTTTTCAGAACGGGTATCCATGAATTTCCAGAAAAATGGGAAAAATGTGTGGCTAGCGATGGGCAATACTTTGAATATTGAATTTATATCTATTTTTCCTCAATAAAGTATTGATTTTTGAAAAAAAAAACGACATTTTCAACCGGTAGTCCTATTAGCTTCATATTGAAATCTAAACAATAAGAACGCATAAAAATACATAATCAAATATCAAGTTTTTTGTCGCAAAATGTTCATGGACTTTTTGTCGGGCTGTGGCTTTGCCCGATTAATTAATTTTTTGAAAACTGCGGTGCAGAAATCGATAAGTTCCATCGTTTTAAGACCAGTTTGTTTTTCCAAAATCTTCATTTTTACCTCAAATGGCCTGAATGTGTTTACTAAACAGCTCTATAACTAGTTTTATGTCGAAATCTAAACAATAAACACGCATGAAAATACAAATTCAAATCTCAAATTTTTTATCGCAAAATGTTCGTGGACTTTATTTTCAGACCAGTTTCTTTCAAAAACTTGATTTTGACCTCAAGTGACCTGCTTGTGTTAACAGACATGTTGTTGCCGCACAATTTACATTTCTTTTTACACAGAAATATGATTAAGTTTATAATCTTTCTACTTAAAAACTATTTTTAACCTAATTGATGGATATTAAATTATAACATAGATTAAAAAATAAATAAATATATAAATAAATGATTTAACAAATATTATAAGTAAAACAAATAAATAAGTAAAATAAATATATAAAAAAAAGAAAAATACATTACGTAATATATAATCAAATAATTTAAAAATAAATAAATCAATAAATAAATTTAATAAATTAGGTAAATTACATAAATTAAAAAGAATTTAATAAAGTAGATAAATGCAATAAGCTAAATAAATTAAATAAATTAAATATATAAGATAAATACAATAATGAACATAAATAGGAACATATAAACAGACATAAGATTTACAAATATGTAATGCCTAGGCAAACGAGTACCTTGTGTTAACAAAAAGGCTTGCTAAAAAAAACCCTTATTTGAATTCTATTCTATCGAAAAAGGAATACAAAGTTCTCTGAGAGTATTAAAAACATGTGCGATCCGATTTT
This sequence comes from Orthonevra nobilis, assembly GCA_963555765.1. Taxonomy (NCBI): domain Eukaryota; kingdom Metazoa; phylum Arthropoda; class Insecta; order Diptera; family Syrphidae; genus Orthonevra; species Orthonevra nobilis. The sequence goes on along the minus strand of OY743227.1, from coordinate 76,557,517 downwards.
AAAAGTAGACTAACAAGTCGCTAGGATACACTTAACCGTCAGGAAAAAAATCTCAATGACGAAATATATCTTCAGGGTTTTTTTCTCCTTTAATTAAGTTTACTCATTTTGAACCTTAACTCTAAGCCAACATCAAAACCAGTCCCGTTCCTTTGAACACACACATACGGATAAACCTTTAATCGATATCAATACCAAATGGTTTCAGTTTAATTGGAATCCAATTTAAATTGATAAAAAAAAGAAATAGAATCCTTTTTTTTGCAATAAAGTAAGTCCTGTTTCCTTTGATCGTTCGCAACAGGGATTAGAGACAAATCGAACAGGCGCGTGCAAGCAGATAAACTCATTAATTCCTCAGGCGACTTATGAACCGCTCGGGACATACTGCACAGGCAAAGGAAACAGAAATCATGGTAATCAAACAAAATTTAGATGAGGTCGATATTCAAAGGTTTGACATTTGATTAGTTTATTATTGCAATGCTTCCTGTCTTTTCGAACAGTGTACATAGTCCACCTGCAGGTTGTACATAAATTGTGCAATTTTATCAAAATTTATTTACGCTCAATATGGTTTGTGGGGTAAACATGAAAAGTGCATTGTTTGTATTTTGTGCTGGTTTAGGCTGGTACAATTACAAATTGCGGAAATACGGCATGCATTAGAGAGAACGGGTGCCAGTTGCTTCACACCGAATTGCATCCTAATTAAACTGCAGGTGCTCGTGAATTTATAATTACCCACGAGTTGCAATTCCTCAGAAAGGTACATGCAAACAAATGAATTTCATGCATCAGTGGTCTCGCAACTGTGTCTGATGTTGTAAGCGGGATTTTATTTCAAATTAGGTCGCTGAGCAAACTAGCTAAATTGATTCACACTATAATTAGGTCACATTGGGGCTCGAGGTAAATGTGGAGTGAGAAACTGTGTGACTTTTTTCCCAAAATATTTCGTTAATTTAGAATTCAGAAGTAATTTAAAGGCACATACTTGAATAGTGTTTTGCATCAGAAGTATGAGAAGCATATATACAAATAATAAGAAACTTGAATTAGTCGCGATTCATTCGTTTAATCGTAAATTTTTGAATCGACTTTTCATTCAAATCCGAAGTTGAGGGCTCTTGCGATTCATAAAGTTGCATTGCTGAAGTTGTGAGGTATTTTGGTGTTATGGTGTTGTGATCAACAAGATCTGCAACCAAATTTTATCAGGAACAGCAAGGAGCAACTTTGTTAGTCACAGTACCAAACTCAGTCGGCGATAAACAGGGTTTTATATCTTTTGACAGCTTAATTCAAAATATAATATTTACAAAAATGTATTTTTCTTTTTGATTTCCACCACACCCATCAGAAGGACGGAAACATTACCTCACTAGGCTTACTCTACGCAGATCATACGTCAGCATATTCTAGTGACACCTACCCGATCCTCGTCCTAAGGCTCCTTAGAAGAATACTTGAATATCATTAAAGATTACTATAAACCTGGGGCATCAGAATTAACAATAATAAATCAGATCTAATCTGTTTCTGTAATGCAAGCAGAAACGGGGCTGGAGGCGTCGTCCTTTAAAGCAAAAATCTATCACTAAGGTTGCTAGTGCACGCCAAAAAAAAAACTTCAGTAAACTTCGTCAATCTTTTCAAATTCAATAAATACATCCTTTACCATCTTGTCCAACTAAACCACTATTGTACAAGACACTCATAAGGCCAATCATGAACTACGCATTCCCGGTTTAGTTCTGCATCTCGCCCACATTTTCTGCCAAACTCAAGTCACTTGAGAGGAAAATACTTCGTCTTTGCATCGGGAAAAATTACGAATCGAGATCAAAAAGATTTCCGATTAGTTTCTTTTACAATGAAGCACTGGGAGAAGAGCATCTCCAGGTTGGATCTCATTGACATTGAAATTATTCAGGGAATACTCCGATCACATCATAACAAGAAATAGAATGATGAAAGATACGCTTCACCAGTGGGTGTCCAGCAACTGGATTTAGACTCAACTACCGACGGGTCCTTGCCGGAGTTCTACCTTTCGGCCACTCCCGGTCATTATCGAGGCTAACCTACTGCGCTCCTGCCATGGTTCGCGACCTCTATAGGATTCTCACTTTGACTTCTACCAAATTACATACACTTATTTGTATATTGGAGCATAGAACTTTATTCTTAAACTAGTTAAGTTCTTTTATAGCCGCTTATTACGATATTCTTTATACTAGTATTTATTCCAAAATTATGAGTTAAATTACACTGAATTCCGGGTATAAACCTCACAACATACATTTATGCTCAATTTCCCTTATTAATGGCTTAAATTTGTGTCTAGCTGATAGTTTTAGTTTAAGTCCTAAGTAAAAGACGAATTCCGATAAATAAATCACTTTATCAATGAATCCGTTTTCATAGTGACTTCGATTTCCAATAACTGGCTGAGGTTAAGTCTGAGAATAAGTAGAGCGACTCGTATATCATTTGAGTATACTGTCGACTCATCTCTTTCCTTTAGTTTAAGTTAGAGAAAGATGAAGTATTATTTTTTGACATAAGTTATAAGAGCAGCTTCACTTCTATAACAATGTAAGCCGAGGGGCGATTAACCTTCGTAAATACAACTAGAATAGATACAGATAATTGTTTACCCATTTTAACTGAACGAAGACAAGACAATAAAATTTAAATTCAAAAATATGACTTTTTGACGTTGAAAGCACTGAGAACGTGACACACAGGCAGGTTACCTTAATTTAAACAACTTCATGAACTTATGAGCAGATGTACCAACGTCAATTTGTCGAAGAGAGATTTGCATAAGTCAGCTGCGGACTTTGCACGGAAGTTTACTGATCGTGGACTCAAAAGCTCAAACAAGAAGGAACTCAAGCAGTGACGACAATCAGCGTACATCGAAAAGAAGATTGCAATCTCTACTGGACCAAAAAAGATCAGGGTTGCACGTTATTTTCTACGAAACGAGAAACCAACGCGGGAATTATCCTGGAATAATATTGAATGGCGTCATTACACTTGAAATAATATTTTTCACCGCAAAATATGATTTTGTCATCGACGGCTATGGTTTGAAACAGAAGATACTGGATACTAGTGGCTCTACAATCCTTGGCGAACGCCATAAAAAATGTTTGCATCGTCATAATCGATATTTGTTTTTTCACCCACAAATGACAGTCACTGTTTAAAGGTAGTTCCAAATGATCGATTCGTTTTTCTTTCCGCAACTGTAGGTATTTCCCGATATCATGGACAGAACATAATTTCATCCAGATGGGACTATTGTCATTGTAAGTTATTTAACTCTAACTATTTCTCTATGAGTAACACTGTCACTTACAAAGCTTATTTTATAAGCAGTACTGATAGCGTTTAACTCCAATAAAACCATAAAACTTCTGTTGTCAAACCCCATTCTTTAAAAATATAATTTTGGAGAAAAGTATTGAGAGATTGCAACTAAAATTGTGGTCTCAACATGGCATAAAGCACTGCGGTAACGCCAATCACATTTCATCGAAGAATGAGTTCAATCATCGATTCGGAATGAGTAAAACCAGTGTTGGTTAGAGCATGTATCCCTTAGGCACTCCAGCATTTCATTTAGTTTTGTCGCAAGCATTTTTTTCCTTCTCTGTGTAGTAAAGAAGCAAGAAGATTGTTTTTTCTATAAAAACTTGTAAAACAGTCTGCCGAGAGTTGATACTAATTCCGGAGCACAAGTCTAGAACTTTTTCTTTAGTTATGGAGGCTAGGGCTCTAAGCCTTGTCCTATTTTACACTTGAATTTAAAAGGAAGAGTACCCGAACATTTAATTTATCGCTCTTGATTTTCGTGTATGCTACTCGTGACTAAAAATTATGAGAGTTGTTGAGACATCTAAGAAGGTAGTAAATTATTTGTGTAATGGAGGCCTGCAAATTTGCGGTCTTCACAATGATTTATTTAAATACTACGGTGCGATAAAAATCAAATTGGAAATTCTTACAAATACAAGCGGCTTTAAAAAGCCGCAAAAAACTTTCGAGGGAATGTCGCCTGCCCTGTTGGACTCAGCACCTTTGCCATATAATTGATTCGGGTGAGAGAGTAATGAAGAGGACGAAGGCACAGGCAAATTTTCCTTATTTTAATGGGTTGTTTACGAAATGCGATGAACTACATCTCACAAGGTTTTCCGAGGAAACTTATCTCGGTGACCATGTTGCGAATTTTCCGAAAATAGAAAAATGTCTAGGTTTCATTCCGAATTTTGTGATTTATCCTGAAGCCGTGTGGGCCGGAAGATCGTCCTTGAGGCTTTCTAATATCTGAGTAAAGTTCGTGATGCTTTTACGGTCGATGGCTTCTGTCAAACTACCTAGACTTTTACAAACAATACAAAACTTAGTCGGTGGTTTTATTCATGCAGCTAAATTAACCGAACAAAGGATTCAGGAAGTGAATACAATTTTTTTTCTGCGTTAAGAATGAACACAATTTTCATCATCATTATCATTAAGTACCCTTAAAGTCTTAAAGTTTTAAATGTTCACTTTTAACTTTTTTTCTATCAGGTAGGTACGTTAAAGTTAAACGAGAAAAAAAGGCATACAATGAAGTTGTCTTTAACTGACAAGGACTTACCTGTGGACCTTTAATCTCTTTAGAATGAAAAGAGGAGACATAAAAGGAAGTTGTGAACTCTTCCATCCAGAAATTTAATCCATTGCAAAACGTACCACACAATCAATCGTTACATCATGATAATTAGAACCATCTGCCTTCAGTTTTCTGCAATTTTGTATCCCCTTATTGCATCCTGTCTACCTGTGAATGTTGCTCTTCAAGGAAAACCCATTGAAGAAGCAACAATGCATTTTTATACTGGGACCTTTTGCTCGTAAGGGGACCAAACAATGTGCCCCGATGGTGGTGTGGCGTCATGAAATGGTTGCTGGTTGTGATATACGAGTGGCGTGGTGAAGTTGCGGCTAATGGTATCCATTATTGAGGATGCCATAGGAAAATGGAAGAACGAGACGAAGAATAGAAAATTCAACCTTAACGATGTCGATTTTCAAATAGACGTTGAATGCTGCATAGTTTTTCATCGTATTTCAAGTCATTCTGTGGAGGCGTTCCTTGGTTACGTTATCCAGGTGGTGGAAGTCGGTACGGGAAAAACAGCCCTCCCCATAACCCCATTGGAAACCTCATTATTTCCATCACTTCGACATATCTTTGGTGGATAAATATGAGGTGATGGAGTCTTCAAACAATTTGGAGTAAAAAAGCAATCGTGTAAGTGTGAGGGTCCTTAACTGATCCTTAACCCGTCTTCCCTTTTGGATTCGATTCGTTCTAAGTGACTGATCTATTATGATCCAACTGGATTGATGTCTTTGTGCTTCCGAAGACGGACGACGGAGAACATTTCCTTCGACGGTCCCAAAATTGGGCTCTGTATGGAATAACTTTCAAGATAATTGTTTTACAGAGCGCGATTTTTGACCTTCGAGTCAAGAGCAGCAAAGATTTTCAAGACATTTCCGCCAGAGATGTTTCCTTGCGAAATTTAACTTGGAAGTCCCTAAATACAATTTTTACGTTTTACTCTGGACATGTTCCATTCAGAAATTCTGCTTATCGAAGATCTTCGTTTTCCGAGGAAGAATCCTAATACAACGGCTTGTTACTCCTGCAACAAATGTCGAATTGTTTCCCTCTCATTTTTCAATATCACATCCAGCGGTTTCTTAGATTGCAATTATATCCGCGGACCAATTGGATTATATAAATATCCTTCAAAATTAAATTGCTTTCCAGGCAACCAGGCAAACACTCTTTTTCTTCCACGAGAATACAATTCTTTGGCTCCATTAGATTTTCATAGAACTGTGCGGTTAGACGCCTCCTTGCAATAACTTTTTCAAGTCCTGTATACTCCTACATTAAAATGAGGTTTCACGTCCTTTTTTATGGTTGCCTCAAATGACTTAAAACCCGCAGGCCAGTAAGTACATCAAGGTCACTGAGAATGTTTTTTTTTCAGCGCAGGACTTCGCATTGCGAATTTTGTTCCAGACACTTCTCGAGTCAGTACACGTTCGAAATAAAAAAAAAATTGGTTTTGTTTTGTACGACCTCTCCGAAAACGTAGGTTTTACGGGTCTACAAAGGATATTTTTTTTATAATTTCGTTTGGGGAAAAATTTTAAAGATGAGGTCAAACGACAGCTTCTTTAAAATGTGTTTCAACGAAAATACGATTTAAAGTATCCTTGCTGTCTCTTTTGAGGATTAAATAAAATATGTACTTTCCTGAAAGGACTAGTTGATATAATCAGGCTTCGTCTGAAGACTTACAAAGTTTACGTCTCCACGTGCAACAAAGTCGATTCTGTCTGGATGAAGTGGTTTTGATAAGTTTATAGCTTTTAAATTGCGCAATGAAAGCAGTATGACATCTCACCCCAAACTGCGTTCTATAAAATGTTAATGTCGTATCCTTGAAAAACAAATCAACGCAGCCATTTGCTGGAAGAATCTCATGGAGAAGAAGGACTTGGTAAGCTATGTTTAAATGATTCATAGATCAAAAAGCTTATAATGGAAATGTGTGATATAAACTCTATGGAGTCCTACAAGAGTTACATTTTGGAATTTTGTAAAATTTATAGACTGCAAAGGGAATTTATTGGAATTGGTTGATATGCAATCAATGAGCTCTTTTAGTGACTAAGGATGAAGTGAAATACATCTTATTTCGATTCTACCTTTGAATTTTTCGATTTTGGGTTAGGTGTAAGAACACAGAGAAGAGAGCATAGCTGGCGAAAACATCCTGGTGTGTTGTGAGTATTTTAATCACATTTGGCGAAAATACGAAGTCACAGAGAATATTTAAGTAGGACTTTCCTAAAGCATTTATTATTTGTTTGGCCAATAGTGATAGTTTCACGTCGTATGTCAAGAAATAATGCATTTTAAGTTTATTTTCTCATCAGTGCCCCACGTTTGTGCCCCAAATTATTGAGAAGTGGTCCTTTTCAAGTGCCGTACAATACGAAGCACATCATACCGATTTAATTAGTTGGAGAATAAAACGTCAATCCTTGCCTTGGACGGGTGCTTAAAATATTGAGGGGGTTTTTTTCAGTTTACAAAATTTTATGATGCAACACAAAAGTTGTGATGCAAGCCAAAAGTTATGATGCGGAGATTCGGAAGGCAATTGTCTTAATGTGGAAATCAAAAAGATAATGGTGCCTTAAAGCATTTCAAAAGTTTTGAAATGACAGAAAATGAACCTGGACAAAAGCGATCACGTAAAACATCCATGAGGATTGAAGGAAAACTTGTGTGACTTGCAAAATCCAATCTGAAAATAAGTCCAGTGGAAATTCAAACAAATATTCGGGATGAAAATGACGCTCCGATTTTCACCCGCACTATAGAAAGACGACTCGCCGTATCAGTATTATATAGACTAGTCAAACGCAAGAAACCGCTTGTAACAAAAAAAAAATTGACAAAATTGCGTCTGCTAGGTCGCATCTGAATTGAACAAAAAGCCAGTGAAAATTCGAAGGTGGGGGCGATGAATCAAAAATTGATCGCATGAGTCAAGATGGCGCACTATACATACGAAGACCCTGTGGAATGGTGGTGGTCCGAAAACCGATTAGACGGTATTTTAACGGCTGAAATATATCATACATTGCTACTTTGGGCTGAGGAAAATACACAAGTGATTTGAAAATTGAAATCCATCAATGTTCTTGAGTGGGCGGCATCGACTGCAGACGTTCTCCCTATTGAACACATATTAGCCGATTGAATAAAAGCAAATGCTCCAAAAAAATCCACAAACTTGGACAGTGTGTATCGAAGCTGCAGGCAATTAATTGAATCTATAAAGCATAGATACACAGAAGTCATAAAGGCTTCTGACCAATATACAAGTTCTTGTTGAGGATAGGACAATGACTTGATTATAAACTTTGCTAAGCATCGATTATGTATATGGATATGTATTTATTTATTTACTTGTTTTATTTATTTTTTTACTCACATGTTTGTGCAATTATTAATCTGTTTATTTTTTTATTTATGTCTTACTTTCTTGTTTAACTCTCTGTTTATTCATTTATTAGTTAAATTTGTTCACGTGTTTATTCAGTTATTATATATTTATTCATTTACGCATTTTACCTATTTATATATTACATATTTCGCCAACTGAAATCAAGTCTTGTTGCAGTCATCAAATCAAATTCAAAATATTTACTAAATGTGTGTTAGAAATGGTTAAGTCTTTGTAGCAAATATAACAGAAGTAAGGCAACGAGGTCGTATCTCTGTCAAATGTACAAAATAATTAAAACATTTGATATATTTGGTTCATAATAAATAAATAATAAATATACTTATGTTAAGTAAAAAGGCTTTGGCACAAAATATTGATTATGAAGGTTTTAATTTTAAATCAAATACTTTTATAGTTTCAAGATACGTTCAATTTAATGTTTAAATTAGTTGTCCAGTTGAAATTACATACTTCCTTGTTTCAACTTTTTATTGTATTGTTAACTAGCCGTGTCCTGCGACTTCTTCCGCATAGCTTTCGCTTACGTAGAAAAGTGATAGGACTTTTATAAGTACCCTGACAGATTGAAGGCCTCATCTCTTTTTGTCAATCTTATTTACGCCTTCAATCAAATACAAAAATCTTCTTTGGGGACTTGCGATGAACTTATCTTGACGCAAAGCTTAATGAATTCCGGAAGCATGGCAACAATTAAATCACCTTAGAATGAAGATATGCTTCAGCCCTAAAGCGACATGCAATTGCCTGCCTGAAATTAAGATAGAAGATCGCTCGCTTACAGAAGCTACTAGGTGCCTGTCAGCTTTGGTTTTGGTTTTTGTATACAAATAGAGTCAAGAAAATCATTTGATTAGATATGACCACTACCATCGCTGTAAAAGATGTGATAAAATTATTTTCCAAACTTTCAATATTGTAGCTAGGCTTATGCGAAAAAATAATCTAGGGGCCAGATGCGAAAAAAATACTGCGAATTAAGCAAATGAAAAACGAAAGAAAAAATCGGAATCAAATCGGTGCGAAGTGAACTTCAATCAAGCCAGGCTTTTCCTTAAATCATTCTGGAGGCGGTTGCTAGGCTTAGTTAAACAAAACTATGCAAAGCCCCAGATACTGTTGCTGGTCTACAGAGATTAATAAGGTACGCCGGAGCTCAATGGAACGATAGATAAAGTATTGATTACTTCTCCAGATGTTTCACATTCGTTGAAAATTGGGGAGAGGATTTAACAGTTATTGTTGCCCACTATCGTGAGGTGTTGTTTATCGTCCAGGGAGAAGATGTATAATGCAAATTTGAAGGGACATTTTTATCAGCTAATGTCAAAAAGTTATGATATCGAGTGTCCCCAAAGTCCCCTGAACAAGCGGAACCTTGATGATTGCACAGAACATTTCATTTTTTATAAATTTAACTGTTGCAGTTTAAATGGATTTATTTATTATTCGTTCAGTTTCGCCACACCATCAGTCTAATTTCGAATGCTTCAGAAGAGATCGATCGGTTTCAGATTCGGCTTAAGTATTTCAATTGTTTCTGTATCAGTGCACAAGCCTGCGACTGTTTGATTGTAAATGAAATCTGTCACCATGACATAATCAACTTTTAATTTACTTCGTTCCACTCCCGAACAAACCCCCACAACAACGAACACAATTTTCACGTTTTTCCATTACCTAGGTGCTAGCTAATTTATCCTTGGTTAAGAGTATTTTCCTTCCCAGCAAATTCTTCGAAATCCTAATTAGACGCGGAAACAATATTCTATTCCAAGAAAATTATTATATTCGGAAATAAGGAAGGAAAGAGAAAAAAAAGTATTACTGACTGATCCGTGAAGTGTGAATCGTCGTTTAACTGTAAATAAAACGCTAAAGTTCAGTGGTCGATAATCAAGGATATTAAGGCTCTTTTATTTTTAGGTTTTATTTCTTCAATGAAATTTGTACTTCTCTAACTCATAGTGAGATATATAAAATTACAGCATTGTTTTTTTTACTGTACATTCAAATATCCTATGAATAAATGCGCTTTCTTTTTCTACCCGAGATTTTATTAATTATGTACATTCTACTTCCCGTGAATATTAATTGAATGGCGTCCTTTTTATTTTTGCTTTTGAATATGGAATGAGTTAGTTCAGTCTTGACTCATTAATTCGAATTAACATAGAAAGTGGCAGGGTATGCTAATGCCTTGACACTTTTCACCATTTTCTGTTGTTTTTAATTTCAAAGCAAAAGTGACACGCCTTTGATTAACGCACATAAATTGATTTTTTTGCTATCGATTTTCATTAAATTAGATGTGTATATTTTAGCTGCTAACGTTCGCTTATCAAACGTAAATAAGGAAATTAATTTATGGGCAAAAAAAAAAGGACTTGTATTTGAGGAGACAAAACTCAATATGCATACACGCGTACACGAATAATTGGCCAATAAGCACTTTAGCCATAAATTGACCATAGCATGATTGCATGTTTGGCCTTGTGGCTTAAGGACGAGGATGGCAAACAATAGATTAATGGAAATTATAGAGCCCCATCTAGGCAGCGGGGAGGATGCAAGTGGCCTGATTATCCACTCAATCCATATGACTATTGGCGCTTTATAAATCCGATAAAAAGGATACTTAAGCAGAGTTGATCATGCTCGCATACTGCCATCCACCATCCATTTCCATACACAATGATACGATTATTATTAATCTGTAGGACTAAAATTGATATTTCAAAGAAAATGGCAAAATGGTAATAATTGATTTTTTTTGCTGCTGCTCTCGACCAAAGCAACAGGAAAACAGGAGGACTAGAATATTTTATTAAAAAACAGGTATCGATGGATAACAGCTTCACAAATTTATGCAGAATTCAATAATTCGCACTCAAAGCAGACATCAATCACAATAAAAAAAGGCTTGGTTGATATATCAGAAGCTCTGATGTGATGACATAACACTGAGAGCAGAGTGTAATAAATCAAAAAAAAATTCTGCGAACTAAGCGAAAGCGAATAAGTCGATATCACAGTCTCCGTTCAGGTCCCACCAAATACAAACGACGTGGAACAGGTGAAAAAACGAAGCTTAACCTGCTTTGGCTTCAAATCATAAGGAACCCAAGGTTCGAAGGCGGGTAACTCCTATTTCTGAAGCAAGCTGTTCTTGCGTTCGGCACGGATCCTCATCGAGCAATGCCTTCAGTTCAACGCCGGTCGTCAACATCGAAATCACCGTCTTTTAAATGATGGAACCAATCACGGCTCATTGTTTCACTTAGAGGGGCATCTCCGTACATTTTTTAGAGCTCTTGATGTATTTCAGCTCCCGCACAGTGATTTCATTTATATGGCAAGTGCGGTCTTCCAAAATTAAAAAAAGTCATTTGTTTGAAATACTTTTTTATATTATAAAGAATTTTAGCAATAAGCTCAAAATGACTCTGGACAAGATTGATTTTTGAGATTTTTTCAAATTTCTTCCATTGGAGAGTAAAGGATCTGAAGACAAAAGTATATAAACCGGGGTTTGTTGAAATTCTATACATTTTTCTTGCGTTTTTTGATCGAAAAACATCTTAATTTTTAGCATCTGCTGCGTCTTCTGTAAATTGGCCTAGAGGCAATATGGCATGCTTCACAATTTGTCCTCATATATACTGCTTATACTGAAACTGACAATGGACACCAACGGTATTCTTCTACAATTTCTCGGGCATATTTTTGAAACTTTTCTGCATTAATTGCAAAATATCTTGCCAGTGGTTTGTGCCTCTGTCGATAATCGATTCGCTTTGCAAAAAAACTTCGGGCAGTATTTCCATCACTTGAATTCCCTCCGCCTTGTTTCGGCTTGTCAACTACCAACCCTATGTTCTTGAATTCTGATTGGATACGTTTTTTCTGTGCGTCTATAAGATGTTTCCCGTTGCTTAATGACCACCACTTTTTGAAATCCAGCGTTTGCCGAAATCTATGAAAACTTCATTGATCGTTCTTTGTAAGGAAATCGAAATTTCATTTGTACTCCGCAAAAATAGCACACTTGTGGGTCGGCAGTATCGAATTGATGCTGTACAAGGGTTTTGCTATACAATTTATTTTTCAGACGTGGAGCCTTTTTGCGAATAAATTTGTATTGGAACATGTGAAGTTATAAACACATCCGAATCGTTGAACTCACCGGACATTCTTTGTTTGTATTCGGATTGTCCACTGCCGATTAGAGTAAGATGACCTAAGTCATAGTTCATTTAGCCACAGTGAAATCATGGATTTACATAAGATGAGCACAACATTTTTCTACTTCTATATTATTCAGACAAGCGACATTTCTGTTACACTGGCAACTTAAGCTATCGGTTGCAATTAAACTGAGACTTTTTTACTATAAACACGCCCAAAAAAAGTTTAAGGACAATATAAGCCTTTTTCTTTTACCACCGAAATCAGTCTCCACAATTTCAAAAATTTCTCGTTGTGATTCTTAGATCGATACTTCAGCCAATGAATCCGAAATTTTTATGATTTGATGTTCTGGGTAACATTCTTGTTTCGCTTTTAGAACTTTAACATAGCTTGGTAAAATATCCCCCTCAGTTTTTTGGTTTATCAAGTTCCTGATTAGTTGATACTGATGTTATGACAATTTTGCTTCAACCAAAAGCTTCAAAGCATACTTTGAATGAAGTTGTTTCACTTGAAAATTGTCTTTAGACATTTCTTCATGACACAAGCAATATCATCAGAGACTTCAAAGATTTTAGAAATTCGTCACCTATTCAACGATCTTTCTAAAAATGGCTTTTTGGGGTCTGCTTCGATGAGTTGGCGTTTTTTTCGCTTCGTCACGAAAAATGAAAGAAAAAAACAAAAATAAAACACCAGTTGTAATGCGAGCCAAAATAAAAAAAAATATTAAGGAAATTATTTTAAAAAAATTTATTATGTATCATTTTATTATTCTCAACACATTTTTTCCAAAATTAGAGAAATACAACGGACTAAAAATGGTTACTGCGGAGTAAGATTCAAGTTTTTTACAAAACTGCGATAATCACTCTACTTCCTGACGCGACTGACAACCAACGACTTATTTTAGAGGAGAAAACGTACTGTCAGTTAACTCTCCTATTTTCATAGATATTAATAACTGAATTAAAAAAATAATGTTTGTTTAACCTTAAAATTTTAACTTTTGGCCAATGAGAGAAACCACTGTGCGCCATTTTCTTTGAATGAAAGAAATCAACACTTCCCGCAAATGACGATTATCTATGAAATCTATGACACCAAAACAAAGTCACTGATGTTTCAAAACTGTTTTTTTGTCATATGTCTTAACTCGGTTCATGACGTTTTGAATATGTCAAAATCGATCAGCACTGACTGCTGGAGCTATCTATTGACAAACAGCGAAAACTTAGTTATGCTAGAAAAGAACATCAGGATTGGATTAAACTTGATTCTAGACGGACGTGACTTGTTTAAACTTTTTGAATAAAAAAAACAGTTTATGTTTATGGCCGTGTGCTGAAAAAAAGATGTGGTTCCAAAACTATCCACGAGTTGATGGGTAGAATGCATAAATGCATAAATTGACAATGAATAAGTTGATAATTTACAGAAGTTTTGTTTTTATATTTGCTTTAATCATTTATTTTGTTTGCGTTTTATAAAAAAATGTTGGAAGATCCAGCATTCTTAATTGGTTTAAAATTTTTTTTTAAATTAAATTTTAATGTTTATTAAATTTAATCTTTTTATTTTTTTTTAAATAAGAAATATAATTTATTATTGTATTTATTTTGCCCCTTTCCGCTTATTCTTATTAATGTTTACTCAAGTTTTTAATCCACGTATGATTTTATCCATTTTTTTTAAAGACATGCATTGATGCCTCGATGAATACATACTATGTAAGTACATACAGTCAAACCTGGATAATCGAGTGCTCAAGGGACTGCGATCTCATTTTCTCTTAAATGAACATTTCTCACAAACCCGAATTTTATATAAATTTAATTTTAAGTTAATAGAGATATATGAGTAGCGTTTGTCCCTTAAAGACGTTTATTATAAACAAAGTATATATGTATATAGTAATATAGAAGTGTGACAAAAATGCTTACAAAAAAAATCTTACACTAAAATTTGTTTGGGAAAATCCCTTTAGTTTACTCATCGTTTTTTTTATATTTTGTTTATATTTTCCTTTTTATAAAGTTCATCAAATATTGTTGTGTCGAAAATTCAGGATACAAAAAGAATATGAGCTAGTTCCCCGATATTTAAGAATTAAAAATAATGTTAATTGCACGAGATACGCATAAGAAGGACCACGCAATTAATCTCACTTATAGATTGTTCTCGCTATATATTGCGAAGGATTTATATTTTCAGTTCAAATCTTCAATTTTGAAAAAGCATCATAACCTGAGTCCTTTAAAACAAATTTGGGACGTCGACGCTTGGTTTTTTTTCCCCTGTAGAAACAAACCATTAACCATTTTTATTCGATTATCACGTAAGCTGATGATATTTAAATCTGCAGAAGGCCTTTTTAAAACGCAAACATACGAGCAGTCGGTCATGTTATTAAACATATTTTTAATTCGCATTAATATGTCGATATAATACAACCTTCGGCATACGTGTATGTATTTCATCATATGCCATTTTTCTGAATAATGAATTCAATAAAATGGCGAGTCCTTAATGGAACAAAAAGTGAAAAACAATTTGTTTTACGCCACACGCTGATTTAATTTGACCTCAAGGTAGATGTGCTCTTCGTTTAATTTTTAATTTCATATTGCGTGCCCTATACTAGCGCATAATGAATGTGTTGACTTTAAGGACACCATAAAATGTATTCGTAATAAAATTGTTTACATATTTAAATTTAATTACAAGGCAACTCGTTGCATATTTGACGAAAATCATAGATGAATTTTACAATATAACGAGTCCATGCAGAAGTGGGTTGCACAAAAAAAAAATTCATCTGATGGTCTTAAAAAACAAACACTCGTAGCTTAACCGCAATTTTTTTAAGTCATCTCTTAAATAGAAGTTTTTCAAAAAAATAGTATTACCATTCTTTTTGGATGACTTTTTCTCTGACTTTATTTTTATTACTGCAACATTGAAATGACTACAAACACCCCCACAAAGACTGAGTGTCCTTTCAACGGAAACTGCAACAAAGTAAGTTCGCATTTATCAAATATAGCATCAGAAGTTCCACAAGCAAACAACTCCATCCAACCAAAGAGTACAATAAATCCCAAGCAAATCCTTACCACGGAGACATTTATCCCAATTCGTTCACAGAAATGAATGGTTGTATGGGTTAAAGGTAGCAAATGGCACCGCATGAGTAGGAAATTGCAATAAAGCCAAACCAAGCGGGAGCCAAACTAACTGAGCACACACCAAAAATGGTTGGTTGGCTTGAACAATTGACACCATTGTTGGGTGCAAATGTAGGCAATAAAGGATTTCGCAGTTCTCGTGAAATGACTGCTTTATTGCGTGATAGTTAAGATGAAAATTTACAAATTTAAACGTGAAAATATATCAAAGGATAATGGAAAATTGTTATAGTAAAAATTTTTAAATAAAATCTATGTATCCATCCTCAGCAAATGTAACCGGGAAAAATATTATTCACTGGATTCTGAGTAAAAGACTGGTTTAAGTTTCATTTGGGGCTTTCGAAATGTTTTTCAATACATTGTTTTGTATTGGATTAATTTTCAATTCAGTAAATGTATGTTGAATTATAACGATGGAAACGGTTTATCAATTATACTCGTTCAGCCTTTAAGGGTGATGGTAAATGTTTGCAAAAAATAAGGAAGGACTCACACGAATGGTTCATGGCTTTACAAATTGAATATCCACCTGCATCGTTTCAATTTACGGCGAATTTATCGACCATTTGGAGCGCAATCCTACCTTAAACACGCCACCAAATCTACTGATGTTTGCCGAGATGGGTGATCAGTGTCGGTAAGAAGGTAAAAAGAAGATTTAATTCGGCGTGCTCAATATTGGACATGTAAAAGTCAGGAGTGCGTTCCACTCATATTGCGAAAAATAGGAATATTTGAATGCCATTTGAATGAAATTATTTTCCATTATTAACCGGAAGGATTGTACTTTCAAATAAAAAAAGAAATTTGAGAAAATATTGAGCAGTTTTTTTTATAGCATTTTCAAAAAAAAAAAGTTATTTGGCGGAACCTTTATATGATTTGTATTCATGAGTTGATTTGAGTTCCGAAATATGTATGCAAAGCTCTTCACTAGCTAAATTTTAAAGCCATCAATTGTGGTGCTCTGTCAAAATTGGTTTTTGAAAAAGCGATTTCTTGTTCAACTTTTCTGGCCTCTCCGCGGACGCGAATGCTTCACATGGCAAATTGGGTGTCAGCAAAGACATCAATATTGTCCGCATATCCCAATTGCTGATCCGACTTTGAAAAGTAACAACCTTACCGAAATCTGGAGTAAGGCTGAAATAATTGAGCATGTTTTTGAGCGGTAAATTGAGTGTAATATTTCGAGTGTAAATATTTTGCCGTTTTTCCGGGCCGAAGCAACATTTGTTTGTGCCTGGAAATCCAATCGCCGAGAATGCCTTTATTCTTCCAAGCCTCACAGAAGATATGGTGCAATCGCAAAAATGGGAGATCACACGGTCGATGAACACTCGATGTCATTTGTAAGATATTATTCAAATACATGTATTTCTTTTCAAAGACTCTTCGATGTATTTATTGCAAAGGCTCTCTTCTTTATTCTCAATGTTTTCTTCTGTCTAGCTCGGAACTTTCTTTTTAGTTGATTGAGTTTTTGGTTGCAGCGTTTTCTTGTGAGCCTCGTTTGTTACCTTCTTATCTTATCTACCTGTTTATCGGCCTTAGTTGGTAGCCTTAAGCTGGCTCGGCTGTTTCCTGAATTAGAAAGGGAACATTGTAACTACATATTCACATCCGCTCCACGGTTGGGGCCCGAATATAAAGAACTGAAAATCGACTTATTTGCATTCGCTAAATTCGCAGAATTTTATTCACGACTCTTGCGAGTGCGATGTTGGTGCTTAGAAAGATTGCGTCATCGATCTGCTGCAAGTGTTATATGTACCGTCAAAACTGACCCGATAACTTTACCTTAAAAATCCTTATTTTGATGATGCAAACTAAGAACTTTAGGATGATTTGCCGATTGGATAAGTTGAACAGATTCGGAAACCAAAGAAAAGCTAAAGACTACGCTACAGAGACGTTTGTTAGTCTGAGGCACTGAATCATATCGAGAACACATAAAAAGAAATAAATCAGATAATTTTATAAGAGTAAACCGGGACGAATAAGCCGCTCATTCAGGACACTAACCTGCCAAGTAAGGTATACCAATTCCGGCGCAGTTGCATGAAGGTTTTTTTTCAAAGCACTCGGATTCGAACAGACGGTTTCCTTTGAAAGTGGCTCTTCTGGCAGCCAAGCCACTATTATGGCCTGCTTAAGACCATTGAAATTATTACTTAAATTTTTTCAAACAACTATAATTCATTCAGGGGCTATCAAAAGCTGACACTTGACAGATTTCTTTGGCACACAAGCTTCTATGCCTGAAGCACCTTGAAATTAAATTTGTAAGTCTCATATCAGGCTTTCGTTACCTTAAGCGACATCTTAAAATCAAAGGCAATAGACGAACAAGTCTGGATGAAACTAGCCTTGCCGAGTATCAAATCCTTTCACATTTTATTTGTGAATATCCTAAGTTAATCCTAGCTAGGTTGATAAGTCCGACGAGAGTAAGAGCTGTAAGCTTTGTGCATGTCTTCATTTGATATTCTATTAATCTATAGTATGAGTGGACGATGTTGTTTGATTGATTCCGAATTCTTTGAGTATTCCATATCTTCCATATCTTGGGAATCCACATGTTTCTTCCAAGTGGTAACCCAAGCTCGATAACCCATATCTAAAAAAAAGGTCTTCTCTTTAAAGTCGTTTCAAAAAAACTGTCAATGATATAAAATCGTTCAAATCCAGCCACAAAGCCCCTTTATCTTTAACTATTAAGACCGAACTTCGACAGTTAATATGTTTTCAATATTCCCAAAACGAAATGCTGACCTTTTGGCATCTATCTGAATCTCAGCAACAATACCCAAACTGCCGATTACCAGCATTGACATCGGCCTAATGTCGACAAATGATCTTCCCTCTTTAGAAAAAGGTCAATGTGCTCTCGATTCCCACTGTTACACTCATCGAAACCAATCAAAACTATTTCAGCAAACTTTTTCCTCAATGAAATCATCACCATGAGCCATCGTCATCTCCATATCTGTCCAATCCAGCATCATAGTCCGACATGTAACATGTCGAAAGTTTTCCCTCCTCTCGTGGCAAACACTCCATAAAGTACAAGTCACAACCATTCATGCCGAAAACTCGTCCCTAAAATGAATCTCATCTCATTTTGTATTTTGACACAAAGAAAGGAAAAATAAAAAAAAAAAAAAACTTTTCCAATTATTTTTTGAGTTCAACTTATTCAAATCTTCTGTCCGAACTGAACATTTCGAAAGGATGTCACCCCAAAAATGAGGAAACCCAAATTGAGAAAATTCAAGCCAAGTATTCCAAGTCCGAGTACGATTCATTGAAAAGGCGGAAGCTTCCTCTGCCGCCACATATTGATGAAAAAAAAAGCAAAAGCATGAAAAGCAAATAAAAAGGAAAAGGAAAAGTTGTTTCTTCAACTCTATTCTTATGTCATTAAATTGACAAAAATTCCAAACAGTTGAACTCCGGTCACACAGAAGCAGCAATTTCGAACAGGATCTTCTCCTCTTCTACCGGTGTCGCTTCCATAAAGTGCATCTGATTCCCGATATCCTTCTGAGCAGACAGAAATTGTGACCATGTATTCCGTTCGAATTAAAATATTCTTTCAATTAGACGGATGGAAACGATTTTTCAATTAAAAAGTCGAATGTGTGTGGGAGTCGTCCTTTTTTGTTTGCTTAATGAATGAATGACCCTCTTCGGGTGATCCTTGTCTATTTGGTTTGCACTTTTTGGTACGATGTCATTTGTTGGAACAGAGTCTGTTAGGGGTGACCATACCCATTCAGCCGCCGCTGGTAAAGTGTATGTTCTTGTAATTGAGTGCTATTCTTAACGAATTTTAAAAAGCAACGATGGGCGAAGGATAAGTGAAGTTAATGGCAGACATTGCAGCTGTGAGGGGGAGTATCAGTATGCTTGAAATGTCTGTCTTTCAAAAACCCTTGAGAGATGTGATGCTTGATGCTTGAGGGGAGAGCTATTAAATTTGTGTGCTCAACATGCGCGTTTCCACTCGTTGATTTGACTTCTTTGATGAGTCGAAAATAGATCTGAATTGCTTGCGCAGGAGGTGACTGAAATGAAGGAAACTTGAGTGAGTTTCGGTAATGAAAAACCGCTTTGCAAGGGTGGAAAGACTGTTATGAACTTCCATCCAATTTTAAGACGTTTTACGTTCTTAATTACAATAGAAAAAAAAGTTAAGGAGTGCACAAATATTTTCTTGGATTTTCGCAAAGTAAGAAGCTTTGTCCTATTTAGTTAAATGAGGGTTAAACGTTCAATTGATGACTCTAAGGGTCATCCCCATAATGGTTCCAATATAGAATTTCCTTTTCCAAGCGGTTCGCATTTTCATCTCGACGTTTGCTCCCATGAAATGTTGCACCTACAGAATGTTGAATGCGTGTATCGAATCGATTTGGTTGGCGCTAAGACTTCCTGGATATACGTTGTCTGATTTCGCTGCGCTTTCCGACTAAACTACCGACGAGGTGTTCCTTGTCCGTTTTTGGCGTTTATCCTCCTCGAATTTCCCTCCTAACATGTGCAATAGTTACAAATGTTGCGACCTCATATCTTCTGTACAACGGATCTGCCTTGTGCCGCGTTAAGACTAGTTCAAGTTCTTAAGCCAAAGTCGTTGTTTTCGTTGCATTTAGCATAGGTTTGATATCTCTCATAAAACAGCGAAGCTACCCCGATGTCTTTACCCCAACCTGGAGGTCCAGTTCGTTATTAAGAACCCTAACGATGCTAGGCTGATTAGTCCAACATGTCTACTAGTTTTACCCAATGGTTACCACTTGGTGGGAAAATAAGCGCAACAGATGTGTAGTAATAGTTGCCACACGGGATTTAAACTCGTTGATGCCATCCATGTTTAAATTTGCAACTAAATGCGACATGCACACATCCAATCTGTCAAGATCTTAAGCGTTTTTCACAGATGGTATAGTTCCGGAAATAAAATATATCCGTTTCCCTCCAGATCTGCGCTAAGCGTCAGTCGCCCGCTTTTACAAAGCAAAAGTACAGTGGATGAATAAGATTCGATTTCTTGCAAAAAAAAAATGCATTAGGAATTGATTTTTGCCCAATTTCCGTTTCGTTGTTGAAACTGAAACAAAAATTACATGCAACATCTTGAGTTGAGTGACTCACATCTGAATTTAGGGTGTATAAGATCATCTTGTGAGGTAGCTGTTTTTGATGCATTGGAACTAAAAACCAAATCAAATTAAAACGCCATTTCCACATTTTATTAGTGCGAGTCTCTCAGTATATGGATAGATTATATTATGCCGATTCGTGGGCAAATTTGATCATATTGAAACAATATTTCTAGCAACTCCTTAATGATTATGGTAGAGACTGTGACAAACCCTTAAAAAGACCAACAAATTTCCACTTCGTACCCATTCACCGACTTCAAAGCCACATTTGACATCGTTCATCATTCAGATATCATTCAGACTCAGATCCTCCAAGGAGCAATGCCACGACAAGTTAATTAGTGTGTAAGAAATATTATGCAACTGAGCTATGAACTACGTTCTTCCCCTTAACGTTTAGATAAATTTAAAGGATGTGATGATAGTTATCGAAACAGAAACAGAAACTCCTGAACAGCAGCATAGAAAGCGGTGGAGCACTTAGTACTACTGTGTCCAAAAAATAAGGTGACATTTGAATTTAAACTGCGCGCGTCGAAGGATTTGGAAATTTTTCTTTCTTTTTAGGTTGGTAGTACTGTCAGTGACATCTATGTGAAATTTCATGTCAAAATATATTCATAGTGTTTGAGATACGCGTCGTTTTGTGAGCTGCTAAAAGTGAGTTTTTCGTTTTTTGCGATGTCGAAATTTATTGAGCAAAGAATTTGCATTAAATTTTGTTTGCAGAATCAATTTTCTGCTGCGGATACGTTGAGGATGGTGCAGAAAGCCTTTTATGATGAGGCTATGTCTAAAAAAAATTTTTACAAGTGGTATAGTGATTTCCAAGCCGGCCGTGAACTTGTCGAAGACGAAGATCGTTCTGGGCGACCATCAACCTCAACCGATGAAGCTCACGTCCAACAAATCAAAGATTTGGTGTTGGAAAACCATCGATTAACGATAAGAGACCTTGCTGATGAAGTTGGCTTATCGAAAGGATGCTTTGGGCCTCCTGCGCGTCAAATCTCGACTGGTACCGAAAACATTGAATTTTTTGGAAAAAAGGCGTCGCGTTGAAGTGTGTGAAACAATGATTTCCGACTACCAGGATGTCATGAAACGCATCATTACTGGCGTTGAGACTTAGATCTATGCTTACGCCCCGAAACAACCGATCAATCGAGCGAATATCGTGCCAAAGGAGAGCCGAGACCAAAAAAACCGCGCCAAAGTCGCTCAAAAATCAAGGTCATGTTGACTGTTTTCTTCGATTATTGTGGTGTTGTGCTTTATGAATTCCTTCCAACCAAACAGTCAACAAGGAATATTATTTGAACGTTATGCGTCGTTTGCGTAACGCTATCCGCCTAAAAAGGCCGGAATTGTGGAAAGACAATTCTTGGTTTTTACGCCACGATAACGCACCATCCCATACCGCACTCGTAATTCGTGATCATTTCGCCAAAAACTCAACCCATATCGTTCCGCAACCACCGTATTCACCTGATCTGGCGCCGTGCGACTTCTGGCTGTTCAACAAGCTCAAAAGACCGCTCCGGGGACACCGTTTTGATACGATAGAGGAGATTCAAGCCGCAGCGAAGACGGAACTGAAGGCCATCCCGGAAAGTGACTACCAGTGTTTCAAAGATTGGAAAATCCGTTGGCATAAATGCATTGCATCGGGAGGGGATTACTTTGAAGGGGATGAAATTGATTTGGAAGAATAAATAAAGAGTTTTCAAAATAAAAACATTGTCACCTTATTTTTTGGACACAGTAGTATTAAGGAATAAATCTTAACCCGAAACAAACCTTTGACAAATGTTACACCAATTTGTTTACAAAAAAAATCTTTGTTAACAAATTAAAACAAAATAATCCTACATAAAACAATTTTCTTATCAACACTTTTATACGGTTGCTAGGGTTTTTCAACAAGGACGCTACAAAAGTAGAGCGACAGGGACAGCAAACGACGCCATATTTCTTGCCGCTCTTTTAACATTTCTCTTCAGTAAGGTTTGCCATTTCATAATGGAAAGATTAACGAGTCGAAATTATTTAAATTTACTACCGAAATTTGGAGTCCTTGGCCTCAACGTTAAGAGCGCTACGTCCAATTTATGATCGTCATAATCGTCCTAGCAGATCAACAAGTACACAGGCACAGTACAAAATGTTCCCGTGCCAGTGAGACACAGAAGTGCCCGTAATGTCGAGAATATTGCTGCCGATGAGGCTTCAGTTGCAGAAAGCCCAAATGTGTCTCTCACACGTCGTTCTCAAGCGTTGGGCATCTCTGTGAAATGGTCCAGTCGCTTGGCCGCCTCGGCCGTGCGGGTTGACGCCGTTAGACTATTTCCTGTGGGGCTACGTCAAGTCGATGGTCTATGCCAACAAGCCAGCGACGATTGATGAATTTCGTTCGAATATCGAACGTGAAATTGCAGCAGTATCGGCCGATTTATGCTTGAAAACCGTCGAAAATTGGGTTCAGCGTCTGGACTTCTGCAAGCGTGCCATGCAAAAGAAATCGAGTTCCATACATAATGGCATCGAACGTACTTTCACAGAAATAAAGAATTTCATTGATATCCAAAACCGTTTTTGTTTGTAGCGCTCTTATTGAAAAACCCGATATGTAGTAAT
This sequence comes from Orthonevra nobilis, assembly GCA_963555765.1. Lineage (NCBI taxonomy): Eukaryota > Metazoa > Arthropoda > Insecta > Diptera > Syrphidae > Orthonevra > Orthonevra nobilis. The sequence continues at coordinate 76,534,204 of OY743227.1, read as the reverse complement.
TATGCAAAGTGTCACATCGGAAAATTTAAAGTTTAACAAAACGAATTACTGAAATTGTTACGTAACCTTCTAAGGCATCACTCCATGTAGGAATTTCATAAAAGAGTGAATGTTCAATTGATATTAGTCAGAATTTATGTGTTCATTTATTTATTGTTTATGCCCTTTAGCTAAATTTTATATAATATTTTGTGAAAACCTTGAACAAATCTATTTGTTATTTGTTAATACTTATTTTTCGAGCATAAATTTAGAGTTTATTTATTTATGTTACTATTAATTTTTACCCATATTTATATTTATATTTATTTATTATTATTTATTTGTTTGTTCATTTATTTATTAAGGTTTTTTTTTTAATTTGCCTCTTTGAGCATACTCTGTTTATCAATATTAATGTTACTTTCAATATCAAAATAACTAAATATCGAAAATGTATGGTTGCTTCAATATTGTAAATTTAATTTAGAATTAACTACATCTATGGCCCTATAAAGTTTTGTGGAACGTTAATTCCGTAGAATGCAATACAAAAAAAAAAAACAAATATATTAAATACTTCATTTGCTTTCAATTGCATTTGTAAGCATTTTTTTCACTGTTCAAATTCCTTTATTTATTTGTTCACATTAATTCATTTTTAAATATTCTCAATGATGCCAAAGCTCTCTTATTAAATTGTTGAAATATTTCAACAACAATGCGCAACTCTCCACATCAATCCATTTTACAATATTCCGAATGAATGAAACACGAAGGTGCTTTCAGAGTTAAGTCGAAACCCGAAGCTCTCTACAAAATTTCTAAATCAAATCCAAGCAATCAATAGGGGGATATCTTTTATTTTGCTTTCAATCAAGTGCAATTGATGGCAGCCGCATTGCTGAGTTTGCAGCATACATTTCTCAAGTGATATCGAATACACAATTTTCTGCCCAATTATGTCCCACTTACGACTCCGTGGTACATATAATCATCCGCATCATCATTATCATTACCAATATCTTCATTATTGAATGGATCTACAATTGTGTATTTCCACCATGAAGCGTCATCGCCGCGATGAGTGTTGGCACGTTTCCGACTCCAATTGGTTGGATAGACATCATGTTTTCAAATCGCAGTTGATTTCCCTGAAAGCATTGAGTTATCAAAATCAGGATATATCCTCAATTGATTGATGCACAATGGGGTTTTTGTGCATGGACGGATGGGATAAGATGTGGAGGTAATAGCGTTTCAATTTCGCGTAATTGCACGATCTGGTTTTTCTTTTTAGCCATGAACTTTTCCTATTCTTGCTGGAAGCAAGTTATCCAAATGAAGAATGCGTTTCATGCATTTTAAAATTAATTGGCATCCAACTTGGATTTGGTGTCCTTATTTATGGAAGGATTACCAAAGAGAACTTATACTATTGTTATAAGCTAAAACCGACTTAAAGCTGTAAACTTTCTTTCTTCACACCTTTCCTTTGAATTTATCGTATCCTAATAAGACTCTGGAGAAACAAAGATTGTTTGCGGGAATATGACTAACCTCGTAATGTATGAGCGATAAAAGGGACTAGGAGAAGTATTGAAAGGTTCTGTGGTGATCGCTTGAAACTTCAATGATATTTTTATATCGACTTATTTACATTCACACAGTTCGCAGTATTTCTTTCTGGATATAAGCAAGTGCAATTTACTGTGACTTGGCAGATTGCGTTTTCGATTTCCCGCCAATGATAAATTTTTGCACAGCATAGCCAATGACATCATCTTTTGATGATGCAGACTTAGAATTCAGAATGACAAGTCAAAAGAGTTATCTCTTCATCTCTGCATGTGTATTTTCCGAACGCTTTAAAAATGTTAATTGCAGCATAAGAAGTTACTTGATCACAAAGGATGGTGTTTTTTTGCAATCGATGTCTCTTATTGATGATTACTCGGGATAGCCTGGCAGTGGTTTCTTAATTGAACTCTTGAATCACCTGTTTTGGATACTTTGTAGTTCTTGTATGACTTTTCTATCCAACATTAGCATCTTAATCGTTATTGGAATTTATCTTGCGTTAAAGAGACCCCGACGCAAAGTTAAATTGACAAGATTCAGCTTACATATTGGAATTTAAAAGACTACTTTTCCATTGAAGAACGTGTTTCCGTGCAGGGTTAAGCTCCCAAAAAAGTCTCGTTTGATTCTGAACTCTTCTGTCTGCACTCTCCCGGAGAAGCAATGTCTTGTTAGCTGCTGAACCATCTGGATATAAAAGACTAGTTTGAGAGCCAATGAAGTTTTATGAGCGATAAGAACACCGGACTCTACGAAAAACGATAAGTCAGCTTTTGAAGAAAGGGGTAATTGCTCAAAAGCAGCCTACCGATCGATTCGTGCAAAATCAACTTTATGTCAATCAACTACACAACTTTATTTTTAGTAATTCAAAAACACAAGCCTTTCTATTTAACAAAATATGATACTTATCTGAAATTCGACTACGATGTCAAAACCAGTGATACCAATTTCAAAAAAAAAAAACTTTTTATAGTCGATGCAGGAACTCGTACCTGCGAAATTCAAAATTGAAATTCCGGATCATATATACAGGCAGAGAACGGAGCCCCAACAAAGACACATTCTTATTGATTTTTGTACAGGACTTTTCTTGAAATTTTTATTGATGCTGTGTAAGTGTAAATCAAATTGTAAAATTTGGTTTGGTTTTTTTTTTAGTTACATAAATAGAATATTAAATTAAAATTTAACGCAGTGACTTTTCCCAAGGAGAACGTGGTTGAAGTGTTCCAGCTTCTTCTTTCTCCCATTGGAAAAAATTTCCGCTATCGTTAATATACCTTTTTCCCTGCCATTTTTTACCAGTTCAATAGTTTTTTTAGTTTCTTTTCCTTCTGGTGCTGCCAACTCTCGCAGAAAGTACGGTTGTAGTTGTTTGCTTATGCTCAACCTGTCTACATTTTCGAAGAGTAACTGTAAAAAATAAAGCCTTCACCAAGTCAACCACCACCTGTAATGATCAAAATGTAGCATGCTTCAAACATATTTCTGCATCATAAGAAGCCTGGAATAAACAACTTAAAATTTTGGAAATTTTGCTTACTTCAACTACGAGCTAACTTGTCAGTAAAGCTCAAGGATCTGGATGATTAATCCATTAAAATTCATGAAACAAAACACAAATGCAACAGAGTTGGATGAAACTTCTAAGCTACCTTTCTTGCTTTTTAAATGATGGCGAACAGAAATACCTTTTCTCGGGAATTTAAGTGCTCACAAATCTATATTTGAACAAAACTGAAGCAGAAAGTCAAGCTGAATATTCATCATGAAATGCAGTATGACTGACACAACTTGTGCATGAACCAAACATGTTTCAGAGAGACTCAGAAATTTTGAAAATACCTTGGAATTTTTTTTTCTCTGTCGGATCCAGACAGTTTGAAGTGAATGCTTTACGAGAATTATGAGCAGCGGGGAGTTCGGTTTTATCCACACAAAACTGAAGTTTAAAGCACCACTCCGGTGAGCTGCCAACTGTCGAAGCGTATTTATAAAATGTCCAAAGTCAAATGCATACCTAGAACTGATATCGGGTCAATGGTGAATTCAAGTCCAACAGTAGAATCTGATACAAATACAGACAAAAATATTTGTATAATTGGTGATGCAGACGATATGCCTTCAACTTTCAAACTTTAACTTTAACTTTAGCTGGCCTAATCTTGCTGAAATTATTTGTCTCTCGCAGGTTGAAAAATCAAATAGAGGCCCAAAATTGTATTGTCGATAATTGCAATGAAATTCAAAATATTGGTGCCACAGGGTTTGTCGGAACACCATTCATTTAGTTTTTCATATTTGACATATGTGCTTCAACAATTCTTTCATCCTTGCATTGACAGTTTTTTGTGAATATCGTACGATACCATCGAATCAGCTTGAATCACGTAAGCCGAAGAGCTTGCACACGAAGAAAAAACATGATCCAGAGAACTCAGTTTTAAAACCTCGCTTAACAACACGAGAACGAGGATATTTATTTCACGCAATTTCTGAGCGGTCTTAGACGTTTCAGAGAAATTCTGTGCAAATACGGAACAAAATACGTTTCTCGAGTGCTCTGGATTTCCAAAGGAGGACGGTTCTTGATTAAGTCATCGCTCAAGACTTAACGGCGGGCAACATTTTAAACGCTTTGCAAGAATGTTAGGCATCGTGGGACATTGTTGAGCCAATGAGTACAAAAAAGGATCAATTCGAAGAAGGTTAAATTGCAGAGAACATCTTAATGATACTTTTTTTTCTATCCAGATGAAAACACATGAAAAGGCTTAACAGACGTTTGAGTTACTGCTTCCATGGCCTCTCAAAACACAATTATCATTTGAACCGTTCTAAGTTGTATAAAGGCTTGGGTAAGAAGCACTAGCCTTCAACATTTTTTGAAGATCTCACATCTGAAAAATTGGTTTGGGTGTGATTGTCTGTACCGTGATCCTCCCATCCACAGAAAGAAAAAAATGTAGATTTGTACGTACATACACAAGCACAACATATTTCCAAAAAAAAAAATAGAATCCGACTCCTGGGACCTCGAAACGTGGAGATAGTTTAAAAATTTTGAAATCCAAAAATCGAACCGATTACAAGAGCTTCCTGATGTAATGCTAAAAATAAAAACGGACTTGAAGCAGGAGAGCTTCATCTTACTAACCAAGCTGAAGTTTTCTAAGAATCTGATAAGATCGGTGAACATGTAAAAATTCCCACTTAAATCCTGAATGAAAAATCTAGATGCAAAAGATCCTGAGAATATCAACTGCACCACAATTCAACGGAGAGACAAAGTAGTAGATCTTCAAAAAAAAAAACAATTCTCTACGAGAAAATACTCGAGATAAAAAGATAAGAATAAGCAAAGCGAAGCAGAATATCACAAGGACAGGCCTCGTCGATCACCCAAATACAGCAAATTTTTAAACTTTTTAACTTTATTTGATAATGCGTTATACCAGAATTAAAATACAATTTCGGTCATAAAAGACAAATAACATTTTTTGGATGTTTTGAACCGAGTGTCTGACAAAATGAAAAAAAAAAACTAACTTTCAAAGATAAAACGGACAAATTAATATAAGAATGTGTCGTTCCCGAAGCACTAATATGAAAAAATTAACATTCATCCTATTTTAATGAGGGCTTAATGAGTTTTTGTGGCGCAAAGTTTGTTTCCCCCCAGTTCGTGGCGACATCTGTTGCACATTCCACAGGAATTACTCTCAACGTAAATGAGTATAAATATTAATACAGTTGTTCTAATGAAACTTACGGCGCCACCAAAATAGCGCAGATGCATTAATGTGTGCGACAGCCAGGCGTACATGTGTACTAGTGTACGATATAATCACAGCCGCCACTGTTTAATGTCTCCTTAGAAAAGTTTGTCAAAGTTTAGAGGACTTTCAAAGATGTAGCCATTAAAAAGTTCTCGTGTATGCGGTGAGCTGTTAAAATATGAAATTATTTTCACTGTTCTAGTATGTTCCATTTGAATAATTTTCCATTTTTCATTTCCAGGTTAACATTGTGCATACTTGTACACCTGCGTGTAATCAAAGCTACCACACATGGCAGAAATGAAAAGTTCCGATATGACGTCGGCGTCGGTCGTCCTGTTATCGCCAGCATGAAAATCAACCGGGGGGGAGGTGGATTGCAGTAACAGAATGCCTGTAGCTATTTTCATTTCATATTTCGGTGGCTCGACTCATTTCTTGAACACCCATAGCTATAGTCGATTCCTGGCGCAATAATAACCGACTTCCATGTTGCAGAATGTCCTTTATAGTAGAAGAACCCCCAGAGGCTTTACAGTTCGCTTGAGCGAGGGTTGTACATTTTGGTGTAAGGTGATACATTTCAAACTTTGAGGTGCAACGGGTGCGATTCCATTAATTTTGGTGTAATGTTCAGACGGGCTCTACGCTGCCTTGCGGTGTTTTCCGAATCAAATGTTCAAACTGGGTTGAATTTATGCCCAGGATGGTTTGCTACTAATTGACAGTCGTGAGTTGAGAGTTGAGAGTTTTCCTATGACGAATGATGCATGAACATCATGATGCTGACGACAGATACTGCCGAGGGAGTGATGGATACCAAAATTTGCACTACAAACAGGTGTTAGTGGTTTGGGGAGTAGCTACACAATTATCAGAAACGTGATTTCGGATTTCTATTCGAGGCTCTGTACCCGACCTGACGTACACATCGTTGCTTAAAAATAATGACTTTTATTGATGGTAACAGCCATAAAAGTTTAAAGCTTTACAATACTTCGTTTTTTTTTTTGGCAATCATCAACATTTAAGTGAATTATAAAGATGATAAAAATTGATCATCGTAACAATACTTTCATTTAGAAGTCCTTCCAATATCAGAGTGGGTCCTGTTCATTGGGGACTGTATGATTTAGACTCAAATCTCAGACAAGGTATCGTTATATATTTGTAGAGGGTGGGCCAAAAGTTATTTTTTTTTGTAAATCTGGAACAACTTTTGAATGAAAAGATAAAAAATAAGGAAATATAGTATATTACAAATATAAGTTGATTTCATAAACGTTTTTTTTTATTATGTATGGAAGTGACCGCCATTAGTATTCAGGCACTTTCGATGGCTTTTTGAAGTGTTGCCAATGTTAATGTAGAATTTCAGCTCTAATAAAGTATGTCGTGTGCTAATGTAACCCTTTTCCCTCAGATTACCCCATATGAAAAAGTCTAGAGCTGAGCCATCAGGCGATCGCGGTGGTCATTCAAAGAAGAAACAAAATGAGACGCTCTCGCGCTCGCGCTTTGACAGATTGAGTAGAAACAATAAGATCTTATGTGGTTCCACTAAATGTGACTTCGCGCGTTTGGTTGGCGTTAATATCGTAAGCCCGACTTTAACCTCGAAGTAGGGTAACTCTCTACTACGGTGGCGCGTTTGAGAACTCACTACCTGGTAGCTGATAATTTTTTTTGGATTGGAATTTTTTTTTTTTTTACTTTTCCGATTTTAACAACAAGGACAGCCACTGTCTTAGTAATGAATTTATTTATTTTGACTTGGCTGCAGAAAAAAGTCTTTTGCTTGAAATTAAGTTAAAATAGGTTCTAAAACACGTAAATTGAAATTTATCTTCTGTTTTGAAAAAGCAGTTTAATAATCCACATTGTATTTGTGTTTTCTAACATAAAAAAAAAATTCTAAAATAAAAAGAGAATATTTCTACTCTTATTATTATCTACTGCGAAATCGGATCCTACGAATTTGAGGGAACAGAACATTATTCGGTCATATTCCTAACCTCTCAACGCGCTACCATCATGAAGTCACATTGTGTGTTTAAACATATGAGGTCCTGCGTTAAGACAGTGTTTCTCGTAAGTTGGGAAAAAGCCTGTCAAAAGCGCGACCGCGCGAGCCCCCCATTATGATTTGCCGCAATAAGTTCATTGTCTCTCGAGCAGTGTGAAACCAGAGAGCTCAATATTGATGTCTGCTAGCATGAGTGAAAAAAAATAAGTCCTGAAGAACTGTTCCGTAGCGAAGCCGAATAACTTTAAAGCTTGCGCCCGAGTACTTTTCAAAGGAATACGGCCCATAAATTTTACGCGAACTCCACACAGTTACACGAAGTGAGTGTAAGGGACGTTGATGGAGAGTGGATTTTGGGGATTCTGTGTGCCCCAAAATCTGAAATTTACCTTGTTTACAAATCCACTCAGATAATGTGCCACGTCGTTCATCACAAATTTTCTAAAAAATTAATATATTTACCGACTGTTTTTTCAAAAATAATGCGACGATTTGTGTTCGCTGTGCGATCGTGTAATGTCTTCCATGTTAAGTTTCCCAAGTCTTATGTCTGCAACAAAAAAAAATTACTCAAAAATCTCTTTAAATTAAAGAGTTATTAATTTTTTATATAGGAAAGAGACTTTCGACCAAACTTGTATATGCAGTGGACCTGCATGCCAAATACTCGCATTCATATTCAGTATGGCCTCTTGGTCTTAGTTGAGCTTACTTGCTTACGTTTACGGCTAGAAAGTTCGACATGGACCGTGTTGGGCCTCACCCAAGAAGTCACTTCAGTCAGCTTGATACTAAGTCAGCCACCACCACTTATTTACACTTATGTACAATTTGCGGTATCCAAGTGAACCTGAACCTATGGCTAGATCCATATCGCAAAATAGGTTCGTTGAAGTTTTTCCTTCCTGCTCCATTTCCATAAAAAACAAAGGTGGTCGAAAATCAACCGACTGATTTTTCTCTAAAAGCGAACCTAGATATTTTAATCCACCTTTGATAAGCTCAACGCTTTTGCGGCAAATGAATCGTGTTCGCTCGTCATCCCAGTCTAAGCAAATAGTGATTGGCTGATATCGTTGCTCGAATTTACTTCAGGTCCAAGGCAGAAAAAGCCCACGTCTGTCTATTGCGACGCTTTTGCTTACAAGTACGCGAACGTGTTGCATTCATTCATTTTGATTCCCTTCTTGACCACTCGGTTTCGTGAGTTGGTCACGCACCGTTGAGTACAGATAATACTCTTCTAAATTTCCCCTTTATTTACACTTTTGGAAAATAGAACTTCCGTCAGTTTCCTTCTATCATTTATACCCGGTAAGTGTCGCCTCCAGTAAAAATCACTCATCTTGGTGATTTTTTACAGTAGATCAGAAGTGAACCGCGTTTAGTATTTTCACAACATTTTATCTAAAAACACTTCTCCTGATGTTTTTCAATAAAATTCGAACCCTGTTGTATAATAAAAGTTTGTGTTTTAATGAACCAGTAAATGTTCCCTTCAAGTTTGCGTTTTGATATATCGAGGAATTTTTTATTCAATGGACTACCTTTCGGGGCCATTCAATTCTTGTAATATAACAAAACATCAATATAAATGCTTTTTCTTTAGTTTTCGTAACTGATCTAACGCCTGCTTAATCTTACTGAGCCATAAGCATCGCTGAAGTTGAAAAACTTTCCACGGAAGGCGTATTATTAAAACTTTAGTTGAAATGACCACGAAACCGATATCGTCGAAAATGCTGCGAAGTGCCTCGGTTTCCTGAACCGATGCAAGAAAAGCTTTACCCCATCCGATGATCTTGCTGCCACTGGAGTATGATTGCCATATAAGGGCAGGTGTTCCAAAAACCGTCTTAGTTCCGCTTGAAAGAGTTCAAAATCAAGCGATAAAACTCATGAGAGACAAAAATGTTACAAATAATATCAACTCCCTTCAACGATCTTTCCATCGTTTATCGTTTTTAGGGGTTCCGTACTCAAAGCGTCCCAACGGAGCCGTATTAAAAATGTTTTGCTGTCTATGCATCTGTCACAGGACTGAATGTTCTCAACCGTAATAGGTAGATACTTCAGATTTTTACAAAATGTAAAGTGCAAAAATAAAAATAAAGAAAAAAAAATAAAATCCCAACTCAATTTGATAGCAAGAAGTAGGCTGTGAAGAATTAGATAGACAAGGTGAGCGCCCCCCTTACTACAGGCAAGTTAAAGGGAATTCGACAAACCTACCTTTCACACCTTTGCTTTTACTTGTTGAATATTAAGTCATATTATGATATTATATGCTTGGATGGTGCGAAACCTTTCGTGTACGTGGCCGACTCGCACTTGGCCACTTTTTGTCTGTTTTGCTGCTTTAAAGTTCTTTGCACTCCACGACTGTTAATTTTAGAGTCCTGTAAGCAATCAGACTATTTCTCTTCTAGGTGAATAAAAAATACCTTCTATACCATTCCATCATAGCAGACTAGTGAATATGGAAGGCCTTAATACTTTGAGACGCATTCATGCACAATCTTTTCGCATAACTGAAAACCCATGTGGTAGGTTTTTTTTCTCCTAACGTGTACGTTGTGGCAGAAACGAATCCTCCTTCTTCCTTCCTTGGAAGTTGGTTATGATCAGTTGAATGCAGGGAAACACAAAAGCTATAGGGATTGTAAGAGGAAAAAATATTTAAAGGAGCATTCGCCAAATGCATTGCATCCAAAAGCCACAACTCCTTGAAAAGTATGTAGACCACAAAATGTATTTTATTTTCAGATGGAAATGAGGTTCCTATTTGCACAGAATTACATTTTAGGTGTGGACCGGAGTCTTTTTTTTCTCTACACAATTCGAATGGATGCTTCAAAAAAAAAGTGCATACATCTCAGTATAAATAAATGCCACATTTCTATGCAGAAAATATTCCACAAACTCGTATGTCCTGGAGAGTCGAATATGCCAGTGGAAGACAAATTGTATATGAGGCTCCTCCTTCAAGATAACAATTACAATTACGAACGATATTTCCGACACTTTTCGCAGCAATTACTGTAAAGTGTAACAATTCGTTGTGAGATGAATCTTAATTGTCCTTAATTGAAGGACTATCAAAGCTGAAACGGGAAAAACAAATAGCTCATTAAATAGCTACCCCCAACCTAGTCAAATGGCTGGCATCGAAGGGTGACGAGAAGTCAACAAATGTTAGTCGCATTATGTTTTAACAGCGAAAAGAACAAAACAAAACCCAATCTCTGTTTCTTTTATTTGGGTGTGGGACAGCATTTGCTGTGAGAAATAGTTGCAGATTAAAACTTTTTGAATGGGTGAAGAAGAGCACTTGGATAAATCCGAGTGTTGTTCTTTTTTTTTGCTCTTGGTTTGGTTCACGTCAGGGATTTAGTGTACAAGTGCATTTTGTACATTTATTCTTTCCTTCGACTTAGAGGAAATCCTGACATTTGTTGGCAGCTTTTACTTCAGAGTCTGGCTTGATGAATGGCGCATTTTGTACAAGGACATGATTTTCGTCTTTGTCATTTTTTTTTCTGTTTGTAATGAAAGTGCAGAGAAGTGGCAAATAAGGGATTTTTTTAACAGATTCTGAAGAGATTTGTTTTAGAAATGTGGCTCACAAGTCCAGCTGGAGAAATATTTCAGTTTGAAAGGTTTTGCTTGGGTTCTGAGCGAATAATAGTGTGGCTTAAGGAACTGTATTTCTAAGTAAGACAGATATTTCGTAGAACAAATTGTCTGCCCGCTGAACTGTAAAAAAATGCAATCATTTCAATTGAATTCAAAGAACTATTTGGCAGTCTTATAAAAACTTCGAATTTCAAAACACTTTAAGTAAAACTTTTGAAATCAAAAAACTACGGATCATTTGAAGCAATCAAAAATCACATCTTGAATTCTTTGGAGTCATTAAATATTGAGTTTTAATCTTTTGACTTTATTTCAATCTTAATGTTTTGAAGTCCAAAAAAAAAGGGCTACAAGTCAAGTCTTTAACAAAAAAACTTTTATGTGATTTAAGTACAAGTGGAAATGTTCCCTTCTCTGTGTCGTGTTTGTCTTTTTGAGACCTTAAAAGAATTCAGAAATTTCAAATAATTTGTAAACAATGACTTAAAGTTAATGGGAAATGCACATGGAAGTTAAAGTTACACTTTAGTGTAAGCTTTTGATATAAATAGAAATAGTTAACTAAAGGTCGTGAACTTCGCAGAATGCATTCCTCTGCAATTCTACTGAGAATCAATCATAACGATCGTTAGATCTGCAAAAAAATCATTAAGGCTTCATAAAAAATTAATTCTTGTTAACTAAAAAGGCGAATAAAAAAAAAATCTGTCTGCCAGTCGATTGCAATCTTTTTCTAATTTTTCTAATTTTGTCGAAGACTGTTTGACTTTGATGAATGAAATTGGCATGTTCATAGCCTTAACCAGTTTAAGTTCTACATCTACTTGCAAAAAAGTTCGATAGACTGATAATCCACGCAAGGATCCATATATTTTGGCGACGATGGAGTTGATATGATCGTCCCAGGATTACTTTATGAACAAAGTGAATAAGAGCGGCCCGAGGATATATCCCTGAGGAACACTTACCAAAACTTGTAAGCAGAACAACAGTTTAGAGTCGACAGACACTTTTCAAACACGATTAGACAACAAAAACAGTATTCATTTGCAGGACGAGTTTGAAAAGTTGAAGACGAAGCAAAGCTTTTTACTTAAAATGTCTTTGAAAAATCCAAAAGCGTAAGCAATGTTATTTGTAACTATTGTATCGATATAATTTTATATCAGTTGGCTTACAAACGATTCGAATACCTTCGACAGAAAAGGGAGCAGTGCGATAAAATTGTATTCAGTATTTTTTAAATTTTTAGGAATAGGAATACTTTTTATTTTATCCGCTTGTTGGGGAACCTAGATAAGTTAAGAGTTAAAGGTCCTAAAAGCAATTTGATGAAATCAGGATAGATACAATTCAGGCCAACACATTTTGATAACTTAGAGCAGTGCATCCTTACAAACTAGATGACTAGACTAGATGTCAAATCGGAAAATATCCTTAGAACTTTCTTTTTTACTATTTTGTTAACGAAATATTTAAATTTAGCTGCAAATATTAAATATAAGACTGAATTAATAATATTAATATGCTTTATGCTTTGATATTAAATTTTAAAGTTTTTTTGTTAAGTATATTTTTATGCTAATAAATGAATTTACTACTACTACTACTACTTATTTGCTCGCTCTTCAAGAGGATATGAGTACTCTTATAATGCGTGAGCATAGAACAAGCGGCAGAATTAGGAGAAGAATGAAAGAAAATGTAGTGGTTGGAGAAACTCAGGTGTATTTGGTTTCAAATCACTTCCGTGAGAGGAGCCCGAATAGGGACAGAAGATTTTGATATCGGCCTTTTAGCTTTCATTTAATTCGCAGGATTTTATTCGAATTTTGATGTATGAACTTTGAAAGTTTGGAAGATTTAGCTAAACACCCCGCTATCAGTGTTATGCCTTCACAGCGGAGCCATCGCACACGAATTATGAATTAAGCCGATACAACAACCGCTACAACAACGCCACTCATAAGTCAGACTACTATCGCTGGTCGACCAATCCAGCGAAAGTGCCATTAACTTGATCCCAATGGCAAATGGTGACTGGACCCGATTCGAATAACTAGACCACTTTAGGATCTATCAATTGAATCAGTTGAAAGGTAGGCATTCAACTTGGCCACCCAGCTGAAAAAAATAGTATTTAACAAAAGTTGTGAGGAACAGTTCTGTGTATGCAAATGTGCGGTTATGAATTTGCGATTGAACTAGTCAGCTTTAACGCCACTGTAAAACGATTGAGTCTTAATACAAATCATTATTTTCTTGACATCTTTCCAAGAAGATCTGTGATGTTAAAACGATGAGTACAGTGAAATTGTGTGACTCTCTTTAATATTGTTTTAATTTTGTTACCCTACCAATATTTCAAGCAACCGAATCTTCTTCAAGGACGATTCAGTGCAACTCTTTTGAGTATTGCTTAAGATATTTTTTTTTCTTCACCAACAAAGTCTTCTTGAATCCGTTTTCAACACAAAATTTGAGACAAAGTCAGACGCAGCCAGATGTACTCTCGACAGCTTTTCTTCTACAAATGTCAAGCTATGATTCTTGAATCTGGAATAATGATAAGATGTTTGAAAGCGCCACACGTTGGTCACTCCGGAAACTTCTTGTTTAAGGCTGAGGAACTTTACACCCAAATATACTTAAACAACCATACGTCTAATAAAAGTAACATCGGGTTAGCACATTCTTATTTGCTAAACATGTTTTGCAAAAACCCTCTCTTTGAGGTATTAAATTATATTGATAAGGACTAATAATGTTATGCATTGTACGCAAGCCAATAAATTTAACCCAACCACACCCGACAACAATACAATTCACAATTTTCCACACGTTACAAAATAATCGTGTCCTCGTTTTTGTCTCTCGAACCATTTCAAATACTCCAAACGGAATGGAATTATGAGCGTCGTGCCATAGAAATGAAATCCACAGAAATCTACTCGTACTCGTATATCGGAGTCTCTCTCCTGCCGGGTGTAATCTCCAAAAATAAAAGACAATATTTTATGCTTCCATGGAGGTTTCTATATCGAATAATATGGAAAGAAATAAAATCAATACTTTTATTTCATTTTCATATCATGGCGCTTTTGCTTGAATCGATCCGGGGAATCGGGGATCGGGAGTACGTAGGAAACGATTGTCATGGGACTCAGAAGCAGGAGCAGCACTCCGGAAAAAGTGGCAAAACAATGCTTGGCTACAGGATTAAACTTCTAACAACTCTTCGTTTTGCCTTCACCAGGAACCGAGCAAAATCGTCCTGCCCTACACCCTCGTGGCACATTGCATCGCTATTTGTCTCGATGTAATAAAGAATTTATGGGTGGCAAAATTTTCAACTGCAGATTATTGGATTTGGTAAAATTTTCCAGTCATTGATTGTGAGACAATTTTCTGTGGCAGGACGAACGAGTTTTAATCTGTTAAAATCCTTGCATACGGTTTGGCATTATCGATGGGATTCGGGCGGTGATTTGGTAACTTTTGACGTTGGTTCTGACTTTGGCGTTGGAGTTGGAGTTGGTGGAGAAAAAGTTGATCGGTATTCGGCGGCGTTAGTTGTTTGTCTCGGTGTTTTCAGAAGGAGGGAGACTTTGTTCAGGATTGTACGTGACAGAAATCAAATGAATCTGAAATGTTAGGACCTGTTGTAAATGGCGAAGGTGAGGCTTACGGTTATGGTATCTCAAAATGTGGTCGAAGCGCTTTTGCCTCGATTAGATTTTATCAATTGGAAGTATTTTATTTTCAAGGTGCTTAGAAAACTAGAAAGTATTCATACAGTACGCGGTCTAAATGTGAAAGAAAACTTTTAATCAAATAGAAACAACTTCTAAGTTAGTTTCCTGCCAATGAAATTCATTCCTCACATCATACTCAAAATGGTTTTTGAAATCTTCGATTTCGATAAGTAAAATGTTAAGGAACTAAGGCAATGAAAATAACCCGACCTTTGTACTTTGTTCAAACATTTCACATTACCTTGACTAGCTTAAGTTGCGGCAAATACCATCAGTTTTAAGTTGGCTTCAGTGATGAAGTGCCCTGAAACACAGAGGCTCGGCGATATTTTTTAAGGCCAAACCAGCTAAACCCATAGGCAGACAAGTTGAAGGTTTATTATTTTGGAAGTTCAGATCATAACCTCGTTTTAAAGGAAAAACAAGAAGATATCCGGCAAGGCGTTTTTGGCACGGGTAGATTTTGTAAATGAAAAAAATTGGGAAATCCTCGCAAGAATTCCAAATTTCAGGAACTAATTATTTTAAGTGCAGTTTCAGTCCGCAAATGTGAAAAGTTTATGAAGAGGGTACTTTTTTTTTAAAGTTTTGGCTTTTAGGCTTGCAACACTGTTTCTACAGATTGTCAATTTGACAGTTCAATTATAACGTTGTGATAATTACGTTTTGCCATTTTATGATGAATAGATTAACGCAAGATCAGCGCGTGCAAATTATGCAAACAAATTTTGAAAGCCATGGTTACGGTCGGCACAATCGTCCATCTGAGCAAATTAAATGGATATGAAAAAAAGCAAAATTGCCGAATTTGAAGTGGAGAAAACCTTTATTGAACCTCACTTTTTGGTGTGCTTAATGGGGTGATGGAATCATCGACCCATATTTCTTTAAGGACTACGCCGGCCAAAATGTTACATTCGCTGAGCCCATAATTTCGCGTAATGAAGCTGTGAACTGGCCTCCACGATCCTGCCATCTCACACCTTAACATTACTTTCTGTGGGGGTATGTGAAATCATTATTCAATGCCGATAAACCAGGGATGTTGGACGATTTGGATGTCAACATTCGTCGTGTTATTGCTGATTTACGGCCCAAATTGCTCCAAAAAATCTTCGAAAATTGGATTTCACGATAAGCTTCAAGTGTTTTCTTTATATTGAATTCGTATACCTCTTACAAAAAAGCACCCTTTAGTTATTTCCCAATAAATTCACGTTTTTTTTTTTTTTTTTTGTTAAATAATGCACGTGCTCAAGGGATTGGTTGGACCCTTATAGTGCGTTTACACGGCACGAGCAGAAGGAAAGTTAGAAGGGAGAGGAAGAAGGTAGCGGTGCACATCGGCCTTAAATTGCTGTAGGTGGCAGTGCAGAGGAAAAGTAGAGCGAGGTAACGCATTCCACATGAGCGATGTTCGGCCTATAAAAGACTCTCTAAATTTCACAGTACACCCGAAAATAGGCTTAAGGGTAAACTGATGATGTGCGGGTGTTGCAAGTGAATTGTTGGAAATTGTTGGAGGGGCGGAATGCAATTAGCTATTTCTTCGGAGCATTGGTGGTAAAAGTAACGTATGGCGAAGTCTTGTGCGTCATCAAAGATTATCAAAGATTATGTGTTCCTTTGCCACGTCATCCCTCTAGTGCGGAAATATTTTGGCCCGGGGACTTACACTTGCTATATGATCTATCGAGCAAATATCGTCCTTCTCTGCAACGCTGGTGTTGGTTAGTCCAGTACCTGGATTCGAACTTCGGAATCAGTATTGCAATTTTACATTTTTTCGGTCCAATTACCGTTTTTTGTTAATCACAAATAAACACTGCTTTCACTGAAATGGACGCCGGTCTTATTGATCTGACTACATGTATGCCCATCTTGTAGTTTTAACTTTATCGACATGTAATGCTGGAGTGCCAAGTGCGCTCAAAAAGGAAGTCATCATGCCTTGAAATCGAGCAAATTAAAAGGTAACCTTCAGGCAAACCCGAAGTTAGGGATAGATCTCGTGTATAAAAAGTACAAAACCGTCCCCACGTCAGATATCTTTAAACGAATACTGAACATTCCCGTACTTAATAAGTTGGAGTGTAATTTTTTAGCAATATTCTAGTAACCTCCATTTTTTTTAACAATTCAATTATTATTGCTCAGATATATTTTACAATTTACAATTTTTCAATAATTTTTGACTAATATCTATTAAAATAGATTTCTGCGAGCGCATAGGGCTCTGCGTTGGCCTAAAGACTTAAGATAATAACGTGCGTGAGAAGCGCCAGCGGTCTATGATGATGATTTTGAGGATGATGGTGATGATGATGATGGTGATCATTATGCTGTTGATGATGGCATGAATGCTTCTAGTTTCTAAGTTTCAGCCCCAGTGATAGTTGAGGTGATTCTTCTTACTCTTGTCGAAGTTGTCTATGAATCCTTCTTCATGAGCTATTCTATATCTCGGGTTCATCATGGAAAGGACATTCAGATAGCGGTCTTCAATATATG
The DNA here is from genome assembly GCA_963555765.1 of Orthonevra nobilis. Lineage (NCBI taxonomy): Eukaryota > Metazoa > Arthropoda > Insecta > Diptera > Syrphidae > Orthonevra > Orthonevra nobilis. The sequence continues at coordinate 76,516,934 of OY743227.1, read as the reverse complement.
GGCTATTGGGATTTTGCGTAGCATCTTTGAAAACAGTGCGCATTGGTGCTTTTCTATGGATGGCATCTTTGCCGCGTTCTATAGTATTTCATTACTATAGAAATGACTGGTGTCTGGATTTCTGTGCAGACCTGTGCAGTACCGAAGTACTTTTCGCTCAAAGATTTTCTTCATAAGGCTTGGACTTATCGTGAGCAATATGTCACGATGGGACGAATTAGTTGCTTCTATAACAAGAGTTTGGTTCCTGTATCTTAACCGTTCCTTATTCCCATCAATTGGAGGATAAGGGATAGCGCATGGTTGGCCTTTTTAAGAGTGGCTGTCGCGTGGGAGTTGAACCTGAATCTTTCCTCGAATAATAGAGTTATCGGGAATGGTCAAGGTAAGGTTCGGTTTTAATTCCCCTTTTTTGATAGTATAACCAGAGTTTAAGGATATGTTCCTTGACATTGTGGAGAGCTACAGAGGGAATTCTTGAAGAAGGATATGTGACTGAATTATCCGTGGATACCAGTGTTGTTGTTTTCTCACGATTTCGGGGTTGGTCATTGGTATGAAAATTGAATAGCGGCGGACCAAGCTTTGTGCCCTGCGCTACTCCTGCATGAGTTTCAAAGAGCGGTGAAGCATATTTAGAATTTACGACCCGTGAGGAAATTGTGGATGATTTTAAAATAAGTAATGGGGAATTTCAGTCTCCTAAGTTTACATAAGAAACACTGAATCGAACGCCTTTTCTATGTCAAGAACGCAGGCGACTGTGATCTCCTTTTTTTGTTAAGGCCTAATGTAGTGTCTACATCTAGTAACCTGCCATATGCCACACTCTGGCAAACGTTTGAGAGCATCAACAAAAGCACTAATAAATAGTTGAGGAAGTGCCAAACTATCTATAGGTAAGTTCTTATATCCAATGGGCTGACGTTTTTCAAAATAATAAAATTCTTAAAAAAAATCCTATTTCTGGTTTGCAAACCCGTTTAGAAATACAGCTCTCGTTTACGAATTAAATACCGTATGCACTTCAGTTTAAGTGTGCGCTCGTTTCCTGCTCACAAAATTTCAAGAGGATAAACCAACTTGAGCAAGGCACGAGCTATGCACCTCTTTACCCATTCAATTATCGTGAATTGAATGCGATTATACTCAAGGTCAAGACTTAACCCAAATTCCCACTTTTTCTGGTCGCTTTGTCAACCGTAAGCATAATTGACTAAAAAACCAACCCCAAACACATGAGTTACTCCCACAACATTTGCATGTCGCTTGACGTATGCACACAACGAATTTTCCTACAAGATTATTCGCTTATTAATCTCTCTTTTCCACCGTCTCGTCGAGTTTTCAAACGTGAAATTGCATACGTTCAACAGCGAGTCCTCTTCACTAAGGACATAATGTGTGTGCATGGGCTTGGCTTAAACATGTAAGCTATGTATGAGCTGTGAGCAAGCATTTCGCTTTCACTCATAATTAACGCTATAAATTATCCTTGGAGGCATTTTTCCTTGTAAGTCTGCAGAAAAAATAACAAGAAAGACTTTCATTTGTTAAGAAAAATGTTTGAGTAATAACAGTCTCATGTTAGGATCATAAATCAATGTTACGCGTAAGCGATTCATTTTATGGAATTATGCGTGACAAGTAAGTACTTCTTATCTTTTAGGAATATGAATACGAATTTTATTGTTGCTTAGACACCTCAAGCTGTGGGATATAATAAATCATGTAACAATGGGCTCGTGCCAAAGCGAGATCCTTCATCTACTCCTGAGAACATTAAATTTTAAAAGACGCCATAAAAAACATTTCAGCATACATTTTTTTCGCCCCCCTTAGTTATGTTTTGAATATCTTAGGGACGTCTTCTCATAAGACCGAGGACTAGCGAGTGAATTGTTTTGATATATTTAAATAAAATGTTGTTAAATCGTGTCATCTGTTATATTGTCGGCAGTGTTAAGGGAACGAAGACGCATTTAGATAGTATGTGAATGCTGAATGGACAGGAAATGGAATTGAAGACGATATCTTTTCTTTAATGTTTTTGAATGACTCACGCGTGAATGCTATTAGTAAAACGGACATCTACTTCAAGAAATAATAATTGTATTCATGGAACATCTTACCACATCAAAGATTACCTGATTCATAGCATCAAGGATGTCGATTGAGCTCAAGCATACGACCAAAGGGACCTTAATATAATTGCATAGCTTTGTAATTGTTCCTTCGATGTACAATCGATGATTGGAGAAACAGAAAATCAGAAAATCAAAAAATGAAGATCGGATTCGGATTTCGAAAAATCCGAAGAAAGGAGGATTATTGGATCGCAGAATCGGAGGATTGGATCATCAGATGATCGGGGGAATGGAGGTTCGGAGGATCGAAAGATCGGATGATCATAAGATCGATATTTCAAAAGAATGAAATTTAAAAAAATCGAAAGATCGAAAGATCGAAAGATCAGAAAATCGGAGACTGAATGAGTTGGAGGATCGCCACATGGGTGAAGCGGAGGATGAGATGAATTGAAAATTTAGGGATTGGAATTTCGGATAATTAGAGAATCGGAGGTTTTGAGAATCGAAGGATCGAATAAACGTAGGATTTGTCGATTTAAGGAATCGTATGATCAGAGAAATGGCTGATCGGTGGATCGATTGATCGGACGATAGAAGATTGGAGGACCAGATAATCAGAGTATCGACATGAATTTTGATTTTGGCAACTTGTAAATTACTAGAAGAAATAAAACCATGTTTAACAAAATATAAACAAGGTACAAACGTGACCATTGCAGCATATTTAGTTGTGTACACAAAGTTTTTTCACATTTGGAATAAAAGCTGCACCGAAAACTAAATTTCGGTACATTGTCTTGTTGGAAAGTCCATCGCTGTACACCAAATATATCCGGAAACTGCGAAAAAACTCTTTCCAGTATCGATTTGTAAGTGTTAGGCGATATTTTTTGGAAATAGATCTCCACAGTTTTGTAATAGCTTATTGCTCCTCACACCATTACACCACTTCATTTGCTGTACCTCCTGTGAAGATGTATTTCTTCTTATTTCAAGTCTTGGAAATAACAGCTGTATCCATCAGGTCCACCCAAAATATTTTTTTTTTTTTTTTGCATCGGAAGAGACGACGGCATGCCACCCCCGATTCCACCTGAAGTAACTTGTTGCAAAATCAAGCCTAGGTTTTTACGTGCCGCATTCAATAGTGGTTTCCTCTTGATTTTTTCATGGCCAATATGGATGGCTTCTGTATTACGCGACGAACAGTCGGTCTGCTGGTTGTAGCTCCAGTTTCTGCCTTAGCTTTACTTACAGAGAGCCTTGAATTTGAAGCAGCTCGCAGTATCGCCAGCCTTCCCTGACATGTTGTTGCTTTGCTGACTCTTCCTTTGCGGGTTTTTTCCATACTTTTATTGGTCCTTAATAAAGCTGTGTACAACATTGGCGCCTTTTCCAATCGTATTGATTTTCATTATTCCCGGTAAACTCGAATTTGGCCTTTTCTTCCCTTGGTTAATGTCTCTCCTTTACCCATAGTTGTGAAATTTTTGATGTTATTTCTTGAACTGAGCTCCCTTTTACTGGAAGTATCCTTTCATTTGTTCTAAAACATGGTTACAGGAAGATCTAACTACTGTTCGAAGTGAGACAAAAAAACAGGTTAATTTGATGATCTCTTTGGAAAAGCGTCAAAAATTTACAAAAGTCAACTTTATCCCATTTTTTTTTACAATATAATTATAATATATCCTTCATTTCTAGTGCGATTCGATTTTCCCAGATTAGTGAAGGGTTTGAAAAATATTGAAAAATTACAACAAAAAATGCCTGGTCGTAATCAAGTGTTACGGAGTGTTTCTTTCTCGATCCCTCAATAATGACTTTCAAGTTAAGGATGTCTTTTTAGCATCAACTAATATAATACTAAAACTGATATAATTTTTGTAGCCGCAATTTATTAGGACTAGCTATCTAAGTTTGTTCTTAAGTGATACGCGACGAGAAATTCGCAAATTCGTACGTACGCAAAACGAACAGCAACACGGTGATGCAGTAAACTATAAACGGGATCAATTTTTAGGTCCAATGTTCGAAAAGATGAAACATTTTTCTAGCTTTCTAATCAGGTCCAGTTAGGTTCAAATTGAGAGCGTTGTAACAGGAGCGGTCAAGAGGCCTGATCTGGCTGTTGTATTTACTGTGACAGCTTCGTGGCGTCAAAATAATGGTTTGTTAAGATTATCCTTTCATTGGTTCGAATGTGAAGACATAAAACTGGCAGCAAGTACTAAACCAATCTTCGAAAAACTTTCTTTCGCATATATCAACTTATTTAAAATAAAATACTGTGAATCAAACGTATAAATCGATATCAAATTCTAGACTCCAGCTCGGACTTAACCCATGGAGCAATCTTAAACTAAATATTCATCTGAGTTTCGAACCATTAACCAATTCTTTCAATTCTTCTATCCGACCTTCTGCTCGCCTCTGTGTTAAATGGGTAGTCATAAAATTGAAATCCAGCAAATCATAAAAACAACAAAATTATCCAATTTTTTTTTGAAAATTTTCTTTCACTTTCAATTTTAAATAATTGTTAATTCTTCTTGAAACTTACTTCTTATTTTTTATTAGAAGTATTCTTTGACTCACCCCTCTGGAAATATATTAAATAATTCAAGTTGCAAATCGTATTAATAAGAAAGATACTTAAACCGTAACGTTTTATTTACAACCAGCAAATTATGTTCCTCAATATCCTCGCCCATTACGCTGAAGCCCAAGCCTTTCAAAGTAAACCATAATTATTCCTGGAAACTGTCATAAGCCAGCACTAACCAAAGGACTCTTGAACTGAATGACAAATTTGTGGTAAGCTTTCAACTAAAATATCAACGCAATATGCGGCCTTTAGTGAGTTTAACTAGAAATGAAACCTTATTAGATTATGTCATATACAAATTCTGAACTAACCACCACAGTAACAAGCTAACGTCGTCGATGGTCAGGACCTTCTCGGTGTTCATTTAATACATCCATTGACTACAAATTCCAGCAAACTTTTGACACAATATTTCATATGTTTGAAACTCCCATTGACATTATTTTCTGAAAGGAAATCTTTTTTTTTTGTATTATTTGTGGGATTTGGATACATTTCAATGCAAAGGATCCATTCAATCTTTGTCAAAGTTAACATTAAATGCTAAGCAACCAAACCCGTGGACTGAGTTCAAGGTCAATCATGGGTGTTTTAACAAAACAGATTATTATTGATTTTGTCTCCGCCCTCAGACATGAAGGACCTTTTGAAAGGCATTAATTTCTTAGAAATATCATCAACATCCCATCAGGATTCCAAATTAAATAGATAAATTAACTAAGATCATGGCTCGAAAATCCTTTGCCATCGTCAATGTCATTACCGAATGAGAGATACTCGTGCTTGGATGCGGGGGTTGATTCCAGTGTAAGTATGCATATATCTGTATACACAAATACACACTAACGCTGATGGGATACGGCAAGAGAGTAAACAGTTGTCTGTAGTAATTTCCATCCATTATCCATCCGTAATCCTATGGGGATCTAAATAGGACAAATGAGCTAATGTTGTAATTAATTGAAATCGAAGGAATCAAGCAACAAATAACCAAATAAATCGAACAAGCTCTTCAATTTATGTGGGAATGAATCAGGTGGAGATTACGGTTGTATTAAGGACTGGAAGCCGCATTACACCGAGACTTGTACTCGTAGTCAATTGTAGATGCGAACACGAATCTTTATAACACTCTTGAATTTATGCCAGCTTATCTGGCGATGTGATTTATCGAACCAAAAGTATATTTTTAAATAAGAAACGTATTTGACTTGTAATTGCTTGATTGAAAATCAATAAGGACACGACTTTTCAAACATCCTTGAAAATGTACAGCGTACACAAGTTCCTGATTTTTTAAACCCGCAATTGCATTAAGCTTCTACGCTTTATCAGACTTATTAGCAAGTAACCGGTAGCGATATCTCATCACCTGTATCATAAGATCCTTGAGTGCATAAATTGACTGCACCTAATCGGATATAGTTTGTGGCTCGGAAGAATGCTACCAATGATCCGGAAGCTCATCTTGCCCACGGAGATGGTTGCATATTTATGGTTGACAGGTCATTTAGGCGGTGACAAGTTGTTTATATTGTGCGTAATTAGATTGTGGTCAGTTGGTAGCGCAGGACCCATAAACATGTTACATGCCGGAGGAAATTGACTTGCAAAACAAACAATTAATTAGATCCATCGAGGATATTATGTATCCCTTCGAAGGATGTGTATCCCCCTGGAGCGCATTAGTTGTCTGTTTTTACATTGTTGTAATGTACACCTTGTCAGCAAACTATTGCAGCGCAAGATTTTCGAAATTGGTTTTAATCTATTAGGGACAAAAACTACATTAGCAGCTCTGACTTAATTAAGACGAGCTTTGAACTCAACATTGAATTTAAAACTGCTCGTCAATGCCTCATGCGGTCAGTCAGAAGCACCTTAGACGACATTGTTGAAAATTTTTGAAAAATTCTGTCAAAACGCGCTCTTAAGGATTCAACATATTGTTGAGTTGAGTTGCGTTTGGTTATATTTCAAAAAAGGAGGTCATGAATCTAATCTTTTTTTTTTCATTATTTTCCTTAAATATCCAAATCCAAAATCTGTGAAAATTTAATATTAATATTAATATTCGAGAAACAAACGAAACAGCAGTCAAGATAAATTCTGCTCCTTAAAGACGTTGAGTTCCCGCTTACTTTATTTACGATCAAACACCTCTCCAGACACCGTCGTTACATTTTATTAAAACGATGATTTCAATCTATTCGTCAAAGCAACCGACCGACATTGCATTTTGGTCTGTAGTTACGTCATGATTGAGGAAACAAGCCTTCTTATTTGGCTTTCTAATACTGCCAAACTTTTCTCATCGGGCGTGTATCCCTATGCCTGTAATTGATTTGCGAGGAAAAAAAGTAGTTGTAGTAGACACAGTGACCTAATGACGATGGGGGCAAAGGAACAAGTCCAGATGTAATAGATGTCCATGAATTTTGGGAGCTCTGACTAACACCTGATCGAAGTTTGCCAACTTGCCTTCAATTTGATTTTAATGCATTTTTATTTTTCTCAATTCATTTTCTTATACGCTAGACAAAAAAACGCTTAAAGCTAGCTTAATTAACTTAACTATTTACATACTTGCTTACTGGCCCTCTGCAGGTGCTCTAAGCTAAACCTAACAATTTAAAATATTTCTTTCGACTACTGAAAATTTATTTATATGAATAATATGAAACTTAAAATAAAGAAAACTTAGAAAATACTTATTATTTTGAAAAAAACTTAGTGAAAGTACTATGAAGTTTGAACTTAACCCAGACCTAAATACTAAACTACAAACTAATCTTATATCTAAAATCTCAACCTAGCTTAAAATAAAATTAAAACTACTTGCTTACTAATTACTAAATATAGTACTTATACTACCTTAAAAATATGTAAGCCGGCCAAGGCTGACAGGACATGCTATTAAATTTTTTTGCCTTAAGGGCACCCAAGATATATGATGGACGACAGAGTTCTACCTTTTGTCCAGCCACCAATAGTGTCGATGTTGTCTAGCGATATCAGCTCTGTTGCGGTCTGACAACGCCCTACTAAACCTGAGAGTTCCATGTGAGCTACTTGCGACGTCTTGGCCGTAGTTGACTCGCCCGTCCACAGCTTTTTGACGTGAAAGATTAACGGCACCGCTAATCTATCCTGGACCAGACCTTTTCTATCAAGATAGAGGAAAGCTTCCGGGGGAATAAGGCCGTTAAGGTGCACAGTCTCGTGGTGCATATTTTTTTTTTATTGGCTCGCTCTTCAAGAGTATATTAAGACTCTTATAATGCGTGTAGCACAGAGCGAGCGGAAGAATAAGAAGAAGATTGAAAGATTGTGTACTGGTTTGAGAAACTCAGGTGTAATTGGTTTCAACTCACTTCCGTGGGTGGAGCCCGAAACGGGACAGAAGATTTTGATATCGACCTATTGGCTGTAACTTAATTCGCAGGATTTTATTCGACATTGGTTATGATCTATGAACTTTGAATGTTTGGAAGATTTTAGCTTAAACACCCCGTTGTCAGTGTTATGCCTTCACAGCAGAGCCAACTACACACAATCTACACAAACCGCTATTTGGAAAACACGAATTAGGTACTAAGCCGATACAACAACCACTACAACAACGCCACCCATTTGTCAGACTACTATCATTGGTCGACCAACCCAGTGATAGTGATTCATTCCAATGGCAAATGGTGACTGGACCAGATTCGAAAGATTAGACCACTACTCTAGGAATCGAACCTGGGACATATCAATTGAATCAATTGAAAGGCAGGCGCTCTACCAACTTCGCTACCCTGCTGTAAGAAGACCCGGAGATCAAGTTATCGAAGTCATTGCTCTTGCAATATGACTGAGATTCTGGAGTTCTATATAAGTGGAGACAAGCCCGAAGACATCGTCTCTCGAAAACCTGAATGTTTTCTATTTAGCTTGTTCCGACGTTGAACCAAACGGTGCATCCATAGGCAGGAACGAATGAAGGCCGTGTAGCCGATCATCGAGTTGACTGCTGTGAAACAGTCTCTTTGTCAATGCAAAGGCGGCTTTGGCTCTGACCAAAGCAGTATCTATATGTTTTCATCAACCCCTTTACGGCTTGCGATGCTGGATTTACACGGCGACGAGTGAAAATTCCGGCATTACTCTGAAAGATACCTTTACCAGCAGACACCAGCTCAAAAGTTACCCAGGAACCATAAAATTTCGGAAACTTCTTTCGGAAACTTCTATCGAAGTTCGAAGTTCGAAGTTCGGAGTCAATACAGTGGAGAATTTGTCTGTACCGTAGGAATTGTGAAAATTGCTTTCGGAATTGGTGAGTCTCAGCGTACAATTTTCAACTTGGCAATAAATTAAGGAACGTATCGGAACGGTTAAAGGATCCTACAATAACAAGGCTGGCTGTTCCTTGTATTGAAGCTGTTCTTGTTTTATCAAATATCAAATGCACGATAAGAAATGGAAATTACAACATCTCCTGATGATGAAGGTCCTCAAACCCCTGCACAGTTCATCTGTCAAAAAAAACTCAAATTATAACTTCTGCTCACATCAATGCAAGCATTAACAACTGACCTTAAGGAAGTTGCTCTTACAAGCTAAGGCAGGAAAAGAATGCTTTTGAATTACAAAAAAAAAGTTTCACCCCCCATAAAATTTTGCAACCCTTTTTGAAACTCGTAGCCTTGATTAGAAATAAAGACCTTCTAAGGAGCTCTTCTGTATGCATAAGTGTATATCCGGTCAAAGGCTAATTAGGAATAAAGAAAAAAAAAACGATTTTGTTCTTACAGGGGTTTCTTAATTTCTCTCATCCTGCCGTCCTACGTCACACAAAAACGAAAACACCAAAAGTGTTTTTTTTTGCGCCAACATAATTGCAAAACTATTAAAATAAACATCCTCAGGTTGCAAGAGTATGCTGTTGGCGTATCATTAGACGCAAATTACATATCGTATAAGAATAATTATAGGAAGGCTTGCGCGCCAAAGACCACCAAAGACTGAAACTCGTTAGCGAACAAAGGTCATAACCATACATTCTTGTGCTAGATGGAGTGGAGTGGTGCAAAAATTCCATCAGGATTTTATGGTCAAATTGATTCGGCGAACTTTGCTACTTTGGCCCGACACATTGTTCGTTTGCTTTGACTTTGAGTTTATTTGTTAATTAACCCTTTCGTTTGCGGAGGTGGGGCGAGTATAAGAATGAAGGTGGTAGAACTCGTAAAAGTAAATATTTGTCATAAAAAGGAGCTCGTCCAGGAATTCCATTCGTTTGGCCAAGAGGTGTTGTTGTGGTAGTTGAAATTAATTTCATGTTCTGGCATATAAAACTACTTGGGGCCCATAGTCCGGGGATATATTTGCCGTGTAAAGGATTTATCGGGGAAATTAAATTTTCGTATTATTGCCCTCGATGGACTGCTTTGTTTGTAGTTGAATACACAATTAGGACCTTTTTTGCCTTGCTCTACTCAAGTGGATAATTTCATATTTTATTGTGCTTGAGCGTACAGCAGGGCTCCATTAGATTTATGTCCTTAACACAATAAACATTAGAAATCAATGGGCTGGGAAGACGTGGCATTAGGTTTTTTTATGTGTCGACACTTTGGTCGTCAGCGGTTGTTTATTACCCTATTAGGAATTGAAGGTATTTATTGCCTTGACAGATCGAGCCAAGGGTTCTTCAAGACAAACCGAAGGGCTATTTTAATAAATAAGTTTGAGGTTATTATGCGATCGGTATGGTCAGTTGCAGATGGCTAAAACAACCTCTAGCGATAAAAATTAACACCATTTAATTCCTCATGAATTGAATGAAGCTCAAAAACGAGATGTTAATACCACAGTAAGGAGCGATTCTAAGAAATATTCCTTGTTCAAAATAGGGATCGAATCTTGAACACAAGTTGGCCGTTTAATTGTCACAAAATGTGTATATAGGCTCGGCAAATGAGAAATAAGAATCTGAATTAAAAGAAAATGGCCAAGTGAGAGTTGACTCTCACGCGAAGGGTTCCACGCCTTCTAAGAGTATGCAACACTGTAATTCTTTCATTTAAGATTCCTCATAGCATCACCCACAAATATGCAAGATTAAGCCAGACAAAGTTAAAGTCTTCTGTTTAATGCTTTTTGGATTGAAAAAAATGTCGGCACGAAAGCTAAACATGTATACATGGATGCGACACTTCGTTTGGTTGGGTAGAAACATTTTGACCTTCATTGCCCAAGTTCCCAACAAATGATCTTTTGCAAAACGTTTCTTATTAAAATTTGAGCTGTTACACTGTGTTGGATGGACGAGATTATTGCATACTTAAAATTTTTTTTAGTTGATCCATGAAATTCATTGTCACTGTAAGGCGCCACGTTGAGTTGCGCTGTCATGAAACACTCTCTTTGTGTGGTGACCCTTATTTTAAGAATCGATGTATTTCGTCTTATCATTCCTCGGCCTCTTTTGTTGGGTGTGAACGCTCATGTTAATATCGTCCTTTATTCTTGTAGTCATATTTCCATTTTGGCAGCTGCTATAGGAATATCTGTTCATGAATAAGGTTAAAAAATAGCATGAGGGCTCATCTCGTTGGCGGAGGTTCTTGATGTGTGACATACCTGGATCAGTTTTTCTTTCCCGAATTCGACCATCTCGCTTTGTAAGGCTCAGCGTGATCAATGCTGTCATTCTCATCCTTGAAGTCGATGAATAAGTGAAAAGCATCAGCTTGGAATTCGTTGATCTTCTACAGGTTTGTTCCATTCTAATTTTTGCGAAAAAGGGGTCAAACTGCCTGCGGCTTTTGTAGAAATTTTTAACCTTTTTCCTTGAGTGGGACAACAACGTGCTCATTTAGCTTTTTCTTCGTACGCCACTCATCTGCTTTACGCAATCGTCATTTAACCACAAAGTTATTTTCTGGGATGGTATAGTAGTTTGTGGTAGCCACTGTCTAACTTTAGAGTTTTCTGCGTTTTTGCAGTGTCTGGTATTGGACAATCTGGATCTGAATCGAGCTGCTACTAAAAAGTTGTCGGAGTCAACAAACCCCCTCTGAATGTTTACAGATCCATGTTTGCAATGATAATTTATGCCACTTATCACTTGATAAATAAGCTTGTCGGACTGCTGAGAATAGTGTCATCAGTTTAAATATTGGGTATGAGAGTAGCCCTTTGAAGCACTGTTATTGCCACTTTATGGCAAATAGTAATAGACCGAAGATCCCATCATTTGTTCGAAAAAGCAGGCATTCCTTTATCCTGTGCTGCCTCGAGACCAATTGTGACATTGGCAAAGTAGTGAATAATTACCGTTATCGTTAAAAAATCATTCCGCTTAAAACATGGCCCTACTTTACTTAACTTAGTCTAATCTGCCTCCAAAGAAACAAGTGTAAAATTTCCTTATACGACTTAACTTTCCAAATATTAGAAACTTATGAATGCACAAACAGTCTTTGAGTATGTATTTCTCTCCATTCATATCAAAAGGATTCCTCCAGAAACAAAAGTTATCTGCCAACTGTCACTATTTAGACTTCATGTTGACAGCAATGTGATGTCCTTGTGATTTGTATTCCAACAGAAAATGAGGAAAAAAAAACAAGAAAAAATAAAAAAACAAAGTGGTACACATTTTCGAGAGGACCGTCCTGTCTCTGTACTTTTTCTCTTTAACTCTATTTTGACACTGAACATATGACATAGTGGTGCGGAAATATTTTCATCTTTCTCTCGGGTAAAAGCGACCGAGGCGAGGGTAGGTACATTTCGAAAGTTGATACTTGTTTATGAAAACTGTGATGGCATGTGACATCTTGTGTCTCCTTTGTTGCAATAAAGTGATTAATATTATTTAAGTTTTAATTAAAATTGTTTCAGAGAAGTGCAAGTGCTTTATTTTAGTCTTGTCTCTACATAAAGAGAAGACGACCATTCCGAGTTAATAGAACTTGCAACCAGTGAGGAACGAGTATATAAATTACAAACTACTCCATATTTTTGGCTTGAATATCCTTTGGAAATTTATTCTTTGAACACTGTTCGTGTAGAGCATAAATAATGATTTTGATTCTATTTGCCAATATTAAGGGAGAAATATTCTTTTGACTCCTTGCCAAAGCGGAAATGCTATAAGGCTGAAGAGTTTCCAAAGGAACGCCCCTAGTAACGCCCCACAATCTGACATCTGAATTTAAATCAATTCAAAGCGAATTTCCGGAATTGGATTCAATGATACCGAAATCCTGGTGGTTTCGATGTAATTCAATGAATAACAAAAAAAAATGTCCTCAATTCCATTCGTCGTAAAGAGTAGAACTTGAAAAGTGTCAAAAATAAAAAACTAGGGATTACAAAGTAAAATGAAATAAATAAAGTTTTTTTTTTTTTGTACTTTATTGCATAATCATTAATCTTAATCTTTTATTTGATATCATGATGCACTTGTATGAGCAAAGCCGCGAACGTATTAAAAAGAGTGTCCACCGGAAATGTTAATGAAGCTAACAAAAAACTTGAGTATCATTCTCATACTTCGTTTATACAGAATGGATTTTAAAACGTTATACTCATCCAAGTCCATTCCACTCTCAGAAATCGGACTGTAACATTTATGAGCAAGAAAGAGCGTTTCGTTAGTTCAATGGAGGCAACATCATGACGGCTATATTTCAGATTTATTCGAGGATAGCTGATGTAGTCCAATGACATAAATACACAAGGGACCGAGGTACTCAGTAGAAGTCCTAGATGCCAAACCTGTTATCGACTACCCATGGGACAATATAAAAAATACAATGCAGTTGAAGTTGAAGATCAACTGCCAAAAGTGCAGAAAGAATTGGCGAAAGTTCTCTTTCGTTTGACAAACCGGCAGCCACTGGCAAGTCGAAGCGTAGTCAGATTAAATTTTATCAAACAGAGCCAAAACCGCATTTGTCATTATAAAGGGACTGTTTCATAGCATCCAATTCAATTCCATGGTAAAGGTGATCACCTACATGGCCCTAATCCGGTCTATGTTTGCATATGGATGTCCTGTGCGGTTCAGCGTGGGATCAAGCTCATTGAAAAGAACCGGGTTTTTGAAAGACAATGTCTTGGGGTTGCAACTTCACTCATAAAGAATTCGAGAGTCTCAGTACAAAAAAATTTATTCTAATGATGCAATGGATGTATTTAGTTATTTTATTTTAGTTTAAGTTTTTAAATATACACACAAAAGATAATTTATTTAGTTTTCCCTGAAAACACATATATCCTTAGTTATTATTTGACCGCAAATTATTTCAACAAAAAATTAGACGTGCAGTAAGTCAAAAATCATTAAAAAAGAATAAGGTTCCACTAAGAGCGCCCGCGTCAAGTCAGTATGTTGTTCTATGAAATAAGTTTTTTAAACTACTTTAAACATTCTTGTCCGCGATGTAATTTATACTTAAAAAAATATATAAAAATTAATATAGCTGATTAAATTGAAACTCCTGCTGTGTAGAATGGCCCCATCTTGCTGAATTATAATTATGTTGTTCAATTTGGAAAGCAAGTGGAGTCAGTGTTTGTATCTCGGTGGTTCGAAAAATACGGGCTTATTGTTTCTTGGACAAAAATTTCACACCACACTGGCTTTTTTCGACAATGTAAACGTTTTGATGGTTGTCGAGTCACCAGTGTTTTGTTATACCATTTTAAGTTGTATATCAGGTAAAGAGAATTGAGTTTACTTTCGCGTTGAATTTGAGTTGCATGATTTTGTGTCGCTGCTGACATTTATGGTTCCTCCTCAGAGGTAGAAAAGCAGGATATTTTCCGCATTGCTTGAGTTCAATTGGAGTGTACTTAAGGGGGGAAATCACGGTAAATTTTTCAATTTTTCGAAAAAAAAAATTTCGCTTAAAAGGTGCTTTAGGGTCTTAAAAATTATATACCAAATGATGGAATACGGCAAAAGTGTCCAGGTGACCAAATTTTTCATTCTGCGGTTACGCCTCTCCGGTATGCTCATATATTTGCTTATGGTTTCTCAGTACTTAAAACTTTAAAAGCGTTTTTCTCGAAACTACTTTTTTTGAGCTCGCCGAAGACATAACTTGAACAAATCTTTACCGATCGACATGAAATTTTGACAGTAGCTTCGAAATATCTTTCTCCAAGGAGCTACGTAGGGTTTTTTTATTTTATATGGCTTAATTCATAATTGATTAAAAAACAATATATCGAAAAAATCCTACGTAGCTCGCTAGCTGTTGTTGTATGAAAACTAAAAAATTTTAGTGTTTTCTTCCAGGTGAAAAATTAAGGAGTCTACGTCATCGGCCATCGACACGCTTTCAAAAATAAGCGCCTTGGGGCATATGCTGCGCAGCCGCCATTTTTAAATATTTTTTATTGAAAAAATTACCTTTTGTACCTTTTTAGTATTGCTATAAAACCTACTTTACAGATTTTCGATTGATACTTTTAATTCAGTCAAAATTAATTAACGAAAATATGCCTATTTTTTGTGTGTTACTGTGTTTTCCCCCTTAAAATTGTTCTAAGTCTGATACTTAAGATCATGTATTTCTTAAAAAGGATATTGATATTGGACATCATGCGATGTTGCTATAAGATTTAATAGACCTAGCTTAAACGGAAGCATCTATTTGTCTACATTCAATGATAAAAATATAAAAATAAGTGTTCACTCAACACTTGTTACATTTTCCGGGAAACCGTGTTGGACCACAGAGCGGCCTACATATTTTTGAACATTTTGATCAAAGTATCTGTACCCTCTTTTCATACAACTGCATATCGTTACTTTAATTCAATTTCTTCACAGCGCTTATTCAATAAAATTCCGCAGGCCGTCAGGATAATAAAAATATATGGAACGCTTTTAAAACTCGTTAAACACTATTTGTTTATATTTAAGTCTTAAGTTGCATTAGCATAATTAATTACAAAATTTTTGATTTTAATTGTAAATTAAATTGTTTTTATTTTTAAATGCTGTCTCGAAATTTCTAAGAATAATTACAAATAATTGATTTAAAGCTCACCCCACCCAATATGTTAAAAAGACATTTCAACACTATTTTTCTTATTTGGTAACTAAATACAGAATGTCCCAGGAACTTTTTTGATTTTTTGATTTTGAATTTTTTTGTGTTTGAATTCACCAAAGAAATAATATTAAACACACGGACCACGAATCCCTCTTTGATAGACTCTGAACACGTAAACCGTATATTTATCTTTTCAAAAAACATCATATTACATCTCCAATTATAATAAGGACTAAATAGATCTGCCTAATTAAGCGAATCTATACATGCAATTTATGACAGAATCACTCATCTCTTACACGGAATAAAGGAGCCACTCGAGCGAGTCCCATGGACAAATCTTCTCGCCTAAATTACTGGTTCATCTACGAGTATACTTGCCACAATGAGCAACCAAAGAGCGTCTTACAATCTTGCGAAATAATTTATAAGAACCTTTAATTGAATACTGCACGAAAGAGAAAACTTAATCATTCCATGTGCCAGAGGAGAGATATCACATGATTCATTACTCTAAAAGATGTGCACATCGTAGCCCAAACCAGGTCCCATGGATGAGTTACGTGCATCTATTATGATGTTAGGAGAAAACTTTTCAAGGAACTCAATTTGCCATAACACGTGTTCCCAGGGATAATATATCCTGGCATAAGTACATTCCAAGTATGTAAGTGGGCCTTTATCAGTTTCATATCTTTGTTTTGAGTTCGCACGTGTATCTAACGCGAACTTAGTGAACGTATCTTATTGTTCTCTTGGGTAAATTTTTGTTCATTTCATCCAATTCTCTCGGTAAATAATAAATTACATTTATACGTTTTCTAAGGAACGGCATGGGGTTTGTTTGAATATAATAAATGAATAAGTTTTCGTTTTGCTTTTTTTTTTGTTGTGGAATTGGAAAACCTTGAAATCGACAATGTTCATTCAAGTAAATGATTGGAAGGATTTTTTGTTCAATGAAATTTATTAAGAAATTTTGTTACCTGTTATTTACCAGTTGGAGGGAATAATTTGAGATTTAGTACAGGTGGGGTGTATCTCTTATATCTGCTAAAAAAACCCTTTCCAGCAATGGTTTCATAGTTTCTGTAAAACTTCTTCGTTTGAAAATTCTAAACTTGGTTTTGTAGAATTGTGGCTATATTTTACTGAAAATTGTAATTGTAAATAAAAAAAAGTGCTTTGCATCGATTATGCTCGTATTTTTACGTCGTACTCGTATTCAATAGCTTAATAGCTTAGCATTTCTCAGTATAAAGAAAAATCATAAGCCCTTAGGGAAAGCATCCCCCAAAAAACGAGTCAAGGCCTACATTCACCATTTGAGTGTAAGCTTTTTTTATTCAAAAAAGTCAGTGCTTAAACCAATTGTTGATTGTTTTTTTATTCTTCGGAAGTTAGACGCCTGATATAAGGGATTTGATTCCGGGTCTTTGTGTCTAACTACAGAGGTCCTATTTAGAGTGGTAAATTGTTATTTCGTCAATGTTCGAAATGTTTTTCTTATCATTTTCGAAAATGGTAAAGAAGAAAAAGAATGGCGGTTAAAGTGGATTCCATGCCGGGCATCATTGAACATTTTTATCGGCTAAATGTTGAGAACAGTCCTGATTTCTGGTTCCAAAAAGATGAACCTCACCATCACAAGATGGTCAAAATGAATGAATTTATTGGCGATCGATTGTTTGACGCCGTGATTCTCAAATTTCAACTGCTGTTCACGTGGGCTTTAAGGCTAAGAAGTACTTAAAGGCTTGAAGCCGATACGTAGGCTGCTAGATATATTTCTGGCCTAGGCAACACAAACTGTTGCCAGGTGCAATCTGACATTTCCATTGGAAATTTTGACATTTTTAAGCATAGCATCACTCAGAACGTGTTGTCATTTTATTGTGATTTGTTTTATTTACAGAAACTTGAAAAATTCATTTTGACAAAAAAATGGAATTAACTCGAGAACACTTTCCTGCGATCATTTTTCGCATCTTTCGACGTGGATTATCACGACAAGAGTGCATTGATGAACTTAAATCTTTGTATGGCGATGAAGCACCATCCTATAGCACTGTGAAAGACTGGTTTAATGAATTCAGTCATGGCCGACGCTCGCTCAAAGACGAATTCCGTGAAGGTCGTCCAAAAACGGCCGTTGTGCCAGAGAACATTGATGCCGTGCGTGAACTGATAATGCAAAATAGTCATGTGACATACCGTGAGATAGAGGCATCCATGGGCATATCTCCCACCAGCATACATTCGATATTGCATGAACACCTGCCCGTAAAAAAGGTTTGTTCTCGTTGGATCCCTCCCAATTTGGCAATCGCTCAAAAAAAGGCTCGTGTCGATTGGTGCAAAGAAATGTTAAAAAAATATGATAGCGGTGCTTCAAAAGACGTTTATAAAGATTGCCACTGGTAACGAATCATGGATCTATGCGTATGAGCTCGAAAACAACAATCGACCGTGTGGGTCTTCGAAGACGAGGCAAATCCAACAGAAGTTGTTCGTGGAAGAAGCACTTCGAAGCTAATGATCGCCTGTTTCTTCGGCAAAACTGGTCATGTGGCGACTGTTCCGCTTGAGCAACGTAGGACGGTCAATTCTGAGTAGTACACCACAATTTGTTTGCCTGAAGTCTTCGGAGAAATTCGAAAAACGAACAAGAGAAGACGAATCATTGTTCACCATGACAATGCGAGCTCGCACACATCGGCTCAACCAAAACGTCGAATTGATGAGTCATCCGCTGTACAGCCCTGACTTGGCACCCAATGAATTCTTTTTATTCCCGCACATCAACAAAAAAATACGTGGTCAACGATTTTCATCCCCAGAACATGCTGTTGAAGCGTTCAAAAACCATGTTTTGGAGGTGTCTCAATCGGAGTGGAAAAAGTGTTTCGACAATTGGTTTGAGCGCATTCAAAAGTGTATAAATCATGCTGGAGAATACTTTGATAAACAATAAAACCACTTTTCATGATAAATATTCGCATTTTCATTATTAGGCCAGAAATATGTATATCTAGCAGCCTACGTAATAAGGAAGAAGCGAGTATTTTTGGGCCTGAAATTTTTAGTAAAAGATAAAATAATGCACCATATAAAAATATTATATTCATAACAAAATACACACATATCTTCAAACTAAAGTCTTAAGGCTTGTTAATGCGTAAGATAAATAAAATTAAAAAGAATAAGGTTAAGACCTATGACGGGCTCATAACGCTGATCAAAAAATTATGAAATAAGCATCTTAAAGTGTTTTTATCCGTATAAAAATGCGTTTCTTAGTTACACACAGAATTATAGTTTGGCATTTCGAAATTACACATAAAAGCCCAGATGTCGAATTACTTTCGAAACACTCAAAAATTTGATTTTTGTCACCACCAGAGGGGACAGTAGCTCAAGGTTACATAAAATTAAAACAGCCAATCAAAATTAATTCAAGTCTTTTAACCATTTTTTTTTTGCCGAAAACGAAATCTGAGTTGCAAAAATATGAACATAGTGATTGACATCTTCCACACAAGGCCAACAAAATTATGAGCATTCTGTTTGATAAAAATATGCTGCAAAAACTGACCAGCTTTGCTGACTATTTAAATCGTCAGTAACTATTGTAATACAGAAATCTTTCTTACCTAAACAATTACTACCCAACAATCTGAACCTAAACTCTTAAAATTTGTTTTGAAGCTTTTCAGTTGATTCTATCTATCTTTAGAATAAGGAAGCCTCTTTTTTTTTATGAATCCACGTATAATTAACGCTGCACATGACCCCATTCAGTGGTCGTTCCCATTAGCATATTTCCCTTATTATAACTTTTGTAAAGTCTGTCTTCCTTTAACTCTTCACTTCATTAGCATAGTTCACCTTTTTAACGAGAAGTCGTTTGCATAAATTTATGGCTACACATAGAAGAGTACCTGGTTAATCTATTAAATTTTAAGGCTTCACTCTATCAGTCATATTAAAAAACTTTTGCCAGCTTTTGACTTGTGCTGCGAATTACGTCATTTCTGGTTATATGCGTTCTTTATCTGACTCCAAGTTAAAAATAATTAGGATCTCTAACTTTTGTGCATAATTGCCATACTGCTCTTGCGATAAGACAAAAAAAAAAGCAAAACTTTTTAGAACGTGACAACCAATCTCTCTCGTATAATATGTGAACGTGATAGGTGCAAACTACTCGTACTGATGTGCTCAGTTTCGAAAACGTACGTGCAAAAATATACTCATGTAAGCAGTTTAAACTTTGGCAATTTCAAAACTCTAAAGGAGTTTGCTGTCTTGAAAATTTTCTAAAACTTTATTACTACTACCAGGGTAACTAATGTGGAAGAAAATAAAGCTTTGAAAGCGAAACCTAAACAAAAGGTATCTATGGTAAAGTAAAAGAGCTTAGATCGGGTTATGATACGACACGATACGCAGTTTTTGTATTACAAAAATCTTCAAAACTGAATTGGAATGCCTGAAACATGTGATTTTTATGGTTACTTTAAAAGCCTCAAAACTTAAGAACTTATACACTTGAGAAAATATTTCCTTAAATGCTTTGGGAAGGGTATTGAGCAGGTTAGAGTCCTTCGTCTCGTTTTCTTTCAGGTGGAAGCAGCGTGTCCGAGACCGTAAGGGATGAAAGGAAACCTTAGCTCAAGCTCTGATGCTCGAAGAATAGATGACCTAGTAAGTAATTAAGTGACTAAGCTTGTATATACAAACTTTAGAATTTTTGTAGATTTTGTTTTGTATAAAACGTGCCTTAAACCACGATATATAGTATGTTGTGTTGTGATATTTGCTGTGTCGTTTCCTACTGCTCTTTTTGGAGGTTTATTATTCGTGTACACTTTTGTTTATTCAGCTCCTTTTGACAACTCATGTATACTTAATGAATGTATGTCAAGTTTAAAATTGAAAAAAGAAAA
The DNA here is from genome assembly GCA_963555765.1 of Orthonevra nobilis. NCBI lineage: Eukaryota > Metazoa > Arthropoda > Insecta > Diptera > Syrphidae > Orthonevra > Orthonevra nobilis. The sequence goes on along the minus strand of OY743227.1, from coordinate 76,496,221 downwards.
ACGGCAGAATGAAGAGAACATCGAAGTGAATCGGACGAGTGTTGTTTTATTTTCTTCGGCTAAAGTAGTTTGGTTGCAAAAGAATTCTCACAAGGAGCCATAGTTCTCGGATTGTAATAGTTGTGGTTATGGTGCCTTTGAAAGATTGTTGTCCATTATTTAGCCTTTAAAAATTTCAATCATTACCTGCGATTGAATGTGATTGACAGTCACCGCAACCTCTTCTTCTGTGTAGCGAACTTGACGCAACTTGAGCGGTCTAATCATATAAATACTCCCTTGTTATTATTGCGACACACTGATGTGTCTGAGGCCATGGGTCAAATTTATCCCGCTAGTCACCTTGAATGATTAAATATTCACCCTTGAATTCAAATATCCGGGCTTAAGACTTTCATTCTTCCTTTTTTATTATAACAATAAACAATGGGAGAAGGCTTTTCTATGGCAAGAACTTTACTAAGAGACAATAGATTTGATTTGACAATATATTTGTATAATTTGGCGCCAATCACAGCCGTGCTGGACAATGGCCTGAACCAAAATCAAAGTTGTTTATTTGCCGAATTTTTAAATGATTTTGAGTGCTTTTCTTATGAATATGGACATAAAAAAGAATACAATACATTTAATCAGGCGGGGAAGAGCTGAAACAACAATTTGATTCAAAATCGTCTCCTTTGTGATATTGTTAAATTTTTAGCAAAAGGAAATGAAAATTGATTCAGTCCTATTGTGTTCATCAATTCATTTTAAAAATACATTTAGCATTGTTTATCAGACTGTTAAATCAACAAACAATGGGGCTGTTTCAAGAATGGTCATTTTCAAAGGTCTCTAAATTCTTAAAGTAACTTAAATTTATTTGCTATGAAGAATTTGAGGAAAACTAAATGAACTAAATAATGAAGAAGAATGAACACAAAGCTACTAAATAAAGTCATGCATTTCTTTAGACTGTTTTTATAGTATGTAAAAAATTTTAAAAGATTACTTTTTATTCGCTTTTATTTTATTTATTTTTTCTATTTTCAAGGTTCCGTACCGCAGAAGGAAAAACGAAATCCTTTTGCAATCAATTCGTTCACTTTTTTCTAAGGAACGTGGGGAGGTATCAAGTTAAAGTTGTTACGAAATGTAAAACTCAGGTTTCTTAACCGATGCAGTCAAAAGATGCTCGCAAGCTAACAAAAGGGAATACTGTCCTACGCGTTAACCTAGAGTCGTAAAATTTAGTAAGAAGCAATGTTTTAAAGCACATTTCAAGTTCAATATCCCAAAATAATACACATACATCATAATTTCTTAAAATCGCGAACAATCAACCTACAAGTCTAAACGCAACCTTCGTTTTGCGAGTCCGACTCGCACTTAGGCGATTTTTTTACTTCGAAAGTTCGCATTTCATTTTGAAAAATTCATGATTGCGATGGAAATTCAAAGGGAAGAATGGGAATAATTCTTTAATCAATGAATGCATGCTCGCAAAAATTCATAGAAGTTTATTTTATTTTATATTTATTCATCAAAGTTGACAGACATCCCAGCAACGATCACTGGACGTACGGTTGGATGTTTTGAAGGAAAATGGGTAAGGGTATGGATCACTTATCCACTTTAGCCCATTTCAGGTAATTCTTCTATTTGAAAAGTGATCAAATGAAAAGCAACCTGCGATGACGAGAAAAATCATCATGTAAGCTTGGGGTGATTGAAATACCGGAAAATCTACCCATTTTGCTATGATCGAAAACTATATCAATTTCAATTTCAATGCAATTTGATAAACTGTATGAATATCTTAAAAACCAGACAAAAACGCAAAAACTAATTTATGTATCGTAATTCTCAATTCATAACTCTTTGGGAACACTCCGATTCAAACATAGTTCTTATGCTGTATCCTAATTAATTCATAAATTAAGCAGCCAGATACTGACAAAATATTTATAGAACCAACTTAGTAACCTGACTTTTTTTGAAAAACAATCGTAAAATATCTTAAGTAACCTTAAAATACACATAATTCAATATGTGGAAGATGAGATGAGTTGTTTCTCATTTTCTTTTTCGTTTTTAGTTTATTGAAATGTAAATCCTTCTAGACTGCTACGACGATTAATTCATTATTTGGTTGAGTCGCCATCCTCACTCGTGGCCAGTGCCACGGGTGGTCATGGGTTCGATATCCACATTTAATCGCAGTCCATTATGATACAGTGTTCGATGTCGTGGGTGCCTTGCCCTTTGTTTAAATTGACTGATTGACATAGTTATGGTGGTGATAATCGAATGATCACAGGCAGCACGAAGCTTCTGAGCACTTCAATAATTCGAGGGATGTTCGAGGTGGTAGTGAAATGTTCAAAAGCCAGATCCTTCAAACCGCGTCAAAAAGTGTAAAAAAGGACACTTGAATCACAGAAATAAAACACTACAATGAGGCGTTAATGGAAATCAAGTTCAAAAATGGAGGGCCTATCAATTTTTTTAAGGACGAGAAGTCGATTCAGAGGAATGTTATGCAGTGGAACGGTTAAGATACCATGAATTGGGCGCCATATACATTAAGTCTAAACATCCATATATAGTATGTTGTCTGCATCCTATTCACATGGAAAATGTATGCCTGTGATGATAATTCAATGAATTTTGAGGTTATATTGAAGAAGGAGGAGGAATTTTAACCTACACCAGCCCAGAAAGTCTTTCGTAGAAGTTCCTTCCAAGTTTCAAGGCCCATTTTAAGCGCTTTTTTCTTGTTATGTCTGTAAACGGATTTCAAACTTTGAAAAAAGAGTTCGAATTCTTCTGCTCCACGTGATTATTTACATTTGCTGTTTTCTTTTAGAACTCGAATCATACTCTTAATATTCAAAAGAACATCGATTTTTTCCTTTTTTCAGAAACGAAATACTCGTAAAGAAGTGAAAGACAAATTTCAATTTGTTATCTTTGAAAAATTGGAAACTGGTGTCCTTTGTCAAGTGCGCGTCAAAAGCTTCTGACGACTGTGAACTGTATCAACATTATTAAAACATCAGCATACTGTCGTCATCTCTTTTATGCAAAACTCGTTTCCGTCAGTATACCAAACGTATTCCTTAAACCAACAAAAGCTTTCCGTCCCAATCTTTCGTTCAAATTATTTATCTTTTGTACTCTCGTAGCCGCAATTGTTTTAGTTTTATATTGTTTCTTTGATAAAAAAATATGTAAATCATTCAGGTAAACAATTACCTAGGGGATATGCAAATTTTCTTCTAGCATTTTGTGTTTTGTTTTTTTTTTAGCTCTGTCCTTTTTGTTAATTCAATGGTTGTGGAAGGACAAAGGTCCCTGATGAAAATGTAACAATTGTCAGTTGAATGGTTGAAATTATTTAGGTTTCTGACGAAAGAGACATGATGATGATTGTGATGACAATTCCAATTGTTTGATGCAAATGTCAGGGGCACTGGTCAAGAGCGAACCTTCAAATAATGACGCTCTACTCTGAGATATGTAAAGTGTGAAATTTTGCATACTTTTATGCATTTAAACTCGCAAAATAGGATTGTTTTCTAAATAGTTAATCTCGAATTTGAAATGAAATTGAGAAAAAAAAAATTAATTAAAAAGAAAATATTCCTTGAAACTGTCGTCAATCTAAGATCATTCTGCTTCTGCCTTAAACAAATCAACAGAAAAAAAACAGAAAATTTTTCATAATTCGGGAAACCTCTCAAAAATGTTTTATGACTTAAGTTTTATATTTCAAAGTTTTTTTTTTAAAGTTTATAAGAAAGGGTCCGCCAAATAACTTTTTTTTTTGAAAGTGCTATAAAAAAAAACTGCTGAATATTTTCTCAAATTTCTTTTTTTATTTGAAAGTACAATCCTTTCGGTTAATAATGAAAAATAATTTCATTCAAATGGCTGCCTCGGCTGGCCATGCAGTAGCCTACACGATCGGTCCAATTTTTAAGCACATTATCGATTGTGCGCAGCTGTATTTCACTAATGGCTTCACGAATATTATCCTTTAAAACGTCAATTGTCTCTGGCTTGTCGGCGTAACACTTATCTTTGAGGGCAACCCACAAATAATAGTCCAACGGTGTCAAATCGCAGCTCCGAGGTGGCCAAACGACATCAGCTCTGCGGCTGATAATGCGATCTTCAAAAACAGGGCGCAAAACATCGAGTGTAGCTTCGGCTGTGTGGCACGTAGCGCCGTCCTGTTGAAACCAAATGTTGCCAATATCCTCCGCTTCAATTTTTGTGAACAAAAATTCGTTCAACATGGCCCGATAACGATCGCCATTGACTGTAACGGCCACTCCTTGCTCATTTTCGAAGAAAAATGGCCCAATTATGCCTCTGGACCAAAATCCTCACCAAACAGTGACTCATTTTGGGTGCATCGGCTTTTCAATGTATGCGTGCGTGTTTTCTGTGCCCCAAATGCGACTATTTTGCTTGTTTACATACCCGCCAAGATCAAAATGAGCTTCATCTGAAAAGATGATTTTTTTGGCAAAATCGGCATCTTCTGTAAGTCGATCGCAGGCCCGCTTAGCGAAGTCATACCAAGGTCTTTATGCAAAATTCGTCTCAATGATGTCTCCGAAATTATTGAGAACGACGGTGAATTGATGTTGATAACGCTTCACGCACACTTTCTGCCACAGCAGCAATATTCTCGGGTGTACGCACTGTTTTTGGCTTTTCAATGAGGATGCCAGTTTCTTTCACTTATTTCACAAGATAACGAACATACGGAGCTGACGATGCTTCTTTTTTTCCAAAATCCGTACGCAATTTTCGCACACATTCTACAACATTACCATGATTTTCAAAGTAGTGTCGCAATATTTCTCAGCGTTGTTCAAGCGTATACATAACCATATTCGTTCAGCGGAAGGATAAAACTAATTATCTGTCAAATCAGACATGAGCTAAGTGTTACCATTCACGAAATAAGCACTAGTTGAAAAAAAAAAAACGTTAGATGGCGGACCCGTTATAATACAAAATTCTGCATTTAATTCGGTTATGTATCTATTACTACAAAAGTTTCGAAAACGCATTAATTTCTATTTTTATTATATACCAAGAATATGAGTAAGGCTCTTTTTCCTGTTTGTTTTGAGTTGAAATTTTTTAAGAAAATTATGTAAATGTGAAAAAAAAAAATTTAAATTGTAAAAAAGAAGTTCTCTGTATTCCAAGTTTCGAATTGTTCTCATTGATTTGGATAAATTATAATTTAAATGCGCTATGAATTATTGAATATGCCGAAAAATTCTAAAACAAGATTTTTTTTAAATCAAATTCTGGACGAATTGTGCTTTTTTATATTGATTTACGCTTCAAAAATTGTTAAATTCCTATTTGGATTGCCCAATATACGAATTCCTTCGAAGAAAATTTGTCGTCTGCTATCTTAGCAAGAAAGACACGTACGCACCAAGCTGTGGCTTATTCTCGACTCTATTCTTCAAAAAGTGCAAAGATGGGTACATGATATTCGGTTTGTTGTATTATGTATAAAAGTGAATGACATACCAAAAAAAAACGTAAAAATGATAGAACCTATCCTTAATGAGTCATGAATTAACAAACATTTTATAAGAAAACTGCTTAAAGCAAAAATTATTCTAAATACCACAAACTCTTTCAAATTTATTATTAAGTAAGTACTAATTCTGTAAATGAATAAGAAAAACTTAATATGGATTGTATGCATAATAATTATGTGCACACTTTTTCACATCAAATTCTCAAAATTATGCGCAAAATTTTACGCATAGAATTCTAGAAAAACTGAATTTTAAAAACAGAATTTTGAAGAACAGAATTTCGAAGTACAGAATTTTGCATACAGAATGTTGGATTATGACTCCTTCTCGAAAATAACGCAAAAAAAGAAAATAAATGATGATCCTTCTGCATAAAATAGTTTTTCTTCACTAGCTTCATTTCGATCACTTTCCTGTTTTTTTTTAATTTAACGACCACCCGCTTTAATCGAACTACTACCGCTGGTCGACCATTCCAGTTAATTTGATCCCAACTCCCAGACCAGACTCGAAAGCTGGATGAGAATTCGAGACTTACTCTATGATTCCTACATAAGGCCTTTCAATTGATCTAACCAACTGCGCTACCCCTGGTTCGAGTAGTATTCATTTCGAAAATACACAGAAGGCTTCATCTCATGGATTTGCAAAAGGCTTTGGATGAATTAGCCTAGTTTTCGTCGAATACTATTTTTCTGAGCTTATTTTTAATGCTAATATTCCATGGTAGCAGGTCAGATCATCCCTACTCTACTGCACAGCATGAAACCATACTCATAGAGGTCAGGTCTGCAAATAGTCTTCTAAAGTAAATTTTGCGAGCAAATGAAATGCTAAGTCACTGTAAGTAATACACTGTTTCTACCGAAGGAATCTTCAATCTTAAACGAATTTCAAGTTCTAGCTATAACCTTTATAGCCTTTATTTTAGTGGCAAACACGTGAGTTCAGATTTCTTATGGCTTGCTCAATAATCCGAGCTTTGGCTAATAGAACGCCGTTGGGACGATCTTGACAGAGATGTTCGACTTTATCTGAATTAACATTGAAAAAGAAACGTTAGAGATGCAGATCAAGAGAGACAAGGCCTTTTGGGAAGGTGATCGCTTAGAAGGCAAATGAAGCCATCTTTGAATCTGATTAGCTCAGAACTTCGATTTTTTCTGAAATCGTTTTTGAAACAGTGGCAATACATCAACTAGATCTGCAGACGTTTTTGAAAGGATCTTGTTAGCAATAAAAAAGTGCAACCTTTGTGACCAAGGCAGCTTAAGGAGCCGGATCCAATTCAGCCAGTGAAGGCACTTGGTAGTAAGTTTGAAACGCCCATTGCAGATAAAAGTGTTACCCTATTTTCATTTCAATGCTGAAATGATAGCTTAGCTTCGTAGTGACTTTCGGAAACATCACAACTAAGCATATGATTATATGAACTCAAGGCAAATCTATGCGCGTAGGTTTTATTTCTTTATTTTTTATTGCTCGGAAAAGGCAACAGTAATGTCGGTACTGACTTCAAATGAGTGGACAGTATCCTGTGAATAGAGGGTTTCATAGACCCGGGTTTTCTACTCAATCGATCGAAACCAGCATATTTCGGCAATGAGTATATTGGCTTTGTGTTCGCAAGAGCAGCGATTTTCCCATAAAAAAATATCTCCTACGATAGCCAAGCTTTTAGAAAGGTTTGCGGAAGCGTGAAGATCATCTTTAAAATTGTTAAGTTGGACAATTTTACTGTGTAAGCTGATGATACCTGCACAGAATGCTCAGTAGCTGTTTTTATATGGACCTTTATCCTCAAATGACATTTACGAAGTGTCGATATTCAAAGACGTTGCTAGATTGACCTAAGCCAAGTTTCTGCTTGGACTTAACCTCAGTGGGTCTTGTCTTGACACCTCCTGTGAAATGAATGAGCACATCGATCTCGGCTTTGCTAAGGTGTTCGTCATCTTTGGATGACTCTTCAAAAAAATAATTAGATTTAATTCGTTATTTTCTATGATTTTTTGTTAAAAATATCTTTTGTTGAAAATTGCTACATTAGACTGTAGAAAACTTGCTTTATCTACCGACGGGGTTCGCTAGTGCGAAAAAAATACCTTCCACGGCAAGTGAAACAATTGCTTTCAGTTTTCAAATACAATAGAAACAAGAATTCAAATTATAAAACAAACGCAAAAGGTTCATATCCAATTTCGAGAGCATAAACCAATTTTAATAGTCAGCAAAAACATCAATCTTCAGCACTCCCCAGAGCTATCAGCATGGTTTTCATTTAGAAGACATATCTGTTACAGCAATTGTATACAGTATTCCATTATCAGATCCGCCGGAGAACAACCCATTCAAAAGAACAGGATCCCTTTGAACGCGCTAACCTCCTCGGGCTTCGTTTATTGTAAAATTTGAGCTTCAATTCAAATTGGGAATTGCATATTCCAAAAGCGTAGATACAAGGCTGTTTTTCTTTTTTTTTTTGTCAAATATAAAAGGCGAATTCGTTACCTCGGAGCTATATATAATCTAAAATCAAAATGTTTATATCCACTTGACATGGGAGAAGGTTTTTAGGTTTTATTAAGTACACCTAACCCATCGATCGATATATAACAAGTAACGACATTGTCATAATGGTGCTGCAACAAGGTATGTAAATCGTTGACGATGTGATGGGGAGAATGGAATGGAATCTGATTTTGTCACAAAATGTAGTGAAGACATCGGTATTAGCATAACAAGAATGGATTCCCTTGCAGTCGCTTTTTTGGGGAAATTGTGTCCTGCCCGCGGGGAAATCGTATTCAAATGTGAGCCAGGGAAACATACGACTACCTATGTACATATATGTGATACAAGCAAGGACGAAACCAACTTGAAAGTAATCTGTATGCCATCTGCGGCTTTTGTCGAAGTAAAGCGTTATCCTTTTGGTTATGTGCAAGTAATTGAATTCAAAAGATTGAGGACAGAGGCTAAGGTTTCATTCGTCTTTGTTGTGCCATCGAAAGACATCCATTTATAAAATTACTGCAATGATTTTCCAAACAGACGATGTCGTTTGTACTTTGTACTCAAGCCTGTCAAAGCAGAACGAAAAACATACTTCTGGCAATGCACTCTGTGCAATGAAAAAATCTTACCTCCCCACAATAACATTACCGTTAAATAGTGAACAACTACAGTCCATCAAATCTACACCACTCCACTTCAGACGTGTTCAACTTTTCATTCTCAAAAACACATTATCTTAAAAAAAAAACCCCGCATCCTTTAGCGAATGTGCAATGAAAATTTTAAGAAATGTGCAATGCCTTCCTTTTTGTTTAAACTATCCTTTAAAGCTTCGAAGGAATTTATTTTTAAAGTTTCCACATTAAATACAAAGTCGGGCCCCCAAACCATATTCCACGTGAAGATTCCCTTCTTCCTTGGCTTCCGACTTGGCGTTCTTTTGTAATTCCAAAACTACAAGTCTTTCGACTGTTCTGTGGCATGGTGTCCTTGGAGTTTCGGGGTGCAACGCCATTTTTCTGTTAGAAAGCACATGAAAAATGATTTCAAGAACAATGCGCATTCACGGAGTTCAAAATTATGGGAAAACAGAGCCGGATGCAGCAGCACCGAAAACTATGAAGTTTGCTCTTGCTTTGCTGGGTTTTTTCTTTTTCCATTTTCTCCGGAGGGTATGTAGCAAATTTCCAGCGACTGTTGTTTATGTTTATATTTCTTTTCTCGTTTTTGTTCCTTGTATGGCAATTTAGAAAACAGCACAGCATCAATGCGTTGTTTTCCTGTGGAATATAAAGCATCGGGACAGAGAGTGAATCAAATGCACATTTGACAATAAAGAATTCAAAGAAGTTTTTTTCCTGGAACTGAGTTTCCCATGCGGATTGCTTGCTGTCAGCCTTCTTACGCTACTGTGGCGGGTTATAAATTCAAATTTTCAAAATGCTAAATCACTTAGTTATGAAAGGAAAGTGGTCTTAAAAGGTGTTTTGCGTTTCTCCTAATCTGACTCACCTCTACTCGTCATAGGTCGTCCATAGGTTTCCAGACAAAGCTTTATTCTAAATTGAGCAAAGTTATTGTACGGGTTGACATTAGAAGTTCTTTTTTCTAAAAGCCTTAAACGGTTTTTAGACACAGAAACAAACTTATTCATTTTTTGTAAAAAAAAAATTCGAAAGCAACTGCAGTTCAGGTACTTTTAAGGAGAACTAGGTGTTCTACAAACCAAGCCTCGGAAGAAAAGCGGTATTTCAAAATTAAAATAAAAACAGGAAGACCAGCCTTTAAAATTTAGAAGCAAGAAGGATCTCCTGAGCTTTTTCTGCATTTGCTTGAACCCCAAAACAAGTTAGACTGGGGAGAAAGTGCGAGAACCGATAAACATGTCGAGAGCCTTCAAAACGCACGGATCGAAAATCAAGGTTTTTGCACCCACAAGAGGAAAGGTTTCGGTGGTCTGCTGAAGTGAAGATGCTTCTAAGTGGAGTGATCCCTACACTCAAGCATGGATTCGGAGATATATAGAAAAAGACTAGAAGTAGCATTGGGCTTGCGATTATCAAGCTGGGGATTCATATCAATGCAAAATTATGATTGAAAGGAGCTTTGCCAAGAAGATAAAAAAGGAACACTGAAATGACCTCCCTAACCAACCGAATTCATCCCAATAGAGCTGCTCTGGGATTTTCTGTTTGGAACATGTGCTAAACAAGTCGTACTTCCCCGCATATCTTTTAACTGTGATTTGCACAACAGGATATAAGTGATAAGCCATTTCCATTCTCGGTGTCTTCGATCGACGAAAAACCGTCCACTGCTTCGTTGAGCTCGAGGGCAGCTTGAACGTAGCTTAGACCCGATTGGCGGTCTGCAGCCATTGGCTAGGAGATTTCTATTCTGTGATTTCTAAGGATACATTTTGAGTACTTTCCATAAAATAAAATTCAAAAACGAAGCTTTTATGACTAATTATGTGGCAGGTCGTTTTCCGACGCCTTTTTTCACATGTTTCATTGGGAAACTTGGGGCATGACGAGCAAGCGACTTTATGTTTGACGAGTTGACGCAGGATGACCGAAACTTGTACTGAAATCACCGACGAATTGTTCTGTATACAAAATAATTAACAAATTAAGTATTTCATTATATGTGAGGGTCTTAAGCTTACCCTTGCCGGTCACTAACTGGGATGACGTAGTAAGTTTTCTTGTCCCCAAATTGACGTCATGATATTCTATGAAATCAGTTTGCTGCCTTGATTCAACCAAAAGAGTTAACAATATCTCGTTCTGTCAAAATGAAGGCATTCTTAATATCCACGGTTACGAGTGAGGTGCAACATGACCTTTTCTTATCGGCGTTTATAAATATCATTTTCTTTGATTTCTCTATGGCCTTCAAGAGACCAGTTAAGGGGTCTTATAAATACATGCGAAAGAGGCAACATGTAAAGGAATAGAAAAACTCATAGTTATAAGCACAAGAAAGAGATCAAGCGCGCGTTGTTTACGCACGCGTAAGGCTCCGTGCCACAAAACAATATGCTAATTGTTTTTTTTATGTAATTTAAAATTTCTGCTCTTGGCGTTTAATTGTGTGATGGTTTTTTACAAAACCAAGTTTTTTTTTTGGGACACCCCTTCATTTTAAATTTCATATAATTTGTCTCATTTTTTGTTCAAGCTGAAATAGAAGTTCATATTCTTCGAAAATTGCAAGTAGTAGACTAGTAGTATAGGTAGACTATATTAAGGTTCAAACGATAAATTCTTGTGACCGACGCACGGACGGACAGGGGAGCCTTAGTAATCCGTACCAAAAGGGGGCCAACGGAACCCGAATGTAGTCAAGAATCCGTCAAGAAGAAGTACTCTTAGTAAAATCTCTTCGAACTATTCCAAGATAACGAAAATTCATCCACTCTTTTATCGTGCGACTAAACGTCCGCTTCCTCCAATCATTCGATAAAATGATCTTATTCCCGCTTCGCTCATTCAAAGCGTCTTTCATCCACTACGTTCGTTTATCTTTTCAATAAATTTGACCATTACTTTGCGTTATCGGCCCCGAGTCCATTTTACATCAAGCCGATCAACAAGCCTCTACACCGTCGCCACCGTCGTCGGTGCCATTTCTCAGCGAACAATATAAACTCCGCAAATGTAATAAATATTCCCCAAAGCAGTAATTTCATCTTTTTCCCTGTTCTCCTTTAGATTTAACGCTTTGGTTTTATTCCTTGCTACATAAAGTATAGGCAGAGTCTGGAACAGGAGCTAAGGGAGCCCCCCATACACAAGCCTCATGCTGTTTCACAAATAATCTTTACGGCGTGAATGTGAGGATTGCATGTGCCTCTTAACTATCGGGCCAGTTAACATGGATGAAATTAATGAATGTATGCACGGAGGTCCTTCTCATCGTCCGTTGTCGCCAAAGCAAGCTTCACCACTCAAGTCAGTGTGCAATCCATGCTTGATAGTGTGTAGTCCTGTCGTAATTAATTACATGGCATACCATGCGATCCATTCTCGCTGCGGTTTGAGGATACACTCCAAGTCGAGGACGACGAAATGAGCGCTTTGTTTACTTAATTTGATATGCATAAAGTCGCCGGCTAAAGTTCTTCCTTTAATGCATTGGAAATTTATCAAAAATCTGCTACGCTTGGGACAGAGATTTATTGGCTCTGATTGCAGTATGTGCCGAGCACATAGCGCGGTGGTGGTGCAGCATACTAATTACATGCATTCCTTTACCCATTGCCCATCGCCCATCGGTCTTCTGTAAATATCAAACACAATTAATGGGTTTGGAGATTTTTTTATTTTTTCGAAGCTAAATAAATGTTTGTATTTTATGGCGTAGACAGGCTTTTTGTATCTATGAACTCAATAAATCCAAAATGACCCAGTTCATTGGTTTTACACGCGAAGGCTGTTGAGCTTTGACGTCATCAGTTAATATTTGTAAGGTCAAATTAAACAATTTTCAACGTTTAAATAAAGATAAAAAGGGTAAACAAATGAATACGTTGAATATCTGATGAAGAATTTTTATTGATAGAAATAACTATGCAGATGAAGTTAAAATAAACAAAAAAGCACTATAGTGTTATTCTCGTATTTTTTTTTTATAGACTGAAGCTTGATAATGAGTTTCTTATATCGTTTTTTCCTCTCAATGCACTCTTTCAATCGGATTCTTAAATTTGAAATCCGAATTATTTGAAGTCTTTTTGCTAAAAAAAGACTCGGATTTAAAAAACCTAAGTTGCCTTTCTTTTCAAGTCAGTTGCTTGTTGATACAATGTCAACCAATCATTGAGTCAAATGATTGCATTCTTTTGTATTACCTCATTGAATCCGTTTGATGTCCGCTGAAGTCAGTGAATTCAACAGAAACAATTTGAACTGTTTTGAATAGTGAGAGAAATATTTAACGCGATTATTTTAAAATGAGCTGAAAATATATTTTAAAAAATGAACCGAGATATGCGTCCTTGTGAAGGCGATTAAACGGATGTATTTTAGGTCAAGCAATTGTAGTTGAGTTCAGCGACTTCAACCAATTAAACTCGAATTCATTGATGACTTCAGCGACTTAAATGAATTCACTGCTTACTTGAAAAACATTAAGTAAATTCAATTGATTTTCGAAAGTGATTTCAATTCCATGATTGCTTAAAATTGAACACACGAGTTATTGACTTTGAAAGAATAGTGATTCAAGTCTGTTTAGTTTTGAATTCAATTGAACCAATCCAAAGTTTGAATTCTTTGATTTTAGTTATGTGAATAATTAAATGCGTTCTCCTACAGGTCTGTATTCTGATTTCTTTAGTGGGAAAAATTACCCAATATTTTAAATTACATTTTTTTCTGTATGGAGTAGATTCGAACAATCCGACGTGCAGAAGTAGCTAACCACATATTCGTTTACGTTTTTTCTTTACCCAAGCGGTGCCAATCGAATCATATTCCTGGTATCGCTGTTTGGCCATCCGTCTGTCCATCCATACGTCTATCACAGGGCAGCACCTTTTCAAGCGTTAATGGTTGACAAGTTACTCATAAATAATATGAAGTCATTTTCATTGATATTTATTTTACATAAGTGAAGCTTAAGTTTTTTTCTTGAATGGGGCAAAATTTCGAGGAGAGTTTGAGCCACGAATTCTGTCATCATGTAATCGTGGTTTTGGAGCCACAACAAGATATGTTGTGTGCTCGGCCTAAATCTTCAAAATTTGAAGGCAGAACTAAACGACGACTTTACGTACGAAAAATGTCCTTCACCCTTATAATTTATAAGCTATAACACTCTTTAGTTGGACATCTTTTTGAAGTTTGTTTAGTCATTAAACATCCTAGCATAATTGCAAAAAGTTTGATAAATTTAATTGTTCAACTACAGAGGTATTTGCGTTCTTTCACTCACCTCAATGACTGTATGATGGTCCTATACAGACGATTTGAACACCTGTCAAGCAAAAAAAAAAACATAGAACGAGACTCTTTTCATTCCTTTCGTACACTAGGGTCAAATGATTTTGATCGTTTTCACTGAAGAGTTCTTCGAATTGTTTTTGGAGCGTGTGGAGAAGGTCTACGAAGTGATATTTAGCCGCTCAAAGCTCCGACCCTTTCGCTATGAATCCAATAGCTTTAGCTAGCCAAAGAATGGTGCTGGCTGGAGAGATTGATTGGTCGAGGCTTGAATCCAACTGGAATGGAGTGTCATCGAAGTAGATAGAAAAGTCTAAAGTGTACCAGAAAGGAGGCACGTTGAGCAAACATATATCGATTTTAGAAAGAAAGTTTTATAAAATTTGAAATTGGAAAGACTAGAGTTCATCCATGAAAACAAAGCAGTACGCATTTGCTGGTTCTCAAGGGATTCTCACTACCCGTAAAATCCAGAAGAATTGAAAATAGTTCGCAAGTCGGACGCATTCGATTGCTCTATGAGGGACGAAAAATATGATATCGACTTGTTAAAAAGTAGAAATATTATTAATTGTATATTATTTTAAATCTTGTCTTCTCTCTTGTATCTTTGATTAAGCTTGGAAGGGAAATCCGGAATGAATTGGCAATTGGATGTTATGCAAGAAAATCGAGGATGCAAAATAAGTTTAGAGCTCGTAGATGCGCAAAACTTATGTCTGCTAAAAAGGCTAGGGGCTTGACGCGTACGTGTAATTTTATGTGGCATAGTAACTGACTGGTATTTCAAAGGGTTATCCAAAGTAGGGTTGCAGATCTGCTTGGAGAAATATGAAACGAGCTGCATTGTTGAAGGCGAGTTTTCCGATTTAACTTAACGGAGACTTCGCAACCGTATGTGAGTATTGGCATAATGATGGTCTTGACTAAGTGGACACGTGTTCTTATGGGACAGCGATATTGTGATGCCCACAGGGAGCGTAAAATACTATGAACTTTGCCCACTGACATGTTCACATGATCGCTTTACGTCAATGTTTATTAAATGTCATAGACAACTTTCTTGACGTAGCCACGTATTCTATTACACCGTCGTTGAGGCGGATCTTTAGAAGGTAAAACTTACGGCTTTGTTACCTAACATAACAAAACATAAAAGGTTATATGCGGTAAAACAGCCATGCTTTTTGTTCCATAAAATCTTTAAAGTTTAAATGAGGTTTTAACTTGAGAGTTTGGAGCTAATATCAAAATAATACAGTAGGACATTGTGACGTTGAAAAAAATGCTTTGAATAGTAATTGAACAAACAACATCCCAACAAGTAAGAGAAACATCACACGGTTCTTTTTTGGAGAGGATGGTTAATAAAATTCCAAAAGGGCAAACGAAAAATATTTCAAGACCATTCATCACTGTACACCAGTCGTACAAACTAGAAAAAAATTCGTATCGAAATGAGATACAATGAACGCTGAAGTTCGTCATAGACGATTCTATCTTTATTAATTGTTCGAAAAGCTGATTTTATTTTCTAAGGGTTCCGTTCCTCAGAAGTCAAATCAGACAACACACTTTTTCTCATGAGCGCGTTGAGGTATCAAGCTGAAATTAATACCAAATACTTATGACTGTGTTCCCTGAAAGCTGCAAATCAACTTAGACAAGAGAACTGGCTGTTTAGGCCTGAGCAGAAAACCCGACTCGACTTCGTTGCGTGAGTCCGCACTATGCCGGTTTTTTTTACAAATTAAAAGCTTGATTAAAGGCATCTCAATACTCTATCGAAAGAAAATGTTGTTGTAGGCTTAAAACTACAAAAACTATTCTCATTTAAGGTTAAGTCAGTAGCCATATGAAAATCTTGAAAGAAGCTAAAAGTTGATTTATATTTACTTCTCGAGATTTTAACAAAGGGTTATCCGAATCATATGCTCTAACAGTGCTGCGGAAATTTATTTAAACAGTTCCTGTAATTCAGAGCAGAGCTCAATCGAGAACCTCAATGAGGTTCGTGACAAGATATCTCGTTTCGCAGCAAAAACAATTGATTTTATTGAAATGAACTAAAGGCACATCAAACAGAAACCCAAGAGGCTAAGCTAATAACGCTTCCACAGTAAGCACCAAGAGCTAATGATATCCACCAACAACTACTATTCATAACGATTTAAATTATCCCGCAACAGAATCATCCAAAATTAATAATGAGCCATGTTAATAAGGCCATCGCTGCTGACAGACCTTCGGTTTAATATCTCCTTTGCAGTTGCTTCTTACCTAACATCAGCTCTCTTTTGACCGCGTTTCATAACCTTACGTCATAAAAACTGGACCCATCCCATTGTCCCGAACTGATGAAATCTAATTAAATGTTAAGCCTCCATATTTCATGGCAACATTTGTGCCAGCTTAAAAGCTACGCGCTCATTAATAATCACGTTTGCCTCATATTACGTACCCTGAAAATCGCCCTCGATAACATGCCATGTTTTCGCGGAACACTTTTTGGCAGCACACACAGCAGCCGTTGCGTATGGCAAATAATTAAATTTATAATTGCAAAATATCCAATTGTGATGAATGGACCAAATGGCCAAGTTTAATGGATAAAATCCTCTTTGACGTTGAGCCGTATTTAATCTGATCTATGAAGCGATTTCGATAATAATATGACAAGTCACATACAGCAGCGTCCAGCTAAAAAACAAAAAAAAGAAACAAAGGCTATGTCCCCTCATACAAAGAGTTATAAATAATGCCCTACAACTATGAATAAAGCTTACAGGATACGAGTAGTTATTGAAATATATTACAAACAAACGGGCAAACTACTAAGCTAAGGAAGCGGATGTGGCGAGTATTTGCTGTTTCCGATTGTTTGATTTAAACTCCCAAATCGGATTCCAAGAATTTGCATTCGGGCCTTGGAGTATTTTGCATAAGTGAATGTGCTTTGCGTGTATGTCCTTTCTATGAGCACTCCCTCCGTGAATTCATCGATTAAATTTTCATGAATAATGCGCAAACACATTCTGATGATGGAATTATCTATTTGACTAGATATCCGGCGGATGCAATGGTTCTTGTTATTCGGTCGCTGTAATCCAAGATGCTTTTATGATTTAGTAATAAATTCAAAACTAAGCGTGCGATTCAAGAAAGTTTTCATGAGCGTATATTTAAGGAAAGGAAATTTGGGAATTCATATGTGCAGCTTGTCATTAAGAACCAAAACTGTTAAAAAAAGATTGATATTGTGAAAAGAATGTAACAATGGACTGAGACAACTTCAAGCCTGTCAAGGATTTCTTCCTCCATGTACAATTATAAACACGTGCGCAGAAATGAAAATGATTAACGAACGATCTTGCCAGTCGATGTATTCTTTTACTTCGCTCCTGGGAACGCTTGTAATGGGTCTGATATTTGAACATCAAAATTTTAACAAATCTCCACGTTTCGAGTTCTACAGAGTTGGATTTAATTTTTTTTGCGAAGCATGTCTGTGTGTGTGTTTGCGCATGTGCGTATTTCTTCGTCTCGCATATCTGAAAAATAAAAATATGACGATTTCACTTGGTCGATGAATAGTTTTCTTATTTTTTTCAAAATACAAACATATACATAAACAAGCGAACCCGTTAGACATTGTCATGTCCGAACGTTGGCTTTTCTGCAGGCTCAGCAAACGTTCTTTCAATGTTCGAATTTTCGATTTACATTTTTACATTTTACATTTAAAATTTTACCAGTCAGTTAATACTCCGTTCATTGAATAAAACCACGACGCACAGTGGCTTGAAAATAATTTTTTCGTTGTTTAAATGAAATCTTCGGGATTGGTAAAGATATTTGAACAAACGATGCTTAAGCTCTTTCCCGAACGTCACATTTATTGAGGACGAGATAAGTGGATTCATAAAACAATCCTCTTTTTTTCGAGCTCTTTCAACTTTGCATGTATTTTGATATGTTTATATTTGTGCATATATTTAATCATATTTAAAACTAAATAATAATAAAATAAAATTAAAAATCCTCGACTATTTGAATTGTGAAATGTGGAACCATTCATCTTCTTTCTTCAACCGAATTCATGAACGCTGCTTATTCGTTTTCTTGATGCTCAACTTTCGCCAGCAGCAGACTTTCGGAATATTTAGCATTCGGTATTTTTCATGCAAAAGCGGTCGATTTTGTATCAAAATTATGTAGAATTCCAGATAAGAATCATTCAAAATATACTTAACTCACGAAAACTGAAGTTGGCTCGGGAACAGCTTATGTAGTGTAGCAGTGATGTGAAAAATTCTTTGGGGAACTGCTCATTTTCCAAATCTGTCGATCTCTTTGCTGACTTCAAGAACCGAAACATTGTCGCTCCCGATTTTCTAAACAGTTTTCGAGAATATATCTACATTTAGTTTTGTAAGGATTAGTGTTTTCTTATGTGTTTCTTCGTGGCATTGTGCCGTTCGTTCGGAATATTCAAATATTGTATTAGCAAATACATATTGTTTATTTTTTTGTATAATATTTCTTGGTAATTTGTCTTTTAGCAACTTTGAACCATAGAGTACCTCCACGAAAGTTGGGAGTAATTAAATTAATGATAATTCAATATATTTTATGTTTTAGAAAAACAATAAAACGAAATATAGCGTTTTTTGCGAAATATAGCGTTTTCGACAATACGAAATAGGAACTAAGCCGATACAACAACCACTACAACAACGCCACCCATTTAGTCAGACTACTATCGCTGGTCGACCGATCTAGTGATAGTGCCATTTGTTGTCGATTTTCTTGGCTTGCCAGGGATGCATAAGGTGGTATGGCGATCGAATTTCATCGATGCATCGATGCATACACCATAAATCAAAGCTGGAAATCGGTGTTGCCGTACTACGTTGCGATTTCATATAATTATTGCTTGATACACTCGGATGCGCCGGTTTTTTGGGCGAAACCCATGATTATTCGACGAGTATCCCAGGATTATTCGACGAGAAGGGAGTTGCATCCTCTTAAGCGTTCTCATATCTGCCCCCCGGGACACTGCCCTATTGGCAAACATGCGGAAAAGCTAGGCGTGCATACAATTGACATTCGGAGAAGGAAGAGAAGACCATCACCAATCTCCTCTGTGAATGCGAAGCCGCAGCAAAATCAATATACCTACCCATTCTTCACTACAAAGACGGAACACATCTCAAAACCTTTCCTCCCTCTCCAACATACGTGGATATGTTAATCCACAATGCTATCCTAAGTGCGTCTTGTGGCAGCAACTGCTTCCTAACCTAAACCTAAGATGGTGTCGCTAAATAACGTTGGAGTATCCAGAGTCACCGATTAATACCAAATCGAGTGCGCACATTCGAATGACAAAAATTTGTTGATCCTGCACAGATCCAGCCAAACGCGCAACAATGTTTAGAAATTTTAATTCACGTGTACGAAAAGCCTGTTGTAAAATTGTAAACACCAAACGTTATGTCTCTCATATAAATTAATATGGAATGATTTCGTTCAATATTTCACGATGAATTAAAATCCAACCCGTTCTTAACAGAGGAATTTTAGACGTGGTGGAGGAAAGAGGAAAGTGGTCCCCCAAAAGAGGCCAGTCTAGTCACACTATACATTCATACATTGTCTCCAAAAAACTTGTGACACACATTTCGTTTGCGCTACAATATCATTTTGTTTCTCACTGAATACATATTTAAGCATCTTTCCTTGTAAAAGGTTGAAAAGCTCCCATTTGACATCTTCGATTACCAAACCTACAAGTAGCAGAGGCAAGCTCGAATCTCGGTCATCATAATTATGCTTTATTTCCGGAATCTCCAGGAGTACAAATTCAATATCATCCAACGTCAGAAAAGAATTTTTATTGTTTCTTTTATAGAATCAAAGTCTCAGGTTTGTATTTGATTTCGAGAATCAGAAAAAGGGAGACGACTTACACACGAGGACACGTGAAGACCTTCTTAGATTGAATACCTTTTTTTGCTTTTCTTCAGTTTGTACCTTGCAGTCAAAGGACATAGTCGTCCATGGCTCGTTTAAGTTTCCACCCTCAAGACTCTCTCGATGGATTCTGTTCCCTATTTTCTTTGGAGAACATTTTTAGGGGTTAATAAAATTTAAAGTGACTTTATGCACTGCTGTTGCTGCACATCGTGTGTCGTGTTTTCAAGCAAGGAATGACTAGTGCAGTCAGGTGAATCCTGTGGAAAGTTACAAATTGTTTTTGTTTTCGTTTCTTCGTCGATGAGATGATTTGTTTCAGTCGTCTGCCAAGGATGAAAATCTGGATGCTGTGGAAAAAAATTCGAAAAGAGCGAGATTTCTGGTTCAATAAATATTCTTGGAACTTGTCTCAAATTCTCAAATGTTCATTCTGAATAGTGTCTATGAGTTTTGTTTAAGGAATAATTGATCTATCGATCAACTTTTTGATAATTATCCAACAAAATTGATATCCACTTTACTTGAAGGATCAGTCCAAGTTTATTTTCGATGTTGTTTTCGAAACTCACTTTCAAGTTCGTTACCATTTGAGTTGAAGTCGGATGACTGGACAGACGAATCCTCAGCATTGACCGCAAGGTGTGTTCTTGCATAACTTCCTTTTAGAAATTTATGGGCGGCGGTGTACATTTCTTAAGGGGGTCTAGAGCCTAGAGGCATGTCATAAAAAACGCAATTAATATTTTTTTATTAGTTATTTATTAACATAACAAGAATACAGAAAAAAATAAAAAAAAAGTTGAAAATTTCAAAAATTAGCAGTTGATGAAGTGGGGGTCTCAAAAAATTGGCGCGTAACCATACCCACGATTTCAACCCTCTTAACAATCTGAAACCAACAAAAAAAAAAGATTATTAATCAAGAATAATGTCTGGAACTACGGAAAAGTTGGAAAGATTTTTTTTTCACAAAATGGCGACTGCCTGAAGAAAAAAACAATTTTTGTCCCACTTTTTTTGACTGTTTTGAATTTAAAAGAAAAAAATAGAAATTTGTGGATAGGGATAGTTCCAGACAAAGACAAGTCTATAAAGAAAACTCTCTAAAAACTTCAGGTAAATCGGTCAAGTAGAACCTGAGAAATCGTGGATATCGTTTTGAAAAAGACAGCTTCGAGAAAAACGCGTTTAAAGTTTCGCGTAAAGTTTTTCGCAGTCTAAGTCATAAAATGATATTTAAGACGTACATTTATTCAATCTGCCATTCCTGCTTCATATATCGGACCTTCCTCGACTTCGAAAAACCTATATTCCGCCTCCTTTGATACGTTGGATGCTCGTGTCTCGGAGCGGTCAATCCGGGCGTTGTCTCGTTTCACATCAAATGAATGAGCTTCTTTTTTTGCGCTTAGGAATTTTAATGCATATTATTAAAAGAAATATTTAACAATATTTTTATTTCACTTACAGCACATATAGTATGTACATCCACGTGGTTTGAGGATTAGAATTCAACTGTTAGCAGCTGGACGTAAGTGAACACTTAACATAAGAGATACAAGTCACCTTGGGCTCATGTATTAAAATATATTTTATTTAATTTGGATTTAGGTAGACGGAGAATCCCTAATGTCTTTTGTTCGATTTGTTCCGGCCGAACCAGTTTGGATGCCGGGTCAGCAAAATACCGATATCTCCGAAAATAATTTGAATTTTGAAAAATCCTCTTAGAGTTAAACTTTGAAAAAATAAAAAAAAATCGATTTTTTTAAATTTCTAGACAAGAACACCCCCTTAAGTTAAGACAAATTTGACTTTGTGTCCTTCGATAACAATTGAAATGTGCAATCATCAAGCACCCCTTGTTTTACTTAAGCTAACCAAACAGTCATATTTTTTTATCTTCAAATGGGAAGTTCATGGTGCGAGCAGGACAAATTGCACACAAATAGTGTTATAAGTTGAACAATTCTGTTTCGTAAGTCGATTTAAACATTCCACACCACACCTAGCTGCACCTTCACTCATTAAACTCTCCCTTTAAGCCCTTAACCTTAGAAAGAAATAGGTGAACCGATGCATAAAAAAAAAGAATCGTTGTGTGTTGCTTGTCACATAAGCTCTTGCACTTCACTGAATCCGACAATGTGCTTGCATCTACAATCCTCTGCACATCCTCACAGCAAAAGGGTTAAGCACTTTCAAATCTGCACTGCAAGATTCATGTAAGCTACCGCGATTTCTTCGTTGAACCAGCTCCAATGACAAATAAACCGAACCGTGCTGAATCCTTTGACCTCAATACAATTTTTCCGCAATACTTCCAGATAAGGAGGTGAATAAAATTGTTGCATAAACTCCATGGGCATAAATCAAGTATGTAGTGTAAACGTGACAAGCAGCTGTTATGCCTGCAATAGTTGTGAACAAATATTCCTTACCAGCTGAAATGGGGTGACAAGCAGGACGATGTGATCTCCGTACAAAGTTAGAAATGGATTTGGACTATGCAAAGCAGTTGAGGTCTTGAGCGCTTTAAATGCATCTAAATTGAATGAATTCGAAAGAAGAAGACACTGATTTAAAGGTTACTGTAGATAAGTACTAAGCCAAGAATGCATAATCTAAATCATAAGAGCACAACCAAATGCAGTCGCGAAAGATAGGATGGTCAGTTCGATAACGTCATCCTGATGGTCAAATGTTCACAAGACTTTATAATGCAATCATCCTCTGTTTGGAAGAATCGTTGACAGTATAATCACCGGAAAATAAACCTTGCTTCACGTATGGGCGCACTTTTGGCTTTTAGTATATTATCGACTTGAAAGCCTCAGCAGCTTTTTTATGGCAATTAAAGTCTTCGGAGAAATTCCAATTACTCGCCGGGTTGGGACGGTTTTTCGATGAACGATCGGGGCATTATCCACTTAGCCAAAGACACCCACAGATTGGGCTGCAAAAATACTTAACATCGGGATCGTGAAAAGAGTCGGTAAGAAAGATTACTGACTAAGGGTACCCCCTAATTTGCAGTTTTTTCATCAAAGGTAAATAAGGCCTCGGAATCGTGAATAAACTTTTGTAGGAAATGAAGTAGGGAGATATTTCTGCCATCGGAAATCATGTCCTATGATTCTCCCGTCTGGGTGACAACTACATAAGTACAAGATGCTATTCGCATGACGGCTGGAACGAAGAGAACGACACAATGCCGGACTAGAAATTATATATCACAAGCTGACCCGACAAACGTTGTCCTGTTCGAACGTTGGCTTGAGTTCAGCAAACGTTTTTTCTAGGTTTGATAAGCTAAACAGTCAGTTACACAATATTTGCACAACGTTAGCCTCCGACTTTGAAAGCTTTTTAAAATATATTAATACTTAAACTCCTGTTCATCTTTAAACACGTAATTAAAAAAAGGAAGAATCCAATACACGTAAGAGAAAAACTTTGAAAAGAGAAGAAAATTATTCAGCGGACAAACAATTTTGACGCTTCCAAATAGTGAAAAATTTAATTCGGAGGTGGTCATTTCCGATAAATATTTTTTTACATAAATTCATTTTCATTCAAATTAGTGCACTAGAGTGTCTAAGCATAAAGTTATTTCCAAGAAATAGTTGTCCTTAAACTGTTGCAACATCGTTTAATTTTTCCAAATAATGTGATTGTCTCATGTTCTCTGGTATCTCGCGATGGGATCAATACCATTATAGGCAATGAACCGCCTTACAATTACCTTGCCTCCATTAGAATGTTGAACGGGCTGGATAGTGGTCCGCTTTTGGTCGGAAATAAAATATTTCTTTCCATAAGTACCGCCGTATGGAAACGCAGTCTCATCTTACCACTGAATAGTAGCTTGTTTGTATGACCATAAATATGACGATGAAGTATATGCCTCCGTTTCGGTCGTCAGTCGTTTTTCTCAAAAAGTCGTACACGTTCGATTGTCTTCGATTTGGAGCTCTGACTATTTTCACTGCACAACAGAAAACTCCTCATCCAAAAAAGTGTATTGAAAATCGATTTCCATACATTCCATGGGCAGAAACGAACGCAATAAAATCATTGAGTTACAATCATCATCAGATTTAAATCAATTTATACAAAACTTCAATGGGTTATACACCCAAACCTAAAATGAAACCCTTTGAAAATCCGTTTGGTAGTTTTCAAGTTAATCGCGATCAGACAGACAGACAGGCGGGGCAACTTTGTTTTAATAGATTTAATGATGAGTGATTACCTCGCTCTGAACCTGTACGTATTCCCAGACTAAAACACGTACGAAGATGCATACAGGGTTCTAAGAAATAGACAAAGGGACAATTTGAAAGGATCCCCTGTTTCATTCATAGATGAGAGTGATATCAGACGGACTGATGTTTAAAAAATCACAAAAATATATCTCAACAACGGAAATTGCGAAAAGTCTAAAGCATGAGACTTAACAGACACATGCAGTGTTTTTTCTGAGGGAAGTCTACGTAATTTAAAAAGCAACAGGACTTTTCAAGCCGAGTCATCCTGAAATCGAACACTCTGAGCAACAACGATCGACAGGATATCATGTAGTTAAGGGTTGGTATCAATGTTGAAAGCAATCGCGAAAGAGAGGGTTAGCCTTTCGAGGCGGAAACATCGCATCAGCCATAAATTCTTATAGTGTACTTTGTTTATGTCATATTTTTTTTCCGCAAGATTTGTGTTTCTATTACTATTTTAAATCCCAGTGCCTCTTTTACCGCTTAATTGCTTTGATGCGGCATCCGATTCAGGATTCCGCATTCAACATTGACCCGTTCCACACCGAACATCCTGTTGATCATGGAAAAACTGTATCTATTTTTAACGCGAGTTTGGAGAAGAAAATAGTTTCAATTTCGGTTCAAAACCATTCAACGACAAGGAAATATATTTTGATATTGATCGTCCATAAAAAAAAGAATCATACCGTAGGTTTTGCGAATAAACGAGAATACGATTTAACTCTTCTTCTGGAAGACACAACAGCCAACAAAGTAACCAAGTAGATACAGGGATTTGAATTCTCCACTTCAAAAGATTTCCCAATAAAAGAACAAAATTTATGTTGAGAATACTTGTCTCACCAAAGCTCTACTTTACATAAGACCCTAAGTGTTTCCTTCTTCCTTCTTCTACACGTGTTGTTTCCGAATGTCCTTCAAATTGATTTGTTGATTGCTAAGCAGATTTGCTAAACGAAACCGTCCCACGGTAATTGGAAGCAGGTACTCAGAACGGCAATTTACAAATTATTTTTCAAAGCTTATCAGCTTAATTTACCGGGTTCAAGGGGCACCAAGTGCCACACGCTGTCTTATAGAGACAAATGTTCGCTTTAGATCAAATGTCACCATGTGACATGACCTCATAATCCACTGAACCGCAATCCACCTTATACTATACATTCAAAAAACGCTGTAAGCTTTTTTAGGGACGCTTACGATCCAAAATGCGTAGCGAGACTTAAATAAGCTCTGTTCTCCCATTGGAAGGTTTCCATAGAGCCAAGTTGCAAATTTTGTTTCACAATCCACAAAGTTCCATTGCAACATTTCTCATATTTAAAGTTCTACATCCTTTTTGGAGACTTTCCAATGTCCCCACAGCACAGAGGAAACCTCTCAGAGAGCCGCTCAATTGAGAGAACGCTCCTGGATTGCCCCAATTGCTAAAACGTACTCACTACTCACCCATTTGGCACGAGAGCAATGCTTTCCAAGCCGCGAGAAGCCGAAAAGCATTACACGTCAATGGGACTCGGGAATACGTGTATTGTCTTGGTCAGTTTGCGACTCATTTAACCGAAAGATGTGATGAACGGTCAAACTTTGTACCGCCACCCTCTTAATCCTTCCCCCCACAATCGATGCATAAGGGTACTTCTCACAATTATTCTCGCACGGCCTACCCATGTTGCGAGCATGACAAATATGAAAAGGAAAATACACACCAGAAACCAAAATCCCCAAAAAGACCCTTGAGGTGATTTTACTTTTTAATTTCCTCCATCAGGAAGCATGGATTACAAAGTGGAGTAAATATGATTCCGAAAATACTTTATACACAAAAAACGTAGAGAGTTTCAAGTTAAGAATACCTTCCAGCCATTGACCCATTTACCTGAAGCTCCTTTGAAATTATCCTCAATTAATTATGCATATGGAAACATCCGTAGATCCGTTTAAAAATTCAAGGCTGTAAGGTGATATTTGTTTGGCTGGTCTAGTTTTGTCCTCCTTGTTGCTGGGTGTGAAAAAAACTTTGTGTATTTTGTGATGTCCTTTTTCGACTGTCGCGGAGAAAAAAATTGCCACCGTTAGTTATGTGTTTGACAACAATTTTCACCTGTGGTCGATCCTTGTTGTTCGGGGTAGTTTTATAGGCTTTTTGAAGCCGCAGAAATTCTTTTGATTTGGATTTTGTGTGTTTCCGTGGTGAACAAAGTTATTTAATAAAACAAAAAACAAAAAACAAACCTAATCAAGAGAGGGTAAATAACTCGGTTTTGGGTTTGCATAGCTCTAGCATGGGCAACACAATGTTGTGGGCTACCATGATTAGCCTGGAAACTTTCTATGCAGAACGATTGCACTCAATTTGTGGATATCGTTGGACTTTTGCCAATCCTGCCGTTATTGTTAAAATTTAAAATTTCAATCGAGTGAAACTTTAATTTTTTTTTAGGATTTTGTGATATAGAAAGTGTGATTATATTTTTCTATACCAAATGCGAACATGGATGCACGAGTGAGTGGACTATTTGTGACAAACTCCTGTTTGAATAAGGGACTAAGAAAGGAATGAAACATGAACATGATTAAAGGCTGCTTGATTTTAGTCGTCGATTTCTTATCTGCAGGAATTTATATTCATACAATTCACAGAGTTCACGATTGCAGCCTTTCCTTCATTCGTCCTCCTTGCTGACAAGACTGTTTATTCGATGGAGAATATCCCTTCAATCTCTTGTGCTTAGTTACTTGTCGCCGAATTGTTAGTTCCATACAAAGGAACTGACGAGATGAGTGCAAGACGGAAGGCGTCACGTCGGTGAGGCTAACCTGCAGTTTGGACCGAATGCAAACTTTATTAAAAGCATATAGATCAGATGGAGCAATTTATCGGATTTTTCAATAAGAGCGCTACAAAAGTTTTTTTTTTTAAATAAAACAAAAACGGTTTTGGATATCAATGAAATTTTTTATTTCTGTAAAAGTACGTTTGATGCCATTATGTATGGAACTCGATTTCTTTTGCATGGCCACCACGGGCACGCTTGCAGAAGTCCAGACGCTGAACCCAATTTTCGACGGTTTCAAGCATAAATCGGCCGATACTGCTGCAATTTTAAGTTAGATATTCGTACGAAGTTCATCAATCGTCGCTGGCTTGTTGGCATAGACTATAGACTTGACGTAGCCCCACAGGAAATAGTCTAACGGCGTCAAATCGCACGACCGAGGCGGCCATGGGACTGGACCATTTCGTGAGATAACAAGTTCTCCAAACTTGGTTTCCAATAAATTGATTGTGACATTCGCTATGTGGCTTGTGGCACCGTCCTGTTGGAACCACATGTCCTCCAAGTCCATGTCATTCAATTGGGGCCAAAAATATTCGGTTATCATTGAACGGTAGCGATCCCAAATCACAATAACGTGCTGTTCTTGATCATCACGGAAGAAGTACGGCCCAATGACGCCGCCGGCCCATAAACCACACCAAACCGTAGTTTTTTCGGGATGCAATGATGACTCATGGAGTACGTGTGGATTGCTGCCTGACCAATACCGCATATTTTGTTTATTGACGGAAATGAGCCTCATCGCTGAAGATGATTTTTCGATTAACGTTGAGGCCACTGACTCCGAATTTTGGTAGTAATTTCGACTCGTTGTTGGCTCGTATTTCTTTCCATCATAAAATGGCAAACCTTACTGAAGAGAAATGTTAGAAGAGCGGCAAGAAAAATGGCGTCGTTTGCTGTCCCTGTAGCTCAACTTCTGTAGCGTCCCTGTTGAAAAACCCTTTATTTCCGCATAAGAAATCGGAAACCATTCTTTTTTTCAGGACTCCACTACAGGAATGAATTGGCACAAATTCTTGACACTGGCAATCATTGGCAAACCGAAGTGAAGTCAGATACGTATGGCTCTGGCTCGTCCAATATCTTTATTTTAAAAAACAAATAGATGTACCTGGGTCAAAGTCATCCGGCAAGATCCGTATTGTCAGACCACATATTGCTTATGAGTGTCCCGTACAGCTCGAACTGACAGTAAATTCAATGGAAAAGATTCGGATTTTTGAAGGGTTATATCTCAGGGCTTGTCTTTGCATATATAGAACTCTAGAATCCCTAGAAGTACTTTACAATGGGGCTTATCTAACCAGAGTAAACAATATCCTTATTAAGTTACGGTGACTATCCTGAAATTTGTACGAAACTCTGTCGTCGTTTCCTTAAAAGACAGTTTACCGTATGGGCATAGTCGACTTCATGCTCATTTGATAAAAGCCTTGGGCGGTGTACATAGACCAAGTTTTTCTAAGCTTAGGTAGGAATAGGTTTAAAAGAATATTATGTAAATATTTAAGTATAAATTAACTTATATTACATAGAATTTCGTAGATTTTAGGGCATATAAGTATTTGATTTATTTATGTATGCATGGTCTTAAGCTTGTATTTTAAGTTATTTTAATGATAATAATAAAGAAATAGAAATGAAAGCTGAATAAATTAAGCAACTCAGCAGAGAGTGTTTTTCACACTTAAGTGACAGTTTTACGTTTCGAAGGCCTAAAATATCGGAATGAGCTCGAGTTCAACCGACGCTGATGTTTTATTTTAACGGTAGAAGATGAAGACCGAAGGTTACCGGAATTACCTTCAATAGCAAAAAAATGAACTGGTTAAATTTGAAATTAGTAAAAGACTCGAAAATGGAATGGAGCCTGCAGCAATTATTTGGTGATGTGCAGACTCGAACAGTCGGAAGGGAAGTTTCTAATCCAATGCGAGAAAGAGAGATCCGTAATCTTGCTGCACATTTTTTCGAAAAAGTAAAAATAGTCGGTGAAATATGGCATGAAATTGTCACTTATTAAAAATTTGCGCGTTTGAGATTTTTCAAAAGTCTATGATTCTTAGAAAACGAGGACACTGTACTAAAGTGGGTCCATTGTTGAAGCAAAAAAATAAACATTTTTAAGTGGTTTGACCGAAATGTCAGAAAGTCAAAAGTAAAGCTTCCTCAAAGGATTTGAAAGCAAGGAAGTTATATCATATGAAACAACGGACCTGAGAGCCTCGAGATTTTGACACTACGAGTGTTAACGACGTATCATTTGATACACTTTTTGTCATACAGTCCTAGATCAGCGTTGTCAGCTAATAATTTCATTCAGCACCATTATGCGATGCCAGGCGACCACATTGACACTCATTCTGACGCCCCAATTAACAACCAAACCAAACACAAATCGCGTACAACATTCCTTTTGTTGTCGTGTTATTCATTTCACAAGTCTTGACTAACGCGAATTCATCTGATGAGGGCAGGTGGCTATCGCTGTTTGGATACTTAACGATTTCATAATGTCGCCGGTCGTTAAATTAAGACAAACGAAACACACCCGTCAAAGGAAGTTTTTGACGCCCTTATTTAAAGGAACAAAATCGAAAGTTTCTTTACAACCTCCTCCCTTTGAAGTTGGTTCATCAACTGTCATACTCAGTCGGGCTCAGTTGGTGGCCTAAGTGATATATGATATATGAAATAAAGCTCACCCCAATAAACCATGTGTGATGCAAATCTATGCTCCACTTGTGCATCTAAACTCGGTTACTGTTGAGTAATATCTTAAAAGTTTCAGACAGACTTAGTCTTGTGCTTCACGATTATCGTAAAGCCACCCCTTTTTCATTTATTTTATTTATATATTTCACCTACATGCAATAGTGAACATGAAACTTCGTCGAAAGCTAAAATGGTCCATTTTATTGGCTCATTACGGCTTTAGCCTGGATCAAAGTTCCAACGCGTCTTGTAAGAATGGACATGAAAGAGATTCCAGATTACAGCCGCGCATTCGAGAATGGATCTGCCTGTAAGAGATGACCTTTTCTCTTAATTACTGAATACATTTCTGATCATCGGCGTTTAGTAGACACTGACTAAGTTTTCTTACATTCACGATGTCATTTATAGAAATGATAATGGCATCCATGAGGTGCACCTGAAGTACATTCGGTGATTATCCTAGACAGATTAGTCCTCGTTTTCACTATTCGGGTACGTCCAGTGATAAATGAAGCGACACAACGTAAGAGCTCAGAGTGAAATCCAAAATATTCAAGCTTTTTTATAAAAACAAATTGGCTAACTGAACCCTAGAATCTTACATACCATCTTACATTTTATTCTCATTCGTTATAATGACATAAGTTACAAATCCATATTGAGCTTCTGATATTCTCCCTTCGCTACGAGTTTATTGATACCTTCCATTCGTCAAGGAACAAACCTTAAGAATACTAAAAAATTTAGGCACTCGTTGATAGTTAAGGCAGCTAATGTTTTGATGGAATGTCACCTCCTCAAGCAATTATCTTTCAGCAATTTCGCCCCTAATTCATTTTTTGGAAAAGGTGCAATATTTGAAAACAATTGTGCTCCCTTACATTTTCATAAAGTCTGTCGAATAGAACTACAAAAAAGAGAAGTTTCCTTAAAGTGTCTACTCGTGAGAAGGTACGAATAAGTATGTATGTCCCATAAAATAATTTCCATACACGTGCACACTACTTAAACGAGTATAAATTTCAATATTAACATCAAAATCGTTCTAGAAACGGCCTTCAATGTGCCTAAAGATGTCTGGTCGTCTGCTGCTTTGCCTTCGGTGTTATGTGTCTGCTGTTATACAGCAGCACTTATTGCAGTCTTATAACAACATTAAAATAAAAATATCATTTGCATAGCCAAACTTTAGGGAGCAACGAACACACTTTGGCACCTTTTTTTCCACCTCTCAGCCAAAATAATTTACATATTTCTTTTGAAGGTGGGAGCTTTGAATATCAAGCATCTCGTATGCGCTGAGGAGAGGGCAATTCAAACGAAAATTCACAAGACTGGGTGTAATTGTGCATTAAATTGGACACAAGGTGCGTAAAAATAAGCATTCGAAAATACAAATACTCGTACATATAATAATATTTAAGAAGTATCTCGAGCGAACTGAATTTTTTTTTCGCAATTTTGTTCATGGGTTGGCATAGAAATGGTTTGGGACTTTCTTAAGCCGATAGACGAATGTGAAAATAGAATAAGCTCTGAATAAAAAAGCAACCTTGATGGAAGGACAAAATACCAACTTGATGTGAAAAATGCGTTCACAGACATTTGATACGGTTGAATATGTAACAATTTGGAAAACATTCAACAGTCAGCGAAGTAAAAATATCTTGTTTCTTCCTTGGGTCAATTCCGAGAAAAAACACCTGCCATTTTTTCATGGTTTTATATCTCATAATTGGAAAATGCTTCGAAACTGTAACTAACCTAAAAGTTTGTTTTTTGTGCGATATGCCCTGCCCACACGTTCGGTTAGATAAGTAAAGATCTCATTTCCATTCGAAGAACGAAAGGTCCTATTTGCATTAACTCTTCTGGTTAACCAAAGCCGAATATTCTCATCTTCAAGGACCAATCAATGTTTAGTTCAGTACAGGCTTTGTTGTAATTTAAAGGGGTATTCTAGTCTAGAAATTTAATCGATTCTTTTGTTTATATTTTCAAAGTTTAACTATTCAAGAATATATCTACAAGAGAAACTTTCAAAATTCAAATTATTTTCGGAGATATCGGTATTTTGCTGACCCGGCATCCAAACCAAGTGGATGTACCATACGTATACCATACTGCTGCGAGTAAAATAAAAATATTGTAAAATATTTTTTTAATAAAATGCATAAGAAATCCTCAGCGCAAAAAAATGAAACTCATTCATTTGCTGCGAAATGAGACAATGCCCGGATTGATCGCTCAGAGTTACGAGCATCCAACGCATCAAAGAAGACCAGAACTGCTCGATATGAGGAGGGAAACGCGGAAAATAGTTTTTTCGAAATCGAGGAAGGTCCGATGTATGAAGCAGGAATGGCAGATTGAATAAATGTATGTCTATAATATAATTTCATGGCTAAGACTGCGAAAAACTTTACGCGGGGCTTTAAACACGTTTTTCTCGAAACTGTCTTTTTCAAAACAATATCCACGATTTCTCAGGTTCTTCTAGACTGATTTATCTGAAATTTTTAGAGAGTCTTCTTTATAGACTTGTCTTTGTCTGGAACTATCCCCATCCCCAAATTTCTATCACTTTTTTTTTTAAATTCGAAACAGTCAAAAATAGTGGTACAATAATTGTTTTTTTCTTCAGGCAAAATTTCGTAGTTCCAGACACTGCGACATTATTCTAGATTAATAATTTTTTTTTTTTTTGGTTTCAAATTGCCAGGAGGGTTGAAATCGTGGGTAATTTTTTCGTGCCAATTTTTTAAGACCCCCACTTCATCAACTGCTTATTTTTGAAATTTTCAACTTTTTTATTTTTTTTCTGTATTCTTGTTATGTTAATAAATAACTAATAAAAAAATATAAATTGCCTTTTTTTACGCCACTTCAAAAATTACATGAAATTCATGCCTCTTGACTAGAATACCCCCTTAACACACATTTGAAATAAGAGGCTTAAGAGAGTTGTCTGCTTAGAGGGGATCAGTCCGATTTTTTTTGTTTCCAGGCTGTTTCGAACGATTGTTAAGCTCTCTGTTCTTTTTTGAAAAGACCTCTACGGTTTGATTCATGAATAGAAACCACAACGATGGTAAGCAAACTTAATATTCGGATGTTGTGATCGTCCTTACCAAAATTTTTTTTTTAATGCTCGAGTAATGCAATTTTAACTTTGATCTTTTTCTATGAAATTAATAGCC
Source organism: Orthonevra nobilis (assembly GCA_963555765.1). Taxonomy (NCBI): domain Eukaryota; kingdom Metazoa; phylum Arthropoda; class Insecta; order Diptera; family Syrphidae; genus Orthonevra; species Orthonevra nobilis. The sequence goes on along the minus strand of OY743227.1, from coordinate 76,463,169 downwards.
TCAGATGTCTACATAGGATACTCCACGAGTTTCAAATTGCTTATATAGTTTAAGGATAAAAAAGGTTTAAGCTACGGCAGGGCTTCATGTCGGCTTAGATAATATACGGACATTTATATAGAATTCTTTTTCTTTGAAGACTATATTTCATTACAACCAACTTAAAATAAATTTAAAAATACCTTAACTAAGATTTTCATTTATTTATTTATGGTCGGTCTATAGACCGGACTTTGCTTTATACAAACAACACTTGAAACTAACTTATAACTAAAGAATAGGTTGATGCATAAGGTGAGAAAAAGCAGTCGACTATACCGGTTAAGAGTTGCGATGTCACGGCGAAGCGCATGGGACTGTAGATTGATAAGTTACAAGCGGTTGGTATATGGTGGGAGATTAAAGCTGTCTTCTCAAGGGAGACCTCGTAGTACGAAGCGGAGAAACCGGTGTTGAACAGCTTCAATTCGCCAGATATGGGTTCCATATTAAGGGGACCAGTCTTGGGAAGCACATTCGAGGAGGGGTCTAACAAAAGTAATGTGAAGTGATTTTGTGATGTAGGGGGTTAAGGAACTCTTTGGACCATCGCTTCACGTACCCAAGAGCGCAGTTGGCACGGCTAATGATGGAATCGATGTGCGTGCGAAAATTCAGTTCCCTATCACTGACCGTACCCAAATCGCGGAGAGAAGAGACTAATAGAACGGGTTGATTGAAGATCAAGTAGGATCTGGAGGTCTGTGGCTTACGCCTACGGGTGTATGTAATGGCTTGGCATTCGCTAATGTTGAGATCTATGAAGTTATTTTGGCACCAAATTGAAAACCTACTCAGATCATCAGGAGGTCGTCAGCGGGATATGATATAGGCATATATATTTTTATGGTATCGGCGTAAAAAGAGATATACGAGATGTGGATAACGAGGTCGACATCATTAAGTGGCCATTAATGGATTAGATTTAAAGGGTCTAAAAATAACAACGTAATGACGGTCTTCTAGGTATGACATTATCCCATTAATAAAGCCGACGGGGACACCAAGAGCTTTCAGTTTGAGAATTATGATTTTGTCCGACATTTTATCGAAGGCCTTGCTGAAGTCAGTGGCTGTAACATCGACTTCCTTACCATCCTCCAAGGCACATAAAATTGAGAGACGAATTCAATTAAGTTAGTGGTTGTTAATCTAACCTAACGAAATCCGTGTTGATTTGGACATACGATGGATTTGCAATGAAAAAGCATTGCGTCCTGGATGATGCTCTCGAAGAGCATGGGAATGGCTGATAGTTTAGCAATTGGTCTATAGTTTACAATACAATTTTGTGGGCCTTTCTTATGAATTGATACTATGTATGCGTTTTTCCAAATTTTGAGGAAAATGCCTTGTGAAATGGAGAGTTGGAATAGTGCGGTTAGGGGATGAAGAAGGATATTGGTATATTTTTTAAGCACTATTGCGGGCAAACCGTCCGGGGCATGGGAATAATCATCTTTAGGCTTGCTGATTTTCGCTCCTATCAATTCCGATGTTATTTCAACAGACACCAGAGTTGTATGCGCGCTGTTGTTTAGGTATTGGAAGTAATTATGATCGGGCTCTTCGTCGTGGACAGCATATGATTGACTAAAGAAAAGATTGTAGCAAATCGACAAGATCGATTTATCGATCCGAATTCGTCGGAATGGACAGTAGGAATCGCGGAGTGGTGGCAACAGCTGCGTGTGTCGCGAAAGCAGCGGTCGTTTAATAAAGATTGGGAACAGGTAGATAAAAATAAACATGTCTGGATTGTAAGGCAGTTGATAAGGATACATAACAAATATGTAGAAACTTTTTCTTTTTACTGTTTTTGTGCTGTGTCAAAGTCTTATTGTTCTATGGATCTATTACAATCATAAAGTTAATTCCATGATAAAGAAGACAACTACGAATCATCCTCTCCTTCATTAAAGCGCCAAATGATACCGCCATACTGAGCCGGCGATTCTCCTGAGAGCTGCTAGCGAAATCTCCAGGTCAAAGCAAGGCGCCCGTCCACACTCTTTCGGGCAACATGGAAGAGTAATGGAAAAGCATTTCTATCCTGAATGAAAGTTAAAGTCGAAATAGAGAAAAGCCTCTGGTGAAGTAAGGCCGTTAAGACTCACTGGCTCGTGGTACATGAAGTTGGGGCAGTAAGCCCCGGAGATCAGATTATTGCTCGAGGTCATTGCTCTTGCAACGTATCTCCGAATAAGTTAAATTAGAAATGTATCCACTCTGATAGGGTTGGCCCCGTTATACAGGAAACAGGATATCGATTCATGACCATGAATACAACATGGGTCGATCTCTTTAAACCTGATGTGAAGGGATAGCCAAAACAATGGACTGATATAGTAGTATTGGCTCCAAATAAATCGAATATAGTCCGATCAGTAGATAAAGTCTTTGAGATGAGCATGGAATCTACAGAAACTTATGTAGCGTTTAATTATTGAAATCAAGAAATCGCTTTGGCCAACTTCACTCTGGCTCCACATTCGCGAGACTAAGCTCTTTTTTTTCTGTCTGTATCCAATGATGACTCGGTGTTAAGGAATTTGCAAACAAATAAAAAGCTGGAATCCCCGGTTGATGACTCTTTGAAGGACTCCAAAATTTATATGACCTAATATTCCGACATTCTCACACCAGCAATGCTTCAACTCTTAAAACAAAACGTGGTAAAGTAAGCGTTATTGAAAATAATAACTCATAATAATAACTGATACCATCCAGAACATAAAGCGTAGCTTATTGCCCCCTAGATACATGCCGTATTGAACGTTAACGAAGTTTGAGTTTTTGAAAGGATGTTGTCTTAAAATATTAGCTTTTAAACATCCGCTCGCACCTTGCAAGCTCTTTAAGAAGTATATTGGACAAGCTAATAACAACAAGAAGCTAAAGTACACAGCACTACGTCCCCATTAATTTCTCTCATCCGAGGGTGTGAACAACAAAATTCGATATCGAGAATATGACCCAAGGATAGGATTTCAATTAAAATCGTATCTTGTATCGCATAAAATTATCTGAAGCGAAAAACACAGCGAATCGAAAGGCGCACATACACACTGATATAGTACAACATAATCTTAGAATATGTCCCCGATGGGTATTTTCATTAAATGCTTACCCCCTGGAAGCGAATTCATACAAACATAAGTATATTATAAGCATCCACTCGTATAAGGACTCATAATGCCATCCCGTATGAAAACAATGGCTTAGCTACTCCTACCAAATTGTGCATGCCTATTTATGTTTGTATAGATATTTTTATTTTTGCATTCCAATGTCCTTCGTGGTGTTTTGGGGGATATGGACCGAAATAATAATAATAATCGCCTCGAATTGGAGCGCATTCGTGATTGAAATGAAAACTGGTGAGAGCTGATACACAAATTGATTTTTTTTTTTGTTGAATGGCATCGAAAAATAAATAAATTTTGTTTTTGTTTCGAGTTAATTGGACGTTGTTATCTTGATATTAATTTCATTTTTAATACCGGAAAAAAAACATTAAACAATAGTGAACATTTCCAATTAAATTTGGTGATAAATCATAGAGACGTGAGACGTAAATAAACACATATGTTTGCCTGGGATGTTTTTAAGTTTTAAAATGTTAAAGAATTATTTTGAAAAAAAAATGTACAAATTCGTCGGTTAGTAGCCATAAATCCAGAGTACACGTCCCATCTTCAATGTACAGACAAAATGAACGATACGACTTTTACCCAGCATGATGGTTCTGCCTGATTTTGGGATCCAACGTATGGGCTGAAATGGTAGTTTTCAAAGGTTAGGTTTTCGAAAAAAAATATTTTAAAGAATCTTGAATACTGTAGAAAGATATGAATTTCAATCGCGGGCTACTTACTAAACCCTATGAGGACCACGGGGACACGTGTTTCCTGCCTAAATTTAAGAAGTACTAAATAAACAAGAAGATTGTATTTTGGTGTATCCGTATGATTTAAGGTATTCATTTTTGGATTGTAAAAACAGTTCGTGTGGTGCCAAATTCATATGTTTTCGAGACATTACTATAAGCGTCAAAGTATTTTTCAAGTTTTGGTATTGTGAAATTATCATTGCTTGGTTAGTAGATATTTATTGTGTACATACGTATATTTATCATACCATTTTTCATATCATTTGCATTGGCAAACATTCAAAAACGTAAAGGGAAACCAGCGTCTCTGTGGCTGTATAGAGAAACTATTTCTGAACAATAGTTTACAAATTTTACGATTTTTTTTCATATCAATTCTACTACTGTTTTTTATTGTTACAGGATGTGTTGCGTTGGGAACTTGGAGTTTAAGAGCTCACTGAAAACGAAATCCAACATATGTTGATGAGGAAGACGAAGAAGAAGAAGACCAAAGGCTTCCCACGCAAGATGATGACCAAGGTGTTTTGGATATCGAAACTGAAGATTCGAAAATTCAAAATTGAGTAACTTTAAAACTGTAACCCATATCTTCAAAATCTACAGTAGCAACCGCCTCCGAAGCACTAAGCAATGAGCCAGTTTTTAAGCCTTCTGAATATATTTCATGATGTGGAATATGAATTTGGAAAAGTTCAAGTCTTTTCGAAAGCACAAGCCGAAAAGTTGACAGCTTATGAAATTTGCATGCAAATAGCTAATTTTGATATGTTGGTTCAAAATAAAGAAGTAGAGTCAGTACGATACGCTCATCTAAATGGACGGGAATTTACTGTTGCAAAGCATTCCTTGGTTTGAATTTTGCTATGGTGTATCTTACTGGTCTGCGGAACCAGATATTGCGGCACCTTTCATATCGAATGTTATACTCGGTTTACTTGCATTTCTGTAACAAAGAAGAAGAAAGAACTAAATCCAGCCCGTGATGGAACATTTGAATACCTCGTTTCAAACAGCCCGAAATAACAAAAAAACAACGATCTATCGACGAGCACCTGATAAAATTTAAAGCGCAAAAGAGCTTCTGTGGCTGAGAAGGGGTTAGGCGAATCGGTGGTGTTAGAGCTAACGATGGAGCTAAAAGGATTGCCATGTGAAATGGATGGACAGCAAAGCAGAACATTCATTGACCAACTTTCTGCCACCGGTAGCGAAAGACACAGTAAAGTGCTACCAAGCTGGTTAAGGGGATAAAATTGTCGTGGTTGGCCCTAGAATTGTGCCACATTATAGTACAAACATGGGCTAGGTAAATCCTATGGACCAACGTAAAGTGTTCTACGAAATCGATCGTTGGTTAAAAACAAAGCACTATCTTCGATTATTTGTTGGACATATCGGTCCCAAGGAATTCCAAGAAAAATATCATCATTTTTAAAATTTTATGTATCAAATTGATGGTCATGAGAAGCTAAAATTATGAAATAAGTTATCATAAATTTATGATCCCGAAAGGGTGAAATGCTGCCACATTTGTAGGTGTACCTGGGCCTCAAATGATTCTCTTCAGCCAGGTCAATTCTTAGCTACCTGAAATCAGTTAAATCAGGAACCTTCGGATTCTCTTTGAACTATCTCCTAAAACACCTAAAATTCTGCAAATCTTTTTTATCTCAAAGTCAATAAGGTGCATTTTTTACATTCTTTGATTAGAAACGTGTTTCTGCGTCGCATAACACAAACGTGATGAAGTAGGTCTTTTAAATTGCCAGGAAGGTCGTCCGACAAAGAGTTCTATAACTCAATAGCTTTCTTTTTATTTCATCTAGTGGTTACCTGCGATTTCATCCATGCAGATTTCGTATACGTAGAATAGAATAATACAATTGAAAAACATCTATTCGCCGCCCGCTGCAATACCTCTTGTCTAAACAGTGTTGTGTAGAAGGCAACTTTTATCTACACAAAATTTCATCCACAATAAGCCAAATTAATTTGAAAAGAATTAAACTTTTTGTACGTAAATAACGTCTGAAGTATTGACATTTTTTTGCAATTTATTATTTATTAATATAATTAATATTATTAATTAGTTATTAGTTTTTATTTATATTTTTACAATTTGTTCATTTAACTTGACACATAGTAATTTACAAAAGCGGACTTTTTTAAAGACCTGTTTGAGGTCTACAACTTTTCTATACAAAGTTATCTATTTGTTTTTTTTTTATTTCTATCGACTTTAGTTACAAAATTGGTCGCCCGAAATGTCATTTTATTTTAACGGGAGTTACATATATATCCTCTGTTTATACTGAAGTTCCATTGGAAATATTGTTGAAAGAATTTTTGAAATTTAATAAGTAGTTTCGAAGATAAGCTCATACATATAAACTTATAAACAAAACCTGCAAAGGTGTTAAAGTTACCCTCAAAATGTTAACACAATACGAATGGAAAGGAAGAAATGAAGACAAGACTTTGTATCTTCTTTCAAGTACAATGAGTAGAAAAATAAGTCTTACTATTTGACTGTGAGTTTTAAACTGAAGAAGAAGAGAGTGAAAGTATCTCTATGAAAGTGTTAAGGAATCGCATAAGTTGGACGAAAAGTCAACACTATGGACAAGTTCTCAGTTTGCTTGCTACAGGCTTCAGTTCTACATTTTGGGTCGCAAAATTGACCGGTGATAATACAATTAAATAACCGCCCGTTGTCACCATAATTGTGGTAGGAATGACCTCATAAGTTTTGCATCAAATTCATGGAAAAGGTGAGTCTATGAACTTGGTCCATCTTCAACATATTGTAAGTTTAACTGAACCGAAGTATACGTGAATCCACAGCGTTTAACAAGCACCCGGTGTCATTTCCAGGTTCGAACTAGGCCTGTCAATAAAGTCTCGGCCTCAATTTTTATTATATTAGTTATTGATACCGTGTTTGGATCCTTGTTTTTACCTTAATAGAGTCCCGATTTGAAAATATATTTTAAGTATTACTATCAAACCCATAGGCGTAAATTTTAATTGAAAATGTCTCTTTAAAATTTCTAAAAGCAGAGAAAAATTGACTTAAAAAACATAATTCTTAAAGAATCATCATCATGCTTCTTTTTCGAGTCATTGAAAACCTTTCAACAGGACTACGAAAACGATGATTTCTTCGACACTTAACAAGATCGCTTTATTAAAGTAATTTCATAATTCACAGCCTTGAATAATATTATTGCAAATTAGTGAGGTTACTTGTACATTATTATCTGTTAGTTTTGTTCAAGCTTCGAATCCCAGGCTTAGTATTTCTCTAATTCAGATTTTTATGAAAAGAACTGGTCAAGTCATCGTTGGTCATTCAAATGGTTGACCAGAGATAGTAATCTAGCTTATGAGCTTACCGTGCTGTAGTGACTACTTTGTTGGCTTGTCATACTGTAGTTCCAGGTTCGAGTCTTCAAAATTAATGGTTTGTGAATCCGATCTATCATTGGCTCTGCTACAAAGAGTGATGACGAAATCATCAGAGCGGGTAAACTATTTACGAATAAAGTACTGCGAATTATAGATTAAAGCAAACATGTTGACATTGAATATTCGGACTTTTAGCTTGACTCAATCGAATTCTCTGATTTGGGTACCACTTAAGCAGTCTTTCATTTCTTCTCCTAACCCCACTGCTCGTGTTCAAATTAATTATAAGGGTAATCAAAATCCCTTGCGAGCGTGCAAATCAAAAAACCAAATCAAAGTTATCACTATATTCAATATTTTCATTTTTTTTTTTTCTTTTTTATACACACACTTTAAAATGGAATCGATAATATGATAGAAAATTGAATAACATACTCATACGTGAAGTCATTTTCATACAAAAACCCGCGCACGTTAATCAATAGTTTTTTTTTCCCAAAATATTCACATAAAATATTTAACTATTCAAAGAACAATTATGCCAACAGGATATCCAGTGGAATTTTATGGAATTAATTATGAAAGCCAATGTTGAAGGAATTATGCAGAAGAAAAACAGTAATACCCCACAGGATTAACAAGTCTTGTGTGTAATTGAAACAATACGCTTGCATAAACTTTTCAACGGAACTTAATCTTTTATGAAACATTTTAAGCATTTTACTTTTCTTGCCCTCTTGTCTGCGTGTTTAAAGGTAATCACTTGAACTTCTGTGGAACTTTTATTATGAAAAAGGACCCCATTTAAGGACTTAATGTTTCTTTAATAAACCCGCACGACAAGCAATAACTCATGTTGGTCAAATTAATTAAAGGTTCGTCTTTACGTTCTTTGCTGGAAGAGGACGGAATTCACCTGAACAATTTTTTATGGAGTTCAACTTTTGGAACACCATTTTTTTTTTTAAATTATGCAAATCTTGTTCAAAATTGCAATAACTGGGACAGGACTTAACGAATCTTGAAAGATCATTTCATGTTTTCGTTTTGAGGCAGGAAGAATAACAAGACACTTCATTTCAATAGAGAGGTCCTAGCTTAACCATTTGTAGGCCTCTGATTGGGCTCGTTGTGTTCCCCGTATTTCCTGTATGGAAATGGGGGATGTATAAGGAGTCCATGATCTCTTTTCGTCCCTATTCCTTTGAGTTGCGACAGATCTGGTATCAGTGTTGACCACAGTATTTCATGTCGCAGTCATCTTACTCTTCCTCTTAACAGCTTTCGCATATTGATTGTAAGTCTGAGTCCATTTAAATGGATATTAAGGTTACTATCCAGTACCACCATTAACTGTAGATTTCTATTGCTGGAGTTCAGAGCTCGCCTTGCTTCATTTTTTCTCGATTTATAGGATTTTTTTCTATATGCACGTTGTTAGGCTGACTGAGTGGCTTAAACAACTGTGAGCGGGATGTCTTCTTCCTGTACAGGGTTTTGGTCTTATTTTGGTCTTTTTCGTAAGTAGAACCAAGACTGTTTTACCCGGGTTAACATTTAGTTCGTTTTCAATCTCCCATGATTTAAAGGTATTGAATATGTCCTGTATGATTTCCCCTATAATGTTTATATTGTCTCCTTGAACCAGGATCGCAGAGTCATTTGCTTGTGCTATTCATTTGACGTAGTCTTTTAAAGAGCTTGTCCACCACTTGTACCCACAGAAAAGGTGATGTCCCTTTGATGACTTTTCCTCTCCTATGGAGGTTGTTATGATGCGATTCAATAACGTTCATATGTTCCAACCACTTGATGATTTGTGTGCTGTTACTGTAGATCAATATGGCGTCTACGATATTCGGTATTTTGATGTTGTTGAAGGCCCTTTCGATTTTTAGAAACACTTCTGCAATTGTATAGTCTAGAGGTGTTTCGGTGAATTTTCGTTTGAGATACGCGTGTTGTATGGACTCCGTTGTAGGTTTTTTTTATCTGTATTCTTAAATGGTTGTCACAGATCCTTTCTAGTGCTTTCAAAAAAAAAGATTTTAGACTTAAGGCGCTATAGACTTTTGTTTATGTTAAATCTTTTCCTCGTTTAGGTACGAAGATAAACCTTACTTCCTGCCACTGCTCTGGAGTGTGCCCTATAGGTACAGGGTCTGGGTTTGCTTCAGAGTACCCATGATCATGTTAACTAGAGCATGTATCTTAATACTTTATGAGGGGTGCTTTTTCTTCACATCATCAAAAGGTGATTTTTCTTCCCTATATCTATGCGATTCCATACGTAAACGAAAAGACGTATGTTCGTGGCCTGTTAAATTTTTAATGTCTAATACTAATTTTATTTCTAGCTTGTAGAAGAGTTCGAACCTCTGCCTTAAAAATCGACCCGTCGCTTAAGAGACTACTCTAAGTGAAGGGCCTTTGAAAAGGTACAACGACACTGTTTGGGATGCGAATATTCAACTCCATCCGAATATCTTACCACGAAACTCAATGCAAATTTGAGGATTCTTACAGATACTCAATCAGCCAGCCTCCAGCTGGCTAGCCAAACATCTTAATCATATGCTATGCTCTCTTGGGCGATATAAAGTATTTAGTTTAGCATTCGTTGTATAGTTGCAGTTTGTCTGAAGGAAGGTATTAAATGCTTGGTCAAGTGCTCATTTTCTTTGAGCAAACCAATGACGCGGAGAAGCTTCTTCTTTGTGTTGTATATCGCCGCATAAACAAATTTCTCTTTTTCCTCTCATCAACCTATTTCCTAATCCAGGACCCTCATTATGTGCAACTTAATGAATGTAATCCAACCCATTTTTCCTGTTACCGTCCAACGCTTATTGATGTATTTCGGTTAAGCGACATAAATAAAGTATAGTATGCTTGTATGACCAACTTTCCGCTCTATACTATTCTAAGCACGACTAAGTTTTTTTGTGCTATAACTTCCTCGTTAAAGACTGCGGAATAACGTTTGAATAGAGAGATCTCCTTTAGTCTTATCTTCCTTCCCTTGAGGAGGATGAGGAGTATTAACTGTAGTAAAATTGTTCTATCTACATCACCGTGTGAGCAAGTTGAGTTTCTTAATGAAAATATTAGAAACATTTATGACCGACACGTTCCACTTAAATCTTAAAATGGTCTTCCTAGCAAACTTGCAAATTGCGTACCACACTTCGAAATAAGCTAAGAGAGGATTTTAAGTAATATTCCAGTCACTTAAAATCCTCTCTTGGCTGTTAACAACTTTACACAAATCTTTGAGAGACTAACCTTTGTGGGAAGGTCTAAAAATTTTCCGGCTGGAGATATCAATTTATAAAATCGTAAATTTCCTGCTACTCTTTCACTTCTAGCGTTAATAATGCTTCTCTTCGCTAGCCACCTTTCAATATCTTATAGGTCTCTTTATTTTTCTACAGTAACTGAATAGAACGTGGAAGAAAGTATTCTTTCGATTAAATCAAATACCATTGGACCCGCTGAGATGTACCCTTAGCTCCTTAAGATTATCTTGCCTATAGTTCTATCCTTAAATACACCATTACAATTTGGTTTTTATTGGAAACATAGTTGCGCGAAGGCTCTTGACGAAAGAAAAAGTTAAGTTCGAAATGGTAATCCACTCAAAACTTTGTAAAAAAAAAAACTCACGCACCAACTTCTGTCAAACTTATAAGTTCGTATCTGTTTTTTTACCTATTGTCAGCGGCGTCCCTCAAGGGTCGGTACTTAAACCTTTACTATTTTCGCTTCATGTCGTCGAATTTGCATCTTTTGTGCTACACAGAGAGATCCACATGAACGCTTGTGATCGAACTAACTGCAAGTCGTATTAAGGAGGATTTAAAAAATATTCTTCTGTGGTCAAAATCGAATGGTTTTCCCGATTTCCGTCAGCCATGTTTGATAAATCTTCTGTAGAATTCGTAAGATCCTCAAAATGCCTTGGGATGGTGTTTGAAGACAATTTAAGTTGGGCGAATCATGTAAATACAGTTGTTGGTAAGACCTATGGGTTGCTTCGTACGTTATGGTCATCGCATTTTAATTTACCGTTTTAGGCTTGCATGTTGTTAGCAAAGACCTTGATTATTCCCATCTTGACCAACTGCTACCAGATTTTTTACAAATGCGACTTCGCGATAAAAAAAAAATTTAAGTTGCCCTACAATGATACCATTCGATGCATATTTGGCCTTCAACGCTATGATCGGATATGTTTCTTACTGTGTAAGCAATTCGAAATAAATAAAGAAGACTAAAATCTAAAGAACAATAATCGACAAATCTAAAATCTTAATATTTTAGACAAAAAAATAAGTTTTCATTCGGGTGCCTAAACTTTTCTGTCGCAAGCATGGCGGTGGTTCTATAAGAGTCTAGGGACGTTTCTCTTCTCCAACTGAAGAGCTGCCAGGTAACTTTTGAACGAAAGTGTATAGGTAGCTAAAGCTTTGTAGTCCTACCTCAGAATAATGTTTGAGTATTTGACCCTGTCCAAGGATGAGTGATCATTCCTTCTACTTTAGGGATGGTAAATTGTTATATAAGTCGTGTTCTCGAGTTTTTTTCGATTTATTGCTGCCATGGTCCGCCAGCTCAAAAATTTAGCCTTGGATTGTCCATCCCTGCAACTTATCTTAAAAGCACTGCCAACTTGTCAATCGCATATGTCTACTTAATCATGCCACAACCAGTTCTAAGTCGATTTGAAATAATTTAATTACCTCGAGCCACTTAAGCCAGGCTAACACATTCAGATGTTACAATGTGCATTCATTGATTTCAAAAACATAACCGCACATCTGCCAAGAGTGTCATATACAAGTGTCACACTCGTTTGCTACTGTCACTGTCCAATCGACCATCTCACTGACACATCTCATTTATCACGTTTAATTACTGCATAATAAACTCAATCGAGCATGAAAGCAAACACAACAATGCGACGTCATTAATGTTTCTAATGACGTGAATTGCTTCCGATTCGGATACACAAACACACACAAACATACTGGGCGTCTGCCAAGAGCCTTATTGCTATTCACAAAACGCATTACCTCATTAAACTATTATCCGCTTAAATGAAAGCCTTCCGGAGGTGGTCCGGTCCCCCCAAAGGAAACTTGCAGAAATCTGCTCTGCCGCGAAATACAAAATCAAAAAATAAAAGCACAAAACATAAAACCTAAAACCCACCGAAACACGAAAGGCACGTACCAATGGAGTACCTCCTTCGGGATAATTAACAACTTTAATCATTATTCCATTTAAACTCCTACGAGACTAGAATTTATTCACAACACAAAAAAAGGAGTGCTCCCGGCGGCACAAAACTCCAAAGATCCACGAATTCGATTTCGAATCGCAAACTCAAGTAGCACTCGAAAAAGAAAAGTTTCTTTCCAATCCTCAATGAGCAACAGCAAAACAGCAGAAGCATCGCCATCGCCGATGCCGCAGCTTGGTCAGAGGAGCACCTAGCAATGCCAGCCAGCTAATCATTATTTCTGATTTCATTTAACCCACATTTAAGCCGGCAGCAGCCACTACTACACTACGTCCACAAAACTAAACACGGTGCAAAAAGGACAAAGTTATGAGTGATAGCAAAATTATAAGGGCAACTAAAGAATTGAAAAATCTCCCATCACACTTCGCTTCGGATCCGGAGAGCGAACCGGAAATTCCACCCAGACGTGGACCTGCCCTCGACAGACCAAAAGTTTCTTCAATTGAACAGGGGAGGGTAGCGGGCGTCTGCGGGCGCTTGGCGCATCAGCAACAAGGATCAAATCAGAGAAATCTTGGGTAGTTTCACAAGTCTCAACCCGCTAGAGAAGGGGGGAAGAAATTTGGAAAATTGAAAAATAAACCCCAACAGATTTGATTCTTCGATAGAGGGACAGAAGGATGAAAAAAAAAACTTTTGATCTAACTTCTTCCTTATATTCTGAACGGTTCTTTTTTTCCATCTATTTTTCGTCCTTTTTTGAGGAGAATGAATTAAATTAGAAGATATTTTATTTTTGGCGCCAAGTTTTGTGTTCGTGAGCGAAGATGATGATGATGATGGGAACGTAAAAGTTTCGCTTGTTAAGTTCCTAGGGCAATCAGGCGCCTATTCTTCAAGTTGGAAATCGGGACGATACTTATTTTAGTTTTTTTTTTTATATATTTTAAACGATTTTCATTTTAAAGGGGGGTGGTGTATTGCACAGTGATAACAGGAATTTGATTCTTTGAAGGCTTCTTAAATATATTTTTTTTTTACTTGTTTTGAAAGTTATGCTGAAGTAATTCAAGCTTTTGTGTTGAATTTGTTGAAAGTTCCTTTTTACTATTCTGTAAGTACTTTTTTCTATTTTGAACAAATTTCTATCACCGTGGGAATTGTACTTATTTTGAAAAGTATTGTCAGTGCAAAGTTGATTTACAGAGTTGAATCGGAATGTCTGCTTTTATATTTGTACTCGTGGAATCTATTGTTGCTGTAGGAGAGTAGAAGATTTATTTAAGTGATGAAAGGAGAGGTATTGATAAACTTTGGGAAAATCTAATAAAAGTTTAAACAGTTTAAGAGGGAACTTTCAGTGATACAAGAATAGTTTTCTGATACGGCGCACAGAGTTCAGTTTATTAAAACAAGTTAGGACATTTGTTAAGCACGCAAGCCAAGTCTTGACCCAGTGAACTTTGTTCGACAAACAATGTGAGGCAAACGTAATGTCATAATGTAAATTGGTTTCCATTTTGCAAAAATTGTATCGGTTTCTCGCATAACACCTTTTTACGGCTCAGTTCCTCAAAAGGAACAACGATACCATCATAGGAACACTTGGTTGTCCGTCTTTATGTCACCACGCTTTTTCTCAGTTTTGAGTGAAGGTATCAAGTTGAAAGTAATGCATATGAATGCGGTCCCTTAAAGCTGTAGAAAAATCAAGCTTAGAAATCGACGTTGTGAAAAGATATCGCTGCTTTTGCGGCTTATTTTGATACTCGGAAGGAGATTCAAAACCTTATGGGTACTTCATACAAATAATAGTTGGAAAACATTTGTGGACTCGATTTCGTGATGGACGAATTAATAATAACCTTCGTTGCACTTGGCGAGTTTTTTTTTTATAATTTGATTATTCTCATAATTCATGTTGCACAAAGCCCACGAAAGGATTAGGAAAAGAATTGCAAGATTGGGTAGTGGCTTAAAACTTGGTTTGGTTGCTGCGTGAGTGGAGTCCGAGCTGGTACGGAGATTTTAGCACGAGTTATTTGCAATCTCAAAATTCACAGCATTTTATTCGAAATAAGTAAGTATGCTTAAGTTGTGTTTCGGAAGACTGGTCCATCACTCACTGTCAATGTCACAACCTTACAGCAGAGCCAATGACAGGTTATCTATGCAAACTTTTATTTTAGGAACACGTACTAAAAATTCCAGCAGACGAAACAGTACCCACACAAGGCCACTCTTCTGGTCTGATTACTTTCGCTGGTTGACCATTGCAGTAATAGCTCCATTTATTTTATCCCAATGCCAATGGTTCCAACTTCGCGATTTCTTCATAAATGTTGGCTTTCATATCTTGCAAGTTTTGTTGTTTGCTATGATAACACGAGATTTCAAAAAATCCCAAAAGGTAGAAGTCTTACTCCATCAGATCTAACGATCTGACCGACCCCTTCAATTTGGAAAATAAGTGTGAGAACGATACTCAAATAGAGTAAGCTGAGGAAAAAAAAAAACTCGTTTAACATCTGTATGTATCGCCTCACTAGATACCTTAAGATTAGATTAATTTATTTCGTGGGCAAAAATTATTGAAGGCCTGCTACCGCACAATTAAAAATTTAGAGATTTTATGTTAATATAATATCTTTAAACCGGATAACTTAATTTATTTATTTATAACAAATAAATAAGAATAAATTCTCGCAAATACCTTAAAGGGAAACTACGTAAAACAAAACCCTTTATTTGATAAGCGAAAAAATAATATATAGTAAATTAAATGAATAAAAGTTATATATATGAATGCTAACTAGCTTAATTATTAATTTAATAAATAAAAAAATAATTAAATCAATAATTGAATACAAAATACAAATATTAGTTAACTGAAAAATAAATAAACAAATACCAACAAAGTTCGAATGGGCTTTATCGGTCGTTATAATTTTGGATACGGCATTTGACTGATGGCAGATCAATACATTATTTTAATTCTAATGGTTTCTCAACAGTTAGAGAGGTACTATAATGTTTACTGAAAACCTAGTCTTAGGGCTTTTTACCCTTACTGTGGAAGCAAATTTATCTACAAAAGCCCAAGAACAGCATCAAACTATGACTTATGAACAGAAAGAGGTTGTTCAAATATTTCTCTTAGTAGTTCGGAGCCCTTGATGTAAACCGAGACTCTCAGAAGAATAGTGTTTTTTTTTAAAACTCTTTTTCACTGTGCCACCACTGTGATCATGATATTGTCGCCTTTCTCTTTCCACAAAGAAATTCTTCAAACATTTATTTAATTTGCTTTAAGCGCTTTCACGTTGGTAAATTGTTAGTGAACGTAATCATTAGATCAGGACATTTCTGAATCATCCAGGAGTTCAGATTAATAGGCTCAAAATATGCTCATTTTCCAAGCAGTGCTAAGTGATTGCTACCGAGGTATAGTATAATGTTGTCAATTCTAGACAATCTGGAAATATCCAAAAGTCTCATCATCAACATCGTCAGTCATCTACATGCAAGCTCTTAAACACTTGCGCTCGAAATCTCGAAAATAGTCGTTATTTGTTGAACTAATGTTCCACCACACTTGACTGTACGTATTCTGTAAGTCAGAATTGGATAAACGAATGCTTTGGAAGAAATGATCTTCACATCGGATCTTAGATAAAATTAGGAGTAAAGGACATGAATGCCGCTTTTGCCTCTTCTAACTTGATATTTATACGCTCATTGAAGTAACCATCTTTGATTCGATGTGGAAATCATTTTTCAGTTGCATCTCAAATTAAAATAACCGCATCTTACTGGTGAGGGGATCAGTTTGGTTTTATATTTCCCATTATTTATGACCAGCTTCCATTCTGAGCAATATGAGTTTGAATAACTTCATTTTTTGAACCATTTTCATACAGAGCTGCAACGTCGCCCAACGCCAGCGAAATGGGTATTCTCTATTTGAAATGACAAATGTTGTTCCAAATATTATCCTTTTGAGATCGTCGATCCAGGCCGTGTCAAAGGATTTTTTATATAAACAGCGGCTGTATATCTTTTACCATGTGAAGCCAATTTTGTAATAGCCTTTTCTTCACAACCGAATAAATAAGACTTTCTAATAACTCTTCAACAGATTTCTGGAACAACGAATAGCGCCATACAACAATCCACTCTGATTTGAATAGTTTAAAGTGAATTGGCTGCCCCATATATAGCCAACTAGTTCTGTCTTACTTTCCCAACTTTTCTTTTGAGCAACTTCAACAACTTCAGAAGCAGCACAATTTACTGAGCCCAATTTAATTTGAGTAAATGTGAATAGTATTTTAGTCCGAGTCATGTTTTTAAAGTCAAATTGATCAATTCGTAGCAATTAATTGAGAGACAAAAAACTCAAGTGTACAGTGTACTTCATATCCTTAAGATCCTGTACAAGTTTTCTTCAACATAACCATAAATCCTAACAATTCTAATGACTCACAAAAACTAGTTAAGTTTCTCACTTTTGTTAAGCACACTTGAGAGAAAAGAAAAAACCAAAACCCAAAAGCAAACCTCTCTTGCTACAGCAAGTCGTTGTTGTTATACATTCCAATTTCCTTTGACACCACCATAAACTTAGAACGGAGTAGACTTTGTCCAAGACGACAGGCGGAGCGGTGTACTGAACAAGAAGACGTCATTATTAGTTGTGAAAACGACCACATGAATTTTTCATAACAAAAAGACAAAGTTTATCCTTGTAATGACATTCCATAAATCCTTGAAGGTTTAACACTGACCCAAGTAAAGCAACTTTGGACGTCAACTTCTGCGTGTAACTTAACAAATTACTCACTTTGTCATATTTGTTGTTTGCTTTTATCCATATTTGTTTGTTTATGTTTCTTCTTTTGGCCCATTCCATGTTCCGCCCGTGCGTCCGTCTCGCCTAGGCTTCGTTGTCTTATCTGTCTGTATAAATTATTATTTGTTGATGACTTGTGTACGTGTTAACGCGAAATGGTCGGGCGGTGTGGTACGGATTGAAGGTGAACCGCTGTCCTTTTGTAAAATGGATTACAATTGGGTGATTTTTCATGTGAAAAAGCATTTTTCATACTTTTGCTCAGAATTTTAGAAATACCATCTAGAGGCGAGAAGAGGCTCGTTATTTCTTATGTCCCCTTATTTAATTATCGGTTTTGACACGCAAATTATAATAAATGTGTTTGTGCAGTTTTACCACCCCACTTTCTAGCGCTAAAACGCTTTATGTAATCTTATTTATGAGCAGGGAGGACAAACCTGCCTCCAAAGAAATGTATGAATAAGGTTATGGTGCTTAACACTGATGTGCGGTTGTAGGCTTTAACAAACATTTATAAACAACTATTTGAAGAGGTACATGAAAGTTGTATGTACTGAGGCAAAGTAAGCTATGTTTATTTGGGATAAAACTTTTAGGCTCAGGATTAGGGTGCCTTTGAACCAGGCAATAATGTGTAAAAAGTAGGAATATGTCTGAATCAACTTAGAAGATTGCAACCGGATGGATTCATTCAATTTTATTTCTGACTTTAGTTCACAACTTCAATTAACCGATTGCCTTTCTTAAATTGTGTCCCTTAATACAAGCAAATTTATCGAGACTTAAGGGTCTACACACAATGTGCGCAAGTCTGTAGAAAGTTATTTGAGGACTATTTAATGTTTATTAAAAATATAAAGCTTCTTTAATTAAACGTAGTCGGAGTCGTTTTCTGAGCACGACTGGTCTAAAGGATTTTTACCCCTTTTTTCGGTGGTGTTGAAAACACCAAGAAACTTAGCCACTTACTGAATGATTTTTTTTATGAAAAATGTATATAAATACATATGATCGTTATTGTTAAATAAAAAACACGTGTGTCAGGAATTTTAATTTTTTTGAATGAAAATGGAAAAATTTGAGGTTTTCCTGTTTGAAAACTAATAACGAATATCTTTTTTGAAATATAATCGAAACGATTTCTTTTTTCATTTAGGCAAAGGTTTACTTTGCATTTTCGGCACTCCACAAAATATCTTTCATTACATTCTGGAGCCTTAACCGCCGTCTAGGCATCGTTGCCTTTCGATTTCTTCACCTGTTAATTTCTTTCCAGGGCATTTGAATGTCTGCTAATGGCAACCATGCTTCAGGACTGTAAGGGTTTCGTCTATATAAGAGCCACGCGTTCACTGCTACCATATCGACCATATAAAAGAATATTCTGTGGTAACATTTTTCGGATCTTATTTGTACCCTGTAGTTACCATGAAGATCATTGAACAGATCGACTCCATATAAAAAACTAACTAACTAACTATTAAAAAAACTTATATTGTCAATAATATTAAGATTATTTTCTTTACTGGTAAATTTTTTTTTGGAAGCACAAAGTCTAGTCTTATATTTTTTATTAAATTTCGAATTTCGCAAATCCGCTTTTTTACAGTTGCAACCTCTTTCACGACTTTGATAACCGAATTAATTCGCAAAAATCGTTTTTTGTTTTTTTAAATAAAGATCACTTATTGTACTTATTTCATACTGTGTGCACAAAATCAGAATATTTTTCGAAAACTCAAAAATATGCACATTTATATGGTTTGCTTCCAGCATACGGTACAAAGTTAAAAATTCTAGATATGATAAGGCATATGATTGACTTATTTTTGCCCCATCAATCAATAGAAATCAGGGATGTCACTTGATACCGATTATATTTAATTATTAATAGCAACTAAGCAAGCGTTATCGGAATATCGTTTCGTGGCTGAAAAAATACTTTCCTCAACAAACCTCTTGATGAGCTTCACTCAAGACTTAAGACACCGCACATATCTCCGCAAATACATTTTTTGTCGAAGAAAGCAGATTAGACCCGACCACCAATATGGATTTCGAGAGATGCATTCAACCATTCATACACTGAGTAAACTTTACAGCCATATTACCGTTGGGCTAAACAAAAAGGAGACAATCAAATGGACATTGAAAAAGCGTTTGGATAAAGGGTCTTATCGGGATGGAATTTGCTCATCACTTTGTAAGAATCATTTACAGTTCTTTAACAATTACAATTTTTTTTTTCACAAATATTCAACGCCATATCATCAATGAGGCCACTGGTAGGTGGAGTCTGAAAAGGGGGAGGAATATCACCAGTACTTTTCATAATTCATGCAGCGGCTCAACTGAAAAACAAGACTCAGACGAAGACGCTCCAATGTGCAGGTGACTCAGTAGCATGTGCTACTTCCCTGCAGCGGGAGAAAAACACAAATTTTTGACACGTTTCCAAACATTCAGACCACCCTCCCGGACGGCACACTCATTTCACCTCATCTAATGATCGATATACTGGGAATAAATTTCAGCTTGTATTTTAAGTTCAACCAACATATCTACAATATATTAAAGAAGGCCAATTACATCCTGCATCTGGTTCACCCGCTGCTGAAGAATAAAAAAAAAGGTCGTTCGAAACGGCCTGCTAAGATAGACCAGAAATAAAGGAAACTTGTAAGGTGAATCTAGCCTACCACTGTTGGTTTTTACAAAAAAGAATGTGTACTTGGTCCGACACGGGGCTGGGTGGCGAAGTTGGTAGAGCGCCTGCCTTTCAAGGTCCCAGGTTCGATTCCTAGAGTAGTGGTCTAGTTTTTCGAAACCAGTTACCATTTGCCATTGGGATCAAGTTAATGGCACTATCACTGGGTTGGTCGACCAATGATAGAAGTCTGACTAATGGGTGGCGTTGTTGTAGTGGTTGTTGTATCAGCTTAGTTCCTGATTCGTGTTTCAAAAATAGCGGTTTGTGTAGATTTTGTGTAGATGGCTCTGCTGTGAAGGCATAACACTGACAGCGGGGAGTTTAAGCTAAATCTTCCAAACTTTCAAAGTTCATAGATCATAACCAATGTCGAATAAAGTCCTGCGAATTAGGTTAAAGCAAATAGGTCGATATGAAAATCCTCCGTCCCGTTTCGGTCTCCACCCACGGAAGTGAGTTGAAACCAATTACACCTGAGTTTCTCAAGCTACTACACAATTTTTCATTCTTCTCCTAATTCTTCCGCTCGCTCTGTGCCATACGCATTATAAGAGTCTTAATAATATTGAAGAGCGAGCAAATAATTAAAAAAAAAAAAAATTAAAAAAATGAGTTTAGACCAACAAGTAGCAACCAAAAACGGATAGGGTAAGCCTCTCGAAAATCGATTTGGTTCTGTTCAGTACAGATTGCGGATTTCGTCATTCCGACTTCACAAATGATTTCAAAGAACTATGTGGAGGAGAAACTAGAGGTATCCTAAAGGGAAGCATTCCCTTCAAAAGTTTTAAAGTCATCTATGAAGAAGTTAAAAATCTGCTCACTAAGCATTAACGAAAATGCAGGTGTTCCTGAGAGTTGCTCTATTAACCTCAATGGAAGCCTTATGTAGCTGTCCCCAAGTGCAAATCTACATATTATTAACGACGATTTACAAAAAAACTACGATTGGTGAAAATCCGATGGTCTTGAAGTTAATCCTCACAAATCAAAATGGATTGTTATCTCAAAAAAATCGATAGATCTGTCTTCACACTTTCCTCTTTTTAATAATGGTTCGATTGAATATGTTACTACTGTAAACAATCAAGGTATCGCATTCAATCGAAATTTACCTCGGGATGACCCCATAAATATGATTGTTGGAAAAGTATATGGTGCTCTCCGCACGTTTTTGGATTCACACTTCATTTAAGAATCGAAATTTGCTTGCAGAGATTCGATCACGTGTTTAGTTTTTCAAAAAAAAAAAAAGGAATGACCTTTGTCAACTTATTGAAGTACAGAACGCTAAATTTGTCATTTAATATTCTCAAATCACGCCAACCTTCGTATCTCTTTAGAAGGTTTCAATTCTTATCATCACCGAGAAAAACTAATCTCCTTGCGACAAGGTTCTCATGTCTGATATCCGAACGACAGTTCCTCGTTAAAGCTGCTCGATTGTGGAATAGTCTCCCGAATCACATAAAATAAAACAAATTTAATTTTGTGTTTTAATGTTCAATTTTTACTTTTCTCATTTTCTTCTCATATCTCATCTATTTTGAAGGAGTTAAATTTGGCCTCTAAACTGTATCCTACAAAAACCTTCACATGCATAAATAAGATGCTGTGTCTTCATGTACAAGTTTACCCAAGTTACCCAATAAATAAAAAATAATTTTCGCATTGTTTCCTTGATTTATAGAGAATCGGGTGAATAAACTTAAGTTCCCAAGTGTTATCAAAATAAGGGTATCCAGAACCCCTTGATACAGGATTCATTTTCAAAATATCCTCACATTCTATTGATATACTTAAAAATGTTGAAATGATTTTATTTTTTAGTTATTTTAAAATTTACACTCAGTTTTGATGGAAGTATCATAGTTTTTGAACGTGAACGAATCGAGTTGTTTTCAAACCAAAATGTGGTTTCTGGTTTTGGCACTGAGCTCGTATCAAGCAACTAAATACGATTGCTTCTGGACACAAAGACTTTTGGGCCTTACCTCAACAAACTTCTAATCAAAGTTCAATTTTGCAATTTTCATCTCAATTGTGATCACCCTATCATCATATTAAGGTTTAGAAATTTTTATTCAAGAGCTTATTGAATTTTCGCAGCAGACAATCTGGTTTCAAGCAAACAATCATCTTATGTTTCGACATCTTCTCATTTGAGATTTCAATTAACTTTACAAAGTTCATACTATGCCTAAGGCAACCAGTGACGAGGATATTTCAACACAAAATTCCTAACTAGAGCGTAATAATTTGCCCCTCCTGCTCATAAAACAATTGCATGAATTCTTGTTTTCTATTTTCGTCTTGTCTGCCTTTTTTTTGCTCCTTTCAAAATGATAAAATGATACATGTCATTTGCCAGCTGCACACGAATTATATCCATCCAAGAAGATGCCTCTGCATTGAAAGGAGACTGCTAAACCGGAGCGATACACGCATTCACTCAATTCTACAAGGTTGCTTCGTTTATCAAGAACACTGCTAATTTTGTCATGCACTTAGTAGACTAGTAGAAAGCTTTTAGGGACATTCATTGCATTGCGAGTGTCTTTATTATTTCGACATCTGACTACAAGAAGCTGAGCCTTCTCTCGATTTATAAATATATACAAGTTTGTTAAACGAATAAACATTCATGTCGTGTGTCCTCGTTTCGCCCATTAAGCTAACATAAAAAATCATCCAAACCTATTCAGAAAAGAATTTTCGCATTCATTCCACCATCTGCTTTCAAAATCGAGAGTTTTCTTTCTCTGCACATGCATAGAAAGAAGTAGGCTAGTCTCCCCGCAAAGGACATTGAACCAACGTCGAAGAAATATTTATAAGTTCTTTGGGTGTTTTTTTTTTCGAAATGACTGAAAATTCATAAAAAGATCAACAACATTCTGACATCGTAGTTCATCATGAAATTCCTCACACCCTTGTCTGAGCAGATAAATGAACAGCCTTTATGATAGTAATTCTCCTTTCGTGCTCGCACAACACCTAAAAGGATCGGATCCGTGGTATGATTTTTTTTTTATAAAACTCCTTCACACCATGCATCCAGGACATCAAAGTGGAACAACTCTTGGTGTAGTAAATGATGGAATACAACTTTTGATGCAGCTAGTCGTTGCAGAGTTATAGTCAAAGTTATGTTGAACTTTTTTTCATGCAAGAAATTTATTCCTGTTTCGTGTGTGGGGGTTGAAGAAGGTGCACTGCTGCCTTGGCTACGCTGCTGATGGGTTCAGTTGCTAGGCCACCTAAAAGGAATCAACCAGGATGCGTGCATGAAGGGAAAAAACACTCTTTTTCACCGAGGCACATTCATTTACTTTGTGATGAACGACAAGAAGTCAGATGCATTCTCTGTGTTTAAAAATTACATAGCGTCTCGACGAAAGGAAGCGGAAGCTTTCATTCAACATTGCATGTCGTCTCCTTTGAATCATATCTACGTGCCCCTTTTCAAATTAATGAAACATGAAACTTCTTTTATAATTATGGCTAAGTCTAGTGCCTTTCTTGTGCCCTTTGTATAGGTGCCACAAGTCTCGCAAAGAACTGTTATTGGACATGAGAGAAATTGTAGCTGAAAGTTTTTCCTATGCATTTTTGTTATTTCTTAAGGAAGTATGTTTTACAAGCTATAGGAAAGTTTTTCAAAAAAAAAAAACACATAAAATTCAGAAAAATGCATGAAATCTTTATTTGAATCGAGAGTACGGTCCATATAATTTAATGTTTGAAGATTGTTTCATGCAAATGTTGACCTTGACTGCGCCTCAAATGGTCCATCCGCTTAGTCCCATTTTTACATACTCTTTCCAACATTTCAGCCGGTATCTCACGAATAAATGCTTCAATGTTGTCTTCCAATGCGTCAATTGAAGCGGGCTTGTCTTTATAGACATGAGCTTTAGCATAGCCCCACAAAAAAAAATTTAAATGCGTTAAATCGCACGATCTAGACGGCCAATTGACCGGTCCCGAACGTGAAATAAAATGTTCACCGAACTCGCCTCTCAATAAGTCCATTGTTGCGCGTGCTGTGTGGCATGTGGTACCGTCCTGTTGAAACCACATGTCATGCAAGTCAAGCTCTTGCATTTTGGGCAAAAAAAAGTTGGATATCATCTCACGGTAGCGCTCACCATTCACAGTTACGTTACGATTCGCATCATCTTTGAAGAAGTACGGTCCAATGATGCCACCAGCCCATAAACCGCACCAAACTGTGACTTTTTCTGGATGCATTGGTAGTTCTTGCAATGCTTCTGGCTGATATTCACTCCAAAATCGACAATTCTGCTTATTTACGTACCCATTGAGCCAAAAATGAGCTTCGTCGCTGAACAAAATTTTTCGGTAAAAAAGTGGATCTTCGGCCAAATTTCCAAGAGCCCATTCACCAAAAATTTTACATTGCGGTAGGTCGTTCGGCTTCCATTCTTGTACCAGCTATATTTTGAAAGGCATCACACCTAAATCCTTCCGCAAAATTTTCCACGTTGTTGAGTAACAGAGGCCCAATTGCTGCGAACGGCGACGAATCGATAATTGATGGTCATCATTAACACTGGCCGATACAGCTGCGATATTTTCTTCAGTTCGCACTCTACGTGAGCGTGTTGGTGGTTTAATGTCAAACAATGTAAATTTGGTGCGAAATTTAGTCACAATAGCCCGAATAGCCGCTTCAGTGGCTATAAATGGAAGAAGCGCGCGATGAACTTTCTTAACAGAGCACGCATAATTAATAATAAAATTCAATAATTTGCAAGCGTTGTTTGTTTGTAAGCCGATTCATGGTTAAATTATAGACCAAACTGAAGATGTTTGACAGTGAAACAAAACACGAAACGTGCGTCAGCTGTTTAAACCAGTGTCGCCAAAAAGATAATAGCTAAAAAATCACCCTTAAGAAATCTAAATTATTTGAATAAAAAAGAAGGTTGCTTTAAAAGAGATGAGTTAGATGGATGGAGGTGGAACAAGGAGTCTATTAAAAATATATATAAAAAGACACGCTATGGAGACACTGAATTCAAACGCATTTATATGACCAGTCCTAATGAAGAAGGGGCGGATCCTTCAATCTGGCGACTCCGGGGGATTATTAGCAATGAATTCTCAACAAGCCTCAGCTAAAGACTATTGCCGATATTTGGTCAATTTTGCTTTATTAGATGGGTTAGAAATATCGATTTGATTCGGGATATTATTTCATTTCATTAACTGCCCCGACTGGGTTGGTAATAGATCATCCTGTTAGCCCATTTTTGTAATAAATTTCGATGGTTTCAACCCGTTTCTAGCTCGAAAAAAAATTATTTTTAAATGTCTGAATCGTCCCTGGATTTTTCGTTGCTTTGATCTTTTTTAGGAAATCCTAGTTTAACGGCATCAAAGTGGCGTCTCTATAAAAATGTGAAGTACTTTTGAGAAAGATGATTTTTTAACTTAAAATTATCATTAATTTCTGGCTGTTCTTCAGCCCAAATAATGAAGCAATAACGAATTATCCGAGATACTTGGCTTATATTCTTCTTAAGCTAGTCCGACTGATGTTGAACTGTTGAACGTTCTCAGACCAAGGCGCACCCTTTCTTCAACTCAGAGGAACAATAAGAAGTCAAATAATAGTGGAGTGGAATATGAAAAAATAAAAACAAGATTTAAATATCATTTACTTTAAGGACGACAATAATTCATTCAGTTCAATGTTTTCACTCGTTTAACAAAAACCCCAGACAGTTTTAAGAAATTGCCAATCCAATACCAATGTCACTAAAGTAGAGTGCCTCCCTTCGACCAAGACTAATCCTACAAAAGAGTGGCAAATTATAGCTTCCTATCGATCCTCAAGGATTATTCATCGCTAACTGAAAAGAGCAAAACAACACCGACTGCTAGTGCTCCACGTCCTGTACATACTCCTTGCTTGAAGGAAAGGACCAACAGTGCAACAAATAAAAAAAAGTAAAACTAGGACATTAGTCTGTTGATATATTGACGTGATATCCTAAGGGATTCAGTAGTACTGGTAGTTTTAAAAACAAAAAACGAAAAAAAGTCGAATACTCTGCACAGACCTGAAACAAGGATTGCGACTTACAGCTGGCAGCGGTGTCTTCTCTGCGTGAAGTACGTTAGGCAGATAACGTTCACATTGTGTATGGAGGGTGAGGGGGATAAAAGTGAAAAATAACGCTCGTTCGTCCGGACACTGAAATGGGAAATTGCATCATGAATTCACAGTACTGCCACTTGGTTCATTTCCTCTTCGCTGCAATTTTCCACACCAACATGGGTGAGCTTGAAAGTTTATCACCACACTCACATTTTTCATATTTTTTTTTTTATTTTCAGTTTCATCCTTTTACCAATGGATGCCAAGTCTTTTGGGATTTTCAATTTTTGTACAATTTTTGCGAAAAATGAAGCGTAGAGTTGTGAAGTAATTATGCGTTTCGGTTGGTGCTAAATTGCTTGCAGAAGGCTCTCCAAATGGACTGTAACCACTTCGAAAAAAAAGTCATTTATGTAGACTTGAACTAAAAACAAAAGGGATACCTACCCGTTAAATTGTTTGTGTACTTGGAGCTAGTTTTTCTACATGACATTAAGTGGCCTTAACAATTAGTATGTAAGAAAGTCCTTCAGAGTGTCACAGTTTTGCATGGAGATTGAATGTTTTGAATTTTGAATATCGCGAATCTGAGTATGCATCTCTTACTACTCTGCAGACCATGTGGATTTTGAAATAATGAACCATTTATTCCTGGACCACCAAGCATTTGCTTATCTGCTTGCTTTCTCAAGAGCTTGACTTCATTAAAGAAACTCGTTTACAACAATTCACATCCGGCCAAAGCTATTCCCAAAAATAAGCAACGAAAACCCGTCTCAGCGCCCGTCTTCTCACTTCATACCTTATGTATGGATCAAGTGGCACAAGTCATTCTTTGCCAAAAGGAGCAGTGCGTACATCGCCTTTAGGTACTTAACTAGCTGTTTGTGAACTACCACCGATTCACTCATTTTTTTTACCCCAGCTTCAAAGCTAGTTTGAGACACCATTGCATGGATGGAATATTGTACGCTCTCTCTATTACTTCATGTATTTTTTTTAGTTCAATGAAATGTGTCCGATAGGCACAGATCAAGCCCGTTCATTTGAAATTGTTTCCTTTTGCAAAGAATTCTATTTATTTATTTTCTCAAAAGTCCTTTTCATTAGTGATCCGTGTGTGACCTACTCTTTGAGGGCAATAGGCTACCGGTCGCTTGATCCAATGTTCCTCCAGAGTCTATTTATGGCTTTGATAATAAACTCATTCCATACCTTCGAATGAATGATGTTAATGAGAATCCTTCGGAAAACAGCACTTCTCCACAAAATACTCCCTGTAAAATAATTTCTGAAGATATGAAACCTCAGGAAAGTGATAAGAAAAAACGAAGATGACACTGTTTATACGAATAGTATGACATTTAAAAAGAGTCTTCGCAACTGAATTCAAATTCGCACAGAAGTGCGTTTGGTTTGAGCACTTCTAGGTCTTAACAGATACAGGAAGGGAAAGTAGACATAAGAGGCTAACGGTTACTCGGCTCATTTTTACTAAAGACTAATTGACTTTAAATTTTTCATTGTAGATTTCTATCCTTAGGTACTGATATTATGTACATATGCGCCTGCGACCTCGCGTGCGTAGGTTTTATGTACCAAAGTGTCAAATATCTAGGACTCAGTATAGTTTCCAAAATGTGCTTAAGTTACCGTATAGATATTATAAAATGCCTCAGGCAATAAAAACGCTTAGGAGTTTTTTTACACTTCTTACTTTTATTTATTAAGTAATTTTTCATTTCAAGCTGCAATACGGAATTAATTGCTGCGATGAAGCCTATTTCCTAAGTGAGCCTAAGTGAGAAAAATATGTGATGTTGAGAATTCTTCCTATGCGCAATTGTTGCAAAGTTCTTAAAGTGTTCTTTTTTAGATCTGGAAATTTGAACACGAGAGTCTTAGATGACTATAATCAACATTTTAAATTTAGATGTTTAAGCGTATTAAACGAATTTGATTTTCGATAGCCTTATTATACTTTGTTCGTTTATTCGTAAAATAGTAATATTATCTAAATAATTTCACTTTTAAATTAAAAAATTGAATTTTTGATTTCGAAAATATGTTATGTCAACAATTTTGTCAAAATAACTGTTCTGCAGAAAGCAATTAAATATGTCTTAACAATAACGCAGCGTTTGTAAAAACAAGTACAATAAACAAGTTGGCTGTTTTTTCATCGAATTTAGTTAAAAACCTGGTAGCTTCGAAAGTTATTTTTATTTTGATGGGATAATACAAAATCTTTGGCCATCCTGAAATTCCATTTAAGATATTGATGAAAGAAATTTTTAAATCGAATGAGTAGCTTTGAAGTTTACGTCCTACATTCAAACTTACAAACTTTACCTATTTATAATTTTAGAGAAAAAGAATAGATTACATTTGTGGGCACAGCTGAATTTTTCTGCTGTTTTTTAATCATGCAATCGAGACACCAGCCCAGTGGTTAAGATTTTTTTTATAATTTTTTGATTTTTTAACTCAACACCACAAGCTGTTGGAAATATGTTCAATACAACCAAAAAAAAGAATTTTTATTAAGAGACCAATCGATTCTTAATCCAATTCAGTCAAGTTACCGCAGTCTGGTGGCTTGGTTGAATTTAAAAATGTAGTCAAGGACAGTTTTCCATGATCTTCTTTTTGCAATTTTATGTCTAAGCTTAACCACCTTCAATTTAACGTTGTCTCGTCTTGCTAAATCTTTTTCGAAATCTCTATTTTTTTGTTAGTTCCCACACCCGCCTTAAGCATTTGCGAGTGAGCCTTTTCGGGAGATTGAGCAGCATTATTTAAAGACTATGACCAATTTGTGAGTAAGCCTTGCATAAAGCAAACCTTCTTTTCCAAAGAAAATTTCCAATCGTTATCTGCACAGTCAACCAAAAACGCACTCAATTGCAACACAGCATTTTTTTGCCAAATTTTCGAAACGAATTTCCTCTAGCATCATATTTACTCGAATAGTCCCTACGGAGTTGCATATTCATATCTACTCGAGTTTCAATGATGCCCCATTTTCCAGAATGTCACTTGCCAATTCGATTGTTTTTCATTTGCATATCAAATTCCATGAATCGCACCTGAGCAAACTCTGCGGATTTTTATTGATTTTAACGGAATACGGCACACCAAAAAAAAAAATTAATAAATGCAAATAAATATGGAGCAAAAATATAACAAAAAATTAAACTACCAACGTCAAAGACATTTACTCGCGATTCCGCACAAACTTCATGGGTCAATATGACACATCCATCGAGATTGATTACACTTGTAGTCTTTCATGCGGCGAGGTCGGAGTTATAGAGCACGAAATGTTCGTAAAGTCGCATGTGTGTGCAAGAAATTCCTACTCCCGATTTAATTACCATGCGAAGAGGAGCCAACCAAGGACCAAGCGACGGGGGGTTTACACATTGCTCGAACAAAAGGACCTTAATGGGAATTAAGAAGCACAGCATTCGCAGTTTGTGTTTGTGGCGGAAAAAATTCAGTACAGTGCCAAACCAATTAATGTTCTTAATTACAATGCATTTGTCATAAAGCTTTTTAATTTGTTGCACAAATTATAAAAGTCTGGTGTCAGTTCCATAAGGCTTTCTCAAATTAAAGCCACCCTATTTTTAATAATTAACTCTTCATATGAGCAACAGGTGTTTCGTTTTGTGTGCGGGAACCACCTTGAAAAATTATTCACTGACTTTATTTTAATATGGGAAATGCCCTCTTCCCTGCTGTACAGGTATGGAACGATGGCACCATTTCACCTCTTTATTTATACAGACGGCTCCGGAATGGAATGCAGCGTTAATTTAAGGATGATGATGAACTTATATTAAGATCTCCAAGTCTTGTCGCTTCCTAAGCCAAACAAGTGAATCCACAGCTACTATATCCTAAGGCGTGGCGATCTTTAAAGACATTCAGAAGGGATTACCAAAGTCCTCTTTTTGTTGTTTCAAGGTGCAAAGATTCGCGGAAAGAAAGTTCAGTGGGTTAAACGCCTGCTTCTCAACTGCCTCACTAGAATTGTCACAGGTTCAAATCCTAAAAAAACAAAATCAAGTTTTCAAAACTTTCTGGAATAGATGATTTGTCATATGCTCTTCTGGTAAGGTGTAGCACTAACAGCAGAACACACACTTTTGTAGTATAACAACTAATTTCGCACAAAATACTGTGAATTAAGCGAATGCAAATAAGTCCATGCGTGTTGCTTTCCAACAGATCTGGACAAGCACTTAAGGGATGAAAATTGTATTTTTGCAGGAAACTAATTATTCGCATGATTATGATGCACACAACACAAATAATAAATCACTTCTCGAGATGCCAGACAATCAACATGCTAAGCCAAGGAGCATATTTCTTTCTCCCTCACAACAGGTCAACGGCAGCTGAATATTGGCCTTATAACCTCTAGCCAAATTCTGAATCCATTATAACCGAATTCAATATAAATGAGATGCATAGTGTAAATGAAGGCTCTCTGATAATGTGTGAGGATTTTTGGTGATAATAATCCCAGCAGTTTGAAGATACGGTGACACTCACACCTTGACACTTCGCTTAAAGGTAAATAGGACAGGGTGATTGACCATAAAAGAAACAGGTGGAAGTATATAAGCCATCAATATCTTCTAGGAAAAAAAACGAAAAGATTAATTCTCGTGTAAACGATCAGTTCAAGTTTTTAATTATTCCTGGCTCGACTAGCCCATTCGGGTTCCGTTGACACCCTTTGAGTACGGAGCCTTTAAAAAAAGACTTCAACATATGTATTCACGACGTCAACCATTTTATACGTCACTCAAACTTGAGGTTCTTTGGACGCACAGCATTTAAAATTACATTTTTGCTCATTGAACTTCCCCAAAAACAAAAACACACCGAAAATAAAGTCTCCTGAGGGATAGTTTATTATTTTTGTTTTGTAAGTCTAAAAGCAATTCTCAGAAACTGAAAATCTGTCGAAGGGATACAGCACGTGTAAACATTATTTACACATAACTTCCATTCAATCTTCGCTTTAAAAAAATCCATTGCTGTTGCGTGCAAGTGCCCAACGGAAAAAGGGACTTTAAGATTATTTTTATTAAGAAATAAAGGACTGCAGAACGGACAATAAAATGTTCCTAACATACTTGGTATGCACATAGTTATGTCCTCTTTATACGTTAAATGTACTTTTTTACTCCTCTGAAAAGGTTGTTACATGTTATCGTAATAAAATATAAAATACGACTTTGCATCCTTTCAATGGACACACACATGCATACAAACATCAAAGCTCCCCAGTCCTTACATCCGGTATGAATTATTGGAGCTCACCATGAAAAGAAATCGAAATAAATCTCATGGATGTATTCGAAAAACACCGAGTCTTCCTTTGCGTTTATATGCCTTCCATTCTCATTCGATGAATGTTTGTTTGTTCGTTATTCCCTCAATTCATCATTTCGCATCCAAAACATTGTTAAAGTTGCACAAACACACAAACATACACACACATAAGCCGATGCAGAGAAAAAAGATATCAAACATTACGGATTCGGAAAATATTTTATGCCCATCTGGGGAATTGTAAATCTTGACTGAGTATTGATTTTATAATTTTTCCTTTTTTGTGTTCTGTTCCTCTTCGTGGATAAATTTTTATTTCTTTCATTTTTGTGTTTACTCTTTTGCCAACTGAATGGTAGAATTAGGCGGACCACCCTGTTCCCTGTCGAGGAGGAGAAAACGTTTGTTTTCATTTCTAATTCTTAAGGAGATCGATTTTTATATTTTTTTTTGTGCAGTAATTTGGTCATAGAATGTATTCCCATTGTTATCGGCGAAAATTGAATTTTTAATGCTTGGAATGATTTTCCCGGACCAGGTGGTTGTAATTGGATTTGTTGAATTTGTGTGAAGACAGACACAAATATCGAAGATTCAATTGAAGAAGATGCGGCTAGTTTAATGGCACGCCTCACCCTCGTCTTTTTTTTTTAAAGCTCATTTCTTACTCTCGACCGTATGCCTTGAATATATTTGAAAGCGTTGTCTTGTCATTAACCTAAATGGTAGAATGGTGGTTTTTTCAAATATAATGGTCAACAGAAGTTGGTCTTCTTACAGTTCACAATGAAAATAAAGCTTATAAAAGCTTTTAAGAGTTGAAAGAAAAAATAAGAAATATGAAAAAAAAGAAATATTGAAAAGAAAGATAAAAGTAAAATATAATAAATAAATAAGGTCAAAACAACACCAAATAAAAATAAAAACAAGCGCATAAATCTGAGTCGGACACGCACGCTAAGGGTTCCTTACGACAGTATAATATTTTACACTATTTTTTTAGAATGCTTAAAAATATGCCGAAAAACACAATTTTCGTTTTGGGACACCCTTCACTTTATGAATGTACACAGTCATTTTCAGACCAGTGTTGATTTTTTGATACTTTTATTGATGTCTTTTCTCTGAAATAACCTTTTTTAATGTGTTTCCTTTTTCACATACATATATCGATTTTCTTTTCTGTTTTTCAATAATACCATAGAGAGCCCTCCCAATATCACAAGTTAGTTTATTCCATGAAAGTGATGCCATATCATCGCCAAATCTGGAAGGGTTACATTTCGTAGGAACATTCCGTTTCCTACGTTCGTTAAGCGTCGCATATAGAAGACTTGTGACATGACTGACCCTTGAGGTACACCATATTTCATCTCCCGCTGACTACCTCCTCCTGCAAGATGATCTGAGTCGGTCTTCAATTTGGTGCCAAAATGACTTTCTTGATCTCAACATTATCAAATGTCAAGCTATCACAAACACACGTAAGCGTTTATCTCAGCCCTTCAGAACATACTTCATCATCAACAACTTGTTCTGTGAGTGACTTCTCCTGCGGTTTGCGAATAAACTGCGGAAGGCAACTCAATTTTCACACACACATGGATTCCATCACTAGTCGTGCCAACTCCGCCCTTGGCTACGTTATGCGATTGTCCAAAGAGTTCCTAAGCCCCTAGGTCACCAAAGCACTTTACATTACTTTCGTTAGCCCCGTCCTCGAATATGCTTCCCAAGTCTGGTACCTTAACTACGAAACTCATATCTGGCGAACTGAGGATGATCAACGCCGGTTTCTCCGATAAGTACTGAGTGGTCTCCATTGGGTAGACAGCTTAAATCTTCCATTGCCGTTTGCAACTCATCAATCTACCGACATTCATTTCATTCATCAGCTCTTAACCGGTGTTATCGAGTATCCTACGCTACTTCACATTACACAAACTACGATTCACACGAACCTATGTCCAGAATATTGCATGAGGCCAATGCCACGCAGGACATTCTTAATTTCCAGCTCAGTATATCCACCATTAAAATGCCCTTTCCTCTCACAATTCTTCATAACCAACAAAGTCCTAAGTTATAAGTTAAAACTATGCATTGTTTGCAGTTAGCTAAGTTCGGGGTGTACAATTATACGACCAGTGACTCCACTACTATGGTCATAAAGAATAATATTTTACAATTTTACACAATTGTGAATGGAATTTTTTATTCAAGAGCACCATCCCGGTAGATTTTCGAATGACAAATTATTTAAATGAATTCGAATAATGACATCCAGTCTTCATATACATCAAATAATCGACGTTAACTTTGAAAAGAAATTTACAAAATTAAAAATATATAATAAATTTTAAACTATTAAATAAATCTGTTTGTTTTTTGTCTTCTCGGTGAGTCTATACTTGAGTCAATCCATAGCTTCAGTGCACGGCTTGTTTACTTTAATCGCGAAATTTTAGTAGATATCCTCGTACCAAAAAATAGAATTCAACTTTTGACGATGCCACACTTTAAGCCGGAAGTATAATTGAACTTGAGGCAAGCTCTGAATTTTAGGTAATCGTCCTCAAAAGACAAGCTTGTAATCATCAGCAACATTATATAGTAAATGTGGAGAATTTTTTTCTTTTTAATCTATCAAAAATTGCAGTCTTTTGCAATTATTTTCGTCCATCAAATTAAGACTTTTTAAAAAAATCAAATTTTAAAATAAGACAAGAATGAATGTCCCGCCTGATCATTGAACGCAGCCTCCGGTCTCCGTTTTCTGTTTCAGCGGCGAATTATCTTAAGGTCGCGGCGACCGACGTCCGTAACAGAAAAGAACTTTCAAAAATAACCCAATAACTCATCCACGTTGAAGTTCTAGTGAAATTGAAATTTGTCGCTGCAAGCTTGGTTCTTCATTCAAAGTCCTTACCTGCAACTAAATGAACAACACTTTTTGAGCTGCCAAAGCGGTCCCTCACTTTCGCACTAAGGGACCTTGATCTTCATCCAACTTTCGTTTCTTGAACTTCCATTGAGCCTTGGCTGAGCGGAACCTTAGGCCCAACACAACATTCAATCACCTGATATTGTGATGGTGAGATATATGCATTTCAAAACATAAATCACATAAGTTTAACTTGTCCGGGATTTAGAAATACACATGATTCAGAAGAAAGTGCTTCTCTAATTAAAATAAAAACAGAGTTAGACCTTCATTAATCATCGAAAAATTGAAAAAAAACGTTTAATTTTTGACAAAATGTCGATTCCGACGTGTAGATCCTTGTACATTTTTCCTTAAAAGAATTTTTGCATAAATATTATATTACCTTCCACAAATGTGCGTGCAAATTTGCCATCAAATATTGTAGCCTGCTATTCTGCAAGTCACATTTCTAAGATTTGTTGCGTCTTTTATGAATGTTGATACAAAGGTGGACGCCTTTTATTTAAATTCACTACTCGTAGTTCGTAAAGCTAATCTCTTCACCATCATATCCGGTAGGTATTGAAAGATTTAGTACCTGCTGGCGTGCTAAAACATATTGAAGCAATATTCTAATAGATTTATGCTAATATGGGCGCAATGTTCAAATTGAATTTACTCCGCTCATTTGCATGGCGCTGTTTTAATTTGGCAAACCAACCGCTAACGTGTTAATTGTTGTAGCACAAAAATGTATAAAATTTAAGCTACAATTGGTCACAGGTCTTATAAGTTCCATCATATTATTTATGATTTTTCTATATAATTTTATAAAAAGCCTCACGAACCTTGTTAACTTATTTTGGATAAACTTTACAAAAAAGATACACTATCGAAAAGATACATAATGAATCCTTACCCTCAATTCAGTCATAAAAAAAATAATTCCCCTTAAGAATCGTTATATTTTTTATTAAAACGAATACTTGAGCAGCTGCTGAACGTGTAATTTCAATTGAGGGCAATTCCCTCCATGCTATTTAGTTTAAGTAAAACGTGCATTTTGTGCCACAGAGGAAGACTTTTGCAATAATGGTTTCCCGGGATTGTAATTGATATTGGGTTACTTCATGTTTTTATTTTATTATGATATGAGCGAGGGAGCATTCAGATTATAACGTTCAACATGATAGCTTATAATGAACGTTTTTTTCTCATTGCTGGTTGCAAATGTGACTTAGAAAAGGTTGCTCTGCTGCAGTTCTTTTTCCTCAAACTGAGGCTATCAAGCCAGTCAGATGAATATTATGGCGGATTTCTGCATACCCTTGTCGACAGCTGGTTGCGTGTTGCCTTAATATTCTTAGTGGAAACGAATGAAACAGTTTTTTACTTATGATAATTTTATTGATTTTGGTTTGGGAGCTTTTTACAGGTCACATAATCTGGAACCATTGCGACACTTGAAGTACTCTTTTATCTTCCTGACTTTGTGAACCGCTGTTATGACAGACGTATTATGCCATTTACAAAACGGTATGATATTCTTCTCCAAATCGTGACTCCGCCTCTGCCTTTTTGTAGTCATCTTTATAAGAGCTCATCCTTCCTCAAAATTAAAAGTTCGACAGGTTCATCAAAGTTTCCGAATTTGATCCAGTCACCATTTGCCTTTGGCTACAAATCACTGGAGTGGTCGATCAGCGATTGTAGTCTGACAGTCTGCTGTACTGAGAAGTGTATCAGCCTGTCATGCTGGAATTCTGAACTAGTGTCGTCAAATTTGTGTTGCGAAATTGTGAAATAATAACACTGACAACAGGGATACCTTTTTGGTACGACGAAATCATTTTATCCCTTTCCTTAGATAGCTACCCACGGAAGTCAGGCTGTAGCACATGAGCCTACACTTCTACAAACGCTAGGGTATCAAATTTGTCAACTTTCGCGTTTCCGCATATATTTTTGTATTTTGGCAACCAACATACGGTCATCGTTTTTACAACTGATTATTATTAGTGCGACAGTTTTTACCGATTTTTCTTACAAAGATTCTAACTTTATAAGAGATGAAGCGGTGGAAAAATTTCAGATACTTCCAGCCAATTTCTATAATAATTTTGAGGTTTTGTGTGCACATTTTGACACATCTTATCGACCGTGAAGCCTTATTGAACGCGTGGCCATCATTGTAGCTACAAGTAGTAATAATTTTTGTAGCCTAAAACGGTTAAGAGAAGAACCTATTGACAACAGTTCAACTTAAAGAGTCGTCTTAGAGACTATTTCCTATCCCATCAGAAAATTTACGGTGTTCCAATAATGTCGGATTCTAAAGCTACAATGTGAGGATGAGCGAAAAAAGCTTGAAAAGACACAAAGGAGTGATCCTGTACAAAATGCTATGGACCAAATTATCATACAAATCGGCTCCAAAACACATGAAGATTCTCTGAACGAATTGGTTGAAACGATATTTTGAGATTGGGAACGTGGAAGAATTACCAGAGAGGGGATCCAGCCAAGTGACAGCTACAAAACAGGAAACACCGATTCTTCGTCTTTTTCGAGATACTCCTTGCCTTTCTCTGTGGTCTGCCCAATCAGAACGTCGTCAGCAGAGAATAGAGCTATTCCTAAATCCGCCTGCATTTGTTTTTTCGTTACTTTGAAGAAACGTTTGTTATCTGAAAAACGCATTAAAAAACGACTCAACTGGGCAAGGCAAAACTTGGATAGAGATTGGGCCAACGTTATTTTCACAGATGAATCTTCTCTCGGAATGGCCTTCTCAGTCGAAAGCTTGGACAAGTAAGCACGTAAGCAAGTTAAAGTACATGTTTTGAAAAGTTTTTCCAAACGTGGTCTTGGTTGCTTTTTTGTGCTTACGTGTGAATATGAACGCCGAAAGATTGCACGATATTTATAAGAAATGCTTATATTTATAAATGAGGTCCTCAGGACATTTTTTTTTTGGTTTTGACAACAATGTGGCTGCTGCAATAAGACAATGACTTATAGAATTCTAGTAATCTAAGCAAGAGCATCTGAGTAAAAACGGAAAACAGACGTTTTTTTTGTAAGACTAGATTTCAGTCAAAACCTTAAATATTGAACGAGGAAATTGACTACAAATGCAGTTCACATTTCTATATGTGATTAATAAAAATTGACTTTCAAATTTCACTATGTTTGCAATATGTTTGCAAAATCATGAACTTTGCAATGATGAATTTTACAAAGTTTACCCTTGTTTGGATTGCATAAATGCCAGCTAGAAATCGTAATGCACTTAGAATTACATTTTCTTCTCCGTTGTCGATTATCACAGTTGAACTAGAAATCCAATCGTTTTTTAAATTGCTTCACAATAAACAAGTTGACTTTTGACGTTTAGTCAATCAACTGCAAAAGCAGTCAAAATATTTCTTACTACAAATCCAGTCCACTACCTCACCAAATGTCATCTAGTTTTGCAGTCAAACTAATCAAGACTTATCAGAGTCGGTTAAATAGTTTCAGCCTAAAATTCTGAACGATGCCATGATCGGAGTTTTTTTTATCGCTTAGCCGTTGTAGTAAAGTTTGGTGGTCTTTAGGACCTCAGCTATTTCATAAAAATCATTCTTATGAGCTTTCTTCATTTCTATTGTCGGTCATTGAAAAAACCCCCTTGCCCTGTGTAATCGTTCACAATTTAACGATTGAAAAAATTTCAAAGAACAAGTTTTTAAGAGTGTCTTTAACGATTGACTATTCCTGAGCAAAAAAAAAAAAAGGCAACACAATGATTTATTTTATACCCAAAATATCCGCGTTTATATTTGTGCAAAGTGAACATAC
Organism: Orthonevra nobilis; assembly: GCA_963555765.1. NCBI lineage: Eukaryota > Metazoa > Arthropoda > Insecta > Diptera > Syrphidae > Orthonevra > Orthonevra nobilis. Next base: position 76,424,763 of record OY743227.1, on the reverse strand, counting down.
ACTCTCTTAGTCTAATGGATTAACTCGTCCACGAAATGGACGGACAATAAACCATTCCCCCTCTCAAGGTTTCCCGCGACTGAGACTCAAAAAAAAAACAGAAGGAAAACAAAAAAGGACAATAAAGAAAAAGGTAGATTCTGGCATCATTTTGCCCTGTATGTCATGGGGATAGAAAAACGAATGGCGGTGATCTCTGCAGAGTGCTCTCAGGGCAACAATAAGCATCGCCGCCCACCTGTCGCCCTCAATGCCATCACAACTATAAACTTGCAGCTAGAAAAATACGTGTTTTTCTTTTTGCACGTTCATCATGCGAATTTCACCTGCATTCCATCATTTGGCGAAGTGCAGTTTTTTATTGCAAGCATTTTAAGGACACTGCTCCGGCTTCTGTGGTAATCTCCATTAGTATGTTTTTACGTTTTCCGTGTTTTTTTTTTTTCGCTCGTTCGTCCTAAAACACCACAAAGTACTGTCATAAGATCCTAGAGTGTACCTTGTTTTGATTAATTGACCGAAAGTATTGTGCATTTGGTCATGTCGAGCTTATAAAGTTCGAAAAAAGAAGTGCCATGTTTTTTGTTTTTCTTCTTCCTCAGTTGATAATCCGTGGGAAAACTTCATCCAAACGCATACTAAATCGTACGTATTTAAGGGTGTATATATGCCAGTATAGGCATCCTATCAAATTTGTAAAGATTCATGTGAAACTTTCGCATGAGAACGCATAATTTACGGAGCAGGAGCGACAATTTAACATTTTCCTTTCGAAATCCTTGAGCACACATTTTATGGGATCACAATCCTGTTTATCAATAAAAAGCTGAAAGCCGAAACGAAGACGTCAATCAACTCAGCAAACTACTGATACTGACAGTGACTTCCATGTGTCTTCTGTCGAACTTCGACGCAAGCAAACTTGTCATTGGATAAAGTCGAATCTCAATTTGTAACCATATTCATCTTGCATCGAAAACATGGATAAAAAGTTTGACTGCGTCATAGATTTATGTGCGATACCCTATTTCGTTTCGCCAATTCATAGCTGTAAGTGAAAATACGATCAAAAAGTAGACACATGAGGCGAGGGAACAATTTGTCTTCAAGAAGAGGTTCATACTTTATTGTTGACAGTATTTTATTAAAGGAACACAGTATGGATCAACGTTATGCGCACACATGAATATACAAAGTATTTGAAAACTTGGTATTATTAAGTTCTTTTGGCAAATGGTCGGAATGCATTATTTTGTATATAAAAAACGAAATATACTTCTTATAGCCATTTAGAGTTTCAGGTATATAAGTAGAACTAGAGAATACAATTAGTAGCAGCGTCGCTAGTTTTAAATTTTTTTAAGAAACTGGTAAAGAACATTAGGAATGTAGTTCCTAAATTTTACTAGCACATAAAACGATCAATTCATAGGCTTGAGACACAGAACAGAAAATCTGCAAAGAGTTGAGATAAAAGCCATGCAAATCCTTTGGAAAGAAAAGTTTGAATTTTCAAAGCCGTTTGAGATGACCTAGTCAGGTGTATTCCAGAAATATGCCCGATAAATAAGCGTCAGAACGAAAAGCTTCTTTACTGCGGTAACTATATAGGCATACGTCTTCTTAACGCCAATTACAAGATATTTTCTACCTTCTTATCTGAATGCCTAAAGTTCCTCGTCAACAGTATGATTGTTCCATACTTGTACCACTGCGGTTTGAAGTCAGGAAAGACCACTATCGCCATGAAGTTTACAGGAAAACATTACTGAATGCGAAAATTTCTTAAATCTGGTAAGAAAATTATTGTTTTTATTTATTCATAGTCCAAAACTACTGCATATGTAAAAAATTAATATGAACAAAGAGCGAAGTTTACTGTTAGTTTACTTTGTCTTTGAAACTGTTTTTAACACCATTTTTGAACTTAAAGTCAACTTTTAAAATAAAAATAAATATGTTAATTTTGAGATGAATGGAAATGTTGAGAAAAGATTTGTAAAACAACGTCACTTAGGACAGTACTTTTATGGAATTCCGGCTTACTATTTCTTGGGGTGTATTATTTTGCACTGAATAAGTATTAGTAGTTAAGGCTTTCATGGTGTATTCATATACCTGAAATTTTTTTGAATTTCTTTATTTATAGCAGGTACAGCTGTACAATTTATTCAAAAACATTCAGTTAAGAAAAATTGATTCCGTACTTCAGCTTGGTTTTACAGCGGTTAAGTGGGAACAGTGAAACAGTGATTAATTATTTATACTTGAGTCTTTTTAGTAAAAGAATAAAAAAAATGATCACGCTCAAAATTTTGTATTGGGTCTTCAAAGACTATTCTAAAGAATATATGACAGATGATATCCAAGAAAGTTAAAAATATCTTTATGGATCTCTCGTTCGCGTTGGCTCGGATTCAGCCCGCAATTCATCCTCTTCGACATTCCCACGATGGCCAAATATACAATATAGAACGAATAATAACAAGCAATGGTTTTTGGGCTAAATCTCAAGATACTCTTTACAAATGAAACAATCACATTGTTTGCAAATTTTACACGATGATTCTTTAAGTCAAGAAGTCAAGAACAACATGAAGACCTGCGCTTGACACTAGGTTCGCAAATAAAATACAATTTTTCCCAACAAGCCAACGTTAGGACAACGATTGTCGAGCTCGTTAGTAAAGTATAAAGTCATAATAGGTTTCAACGACTCTGCCAAGCTCGTCCGACTATACAGGATGACAATGTAGAATGCTTCGTTGCGTCGGTAACGATTCCACTCGTATCGTATATTTATGAAATTTTTGAAGCTATCGCTCGAAGCTCGCAGGCCGATGCCGGAGGTACGGTCTATCAGGAAAATCTCCAGCTTCTTTGGAAGAACGCAAGGAGTTATCAATTGTGCGTTTTAAAGTATTTAAATCAAAAAGGCAAAGGATAGACTCAAAGTGAAGTCGAAACGAGTTATGTTAATGGTGTCAACAAAAAAGAAGCTTAGAACAAAATTCCACAAGTGAATTCAAGCAACGAGAGTAGAGCAGAACGAAGATTCACTCTTGTCAGCCGATGTTTCCTTGGGAAATTGACTAAATAATTTCATATCACGATTTAATAAAGAGACGTAATATAAGAACCTTTTCATACCACAATAAAAAATTTGAAAGAAAAAATCTTTTCGCTGATTTTTAACCCTCTTTGTGTAGATTGAATATAGAGAAGCAGTTCAACGAAGAGCTGTATGGGTTGTACAGCGATATGGAACTAGCCAGATGAATCCATCCGGGCATTACAACTTAGAAAACTGTGACACGTTAAGTGGATGGACATTAACGATACGGCCTGAAGAATCTTCAAAAATGACACCACACGGACACCGCAGTAAAGAAAGGTATTGGAGTTGAACCTCAAGCCTCGTCCAAATTCATGTCATTGATCATAGCATTCATGTAATTGATCGTGTCTTGCTTTTGAAAACAAGCGAATCAAAGTTCTCAAAATAAACTTCTCTGACACGATGTTGATTGAATGTTCTAGAGCTAGACACTGGAATGGCTTATTTAAAAGGGCTATTGACTATATTGAGTCGTTTTTAGTTCCGTTTCATATGTTCGAAGCATATACAGATATTTGTTCATTTTTCATACCCAGGTGAAGTTTTCGACTCAATAGTTATGTACGCTTTTCAAAACATTTACAAGTTAGATCCTTGTAAAAGTTTGGGAACAAGGTTTGCATAAGTGAGAAAATGACAAGAAGATTCAATTCAATGTACAACTTTTTTTTAATTTAATCAAACACTCGAAGCTATTCCTGGCTCTCAACTAGTCTGAGCCATCGAGTGCAATATGAGCTGTCATTATAACCATTTTTGACTACAGAACAGACGAGTGGATTCCAAAGGTGATTTAATGAATATTTTTTTCGATAGATGCAAAGTTTTGACTAACAACCTAAGTGATTGTGTTTGTAATCATGGAAAAAAGGGTTAACTGTTCAAACTGTATTTTCTTTCTTTTGCCCCAAGTAAAAAACAGTCTTAAAACTTAAAACGTAATTGGAGCACTCTGTTCTAAAAAAAAGCTTTTGAGTTATAAACTCACAGCAGCAGAATGTACCCTATAAAACGGTGTCTGCACATATTCAAGTCAACATTCTATTGAACGTTACATATTACAAATCACTAGTTCGCAGGGTAGTAAGGGAAATGATTGGTTCGCTTTAAATGTCCTCCATCAAGAGTGCAAATATCTTCCCTTCAATCAATATATCCCTAGCAGATACGCCACTCTGCCTCCGCTATATGTATTTGTCTATCATCTATCTATTCACGGAGCTGTAGTAGCTCGCAAAACGCGGAAGATAACCTGTCAGGGGGCGGTGAATTGTCAATGCGTCGCCTGTTTCCTGTTTGCATCAATCAATCGGGTAAATAGGTGTGAGTGTGGACAAGTGGTATGGAATGTCGACATGGCATCGCGCTTTAGCGCGTACATCTAAAATATTGACTTCCATTTCAGGGTGGATCTAAAGATGAGTCTTGAAAGTTATGAAACGCAAACACCGGATAATTAGTTGAATTCAAATCATAATTTTAACTTCTTTGCAGCTGATGATTTTAATGTATGTACATCCGAACTAGTTGAAATTCCATGTAAAGCAATTAAACGCACTGAAGGGTAAACTAATAATTAAAACACAGATCCACGTTCTTCCAAGCGAAAGAAATGTATTTTCATGCATCAATTGATTTGACTTATTTGCTTATTCAAATGAAAAGCTGCGGTTTGTGGGTATATTTCAGTCCTTGGAATGTGCCAACGAACCTCAGAACCTCTTAGTGAAAAAAAAATTGTGTACAATTACGACTTGCTACGTATAACGAAGTTCTAAAGACACAATAAAGGAAGAAGTTACACATATGACCGACCTTTTATAGCCAATAGATTGCATGAAACGCAAACGTATGCGGTTGATAGTTTTGACTTTCACAAGTACCGGGATCCACATTTGTTCTTAAAATGGTTGAAAAAATGTGGCGAATGTAATCAAATCGATCGAAGTCACCTTGACCTTGACCAGAAGCTATTATCTTCCTCTTAATATTAGAAATCGATGAATCCAAGACTATGAACATGGAAAAAACGATTCACGACTTAACACAAACAGCTGGCAATTCAAAATAGTTCTCTGTACTCTCTGCTAAGTAACTATTCTTGACTCGGCAGCACTAAGTGAAAGACCGTTGTTTAACCTCAAGTTTAATATCGCAGATAGAACCTTTATGGTGTGAATAGTCGGTCTAGATAGAGATAGACAGGATAGAAGGTAAGCCACTTCTAAACAGCCAGAATAAAATAGAGCCTTAGATTGATCACTGAGGAATTCCAGCTGAGAGCTTCTTCGGCAGAGGAATTCTTTGTCCCGTTACTATCCTTTGGCTTGTGTCTTTCTAATAGTTCCGCAAAAGGGCAACTGCTCTCACACCTAAACCGATATAAAGCCAAAGATGGACCCCTGTCGAAAGCTTATCACCGTAGAGTAACCTTGAATATAATATTTCTTAAGTCATCAAGGATTTAAGATTGGGTTAGGTAAGGTTGATGAATATGAACGTTCCCCGTAACAAACTATGACTTTTTTAAGACTTCGTTATGACTTTTGGTAATACCATTTGGTGCTCCTGATAAAACTTATTTGGTCCTTGAATGGTGTCCAATGGTTTCCAAGCTCCCTGTGCGTTCTATCCGCCGTGAACCGAAGTCATGCCAAGGAGGTGCCTCTTGATCTTCCATCGTTTGAGATAACGCCCATTTTTCGGCCATTGGTCCTATAAAGCAATGCCCCATCAGGACACCTGTCAGGATTCATAAATCTTTCTATTTGATAGCCAGAAGGCCTTTGCTTCTCTTTCTGTTTACTTCTGGTCAGTCGATGACCAGACTTCAGACAATCGTGCCCAGAGTTCCATACTCTATTGCTACGTTCTCGAGTCATTTGTTTCTTAAGCTCCTACGATGCTCTATGTGTGGTAGTCTTTCCGGCTTTTATTTCCGCTTTGCTTTTCACAAAGATGTTCATTCTTGTAGGAGGGACGTTCTTTGTTTGTACTGTCGAAGCAGCTTTTTCAATTGCGAAGATATAAGCCTGAAAGACACTACATTCATCCAAGCTTGCGGCATTGATCTTAATGCTAGCTTTTATACTTTATTCAGTTTTTTGGGTATAGCGGGCCCTCTCCGCTGCTTTCCAACATACAATAGAGCCGTAAGACGCACCACCGTTATTTATTGGGAAAGTTTCAACGCGGTTCCATTCACTTTTGTGGAGAGTAAACTCCTCAAGTGTCCTTTTTCAAGGATTTCAAGTACTGCCGCAAAACAGCAGTGTTCCCTTCGAAACTCGGACCGAACCGATGACAGTATCCATTCGAAGTGTCTACAAATCTATTTTGGTAGAATCTTTACAAAACGACAATCAGCTTTTGAAATATGCTGTGTATGGATAAGCCTGGACTTTTACCACACGTCAGGAACGGTTGACGATCATAGACAGAAGATTTTTATATGTGAGAAAAACGACAGGCACTCTTTCCCATCCAAGTCCGCGTGTAGTTTTCTCCACTTCAATATTTGAATCAACTCTGAAAATATCATCAAAATCTGGACCGATAATGAGATGAGGATAAGGTTTAAAAATGGTATCATACGTGCCTCTTGGGATAGATGAATCGTTCAGTTCACTTGGGTCGGATATAGAGCTGGTATGGCTTCTAGATGCTCTCCAAACAAATCAACCAAGTCGTTCCATCTTTATATCTTGATATCTTTTTTATAAGTCTTCTGGACCGGTCATTTCCAAATTCTTACTTATCACTTGGAGCAGACCTTGAAAAATTAGCTTGGGGCTCTGGCGCATTGTCTTGATGATGGAACAACTCTTTTTTAAGACTCTAAGAAATATTAGATTGTCCTTAAATTAAGATCACCCCTTGTGTTAGTTTATGCTTAGGTTTGGTCTTTTTTGCTCATTACTAGGGAAAGATTTGTTATGATCTGAACAAGATGTTTGATACCTAACAAGGATTTAAAGCATTTAGTTGTCATGCAAAAAAAGCGTTCGCAACTCATTGCCAACACCGAAAGTACGTTCAGAAATATCTCCAGTTGCAAATGCTATCGGAATTATTGAAAGAAAATTGAATTATAATGCCGCAAGCATTGGGCCAGAAGCAGGGCTGTGAAAAATGACAACTGCACCTTCCCTTAGTTGAAAAAGCCATGGACATTGATGGAAACGACAGCTGGTTCATTAAATGCTTCTGTAATAAATATATTGTAAATAGCAGTTTAAGGACATTTTAAGAGAAGGGGCGGGTTTGTGCTTTTTTAAGGATTTGAAAACACATTTCGAGCATTTAGAAAATTTTTTAACATCCCATTGTTTATTCTTGAAACAATATAATTTACGGAAGTCAAAGTCTATCATTGTTCTCAGAACTACCCTCCAGAAAGAACAAATTTCAGAGCAGATATTTTGACATGGGCACATGTCCTGCTTTTTTTCTGTTCGTTTTCAATTTGTCGTCGTTGCAATGCAACGGCAATTTGAATTTTTGTTGCGTGTTGCATGTATTAACAGCGGATATTCGGCTGGAAAAACTATTTAACATGAATCCCTGCGATAATTTATTTCAAAAATCACGCAATTTGGCCGAGCAATGGAACAAAACTTTGTTCTTTTGTACCTTTGTATGTTTGAAATTGTGTCAAGCGAGAACAACAAGGTCCTGAATGGTCGTGGTCAATGTAAACAATTTTGTTATTTGCATGTTCAGTCGGCTATGAGTGCAAAGAACGTTGAAGTTAAAAGCAGACTCATAGTTGCTAACGTAGTATCTTTTATATAATCCATCTTGTGGATACTAAAATGCCAAACGAACATGCTGGTACACAGATTAAGAAAAGATTAAAGAAAAGAAAAGAAAAAGGCGATTCCGACATAAGAGTCGAACAAGCTCGGTAGGTAATCAAATGATCCGAAAAAGGGAAAGTAGATTGAAGAGACAAAGCATAAAGCACAAAGTTTTTAATGGAAATGAGAGTCGCATGAGCCCGAAAAAGGCTGAGTGTATGTGCTGACTGAGTGTGAGAAGAAAATTGGTCGCATCTCAATTGAAGATGATTGATCGAACGAGAAGTTTGTTCATTAAAAGCCACACATCTATATAGTTGATGTCTTGCCTGCCCAGTTGGTACTGTAATATTCAAAGTCAATCCAGTTCCTCCTTTTTATTCTATTAGCCCCGTAAAAGTTCCCTTTGTCCACGTTAAAATTTGGTCGCCTGGAAGAGCACCTGCACCAAACGAAACAGAATGAATTCCAAATATGACGAACTTTGACGATCCAGCTACAAAGCACGGGCCTACGACTTTGGCTATGACTCTGCTTCGAAATACCTTTTGGTACTGAGGCATCAGGGATTGCCTTTAGTCTAAAGTCGACAAAAAGTGGGCATTTATTCCCACTTAGAGTCCCCACACACAAAGGACTATTTATCGGCCATTAGTTCGGTCGGGTGCCAATTGGACCAGAAATTGGACGAAGGAGGATACACATTCAAGACATTTTAAGCTGTTTCCAATCAGAAACGCCGGCTTTGCAAACTTTCTCCTACAGTTTTTTTTGTCAGAATAGCATGCGAGTCCTCTTTTGATTGTTTTTGGTAAGGCGCGGTTCTTTTTACGACTTCCTCTTTCAAAAGTAGGCCGTGCGTATCTTCTATCAGCGATAGAGGAGTCCTCGGAAGCGGCATTACGAAAAATATGAGCATTCAGCGCCAAAGTTTTGAACAAACTGAGTTATCGGTGCGCGCGTTACTATAGCGCCATAATTATTTAATAGACGGCCGATAATGGCAATCGTGTAGCATACCAAAGTTTTTTTATCGGCCGATACCGAAACGTTGAAATGCGCACACTTGCATACATTTTGATGCCGACAGATCGTCTGCAGTGTGCGTCCGCTCTCAGCAAAGAACTTTCCAACAACGGACAAATATATTTATTTCAAAAACAATTCAAAACTAAATGTTATGCAACACTTTAAAATTGTTTTATTAAAGCATTCAATTCCATTCACAAACCCCCTTTCGTATAACCAGACATTGATGGAGTGTACATTCTGAAGCTTAATTCTAGTTTTTGAAAACATCCTTTCCGAAAGTTCTTCTAAATGAAATCTTCCCCCATCGTTCCCGTTAATTAATTCGCAAATGTAGTGCAATCATTCATCATACGACCCGAGTCTATAACGATTTGCTTTTCCCAGAAACGCTCCGGTTTTCCCAGAAATACACAATGAGTAATTGTCCTTTCTTTTTCTTCCAGTCGAGTTAAAGTCATCCTTTTATTTCCCTTAATGAACCTTACCAACACTATCACCACATCCAGAAACACACCCAGTATTAGGAAACACTAAACCAGCAACCCGGAGCACTCCTGCCACAACGGTCACATTTCTCATTAATTTACTATTCTTTTCCATTTCGCAGGTGAAACAACTGGGAAACAAATCCGTATCCGAGATTCGAGTGCGTGATGGTCACATACTCACCGTTGACAGGTAATTACGTGTGCGATTCAGTTGAATTTGTTTATTGCTAGATGGTAGACAGACAGGACGGCGGCGCTGTGTTCGCTATAGTTTCAGTTTCAGTTCAAGTTCCAGTACACTGGCCTCGCTCTGCGTCATTCCATCAAGCGTGACCATTATGCGAATTCCTGCTAACGACCATGTACCTATAGTTGACCCATTTGTTTGTTACCACTCCATTTGGCCAGTAATCAAAAAGAGGGCATCAATTAGAGTTCCTTCAATCCGATTACAATTCAGCTTAAAACTTCCAAATTCCAGCATACACTTATGTATGTTTCAAATAATAAGTCTTCCTGCATGCGTCAGGGACCATTGAATACATAAGATAATGTAATGACCAGAAGCGGATATCTGTTGGGTACACACCACCTTGCATTGTCCTGTGGCTTTGCCACTAAACACTTCAAGGATAAGGGATAATGTTCTCCATTTCTGGTTTCTATTATGATTATCTTTCGCACTTTCAATGGCCAACGGAACGGACCTGGAATTTTCGATATTCCGTTCCTTAGAATTCAATGAAAGTTGCTAAATAAACAATGGGCTGGAAATTAAGTTGAACTCTGCACGAAATCCAGGATCGCTTTAGAATTCTACCATCCTGTTATATTATATTGGCTTTTCCGATTCGATTCAAATAATACAGGTCGTCTAGGAGTTCGAATGGTTTGGTTTTTCTTTTTCCTTTTTTTTTTTTTGCTTTCGAGTGTATTCCCCCGGAAGGGACATTAGATAAGGGGGGGACCTTTTGTTTAAATATTGAGGACACGTATTGTGGCTGAATGAATGTTTTGAATTAAGAGTAAGACGTTGTTGTCATTGGGTTGGAAATTACTTTTGTGTGGATTTGTTTTGACAAAATTCCAGATTCGACTTGTTATCTTGGTCCTTCGGAAATGTCTGTTTCGAGTGCATTGGCTTTTGTTTGTTTTCTAAAGGTAACTTTGTCGCAAGATATTGAATTCAGTTAAATATTTGAAATGTTTACAATGAAATTGCAGGTATCATTTTGAATTTGCCAATTCCTGTGCTTGTGCTCTGATGACACAATACCGCAGTGCCAGCTTCTGGTTACTCATACTGGGCTTTGAGTAGATTGTTTGCGGGAAAAAGGGACTGCTTGAATTCAATGAAACAGCAAAATGCCCAAGATTTTGTGAACATAGAGATTAGGAAAAAAATCAATAAATTCCAACTAGGCATTAAACGTTTATAAAATCAACAAACTAGTTGGCAAACTATACTCAATTGTTGCTCAAATTCAGCATCTTACGATGATCGCCTTTGTAAATCAATTTGCAAATAGCTTCCGTATAAATCTTCCAACCCACCTTCCACAATACCTGCACGAAGGTAATGCTAAAGTCTCGTCTCTCTCTCTAGCCGTTGACAATGTGACCCTTAAGTTAAATATCCGGAAACAAATTTCTCGGTCTCACCGATATCCGCAGATGAGTTCACCAACACATCCCATAGATCTTTCGAGATTCCTAGTGGCAAAGTCAAGAAATCTTCCGGACCCGATCAATTTTCCAACTTCTTTGCTCGCTAACAATACCTGAAATCCTTCTCATCCCCAAAAAACTAAGCGCAAACTGCATTTCACAATTCAGGCCGATCTCACTCCTTCCAAACTCCAGCAAACTTCTGGCAATGTTGTAACTTAGGAAATGCGAATCAGTTTGTGAAACGATTGGTTTTATTCAACAACATTAATTCGGGTTCAAACTACCCCACTCCACTTAATACAGACACCATGCTTGGCCTTAACAAAAGAGAGATCACAGCCATCTGCCTTCTTGACAAAGAAAAGGCGTTCGATTGAGTCTGAATCAATGTTCTGCTACTTCTGCTTCACCACTCTTTGAAACTCATGCACGAGAAGCACAAGACACAAAGCTTGGTCCTCACTGATATTCGTTTATAGCTCGAAAACCGAACTAATCTGCTTCAGAACAGATTCATATAGTACGATTAATCTGCCACCAAGTGCAAGAACCCTATCTTGACCATTGCTCAATAAATCAATCATTCGATAAAAAACAAAAGGTCGTATACCTAGGCATTTACTTTAGAGAAAGATTGAGGTTCAATTGCCATGCGATAACCACTCTTAAAAAGGCCAACCGTACACTATCCCTAAGCAACCCATTGATGAGAATAAGGAAGGGTTTAGAAACAACAACCAAACTCTGGCTATGCAACTGATCCGTCATATCGTAACAAATTGTTTTCCAATATGATTCACGAAAGTTCAAATTAAAATCTTCGAGCGAAAAGCATTTCGATTCTGCACAACTCTGCACAAAAATCCTGACACCCGTCACTTCTAAAGTAATGAAATACTATATAACAGGGCAAACTTGCCACCCATAGAAAAGTTACTATGCACAAAATAGCCCTTGCCACTCAAGCAAAATTTTTAATATATTTACAGGAAGCCCGTTTATTGAAGACCGCGATTTCTATGTCCCTTCCATGATGGACCTGGACGGCTTCGACAAGAGCAAGGGAATCACCCCAACTATCACCGGGGTTCACACTAAGAAACCAAAACCACTCTAGCCATCATCATCATCATAGTCTGTCGGCGCTGCTCACGCACGACGTTAAATTAAGAAAACATATTAAAGAAAAAATACGCAAATATAAATTTTAGAAAAAATTATATTATTTTTTTAAGTTTTTAGGCCAATCTATGCCCTATGCACACGCAGAAATTTATTTATGCTACTTATAAGTCAAAAACTATACAAAAATTGTTAATTGTAAAATTATTGTAAAAAAAAATTACAGTCCTTCTCTTCAAATCATATGAAACATGCACGTTCCCAACAATCTTTGCACTCAATCAAGCCCAAGCAGAACCTCTTTCTCACAAGCAGCTTACTTAGGGAGATCCTTTCTTTATGCAAATGGTTCCCTAGTAAACGACTGCCTAAATCATACTGCTAAACTGTGACGTTCAGCTTAAAAAGGAGGCGGTTTTGAAATTAAGCTTTTAATCAGCAACCACCTTTACTAGCTCACAACTCTCTAGAAAGTATTGCTCATAAGCCTTTGTGGAATGACTGCATCTAAAGAATCTTGGTTACTTACGTACAGGATCCAGCCTTGAGCAAAACTAAGTACCCACTTTGACTGAGCAGATGGACTTTTAAGAAGCTGTAATGAAAAAGACGAAACGGGTTATCATCTTACTATCGAAAAACCTGTCATTTTTCGAAAAAGGATGATTTCGCTTCGAGGAGATGAGCTTTTTGACCTTGACTTCTCCAGACAAGGGTCAGTCAATAAGCAACAATCAAAATGATTTGTTTTCAAATTTTTACTGACTTTTCGGGCCAACGATACTGGAAGTATCAGAACCTGAATTAGAAATGTCTTCCAACCTAGACGGTCCTGAGTACGCTACTTCCAATTGGTTAGGCAAAGCTTTCAATCGTCCGTGATATCCGTTCTTCTTGTACCTAATGGCTTGGATTCGAAGACTTTTTTAGCTGGAGCGTTATTGATTAGTCTCTAGATTATGTGGCCAAACCAGTGTATTCGATTTGTTTTCCGGGCTATATCCACATCTTTGTACAGTTCGTTTAGTTCGCAGATCTGCTTTCTCGTCCGTTTGCCTTCATCGCAGATAGGATTTTACTCTCGAAGGTACCAATATTTGGTCCAGGCATTTGGCCCCATTAAGCAGGACTAGCACAATCAATATTTGGTAAAACTGTATTTTTGTTCTCCGTGCTAGCAGTTAAGACCCATGTTGCTTCGACGAACCGAAGTAGTTTGTTCCCAGGTAAATGATCTCCAGAAGTATATAAAAATTCTAGCTGTCAATCGTCATGTTTTTGCAAAGATGACGTTCGACGGATCGATTTCTGTTTGGCAGCATATACAGTTGTGGCGTAAAAAAGGAGATGGCACCCTTAAAAAAGAATCCGTAATTTTGTTTGTCATGTTAGAAGTGTAAAATTTGTTTGGCGACATAATTAAGAATGACGTAAGAAGGCGTAGCTATTTTGTGAAAAAATTTATGATATTAATTAAAATAATAGGTAAGGGGCTGTCCATTAATCACGTGAGGCTGGGGTCCTTAAAAAATCACAAAATATCACAAGGGGGGAGGGGTTATAGTTATATATCATGTGTATTTATTTTTTCGTCAAACGCGTAAAAAAACGAAAGCGCCTTGTAGTGTGACCTCGATTCGCGGTTATGCCAGGCAACGAACGAAGCGAACCGCGACAATCGTCCGCCGGACTTAGCGGAGTTCTATACGATCCATTCTTTCGGAATGCTTCGTTATACCCGATTTTGCAGTTGTCCAGTGACCTATATATTCCGAAGCCTCAAGAATATGATGGCAAGATGCTCCAGCTTTCTTCTGCGTCGGTCTCTTAAAATTATTCCAAAGTATGAAGGCTGCGGCAAAGAAACGTCAAATACTTTTTGAAAGGACATGCCAGCGGTGTGCATTGTACTTCTGTACAAAGAAAAAATCTAAGGCGCATGTGAATTCTTGTCACAAGTAACAAGTAAAGAGATGCATAATGTTCGTCCTTCCCTCATCCTTACGCGACGGTCGAACGGTAGATCGAGAGAGATTCTCTGCGTAGTGCGGGAAAATGATGACGCCGAGTGGCTGGATGAAACCGATATTGATCTTCAACAAAGCACTGTGCCAACAACTGACTCGCAAGATTTTGAAGTAAGTCTCTTAAAGAAAGTTGGCTTAAACCTCACCATGTATCATCAAGGGGGAGGGGGGGTTAAAAAAATGCCAACAAAAAAAACCCTTACATTAAAATATTATAAAAAAAATATTTTTTTTTACAATTTAGAGCTTGATTGAACAAAAGATTGGGAAAAGTAAGAGCTGCACACCACAGATGTGGAATGCCGATTAGTTATCATAGTGTATACCAATAAATTTATCGCAATGACTTCGGTTTCCAGGCCTCTCGACTTCAATGACCCGGATATATGCCAGCGCATGCATTTGTTTCTTGCAGAGTCTTCAAAAACAGCACCAGTAACTTTGGTGACCAGTTTGCGAAGTGTAGAGAACTCACTCGTCGACTTACTTTCCCATCTGAAAGCTGTCCCCTTGCTTACAATATTGATTATATCGGCCTTAAGTCTTTGGTTGGTAACAGTGAACATTTCTTTTTTTTGTTATTTTCTGGTGTCAATAAGCTTTTTAATGATTACTTTGGAAACTATTGAAGAGCCGAGGGTCGAGTTGAATCAGCCAAAATAAGTTCTTGGTTTATATTGAAACGCTGGAAAAGCAAAACACAACAAACCACTCGATTTAAGAAATATCTTTAAATTTTTCAACATCAGAAGGCATGGTAAACCTGCAGCAAATTTATGTGGCTACAATGTACCAAATATCAACTAATGCAAGCAGCAACGAAATGTCTGTTGTTTGCCTCCGACTATGCATGACTATCTATCTACCACCGGGACAATAGTTATTTTCCAAGAAAGGTTTTCTCGCGAAGCATGCTCACCCCTCCACCCATTTTATTGCACAAAAGGCGTTCCAAGTTCCAACTTTAGCTTTGACTTCGAATTCGCTCCCCTAAATCTCTGCCGAATAAACGAAATGCGAAGTTGTGCATTCATTACACTTTCCCGTCGCTGGCACGAATCCTAGTAACGACTGCTGCTGTTGCTGGATGCACTTCTGCTATTTCAAAAAGATGCTGAATGCATTTGCTCGCGTTGAAAAAAAAAAGAAAAACCAAGCCAGTCCTATTTTCCGTCCGTTCACGCGATTTATCACAAGCACTCGCATTGTACAAGAGAAGGGTGTTGGTTGTGGTGTTCCCCGCCTTCCATAATAATTTTTAACTTTACGATCTTTGTTTGGAAGCGTCACTATTTTCATGTGTTTTTCCGCAGCGAAAATGGAGCACCAGCATTGAAGTTGATACCACAGCGGCGATAGTCCTTACAAATGAAGCCCTATCTACATGGAAACGTACAAGGATACTCACACTGGTCCTGATGGCATTGTTATACTATCTTTTTCTATGGTATGAAGGAGGTTGGACGCTTGGAAGGAGAAACCCTTTAACATCGTGCGTTTTTATGTGTGAGTCAGGTTCTGTTAAGTTAACGGCGCTGTGGACCATATTAGTGAACACAATTTAACGACTCCATTTAACTTGGTTTTTATGTAACCAGCGATACTGAGCAAGGGCATCCTTACATGTGAGACACATCCTTCAATATGTGATATAATTTTTGTAACAGCGCACATTTTTTTCTTGCCTGCAATTTTACGGGTCCTTATGAGGTCAAGAATAATAATTAATTAATCTTATAAAAGTGCTTTCATGCTTTTTCTCATTTGGATCTTGAAAGGAACCGAAAGTCTAAGTTAAAATGGGTGCCCATCTAATCGTTCATCCGTCCGTTCGTCCGCTGGAAAATCGGAAACGGAAATTGTGTTTAAGTTGGTTGAAGGTGATTTTTTTTTAGACGAAACAGCACCTCAAGGTGACGCCCGAAGTAGCTTATGCTCAGTATTGGCCTTTATAAAGGGTCCGCCATCTAACGTTTTTCAATTAGTGCTTATTTCGTGAATGGTAACACTTAGCTCATGTCTGATTTGACAGATAATTAGTTATCCTTCCGCTGAACGAATATGGTTGTGTATACGCTTGAACAACGCTGGGAAATATTGAGACATTACTTTGAAAACCATGGTAATGTTGCAGAATGTGTGCGAAAATTGCGTACAGATTTTGGGAGAAGAGAAGCACCGTCAGCTCCGTATGTTCGTTATCTTGTGAAAGCGTGAAAAGCCAAAAACAGTGCGTATACCCGAGAATATTGCTGCTGTGGCAGAAAGTGTGCGTGAAGCGCCATCAACATCAATTCACCGTCGTTCTCAACAATTGAACATTTTGGAGACATCATTGAGACGAATTTTGCATAAAGACCTTGGTATGACGCCATACAAAGTCCAATTGGTTCAGGAGTTGAAGCCAACTGACCTTCCAATGCGTTTTCGCTTTGCTAAGTGGGCCTGCGATCGACTTACAGAAGATGGCGATTTTGCCAAAAAAATCATCTTTTCAGATGAAGCTCATTTTGTCGCATTGTCGCATTTGGGGCACAGAAAACCCTCACGCATACATTGAAAAGCCGATGCACCCAAAACGAATCACTGTTTGGTGCGGATTTTGGTCCAGAGGCATAATTGGGCCATTTTTCTTCGAAAATGAGCAAGGAGTGGCCGTTACAGTCAATGGCGATCGTTATCGGGCCATGTTGAACGAATTTTTGTTCACAAAAATTGAAGCGGAGGATATTGGCAACATTTGGTTTCAACAAGACGGCGCTACGTGCCACACAGCCGAAGCTACACTCGATGTTTTGCGCCCTGTTTTTGAAGATCGCATTATCAGCCGCAGAGCTGATGTCGTTTGGCCACCTCGGAGCTGCGATTTGACACCGTTGGACTATTATTTGTGGGTTGCCCTCAAAGATAAGTGTTACGCCGACAAGCCAGAGACAATTGACGTTTTAAAGGATAATATTCGTGAAGCCATTGGTGAAATACAGCTGCAAACAATCGATAATGTACTTAAAAATTGGACCGATCGTGTAGGCTACTGCATGGCCAGCCAAGGCAGCGATTTGAATGAAATTATTTTCCATTATTAACCGGAAGGATTGTACTTTCAAATAAAAAAAGAAACTTGAGAAAATATTCGGCAGTTTTTTTTAAAGCATTTTCAAAAAAAAAAGTTATTTGGCGGACCCTTTATATAAATCAGCGCGCAAGAAGCTCACACACTAAATCTTCGCCAATCCCTAAACATATTTTTTTAGAAACGTTTCATTTGAAATATGGCACCCGCAGAACGAGGAACTTTTCCAGCGTCATTCGTGGAAGAACTTCTCAAATTTACATCTTGTTTTCCTCGTTTTTCAGGCGTACCTTATGGACACCCCGATTGTCAACTCTGAATCTTTAAGAAGTCTAAGAATTTTTAAGAATTTTTTTTAGTTTTATTTCAACCGAACACTAAAAAGAATGTACTTTCAAGTCTCCGATATTCTTGGCAACCTACTCATCATGTTTCCTTACATTTTTATAGGAAAAAAAATAGCAATGGCCTTGGCTGGTTCAACCATCCCTACGGCTAAACTGACCTCTACACAAACACAAATTTCATCTTAGTCGACATTTAATTTTATTTTCACAAATTGAAAAGGAATCAGCTTGGCAACCTACGCAATTGAAAATATAATTTTCAATATCCGGCTCAAAAAATGTTGCTATATCCTTTTCACTTAAAATACATTCAGCAATGCCAGATTATTTTAACCCCTACAAGGCACGTGTCAGTTAACCACATTCTGCCATCCACAAAAAAAACAGAATACTCGAGGCGAAAAATTGTGTCAGGAAATTGAAATTACTCTCATCCAGAACTAAAGTGGAGACAAATAAAATTTCCCGCCATGTATTACACCATTAACAGCATCAAAATCTAGAACAAACCACATACCACGTTGAAATTTGTAGCAAGCACAAAAACATGGCCTGCATGTGGCAAAAACAAAAATGCCAAAAAAAAGTTTCTCTTTTCCAAGATGCAAATTGTAACAGAGAACCATTGTCGTTTTGGTCGTCGTCGTCGTCGTCGTCCTCGTGGAAGGAGGTCGCCTTAAACGACCTACAAAATACTACCACCCGTCTTTTCGCTTCCGGCAATTTAAGGAGGTCGAATGTTTTCCAAACCAAAAAAAAAAAATTCGAGAACCGAAAGGAATTCAATCCATTGGACGTGCACCTTCTTCGTTTTAGGTCTGGTGTGAATTTTTGATATCAAAAGGCGTACTTTTCTTCTCATTGTCATCTTCAAGGAGTGTGCATCCGTATGATTTAGGGACCATATGAAATATTTATCAACCCGCATGCATCTTCTGAGTTGCAGAAAACTTCCTGAACACCAAGGCGCGGCGGCAGTGGCTGAGTGTCAAATTTTCAGCGCCGAAAGTTTACTGCGGTCGGAGCAGTTTCTGAGGGAAAAAAAAGTATCACCATGCTCCTAATCCATAAACTAGAAGCACTGTACTGGGTTGATTTGACCCAGTTTTACTCAACGAACACAGTCCTAAATAAAGTTTACCTCTTTCTCTAGTTTTTGTGTTAAATACTTTGCATACAGTACATGTGCCAAAGTCACATTATATTTCTCATCCCTTTTAGGAGCAGTATTCATAGCTGACCAGAGTTTTCAAGCCCAAGAAGTTTTGGACACTGCAGATTGAGAGGTACTGGCGCATATGAATGCCAACAGTGTCAACAGAGCCAAAAATTAGTGTGTTCAATCTCCAGTTTGTAGGTGAGTTCCAAAGCAAGCTAAACTTTAACCCATAGCTCTATCATGGGTTGCTTAATAGATGCAATCTTTTCAAGAAGAGCAAAAAAAAAACAGCACCAAATAATTAAAGTTAGAAAAGAGCTATAAGGTGACAGGCTACAGAAGAGGACAAAAGTTGTTATTAGATAAGCTTCGTTATTAAATTTACCATCTTACTTGCATATTCATCGAGAAATTATGCCAAGACTCTGATGGAGAAAAAAAAAATAATGAGATATGTAAAAGTTCGCACAGGACAGATGAACGGAAAGCATTTTGTAAATGAAATTCTGCCACAAAGTTTAATGAAGTCATGAATATTGGGTGAGTCCTTGGAATTTTCAAAGTTGCTTGGTAACAAAATGTCAACCTTAAAGAGAAAAAAAAATCTATTAAACTACAATGACACAAGTCGCTTTATTGAGTTGTAAATGGAATTCAAAACATTATAGACCGTAATCGATTCGACAGAACTACATTTGTCTTTATCGTATCCACTTCTTTAAGCACCCAGATATAAAAAAAGCGGCAAAGAGCGAGGTGAACACGCACACGAAGGGTTCCGTACGACCGTACAATGTACTGTTTATTTTCTCATTTTAAATTTCTCACCTAAGGCCTTCTACTTCGCGTTAAATTAAGTAACAATTAAAAAAAAGGAAAGTGGTGTAGTTACGAAACAACGGTTTTCGGATTTCTCCTTTTACTTTTGCTATATTAGTGCTTGCCAAATTTCATGATTTTAGGTGAAGTTGAAGTTGTACCCTATAAGTTTTTAATCCATTGCGAGTTTCGAAAGGTACAGCAAAAACAACAACTGTATCTTCTGACTGCATCGATTTAGAAGCTTGATATTTTAACAGACTTTTTAGCCTCAATCATGAGATTTTTATGATATAATAATTTAATTTGTTTCTAAAAATGAGGGCGTTTAAAGACAAACAGACAGACAGAAGGCCATCGAAATGTTCCTATTGAGTTCCGTTTTTCGTTTTGAGGTTAAGTACCCTAAAAACAAAAACATACGTTGCTTCTAAGAGAATGAAAGCCATTGAATTGAATGCTTTTTCCGGTATTCGTTTTTCT
The DNA here is from genome assembly GCA_963555765.1 of Orthonevra nobilis. NCBI lineage: Eukaryota > Metazoa > Arthropoda > Insecta > Diptera > Syrphidae > Orthonevra > Orthonevra nobilis. The sequence goes on along the minus strand of OY743227.1, from coordinate 76,404,625 downwards.
TTTTTTTTATATCTGCCCCTGCCCAAGTGGCAGTGGTATCTTGAGGAGTTTGTTTAGGCTAACAGACATTCCAACCTTCTGATAAAAGTCAGAATGTCTTTAGCATTGGATTGTGTAATGTCCAATAGGGAGCATGTTTCTTTGAGGAAGATACGCCTCCTTAACCAAATTAGAGCTGGACATTCACAAAGAATGTGTACAGCCATTTCGTCGTCTTCCAAACAGAGTCGGCATTCGGTGGTTGTACTGAGCCCTAGTTTGGTTAGATGTCATCTCAAGCGGCAATCGCCTGAGAGGAAGCTCACGAGATTTCTAATGTTGAGATTAAAGGCTGGCTAGTTCGTCCGCAATTTCATTGCCTTCGATTCCATGATGACCTGGAACCCATTCTAACCTAACTTTGTTACGTCGAGCCAGGGATTTTAAGGCGTCGTAGCAGCTTTTGACACATTTGGATTCCACTAGATTGTATGACAATGCCTTGAGCGCTGCTTGGCTGTCTGAATATTGTATTTGGTTTCTGGCCCTTTAATGGCCTTTTGCAAGGTTTTCTATGGCACAGGATTCAATGGTTTAGTTCAGCTTGGAAAACACTTGGATATTTTCCAATGGGTACATAGATTTAAGTGTTGGGTCCATAGACACCGGCACCTACTCCATTTGCCATTTTTGAGCCAGAATACCAGGTTAAGTTTTTGGGGTCGGGCGCAAGTGTGTTGCTCGAACATTGATCATGGTTAGAAATGTCAACCTCAAAGAGAAGCCCAAAGCAGTATGTTGCCTTCATCCTATCTGGGATCGAGCAGAACATGTCTTTATCCGTGATGAAATTGATTATTTTCAAGTGTCCCGTTTGGTTTGTATTTCATTGCCAGTTGCATCTTAAGGGAATTTCCGGCGTCTATTTCCGCATGAAAATGTGAAGAGGATACAGCCCAATGACAGCTTCCAGTGCTAACGCAGAGCATGTGATCATAGCACCGGTGATGCCCAAACATTCCAGCTTTTTAGCAGTTGTTACTTCTAAAGTTTTAGGCCACCAAACTATGGCTGCGTAGGTAATAATAGGTCTAACCATCATGACCTACAGCTAGTAAAGCATCTTAGGTTTGAGACCCCAAGTCCTACCGTAGAACCGCTAACAGGCCCGCATGGCCTTGGTTTTCCTTTATTCGTTATTCCAGTTAAAAAAAAAAAACTTTATTGGACTGATTTTGTGCTCGTACTAAGAAGGCTTTCCATGTCTTTTGAATATATTATTTAAACTTGAATGATTAAGTTGACGTTTACCTACTCATTTAGGATAAATAAATGCTCATTAGTTTTTACCCACAATCTTTCGCTTCTGTTCAGTCTGATAGTTCTGTTGTGGAATAGGAGGTTAAATTTAATTTTAATTAATCTTGTTTATATTCATTGAGCAGATCTGATCTTGCATTTTCAATTTGGTTCACTAGTTTAAGTTAATTGTGCTTATAAAAATATGATCGCATTTTTCTAAATAATAGCATTTGATGTAATTTTGTGTTGGTTAATCAATTTAAGATGTTTAACTCTCTACATGGATTTATTTCTAAATAAAGTATGCCTCCTCATAGCTAACGATAATCGTTCATAATACATAGTTACTAAACCCAAACTCAAACATATGCCTAACTAAACCGACCAAGAACTTCAAAAAATAAAGTCTGTGCCAGGTTTTTTTTGCAGTGACTATCGGCCTTCATAATTTACCGCTATTGTCAACTCTTCGTTGAGTTCGTAGAAGTATCTGGCGCGTCCTCGCACAGTTTAATTGGTAAATATAAATGTCTCAAGCAAGCTAGGGGCATACTTAATCCAACTCATTATCGTCCGGTAGGATTCGTTTGAAATATCCCGAAATACTAAGATTGTGATAGAAATTCCTTTTGTCGCCATTTCGAGAGGCATTGCATTTTACTCAAAGATCTTGGTCACCATACTTATAAGGTTCGTTTGATAATAAAGCCAGCAGATTACGTTCTTTCACTGATTGGGTGCTAGAAATAAATAAACAACGAACGAATAAAACAAACCCCTGAATAACAGTGGAATAACCTCTTCATCCACAGCGAGCGACAGTTTGGTTCTGGATCATATTTTCTTCTAAAAACGTTCCGGAACGATTGGGTCCATGAAAAATTTTATCGGACAATAGATTTTTGGAATGGGATACGAAATGTATTTACCGAGACTGTGGGACTACGATATTGGACCTTTTTCTGTCGGCCTTCCAACGCGAAAACGTCCTTAAAAATTATTCGCACGATTTTTGGTCCTCATTACGTTGATGGTTGTAGAGGAAAAGGTTTCTATACACCTTAATATTCCAGGCAGAATGGCAGTGTGGCAAACACGTAGAGCCGATGGATATCCATAGAAGGACAGTGCGGTACAGAATAACCTCATCTAAAAAAGCGCAAGAAAGTTAGCAAACATATCGCACCAAGTCGCAACAGTCAGCTTAGGATCGGGCTGGTCGGAGTTATTGCTGGGGATACTTGAGACGATTGATTGAAGAAACTATTTTATTTTATGAATATTTATGCTAAATAAAATTAGGTTTAGTGTTTTTGAATTCTAATGGAATGCAGGTCCTTGTTTTAGTCTGTAACTGTCTCTTAAAGATATAGGTAAGTGTAACATTTTTTTAAAAGAGAAGAATAATCTCTCAAGACCTACTTTTTTCATCTCTATGTTGAAAAACAGTGTGTACAACAAACTGCTGGCAAGTGTAATTGGAAAACATTACCGTGCCACCATCACACACGTTTCACCATTTTTTTTTTTTTTTGCTTGGGGTTTTGTTTTATTTTATAATTTAGCAAACAATCTCGACATCCGACCTTCGGTGATACATATCAGGGACCACACAACTCAAAGCTTAAAATCCATAACCTTCATACATCTCGTAACACGGGCAACACAAGAACAAGGCGTATGTCGTGTATTTATGCCCAAAAATTCAACTCCCATGTTGGATAATTTGTGGGAAACGAATGTGTACACCGAGAGTACAAAAAAAAAATATCAAAACAAAAAATAAAGAATGTTCTTCCTTTATCCAATTTCGCACATGATCCCAATACACTCTGGAGTATGGTGGGCTGATGTCGCTCGTGCTTGCTTAGCTTCGGCCAGATAGAATCTCTTGCATCTATGGTTGGCATTTCGATGTCGTTATGAGAGGTCTAGGGACCCTTGAGTGTGCGAATGTGTGAAACTACCAAAAATTTCACGGAACAGTTAATAAAGGCAACATGACACCTAATGGAAGTCTCTGGGTGCACTAACATAGGATATGTGATTTAAAAGCTTTTGTGCACGCAAGGGATTCTGAAACACTGTGAAACTCTGTGTAAATCGTTCGCCCTTTGTATCAATTTGTGTGCCTTATACTGGGTGAGAATCGCAGCGGAGGAGGCAACCTCTTTGCAAAGGTTGCTTCCACTTTGGCCTCTCGTTCAAGTCACAATGTCACCTATTGGCAATCTGTGTTCGCTTAAATGATTCCATGCGCAAGCTGGTAGCGTAGAAATTTCCAGGCACAGAGTCCAGAGCCTGATGCTTTTAAAATCTGTGTGTTTCTTAGAGTTTAGTAAATGGCACGTTAGCTTTGTGATGAACTGGAACAGTGTGCTCCGGCCAATTATTTGATTTTGCTAATAGACACTCAAGGTGATGGCCGATGTGCAGGTATCTTTTTACGGGTGTGATGTTTGTGAACCGACGTCATACTCCTATTTATTGACATTTGTGTTGCATGAGAGGAGGTGGGTGCAATGATGCCAGGCATTGTCTTTATGTGTTTATGCACAACAAACAAAGGAGCTCACACACGGGCACTCTACTCGAGGCGAAACATGATATTCTTCTGAGAGGTTGCTGAGGTGGTGATCCAGGTGGATGTGAGTGTTACAATCGGGATTGTGGTCTTTTGTTTTGTTAGAAGCTCCGCCAGCACTTTGGTAGGAATAAGGTTACAAAATCTTATTGTTCTAAGGAAAATAGTATCCAAGCAGGAGGTTGAAAGTGTAATGGAGGAACTTTTATAGGAACTGATCCGACATATTGTTGTGATTTCGGACAAAACTTAAGCCGATTTGAATGTCTTTTTTCATTTCTCATGCTACTGAGATGTAACCCGTTTACAAACTGATGATCGTTGACGTGTAAGAGTGATTCATTTGGTAATATTTTTTTTAATGCATTCAGATTACACTTCTCTAGACGCCCACAGAATTTTTTTTACCACTGAAACTTCTATTCACTTAAAATTTTTTTTTTTAATTATTTGCTCGCTATTCAAGAGGATATTAAGACTCTTATAATGCGTGTAGCACAGAGCAAGCGGAAGAATTAGGAGAAGAATGAAAGATTGTGTAGTGGTTTGAGAAACTCAGGTGTAATTGGTTTCAACTCACTTCCGTGGGTGGAGCCCGAAACGGGACTGAGGATTTTGATATCGACCTATTTGCTTTAACCTAATTCGCAGGATTCGACATTAGTTATGATCTATGAACTTTGAAAGTTTGGAAGATTTAGCTTAAACAACCCCGCTATCAGTGTTATGCTTTCACAGCAGAGCCATCTACACACAATCTACAAAAACCGCTATATTGAAAACACGAATTAAGAACTAAGCCGATACAACAACCACTACAACAACGCCATAAATTAGTCAGACTACTATCACTGGTCGACCAACCCAGTGATAGTGCCATTAACTTGGCAAAATGTGACTGGACCAGATTCGAAAAACTAGACCACTACTCTAGGAATCGAACCTGGGACCTATCAATTGAATCAATTGAAAGGCAGGCGCTCTACCAACTTCGCCACCCAGCTGTTAAAAATAATATCGAATTCGACCTGAGGAGCACAACGACGTCTGAATGCATCGCATATACATACATAAAGTCGGGACCTCGAATTAAACTGTCAGGCTGTTGAAGCGTCAATATTAAAAATACATCACAGCTGTTTAGGTCTAGTTGCTCCAGTGTGTAGTTTGATTGTAAAACAACGGTTGAATAACATTGTTACTTGAACAAGTGTATGTCTAATTTTATTTTACCCCATGAGCAGATAAGTTCCTTGAAACAGGACCAATTGTTTCCTGTGTCCCAATTGTAGGATTTCAGAGTTTCTGAGAGATTTCAGTGCGTCGAAAATCACTTTGAGTCGAAATGACCCACTCCAATGGGTGATAGTGGTGCACTGATCATTTCCATAAAAACTAAATAACAATCTGTAATCTTGAAAAAAAATCTGAAAAAATATTTTTTGGAAATGCGTTTCATCAGCCGTTCTGTATTCCCTGAATTATTGCAAATTCGAATATTAAAAAAAAAACATTCCTCTTCTTATCTCTTAAATGTTAATGTCTTACGCAAAATCACACACACACACACTCATCAGGATCCTCTGCTCTGACCAGTTATTTCCAGATGATGTACTAGGAACAGTTCTCTCACTTCACTAAATATTATGAATGCTGTCGTCCTGAGGACACATGAACTTTGTTGTACTCCCTGAGGGCAACACACATCCACGCTTGTATATACAAGTATGCTGGTTTGTGAGTGGGAACATTGCCTAAATCAAAGTCTAACGATTTAAATTCAAAGATTCCCAATAGCTCTGGACTACAGACCGAACGGTGTATGAGGGAGAACACCGACGAGGAGGAAGACTGTACCGGTGGTGGCCGGTGATTTAACTGGTGCGGACCACTTTTGTTCTTTATGTGTTGCCAGGAACGAGCGGGAGCACTTTGTTGGATGAAAGTTAAGTGACTTGGAAGTAAGTTGTTTCCACCTCATAAGTCAAAGAATTAATTTCTTTCCAAAGTGACAACGAGTTCAATCCTTACACCCACATCTTGTCCCCATTTTTGGGTTATATGCAATCATGACCGCACTCTATTTCACATGTCAATGGGTCCCTGTCATTGGGAATAGAGTGGGAAGAAGGAGAAACTAGCAGATAAATGCAACTTGTCAGTTTAGAAAGGATGAAAGGCATCTACTTGCAGGAATCTATTCTATTCCTTTTGTCAATATATATACGTAGGTAATCGAATGCAAGTAACAATGATATCAAAATATACGCTGTTGATTAACGTAGAGATTTTGAATACTTGCGAGGACATAGAAAATAGGACAATAGAGTATGAAAATTTCAGGGCAGTGCATATCAATCAATGTTAAATAGTTTTAGTTAAATGAGGATCTATCTGAGGATATAATATAATTACTAGATTTCGGCAGATTGATTGGAGCTAAGCTAACTTATAGATCCGATTTTTCTGTCTTTTTTCAAACATAATAATCCCTTCGGCGTATTAGAAAACCTTGCCATAACATTCCCTGCCGAATTCGACATTATGGATTTCTTCGACGTCGGTGAAGAGGTTCTCTTCCAGGTCTTGTCCATGGCCACGAAACGTAAAATAACACTTTCCTGTCTTGCGTGGAACTTTTTGAGATTCACCTTCGAAATGGCGACTCTTTTTCTCTTTTTTTGCTCTTCGGCTTACATTCTCGGCACCCATCGCGCCGAGTCCTTCTTCATATGTTATTTATTGAAAAGGATTCTTTGAACACAGCCATACGAGATCCCTGTGACCTCTTCTGGTCACTCTTCGATCTGCCAACATGACATCTTCAAATTTTTTCACGTTGTCTTCAGTGAGGCACGTCGATGAACATCTCTTACGTTGTTCATCTTCAGTGAATGATTTTCACAGCTTAAACTCCTGGGCAGAGCGTGCAACGGTGGCATATTGAGGAGCAAGATACTATATATTTTTCAAACAGATACATAATGTCAGCTGTTATTTCGTTTTTCTCTCTTCAACGGTACGTATTCAAATGAATGTACCACCTTCGAATTGTGGCCTATTTATCTTCGTTTATGGTCTGAACTTGCGTTGTTTGTAGAGCGAGTGCCTTTCGTTGCTTCAATTGATAGGTCCTAGGTTCGATTTCTAGTGCAGTCATAATTTGCTATTGGTATAAAATAAATGCCATTAACACTGGATTGGTCGTCAAGCGATAGTTGCCTGTGGTTGTTGTATCGGCTAGAGTTCTTAGTTTGTATTGTCAATAAAACGTCGCTTGTGTAGATTATGTGTAGATGGCTCTGCTGTGAAGGCATAATGCTGACAGCAGGCATAATGCTGGAGCTAAATCTTCCATAAAACTATTGTCGAATAAAATTCTGCGAAGAAAGCGAAAGCTAATATGTCGATATCAATTCCTCCGTCCGGGCTCCATCCACGGAATTGTATTGAAACTGAATACATCAGAGTTTCTCAAAACACTACATAATTTTTCATTCTTTTTCTAACTTTCGCAACACAGCTAAGGTTTTTAATGCTGTTGTTATTGACGGACTTTCATAGATATCGCCTATGGGCTTAAATTTCGCTTTATTAACCATGATATTTGGGAATAAACTTTTTCTTTGATCCCCATGATTATATTCTTTGAATTCGATAAATCAAAAAAATGTTAGGATTCCATTTCCACAGCCGAATATGAAAAACTGAACCGGACTAGTTGTAACAGACAAGAGGTGATTAAAGAAAATTTAAAAGGCAGTTAGTAACAACGAAACATTGTGAGCTGCTTTGTCGGTCGTTGTTGGTTGATCGTCGCTGGTCAAAAGAGAGCGTTCTTCTTCGCTTCCAACCACGGTAGTAAAGTAAAGTACTTCATATGGAATGTCATTGTAGACGAGAGTTATGATGGAAATATGAGGCGTAAATTCTTGCTATCCTTTAAACATCGTTACAATTTTTGCATAAGGCTTGCCTATCATAATTCTTCGAGAAGTGAATTTTTTGACTCGGTTTAATTGAAACGCTTATTTAGCCGATATGACACAATTTTTCGATGAGCTTCTTTGAGGCGATAATTTGGGTATGGTGTATTCCCTATATCTGGATGAGGGGCTAGAAAGATTTCTTTGATCCCAATAACTTTATCAATTCGAGGAATAATGGAAAACATGTCTCGAGCTGGAATCAGATATAGCATCAAACGGATAAATAGACTCTTAGTTGGTTCTTCGTCACGAAGCGACCTAGTTGGCCATCATTTGATGTCATTTGAGGTTGAAATATTATATCGTAAAAGTTAGTCCAATGATGTTCCAGAAGTCTGGTATCATTCAGAGATGGATAAAATATGGATTCTGGATTTGGAGCTCAAGTTTTTGGATTCAACAAAAAGATTCCTATATCTATGGGTTCAGGTCCTGCTGTGCTGAAGTCCACGCTTCTCAAGGGTATTAAGGGAGCTAGAATTCAAATCTTTTCACACAGCAAGTCAGCACTCAGGGCATTATCATCCAACCTTATAGACTCCAAAACTGGCAATCCCATGTGGATTCAACAAATTCTGGGCTATCTGCCTGGACACAAGGGGATTGCAGGAAACAAATCTGCAGATGAGCTCGCTAGGCTTGGCTTGGAACCTATATAAGGCAACAGCATCAACGCTGATTTACGAATGGAAAACAATCTTCGCCTAGACCACTGGACCAATGGGGAAGGTAAAAGGTAAGTCAAGCAATTAATCAGGCCTTATTCTTATAAGGAAATCCTCAGCCTCAACAAGAAAAGTATAAGAAAGCTATATAAGAAAATGAACCCGTGCCGAGATTAGAAATGTCGATTATATCTGGAAGAACTACACTGGTTAAGGAAACGTATTTTCCACAGGGAGGTTCTTACTTCAGTAGAACTAAGGAGATCCACTACAAAAAGCATTCTATCCTTCAAAAGGTAAGTAGCTTCTTCTGGTTTAACACCAACCCTTCGATAAAATGCATCTCTTGAGGTCGCTTTGTCGTTGCCAACGCAGTACCTATGGGTTGTACAAGTGGAAAAAAATAGTGCGAAACCTCCACATGGTCATATAATAAATATGTATACAAGCTTTAAAATTCAGTAGACGCAGTAAGTGCAGCCTTTCTTTTGGCGATTGTTTGCCTGAACAAAACACAGCTTGATAAACGATTTTTCAAAGAAAATTAAGCGAGTGATGAGGCCTATTTTGATATCATCGGACATAGATCCGGTGAAAACCCAAGATGATTTTAATCAGTTAATGGTAACAAAATATTGATGACATTTAACCATAGACAGCAATTGATTTAACGCCCGTGGACTATTTGTTTTGGAGGCATCTCAAAAGTATGCTCTACGCCAAGAAGCCAAAATTAATATCGGATCTAGGAAACGGATCAATAATGTTACGATGTCTTGCAATGGATTGATAAATGCCGCCACCAAAACCATGCAATTTTAATAGATCTATAAATATTATTTAATAAATAAATCAAAATTATTCCGCAGCATAATAAAGGTATTTAGAATCTTATCTCGCCCACCCTTTAATTTGAAAATTAGTTGAAAAATGATTCACTAAAAAGACAATCTCCTTTCTTATGAGTTCTCAAGCCAAAAGTCCACTTGTTGTTTTTTTATCTTGTATATTGACTCAACTCAGTCCTGAATGAAAATCCTCAAATCCTCAAATCACCTCGTCAATGGTTCAGCGAAAAAAAAAAAACACATTCGAAAATCGTTTTTCCATAAAAACGTCCGTCGAATCCCCGAGCCACAAAAAAGTACTTTGAAACATTTATTCGTTAAGTTAAATCTGCTCTCTCCACGTAAATCCATTTTCGAAAAAAAAAAAAAACGAACGCTCAAAAACAGAATTACTCTTTTTCCTTGAAAATCAAAGTTTCAAACGTGTAACCACATTTCACTCTTTTTATCGAGTTTCACTTCCGCAACTCACAACCATGGCTCCATGCCTTTTAGGGGCTTATTCGTATTTTGTTTTGTTTGTTCGCCTTGGTTCGCGGAAGTTTTTCCATGTTGTGACTCTTGTTACTTTTTGCGTGCCATAGCATGTAAACACAGGAAGTTAGAGGTGCCCAAAGGCTCCATGGATTGAGGGTGGGCCGGAGACGAATGAAATTCCCGCAAAAATTTAAAAAGCAAACAGACACAATCCTACATACAAACAACCTGAAAGCGTCCTGCTTGCAGCTTGTTCCTGACGGTTGCTATAAATCCTATTTGCCCTGGAGGATTACACGTGATGGGTACAAAGGCAGCATATGTATAACAGGCATAAAGGGACCGCTTACAATTTTTACTCCGGCCTCCCACACGCGCCGAGATACCTCCTCTCGTTCAATGCGGTATGCAGTGAGAACAGCACTCTCGTGGGAGATAGCTACATATATGAAACTTTCGTCAGAATCCGATCACGAGATGTCTAACAAAGTTGATTTTAGGCTTTTTGCGGTGTTATTACTTTAACAGGGAACGAGGACGAGCACTCTTTGCATATCGGAGTTCTGGGGCGAATAAAAACAGGCAACTGTGCTTGTTTAGGGATTTTTTTTCTTCTGTAAGCAACCCTTAATCTAGGGTTTTTTTTTTATTTTTTTGACAAAATTTCCGATCGTGAATATTATTATTGGAGCTTATGGCTTGCTTCATGTCGATGGCAAATTGGGTATGCTTCACGTAAACATAATTCCATCAGTTTAAAACATAAAAATTCTGCCTTTTCCACGACACGATAAAAATTTGTTTTCAGTGAAATCTTTTTTTTTATCATAATCAAAGCAAAAAATGAGAATCGCTAGTGCCGGGCTTGTGTTGTCCTGACTAAAATTAGCAACAACAACGGCGAGAGGTTAAGGATGGCTTATCCTAAAATATGAAAATATTATTTGTAAAATAACACTTTGACAGTTAAAATAATAATCCTTGACTGTAAAGACTCCGGAAAAGAAGAGTTCCTAGCTTGGTAAAGAATAAAAGCGAAACTTGGGCTTGAAGAATTGGGAACAACTTGCAGGCCCGAAATAAGCTTAAGAAAAAACCCGTCCTTGTCTCATAATAATGGCTTTCCATTGAGCACAAAATACGGACTTTGATACGAGCGCCCCTGGCTACAGTAAAATGAGTTCAAATGACTGGATTAACGATGAATTTGTAAAATTACTAAGCTAACCTTATTGCATGATGAACAGTGAAATCCATACAATGCTAGCTCTACACTACAGCAAGAAAAGCCTAACCTTAATGGCAAGAGTGCACAGTCTCGGTGTTAGTGAAACTACGGTACGCCACCATTGAGTCGATGTTCTTCTATGAACAAACACCCGACTCATAAAAAAGGTCCAAAAAACGATGTTTTGAACTATCGACCCATCGCAAAACTTTCGAGTATTCCGAAGCTTTTCGAGAGTATATTCAACGACACAATGTTTTTCCATTGTAAATCGATTATTTCTCCAAATCAACATCGATTTTTAAAGGGGAGGTCGACAACCACCAACTTAACTTAATTTGTTTCCCGAACCGTTTGTGCCTAAGAAGAAGGAAAAGAAGTCGATGTTGTAGCAACTGACTTCAGCAAGGCATTTGATAAAATCTCGCATAAAATAATCATTCTCAAGCTTAAAGCTCTAGGGTTCCCTGCGGGCTTTATCGCATGGATTAGATCCTATCTAAAAAATCAGCAATATGTTATACCCATACCCATCCTTGAATATGCTTCCCAAGTCTGGTCTCCTTACTACGAAATCCATATTCAACGAAATGAAGCTGTCCAGCGCCGATTTCTTCGTTTTGCTTTGCGTGGTCTCTCATGGTCAGACAGTTACAATCTTCCGCCGTACTCACAACGCTTACAACTTATTAGACTTCAGTCCCTCAAGGAACGCCGCGACTCTGCCGATATCCTATTCATCCACCCGATTCTCAGAAGAACCTCTAGAAGGTGAGCCAGAATGAGCTAGCCCGCTATATAATTAATTTATTTTACTGGAATTTGCCGCTAAAGAAAGTACTAAATCTAAATACTTGGTTTGATACCTTCGAGATAATGTTCAATCATTATCTTCACTTTGCACGGCTGAAATTATGGCAAAATGTATATTTCTTCTTCTCAAATCAAAAGTGACAATACTCTACAAAAGAATGTAAAGAAACTTTGTAGAGAGAAATAAAAGAAAAAAATATATATAAAAAAATTCTGAAAAATATTCAAGAAAAAAATTATTTACCTTTTTATATAAATTTTTCAAAAAGCATTATTTTATTTATTTATTTATTTACTGTATTTTTTTATATGATTTGATTAATGGGTTGTATATCATAGCAAGGTGATAAAACAATACTCCAAAATCCAACTTCCTGGTATATCAATTAATGTCCAATAAAATCCTGCGACTTAGGAAATGCAAAAAAGTCGGCATCAAATTCTCCGCCCTAGTTCGGACTACACCCATGGACTAATTGAAATCGAAACTCATCTGAGTTTCAAACCACCTTCTTTTCTTCCCCTTATCCTTCTGCTGGCTCTACATAACATGCAGTATCATAAAAAAAAGAAAACAATAAACTTCTATACAGTGTGATTTGCATAAGTTGCAACAAAAGGCTAAAGCGAGTAGGCAGGTGGTGGGGGTCGGGGTTACCACTCCCCGCTTAGGCGAGAGGAATTTTTTTCTAAAATAATTTTTTTTAAAAAAGGAATTATTTTAAATCAATGTTGAATAGCTTTTTCTAGAGACAAAATCCCAAACTTTTATATTGCATTTGACTTTAATTTTTTAATTGAATGATTTTTAGAAAATCAAATTTAAGAATATTCATTTTTTTTTCAAGTTGATTTATTACAGAATTCTGTTTTTTTACTTCAACTTTGTTTCCCAATACTTAGATATTTTTGAAATTCAATGAAAACTATTTTTTCCCAGAAAAACACTTATTTTTATTTTTCTAAGTTTTGACCTTTAGTTCAATTTGATTTTTCATCAATCATTTACTAAAACAACTTCAGTCAAATATTTAAAAAGAGGACGGGAAGAAGAAGCTAAACCACATTTTTTTGATTTTTTCCATTTATATCAATTTCGCAGAAAATTGCTCCTCCCGCCTAAATGAGTGGGGATAGATCCCCCTCCCACATGATTTTCTTGTCTTGACCTTACCTTCTCGCGCTGGCTTCTCTTCTCCATGATAGCCATGTGATCTAGCACAAATATCACCTTGGATATCGGGACAATACTTTGGTTTCAGAGACGCACTAACCACATTTGATATTGAAAGATACTTAAGGAGGTATTCTAGTCTAGAGGCATGAATTTCAAGTAATTTTTGAAGTGTCATAAAAAAAAGCAATTAATATTTTTAGTATCCACTATTTTATAAGTTATACAGAAAAAAATTAAAAAGGTTAAAAATGTCAAAAATTAAAAGTTGATGCAGTGAGGATTTCAAAAAATTGGCGCGTAACCATACCCGTAATCTGAAACCAAAAAAGAAAGAAAGATTATTAATCTAGAATAAAGTCGCAACGTCTGGAACTACGGAAAAGTTGGAAAGATTTTTTTTCACAAAATGGCGACTACCTGAAGAAAAAAACATTTTTTGTACCACTTTTTTTTTACTGTTTCGAATTTAAAAAAAAGTAATGCAAATTTAGGGATGGGGATATTTCCAGACATAGACATGTCCATAAAGAAGACTCTCTAAAAACTTCAGGTAAATGGGTCCAGTAAATCGTGAGTATTGTTTTGAAAAAGACAGTTTCGAGAAAAATACGTTTGAAGTTTCGCATTAAGTTTTTCGCAGTCTAAGTCATGAAATGATATTGTAGACTTACATTTATCCAATCTGTCATTCCTGCTTCATACATCGGACCTTCCTCGACTTCGTAAAAACTATATTCCGCGTTTCTCTCTTCATACCGAGCAGTTCTGGCCTCCTTTGATGCGTTGGATGCTCGTATCTCGGAGCGGTCAATCCGGGCGTTGTCTCGTTTCACAGCATTTGAATGAGCTTCTTTTTTTTGCGTTGAGGATTTTTTATACATTTTATTAAAAAAAATATATCACTCACAGCACATAAGTACATCCACGTGGTTTGAAGATTAGATTTCAACTGTTAGCAGCTAAACGTAAGTGAACAAAAAATACAAGTCACCTTGGGTTCTTCTATTACAAAATATATAAAGGACAAAAGGTTTTATTGAGAAAAATGGTTTCAGGTAGACGGAGAATCCCTAATGTCTTTTGTTCGATTAGTTCCGGCCGAACCAGTTTGGATGCCGGGTCAGCAAAATACCGATATCTCCGAAAATAATTTGAATTTCGAAAAATCCTCTTGTAGATATATTCTTGAATAGTTAAACTTTGAAAATATCTATATTTGAAAAAATTGATTATTTTAAATTTCTAGACTAGAATACCCCCTTAACAAATTACTCACAGGTTTGCTTGCCAGGAATTGATAGATTTTTGTTGCTTATAAGTTTAATTTCCACCAAGCCATGGAAATTTGCAATAACTCCTCCATGATCCTTTCCATATACATTATACGAGTATGTCAGCATTGTAAGGGTATTCCTAAGCCCTTGAACGCCTATATTTATATATTAACAAAAATAAAGCAAATTTTTAATATGACTGAGGTTTCTAAATCTCCTATTGTCACTTACTCGTGACGTAAATGCATCTCGTGGGAAACAGTTTGTGATTACAAGAAATATCAAGTGTAGTTGAATGAGCTAGGATACCAAATCATGCTCTTACCTTTTTGAAAAGTCGGCAAGTTTCAGTTTGTTGAAATCATTTCATTGCAGACGACGAATTTTTTACTATAAAGAAAGATTAATATAAAGTAAATTGAAATATTAAAAACCTAGTTTTCCCATAAAAATTTAATGCGGACATTGTCGATTCCATTATCATTAGAACTTTTTTTTAGTTACAATTATACCTGAATATATTTGCACCAGGATACAACACTAAAAAGATGGTACTACAAATTTCCGTACACGGATATACTATATGACTCCCGATCAGCTTATAGCATGGGTATGAGAAAGTTTATCACCTGTTCTCAATGACATGTTCGTGATGCGGGTCTTTGGTGAACTATTTTGTCAACAAAAATAATATCAGAAATTTGCCCGTTAGTATTGCATGAATGTACTTACAAAGAGTGTGTCATCAAATTCAGACGCTCATTTGATAACGCATGCTTATCCCAAAACATAATACCAGAGCATTGTTTTTGGGAAACATCCGGGAACGTCATTGAAATGATCACTCTCATTGATCACGCTGCGCTCGATCATTTCTCAAGTCGTGAACATACGAATCCAGAAGCGTACCCTTGAAGCAAAGATTGACTTGTTAAACGTTTATTTTTTTTTTAAAATAAAAGTCCTTCATGGATTCAGCCCACTGTTTACAGCTTCTGTACCAAGATAACCGTCAAATGAAGGTGCTTTCACGCACTGAAACTCACACTGACCTCCCTTGCACTTCAAAAATAAAATTAAAAAATATCGTCCTGTTCAAAATACAAAGTTTGGCCAACATTTATTAACATTTCCATGGACAATGAGCTTGATCAGGAGGTAAGGGTTAAATATTTTAATTATTGAGCTGGATAAAAAGAACTCGCCAGTTTCAAGCTTACAAATAATCTTCACAGCAACGCTTATTGTAAGAGCGGTTTTGAGTCGTGGCGCAAATAGATTTTCCAAATAGTCGAAAGATTTTTCATGAATGCCACTCGTTCTCTGCGAACCGAAAGGACTAATTGTCATGTTCACGTACTTACAAGCATTCCGCTTCTGTTGTGTGTGCTTTTGTGCACTTGATTATATCGAACAGGTACCTTTTTTTTAAGCTTCTGCCCAATTTCCTTGTCCAACAACTCCGGTTGCCTGTATCCCATACACAATTCCCCAGATGCAGTTTTACTCGAATGCATGTTGGCATGGCAGTGTGGCTGTTTTCAAAAGCAAAGGGCGCTGATTACTCTATGTTTCTCCCTGTTGAACTGGTGTCCTTTTGTGACGGCAACACATAGCTTCCGAATATTTGGTTGGTTTCACGTGTCGTTTTCAAAATACACAGTGCACATGTGCACATATAACATACATGCATGTCGGTTAAAAGCCTTGATCGCTGGCTATATAACCAAGGAGCTTAATTCTTGGCAAATTGGAATCATAGTCCTTTGAATGGTTCAAAAAGTGCGCACAAAGCCAAGGCAAATGGGGAAAAAAATGCAAGCAAGTATAGCGTAAATTTGCAAAAAGGGATACGGAAATTAACTGACAGTTTACGGGGTTTTGACAAAGCCTTTCAGAGATATGCAGTCGTAATCCGAACGCAAGAACGCAGAACATGGGTTGGCAGCTGCTGATGAGTTCAGCTTTCTGCTGAATTGCGATTTACGCTGGATGGCTTTAAGACGCGATAAGAGTGTTAAAAACATTGCTTAAGCGAGGCATTTTCGTTTGCGAATTTCAATTTTCAGGGCTTTTCTGGCGCGGTTTGGAATTAATTCGACATAAACTAAAATCAATTTGCGAGCTGATAATCTTCAAACGTTGATGTGGTTCGGTTCTTCTATATTTATACAGAATTTACTCCACACAGGCAAATACGATTTTCGAAAACAGACAAAAGGTGTAACTGACGAAAATGTCGTACACGGATAAGACTATGTCCTTGGAGATTTGACATTTTGTTCATCGGAAACATTTTGTTTTTTTTTCCCCACTTTTCATCGAAGCAGATTCATATGCACACATCCTTCTCAATATTTAATGGCAGCCAAATAAAGTCATTGCACTGTGGAAAACGAATAACGCTTGGTTACGAATTCATTGCGCTTGTTTTTTCGTCAAATGGATTTGTATAATTTTGCCCGCCACCACTTTTGTTGCATTGTCCTGTTCGTTGCACCGCTGACCAACATTCAGTCACACTAGTACCCAACCGAGGATTGCGGAAGCTAGGAATAACTCCTTTTTATCGTTTGCATTTTTTTTTTGGTTTCCGCTTCCACTGTAGCCGAGCGAAATTGTGACTGGATTGAATTTGTTTTATTGGAAATAAAATAAAGTAACTAGTAAAAATATAAATAAAAAAAAAGTTTGTTCCCCAATAAATAAGAAACTAAAGGATACGTTTTTAAGCTTCCTTTAGGAATAAAATTGAATTACTGGTTAATTTCATTAAATATTTGTAAAAATTTTCTGATGGAGACTTTTTTCAACAGTAGCGTAATGGGTGTCCAGATTCACATTAAAGGACGCTGCGATGTATCCTGCTAGTAACTGGAAATTTAAACTCATATTTTCTCTTCACAGAACATAATTTCGGCAAAACTGAGCCTCTACTAACCCAGCTAAAGTTTCCTCCAGTTTCAACCTCAATTTTCGAGCAACACAATACAAAGAATTGTAGTCAAGGGTTAATAGTAACAATCTACGAATGATTTCGGCTCTACGGGAGAATATCCACTGTGAAGTTCCTTTTCCTTTTGCGTTTTCACAAATAAAAGAGTCCGAAGACAAAAGTGTTTCAAGAGTATCAAAATGGACTGAGAATGGATAGATTAAAAATTTGTACTGCATTTATAGAATTAATTAGTTTCGATTAGTGCTTTTCTAATTTTTTCATTTCAGAAGCTTTCATTTGTCCTTTTCATCTGATAATAACTAGTCAGACACTTAGTCGTTTGGCCACTGAAGAGACTGGTAACAAAAGAAATATCGCTGAAATTGCTGAAGATGTCACGGATGAGCTGTCAACGTAGACCAAACGACGTGGCAAGCAATTGTCAACTAAATGTTTGTCTCTGCAGCGAATTTTAGTGGAAGATGTTTTATTGTAACGTGTAAACAGTCCATCGCCTATTGTTTCCGGCCTATTGCAATCTGCGGCACTGAGCATCCACTGGTCTCCTCCAAGTCACTGTATGGGAGTCATTTACGTCGAAACGAATGTTTCATCGGACCTTTTTTGACAGACGACGTCTTGGATGATACGATTACTGTGACTGGTGAGGTGATTAACGAGTTTTTGCTACCCCAAATTCAAGTATCGGAATTGGAGGACTTGTGATGCCATCATACACAGCTCGTGCGGCGATAGGCATTATGAAGGAGCAAGGTTGCATATTTGACCGGTTCAAACTTCTTTCTTTGGAGTTTATTGTCACCTCACATATAAACCGCAACGCATTTGGTTTTTCTGTCCATTATTTCATAAAGTTGATTTTAGAGTTGAAATTGAGTCCGATGAATAATGAAGCACAATTGTATTTCGTTCAGCTTTAGTTTTCTTAACTCTAGTTTCTCTAATCGTAGGTTTATCCTTTGCTCTTTTAACTTCCATAACGAATCATTTGAAGGTTTTAAGTTTTCAAAATTTTGCGCCAAACTCGACCGTACTCATTCGATTTTTGTTCTGTTCAATCCAAACGTTGTGTTCTTTGTTCATGCTCATTGGATTTCAATTTGTGCCTGTAATTATTTTGTTTTTGATTCTGGATTTTGTTTGGCTGTAAAGCTCTTTTCAGTTGCTGCCTTTTTGGGCATTCTTGTTCAAGGTTCATTCTGTTCTGATTAAAGGAGGTCTTCCAGAATTTCATAAATTGAGCTTATGTCAACGTGTGGCATGTCGACAGGTGTTTTTTAGATACTACATGTCATCGTAATGAAACATTTTTTCATAGTTTTTACTAAAGTTATTCCAGACTTTTAAGCAACTCTCACAATCGAGTTATTCAATTTTACCTCGGCCATTTTGCAAAGAGACCAAGCAATCAATTTCTTTTCTTTTTAAAATCTCGGCCCTTAAAGTGATCACCATAATTAACTTCTTTTCTTATCAATAACAAATTCGTTTTCTTATTACCATATTTATTCTACATCCTTTGGCTTCACCCACAAAAATACAAGTGATAAAATCTCTCAGATTCTGCACTTTTTCATAACATGTGATTTAGGGAATACACATGGCGGTCAGGTGGGTGACAAATATCACCCAAGGTGACTTATAGAATATACATTTTCAATTTTTGGGTGACATGATTAAGAAAACAGGGGTGATTGTAAAACAATATCAGGTCTGTGTTTTTTAGGTCACCCTGCAGTCGTCAGAAAATCATTATTTTCATTCAAATATTCACTTCTTTCTGAAATTCACTCGTTCTCAAACCATACACGAAACATTAATGAATAATCAAAATAAAGAGTTGGCGAAATTCTTTAAACTAAGTTTTGACAGTGCTTGACCTTAAAAATTTTAGGTAATGAAATAACACAATAATTTAGGAACTCATTTCTAATACAAAGCTTACATGACTAAAGCATCCCTCAGAGCTTATCCCTTTTCGGGTTTTTTAATAGTCTTAAAGGCTGCCATAATTTATCTGTGGACTTAAACAAACGTGTGGCTTGTCAATGCCTTCTAACCATAAAACATAATTCACTTGAATCTCTTAGTTCCCTCGTTTACCTTTTTGACTTTTTAATTTAAAGTTCAAGTCCGTAGACACAAATAGAATCCTTGTTATGATTGAGATTAGTTTGGAATTTCCAAATGTTTTCAGAGGGGATGATTTCCTTCCCCAGTTGTGTTCGCATGAACACATGCTTGCAGAAACTTTCCCAAAAAAAAAAACAGGTGAATGGATGAGTAAAGTTCGGAAAAGAAGGTATCTGAATGACTTCTTTTGATATGGGTATTCAAGCAACAGAAATATGGTTTCTTATCAAAGTTTTATTTTAAAGTTTTTTTTTTTGTATGAATTGGTTCAAGTGTCTTTATTTGCAAACGAATGAAGTTATCTGATGAAATGTCTGTTATGTTACCTTTTGTTGGATTAGGCTTAAAGGATATGACAGGAGTGATTTTGCAATATGGAGTTGTGTCTTTTAGTTTTAAAAATTATGAAGTTAACTTTTTCCTTCATCATAAATTTGAAATATAGTATAGGAATTTATAATTTCAGTTTCAGCCTTAATCTAGTTTTAATTGCTAAATGGCTGTTGAATCTTGCAGCGTTAATTCATATTTATTTCTTATGAAATAATTGCTTGGATTTTTATTTTTTATAATTAACACATATACAAGGACAAAAGCGACAAAATATGGAACGAAAGGAAACGTTACGACGGTGGTGAAAAAAGTCTTTAGATATTTTTATCCCCTATGGGTTTTACCGCTCGATTTTGAATTCTGTCAAGATGGTCTTTGGTGCACTTGCCCCCAAGTATGAGTTGACCTCCAGTTTAGAGCGAATGTAATGGCTTTGTATGTATATGACAGCCAGATCATATGGACTGAAGTATTTCTTGTATCACTTCAGGAAACGTTGACATTTCGCAGCATTTTAAGTGGAATTGGTTAAGTGATCATTCCAACCTAGATTGTTGTTAATACATTTACAAAGTACTGAGAGTCTTTTGGCTTCAGCAATGCAAGTGTCATTCGTGGATAATGGACGAGGGTTTTCTTAGTTTTCTTAGGTAGAGCCCCATGATAATAGCTGTAATATCGGAATTTAATAAGTCAATCATATGCTACCGTTCTATTTCCACCACCGAAGATGAGGGACGTGAATTTGAGAAGAATATGAAAAACTGAGAGAACTATCATCAGCGAAGGAATGAATTAAATTTGATGTAGCAGGCAGAAGATCGTTAGTGAAGATTAAAAAGAGATGCGGCAACAAAACGGAGCCCTGGGGAACACCAGCATTTATATGATGGATTGCAGACTTGATGCCGTCCAATACCACTTGAATTGATCAGCCCTAAAGGAAATGTCTAATTCATTGATTAAAAGATTAGTCGATACAAAATGCATGCATTGTGGACAAAAAAGCATGAGGGCAAACTCTGTCGTATGCTTTAGAAATATCAAGCGCAACAATCTTGCTTTCACCAGAAAGATGCAGTGGTTCGAATTTTTGGCGAGATATACCATTAAATCATCAGTGGACCTTTTGCCACGAAAACCGTGCTGCCGGTCATTAAGAAGTATTCGCGTTTCGAGATATTTCATACTCGGGAAGAAACCAGAAGAGTAGGTTAGATGGAGAGTCTTATGCATGGTTTTGCCAACGTGGAAGAATACTTCTTCAGAAGACAAGATCTTTGATTACTCTTGCTACTGTAAGGACGCGCTCGAGTACAGGAGGTGGCAGGCAAGTTCTTACTGTGTTGAGCTGGCGGCTCATTTATTTAAATTATATTAAACAGTGGTATATCCACTAAACAAAGAACTTACTGTGGCAATATAGCATAATGATAATTGATGAAGATAAATTGGTTTTAAAATTCAGGGAACTCAACTCTCTCAACCTGATAGCTTCTTTACTGCTTGAGTCTCACCATGACTTTACCTCAGGTTGGATTGTTTTCACCCTGTGAGGGATGAAGTTTCTCAAACTAAGGAGAACAGTGTTAGTCATATCTTATCATATTGGCGACCAGTTAAAGTGCCTAGTGCTAAGAACACGTCTAAAGTATATTTATTAAGGTGTGAGGTAAGAAACAAGACTAGTGTGTTGACAGTATGACTATTAAAGTCTGGAACCCCTGTGGGCTCATTTACAAGCTGGGTTTGATTATTTACCGCAGCGAACATCTCCACATATTTACATTCCTTCCTTCCTTCATTCTTTTCAAGAAATATTATTTACAATATCTCCGTTAAAAGCTATTAGGTGCAGTCAGGTCTAGAGACCTTGGAACCATTGAAATGTAAAATTTCTTGATATGATCTTTTCATGGAACTCTCTTTGAAAGTCTGCTGAAACCTACTGAAACTACTCAGATTTAAAAGGAATTATTTTCCGTAATTACTCCGAGAAGAAAAATTTTACTTAACTTTTTTCTCCAATGACTATTGCAGTGTGACCCTTCTCGCGGAAAAATATGCTCCGACAGTGCAACTTTATGAAACATCTCCCCACACTGTTACTCGACCTGGACGCAGTTCCGTCTCCTTGAGTATCTCCGGCTTGGGGTCACTCCATGTTCGACACTTATGTTTGTAAAAATTGCCGTTTAAATCGATTGGGCTTCATCCGACATAGAAATGGCATCAAGCATGGTTTCGTACTCGTCCTTCATTTCAAGGACCTTCTTATAAGTCCGAAATCTGGTAAAGAATTATCTGCAGTGAGTATCTACTGATTCTTATCGAAATGCTGGAAATGGTGTATGGCAGCAGCTACAACGGTTATTGTTTCCTGTATCTGAATCTGTAGGATTCCAGTAATTAAGCCTTCGACTGAAGCCAGCTTCGGCGTTTCATCAGTCCACCATGTATTTAAATATTCGAATGCTATCAATAATTTAAACACTTTAATTTGTATTAATTTCTATTTGCTGATATACAAATGATTTTCTATCTCACTTTAAAGCAATTTGCTTTAATTAATTTTAAAGTTGCAAATTAAATAAAGTACTTTTGTGCGACTATCATCATTGTGTGGCATTCTTAATTACTACGTTCTTGTTTAAATGCAAATTGAAAGTGTCGTTGTGAAGTAAAATGAGATTTGCGGACGGCTCATTCGACCCCAATTAGCTTTATTTGGTTCCTGAATTAACGATGCAACCACAATTAAATCCTGAACAAAGTTATCAACTGTATATAAAATTATATACATATACGTACGTACGTACATGAAATCGTCTCTTTATATCCTTTCAATAGGTTTTCATCTTCAAAGTGCTGTTGCGGGTGTGTGTGTGTGTGTGTGTGTTTTTTTTTTATTGTATCGTATCAGTCGTGCGAAAATGTAATTCGCACTGTATGGAAATTTATGGCCGGAAAATATCGCTCTGTAATGGGAATTTAATTATTTGATATCATGCTTACTTTGGGGGAAGTTTAATATGGCAAAAAAAAAAATGCGTACGAAAAGGTTTAAAATTCTTTCGGCGAAAAATACAGCTCAACGAGTTGGTATTCATTTTCAGGCTTTAAGTCAATTTTATAATTGCAAAAATGTAAAACCTTTTAATATTAACCTTTCCGTAAGGCACAAAAAAAAGAAAAACAGTGCATAAACGAAATATATTAAGTTGTGGTGTATTAAAAAGAGTACCTTTTTAAATAATGTATGAGCATATCGTGGATTGAACATTATTGGAAATAATATTAACCCAAAAGAATCCTTAAAAGCTGCGTTCAATTAATTGGTTACAATGACTTGAAAGGAATATTAAACTTGCTAGCGGATAGGCCAGTATTCTTTTGACACTGAAAGCTCTTATCTCGAGCTCAAAGATATTTACATTAACTCAGTATTACATTTCTCAGTAAAAAATGGATCAATTTTGGAAAGTATTGAAAGTTTACTTCAATGAAAAGAAATTTCGGTCGAATAAAAACTGACTCTGGTGTACACGAGTTTTTTAAAGAATTTTGAAAGAAATTGCATTCTGTCTAAAATCTTTGGTTATTAACTTCCCATTAGGAAGTTCTTGTAATCGGTCAGATTTTCGAAATTCAAAATTTTTACATTTCTCCACGTTTGGCAGTCCAAGTAGTCGGATTCCATTGTTTTTAGAAAGATGTCTGTGTGTGTGTGTGTACGTACGTACGAGGTCACAAAAACTTTTCAAGCTATGCCATGGTCGCAGCGTCTTTGGTAGAGCATGAGAAGCGCCCGATTAAGGATGTTTAGAGATTAAGAAACAGGAATAAGTTCGAAAATTCTACCACCAGAGAAAACAATTATCTCAAGCTTACAGACCCCAAACCGAAACCTGCAAAATTCGAAATGGAAACATCGTAGTAGAATTGCAATCAATGCTGAGGACATGGTAGAACCAACAATGCTTTCTACCCGACCTAGACGGAGTAAAGACAGCAATATTTAAGCTTAAGTCTAAGAAAGCCACTTGAGCAGACGGCTTAGCTGCAAAAGTCATGTGTCAACACCAGAGGCACTATCTTTTAAAGGTCTGTTCAGTAACTCGCATGCGGCGAAGATATAAAAGGAGAACGCATCTTGACGTCAACAGTGAGTTTATGAGGATTTAGACAGAATACAGAAATGACAAAGATGAGTTTGGCGGTATACGAGGGCACAAAGAAGCATATGTTGTCATCAAAAAAAGACACCCAAATCGTTACCTAAACTAAAGTGTCGCTCTGCAGAAGCATGGACAGTTTCAAAAGTGGTTGAAGGCGTCTTAGGTTGTTTCGAGAGAAAAGTATGATCTGCATTGACGGTGAGTGGAGGAGAAGATTCAACAACGAACTGTACGGTACGAGTTGTACAGCGAAATCGACTTAACCAAAAGGATAAAATTCCAATGCCACGCGGACTGGCGCTACAGTCCTCAAGTTATTAATTAAAAAGCTAAGGACGTAAAAAGTGCAATTAATAATTTTAAATTATATTAAGTCATTTTTTAAGTAATATTATTAAACTAAAAATGGAACTAATTTCTAAGTAGAAATGTTACTTTATCAAAAAAAAAGTATTTCCAAATTGTTGTCCTGATCACTCGAAAAAATATATTCGAATAATCTATAAATGATAAATACGCAAATCGTACTTTAATTATTTTATTTGTCTATGGAATGAATGATGTAATCATAACTAAAATGGAATTTGATGGTGGTGGGAAATGAAATTTTTTATCGAGATAGGGAGTTCATGGTATGGGCAGACCTACTCGCACCCAAACCAATTTTTCGCTTTCAAGATCATAGAGCCGCTCGAAACCAACTTCTTATATGAGGTGCATTTCTATCTGTAAATTAACATGTTCTGTAGTATTAATATATGGTCCATTTTTCTTTGAAGACGTGGAAAGAAAACCTATTTTTTTATGAACAGAAATTGAAATTGGGTTTGAACTTCAGTATTTGATCTATCGCACACTTAGTCGCTTTTGTGATGTTGCTTCATGTACCTTTTCATGTTAATCAATCTGTTAACAAAAGTCTTTAAAAGCTTAAAGTCTTCCTCGTAAAAAATGCATATTCAATAATATCTTTATTCTCACCTAAAATAGCATATACAAAATTCATAGCTTAACATATAATATACTAGATGAGAATAGCTAGTGGCATCTGTTAACAATGTGTTGCTTGAGATGATGCCACATTAAAGTGTAATTTCATTTGTGGGGTGAATACAGAAGGATGAAAGGGAACAAAAAATAAATAAAATAAAGTATATGTAAAAATTATTATACTAAAGATTAGCTGAACTAAATTTACAAATTTTAATTCTTATATATAAAATTCTCGTGTCACAATGTTAGTTACCATACTCCTCCGAAAAGGCTTGATCGATTTTTATCAAATTTTTTATGCATATTCAGTAGGTCTGAGAATCGGCTGCTATCACTTTTTCAAACCCCTAAGTGATAAGGGTTGTCCACCCCTAACATTTTATTTTTATTTTTTGGACAATTCATTTTTCAATTCAATTTCATTATAATGTGCCATTAAAAAATGCATACAACCCTAAATTTTCACCCTTCTATCAATAACCCCTATTTTTTAATAGTCATTTTATCATTTTTCATCCCGCTCGATAACTGATCAATTATCACTTGGTAAGTTATCCTCGCCAGTTGAGCCTAACATTTAGGACAACGTCATTCTACGGTGTCGTGAGTTTTGTCAACAATTCATGGTCAACATGTACACAAAGATAGAGGGCGAACGAGAACGATACTTACGATATAATCAACTCAAGCTGCGTGCGGAAGAGTACATTCTTTTGCGAGACGCTATTGTCAACAACGCCGACGCCGACGAAATTGGTAACTCCGTCATTCTACCATCATTGTACGTAGGCAGTCCACGTCATACGCAAGACTATATACAGGATGCTCTGACTTTCGTGCGCGAATATGGACGACCGTGTTTATTTATATCGTTCACATGTAATCCAAAATGGCCAGAGATTACATCTTTGCTATTGCCTGGCCAAAATGCAATACACCGTCATGACATTACAGAACGTGTGTTCAGAAAAAAGTTGAAGTCCTTAATGAGTTTCATTACTAAATTACATGTATTCGGGCCCACACGTTGCTGGCTGTATTCGGTTGAGTGGCAAAAGCAAGGATTACCTCATGCACACATTTTGGTTTGGTTAATCGACAAAATCCGTCCTGAAGAAATCGATAATATAATTTCTGCGGAAATTCCAGATCCATCTACTGACCAATTGCTGTTTGATATTGTTACAGCAAACATGATTCATGGTCCATGCGGTACTCTTAATCGTTCATCGCCTTGCAGATGGAAAATGTACCAAAAATTTTCCTAAAGATTTCACTAACGATACGATCACAAATGTCGACAAATATCCAATATATCGTCGAAGAAATACCGAAAATGGCGGACAATCATTTATTAAAAACATCAGCAACACAGGCATTGACATTGATAATCGTTGGGTGGTGCCATATTCGCCTCTACTGAGCAAGACATACAATGCTCATATTAATGTTGCGTTCTACAGTTCTGTGAAGAGCATCAAATACATTTGCAAGTATAGTATGTCCATAAAGGCAGTGATATGGCTGTGTTTAGAGTGGAAAATACCAATGTGAATGTGCCTCCTCCAGTGAATAAAAACGATGAAATAACGCTCTACCAAATTGGTCGGTACATCAGCTCCAATGAAGCTGCTTGGCGTATCTTTGGTTTTCCTATTCATG
Source organism: Orthonevra nobilis (assembly GCA_963555765.1). Lineage (NCBI taxonomy): Eukaryota > Metazoa > Arthropoda > Insecta > Diptera > Syrphidae > Orthonevra > Orthonevra nobilis. Next base: position 76,378,031 of record OY743227.1, on the reverse strand, counting down.
AACGGGATCCACCAGTTGTTCAGTTAGCCGTTCATCTTGAAAACGGTCAGCGTGTATTTTTTACGAACGAGACAGCGATTGATCGTGCTACAAATCCACCAAAAACTACACTCACTGAATTTTTTGAATTGTGTAATCGTGCGGATGCGCGTTCAAATGCTTCAAGATCCATCCGCTGAAACATTCTCAAAACAACTCTTAGGTATCACTGATGGAAAAGTTACTATAGATGAAACTGGACGCGTAAAATTTCCGACCGATTTCAGCACAATCATTGATTTGTAAGAGCAATTTTAGCAGCAAGAAATGTGGACGTTGACGATTTAAATCTGAAGATACAACAGTTGTTGCCAGGGAACTTTGTATCATACAAATCTATTGAAACAGTTCGCGATGCCAGCGAAGCTGTAAAATTTCCAACAGAGTTTTTGAACTCATTGGATTTACCAGGCATGCCACCGCATAATTTACGATTGAAGGTTGGATCTCCGATTATTTGTCTTCGTTATTTAAACCCGCCATGGCTGTGCAACGGTACGCGATTAGTCATTCAAAAATTAATGAATGAACGTTATCGAAGCCAGCATTTTAAATGGCAAGTTCCGAGGTGAAAATATATTAATACCACAAATCCCTATTATACCTAGAGATGTGCCAATTCAATTTAAACGTATTCAGTTTCCGATTAGATTGGCTTTTGCAATGACTATCAATAAGTTCCAAGGCCAAACGATGTCTTTTTGTGGCTAAGATTTGAGCCCACCATGTTTTTCACACGGACAATTATACATGGCATGCTCTCGAGTGGGTAAACCATCCAGTTTGTTTGTGTTAGCTAAAGATGGGCCTACAAAAAATATTGTTCACGCTATAGCATTAAGAGATTGATATTGTTTGTTAGCGTTAGTGTCGTAATTAATTAATGATATATATAATTTTAAGGAATAAATTATAATAAATAAAATAAAAAATGTTTGGTGTTTTGTTATTTTTATATTCGCTCATCGCTCACAGCGCTCCATGCATCTTCCACTCATATATCACATCCTTACACACTTACAATAAGTTAGTTATTTTTTTCAATACTAGAAATTCCCTAGAAATATTTTATATGGCAAAACAACGTTTGCCGGGTCAGCTAGTTCAAATATAAAAAAACTGACTAGGAGAAATATTTCTAGCTTAACAATTCATTTCAAATATTCTATTTCTTCTATTAAATGTTAAATCACATAGCGAAGCAAATTTTTTAATTGTAGCTGATCGAAACCGAGAAACCAAGTTTTAATTTTTTTTAAAAAGGTGCACAGATTTCTTATGCGTCGAAATTCAATTGGAAGTGAATTGAAAAGTTTACATGAGACAATGTTATAAAAGTTTCTATAGCTTGTTGTGTTTTTTTTTATCGATGGTTTTATGGCGGTTTTTTTTTTTGTTAAAAATTTAACTTAATTTTCAAACATGCACCATTTTGTAAAAAATCAATATATATCGAAAAAATCCTACGTAGCTCGCTAGCTGTTGTTATATGAAAACTTAAAAATGTTGGTGTTTTCTTCCAGGTCGAAAATTAAGGTGTCTACGTCTTCGGCCATCGACACGCTTTCAAAAATGGGCGCCTTGGGGCATATGCTGCGCAGCCGACATTTTTAAATATTTTTTATTGAAAAATATATTTTGTATTTTATTAGTATTGCCTTAAAACCTACTTTACTGATTTTCGATTGATACTTTTATTCAGCCAAAATTAATTCCCGAAAATATGCCTATTTTTTTGTGTGCTACTGTGATTTTCCCCCTTAAGTTTCTAAAAAGATGTATTGTATGAGCATATCGATAAGTCTTACAATTTTTTCTGATTACGGATTTTTGGATGATTGAGAGTGGTTGGATCCTATTTCAAATAGCACCACCCCAGCAGCAGAGACCGTACTGTAGCTTTGATTGAAAGATGCTATAATAAACTGTCTTTGACAGATTTATTGAGCAATATTTTTGCAGCCTGTAAAAGCAACGAGTAGTATTGAGCAGATATTGTTTTAAGTTTGAAATATGTGCGGACCATTTCATATTTCGGTCTATAATAACACCGAGGTATTTAAACTCATTAACACATTCGATATTAAAACAGCTGTCACTGCAGATGGCGATACTATTGAACGACTATTGAATTTCTCCAGATTTAAAAAAAAATACGTTCAAATTCACCCATCGTATTGACTAACTACAAACGTTCTTTTTCTCTTTTTTTGTACCAAAAACTTCGAGTTTGAACTCATCAATTTTTAAAAAAAAAAGTTCCATTTTATTCGTTGGGAGTTCTAGCATACTCCTATTTACAAACACGAGGAATTCCTCAGTCGTTACCTTTCGAATAAAAAAATAATCAAGTTATGCTCCTGCTTATAGCTTATTAGTTCAGGAAGACCCCACTTGTCATTCTTGGTACACTACCTCCAGCTTCACTCAATCTCTTAATGATATTATGGCCTCATCTCCAATTTTTGATTAATGAACTTTTATAGTAAAAAAAAAAATAATAATAATCAACTTACTACTAAAACACATTTTTTTTTTAATTTAAATAAATACAACTCAAAGAAATTTAATTAAAAATGTTTTACTTATTCTCTGCATACAGTGCCATTAAAAAGTAGAAATCCAACGCAAAGGTCTCTTGCAAATGCAGTTTGTTTGCCAGAATATAATTAGTCTTATATATTTTTTTTTCTCGTTTGCTTTGAATGTTTAATTCCGTGAACGTTTTATTCCTATGAGTTTTAAAATTTAATTAACTTACGAGACGGAACATTTTCAAAGTGCCTGTTGGCTTATGGCTGAGCACGACTGTCATGTCTGTATTATAATTAAGGAAAATATGAGTTCTCCCAGGACATATTCGTATACGCTTTTGTTACGAAACCGAATGAAGCTACATCTGAGGCAGATGATTCACCTGAAAGAGCAAAGAAAATCTAAAAACAAACGAAAAATTTTGTGGAGACAATAATGTAAGAATGGCTAAAAAAAAGTGCATCATAAAACATACTCGTATATTACTTTGAATTTTGTATTTTATTCTATTTGTGGTTTTCCATGAAAAATGTACAACTATAGTCCGACTATTGTGGCTAAGCTTTTGACAGCACTGAACGAAATGAAGCAAGTAGTTTTAATCTATTTTACGAATTTCCTTTGGCAGTGCGATTACATTATACGTACATGAGCTATTCAGTCAGTCTTTTATCTAAACCTCAAAGCATTAAAGGGTTACAACAAAGAAAACAACTACGTGCATGCAAAATTCGGAGAAATATTACTCTAAGAAATTAAAAGTCAAAAGACATAAAAAAACTAAAATCATATTCTTCATCGCCTATACTTCATGGGCTTAAGTCTATGATTTTTCAAAACAATTTTTAATACACACTAGCTTTGAACCTCAAATGACGTACTTATGTTCCTAAAATACTATTAAACGAGTTTTGGACTGAAAAATAAAAACACCAAGCCAAGCATATAAAAATACAAACTCAAAAATTATTTTTTTTTTGTGACGCAAAAATTTCGTTGGTCATGATTTTTCGACCCGTTTTCCTACTGATGTACTACTGATGTTTTCCATAATGCTATTGAACTAGTTTTAGGTCGTAATATAAACAATAAAAGCATTTACAATACAAACTCAAAAATTATCTTTGCCGCGAAATTTTCGTGGGTTATATTCCTTAATGTAAAGGGTTTTTCAACAGGGACGCTACAAAAGTAGAGCGACAGGGACAGCAAATGACGCCATCCCCACCAGCAACACGGAAGAATTCAGCACGCCCGGAGAAATCGAGGAGACCATCATGAGCGGTCACTCCAAAAAATCGACCGGACCCGACAAAATCCCCAGCTTCGTCCTGAAAAAGCATTTGCATGTCCTGATGAACATTTGCATCAATAATAGCTATTTTCCCTCGAAATGGAAAGTAGCTAAAATTGTTGCAATCCCCAAGAAAGAAAGCAGAGGAAATGTGGACGGGTATCGACCGATTTCCCTCCTTTCTTCAATAAGCAAAATGCTGGAAGAACTTATCGTCCGAAAGCTCAGTCGCTTCTAGAGCGCCAACAGGACGATCCCGGACATCCAATATAGATTCCGGGCAAAACATTCAACCCTGCATCCCCTCATGATTTTTCATCATGATGTGACGAGAGCCTTGAACAACCACCAAGTCACTGTGGCATGCTTCCTGGATAACCAGAAAGCATTCGACAGAGTTTGGATTCAAGGACTCGTTCACAAACTAACTACACTCAACTTTCCTACGTACTATCAAAATCATTTACTCCTTTCTCATCCACAGGAAATTCTATATCCAAGTGAACCAGGAGCGGTCCAGCCTAAAAATAATGGAAGCCAGCGTAGTCCAAGGATCCGAAGTTGGCCAGAAGCTGTTCAACATTATGACATGCGACCAACCACCGCTGGACAATACCACCAAATGCTGTTTGTATGCCGATGACTCGCTGACATAAGCCAGCCCGATGTCACCAACGATCGCTGCAAGGAGAGTAGAGACACACATCCGCCGTCTCTACGAGTACTACAAGAAGTGGGGTATTCAAATAAACCCCAGCAAAAGTGAGCTGCTCTGCATCAGGAGGCCGATAGCAACAGCCAGACGAACAACAAGACGATCAGCCGCCAACTGTCGAGGCATCAAAATTGGACTCCAGAATGGCACCATCATAAAGACGTCCCTGAATGCCCGCTATCTTGGAATACTATTCCATGAGCGGATGAAATTTAACGGACACGTCAAGTCCATTTTGAAGAAAGCCAATTTTGCATTCCACTGGATCAATCCACTAATGCGGAAACAAAACGGGCTCAGCCAACGGACCAAGCCACTACTATATAAGCAACTCATCTGACCCGTAATCACATACGGGTTCCCGGTATGGTTCACTGCATCGAAGACATACATGCTGAAGCTTGAAGCCTTCGAACGTAAGATTCTCCGTGTATGCACCGGACTGCACCTGGACAGAGCCGCCATGAGACATGTTAAGAACAGCGAGCTCTATGCGGCTGCCCGAATAATTCCGCTCAGCGTGTACATGCCGCGGATCTTCAAGAAATTTCTCGAGGCAGCAAGGACCCACGACAACAACAACATCAGCAACATGGCCAATGATGAAATACCAGAAGAACACAAATACCTCAATGCAATGGCGATATTGCAAGAGACCCTCATCCCTCTCGACGTCGAAGAAGGACCAGCAGCATTCTACGATGAAGTAGACACTACCCACCACCGCGGATGAGGCCGCATAACAACACGCAACAAATCAACATCACCCGGATTTGAACAACTCGAGCTTCAACCAACAACAATTTTATTTATAAGAAAAGCCGATGTATTTCGCTGGGCCCCTTTTGTTGAGCCAGCACCTTTTTAAGAAAAACATTGTAAATTAGATTCAAGAGCAATTGTATATATTATGTTCAATAAAAATATTATTATTATTATTGTAGCAAACGACGCCATATTTCTTGTCGCTCTTTTAAAATTTCTCTTCATGATGGAAAGATATACGAGCCAACAACGAGTCGAATTTATTAATTACTACCGAAATTCGGAGTCAGCGGCCTCAACGTCCAATTTATGGTCGTCATAATCGTCCTAGAAGATCAACAATTGAGCGTCTAGTAGAAAAATTTGAATCCACAGGCACAGTACAAAATGTTCCTGTGCCAGTGAGACAAAGAAGTGCCCGTAGTGTCGAGAATATTGCTGCCGCTGAGGCTTCAGTTGCAGAAAGCCCAAATGTGTCTCTCACACGTCGTTCTCAAGCGTTGGGCATCTCTGTGCCGTCGTTGTTGCGAATTTTGCGAAAAGATCTTAGCCTACATCCTTACAAGATTAAATTGACGCAAGAACTGAAGCCGCTAGACCACCAGAAGAGTCGTATGTTCGTGAATTGGGCTGAGCAACAACTTGAAAATGATTCGGATTTTCATCAAAAAATCATCTTCAGCGATGAGGCTCATGTCTGGCTAGATGGCTCCGTCAATAAACAAAATATGCATCCCGAAAAAAAAAAAGAAATCGAGTTCCATGTATAATGTCATCAAGCGTACTTTCACAGGAATAAAGAATTTCATTGATATTCATTTAAAAAAAACTTTTGTAGCGCTCTTATTGAAAACCCTTTATTTAGGCAGTTGCTTAAAGGGTAGAATAAAGAGAGAAAGTGAAAAGTAATAGGGAGCAGGTACAATCGCTCGCTGATGTAGTACAGCCCACTTAAGTAGAAAACGACCAAGCTATCGAAAAAGTTGAATAGTCCCGCGGTGTTCAAGCACAGTCGGTAAGAAGAGGACCGCCGCTACCTCCCAGCCTACACTAAATTCAAGGTAAACCTCTCTAAAAGAATCATAACCCTCTTTATTTTCCACCCTTCATGTTTAACAAAAGAAATCGGTTCGTCAAGAGCCAAAGGTTCTATTGATTCAAAAAAAAACTCTGAAAGAATCTTTAAAATGAAATATTGAACTTTTAACTGCATTCAATTATTGGTAGTTATCATGAATCAGCTAATATTAAAGTTTACATGATCCTTAATTATTTTCCACCCAATCTTAAACTATAAATTAACTTTACCCTAAGACAACAAACCATTCCTCTACTGTCGATAAGTCACCTTCTCGTATTTAATTCTCAAAAAACAATTATCAATACCTCACATTAAGGATCTACCCTTCCAATCGGTTATTTCCTTTCTATCAAACTATTGACAGTGACTTTTCCTTTTAATTAGAAGCCCCATCGAAATTGCACAAGTGGAATTTTTAATGACTTTCCTCCTCGTTTCTTCCACTCAACAAATTCGAAGACTCATCGACGGAATGACTTTAACGTTGAACATGACCCTAGAAATCCATTTGATTTGACATCACCCTTTCCTTCAGCTGCAAGACAAGGTATTTGAAATATTTCGATAAAGGCATTTGTAGAAGAAATCTGTATCGTAATTGAAGGTTGTCAGAGCTTAAGCCAACAGTTCGTATGACAGGCGGAAAATGTGATTGTAGGCTGTCCTGTCAACTGTCAATATAGCACTACCAGCAATTAAAAGACGTTATGGGTTGCGTGGATGTTAAATCCCACCAAAAGTTTCTCAAATCCCAACTTTTGTTTGACAGTGACCGCTTTACAAGTGACAAACTTAAGGTTGGAAAAAGTGCGTAATGCGAATTCGCGAAAACGCTTTAAATTATTATTTATTTTGCATCATTAGTGGTGTTGCGTGTTTGCAAGGACTCTTCGAAATGTTATCAAGTCAAGCTGGTAGCTAGATACTATTCCATATACCGTCATCATCATCGGCCGTAATTCGAAACTTGCTGCTACTTTGAACCTGGTATTATCAGAACAATGGGGTCGAAGCAAATTACTTGGATGGTGGTACCCACCCTCTAACGAGTATCAGTTGTTGTGAAAGCTGAAAGCTCAGATATGCCAGGAAGAATTTGCATACAAATTCGATTGAACAGCAAACCTCCCGCCATTGTAGCCGCCATTCATTTGCAACTCAACATGACAAAGTTCCATCCCCATTGGCAGCCAACGACAGTCAGCGTAGTGATTTGTTTTAGGAACTAACCCTGACATTGTTAGGTTCTGATAGCACTCCTATCAGAGGGAGGCATGGTGAGTATTTGGAATTGGAATGTCGCTTGTTTGGGGGATGGATGGCGCGGATGACCAAAGAGTTTGGTAAAAATTTTAATTTCAATTCCGCTTGAAAAATATCAGCAAAAGAAGGGAATTGTTGAAAAGTTTCCGTTGGCGATGAAAGAGAGTTATTGACAGCCATCCCCCGGGGTGATGGGCTTCACTTCTTAAGCAGGGATGGGGATTTTGAAATTTTAGTTTTGATCATACTCGATGAATAGGATTAAGGAAATTCCTTGCCATGAGGAATTTTAGAAATTTCTAGAGAATATAATTTGTTGATTTTTAAAGTTTAAAAAAGCAGTCGAATTTGCCCAGCAAAACTCGGGATAAGCGGCGTTATATAGCAAAATTTGAGGAAAAGTATAATTCGTTCTATGCTGGTTCAACTGTTAGGGAACCCGAACAGCATTTTCCTTCCTTATGAAACCCTATTTTAAACGTGCTCTTTTCCAAATTAGGCTCCAAAATAAGGCTCTTTTTTGAAAGTTTACAAACGCGGAAACTTCTTGAAACTGTAAGTATTTAAATCGGTATTGCTTATTTTCGTATTCCGAGGTGGCAAGTCCAATGCTGAAAGGCAGGGGCAGTCAAGAAAAACGAGGTTTAGTATTAGTCGTCTTAATACGCATCCACGTTATATAAGAACACCATGTCAATATGGGATAAGTGTACATAGATTCAGAAGGAAGAAGAGTTCTGACAGTCTCCGAGCTCAGACTAAAACTCAGGAATCAAAGGAAACAAGTCCAGCAGTAACCGGATGAGTTTAACCAACTTCGGTTTTTGAGAACAACTAAGGGTCAAAGCATCATACCTGAAGGACAAACATAAAAAATAGAGAAAAGTCTATCGGAACTATATTTTTGCCTCATCGAAAGAGAGGACAATAATGCTCCAGCTAAGAGGATCAGCGTTCCGTAGCCACCAGGAATGCTGTGACGAAGTAAACCGAAACTCCAATCTTTTATTGGTATATCTAGAAACATTTCGACACCGTCAATTACTCTATTCTTTGCACAAGGCCTTTGAAATTTAACTTTTCGATGCTCGCAAAAGAGTTCATACACTCTAACCTACAAGAGAGAAACCAAAGAATTGTAGTGGGTGAACAATATTCCAATTCCTGAACCAGCCAATCATGTAGTACCAAAATGTGTTCCCTTGAAAATGTGTAAGGGAGCTCTATGTTGTAATGTGAAAACCTTCATTAAATAGGTCAACCAAGAAAGGTCTGTTTCTAAATGGTCAAAAGTCTAAAGCACTTCTGGTTCACAGACGGAACATCATCCATCAATTAACTTGTGCCGCCTATGAAGATGTATTTCTTATTACCTCGAATTATGAAAATAACAGCTGTATCCATCAGGTCCGTCCAAAATAATCATCTCAAGAGACGACTGTGTACAATCCTCGATTCCACCTGATGGGACTTGTTGCAAAATCAAGCCGCTTTCAATGGTGGTTTCCTCTTCATTTTTTCATGGCGAATATGGCTATGATCATTTTACTAAAGGAGAACCTGAAATTTGAAGTAGCTCTCAGTATCCTCCGCCTTCCCTGGCATGGTGTTGCTTTGCTGACTCTTCCTTTGCGATTTTTTTCCATACTTCTCTGGTTTCATAATAAAAGCTGTGTACAACAGTGGCGACTCTTCCAATCTTGCTGGCTATGGATGGATTTTCCTTGCTCCCGGTAAGCTCGATATTTGCCTATTTCCTTCTTGATTGATGTTTATAAGTACTTTACCCATTGTTGTGGATTGTCTGAAGTTATTTCTTGAACTGAGCTGCCTAGATTAAGATGTTTTTATTTATAGTCCAAAAATATTTACAATCATGACTTAAAATTAGACTTATAACTAAGGTAAGGTTTTGTCGGCTCAACAATAAGGGCCGGACTTATTTCTTATGGTATTTATACAAAATCTTTTTTTTTACAAAAAAGTATTACAATGGCGACTTAATCTTTTAGGTAACTCTATGCAATTTTCCAAACATTTTGAAAATTTGTGTTGAAGAATTTATAATTTTAAAACTAATTGCAGGTTCCTAACCTCTGTTATATCGGCTGTCTGCTTTTTCGTAGAACGAAGTCTCGAAGCAATTTACGATGTCCTCGATATCTCGTCGATGATCGCTCATCGGCTGAGGTACCTCAGCGCTGGCCCAAAGGTCTGCTGGCTGATGTTCTTGATGTCTCGGTTTGGATGGTCCTTTAGTTTGTCCAGTATCCTTCCGGAAAGCTGTAGCATGTCATGGCGTCATGCAAGCATCTTCATATAGCTTCGTGTTGGTGAAGTATTTCAGCGTGTCCGGTTTTCGCCAGAGTCCTGTACAGGACCGAAGTATCCTTCTTTCCATGAGTCTGATTTTCTTCATGATTGATGGTGACACCGTGAACCATATTGGGCAGCCATAGGTTTTAACTGGTCTTATGAGTTGCTTGTAGACCAGTAGTTTGGTTTTCTTGCTCAACCCGTTCCTCTTCCTCAGCAGTGGGTTAACAAGATGTAGGGCAAAGTTGGCATGACAGCTGTCACATCAGAAACTTCATGTCATTGTCTAATTATTTCAGTCTAGGTTATTGGTCATTAGTGAAAACACACAAGTTTTTGTAAAGCCGTAAAATGTCTACATTCGTGCCATCCAAACAACATTTGCAGGAAGTTTTAATATGCTACTTGCAAACGAAGCGCATCAATTGTTCACCGAAGCTTACCCGGGCTATACTATGGACGTCAGAATGTGTCAGCGGTGGTTTAAGCGGTTCAAAGATGGTGTTTTCGACACCGAAGACCATGATTGGAGGCATTGCTTGATCAAGATCCGCCACAAACGCAAGAAGAACTTGCAAAATCAATTGGCGTCGCTCAGCAAACCATTTCCGATCGTTTGAAAGCAATTGGAATGATCCGAAAGGTAGGACATTGGGTGCCGTATGAATTGAAGACACGAGACGTCGAACGCCGATTTTGCATGTCCGAAAAGCTGTGGGGGACCAGAAGGGTGTTGTGAGCTGCTAAAACCGAATGAAACAATCACAGGCGAGGTCTACCGACGACAATTGATGCGTTTGAGCCGAGCACTGAAGGCAAAACGGCCGGAAACGGTCGCAAGACACGATAAAGTTATTTTGGAACTTACCTTGAAACGCTCAAATGGGATGTCCTACCCCATCCGCCGTATAGTCCAGACCGTGCGCCGTCGTGGATTGCGGCCAAACCGGTCGAATTTTTCAGAACGGGTATCCATGAATTGCCAGAAAAATGGGAAAATGTGTGGCTAGCGATAGGCAATACTCTGAATTTTGAATTTATATCTAGTTTTCCTCAAAATAAAACGACAATTTCAACCGGTAGTCCTATTAACAGCTCCGGTGGTGGTAGCTACATCAGTTTCTTTAAAATATCTCTTCAGTTTTCTCCGCGACAATTGCGACCATTTTGCTTACAAACGTATCCAACGACATGAAAATAAACAATATCCTTTGAATTTCCAGCTCTGGAACTGAAGTGAATTTATGAAATGAGCTGATTTTACTCCACTGTTAAAATTTGTCTTAAGACTTTTCCTTCGCTCGATGACGAGTTGATGACCATCGGCTCTGGGCTAAAATTTCACATACGTGGGCTCAATGAACCCAGTAAAGAATCATTTCTTTAAAGATGAAATATTTTGTGGCAAAATAACATTCAGGAGATATTCATCTTAAATATTGAGGACTTTTTTTTTGCCTATTCCTTTTTCAACCCCAAGATATCGATGAATAAACATTTCGCAAGAATTCCAATATATCTAGATAATCTCTGGAAATGTATGCCAGTCACATTTAAATGAACAAAAAGTCGCAATTATTCTGATTATCCTCCGAGAATCGACATGTCACGTTCGCATGTCACCTTTAACGCTGTGTTGATTTTATTCCAGGCACATTTGTCAAGATCTGCCATCCACACACTCATACCAACGACATAGTTTTATTAATTAACTAACCGCTTGAGATAAATATCCCTTCCAAAAATAATACTTTACAGACGCCTTACAACTCTTAATTTGTATGCAGTAAGCAAACCAGCAAGGACTCGTAGCCTTTGTTCCGTTGGCATAGTCCCATCGGTACTGACCATTTATAACATTCAGTGTGACTGTCACACTGGGGCTACCCGATGGGCTACATGTGTAATTGGCAGATTCTAGCTTTTTCGCCACCACGATGATTAATGAACCAATCTATACATCAAACAATGGAATGGATAAGGATACCCAAATATTGTATCTCATCGGATTGGTAACAAAATGCAAATAATCCCAAGTTGACTGACTCCTCTTCGAGTGACATAACACTTCAGCGACAGACATCGCCAAGCCCCGAGGTGATTATTGGTTATTTGCAATTTATTTCACTCATCCTACACTCGGATCTGTATCGTTCTGTGTCCCTTGCCACCTTGTCTTCTGGAAGATTCTTGTCGATTTGCATTCGAAGTCGGTCGGTTTCGAATGTCAGTTGCTCAGGGCCATGATGCCACGTAATGAACGTGGGTGCCTCCAGTGCTACTCTAACTTAAAAAGACTGAACTGTACCGGCTTTGACGTATCGATCAGGATCCCCCAACATATCCGCTTCTTCCACTTAAATAAAAATCACAGAAAACATTGTCATATACTCGTACCCGTATACGACTACATAGAAAATTGTCAAGCAGGATTCTGGTTTATGGTCCTGATTCCCGAGTTTTACTGTGCACATGAAATGCATATTCTCAACAATTGTAGCATGGGCAGAAGAATAGGAACGAAGCTTTTGCATGTAAAGTCATGTATACAAGGACATTACGTGCTTGGGGGGAAGCGAATGCTAGATGTCAATAAATGGAGTGAAAATGCGGAGACGAAGGAAATCCATCGGGATGAATTTAGTACGTGATGGAAATCGTCAAATTAACTGTGAATGAGTGTTGTTTGGCTGCGCAATATGTTAACTGAAAATGGTTTCCGGTGTTGATGTCGACGCAGGCCAAATTTCGTAATCCAATTTGTGCCTTTGGCAAATTGTCGATTAAGAATAATGATGAAACAAAAAAAAAGCTGGTACTTTCATTTTTATGGGAATGTGAGCACAAATGTGTTTTGTATGCGCCTGAGGCTTAGAAAAGCTTTTTCTATACAAACAAGATTTTAATAGGAACTTTATTCTAGTCCGCGAGTTACTTAAGTTCTCGTTTAAACACACTGAAGGATCATAGCCTGAGAGAGAGCTGTAATCCAGCCCTGACTGTCCTGATTGCTTGATCTTTGAAGCGAAGATTCGATCTTCGCGTTCGTCTTGAACACTTTTTCTTGAATTCCACGACTCTCGTGGCTGAAGCAATATTGTCCCCTCTCTCGATGTAGCTAAGCCAGTTTAGTCGACGGATTTTTACCTTCCGGACTACACATATCCACATTTATGTACACCTCGAAGAGTTAGCGGCAATGTCTTCTTCTCCTCGCAGATAGGACCAAATATCCGACGAAGGATATTTATTGTGAAGGATCCCAATATTAAATAAGCTGCTTTGCTCATGGTCCAACATTCGGCTCGATAAAGCAGGACTGGCAAAATCAGTGTTTCATGAAGCAGTATTTTTAACCTTCATTTTATGAGTTTGAATTGTAGTTTTTTTTGACAAACCGAAGCAGCAGCGGTTGGCTGCGCTTATTCTCCCTGGGCTCAGAGGAAGTTGAACTCCTTTATTACATTAAAATTGTAGCTGTCAAACGTTGTTTTTTGACCGATATGATGTTCGGCGGATCTATTTCTGGTTGACAGTATTTATTTTTTCTTGTCCTCACTGATTCTAAGTCCAGCCCGTTTTGCACGTGAATGCTTCCACCTCGTCGAGCTGGGTTTATCTTGAAAAATTCACCTATCAACACCTTCCCGTCGTTCTATGTTTTTCAAGACAAGATTAAAGAAGTAATAAGACAGTGGATCTCCTTGCCAAAATCTGGTGAATATTGGGGATCCGGAATCAAGTCATCGCTCGGAGCGATTTATGCAGAGTGGTCGACTTGAAACTCCTTGGATTTTTCCAGAACTTGGCATAGTGTGAAAATTTGGATAAGATCTTGTCCACAAGTTGGACCCAAAAATTATACCAATAAATTTATGAACAATTTTATAAAAAGTTCTCATCGATAGTTTCTTTGGAAATTCTTACCAAAATCTGGCAAAGTGATTGTCTCGTGTATAGTGGTAAGACCATAAACATCTACGAGTAGTGTCTCCGAGGTTACCGGGCCTTTGAAACGTGGCTCAAAAGTGCTGCAATCTTACACAGCAAAATCGGAACTGATCTCGAGAGATATAAAAAGATTGGTGGTGTGCTGGTTCACAAACTACAAACAATCTGTTTTTTTTTATAAAACTCGTAAGGCACCTTTTATATCCTGGTACCACGCCGCAAAGGTTTTCAAAAAGTGTGCCCCAAGGCACGTCATGTGTGGAGAGTGGGATGAATACATTCTTCCTTCTCGTCAACCATGCAGTTTCTAGTTGAAATAGTACTGGTCTATCTATGAGACCGAAATCCAGTCACGAAGTTTCTTTAGTTGCCGTTGGTTGTAGTCTGTGTGTCATTGCTAACCTTTATCAAACTGTTGCCTAATGTCATCAAAGACGAGTAAATGTGCTGTACTAATTCACAAAAAACTTTGGTTAGCTCGGCTAAAAATGCTTCTGTAGAAGCAGTGATACAGAATTATAATAATTTGAAATAGAGGACTGAAGATCTGTGCAAGATTAGATTCACAAAAAAGTCAAATTTCGAAACTGTTTTAAAATCTTAATCAAATTCCTTAAAAAGTGCGGTTCACTGACACAAATTTATGTCTTGGTTGTTGCTAGTGGAATAATTTTTGAAGTAGAAAAACGCTTGCAACAATTCTATTGTGCTGAAGTTGCTTCTAAAGACACATGTAAACAAAATCAGATCAGGGTCTGAAGTTACAAAAATACAAAGCTGAGTTAAAAACTTGTAGCTTGCCGAGACGGATACATATTGGCAACAGTAAGCCTCGATGTCGATTTTAACTCAAGAAGGTGATTCAATTGTTTGTTTTTTTCTTTAAGAATATTAGGGTTAGGGTCACCACCAATGATGATGACTGATCAGAAAATTTATAGATGATCGCAAAAGAACAACTTCTTTTCGGACTTAACAACGTCATCGAATATTTCTAAAATGAGGGACTACTTTACATCAACCAAATGTTTCACTGATTCGGTAGATGTGAAGATGTGATGACAGAAATCAAGTTGTGTTTATGGAAACAACTACCCTGACATTCAAAAAATTGTCGTGGGAAGTCCATAATTCGCAAAATAAAGGCTCGCACCATTTTTGACAAGGTTTATTTCCATTTCACCTATTTTATGACCTTTATTTGACCATGGGCGGAATCTATGTTTACGCTAGTACTATTGGAAATATTCTACGGCCTGTTTTTTTATTCCTTTCACTTTGGCTGAATGAATTTAACGCCAGAAAAATGAATACGTTTCCATTGTCTTAAACGTAAAGTTTCCGTGTTTTTCTTTTTTTTTTAATTATTTGCTCGCTCTTCAAGAGGATATTAAGACTCTTATAATGCGGAAGAATTAGGAGAAGAATGAAAGATTGTGTAGTGGTTTGAGAAATTCATGTAATTGGTTTCAACTCACTTCCGTGGGTGGAGCCCGAAACGGGACGGAAGATTTTGATATCGACCTATTTGCTTTACCCTAATTCGCAGGATTTTATTCGACATTAGTTATGATCAATGAACTTTGAAAGTTTGGAAGATTTAGTTTAAACACAGCCGCTGTCAGTGTTATACCTTCACAGCAGAGCCATCTACACACAATCTACACAAACCGCTATTTTGAAAGCACGAATTAGGAACTAAGGCGATACAACAACCACTACAACAACGTCACCCATTAGTCAGACTACTATCACTGGTCGACCAACCCAATGATAGTGCCATTAACTTGATCCCCATGGCAAATGGTGACGACCAGATTCGAAAAACTAGACCACTACTCTATGAATCGAACCTGGGACCTATCAATTGAATCAATTGAAAGGCAGGCGCTCTACCAACTTCGCCACCCAGCTGTTTCCTTGTCAAATTAACCTTGTTCAATCCTAAAATGTTCACTGGTGCGCACCACAATGAAAAGCGCATTAATAAATCTAAATAAAGCAACAATTATTTAAGCTGATGGAGAAGACTTGCCCATCTATCAAGACCAGTGTAAATATTTTGATGAAATATACAATAAGCTCAAGTGTGTACCCAATTTCACAATTAAAATGATGAAACCTTAATTGCTTCATTAATGGATTTATCCTACCTGTGCACAACGACGAAACTACTCCAGCCCAACCTTATCAAACTTCCGATTTCCAGGTGAAAACCATTCAATCGGCATCCGCACCCACTCCTGCCGATATAGCATCATTAAGGGTGTCTCCAACCTACGCAAGCTAACCTAGCCTACCCTTAACAGACGCGAAAGGAAGAGAGCAGTGTCGGAGCAAGCGTTTCAATTGCCATAGAGTCACGAAAAAAAGGACCTGCGCCAATGTACACAATATCGAAGGTTATTAAAATCAAATTAGACGGCCAAAATTTTACTCCTTAAATGATGGTAGTGGTAGGTCGACAGGTTCCACTGCTGGCTGTTGTTCTGACGGCAGTCTCCATTCAAGTTAAACATACGACACGAACGATACTAGCTTAAAAAGTCAATATGTCGTTAAAATGGTTTACTTGATAGGCAGCGGTTTGGGGCTCCGTGTAAAAGGTACAACAAAGTCTCTTAAGCAAACAGCGTTTGCTGTACTAGGCACCTTCCTACCTAGTATTCGAATTTCCAACGAACTGAAGGGTGTTGTTTTCGGTTGGCTCGGAGATTTTAATCAGCTTCTAAACCACATTGGCGCACACTGTTATTTGCAATAACCGTTAATTAGATGGCATTGATGTCAGCAGCTAATTTAAGTTTGTTTATCGATCCTTACACACGTAGCAATGGCAGGAACAGCAACAATGGCACGAATGCGCCGCCGGCCAGCCAGCTCGTGGCCCTTAGATTCCGAATTAAAGTGAGAGATTAAATGAATTTGAGCACCAGTGGGTGGTGGTGGGGTGCAATGAATCTAATGAATATAATTAACTACCTTAGTCGCAATGCAGTATCGTATCACCGTATTGTTTTTAATCCATGGAGCAGCAGCTAAATTGCGACAATGTTTTAACCCAAACGCACTATGTTGGGTACATTAAGTGGAAATGCAAATATTCGTGGATTTCACTATAAAAAAGTCAACTCTGGACCTTTGTGTAAAGGGGTGAAACATACAACTTTAAATTCGAACTTTAGCACGACAGTTAGGTCGACTTAAGTTTATAACCGACCAATTGATTGTACAACATGGAATATGTTGCACATCTTCCGAGGGTAGCAGATGTTAAATCATCAATTCGTTGGAAACAGAAACCACCCAAGAGCCATACTATGTCAAAGTCTTAAATAGCCATGAAGCTCGTTATTCGAATAGGCCCACAAATTGGATTCACTTTGAGCTTCATCAAACATGAAGCATATTTTAAGCAGAAATACTAGCTGTTAACGAAGTTGCAAGAAGATTGATCATCTTCTCCATACCGACATTACCTTAACTTGGGTTCCGATTCATAGTGACAGTGGAGGAAATGAATAATCAGATGAAAAAGACGCATACATCATCTTTTCAGGATTGGGATCAAGGAACTCAATGATCGATCGGTTACCGGGGAAACTGTGGAAACAGCTCCGTGAAATCGGGGTTGGTAAGCAGAATCCGAAAGTCGCAGATGACATTGATTGTGACAAGATCAACGCAGAATTTGTCTACACACCTGGTACTCCATAGTCTCAAAACAATTTTTTTCGAATAAATTCAGAACGAGAAGAAGACGTTGTTCAAGGGACCTTATCTATTAAATCACATGCTACTGGCCTTGACAACTAAAATCCAAACTTCGTTAAACTGTTACTCCCACATATACTCAAATGCGTTTCGTACTTATTTAATACAATCATTATGACGCCCTCTTTGTCTCTAACAAAAACCAAAAACCGAAAGCTTTTAACTCAGTCAACTATTCGGTTCTCTACAACAAACTTAGGAAGGATTTTAAATTCTCAACGCTTTCCGCTTAACTTTTTTTTCCTACTTGAATGATAAGCAGCAACGCGTAGTAGCAAGCGACAAATTCTCTTAATTCATTAACGTAAACAGTGGAGTTCCACAAAGATCTATTCTTGGGCCTTGTTTATTCTCGCTCTACGTTGACGTGTTGCCCAAATTTGTAAGACACTGCAAAGTCCACATGTATGCGGATGACGTCAAACTTCTCCTGAGCAGCGCCCTCACTCAAGCTAACGAAGCCAATGGTCACTTAGACATGATTTGCGTTTAAATGCTGATAAATCTTAGGTGCTTGCTATTCACCGAAAAGTATAAGACCTCTCTGCATTTCAGAGAGTCCGTTTAAATCATAGTCCCATAGAGTGGGTTGCCTCTGCCAAAAACCTTGGTATGATCTTTAATAGTACATTTATTTGGGATACCCACATCAAAAATTTTGTCAGTAAGGTCTATGGTGGACTACGTACTCTATGGGCAACACAGCATCTCATCCCATTTAAAACTAAGTTGCTACTGGTAAAATGTCTATGCAATCCCGACTTTAAGAGTAGGAGAAAACTGAATGTAGTTTTTAACAACATTGCGCCTTTGTTTACAATTTAAAAAGACACGACCATGTTTCATCTTTTTCTTAACAAATTTCCGGATGTTCGTTTGTTAGTCTACTTAAATATAGGTCACTGTGCCTCATGCATACTGTCATACGGACGCGGAAGCCAGATTACCTGTACAGATAACTCGACAGTGGAACTCTCTGCCCCGCCACCTAAGAAGAAAATAACATAATTTAATATTCTTATTTTCATTTAATATTAAAGAAACCTTTTATTTATATTCGCTTTTCTTTTTGTATTTTTAATTTTTGTTTGCCTCTGATATTCCATGCGAATCAGACAAAATTAAAAACACAAACAGGATCGAAATTCCAAGGAAAGGAGAAGCCAAAACAGATGGTAAATTAGTTCTATAGCTGACTAGCTAGACGGATTTCCTAAAAAATTCTGCCGCAGTTACAAGAATGAAAGTCCTACGGACCAGTTTTTTTGCGAATGTGTAGACAAGCCGTTTAGCACGACCCTTGAGAGTTAATCATAGTTTATTTTTTTTTTCTTTAAAGAGGGAAACTTTTTCACTATTTTGTGGTTAAAAAAGGTAACCAGGGTAGCCCTGCAACCACCCCTATCTTTAAATTCCTACATAAAGCTGGCATCCACAAGTTTCCGACAGAAAAATTCATGAGCAACAAAGAGTGAAAGACTTGTGCGCAACAGTATTAATATAATAAGTGGTAAGAGCTGCAACAGTTTAGTTGGCTTAAACTCCCTTTTTATTTCAATGGGCTTAGACTTGTGTTACTGTCGTTATGAATTTTTATTTTCAAACTCTTATTTGTCACGGTAGCCTACCCGGCAACGCAGCTTTTGAGCGGCAATGTACATAAATATTTCCATAAAAAGATGTGAAAATCTTTCGTCTTCTTTACTCCCATTCAATCTGTTGTATCTGTCCGCAATTTTTCTCAAACTTACTTACTTTATAAATCAAACCCTTTAAAAAAAAAAAAACTTGAAGCCCCTTGATAGTATCAGTACGAGGGTACCCTGTTGCAGATTGCACTGCTCTTTGCCTTTGGGTTCAGGGAATTCAAGTTTCTCCTCTAGTGTATCTCTTTAGTATTCCCTAACGGTGATGGATAAGACAACAAAAGTATCAGAAGTCCTGGAAAGATGTATGAAACTAAAAGGAATACGACAACAAGAAAAGTTTTTTTTTCCAGTAAACAGAAAGAAAAACCAAAGTGCCAAGACGAAATCTTAGTACGGAAAAAGTTTCACCCGTCAATCAGAAAGTTAATCACTATGCTCACTCATTATTATTAGCTCCTTCTACTTCATAGTATTTACCATTTGACTTCAGAGGCGGAATTTCACGTTTATTGGAATGATGAGACTTGCCAGTGTACTTTGTACATAAATAGTTTGGGTAAGTTAAATTAAAATACAGGATGCCTTATGAATTCTGCGACATTGAGAAACTCAAGCAATTGTTTCTGTTCTTCATTTTATATTTTAATTTTTATTTCATTCAAAAACTTTTCCATTTTAATTTAGCTATTTTTTTATAGATTTTGAAAATTTGAAGTGACGCATCTTACTTAAAAGTTGCATATCCTTGTCTGGATTCAATTGATTGCTTGAATTCATTCAAATATGCTGATTTGACTTTGAAGACTTGCCACATATGTCACGTCAAGCGGACAGGCAGATCTACAGGTCTTATAATGCTTGTTTTTAAACTTTATTTACGCAGATAAATTTCTTGTGAAAACGATAGGACTGGCTTGTATGGCATCAGCTACAGGTAGGACTTCAAGTGACTGTCCCAAGCTCGGCAAAAGAGTTTACCAGAGTGGACCAACCTAGGGTCCATCTGTTCGGAGACGTGCCACAAACGCGCGCAGAAACTCCCTTTGAAAGCGGTTCAAAATCCAAATGCCTGTTTCACCACATCAATTATCCATTTTTATAAAAAAAACTAAATTGATTACCCAATTGATAAATCAAATGAAAACATTAAGAAACACTGAAAGTTTAGCTGTAGTCGCATTGCTATGCTGAGGTTCCAAGCCTAGAATTTAATTTGCTCATAAAAGTGTATGTTCTCATAATAAAAATAATTAGATAAAAATAATTCAGAAGGATCAAGGAAAACGCTTGTTTGCTTAAACCTTCTCCTTGGAGGCGCCTCAACTTTTCGACTCACAGGAAGTTATTACCACCTCGAAAAACGTACCCCCACTTTCCTCCATTGAATATTTGCTCCATCAAATGCCATGTAATTATTTTTTCATTATCCTTGAGGAAAATTCCTTTATTTCAGATAGCACAACAACAAAACAACACACAAAAACCATCGACGACCGTCGTTGTCGTTAATGTTATTATTACTTTCTTCGCTTGCATTTTACTTTTATTATTTTTATGTTGTACCTTTCTGTGTATTGCCCTCTAGTTTGCCCATTAAAGCTCTTTAATTGTTGGGAATTTTTTTCAAATTCTTCACATCGTAAGAAAACTGAAGGATTGAAAAACAAAACAAGCGCTCTGAATGTGTGGGTATAGGGAGCAGTGCATGCACAGCACGTAAGCAGCACTTTGCATACAATTCTTCGAAGCATTTGAAAAGACTTTTAATTGGAATAATTCCTTAAAAGGGTGGGTGCAAGATTACTTTCTCTGCTCTAGCAGGTAATTAAAATAAGGAACATGCACAAAAGATAGGTGCAGTTTAGGTTGACAGATTTATATTTCATTATATCAGATAAATGCAAGCAAAGGTTTTTTTTTAATTATGTCGGAAAATACAAAAATATTTCTAGGTTCCAAGATTAATATTCAAGACTTAATGCAATTTCAAAGGACGAGAAGGACAGAGAAATACAAACTTCAAACGGAAGAAAAAGAGATCAGAGTTTTTTTTTTAAATTTAGCAAAAATAATACTTATATGCACATGCAATTAAGAGATTCTTAAGCCCGTAGTACACAACATGGAAATTGTTGCATGCACATGGGAGCCTGGCTTCAAAATCTGTCACAATAATTGCATGGAGTTTACATGTCGGGTGCTACCCATATTTGTGACAGTCGCATATAGTCACGCATGTACATGTGGGTCCATGCTACGCCTTTATCGCATGCAAGCATGTCGCATGCCGTGTATTAGCGAGCAGCATGCGATCTGGGACAACATGCGACACTTTACGCTATATGCCATGGAAACATCACATGCGACTGCACGAATTCCAACCGCCGCATGTATTTCACATGAGTAGAGTGTTTCAAGCATTATGACGTGGGCACAATGGATTTATTTTGTTAAAAAAAGGGTAAAACACTTAAAACGTTGTTTTTTTTTAGATTTAATGCGAAGAACGACGCTTTGAATGATAGAAAAGCAAGATTTTGTATTCATATTTTCACGATTGACCACATACTAATGCTAACGAGTTTCTGTTAAAATCTTTATCTGACGGTTTTCAAATGTGTGGTATAAATACTGTCTAGAGTTTATTGTTTCCTCTACACATGGGATCTGAGACGTACGAATTCTGGGCTTCCGTAGCAAAATCCACCTTTTATTCCGAGCACGAAGTTTTCTTTGTGAATTTTTCATAGAACAACAAACAATTTTGGGCCATGATCCACACAACATTTATTTCACAAGCTTATGAAATCTGCTTCAGCCAGATACAGTTGTGTGGCATCGAACGCTTGGTGTTTATGGTTGTTTCTTTATTAAGAGTATTAAAATATTCTTTCGGTAACAAAATTTATAATTAAAAGGGATCAGCGACGGCCAAACTCAAATCGTCCGATGGGAGCAATTTTGCACATGGAAAAAAGTAGGCATGGTTTAACAAATCAGGATGAAGAATTAATTAATTTTTGCCCTCGTGCTATCGACCATTAAAACAAATTTCTTAACAATATATTTCTTTTTGACTGAAGCCCTCAAAAAATAACCAGCAGAAATCTATAATAAAAATAAAAATGCAAAAATAAATCCATTGTGTCTTTATCCTAATGTACAAAGCCCACCCAATCGCGTTCTGTCAGCACAAGACGGTTAGAAGCACAATATCTACTCGTTCGCACAATGGCATCAGATTTTTGGATTACCGAGCAAGTAATCGAATTGGTCCGCGCAGCCCTTTCACCCAAATACACCACCTTTTAAGTTTGGGCTTTATAATGCTCACTATTCTCAGCTTTTTTGGCATTATTAATTTGATTTGTTGCCAAAATTTTACAAATAGCAAACTGAAACACACTTCAAGTGTACTGATGACAGCGAAAAAACTATATTCATAAGGATACGTCGTGTACTAGGAAACCAATGTTTATGGTGTTTTTTTGTTGCTAGAACGCTACGCCTGCAACCGCCTTGCATGTCGTATACTAGTGCAACATGTGCGCACGACGCATGCAAAAATACACGCGAATAGTTTCCATGCGAGGGCCATCATCGCATGGAAACATGCGAATTTTTGGGACAAATTCTACATGCCGTGTACGGCCGATATTTTTTGCATGCAACGACATTCGATCACAAGATGGCTGCAACGAATGTTTAACCTGAATAGGTGATTTTTCGGTGACGTCAGGCCCGCATGTACATGCAACGATTTCCATTTCGTGTACTACGGCCTTTAGGCCTTTTATTCAGAGACCTCCTCCATGAGTAAAGATAAATATTTTTGATTTTGTATTTAATTCACAAGACTTTTGTCGTACATTTTACACAGATTCGGCGTATATATATCATGCATTTCAACTGAAAAAGAAAATTTGTTAACAAAGATACAAACGTAGTGGGAAAAGCATCAGAATCTGGAGGAAAAGTACGAAACAAATCTTCAATAAAAGTGACAAAAATATAAATTATTATTCAGAACAAACAAAAAAGATAGATATGCATAAATAATTAATGTGATTAACAAATAAATAAACATTAATTTATAAGAAAAGAAAAAAAAGAATGTAATTAATTAAATCAACAAGTGGTAAGTAATTGATATATGTTTAACTTATGAGTATAAATAAGTTTTAATAATAAATACAAAAATATAAAAATAAAGAAAATAAATAAATAAATGAATAAAAATAAAGATATATAAGAAAAAAATAAATCTATAAATATGTTTTATAAATGAAATAGTATATCAACAGATAAATTTATAAATAAAAACATAGTTTAATAGATCAACACAGTCCTTAATAAATTATTTATTTAAAACTTACAAAAAGTGAGTATGTTGTGTTTGAAAATAAACAGGATCAAAAAACTACGGCATTCATCAGAGTGTTTTCGAAAAATGCACATTCGTTAAGAGAATTTTCCCTAAGCTTGAAAGTGCGTTCGGAGATCAATTCAACTTATATTAAATTTTAATCACGAGAAGAATGATACTTTGAAAAATTGAACATCATTAATGGCAATATTTCTCCTTTGAATTACTAGTGCTTAGAAGTAGGCTTCTTGTTGAGATGGATTCCTCTTATCTCTCATCTCGGCTCCTCTTAAATTTATGGCGCTGTTTGCAATGAAACAATGCTTTCTTTTTCTCCTAATAAAAATAGCTTACATTTTTCCAGCGTTCAATTTTATTTTCCACATGTAAAAATAGTTTTTCAATAGTCAAAAAGCATTCTGCAATTTTTTCTCAATATTGGGACTAAATTGATGCTATGAAAATATTGCCGTGTCATCAGCTTATATTGCACGACCACAATTTTGAAGGTTTTCAGACGTGTAGACATTTTACAAACCGGTCTTATATTTGAGCCTTGAGGAGTGCTTTGCATAGTTATGCTTTGCAGAACGAAGCTTTCCTATTTAGAGAAGTTCGTTTAAATTAACCGAAACTCAACTTCAAATCATACAAAAGTTCTTTCAAGACGAAAAATGGCTATGATTGTGCTGTCCATAATAAATCAAGGGGAGGATTTAAGTCGCACCCTTCATCTCTTCTATGGTTCTTTTGACATTAACTGAGCCAAATCGCGTTAACTTTAACTCGAATTAAGCTTTCCTAGAATAAACAGCATTGTAATTCCAGTTATCTGTTCCGCACAATTAAACGAAAATCAGCTGTGGTTCTACTTTCCACCTTCCTAGGTTACAGAAACGACTTTATAACACTGAAGAGGATTTGTTCTTTCCTAAAATTTGATGTATTTTGCCTTCGCGCGGATACAAAATTTGCCGCATAAAGTCCATCTCTTCGAGAACAGCAGATTAGCTTTAAAATGCTCTGATTCGCCCTCGGCCCAAGTCAAACATGTCAGCAAGATGAAAATAACAGATAACTCAAAAAGGACACCCCCTTGCAGCAGGTTTATAGTCCTACGTCTCATTGGTATGAATAACACAATCAAAGCCCTTGTGCAGTTCATAGTTATCCCGGCGTGAAATCCAACAATGACTTTTGCCAAACTTATAAACCAAACTAACCAGCCAACATGTCACAGAACATTTCTGCGTCTGCACTTGCCTTGTAAACGACGACGTCTTCCGGTTTTGGTGGCAACTAGTAAAGCGGTGGCAGCCACCAAAAAGGACAAACTTCTTGACGTTGCACTCGTAACGAAAACACCCACTTCCAAACATAAATCCGGGACTACCTTTGGTGCGACTTTTCCATACGTGAACTCCTACCTACCAGTAATGTACACACATGCATGCATCCTTTATTTCCCCAGAGATATCCCTTTCTAGCAAACCCTCAACCAATTAACTAACAAGAACAACACACATGTAGGTTTAGCATGCACGAACTATCCACACAAACTGCAGGGTGTACATTCTGCTTCTGTGGCTTCTCTCGTTAGTGTTTTGGACTTTGTTGAGTCCTTCTTTTGCTCCTCAAGCCTGATAAGCATTATTCGTAATGCAGAGTTTTGCTCGACAATTTTTGGTGGAATTGTCCGCACAACACACTTAGCCAGAGTACCTCTTCGGTAGTGGCACCGGTATGTGGACGAAAGCATACAAGCTCATGCAGACCTAGTTTAAGAGGTCCGTTGGCTTAGTTAGTTTGCAGCTACAATAAGCAAATATAAAACTTATTTTCCAAGTATCTAACAAAAGACAGCATAAGGGATGAAAACTGTTGTTACTCCCCGCACAAAATAATTTCCCTCCACTTTGCATCCAGCTAGTAGTGTAATACGTACGCTAATTATAATTAGGGGGTGGTAGGGCTTGGAAACCGAGAGCCGGGAGCAGCGGCTTTGATGGAAGTTTCGCCTGCGTTCCTGGCAATTTGAGGAATGAAATGTTTTTTTTTTTTGTTTTGTTTTTGTCTGTTTTTGGGAGGAGGCAGAGATGATGGCCACCCCTAGATACGATATCAGGGACTTTTGTGATGTTCCTGCTGACGGTCTCTTTGTGCCACCAGCAGTCAGCGTTTCTAGTGTGCAATCTTTGCCTTGTTTTCGGTTAAACAGTAGTGTGGGGTTAAATTACTTATTTAGCGGTCCTGAGGAACCAAAATATCTCACTCAAACACTTGCAGAGCATCGGGGTTCTGGGCTTTGTGGTGTGCAAAGGATAATTTTTTTTTGTGTTTTGTTCTTGAGGCAGAGGTCAAAGTCGTAAATGAAGCTTTTGTGTGTGGTGCTTCTGGAAGGCATGATGATAAAAAAAGGATTTTCGTTACAACTGTCTTAGAACTTGTAGGACTGAGAACATGGGACGACTGGTATTTTAATTATTCCTGATTGTGTTGGTTTTATTTGATTATACGTAGTGCGATGACGAAGGGCCATGGAGTTTGAATGGCGCGTAGTTTTATGTACAATCTTCCGGTCGTCATCTTTCGGGCATCATCAGCACCCCAGTGGCAACAACAGAGGAGAATAGAAACTTTGGTTCAGTTAAATTTGAGTTTTGTTTTCAAAACATCGGAATACTCTGTGGAACAGCAGTCAGTAACTCTCATCTCGGTTGATAGTGACTTTTATCACTTCTTGAAAGAAATTGTTTGAGTTGTGGTTTTATGACCATCATTTTAAGACCACCGATACAAACAATAGTTTTACGATTTTATTTGAAATTCGCCATCGGTGCGGAAAAGATAGTTAATATTGTTTAAATTTAATTGTTTTGATAATTTATGTTTAGTATCTAGCTTTAAAGGTAGAACAAGCCGTTCAACACGAATGAAAGGGACGATGCAGATCAAGAAATCCGTCCACCCGACCTGAATGAAGTGAAGATAGCCATATTTAAACTCAAACCCAACAAGGCTGCCGGAGCTGACGTCCTACCTGCCGAGCTTTTCAAAGCGGCAGGCGATGATTTGGTAAGAAGTATGCACCGACTCATTTGTAAAATATGTTTGCCCAATCCAGACCCACTGAATTGCGCCAACTATAGAGGAATCAGTCTTCTAAACATCGCCTACAAGATCCGCGTATGACAGCATTTATAGAGACAAGCTATACTTTGTCCAACTGCTCGCATTTTCTTACGATATTGGTATTATTGGAAGATCGAGGCGTGATGTCAATGGCACTTTTGTGAGTATAGCGACGGAGGCCGCGAAAATGGGTTTGACGGTAAATAAGGGCAATACAAAGTATATGCTGTCAACGAGAGCGGACTCCCAACACCGACGTCTCAATCTGAACGTCAAAGTAGACAGCTATAACTTTGAGGTGGTCAAAGACTTTGTCTACCTAGGCACCGTTATCAATTCAGACAACGACACCAGCGCTGAAATCAGACGAAGAATCACTCCTGCCAATCGTTGCTTCTATGGGCTGAGAAAGCAATTGATAAACAAAGCCCTCTCTCGAACAACCAAAGTAAAACTATGTAAGACCTTATTCGTCCCAGTCATGCTATACGGCGTGGAGGCATGGACTTTGTCAAAAACGGACGAAGCTGCTCTTGGCTGCTTCGAGAGGAAAATTCTTCGGATGATCTTCGGTTCTGTCTGCATAGACGGTGAGTGGAGGAGTAGATACATTCACGAACTATACGAGCTGTTCAGCCACATCGACCTAGCCAGAAGAGTGAAGATCCAACAATTGAGATGGTTAGGTCATTTAGAGCGGATGGAATCCAAAGCTTCGAATCCACCCCCGAGGGACGGCGCAGCAGAAGAAGACCGCGACTCAGGTGGCGCGGGCAAGTGGAAAGGAACCTCAACCAACTAAGCGCGCGAAACTGGAGGCAGCTAGCAAAAGATCGATCTGGCTGGAGACGTTTTTTGGTTGAGGCCCAGGTCCACACAGAACTGTAGCGCCACCTTAAGTAAAAAAGTAAGTAATCTAGCTTAAAATAATCGCAAATCTGTGTCGTTATTTTAAGCGCAAACAACTTGTTCATGTGAAGTTCCTTTCGATGCTGACATAAGATCCTTGTGTCATCAACTTAATGCCTAGTGGGCAATTTTCGGTCAGCTCAAACAAAGTCTGTGACTTTATGAACATTTTCTCCGCCGTGGGACGTTAAATCTGTTCTTCAAGGTGGCACACCAAGGAATACAACCCAGTGTGAAGATATTTTGACTTTAAAAACAATCAAAAGAGGCACCCTTATTTCATTGCGAGAAATTAAAATCCAAATCGACCGGAAACGAGCTGTTCATGGCAAACTCACATCTTTCAAAGTCATCAGAGAGCCTTTTATTTCACAAGACAAACAAGTTAGCTAGATTTACATTTGCTCACACATCAACTGGATCTTTATGAAATGAAAGAACATACTTTTTTCGGACGTCCGAATGATTTCCGTCTTGTTTGAAGGCCAGCCAAGTAGGCGCTTTATCCAAAGACATGGTAAAACATGGAGGCGGAAACATGATGGCGTATGGATGTTTTTCTGGGCGTGTATTTGGACCGATTCAACAAATAATGCTTGCCACACGCCTCTAAAGTGGACATTTCAGCAGCTCAAAGACTTGGAGCACACGTCAAATATACGCACACGTTCCAAGATAACCGGATCGACGTGTTCAAATAGCCAGCGCAGTCCCCAAATTTCAACCTCATTGAAAATCTATGGGAGATTGTTAAGAATAATATCAAAAGTAAGGGTCAATATTTTAGTTATAAACAATTTAATAGACTCCATGCCCAGAAGATGCGCTTAAGTGATTTAATAAAAAGGATTTGTTGTCCTTCCTGTTGTCCTATCCTGTTCACACAAAATTATGAATTTTTAAAGTTGCTTTTGTTTCGAGTTGAATATTAAACTCATTTTACTAATTTTGCCAACACTGTAGCTTTTTCAGCCAGTGGTATTTGACACCCTTACCAAAGGATGACCTGAACATTTGAATTTTTTTTTTTTTGCATTCCTATACTTCTTAGGTTACCTGTCTGAAAAAAGTTTTGCAAGAGGTTCTTCTACATTGACCTTTGGTACTCGTTTTTAAAAAAGTTTTAATTCATAAGTCTCGTTTGGTGGAAATAATATATTTTTCGTTTCCGAGATACTTTGTTTTGAAGATGAAAAATGCTAGTAATTGGACTTATGGAGTTTTCTCTAAAAGCATGACGCTTTCATATATCCGACTCGATATTACGCCGGTTATTTGGTATCCCATTTTGATTGTTGATCTAAGAGGTCCAAAGCTGTCAACATTCTTGAAGTAGTAAATTAAGGAGACTTTAGCTGGTTTAGTTTTAGAAACGTAGGTTTTTACGATTTTATTTTTTAAAATACAGCAGTTTTGAAAGTATGAGAACAAAGTTAAAAAAATCGACCAAAATTCGAAAAAAATTAAGAAATAGTTTCCCATTAAAGGCTTTCTAAATCGGTACACTTTTATAGTGGAGGAATTTAAAACACAGAAAATGTTTTTCAACTCATATGTCAATACTTGGTCATGAAATAATGAATCAGAGATGCTTTAACAGGCTAAAGAAAGTTACAAGATGAATTATTCAAAAAGCTACACCATTGCACATTAGCATATTAATCTCTGGACCGAGTATCATTTTCAATTACTTTAGCTCAGGATATCAATGGACGATCCCGCATATCCCTTTCCAACCGTAGACATAATTTAATGACATGATATGTAGGCGCTACCATCAGCTAACCATTACCATTGGCTTTTTCAGTACCATTGTGTACTAGAAATTCACTACCACTGCCACTGCACTATGGCCATCATCGTTATCGTAACCACGCATTTGCATCGATGACCACATCGCGTATTCGAACAACTCTTTACGGCATTTAAAATGCGCGCGATTTTCAGGATGTTCTCCATATTTAACACTCTCCTAGCGTCCATCGAGATGGCACTCTCACAGCGGTCGCAAGCGTACCCAATGGAACCCATTTTCTGCATCCCTGCGCTTGCACGCAAAACCGCATCCATTGCCGTTGCCCGTAAGCTTGACTGAACCGCAGTAACCGCGTCTGATGCTGGTGCTACTACACTTGATGGTGTAATAGTCAATGGAAATTGAAAATTTTCAAATTTCCCTCATGCTGGAATTCCCTTTTACTGAAGTCGAAAAGGGTTTCCGTTTAAAAACTAACTGCCAAAAGTGATGTCATATCCACTGTCATAACCATTACCGTTGTCACTAGCAATGTCAGCATTGCATCGCTAACGTCATCAAATAGGCTGGCATCTCAGTCTACATTTTCCTTTTCGTTGGCTTTGCCCGTAAGGAGCTGTTGAACGTACACAATTCTGAATTTAAATTGTAGTTGCGTTGTTGCAAGTCCTAGCTCTGACCTGTCATTTCAACTCCGCCTCAGTCGACATTCCAGCACTATTGCGACGATAAATGTCATGGTAGTTGGTGGTGAGGTAATTGTTATATATGCGTCCATCAGTGGCAGCGATGCTTCCGGGCTCTCGATGTGGGAAAAGGCCATCATTATGCTAAATGAATTTTACACCGTTGAAGGATTTTACTTGGAAGTAAGTTTTACACATAGACAAGGGAATACTAGTAGCAGAGATGACAAATGTCAAAATATTAGGCCTTGTGACAGTCAAATTCACAGCAAATGAAGTCCTTGTCAAGGATGCACTCGAATTTTAACCATTTACTATTTTATTTAAATGATGTCGATGATGGCGAGTAACAAAGGACTAAGCTCTACAGACCGGAGAATTCAAAATAAAATCAAATATCAGTGTTTTTATTACTCTTGAGGCTCAAAGAAAGGGTTTTGCTTTCAACACGATTAGATTCAAATCGGTCGGTGTGACTTGTTTAACGTAAAGTACGTAACGCTTTTGGCTGGCAGAATGATAGTTGTCTATCTGTGCAGATTTTAATACACCTATCCGCTTTCCGTGCAGACTTTAAGAGCATAAAACCCTGCGTAGATTCTGAAATAAAAATATCCAAAAAAAAATTCTTTGCCAGCAAGTTCAAACCGAATCTTTCCAAATTAAAAACGTGGCAGAGTATTAGTTGGATACAAAAGATTCAGTTCTTTATGATCTGAACAGATCTTTTGCAGCTGCCTCGCAAATAGCTCAAACTGATGGCTAAAGCATTGTGGAATTTTTCCTGACAATGCCACTCACATTCGCAATCTTCCACCGTCTCCTGTTGGAAAAGGGTAGATGCGGTTAGCAAAGGTGTGTTCACAATAAAATCGTATACAATTGAACTCGATGAAATGAAACCTAATCCCTCAATCCATTCTGCCTTATCACACGCATGCTACCAATAGCATTCTTATGGCCCCAACCTTTCCCAATCTCTGGAAAAAATGTGACCATTCTCACAACAAGCGTAAAAGTGTACCGTCCAATAATGATCTTGAAAATCGTCTTATCCAAGGTGATTGAAAATATAGTCAGCTACCAACTAATGGACTCTTCGAACTCACACGAGCTCCTTACAGTGTTTTAGTTAGATTTTAGAGCTCACCACAGCTCTACGACTGCTTTTTTGAGCTTATTAGAAGACTTCCGACTTCAGTTGGGTAGGGAAAATATAACATCCCTAGTATTTCTGGACTTTTTCCAGGTCTTCGATACCGTTCCCCATAAGATACTTTTCTGCAAGTTAAAACACTATTTTAAATTCAAAAACACTAAGCTCATAATTGCTCGAAAGGTATCTTACTGGAAGAATTCAGGCAGGGACTGTGGGTGGAGTCATATCGCCGGTTTTGAACGTTAACAATGATTTGCCCAAAGTTCTTAAATACTGTAAGATTCAAATGTACGCAGATGATCTACAAATCCATCTTAGCTACCACTTGGGTTTAGTTGAAGATGCAACAGCCCGAATAAACGAAGATTTATCTCTTGTCGCCCAGTGTTCAGGGAGAAATTATTTAAAGTTAAATTCGAAGAAAAGTCAAGGAATTATTATTTGTCGTCATGCCGTGAATAAAAGCGTATAGTATTTTTCTAAAATTTTAATTGATCGTGCTGGAGTGTCCCATTGTCATACTGTTAAGAATCTCGGTTTGATTTTCAACTAAAGACTTACTTGGACGGATCACGTTACGCACTCTGTAGGAAAAGTGTATGGTGGGTTTCATGTTCTCTATTTTTTGGCAAGATGCCTCCCATTTTAAAATATTTTTTTCTAATGAACTACCGGTTGAAAATGTCGTTATTGCAGACAACTTCATATCTATTACTCTGAGGTGAATTTTGACCATGACAACTGTCACATCAGAAACTTCAATTGTCTAATTTCAGTCTGGGTAATTGATCATTAGTGAAAACACACAAGTTTTTGTCAAGAGTAAAATGTCAACCTTCGGGCCATCTAAACAACATTTGCGGGAAGTTTTAATATGCTTCTTTCATTTAAAGAAAAAAGCAACTGAAGCGCATCAATTGCTTACCGAAGCTTACCCGGGCTATACTATAGACGTTAGAATGTGTCAGCAGTGGTTTAAGCAGTTCAAAGATGGTGATTTCGACACCGAAGACAAAGAACGCCCCGGCCAGGTGAAAAAGTTTGAAGACCATGAATTGGAGGCATTGCTCGATCAAGATCCGTCACAAACGCAAGAAGAACTTGCAAAATCAGTTGGCGTCGCTCAGCAAACCATCTCCGATCGTTTGAAAGCAATGGAAATGATCCGAAAGGTAGGACATTGGGTGCCGTATGAATTGAAGCCACGAGACCTCGAACGCCGATTTTGCATGTCCGAAATGCTGCTTTAACGCCTAAAAAAGAAGTCTTTTTGCATCGAATCGTCACTGGTGATGAAAAATGGGTACATTACGATAATCCAAAACGTCGGCCAACGTTTTGAAACAATCACAGGCGAGGTCTACCGACGACAATTGATGCGTTTGAACCGAGCACTGAAGGAAAAACGGCCGGAAACGGTCGCAAGACACGATAAAGTTATTTTGCAACATGACAATGCTCGGCCACTTGTTGCAAATGTCGTCAAAACTTACCTTGAAACGCTCAAATGGGATGTCCTACCCCACCCGCCGTATAGTCCATCCGATTACTATCTCTTCCGATCGATACAACATGGCCTATCTGACCAGCACTTCCGTCATTTCGATGATGTCAAAAATTGGATCGATTCGTGGATTGCGGCCAAACCGGTCGAATTGTTCAGAACGGGTATCCATGAACCGCCAGAAAAATGGGAAAAATGTGTGGCTAGCGATGGGCAATACTTTGAATATTGAATTTATATCTATTTTTACTCAATAGAGCATTGATTTTTGAAGAAAATACGACATTTTCAACCGGTAGTGCTTAGATAAAATCACTTTTATTACCCATGATGTAGGTATGCCCAACCTGTTTTTTGTGATCTTGATAGTTCATGTAGGAGAAAAATTGATGTTGCATTTTAAAATGCTGTGCGAGTTTTACAAATCTGCGAAGATTTGACCACGTCTCTGAATATGGCCAAAGAGTAGTTTATATGCCTTTCAAAAAATGTTGGGATCTTAAAGTTTATTTGATTTTTTTTATCTTCAAACTAAAAAAATGCCACAAAACCTGTTAAATTGGCTTTATCAAATTGGCTTACATTTTACCAAATTTTAAATATGAAGTAACAAGAAAGCGATTCATTGTATACTCTTACCGGCTGTGGAACTCACACCAAATTTATTGAAGGAGAATAAACAATGGACGCAGCTTCGAGAGGGAAATTAATGTGAAATGGAAAGAAGAATGAATGACTTTTTAAATTTTTAATTTAAAAACTTAAACTGTTAGCTTTAATTATTTGTATTGTCTATTTCACTATTTATTATTAATTAAGCATTTAATATTATCTGAATTTCAAATTTTAATTTTTTATGTATGTACTTTGTTAATTTGTAAGACTTTTTAAACAACTTTTTACAACTTGAGTCATAAACTATAATTATTTGAATTATTAAATTAATTATGTGTAATTAAGTAATTATTTTATATTATTTTAATTTTAATTTTTATTCGTGTATTTGCAAAATTTTTATGCAACAACACTGCAAATTATTATTATTATTATTATTTTAAGTAAACTTATTAAATTTGGATAAATTGTAGTATTTGTTCAATAGACAATGTCTTGTTATGCTACAAATGTATATGAAAAAATAGAAAATCTGAATCTAAATCTAAATTATTCAAAAAGACGACAGGATGAAATGACCGTTGAAACAAAACTAAGTTCGGTTCGAACAGTTTCCATCTTAAAACCTATCAGTCAGCTGCCACAATAAAAAACATTCTTAAACGTTAACATAGTTTTCTGGAGAAGGACAAGGTTATGACATGAATAACGACTTAGACTGACGATAGGGAAACGTTAGGATAACAACGATTTAGGTATCTACACACTCTTAATACTGATCTCGACATGTTCTTGTATCGAAAATCTTCGTTAAGTTCAAAAAGTTACAGCGCAAAGATTTATTCTTTTGGGGTGTTTGGAGAATTGACCAAGCTACATATATGACTTACCCTACATAATGGAGACAACGCATCACAATCGGCTCCTTTTTAATATGAATAAAAGCCCTTCATTTTCCTTCAAGCCCTTTATTTAAGAAGCGAATGAATTAAGAAAAGACATACTATATAAAGTATATCAATATTTCTATTCATGGATCTGAATTGAAGCATTTAAAAGTTAAACTGTATTTTCACTTAAAAGTCAGAGATCAAAACGAAGACGAGGTTTTCATAAATGATCATTATGTTTGACTGCGAACATAACACCTACCCTAAAGCTTCCGTTGCAATAGCAACAACCTCGAAAGTCAAATAATTTATTATTCTCTAATTACTCTGCACCAACCGCCAAGTCCTTCTAACGTCTTTTCTTCCTTCACTATCTGTACAACGTGAGAAATAGAGAATAATGCTGTACATATCAAAATTGCATTTCAACCTTAAAGGAGGTTTTCCTCCTCGGAATAATAAATCAGCAACGAAAGACGAGAGTAGGTGCACAGTGATGATCAACATTTACGCCATTAGCCTACTTATTCGCAAGTATGTTTAAACATTTCTAAAATATTTCTAGGATGCCTTTTCATTCCTAATTCTTTTATGAAGCTCCTTCCCTTTGTGACACTAAAATGCTGCTCCTAACCACACAAAAAGTACATGCCCACAGTCGAAAAGATACAATTTTTAATAGTTTTCTCTTCCGCAATGAAAGTTAAACACCAAACCTTCATATGTTTGCATGGGTCCCCTGTAAAAAGGTGGGAAGAACCACCGTCAACATCCTTTAGGCATGCTTGGTCATTCACTGCCCTAAAGAACGAGTGCCTGAAGAACGTATGAACACTCGTGGGTTTATGTTGTTGCAAATTGTGGGAAGTAGGAAATGTACTGAAAATAAAATGGACGTATGAGCGAAACTCTAGCTGCTAGTGTAGGAAGCACAAAGTCATCAAAACGATAATTAAGACGGTTACCATGGCTTTTCTTATTCATTCATGGGGCACGAAGAAGAAATCCGATATGAAGAAAAATATCACTACGCCCACAAAGTTAATTGCC
Source organism: Orthonevra nobilis (assembly GCA_963555765.1). Taxonomy (NCBI): domain Eukaryota; kingdom Metazoa; phylum Arthropoda; class Insecta; order Diptera; family Syrphidae; genus Orthonevra; species Orthonevra nobilis. The sequence continues at coordinate 76,342,582 of OY743227.1, read as the reverse complement.
AGACTTTAAGTAAGATTTTCTTTGTAAATGAGCTGGCGTTTTGATGTATCGGAGCTTAACAGGGTAATGGATTGATGCCAAGTGTTGCCATTGTATGAACAGAAGACACAAATGTACTGAGAAATTTAATACAATATTAACTGGAGAACAATAACGATTCGGAAAACATATATGTGAGGACAGGGCTGTCATGGGTTTTTGTGCAAACTTTTAGGAGGTACTCGAAAAGGGACTATCACACACATTGATCTCTCCTTACTCATAATAAAACATCTGCAGTTTCCATGGCTCCTGAAATATTAACTGAAGCGTAGTGTGCTGAATTTTTTTTGTGGCCGTAGGATACTGCAATTTTGTGAATTTTAATTTTTTTCAATTCAACATTATTACCGATAATAAACATAATTAAATACAGGGTTTGGCACATAAGTTATGTCGATAGGTACAACAAAATAAAAGGCTTTAAATAGGCTTCTTCTTTGTCGACACATTACTGCGGTAAATTTGTCAACTTTGTGTCCTCTTGGGATTTTTACAGCGCGTAAACAAAAAGTCAGGGGAGTCACACTAAGTGCCTGGCTACACGAGCATGGGATTGAAAGGCATGTCGGCTGAAACAGGTATCTTTTTAGTGAGTGGAACGAGATAGGTTGAAAATCCGAAAATTCACCGAAACTCATCTTCAGAAGATGACTTTCTGCCGGGGTATATACATATATACCTTTCCAAACCATACCGATTTCGAGGTTAATTCTCATTTTGAAATTGCTACATGAATTTTTCCTGTTGCTGGAACTCATGATCTATACGTGTTAAAATTATGATTCTTTCAGGTTAAAATCATTTATCTTTTTTCTTTCATTATCTGTTGTTTGGTTTTCGTTTTCAGCTGCACAAAAAAAAATATAGCAGCGATTGCCCGAAGCATTCGTGTCGCTGCTAAAAAGCAAATGCTTCGTTTCAGTCAAAATTCCTTGCATTCCCATGAAGCCTTTTTTTGTGTGTAGCCACTTCGTTCATGGGCATGCATTTCAATCCTATGCTCGTGTGGCCAGCCACTAAGGCTGCAGTGAAGAAGGGAAACAATGTTGCCATTGAAAAGCAAGTAAATTCGGTCATAATGAAGACATTTATTAGGTAAAACTTAGGGTACTTAATAGAACATCTTTCTAATTTTGTTTTTTTTTTGGGAATTTTAACTTTTCTTGCCATTTTACAAAGAAAATAAGAAGTTCTGCGTTAAAGAGTTAAGTTTCACACATCATTCCGACGCACTAACCACTTAACAATGACACTCCATTTTCAAGTCTCTGTAATTATATAAATCCACGAACCATCAGTTATGAAAATTGAAGACCGAGTTAACTTCGAAACCACTGATCTTTTGCTAGAACATTTTTACTGGCCGACTCGTTTCTCGATAGCCATGAGAAGGTTTATTTCAATGCCACTCAGCGCAAATATTCTTCCTGCTTCCGCAACGATGCAAAAGAACCGAAAACACGCGGAAATGTAAAGAATATTCTCAAAACCGGGACTGATTTTATTTTTCATTGTTGATTCCAAAAATTCTTTTATCAATCAAAAACATCATCAAATCATATTTCAACACATTCACAATGTCTGCAACCGCAACTTATTTTTATCACTCGGTACTTTTATTACGCTAAGGTAACACTGAAAGTTTGTTTTCGTCTACCCTGAAGGCAAACTTTTGTTTTGCTCATCGAATAGGAGATGGCTGCAACATTGCAACAAACAAACAAACAAACAGAAGAAAAATACATGCCAACACTTTTTAAAACGAAAAAGGATCCAGCTATCCTGCCATTCTGTCATCGTTGTATTGAAGGCAAGTCAAGCGCACAGGGATGTTTAAGAAGAAGAATCCAACAGTCAGATGAAGAAGAATATTGCTTGTTTCTTTCTCCACAGAAATGCTGTGTTTCATCTTCCCTTCCTCCTTTCAACGCGCAATCAGACAGGGCTTTTATGAGATGGCATTCTATGCTCTGCTACAATGTTTCTTTTTTTTCATTTTAGCTCCCAGAAGCCACCGGGGAAGCTCATTCTCCAAGAACAGGAAATACCAAACTATACTGAAGAAATTCAATGCAACTGTCGTACAAAATATACACATCCCTTTCGATGCACATCTCCTAAATTACCGCTATACTATTGTTGCAGTTCTATGCACGAAATGAAAACTTTTATCCTTCAAAAAAAAAACACAAAAAAAAAGGAATACCCTGAGACTCCAGATATGTACTCATAGTGTACGAGGAGGTACTTGTGAGATGTGGGTGCATAACTGCATAACCACCCACCCATCGTTCGAGGATTTCAAGTACACTTTTGTTTTTATTTCATCCTTGCGATTCTTGCAGGCGGTTGGAAATCATAGGGGGATCGAAGGGGGAAAGAAAGTCTTTCCGGAGGATACCAAGGATATACGAAAACGAAACGCATTCAGAACACAGGGATTGGAATAACGCGCTCAGTCGGTGAATAGCAGTAATAACAATAATCGTAATAATAATGACAAATGATCCACAGTCTGGGTGTTGGAACGGTAGTTTTCTTTTATTATTATTCCCAGTTTTGTATTGTGCTCTCCTGGAAAATGGATAAGGATAGAGATTTTCTGCAAGTAATTGTTGAGTGTTTTATAATTGGACAGAAATTTTTCGCTACGTAGCGAATATAAATGAAAAAGTTTCAGAAGCACTGGAACTGAATATCCTTTTCTTCTAATTAAAATAGTCTCGTTAAAATTGTGTTGTTGAAAAATATGTACGTACGTTCCGGACTGTGGGTGATTATAATGGTTTATTGATCAGTCTAAAACCACTCAGTGATTATTGGATTTTCCAATTAAGCAGCTCAATTAATTTGCATTTGTATGGTTTGCAATGAGTTATTGTTTTTTTTTTTACTTTTAGGTTTTCGGTTTGGATGTGAAACTATAAATATCAATTGGTGTACGGTTAATATATGAATGAATACGTCTGCATGTGATGTAGCGGATAGAGTTAAATCATTAACTCCATTGCGTCCCTAGGAACCTTGATCATGTACAAGGCTCATACGAGAATCAAGACAAAAACTGTTCTAAAATAAACCAAGGTAATAGACCTCATAAAAAAATATTTATTTTAAAGCAATGTCTCCTTACAAGGAAATACATTTAGTTGATCTTTATTTTCCAAACTCAGGATACCGCCTAAACAACGGCCTTCACTTCGTTATCATCTTCAAATTTCTTGCCCCGAATGTGTTCCTTGAGCTGAGGAAAAAGGCAAAACTCACTGGGAGCTAGATTTGGTGAGTGGGCGGATCTTCAGAAGCTCGAATCCAGTTTCTTGAATTACAGCCCTCCTTGTAAACCGGTGCATTGTCTTGTTGAAACAGCACCTAAGCTTCGCTTGTTTTTGTTTTAAAAGCCTCCCGCAATCTTCCTATTTGGTCTGCGTACTAAGTGGCTGATACGAAAGCTCCTTTTTCTAAATATTCCTTCATAATAATTCCTTCAGGGTCTCAAAAAAACGATACCACAACGTTCCCTTTGAAATCTCTTGAGAGGATCGCTCCAAGTTCATAATCGATGAGCTGATTGGTTTTTGTATCAAAATTGTGGATTCAGGTTTATACTGATCTGCCTGAAACTTTTCCGACATTCATCCTCGAAATATCGAATCGTTTCTTTCTTTTGTTCGACGGTTAACATTCTCGCCCTCCAACGGGGAGAGACCTTCTTCATATGTTATTGGTTGGGAAGGATTCTTTGAACACTACCAGCACAACGTCTTCGACTTTTTTCCCATTGTCTTCAGTGAAGGACGTGGATGGACGTCTTTTGTGTTGTTCATTCCAGTCGGTGTTCTTCACAGCTTAAACCTCTTGCCCAAGCGTATTACGAAGGGATATGGAGAAACAGATCTCTCTAACATTTCCCCCAAATCGCTGTGTATGTTCTTGGAAGATATTTTTCCAAATAAAGTTACTTAATCACAGTTCTAATTTCGTTTTTTTTTATGTTTTCTTTCCGACGTTTCGTATTCAAATGAATCTACACTTCCCTGGAATCGTGGCCTATTAATATGTTTTTTATCGCTTACCTAATGAGGGTTTTTTGGAAAACCGATTACCATTACTCAGCCCTCATGTGCTTATGAAGCTCCATTACACCCTGAGAGATAATAATTCGATTGATTCCTTACTGTTAAGCCAACTGATGTTAGGATGAAGCAGAGGTGCGAACATTCTTATCATGCAAACTTTTTTAACCCCAAAGAGATAAGTCGTGCCCTCTTTAAAAGGCGCTCAGATGAAAATAAACTACGTCCACTTTCATAACATCAACTTTAACATAAATAAAGTCATCATCTTCAAACAATCATGACATCTGCAAAGTGTTCTTGGATAGACATGATTGCTGTGGTCTTTCGAAAGTGGCACGATATTTTCAACTGATCTTGCCGGACGAAGACAAGTTGGGGTTCTCACATCACTAGCCATTCTGAGACATTTAAATTTATCAATTGAATTCTCTATAACCTTGCGAGAAGGTGGGTAAGGGTAAACAAAATTCAGTAAAAACCTTGCCAAACATTTCCAAGTAGCCCGCTTTTGCCGCTTCTATATTGATACTTCCCAAAAATAAAATTCTTACAATTATTTCGCCTTATCTCTGACACCAGGTGCTCAATAGACAATATTGAGTTCAGAAGCGAAAGATAAGAGTCATCGTTTCTAATTTTTTTTGCTTTTTTTCACAAATAGGGTTCCAGCGAGTTAGACAGCTGCATTCCTTTCCCTGGAAGCCCGTGTCACAGTGGTGAGTGTATAGGATGCTGAGGGTTAGATAATGAGCTCAAATCCGAATCCCTATTTCTTCTCTTATCTTTTCCACCCAAGCTACATATTGATTAATTGATTGATTTTATTTTATTTTTTAGCACATTTGTTTTGTATACAGTTAAAAATTTTTACCCGCAAAGCAAGGAGCTTATCTGCAGGTGGTTGTTCAAAAATTTAGTTTTGAAGTGATTTTTAATAAAGAATTATTTCATTACACAATGCATATCAATTTCAATTTCAATACTATCAATATTTATAAAATAAAGTTATAATAATAATAATGCTAATTTTAGTTTACAAAATGTTTTTCAAGCAAATATTTTTTTAACTCTTTTTTTCTTTTCTTAAAATGCGGGATATCTTTCAAAAATTGAGGAAGCGTATTTATAAGTTTTGGGATAACGGAAAGTTGCAGGTAGTTCTAACATCTCTTGGGCTCGTCTTCTTGTGTTTAACGTATAGGTTGAAGAAAACGCTGGTCGTTCATGTAGTGCAGCAGTGTTGTCATCTGGAAAATTGCTTTGACATCTAAAATTTTAAGATTTGAATTATCAGGTCTTATAAGTTTGAGAGACGATGTTGTAAGTTAGATATTTTGTCCAAATGAGATTTCGCTGCGTTTCCCCATGCCAGGATCCCATATCTTATGCGTGACTCAGCTATTGAGTAGTACACCTGCTTTTGCACTTCGAGATATGAGTGTCGCTTGAGATAGACCATTGCAAAAATAGTTCTTTTAAGTTGAGAACGCAAGGCAGTTATATGCTCACGCCAAAGGAAATGTTCTTCAATGGTTACTCCGAGATATTTCAAACTTTTGACTTCCTCAATTGGTTCGCTGTTGGTTGATAGTGTTGGTCAGTCAGTTCGGTGAAAAATCCGGAGAGTTTCTGCTCGCTTGGATAGTGCTCGTATGTGCATCACCTTCGTTTTGGATGCATTTATAACTAATCCTTTATCATGACACCAATTGGAGACAGCGTTTAATTCGTTTTGCAATATTTCCATGGCGGAATTTAAGTGTTTGTGTTTAACGACTATTGCAATGTCATCGACATAGGCATAAGCAGTACATTTTTTGAGAAGTCGCAGAAGTTCGTTGGTAAATAGTATGAACAGGATGGGGCCCAATTTGGAACCTTGTGGTACACCATATTTGCTTGATTTTTCATTGCTTAATAGATCCGACAATTTGGCTTTCAATTTTCTCTCAGTCAGATAGCTTCGAAGCCATTTTACCAGTACTCCTCTCAAGCTATTTCTGCTGACACATTCCAGAAGCTTTTCGCGAGTCGGTATGTGGTAGCACTATAAGGGTATCATAACCCCCTAAATATTTATGGTCGCCTTTGTTGCCAAAAAAAAAGTTGTAGAAAGGCGGCCGACAAGGTTACCGACTTTGATCGAACAACATTCTGCATCCCGGGCAAGTTTGTCTCTATACAGTTCGTCTCGCATACGTCATGCGCGGTTTTGGAGACAATAAAAAGTAGGTGAGAAGCGATACCGTCAGATGCAGCAGTTTTGTACTACTAACACTGACAACAAACAGCCCACCAGCTGTCAGCCTTGGGAGTTATTTTTAAACTAAATAATTTACTTGATAAGCGTCCTTTAGAATTGTGCAAATATTTTTTTAATCCTTATAGTCGATCTGCTTTCGAGTCCTGCTGAAGTTCATTTTTATTTACGTTTTTTTTTTAAGTTTACTCTCGTTTGTTTGAATAGAAAATGAAGAACCAAATTTTAATTAAAATTTTGCCTCTTCAGTACGAGTGTGTGCGGGTACGAAAGGATATCATAATTTAGAGAAACACTTATTTGCGAAACAATCTTACTGCGTAAACTAATAATAATATCAAATCTGGAGTGTGCACATTCACGGGCTGTGAACAGGTAAACACAAGCTCACACAACACACCGTACAATTGAATGCAATTGCAACTCGGAATCTCACTCTGTTTGCAAATAGAAAGCAGGAATCCCTTCATTCCATACGCTCTGGGTAAATTCAAACACGCAAAGCCTTCGAGAGCCCCCTCAGGCGATATGTTCAGCATCCGCAAAGGCCCGCATCCTGATTAGATGGATTAAATGCGTTACATTCCTAACCAATAAAATTGTAGCCATCATGCACCGCTGGCCGTATTTGCTGGCCACTGTACTCGTATAGCTTTGTGTCAACACACGAGTAGGTGCCCCTGCAGAAGTGCTGCTTCTGCACCAGAAGCAGGTGTTTGCGAATCGGTTTAAGCAAATTCCAGATTGAAGATCGCTATAACTAGATTCCTCGAAATAGTTGTGGGGTTAGTAAGTGTGCTGTGCTTATGCAAGTTGATTAATGATTTGGCATTCAGATACAAATGATGCAATAAAGTATCTGATACCTCATGAGGTGAATCGAGAGGGGAAACTTGTTTTTTTTTTGTTTTGTTTTATTTTAATCAACTCTTCTTCACGCTTTCCCAAAATAAGATGTACTGTTCCATCTTGCGGATCGAATTGCCAGCCAAAGGATATGAGCAAGGATGGAATTGAATTTTTCCATGCGTATATGTGGTTGAATGGGGATTGCCGTTTGTATTGCTACGATGCTCCTGCTGCGCCGCGCCGAGTGCTCCTTGGAGGATAAGGAGAAAGTCTCTGGAGTGTTGTGGGGTGCAACCGGATGGAAAACGGAAAATAAATTCGTCTGCCAATCATTATTTCACTTTTTTTGGTCTCTCCTTGTGCTCTTGTGTGCATGTTGTGGAATACGATTTCAATTTCTTCAGCTTTCTCTCGGATTTGAAAATCTTACGAAAGGATTCTGCTTGCTTTCCTTTTAGGAAATTATAACATACACACACACACAAACACTTTCAAAAGTAAAGAGAAAATATTGAAACTACATGCATGCATGGATGTTGTGTAAAAAAATTCCGATGTTAATTTTGTGTCGCATACTGTCGTTTGATAATTTGAAATAAATTCTGTTAAATGGAGTAACAATGACAATTAAAACTTGTCCTCGCATAATCAGATAAAAACAATAACAAATATTCAGCAGCCTGAAGAAGACCCGCTTGGACAAAGGAATATCCACAGAACCAATACAGGTAGTCCCTAAGGAGCGGCTTATATTGTCATTCTGGGATCTGGAAGTACATACAAAATGCAATTCTCAAACCCATTCTAAGCCAATGTTCAAATGTATGGAAGTGCAATGAAGATACAAATACTTGATTGTCAGATTCATGAAATCGGCATCCACTTTAGACATACCGCTGAATCCAACACAGACTGATATCTACTGTATCCGCAAAGTGATAAAGATGACGCAGACGTTCGGACTAAAAGTTGCAGTTCTGTGGATCGACAGTCTAGGTAGCAAGGGAATGACTCGAAGAGAATCCCAAACACTAAAGTGTGCAATTCAATATTCCTGTATCTACACTGACAGATTCAAGATGGTCTCCGGGACAGGAGCTGGTTTAGTGAAAATGTTAAGGTCAGCCATTTTTTCACAGTAGGAGACGGGCATATGGCCAAAAAGTTTATTAGGAAAACCAAGAAAGGGATCAAAGAGTTTGAACTTTGTGCAGTCATATATCGAGTGAGTTCCTTTGTAAAAACAATATTTTTAATAATAATTTATACAAACCTTCAGGTCTATCCAAACACCAGTACGGTAAAGAATATCTGTGCGAATTTGAAATTTCAAGTTCATAGTTTAAATACTTTTTAAGTCATATTCGAAAGCACGGGAACTTATAAAAACAACAAGCCGTTTCTCTGATGACTGTTTGTGTGCAAAAAAAAAACGACAGATACACAATAATTGTCCGAGGTACCGTCAATATTTTTCAAGAAATTAAGTACAAAACTGATTTGGGTAAGAAATTTAAAGGAATAGGCCTTAAAAAGTGCCCGCTTGCTTCCCCGGGAAAAAAAGAAAGAGCTTTCTGTAATTCCGACGCTCCCAACTTCACCGATTACAGGGACTTTTAAGACTTTCTATTGAGCTTAAAACATTGAACATTATTCATTAGGTTATTCATATTAATTTGAACAGCAAAAAATTCAAATATTTTAAGTTCTGGAGGGACTTTCTCCCTTGAGTAAATATACAAACCAGAAGTTTGGTAATTCAATTATACCGAAAACAAGTTACAGACTTCCAATCCAAACACACATTCACTTAATTTTTTTCTTTTTGCAAATGAAAATTCCGGGTGTGCAAACTTCGGGCTTCATTTCTTCCGCACCGTAAGTCAATACTTTCTGTAAGCTAGGGTGCCGAAGGGAGCATATTATTAAGGCTCCACTGTCCGTCGGTCCATCCGTCCGTTTGCCACAGGGCTGATACCGAAATACTGATACTTTGGCCATTTGACAACAAATAACAAAAGGAATATAAAGTTAAAAATAAAAAGATGGTTTTTGAAAAATCGCAGCGCAATTTTACGCCAAGAACCAAGCTATGCTGCGTATTGTACGATGGTACGGAACCCCTCCAATGTCATACTCTACATACTTGCCCGCTTTTTCTATCATTTTACTAATCCTATGCTATTGGTGTGCTTAATTGTCCTCCTCCTATTTTAAATCGATTAAATTATTAATTCTTCTGAACTTCTATTGCACGGTGATGATTCGTAACACTCTTTTCCCGCCATTCTATCCATGACGTAATAAATCCGGCTTTGGTGGGTTAAATGTCCCCAGTTCGCAAGTTTCGTTCTTTCCTGTAGTGGCATGTAATCAATATAAATATTGATTGACGCTGGTGGCTCATTGGAGAAGGCGCCATCCGAATTATTAAGCAGAGTCATTGGCACTTGTCACCTAGGGAGCTGAAAAAGTTTTCACACAAAAATCGAAACGATATACGAATATCCCTGCGAGGCACTTTGTTGATTAAAAGTGTTGATTTTTTGTGTTTTATGATTGATTTGTCACCCTTGTGGCAAAATTATAATTAAAAGATGTTGAGTGTTACAGCAATTTGGAATATAATTAGTAAGAGCTGATTTGTTGTACGGAATTACTTGGCAAAGATGGAAGTGATTGGCAAATTGTTGACTTGTCATAATTGAAAGCTTAATGGTTAAGATAAGTGCACACGAAAATTGCGCACTCTATTAAGACGTCTCAAAAAAGGACAACGATAAACGTGTGTGCCCCTAGAGTGTATGAATACTCTACACTCCAGGTTTCAGGCTTCTCAAAGACTGGACACTACCCTTACGATACGATAGGGAACAATAACGAGAAATGAAAGCAATAAAAATTACTGAGAATAAATTCTACAATCGACCACGTTCTGATCGATGCAAGAGACTCCTCCAACATTCTGCATGAACGTTCGAAAGGGGCTTACTTGGACTCTGACCACTTTTTAGCAGCAACTCGATCTAGAGTCCAACTGTCCAATGCTAGAAAGCTGCATCAGGCAAAAGTAGGGAGCTTAAATAGAGAGTATCTAAACTCCTAATCTAAACCGCCGCCAATATGAGTCACGATGCGCTACTATAATTCTGGAAGCAACAGAGACCACGTTAGGCTAACAAGCACCCCGATAAGTAAAGCGTGATATGATAATGAGTGCGTGCGAAATGAAACGGCATCAGGTGAGCCGTTTAAGACGCTGAAAAATGGCAAAGCTGTGGATGTATATGGTTAACGAGCCGAAGACTATAAACATTTTCTGGAATGGACGAGGTTTAGAAGAATGAAAGCTTATCTGAGAACTGGAATATCAGCTCTATCCATTCCATCTAAAAGATATGCAATCCTTTGTCTTCATATAACTCTCGAGACATTTCCATGCCTCACATGGCATATATGATCATTTCTTATATATTTTGTGAGTGGCTGATTATTTTTCGGAACACACAAATCGACCAATACCACTCCATTCAAATACCGCAGTGAGCCAAATCATGAAAAAGACAGAATCTATCGTGGTCCAGTGAAAACTGATCTCGTTACCTCGCACAACGCTGTTGCACCCAATGTACTGTGCAGTTTTAACTTAGAACCTTGAAATATTCCAGATTTGTGCTGGGTTTTAGTAAGGAGATGCGCTCACCTGTTTCCAAAATGGAAAGCCATGTTTTTTTTTAGTTTGTCAGGGGTGTCGACACGGAATCAGTCAGTAGAACATCAGCTAGAACTTAATATGATAATCGACATGTATAACATTGAAATAGTTGAGTTGTATATCGGGACAAAAATCAACTCCATAAATGACATTATAGTGAAGATTCAATAGAGAGTCATCCAAGGTAAACGATGCTACTTCAGTCTGTCCAAACAACCAGGATCAAAATTTCTGATTCGAAAGTCGAAATCGTTGAACCGTGACTAATTCGAAAAGCAAAAATCCGTCTATTACTATGTCTCGACCGTGTTGATCCTCCATCAGAATTTCTCTGCCGCAACGTTTTCGTCTTTCTACTGACTACTATGCTGAATTTTAAACCTATTCGCTTTGCAAATTGGCATGAGCAGCTGCACTCAATACCCCCCTATGGATTTGATCGAAGAGCTTGCGAGTTGAACTCGTTTATGCTTGGTTACCAACATCCTTCAGAAACTCATCACTTCTTCACTTATAATCAACATTAAATATATCACAAAAATTGGTATCTATGAAGCTCTCACCGAAACAAGGATCCAACCTGTAGTGCAAGCAATGAAGTCATAAAAAAAAGAAATAAATTTAAAAAAAAGATTTGCCTAACGGTCGTTTTTTAAATCTGCAATAGTTTTGCCCTCTACCAACGATTCAGATTCATGTCATCCAGTACACAAACCCAATTCACCACTCAACTGTCAACTCCTGTTGAGTTGAGCGGCAAAATTTAACCTCGAAATTTGGAAAAACGTATTTTTCTCATTTGACATTTACTTCGCGGTGCGAAAATCACGCCTTGGTGCATTTTCAACGTGCACTCTCTGAATTTGTACAAAATTTAGTATAATATCCGTGTTTCTTTTTGTGTTAAGAGAAAATGTCACTAGCTTTTCAAAATGCCGATTCGATCAAACAAGCACTGTTCGAGGAGTTACAGAATATTCTTAGCTCAGAAACAATTATTCGGCAATCGGCTGAGGCACGCATGAAGCAGTTGGAGTTCACTGAAGGTAAGTGCAATCCTCGTATCCAAATCGATGGAATTGATTTTACTTGGTTGCTTTTCATAGGCTATGGCGTATACCTTTCGGAATTGATTATGAATCAATCATTTGAACTGCCTTTGCGTCAGATGGCTTGCATCATGTTGACACGTTACGTTGAAAACCACTGGATCGAGAGTGATGAAAGTTCGCAGGAAAGCGTTGCCACTGAACAGGCCAAGAAAACTATTCGCAATATTCTACCAAATGGATTGTACGATCCAAATAGTAAGATACGCTCAGCTGTTGCTCATGCCATTTCAACGATAGCTGCGACCGATTGGCCAGGAATTTGGACAGACCTCTTTCCTATTATCATTAAATGTCTGGGTGGGAATGAGGACTCGATTCATGGAGCAATGCAAATCCTACAAGAGTTTTCCTATGATGAGAAACAAATCAAGGAGCTGGGGCCATTTATTATCTCTGAAGTGTACAGGATTTTTGAAAGCGAACAGGCATATAGTATTAAGACAAGAACATCTGCGATAAAGTTGCTCAAACCGCTATTTGTTTCGATTGGATGCAACATAAACAACCGGGAGCAGCAGGCAGCATTAATGGAACCAGTGTTGAACAATTTTATGGATAAGTTATTACAGTGCCTTGCTATGAACAGTGGGACGGCGTCGAATTTCATGCTTAAGACCGAGGTTGTCAAAAGTAAGACCAAACAATTTGAAATTATTGAGAAGATATCATTTTTTGTTAGTTTTTACATTCTTGGTTACCGAGATGCCAAAATACATCCAACCTTTCATGAACAGGATACTCCCTCCGATTTGGCAGCTACTCACACAGATTGCAGATATTTATGTTAAAGTGACTGTAAATCAAACAGAAGAGAATCCATTTCCCGTCTCAGAAGATGAAGGTATGGGGAATCTGTTTCAGAAGATGCCTTTAGCTAAATTTTAACGCTTCCAGATGAGGATGAACTAACCAACTTCTCTACGATGATCATTCAAATATTCGAATTCATTCAGTGTATAGTTTGCTCTGGAAAATTCCGATCCATCATCAAGAATGTTCTCACTGATCTGATCTACATCATGATTGTTTACATCCAAGTGCCCGAGGAACAAATCGAGCTGTGGAACGACGATCCAGAGAAATTTGTCGAAGACGAAGACGAGTCTGGTGTAGAACTCACCATTCGTCTATCGGGCCAAGATGTTTTGATGTCGCTCAACGATGAGCTTGGACCAAAGGTTCTGCCGTCTCTGTCTGAGGCACTCGGTCGTCATATGAATGTCGCCGAGGCTGAGAAAGCAGCCGGGAATCAGAATTGGTGGAAAATTCACGAAGCTTGCATGGTGGCTGTGCACACTTACAGGGAAGTGATATTGGAAGCTGAGGACCAATTCGATTTGTTAAACTATTTAACGCTGGTGCGTAATCTTCTCAGCTATGAGGGATCAGCGCATTTAGTTGGGCGATGTCTGTGGACGCTTAGCTCGTACTCAAAGTCGACTTTGTATAATCCGCAAATGCTGGAAGAGATTTTGTCAGTTACATTGAATAGTTTATCGCGCGAGAAGCCAATTGTGCTTAGAATCAGCGCCGTGAGGTTTGTGTTTGTGTTGTTGTTCAAAGTTTGAAAACTATAAAACTCATTGATTCAATTTCCTAGGGCTATCCACGGATTTGTACAAAGCCACGACAAGTCTGATGGTGACAAACGACTGCTTATTCAATCGAAACTTCCCGGGTTTGTCGAGGGCATAATTGATTTGATTCCGGGATGCAAAAGTTCAGTTCTTGGGTTGCTACTTGAGTCAATGACAACAATTATTTCGGTGAGTATTTCTTTTTTTTTCACTAGCGTAAAAGACTCCGTGCGATTCGTCAAGAAACAAAAGAATTAATGGTTAGGGAAAGGTGCTTTTTCTGGGACACATTTTGTCATTAAATAATAAAATGATTCATCTCTTATATAGTTCGACCCAGCGTTTGCTGCGTCAGTCCACAACAAGCTGATTCCACTGACAATCGCTGTTTTCTTGAAACACCCTGAAGATCCTTTCATACTGGAACTGGTGCAGGATATGCTCAAGGTACTATCGCAAAATCCACATTGCCTAGCACCATTGCAGGAGAAATTTATTCCAACCATTGTAAGATTTACTTTAAACATCGTGATTCCGATTTCTATTCTCACCATTTGATTTCAGGTCAGCATACTGGCACTCCAAGGCGAACAAGCCAATTCAGCAAAGCAAGATATCGCCCTCGATGTTCTGACAACACTTGTAAAATACTCTCAGACTCCGCTAAGCAACAGTCTAACCGAAAACGCATTCCCCGCCATGGTTCACTGTGTCCTTCGTACCGATGATCACTCAGTTATGCTGAGCGGAGGAGAATGCTTGCGTGCATTTATATTTGTCTCTCCCGATCAAGTGTGCTCATACAAAAATGGAGAAGGTCTCAATTACATAATGCAAGTAACAACAATGCTGTTAAATCCAATGAACAACGAAATGACAGCTGGACAAATTGGAAGACTTGTGATCACAATTATTTCAAAATTAGGAAACCTTCTCGGAGAGAACATCGATCTACTTCTTAAAGCAGTGATTAGTAAAATGCAACTTGTTGAGTGCCTTAAAGTGATCATGAGTTTAGTTGTGATATTCGCACACCTCTTCCTAACCCAAATGGATGCAGTGCTCAATTTTTTGTCCACGGTTCCCGGCCCTACAGGCGAGCCAGCTTTGCAATTCGTCTTTACAAATTGGCTGTCGAAGCAAACAATGTTTTTTGGTTCTTACGAACGTAAAGTCACTACTATGGCTCTATGCAAACTGTTTGAATACGGAGTAACGACTCAAGACAATCGACTGACAACAATTACGGTGAAAGAACTCATGACTTCTGAGACATCAAACAAGGTCAAAACGCGTTCACAAACAACAAACGCGCATTGGGTCACCATCCCGGCTTTAGTAAAAATGTTTAAACTTCTTATCAACGAGTTGGGTCACTTGCGGGAATCCAAGTTGGCAGAACTAGAGTCGGAAGAAAACACTTCTGATGAAGAAGATGTATCTGGGGAGAAAACTTCTCCCGGAAAGGCGCGTTATGTGTCCGATTTGTATTTCAACGACGATGAGGATGATAATTCTGATGATGATCAATTGATTCAAGAGCTTATGAAGGATCCACTCTTCCAAGCCAACATGGAGGACAATTTAACGAAATTCCTACAAAACTTCAGCAATAATGAACATTTTGGAATGTTTGTCGGTCATCTAAACGGAGCGGAGAAAGATATCCTTAAATCGATTCAAGTTGAAGTCAACTAAGTTGTTACTGTCGTATTGAAGCCAGTGATACTGAGACTCATGTTATTTATTATTATTTTAAACGGAATTTGTTTTTTTTTTATAATCACTCACAGAGATATATTTTTAAAAGTGTACTGAATAACTTTACAAATGAATAAACGCATACTTTAGAGTTCAGTAAATTGTAGTATTTTCTGTAAAAGTTCAGTTAATTTTCTGTAAAAAGTTTTCGCACCTCAGGCATTGGAATGAAAAAGCTCTTCGAGCGAAATGATTACTGTGCGACGTCTGCGGGGCATTATAGTAACCAGTTATTTATCACGAACTCCCTGGAGTTCCGAAGTTACCATCGGGACGGCTTAACTAGCGTACAGGGTGCGTTTAATAACAAAGTATTTTTTGCGTCTTTCGCATTTTTTCATGGATAAAAAGGTAAGGCCAACGAATTTGCATCAAGTTTTGCACGGACTGGAGGAAACCGAGATGATTCAAGCTATTTTTTTAATTTGCACAACCTTAACAACGAAACCTCGACCTGAAAGGTTTAATGTATCGATGGGTTGGAGTTAAACCAGAAGACAGATCTTTTGTAGTGGCTCTCTTCAGTTCAACTGAAGTGTCTATGTTCCTGTGTAAAATACGTTTCCTTTAGCCAGTGTAGTGCCGGACTTTTACATTAAAAGTGTTCGAATGTTTCAAACTCTTCCAGCCTCAGCCGACATTCGTTATCGGGGTACAGGTTCATTTTGTTAAGGTGGTAATTCAGGCCGGAGTGGCCAGCAAGAAAGCTTATTACCTTTCTCATACTTTCCTTATAAAGATTGAGGACTTCCTTGTAGGAATAAAGTCCGATTAAACGCTTGGATTGCCTAAGGCCTTCCACATTGATCCAGTGGTCTAGGCGAAGATTGTTTTTCCATTCTTTAATCAGCGTTGTAGCTGTTGTCCAATTGACGCTACAAATTGTTCTGGATTTATGAAACCAGTTTTCGAACCAGCCCTAGAGAGCAATCTGCAGATTCGTTTCCTGCAATCTCCATTGGTACAGGACCCAGCCCAGCTTCACTTTGTTGTGTCCGGCAGTGGATTGCAGTGCATCGTAGCAACATTGGGCAGTTTTGGAGTCCATAAGGTTCGCTGATATTGCCCTAACTCTGAAAATATTTTGATTCTAGCGCTGTAAATACCCTTGAGGAGATTTTGTGTGGTGCAGATCTCAATGGTGTGGATTTCAGCTTGAAACATGCTAGGATCTGAGTCCATTGGTACAGAGATCCTTGTGTTGGATCCAAAGACTCCAGCTCAAAATCCAGAGCAGTTTGAATTGTCTGTGAACCAAACCAGGCTTTTCGGGCATAGTATAGGGACACCATTGCACCAATTTTTACGATCCAATATTTCAACTTCAAATAACCTGCTAACACAATGCTGACCATTGAATCCGGCATTGGTCCTAATATTGAGTCAACTCTCTGAGCTGAAGTTGAGTATACTTACATAGGTGGCCGATTGGTCGCCTGGCTTATGTTAATAATAATAAGCTGCATGAACATGGGGAATTGAGTTTGTCCGACTTTAGGCTCTAGAGCTGTTGTGGGGCAGGTGCGAATAGCACCTGTTATTCCAAGAGCATTCAAATTAACTAAAGGTCACTGCGAAATGTGAGTTCCAGGATTGCTTCAGGATGTGGAAACACTGATGGGAGCGTGTAACTCAATCGAATGCGCACTAAATTGAAGGATGCCACGAGCCGAATGATGAATAATAATATGAATGCAGTTTGAATATTTTTCGGACAAACCTCATGTACGGGTAGAAACAAACAAAGCGCGATTTCAAAATAAAAAAGAAAGCATCTCAATGCTCTTCCTTCGAGCCGGATTTGAACCAGCGACCTATGGATTTCTATACGCTTGTCATTCTACAGTCCACCGCTCTACCAACTGAGCTATCGAAGGCGTTACGAGTGTTTTGCCCAAGTTGCCTGTTGACATAGACTATGTGCCAAACTACCTTACCGATGAGTATACTGTTTCAGCAAAAAAACGATACTTGCAGTTCCAGATACACACTCAAACGAATTCGAAAAAAAATAGAACTCAACTCCAACTGGAAATCTTATTGGAAGTCGATTCAAGAGCAAAAACAATTTTCAGCGCGATGATGTAGCTGAAAAGTTAAGTGCAAAAAAAAAACAACAAAACCACATACCGGCACTCGGCAGACGGAGTTCATCATTCATATACTTATTCCTTTCATATCAGTTTACTTTCGTACGCCGTTCGACGTCGACTTGCAAACCCGTATCTTATCGCCTCTTCAAGTCTTGTTATTTTTTTTCCCTTGATAGTACTCAATTTTCAGTTTGTTAGACTTGCAAAAACAGAAGAAAAAAAATGTCATACCATAAGCCAGAAAGCAAAGCTATTCAGGAATTGAAGGATATCGCCCACCGACTCCGTATCCACTCGATTACCTCAACTCAGGCATCCAAATCCGGGTAAGTCTTATTAAATAAAAACACTCAACGATTTTATATCATTATTGAATCGAATGTTTTATCGTCTCTAATGCACGACATCATCATGCAAAAATGTGTTTGGCCTTATCTCGTGTAAAACACGTGGTTTTTGGCTTTAAAAACCGCCAGCCGGCCTCCATTTGTAACGATCTTTGGAGAATATCATGTTTTAATATGCAACTGGGTCGCCTTCTCCAATTGGAGTTGCAATAAATTTCGAATTATGAAGTTTTCAATCACAAGTGACCTTTTCGACCTTGGAGTTTGTTCTCGACTGTGACGTGAAAGGGGCTTCAGTGTGGGTTCCAGTTGCGGGGAGGTCTTCCAAACACTACTCACGAAATCCCTCATCCCCATCTAAGACGCTGTTGCTTTTTCCCTTCTAATGCCGGCGACTTTTGTGTTGTCTCTTTTTTTTTGTGGGCAAACATGTATAAGTGGAAAGTAAACACATATATGTACATATTCAGTATATACAAGACCTTCGAGTAGAGTTGCACTAGGAGGGCATATGCAGTTGTAGTCGCTGGGCATTATGGCCTGATTTCTATTTACATCGTTTTTATTCACTCACAGCTGTGCGACCATTAATTAAATATTAATTTGATTAAAGTGCGGGGGTTACTCATGCACAACTGTGCGCTGGCTTCGCTTGGAAAGTGAGTGGAACAGCAAAGTGGAATGATAGGAGCGCGGTGGCTTATTTGGGTATCTCTATTCTCCGAGGGGGTCAATCTCGTGTGCGCAATCTTTGTTTTTTTTTTTAAGAATTGGGTGAGGGCTACGTCACAAGTTATTTTTTCTTAGAGTTAAAACATTCAAGGGGATAAGACATTACACAATTTAAATAAATAAATTAATATTCGAAGCCACATGAGCCGTTGTATCTGTATCCCTCTACTGCTCTTTGAACTCACTGTTTTACACCATTTGTGCGAGAAATGAGTATTTTACTCAAAGCTGACAATCCGTCGTTGACCGATCAAGAAAGGGCTTTGTTTCTAAACTGTGTACTTTCTTAGCTAAAAAAAAACACATCTTTATTTGCGGTGTTCTCTATCCTTCGGAACCTTCGGAACCTAAATAGACCAAGTTTATAAGATTTACAATCGTTCCTAAAAATTATATTTAAATTGGTGTTTTTTTTATTTAATTGTTGGCTCAACAATAGGAGCCCATAGAAGTTTTACATAAATTGGTGTAAAAACAAATTATCTTTGGATTCGTGTTACTTATTTAATAATTACATCAGAGTGTACAGGTCTGGACGTTGATATCAGTCCTTTCCGCTAGTTTGGTTTAAACAATCATCCTTGATGATGCCTGAGTCCCTTTTCTTCGAAGAAAGTTGATTCATCATCTGCTTCTGGGAGAAAGAAATCGTCTTGTCATTGCGTTCAGTTAACGATGCTCAGTAATGTGTGCTTGGTTGGTCATGTTGCTTACAAGTTGATTTGGGTGGTCCTTGGCGGTGGCTACGTACTTTCGGAATAGTCCAACCATGTAGTGAGTTATGGGCGTTATTCCCGACTCGCTGCAGAGTGTCCTGTTGCTGATATTTTTCATGGTGTTACTCTATCTTATCCACGTCGATTTTGATGCTTTTAACTTTTCGTATTGGACATGTATTCATTTGACTTGTGAGTCAATAAAAACTCGTAGATATTAAATTGTATTAACATACCAAACTATTTCGTCATAGAACAATTAATTTACATCGGCTTGCACATTGATGCACGCTGATGTTGGCGTGTGGTTTTGGAAAGCAAGGGCAGGGTGTTGAAAGGATCGCATGACAGCACGTCTCCTTGTCTATTTAACAAAAAGTCTCGGTGAGCGCCTTAATGAATGAAAACAACCGCTTATTCTGATAGCACCAGAGACTGACGTGTACAGGGCTTCAACCTTCCCATTCCAATAAAAATAGTTAAATACGCTTATCAAACTGCTGAAAAAATTTAGCAGTCTTCTGCTCTTTTTCAGTTGCGAATCGATTTCGTTTTTAACCTCCCGCAGACGTATACAAAAATTTATAATTAAACTTCTACAAGTAAAATGTTGAAGCCAGTATCTTTTACATACATTGATATGTACATATATCCTCAACAAAATGAAAATTGACGTTATTTTCAAGTTGTTTTAGCTTTGGTTTTTTGCTTACGCTGTATTAGTTAAAAATGAATGTCGGACAACTGATTTTGTTTATGGTTTGTATTCCTTCGTCTTGTTCGAAAACAAACATAAAAGCTAGTCTTAATCGAATGAAAGGATACATTTTGAGTTATCGAATTTCCAAATTATGCTGAATATACATACATCTATGTATATACACATATACAGGGTGTCTCGTAATAAGTCAAGAAAACTTAAAGGGGTGAATCTTGGGTATTTGGGTATCTTTGGGTATGGTAATTTTTTTTCTACAGTAAGGGTCTCTCTTTGAAGTTGATATCACTTATCGATGATTGAAGAAAACGCTTACTTTGGTACACCTTGAACCGTATAAAAGAAAATTACTCTGTTAATACTAATGATACAAACATTGCTTAAGAAAAAATTATACTTTTTGCAACTGCGTTTAATTAATGTTTATATCTTCTTTGGTTGCTCAGAAATTAACTTATCAAGGGTGTTCAATTTTTCTTGCCCGTGCTTATATTTGTTTTTGAGGTCAACTTTCAACAACGAAACACAAGTTTAAAAAAATCAATCAATCAACCCATTCATTTCATGATACTTATGAAAATCTGAACCAAGTAGTCTTAAAAAACTGTTTTTTTTTGCCTATGCTTCAAAAGGCTATGAATTTTATTGAACGTGCAGTTATAACAGTTGCGCAAAGTGCCCTCCTTGGTTTTGTTTTGATGCTAGAGCGCGTTTTTGGATTTCATTGCGAATGTTAACAAATACTAACTGCTGCCTTACTTTTAATGACGCTTCGAGAATATGGTCTTCAACTAGTTCAACTAGACTTCCTTTTTCAGTGGAATTACCATTTTCGTTCATTCTTTCCCATATAAAAAAAAATCCAATACAGTCAGGTCATGAGATCATGCAGGCCAGTGAACTCGTCATCTAGCCAATTCTTAACTTCACGTCCGTTGTTTGCTGAATTTCCATTTTGTTGATAATATGATGAAGCTAGTTGAATGAGTGGAATATCTTCCAATAGACCTGGTAAATCATTTTGCAAAAACTCCAGATACTTCGCAAAATTCAGCATGGGTGGTAATTTACCTTGTTTCCGATTACACCTGCCACCATATTAACGTTAAACCTTTGTTGAAAAGATCTGTGTGGATTTTCAGAAGCCCCAGTATGGTGATTTTGAAAATTTGTGATTCCTTCTCTTGTAAAGTGAGATCCGCCCAAAGAATTTCGCTTATACTATAAACTGTTGCCCCTCAATTAGCTGACGTAGTTAAAATTAATTGCTCCTAGAAATATGTACGTACCAAGTTTTGATTTTTATTGACTTTTTTAACGTAATATTTGTCTTTTCCTTGAAAAAACAAATTCTTTCCCTGGGAGCCCTTTTGAGAGCCATGGCCTCACTCGCGAGAAGTACCCTCACTCAGTAGACCGACGTACCACTCCATAGCCACTAGCAGTGATACATCATTTGTATTTCTGTCCAACCAATATACAGGTGATACTTACATTTTCGAAGCCATTTTCAAAAGTTAGTTTCCATTACAATTATTCAACGAAGAAATTACAAGTTTTAAATACAATTTAATTATCAAAGCGTGCAATTGTTCTTATCTTTATGACAACTTTATTAGCTCTTCGATTGTTATGATGGCAACCGCACAAAAACCAAGTAAACCACTGGCAACAAGGGAGGCTTATCAGATCCCTTTTTAATAGAACAGTTTATAATTTTCCCACAATACTTATCAGCTGTTATTTATTTATTGTTAAAAAAGAAATACATAACGCAAAAGTCATGATAGCAAAGCACCACGTCCACGACATTTCTTTTTGCTCTCCGAGATATAAATACAGTTTATATTTAGATCGACGCGTGAGTTTCTTGCTCAGCAGTTCTAGTTTTAATGACCTGCGCAACTTGGCATCAACTGTAGTCATTTACTCGTTGAATTCTTGCCCATGACCTCGAACAGATTTTCTGACTTTAAAAATATATGCTTCACCTCTTTGTAGTCATCCAACATCATGTGCGTCTATTGCGGAAATTATGTCGGTGCTTTTCTTCAACACAATGCGCCTCAATTTGAAGGAACCACGTGATCCTTCCAGCGATCGTTTTGTTCTTTCGAAAGGACATGCTGCTCCGATTTTATACGCTGCATGGGCAGAGGCTGGTCTCTTCCCCACATCCGAGTTACAGAATCTTCGTAAAATTGACAGCGACCTTGAGGGTCACCCAACACCACGTCTGAACTTCATCGATGTGGGTACCGGATCACTGGGACAGGGTGTAGCAGTTGCTGCCGGTATGGCATATGTTGGCAAGAACTTCGACAAAGCTGATTATAGGTAAGTTGACCAACGTTTTGTCCACAATGAAACTAATGTTTACATACGTTTAGGACATACGTGGTTGTGGGCGATGGTGAATCAGCTGAAGGTTCCATCTGGGAATCTCTACACTTTGCTGGGCACTATAAATTGGACAACCTTTGTGTAGTCTTTGATGTCAACCGCTTGGGACAATCAGAGCCGACTTCTCTGCAACATCAAATGGAAGTCTATCGCAAGCGTTTGGATGCGTTCGGCTTCCATGCTTTGGTTGTTGATGGTCACGATGTAGAAGAATTGTGCAAAGCTTTCTTCGAGGCTGCCAATACAAAGAATAAGCCAACCGCTATAATTGCGAAAACATTCAAAGGTAAATTCTTCCCCAACATCGAAGATTTGGATAACTGGCATGGGAAGCCTTTGGGCGATAAAGCAGCTGCAACTATTAAACACTTAGAAGGCTTGATTGTCACACAACAACGCACATTGCGCCCCCAATCACCCGTTAAGACCAGATCGGCACCAAAAGTTGATCTCACAAATGTACAACTAGATACTCCGCCAGCATACAAGTTGGGAGAACAAGTTGCCACGCGCTTGGCGTACGGAACTGCCTTGGCTAAAATCGCCGCGAATAATGATCGTGTCATCGCACTGGACGGTGACACCAAGAACTCTACTTTCTCAGAAAAGTTGAAGAAAGTTTTCCCTGAACGATACATTGAGTGCTTCATCGCGGAGCAGAACTTGGTTGGGGTAGCTATTGGTGCCGCATGCCGTGATCGTACAATCGCATTTGCCTCGACATTTGCAACATTCTTCACCAGAGCGTTCGATCAAATTCGAATGGGAGCTATATCGCAGACAAATGTCAACTTTGTCGGCTCCCATTGTGGTGTGAGTATAGGCGAAGATGGTCCTAGCCAAATGGGCTTGGAGGACATTGCAATGTTCCGAACAGTTCCCGGTAGCACTGTTTTCTATCCATCGGATGCAGTGAGTTGTGAGAGAGCTGTCGAATTGGCTGCCAACACCAAAGGCGTCTGTTTTATACGCACATCTCGCCCTAACACTGCTGTCATTTATGCTAATGAGGAGCCATTTGCTATTGGCAAAGGTAAAATCGTCAAGAAATCGGCACAAGATAACGTTTTGCTGATTGGCGCTGGTATAACCCTCTATGAGTGCCTCAAAGCTGCCATCGAATTAGAAAAGAATGGCATCAATGCTCGTGTTATGGATCCGTTCACCGTCAAACCCATTGATGCTGCTTTGATCTTGGAAAATGGACGTGCGTGCGGTGGACGAATTGTTGTCGTTGAAGATCATTACAGGGAGGGAGGTCTTGGTGAGGCTGTCAGTGGAGTTATTGCCGAACATCGTGATTTTGTTCTCAAACACTTGTACGTGCCTGCGGTACCTAGGTCTGGCCCATCCGACGTTCTCATTGATATGTTTGGCATTTCATCCAAGAAAGTTATGAACGCCGTTGCAGAGATTTTGACTTTGTAAAGGTTTTATGAATATTTGTTATTCAGTTGATGGAATTTGTTGTACTTCTACATAAAAAAAAAGTTTAACATTATGTTTCACTTCACTTTGGAATTTGTTTGTTTGTTGAAAGTTTTATTTCAATGAGATTAAAATTATTTATTGTAGACAGTGTACTTTGAGTTTCTGATTTATGAATTGTAATATTTGAACCCATTCCCATGAAGATGCAAATGATTAGGATTTATTGTTTTTTGTTTTTCAAAAATGTTTCGAAATAAATGCATTTTCGCTTGAAATGGGACTGATTTATTTTTTATAGGTATTTTTGAAGTGAGCTCCAAACTACAACCTTGAAGAAGCTCAACTCAATTTGAACGTGCAAACGGTTTCAGGAACGTAAAATTTCGCAACAATAATACCTTGACGAATAACAATCGGGATATGTAACACGGAGACCGTGTTATGAGCATGTTCCTTTTTAATTGAGGAGAAAAAAAAAATGAAAACGGTGGGTTTCCAGTTTTAAGTACCATCAAAGAAACAACTTCGAAGAACTAAAAGTAATAGCGGACACTCTAGAACACGAGTTTATAATATTATCTGAGACACACCTTATATTCGACTCTGATTGAAATGATATAAAAATATCCAGTTCAAAAACTACGATACATGTTTATACGAAATTAATGGAATGTTTCAAATATAACAAATTATAGAATATAGATTTTAAAATACGGCTACTAAAGGGCAAAATTGGTTTTAACGGATTGAAGTAGTTGTCATTGCCATATACAGGTCACCCTGAGACACAGTTTTGTTATTTATTCAATGGAAAAATCTGCCTTGTTTAAATGGAGGACTACTCAAGGATAACAACTACATAAAAGACAATAGTTGACTATATAATAACAAACATGCAGAACATTGAGGCAGGAATCAAAACTGATGAAAAGGTTTCAGATCATGAATGCATAGATGAAAGTATCGAAATAGTAATAAACAGAAAATGTAAAACGAGTTTAGACGAAACTGAAGAAATTGATTTATTTATTTCTAGTTTCATTGTACGACCCTATCTAATGATACGAATTCAAGTTCAAGTACTTTACAAAACGTGTTTCAGAAATACGATAATCAATAGAGTATATGGGGTTTTTAAACTGCGCAGAACAATAATTCACTTCTTACTGGACAGTTTCCTAGTACATGGAATGATTCTTTGATAACACCAACTGAAAAAGATGCAAGCACATATAAGTGTGGGGAATTTCGTCACATAAACTCGTTGCATATGCTTGAGAAAATAGTGTAAGTTGCTATAAAACAAAAGATTTTGGAATATTACGAGGGTTAAAAAATTTTATCAGATTCTTATCTAGTAGGTTTTCGGAAAAAAACTCATGTGAGACGGCGGTAAACTATGTAGTGAATCAGTGGAAGAAACAAGACAATCGTTATCTTCCTAGATTTTAAGAAGATATTTCAAACTATTGATCTGAGAAAACTAACAAAGCAATTATATATCAATGGTAAACAAAACAAGGAACTTAAATGGTTTGAGGCATTCTCAACAAACAGAACACAAACAATAAAAGTTAATAAAAATATTTGAGTGGCACAAGAATCAATATTAGGCTCACTTCTACTCTATATATTAAAAATATAAATGATATGACGAAGTATGTTTAAAATTGCAAAATTATTTTTATGCGATTATATGCAAACGATACTCTTTTTAATATGTTGAAGAAAGAAACAAAATCAACTGTGACCGTGAATATATAATCAAATGGTTAAAATGAATAAATTAAAATTAAATGAAGAGAAAACAAAATTAATGGAAATAGGCTTGAATACTGCAAACATCATCAAAAATGGAAGAAAAATTGGAATTTCGAATAGAAACAAATTTTAGAATTTTTAAAAAGAAATAAATTGAAATGCTGCTAGAAGTCGCATAAATTCTGCAATGTTATCGGATGTACTCGAATGAATGTTATTTAACTTGATATAATATTTTTCAAATCATAAACGAAATGTATATAAATATAAAGACTGATTAAATATTGAGAATCCTAATAAAGAACTAAACTATACAACAAAATACAGTTTTAGAACAGAGGTAGGTTCAGCCCAGATAATGAGAATAGGCAGATTAAGTGTAGGATACCATGCAAATATGATTGAAATACCATGTTGATATTTGTTTCGGAATACAAGTGGAAAACAGCTAAAATTAACTAATCTTACGATATCTGTAGTGTATCTGATTCCAGCAAGAGTTACTAAATCGAACAGGAACCACAATATTTAAGTGTTCAGGATTAAGAAAATATAGGTCCTGCATAATCTCACTCTTCACGGTTCATATCTTTCATTGAATCTGTTGAAAGAGACAGATTCTTTACATGTGCATCTTAAGGATGTTTACTTTCATTTTCAAATTGACAACAACCGGTAACTGACTGTTGTTGTAAGGTAAACAAAAAACTATAAATTATATTCATTCACAGAAGTCACAAGAAACGATTTTTTTTCAAATTTATATTAATATGTATAGCTTTTTTTAATCGTAATACCAATCTAGAAATAACAAAGCGAACGACATCACTAACAAAAAGAATAAAGACCAAACTCGAAGGCCAGCGTTCCGCTGTATCGCTTGCTTGATTTGCTCATTAGCATCCTTCACATTTTCCGTCGCCCCTATGACTGCATTTGCGATTCGTTCTATATTATGCTTTTGAAGTGACACCTTGAACAAAACAGACATGAAAATTAAGTCCCAATTCAGCATTAATAAACTTGATCATACCTTTTCGGTGAAAATATCCTGCAATTGTGCAATATCAACTACATTCTTTTCTATTTGTTCCACTTCTTCGGAGAGTCCCTGCAGCTCGTGGTACAAGTGAATGTTTTCCTCCTCAAACATTTGAATGTCCTCCGGGGTAAGTTCTTTAGTTTCCTCTTCGACCAGTTGCTGAGATTTCTGAATGTCTTCGTCAAGTGCAACTTTAGCCTCATTGGTTTCTAAATTCTTTTTGATTCGTTCTAATTCGACCTTTGTCAACGACTCCTCATGGGACGGATCATCATCCTCATCGTAAGAATGTTTTCCATTTAATGCCCCGCTGGTCGAATCGCGTTTGTTATCACCACCTTCGTACAGCGAATTATCTTCTTCACTTGATGCAGAAGACTGTTTGCCATTTATACGCTTCTTAACTATTTCACCGCCAGGTCGAACAGGGATTTTCTTTTTATCCGATGCTAACTTTAGAAGACGATAACTATCTAGCTCATGCTGCACCCTGTATTTCTTTTGCTCGAGAAATATATTGTGCACACTCCTCAGATAATCGATTAGCATTTCTATAACTACCTCGATATGCTGCTTGTGCTGGCGTTTTCTTTTTATCTTTTTCCAATCGCTACGCAGTTGAGCCAAGTGCATGGTATAAAAATTCACAAATTTCTCAGATTCTCGATCTATAAGATCTCGTTGTCCGTCTGTCATTTGCGCTGAACTTTTTAGATGCATACCGACCTTCATGTAGGCTGCTCGATTTTCTAATAGGACATTTCTTAGTGTTGTGATCTTGTTGCAAACATCCTTGGCCTGTTTTGCGAACTCATCGCGAGGACGAGTATGGAGGATCCGATTTTTATCCGCAACGGGTTGTTCATCGTCCTTTACAGCATTAACGCAAGCCTTAAAGACGTGCGTGATATCCATTCTTTTAAATGCATTACATTAAGAAACAGATTATTTTGTTAATTATTACACCGCAATACAATACAATTATATACAAAACTGTAGAAATATGTATTCCACGTCCGTCTATAGCGCTGACAGCGGCTGCATGACAGTTCTTGACACATCACTGCTGTCACATGTCAGTGGGCGCATTCCAAAAGTAGTGTCTAACCTGGGCTAACCATATGCAGTAGTTCTGATTGGTCGATTTGACAGTTGTCATAATTTTTCTAATCGGTTAGTTGCAATTATTGATCCATGCCTCTTGGTATTTTGTTGATCTTGTTTAATTTGCGAAATGACAATTGCATTAAACATATTTTCATCCCTTAATTCATTTCTTTGGATGTTTCTGTTTTAAACTGTTGATATCTCTTGCCTCAGAATCTTAACGAAATATCCCTTGTTTCAAATCGGGTGTTTTTCAAACGAATATCTGGAAATCGCTTCATTAAAGTAATTCCGGGTCTGCATTGGAATTGTGCACCTCTCTTAGTTTAACCGAAATTGTAGCCTGTGTAAAAAAAAATATAAAACAACCACCCGTTGGAATAGAGTGTATCAAATAATTGAAAATTTCTCTATTGAGGAAACTGGCCCGCAATAAAATAGGGCTTTAATTCAAGCAGACTTTTTTGTGTTTCGATGTAGAATATTTCTCACCGAGTTGAAGAACCGCATTGCAACATAAATTCTATAAGTTGATAGAAGAAACTCTCAACACATCCA
Organism: Orthonevra nobilis; assembly: GCA_963555765.1. NCBI lineage: Eukaryota > Metazoa > Arthropoda > Insecta > Diptera > Syrphidae > Orthonevra > Orthonevra nobilis. The sequence goes on along the minus strand of OY743227.1, from coordinate 76,314,279 downwards.
TGGAACCATTATGCGTACCCAATTTTGACTCGGAACGGCCTACCAACATTAGAACTTATTTTGAACTAAGGATCAAAATAAGGAGTTAAATCCAGTCTTAAATAGTGTTTTCAGCCGCTTTTAGTGAAATTACCCATCATTGGTCTGTGAAAACAGAGAAGTAATCGATTTTGTAGTTTTTATTAAACAAGAAAAATAAATTAAATCACAATTCATGTTTAAACTAAACTTTTAAGCGTTAACCAGAACAAAAAATTAAAATCGCTGTCTCATAAGTAAAAAATAATTAAAACTAAGAAGCGTAAAGAATGAAAAAATTGTACTAAGTTTATAACTTAAGGTTCTTCCAAACTCCATAGCTTTAATGTCATAACTTCTCATTGGAAATAGTTTTTCAATTTGTTATGTTGTTCTTACATACTTAGAAATGGTTGTGAGGTAGCCTTATACCAAAATTTTTGTCGCAGTCCCAATTGGTGCCTCCACACCCAAGTTTCCTCTAGTGCACTTGTCTTAAATTAAGGTGTGAATTTCCGCAAAAGGAGCTGAATATCCGACGATCTGGTAGCCCTGGTCGGAAACTATACACAAATCTGGGCTTACACAAATCATAATTGACAAGAATACTATCAGAGCAAAGTCGCCAAGTAAACAAAGGACGTAAATGCGAATTTGAATTGTAAGTGGTGGTTTGTTTTTGTACCTCTTTTTGTTAATTGGCCATTAAATTCAAAAAAATGTTGATATTACTCCCGATTGCATAAATGATTGTGCCCTTATCCCCCTAGTAACTGAATACATTAATAACGCATTTACTTTTCTCAACTAAGTTTGATTTTTTTTACGTTCACGACTTAAGTACATTTCCTGAACTTAAATTTTTAATTGGTGCAAAAATTTGATCTTTCTAATTTAAAGTGTAATTGTATTACGCAACCAACAGATAAACACAAAATAACTTGTTTTGCTGTAATTTGTTGTTTTATTGCTCATTTCCATTATCTCTGTTTGCGAGAGGAAAAGCAATCAATGGTCTAGACAATCTTACAGAACCCGAGAGGGATAAGAGTATTTATCTTTTTGAATTTAACTCATTTCCAGATGCACATCAACAGATTTCACACTAGATTTTTAGCAGAAAACTACCTAATAAAACCAATTCGTAAATTTAGCACAACAAATAACTTGAAAACTGGTCCTATGGACAGATTTCATCTGCCAAAACGCTTTCAGGGAAGCACAACAAGTGTTTGGTGAGTAAATTTGTTTGATTTGCTTTGTCTAATTTCTAAACTTTAAGGAATGAATATGTTCCACTTGCCTTAAAGTACAAGCCTCTGAATCTCGGACAGGGATTTCCTGATTTTGCTGCCCCAGAATATGTGACAAACGCACTTAGTCAGATTTCTTTGAGTGATAATCCACTCTTAAATCAATACACAAGAGGATTTGTAAGTATACATATTCTCACATCCAAATATGTATTTCGTATATGGACACTGTAATTTAAGGGTCATCCTCGTTTGGTGCAAGCTCTTTCGGGACTATATTCAAAATTGGTTGGTCGTAATATAGATTTCAACACCGAGGTTATAATCACATGTGGTGCCTATGAAGCTTTATTCTGTGCCATCCTGAGCAATGTCGATGCTGGCGATGAGGTTATAATCATCGAACCGTTTTTCGATTGCTACGAACCAATGGTACGAGCTGCGGATGGCGTTCCCAGGTTTATTCCATTGAGACCGGTAACCGAGGAATCCTTATTATCGTTTCTACAATGCAATTGTTCCATTTTTTACAGACAAAAACCGATGGAGTTGTTACCTCGGCAGATTGGGTGCTCGACGAAAAAGAACTCGAAGGCATTTTCAACGAAAAAACCAAAGCGATAATCCTTAACACGCCACACAATCCAATTGGCAAGGTTTTCCACCAAAAGGAGCTGGAAAAAATTGCCGAATTATGCAAAAAGTGGAATGTACTCTGCATTTCAGATGAAGTCTACGAGTGGCTTGTGTTCGATGAGGCAAAACACATTCGGATGTGTACACTGCCTGGAATGTGGGAGCGAACAGTGACAATTGGTTCGGCTGGCAAAACATTTTCAGTGACCGGCTGGAAAATTGGTTGGGCTTATGGACCTGCCAACTTGATCAATAATCTCCAATTGGTTCATCAAAATTGTGTATTCACTTGTGCAACTCCACTTCAAGAGGCTGTCGCTCAAGGATTTGAACTGGAAATGACTAGGTTGGATTCAGCTGAGTGTTACTTCAATTCTTTGCCAGAGGAATTAAGGAAAAAGAGGGACTTTATGGCAAAATTCCTGCACGAAGTTGGGATGAATCCAACAATTCCAGAAGGAGGATATTTTATGTTGGCCGATTGGTCTTGTTTAGGTTTGAAATTTTAAATTACATCTGTTCAATCTGATAAGTGAATTTGTACAACTTTTCAGCAAGTAAGGTTGATCTTGATTCTGAAACGGACAACTACAGAGATTATCGATTTACGAAATGGATGACTAAAAACATGGGATTACAGGGAATTCCACCGAGTGCATTTTATAGTGTGAACAATAAGCCGCTGGCGGAGAACTTTGTTCGCTACTGCTTTATGAAGAAGGATGAAACTTTGCAAAAGGCCGAGGAACTATTCAGGAAATGGAAATAAAAATAAAATTTGAAAAATAATCTTCCGAATAAAGTTATATTTTTTACCTACTCTTATGTGCCGTGATTTTCTTTAATAGAGAAACCGCAACCTTCTGAAAATGACACACTCATTATCGACGAAGTTTTATGGAAGGTTCAGTTTTGTGATGGTAAGTTAAATGCGTCGATAATTGTATGATTGGGAAGGATTTATGTCTTTTCCGCAATATTTGGTACCTCAGGCTGCGTGCCTCAGAAAATAGGAGAGGAAGTAATCCATAGGTTCCTCATCTATTCTACATTGGATATGAATTTCCCATTCAATTTTGGATGCCTTGTTTGTCTAGTTACTGAGGTGACTTTTGTTTCGTTGGTTGTATTGTAATCACACCATTCAGCAAGATTAGCTAGCATTCATTTGAACATTTCCATGCAGCCAGCAGACAAATGTGAAATAGTAGCATTTTCGGATTTCCAAGAGTTCCACCATATCTTCGCTTGCACTTTGTTTTCAGGAAATGAGTTCTGCTACAGCTCAATAAGAGAAATTGAAGTATCTCAACCGAATTATAATCCAAAAAGTAGCAGAAGCTACCCTGAACTGCGTGCAGACAGACGCTGCTTGTTTTCCTTGCATGGAGACAATTGGTTTTCCCTAAGCAATGTCATAACCTCAACTTGTTAACAACCACTTTGTTACATAACCACAGCCTTTGTCGGTGAACATTTCCACAGAACATTTATTGAGAATGATTTCTTAGTTGAAAATCTTGGAAATACATACAATTTTATTTAAATTTAACACAAGTTAGTCATTAATCTACATATCGAAAACAGATTTCAATGCCAACTCGGGATGATCATAGCCCAATTCCTCTGGAGTGTTGACGCCAAGCTCAACCAATGTTGGTTTAATTTCGCTCAACAAATACGGGTAGATTTCGGCTTGTTTGTCACCGCACTTGTCCTTGCAGCCTTCAACCCACCTTGTGGCCAAGGCAAAGTCGTTGACGCGACGGCACGCCTTAAGGCCAGCAATGATTACCTTTGGATCTGGAACTAAATCCATACCGAGCAAGTCGTTCATTCCCTTGCGGATTTCCCAGCCATCAATGTCTGGACGATTGAAATAGTCCTCGTAACGCTTATCGAATTGTTCGTCTGACTCGGCACAATCGTGAGCCATACGAACAGCCCCAACAGCTGAAAGCCGTGGGACAGTTAATCCCAATGAGCCCCGAAGGACTGTGGAAAACTTGGTGGCAGCTGATCGCAACATTCTGAAAATTAATAAAATTAAGATTTTATTTCTGCCTGTTGTCTAGATAAAAACTATTTGTATGGCGTAGTCAAGTTGGAAGTATTTTTTTAATGAAAATAGTTAAGTAATACCTCGACGGAAAACTTTTTCTCACAAAATTGTCGAACGACGTCAAAATATGACTGGGGAAAGAAAATGTGAAAAAATTGACATTTAAACGAGTGTGTTCCAATCATCAAGGAAAATGTAAGGCTGCAATAACATTCTTCCTTTCTCAACAACAAAGAGAGGAACACCTTAAAATTAATAGTGTTCCACGACTAATATGTAAATTTTATTCAGCAAAAATAAATAGACAGAGTTTATAACGCAGATCATACTTCTAAACTGGTGCATGTGAAAAACATCTCTATTTTTGATCAGTAAAATATTTCAAAACATTTAAAGAAAATGTGAGATAAACTTAAGCTGCTTCACTTACTGCAAGTTCCACAAAAGTATATATTCTCTTCTTGTAAGGATTTCAAACGGGGTTAATATTCAAACACTTCGCCGTGTAAGACTGATTAAATGATTCACTCAGAACAGCAGATTCAGATTTTACGAAGCGTATACAAATATAAACAGCTTTGAGCACATTCAAAAATTCTCTTCACTTCTTCCACGAAAAAAATCGTTAATTTAAAGTCTTAAACATGTCGCCAACATGTCGAATTCACTATACCATTATGCATTATACTACCTTGGTTGAATCATTTAAAGCTCTGGAAGTTGTAAAACAGATATTGAGAACCGAATCAAAAGGGTTCAGCAAGCATTCGGACACAACTTAAGAAAATATGGAACGCATATTCTCTTTCACGCAGCACAAAATAAAGAGTTTTCAATTCGAATGTCATGTATATCCTACTCTATGGATGTGAGACATAGAATGCAGCACCACGTCTATTGCAATGAAACGAATCTTCCGTTGACCCATGTTAAAGGCGAATCCTAAAGTTACACTGCCCAGAAACAATATCCAACACACGGCTATGGTCTTTAAGAAACCACTTGTCTATGCGAGTTACTATCCTTAAATGAAAATGGAACTGAATCAGACATGCGCTCAGAAAATCTTACAATGATATCACAAGACAGGCCATACAGTGGAACCCTCAAAGTAGTCGTAGAAGAAGGCACCCGGCTTATACCTTTAAAATGCAGTTTGGCAAAGACCGGGATATAGTATTTGACTGAACTTGTGGGCATATCTCATTTTAACTTTATGTATCATACAGTCCAGTTCTTAAATAAGAAAGTTTTAAATTAAAAATAAAAAAAAATCGCTTTAAGGAAAAAAATCATTTGACATGCACATCAGTTTATTGTTGTTCTTTGAGGTAGTGATGTCACCAAAAAATTGGAGTCAATCCTCGAAACATTTTGTATTCCGATAGGGATCTTTGTATAAGCGAGAACAATCGCTTTCTTTTGTTCATTGTATTATTTTCCAGTGTTCCTCTGTTTCATAATATCAGACAGGTGAACAGTCTTCACTCTCAACTAATGAGCGGTCACCTTTGAAGCGGTTGTATCACGTCCCTCACTTGTGGGTTGCCCATTTCTTTGGAAGTACTGAAGCTAAAGAGAGTTTAATGCAGTCAACCTTGTTTTTTCTGTCATTATGTCAAAAAAAATAATATTCGATTGGTGCTATAATTATGGAAACAATTAGCTCTTCTTATTTTACCAATACAAATTTAGTTCGGGCCCTAAGTGAGCAGAACCCGTGGACAAGAAGCAAATTTGAAATGTTTGGCCTGCAAGAACCTCGAAAGATTGGCACTACTTTAATTACCTTTTAAAAAAAAAACTTCGACAGCCAGATGTCTCTGTGATCGTCATGAAAACTGTGACTGACCATATCCATAAAGTAAAGGTTCACTCGTTGATTTTATATCTTCCTTGCGGATACGTTTTTCACATTTGTAATTTCGCGGGTGTGAATTTTCCCATTAAAAAGCTATAGTTCGTTAATTACTAAGTAATTAAACGTGATATTTAATCAAAGAAAAGAACAATGGCAGCGGCACCAGTGTAAGTAAAATTAATCTTCTCACACCCATTGCACTATATCGAAAAACAAATTTCCTTGCGGTAGTGTATAAATTTATACGCGTGCTTTCTCCCCCCGGCGTCCATCTTAAAAAAAATCCTCTCTTTCTCCACTCGATAAATCTACATGTAATTGAAATCAATAATTATGCTAAAATGATAATTATCTATCGACAGAGCACTCTGATTCGGCCGAATCTTGCCATTCATGTTGTGGTCTGGCTTTTAGCTAGTTTTCTATGAGGAGGCTACAATTGTGAACCGTTTTCGGCGACGACGACGATGACTCGGCTGTGTGAGGTTATGTGTGTTTTTCATTTTTCGCTTAAGGGAGTTTCTCGAAGAATTTTCTGATATGTACCTGCCCCCCTTCCGGGTGTCAGAGGTACCCTTCCATTTCCGCTTTATGTCTAGAACAGCGGCTGACTAGCAACAGACAATGGGTTTGTAGTGAGTTGCATTGGATTTCAATTGTACAGAATGTTAATTACTTGAACTATGGCCGAAAATGTTCAGTGGTGTACGCATTTAGTAGATTTGGTGAATTGTTAAGTGTTTCTTATCTGTGGCTCGTTTATTTGGAAGTCATTGAACTTCTTGTTACCACCAGGTGCTGTTCTTCTGTTTGCACGGGGGTGACTATGTTTTAGCAGTTCTGTATTCATTGTAAATACATAAGTTGTAGAAGTCCTCCATGGCTGAGCTTGTTTGTTCAATAAACCTGTGTACCTGTTTAATATTTTTTTTAAAGGGTTCTTAAAGCCACTGGTCTCCTAAGATATTGTGCTGCTTTCAGAAGAAGTATGTAGTATCCTGTCCGCAGTATCAAGTATTTTTGATCATAACCACCTCCGCGTTTCCGTATCAAATAATTGTATTTTATTTGTATTTATTTATCACTTTATTTCAGAAAGAAAAATAATAAAAATGTATACTTTCGATTTTATGATTAAAGAAAATCGTATTTTAACATATATTAATCAAATTGTGTAGTCGCTATTTGGCTTTGACACTCTCTTGCAGACCTCAGCGTGGAGGAAATCTTAAAGGGTCGCACGCTTCGTTGAAAGCTGCTTTCAAGCAAGTCTCCTTTTCAAAGAGCGTTCGAAACAATATAAATTTAAAAAAATTGTATAAATATGGCATAAGAGACGTAGAACTTAAATGGTTTGCGACATGCCTTACAAATTACACAAAGAACAAGAGTGAATGATAAAAGGTATGAGGCGGCTTTAATTGATAAAGCGGCGCCCCAAGTTTTATACGCAAACAATACATTGATATATGCCGACTTTTTTTTAAGTTTGTGCTTCCCTGTGTTTTAATTGTGTTTTTTTGTCTCAAATCACTTTTATTTTTTTGCTCATACAAACGTCCTTTAACATGAATTTCGCTGTGTTTCTGACAACGTCGAAGCGGTTATAGGAAGTCAACAAGATCACAAAAGCGAACTATTTATCCACCTGCAGATATAAGGAACAAAAAAATTATCCTAAACTTTATCAGGAGCTTTAACGATTGAAGCCTTAATCATAGTAAACGATGATTTATCTTCTTACATTATTGAGATAACATTCAAAGAAAAAACTCCTTATTCGAAAGTTCATACAAAAAGTTCTTGTTCATGTCCAATCAAATAAATTTGATATTTTCATTTGTTGGATTTACATTATGTGCTGCTGGTATTGAAAAGCCTTCGACCTGATGGGTGCTCTAGTCTTCGTTAAGAACTCCAACATAAGCTTGTTTCATTGAGCAATTAACTATGTTCTTAAAACCTTTTTTATTCTTAAAATATACGTGTAAATAATGTTTTGATTTCTTAATGATTGCAGTGTGGTTCATCCTCCGGTTTCCTGGGCTCAGCGGAACGACCTCCTGTATGTCACCATCGAAGTTGAATGCAAGGACATTGAGTATAAGTGAGGACAAAGCTGAATCTGAAAAGTACATACATCATTTTATTTTAAAACTCGTTTTTTTTTGTAGAGTAACAGAAAATTCTATGAAATTTCATGGAAACGATGCGATCGACAGCACTAAAGTGTACGATATGGAACTGAACTTCCTCAAGAATGTCGATCCCGAGCGAGTAACAAGTAAAAATATCGGCAGATGCTTGGAATTCACCATTTATAAAGTAAAAAAAAGCAAAAGAGTCTTCCTCGCCAGATTGTGTATATCTGTTCATTTTATTTGCAGAAAGAAAGTGGTCCTTATTGGTCATCTCTGACGAATGACAAAACAAAACTGCACTTTCTCAAAGCGAATTTCAATAAGTGGAAAGATGAATCCGATGATGATGAAGAATTCCAGAATGCAGGAGGTGAGGGTTGGCCAAACTTTATGGATCAATCAGCTGGCCTGAAGAACTTCAACGATGAAGACTTTGATGACTTTGAGGGTGATGATGATTCGGATGATAACATCCCAAGTTTATTGCAAAACTCCGAAGAGGACGAGGCGACTGACAAAGCAAATGGAGATAAAAACAAATTTAAAATTAATCCTTAAATTTTAAATTATAATATAATGAGCGTTAATAACATTAAATTAATAATATAATAATTTACGCGCATGGAATTATATGAGTTCAACATATACATCCACATGAGGCAACCTATAAAAAAGAACAATTTATAACAAAAACACAAGTGAACTTTATACTTCAACCAAATTATTATTTTTTCTCATGTTTTAACTTCAAAGATTCAGAGGTACACATCAGGTTCTACTTCCATTATTGTAATTATTATTTTTTGTTTGTTTTTTTTTTTTAATGTATTTTTTTTTAATTTTAAAGGAATGAGAAAATATCAACTTTGAGAATTCAACTTTTGTTATACGCAACAGAAAAAGGGTGAAAAAAAAAATAATAAAATAAAAGCAAACAAGCAATCCTTAAATAATGAAAGAAATATTACTCTTTGAATTTTACTCTGATCTGTGCCTACTTATTGATTATTTTTTGTGTCACCAATCAATATCGAAAGTCAGAAAGGAAAATATAGTTTTTAAAGTCGTACATTTGAAAAACAAAAAATAAAAGGGGGAAACAAAGTTTTGTAACTTAAGAGATTAATACTATGAATTGTTTTTTTTTTTTCGTTGTTGGTTTTAATATCTCAAGAAATGAAGCATTTTCATGTTTATTTCCACGACGTTGGATTTCAAAGAATTCTATTATTTTAAAGAATCGATGGGAAATGCCTCGATGATAAATCTTGCTCCGCGAATCGTTACAATATTCACCAAATTTTGAGATTTATATTTTACCCAGATCAACACGAAAAAAGCTCGATTACATATGCTGTGATATTCTTAAGAATAGTTTTACAGAAAAAAGATCAGGGCGGTTTCAATGGAGCACCACTTATTGGAAGTGGTTTAAAAGTTATTGCATAGCGTTCGTTCATCAGTTCAGAAATGGAAAGCGTTCTTTCCTACTCAAACATTTAATTTTTTTACACATACTACACTTGTCATAAAAACCGCACCATACTTAATGGGCTCCCAACCCGTGAAAAGTCTGCGAGACACGGCAGCCTTCCACTGCCATTCCCAGACACGCTGCTAGACCAAGCGCTCTGGGAACCACGATCGCTTGGTCCTTAAAATGGAGGTTCGGTCTTTGCCGTCTCGAACCTGGGGGTTGTGATTCGAAGATCCTCTGCATTAGTGAAGTTGTCGTATTTTGGCTTTTTGGACTATGTCTTGATACAGGTCAAAATGTTCGTGTTCATATCTTCTCCATTCGCCCTCCACGCAAACGGGACCAAGTATTCGACGAAGAAGTTTTCTCTCGAATGCGTTCTGCCTTCCTGCTTGTCGTTCTCGGGTCCATACAGCAGAACTGGCAGGATCAAAATTTTGTGCAGCATTCGAGTTAGGGAGTTTTGAACCCTTTTTTTCGCCAAACCGAAGTAACAACGGTAAGAAAACTCCTTAACCAACTCGAAATTACTGTTGCCAACGGTGACGTTATTTGTCCTATGCGGTAGACAAGGCCATCGCCTTGTAGAGTTAAAGACGATAAATGCTAAATGCGGCTTTGAAGTCGATGAAGAGATGGTGAGCCTTAGTGTATGACAATGGTACGTGACGATTAGTGCATTGCAGAAAGATTACGGACTTCACGCAGTGCGTTGGATATGCCTCAATAGTTCTTACAAGACAAAGAATCGCATTTTTTGAAGATGGGACGTATATTTCTAACAGTCCTTGTGCTCTGCCGGTAGGGCGTTAAGAGCCAACCTCTTCAAAACCAGACCATACCAAAATCAAAAAATTATATTTATAAGATGTTTTGATATGCCACTATCAGCACAAAATCATCAAAACCGGGTTATTCCTTCTTTGGCGGTAATAACCGATTTAATTCAAAAAGGCATCGGGTTAACTAGTTATTCACATCCTGTGGAATGTCAGTAGCACATACATGTTCCAGAACATCAATTTAGTTTTTTTCTTTCTGGTTAATATAGCTATATAACGTTTTATTACATGCCACAAGTGTTCGATTGGGTTGAGATCGGCTAAATTCGCTGGCCAATCTATTCTGAAAATTCCGAGGCCATCAAGTTTTGCATCGAGCGGAAAATGATTGAAATACTTTGGCTACTTCACTACTTATTATTTATAAATTCAACTTCAGGAAGTTCATTTATAATACTCCACTTACCGATATAGCTCTGTGAGTGTCTTACTACTTGTCCATACCCTTGCGCGTTCATAGTTTAATTGGCACTTTGTTAACGGCCCGGAACGTAAAAAGGTGAAAATCCCCAAACCATAAGGTTATGAGTAAACTTCAATGGCTTGACTATGCACCAGTGTTTAAAAACTTCACCTGCTAACCGTCGTGCGTTTGGCAAATTCTCGGCACACATAAAATTTAATTATTTAAATTTATTTTCGCCGCACCATATCACTCATCGTCAACCATCCGGTGTCCAACCTTGGTACTTATTCGAGCATGTAAAATGAGCTGTTTTCATTTTTGTGGTTAGGACAGGCTTTTTTGCTGCCCGCCTTCCATTTGAACCTATCTCCCATAGCCTTCTGCACATCGTTTCTGCGCTTATGTCAACTTGATGAAATTCATGCAGCTCTGCATGAGCCAAAAGCCTCCAATTCTGTTCATAAAGTTGGTTGCTCTCCCCTTCCACTTGCTTTTATAAACGAACATTATCTTCCTTTTATCTATCGATTAGCTAAAAATGTCCTATGGTGTTCCACGAACCATCTTTGGTGGCTGCATAACGTTGCCCAGCCCGTAAGTAAACCTTCACGCTCTATCCATGCATCGCCCAAAATTTTTAACTTTCACAGTCCTCAAAAAAGTATTCAAGCGTTTTTTGATACGGATCTTGTATCACGTCATTTTGACTATCTGAGATTGGGCTTTATTACTTTCTTATTTTCTTAGTCGGATACAGCAGTTGGGAACAGTTGTTCAATGTTTGATTTCTGACTGATGTTTTCATCGAATCCATTGACTAGCTCAAAGTTCTATCTGTCTTTTGACATTATATAATACGACTTCCGGTTGAAAATGTCGTTTTTTTTCAAAAATCAATGCTTTATTGAGGAAAAATAGATATAAATTCAATATTCAAAGTATTGCCCATCGCTAGCCACACATTTTTCCCATTTTTCTGGCAATTCATGGATACCCGTTCTGAAAAATTCGATCGGTTTGGCCACAATCCACGAATTGATCCATTTTTTGACATCATCTAAATGACGGAAGTGCTGGTCAGCCAGGCCATGTTGCATCGATCGGAAGAGATAGTTATCGGATGGCGCAAGGTCTGGACTATACGGCGGGTGGGGTAGGCCATCCCATTTGAGAGTTTCAAGGTATGTTTTAACGACATTTGCAACATGTGGCCGAGCATTGCCATGTTGCAAAATAACTTTATCGTATCTTGCGAGCGTTTCCGGCCGTTTTTCCTTTAGTGCTCGTCTCAAACGCATCAATTGTCGTCGGTAGACCTCACCTGTGATTGTTTCATTCGGTTTTAGCAGCTCATAATACACAACACCCTTCTGGTCCCACCAAATGCACAGCATTACCTTCAGGCCATGAATATTCTGCCGTCATGGTCAAAATTCACCTCAGAGTAATAGATATGAAGTTGTCTGCAATAACGACATTTTCAACCGGTAGTCCTATTATAAAGGAAGAAACACATTTTATTATAAACGACTCGAATTTAGGATGCTATGCGAAAACTTGTTTTGTCGCGGATTTTGCCGAAAACAGGTTTTTCATTCGATATGAACGTTGCCTGACATACGAACGTACCCCTTGTTGGAAGAATAATTCCATTTAAACTACAATTCCAAATGTCAAAACATTGGATTGCGAATACAAAAACCAAAGTAGAATCTCAAAGAAAAGGAACAACCAATTCGTATTTTTCATTTCTCTCTCGTCTCCGAAGAAGAAATGGACTGCTGGACGTGCCCGTTCTCTACGCGAAGAGAAAAAAACTTGTAAAAATCCATTTTTCAAATCAAAACGATCAATTTCCAGTCTACGCTACGCTTCTCCAATCATAAGCAGAGCAAAAGCGAACGCACTAATTTTTATTGTTAAAGTTTTTCCTGTGACTTGTTTTCTTTTGTTTAGTTTTATTTTATTCATTATTCTCTGTCCTCAGCAGAGAAACTGTATTTATAAAATATTAAAGTGCAACTTCAGTGATTTATTCGCAGAAAAAAAAATCGAAAGGAGAAATTTCCATTTGGGAATCAGAACGGTAAGTGTTAATGTTTAATAAAAATCAAAAACTCCCGTTTTTGAAAACAGAAAACAGGGCGGCTGCTTCTTTTTGGTCAAATTCCTTTATTCAATGGAGCCGCAGAGTTCTTGCGAACGTTTTCCGTGGACGGGACTAAGGGAAAAATGAGTATAACCCAAAAATAAACCTGCCCAATAGAATTCGTACATATATGTAAAGTGAATAGTTTCTGCATTTGCATTTCCCTCCAAAGTGGGAACTCGTCCCGTAAAGAATGTGGAAGTTATTTTGTTGCTGGTGCTGCTGCATCTGCCTGGCTAATTTCCTTGCTGTGACATGTTTAGAACGTCCATCGCCGGCTGTTTGTTGTTTTTTTATTTTGTGGATGATGAAAATTTAAGAAACGGCTGCATATTTTGTTTTGTGACAATCTGAAGGTGAAGAAATGCACTTTAGATTGTGCCCAAAATCGATGAAGTGAGAAATCGGAATTCTGTCTTTTCTCTTTTTTTTTTTTTCTTTAAATTTCTTGTGCTCTTCACTTTGTCTCTGTTTACATGACAGTTTGATTTAAACCTACAGTAGTATGTAAAAGAATATGCTCACTTGAGGTAGCAATCGGATTAGGTAAGAAAAAGCACAATGTGAAAAAAAAAATTTGTTCCAACAGAAACAAAAGAATATTGCATATAAAACGCTTTTGCCAATAGACTGAATGTTTCATAGACAGCTTATTTCTAGAAGACAACATTTGCCAGACCATAGTTGACCACGCGCTCGATGTGACCGAGTGACTTTTGATTTTGAATGACGTCCATATCTTAGCAGAGCATATAAATTCGCGCTTGAATCTTTTACTCCATTCGCCCTTAGTATAATAGGCGCCGAAGAATTTTTTCTCGACGGGGTTCAATATCAGCTGTAATTCATGTTTATAGTCCACCACTCGGCTCCATATAGCATTCATTTATTCCTCTAAGTAGGGGTTTGAGCCCATTCCTTTGGTTCCACCGGATTTAAGCATCTTCGCCGAATATGAGTTTTCCAGCGGTCTAACTAATTAAATATAATTGGGTAAAAAAGTTGCACATTAAATTTTTAAATTTATCACTGAAAATTTTGGAAACTTTGTTCTAAAAAAAATTATTCGAAACAGAAAAATAAATAATAGAACTGATTTAAATATCATTTGCGCTTTTTCGGTAAAGCACATTGCCATGGTGTTCTGACAATCAAACATGAAGTACAACACACACATGGAGGGTCTGAGCCTGAGCTAAGGCTGCCTCCCATCCTTGACGGTCCAAGGCGCCAAGATCAAATCATCTTGCATCCGCATCCAGTGACTTGGCTCTTATACCGGAGGTTCAGTCTTCCCCTTCTTTCGAACCATGAGACTCGGATACGAAGACTTTATGTAGTCGGCGTATTTTTGCTTTCTGGACTATGTCCACATCGTTGTACAGCTCATAGAGTAAGCGTTTATGTCTTCACCTCCATTCGCCTTCTTCGCAGACATGACCGAATATCCGACGCAAGATTTTTTTTCGAAGAAGCCAAGAATCAGCTCTGACGTCCAGCTAATCCGCCAGCTTTCGGCTCCAAAAAGCACAACTGGCATGATTTTGGTCCTTCGAGTGAGGAGTTTCGACCCAAGTTGTTTCGACAACCCGAAATAGCAACAGTTGTCAAGCGTTATGCTGCGCCGGATCTCTATTGTGGTGTCGTTTGTGCAGTTCGCAATTGCCCCGAGGTAGATAAACTTCTTAACTATCTCGAAATTGAAGCTGTCGATTGTTACGTTTTGTCCTAGATTGTGGGTGACGGATTGGTTTCTGCTTAACATATCAAGCTATTAAAGATCAAAGTATACTTTTTTCGAAATGGGACCAAAAGAATGTTGAAGAGTAAAAAGTAAAACAGAGAATGTAATGAGGGGAATTAGATCACTTTGGGTTCTTCCCACGAAATGTCTGCTCTCTCGTATCTTACCGTTAAACTCTGGTACCAACATATCTCAGAATTACTCTTCCGCTTACCATAAAACGATTTTCTTTAAAACGAATCTCGGTCAAAAAATTTTAAATATGTGCGGTAGCTTCTGGAAAGTCGTTGTGATTAAAGAATCCGACACTTTAAGAGGTAGAATGGGCTATACAAAAGTATTTCAAGACTAAAATGTATTCTGTTTTTGAAGAACTGCCCAAAAACAGGACATCGCAGACATCTACATGTGTCCAGCTCTGTCCAAAAGTATTCCTTGATCAGAACTCAGCCACAGTTAAATTATATATGTATTGATTTCCTTTGACAAAGACTGCTGTTCTGGCATTAAGTGAACTAATATGATCAGAACATTTTTTGATAAATGGCAAAATAACCCGTGTAAAGTGTAGCACTTATCTGTTCAATTAGCGGGAATACGAGTATGTTACAAATTTAAGCTTATATAGCCGAAGCCTTGCACCAAAAAACGATCTCCGGATTAATTTTACTTTACATTTTAATCATGAAGATTTACCTTCTTTCACAACTGTTCCCACTTGCGCATAGGAAGCATCATTTTATCTTCCTAATATTACTTCCCTTCTATTATGCACGCTCTTTCTCTTGTATGTCATAAAAGTAAGGCAAGAGGAAGTTTTTGTTTTTTTATTATAAATTTTTGTTTTGTTGTTTCCATTGATAATACCCGCCCTCTTTAAACAAAAAATTGCGACTCATAATCAGTCAGTTCAGTTGAACGCGAATAACATTAGATGAGAGCAGCATTTTTAACGTAAACGTACGTTTGCCTTGAATAGTGATTAATTATTTTGATTAGTTTTTCTCTTAACTTTCTCTGTTATTGTTTATTAAATCATTAGGTTCGTCATTATGTTTTATTGGTTATTTCTTGGTGTCGATATAGTGTAGATAATAATTCGAAGTGTGACGGTCGTGATGGCAACGTTTCGTGCGTGAATCATTGGTTAAATATATTTTTTTTTGGATTACAAATTTTATTGATAAAATCACGCGTGAAGCGGCTACAGCCGTATATGTCTTTTTTAAGAGTAAGGGAACAAACAACACATGAATTGTCGAAGCACACGGAATAATAACTCACATCATTTGGAATATATTTAATAATAAAACAACATTGCTTTGTTTTACGTAACTTAAATCTCATCATATCCTCGTTTTAGCTCATCCCCGAAAAACATTTCTTGCAAACTGTAATTAGATTTTTATTTATTAATATATAAAGTAAGCGGATTAAATGTCTCGGTAAACGAATGATGAGTTCTTTTATGCACAACTCACGAATTTGCTTACTCATATGCTCTTTGTAAAAATGTTGCGTTTATTCATTTATGTTACTTGAATGAAAGAAAAGTGTACATTCTGCTTCAAAGTTGAGGCAGAAATTGAACTCTTCTGCTTCTTAAGCTTGTTGAGAATATATCATTGCAGCTCTTATATGTTCTTAAAAAAATCAGTACAATATTCTTTCGTTTGCAAGCTGGTTACTTGAATCATCAGTAGCCAAATGGCTAGGCAAACATGGTCGCACGCTTCTGTATTGTCATATCCGTCCTGAGTTGTAATGAAATGTTGTGGCAACTGCAAGGTAAGTAATGATTTCTTTCATCCTCACAATACCCTTTCCGCGGCCAACAAATGAAGTGTCATGAGGATTGAAATGTAATAATTGTTCCATTTTCTGGACATAATTTCGACTTTATTCTTCGCCAAACGAGACTGGCTGCTCTTCAGTCTCGTGTCGAATTGACCCAAAAATTCAGCATTATAGAGCACGGTGAACGTTTTCATTTTGCAGCACTTTTTCGATGGCACGGTTTTGTCTTCTTCGGAGCAGGTTCCCTCTTATATTATATAAATGCCCTGAACCTGCATCTTGTCGGTTGTTTCATATAAACCCCTTAACTCGGGTACTAAAATCGCAAAATTATGAATCTTTGTTTTTGTTATTGAGGAAAAATTTATAAAGTGCCCGATCAGAGCTCTTGTCCAATTGTATTGCACTTCAGACCAATAAATAATAATAATTCTTCTAGCTCTTACACATTTTTGCATTCTGTATTCTGTACGATACGCAGTACTTTCAACTTTATGGCAGGCAACATATTCATAAGTATTTTAGTATAAGATAGCTTGAGTGTTAAGCATCACGGATCATCCGACAAAGACGAAAAACTTACGTCCGGTAACACCAGCTGCTTCTTTGTTTCAGTTGTCCAGATTGCTGAAGTGGGGGCTATCTGACTATGTTTCTTTTTTTCCTTGTAAAAGCTGTCAACATTTTTCGACTCACAAAGGTCTCATTAGCTTGTTCTTTGGGCATTTTTATATTAGCTTTTTTTTCATACTCAAACGACTCTCGGTATTATGATTTTGTTTATCGTGGTGTCATGTAACCAATTTGATTTATTTTATTGAAACGCAGTGAAACAAAATCATATCCATATAAATATTTGTGAGTCGCTGTTTTCTTATATTGTCTCATGTACATTTGCTTTGTATTCGCATATGTTCGCAGCACCAAAAGGAAATACCAAGGATTGATTTCAAAATGTTGTTTTGCCCATTTTAAGTCACTGGGGATTATGCAAACAAGTTACGGATTACAGTACTTAGCTAAAATGGAAATTCAACTTTTTTTCGATTCATCTATTTGGCAAACTGACACACTTCCACAAAGTATACCTGCGGCAAAGTGGAAATGGTACAAATTGAATTGAGTTCGTATGTTCGAATTTGCAGTGCAATAAGTAGTCATATAACTGCATGTCCACTGCAATACTTCTCAACGTCAATATCTGAAATGATTTAGTTCCTAAGCAGAAGCATCCTTCAGCAAATATCTACGTTATGAGCGCAGAGATCAATACTTTGAAAAATGTGCCATATGCAGTAGCAGTGAGAAATCAGATGGGGCGAAATATAATGCTGTTTAGTGAAGAGAGGGAAGATTTTCAACTCTTTTCACCGGAATATATATATTTTTTCATTTGTTCGTTCTGAATGAAGAATAAAGCTGCAGCTCATGTCTGGCTTCGAATGAAAACTATTGTTTGCTTCAGATTAATTATACGGTTTAAGAATATGCAACCATTTGTGAATATATGTATACTTATGTGTCTGCCTATCAACGATGCGGTTGTTGGAACTTGTTTTGATTAAAGGGAGTAGTACCAGTAAAAAACCTATTCAGAGAAATACAATCAATACAGTCGTTTAAAAAAAATAGATGACAACATTTTTGTTTATGTGTGTTATTCAAAAAGGGAAGTACTATGAACTGCGAACGGTTCGGGAATAATGACGGAAGCCTCTATAATTTTTCGTTCATTGCAGAAATAATGATTACGCTTATTAAAAAAAATAATGAAAACGTAGTCCACTAAAAAATGTGCGTCTGTAGATCTGCACAAAACGATTTGAAATCATTAAAATTTTTTTTTTTTTATATAACTTAATGTTTTTTTTCCGTGTTTAGTTAAAAACCTTCACAGGCACTATGAACACTATGATCGTGGAAACGAGTACTTAGCTCTTGAGCAAAGTAAGTTACTTCGTCTGATAAGGCCTAGCAATTACCAAATCTCTGTGAATGTCGCGATTTCGTATATACCTTGGAGAATTCAAGATTGCTCTTAATGTTTTGTTTTGAAACAACCCCATAGATGTATACCTTACGTCCAATTAGGTTTAAGCACTTACAGTTTCTTAAATACATAAGTTAAGTCTCGAACATCTCCCAAGGGGCCAATCTATTTCTCTCGTCGCTCTTTTTTTAACATGTGATTTTCACTTTAGTTTCGAGTCTTACGTCATTCTTAAATATTTCGCCTCGTTAGCATACAGGGTTTTAACCGAATGGAGAAACAGAGAAACGTATTTTATAAACGTTTCTGTCAGTAAAGTTTACAAGTTGATTTGGTTTCATTTAGAACGATATATACACACATATTTTATCTAAAGCTTGCTGGAGTTTTTGCGTTGACGATTCGACTGTATCATCCATTGTTAGGACAGCCATGTCGTCCGTGAACGTAACTACGGATGTTTCTTCATCGTGAGGCATGTCTCTCGTGTAAAGCAAGCTTAGAATTGGACCAAGAACAATTTCTTGGAGAACACTGGCGTAAATTTCTTTGAATTCTGAGTATTCAATCCAGTATCTAACATGGAAAAGTCTGTTTTTAGTAGCTATGGTAATTTTATTACATTTTTTTAACTCATTTATTACCACTATTAACAATATTGAAAGATGAAGCAAAAACAAGAAAAATATAACATTTGTAGCATCATTTTCGTCTGCAGAATTCCCTAGAAAAAAGTTGAACTTTGATCTTTTAAGTGATAACGTTAGCCAAAGAATAGCCGAGGCTATGAACTGAAAATAATGGAACACAACAACCACCTTAATGCATCTATATTGGTCCGCCTGAGAATTTTGCAGGACTGGCGTTTTATTTAATAGTTCCGTGTTTTACGATATTTTGACATTCGATCTGTCTGAATGTTGATTTCAATCCACTCTTCATGTTCTATGCTCCTGAGTCTGTAATCGGGAGCCTTCATCGTTGGACCTTTCCGCCCGCAATACCACCTACGCGAAGAGGACGAAAAATTACTCGATGGATTTTTCTTTTCCAAAGTTGCCATTAGCATTTTCATCCGCCTTCAAGTTTTGAGGGCTTTATAAATTTTTTATTTATTAAACAAAGAAACTGCATTTGGCAGAAGTAATTCTTTGTTTGGTCTTATTTCTCGAAATGACTTGTAGCAGCTAATATCCAATGAATGAAAGCAAAAAATTATCTGCAAACTCAAAAATTATCATAAAAAAATATGTTTATTTTTCTCCATTGTAGTCAAGTGTTTGTCTTGTGGCAGCATGTACTATATATCTAAAGTTACCTTGTGTAATTTTCGTATTGCTGTTTGCTGAACATATTCCTTGGTGTATGTTTTTTTACTCTGTCTGCTGTTCTTCGTAACTTCACAAATTTCCTATGAATAATAATATAAATGTAAGAACATAGAGTTAGAACTGGTTTGCATTCGTGGGTATTTAGGTACCAAAATTGACCATTAAACGTCTTGATAATAAGTCGGGGAATACACTGCGCGTCAAATGCAGAGCATATTTAAGCGAATGTACTATCACAAAATATTATAAAACAAAGTTCCCCTGCCTGTATGTCTGTCTGAGCGCTATAAACTTAAAATCAACCAAACTGATTTTCGTACGGATTTCACGTATGGACAGAGTGATTCAATAGAAAGGTTTATGTGCATAAATTGGCTGAAATTTGACGATGGTACCCAAGGTATCAGAAATTTTCCTATTAACATTGGCGGGCGCTGCAAAAACTTTTAATGATACATTAAATAAAGGAATAAATCTGAATAGTACGCAAAAAAAAAAATAAGTGAGACTCACTCAAGTCACAATAACCAATAAAGCAAGAGTAGAATAGAAGAATGATGATATTCGTATCATAATACAGCTTCATAATCAAGGATTTTTACGTACATGTTTATTCATCTTTAAATTATTTCAATGCGAACCTTCGTTAAACAGTAACGGTGGGTATAAGAATAAAAAAAATTCTATGGAAAGATGAGACTGCGTGCTTATAGGACGGCTCGGAAATATATTTATTCTGATTCAAAACAAAGATTTATCCGACCGCAATTCAACCTATTCGAGTGTACTTTGTTTTTGAATTTCTGCAGATTTTAATGAGTAGGAAATCCCGAGCGTGTTAGAGCGTTCCACATTTGTGTGCCTGAAAAACGAATCTCAATATTTCACTATAGTTGAGCTTGAGGGTGAACTGATGAGCATTCGTGGCTTGGCGAGTGTTACAGTGAATGTGCAACTGGCTTTTAAGCTTGATCACTGTTTGTGACAAAAGCTATAAAATATGGTTAGGCAGGAAACGTTACGACGGTCGTGAAGATAAGATTCCCATTAAAGTGCCATACTTTTAGCCAGCAGTGTAAATTCATTAGCACACTGCTTTTCCCAACCAGCGCAACGTTACGCTATTTAACCCCTCACAACAGTTGTTTTTTGTTTAAAAAAAAACCCGGCAAGCCCAATGAAGACAACCAAGAAGACCTTCCGCAGGTAATTTCCAAGAATACGTACACCCATAGTCATCATGTGACTACCGTCTTGAGTAATAACATACTTCCAGTTATTCATCGGCCTTTTCGTAATGAACGTCTTGAATATATGTTCATTTATGTACATAAATAAAAAAAATAGCGCTTTCAATTTCACTATCCATGTACATGAAAACATTTTCCTTTTGATTAGCATATTGTATGCTGCACTACATAATAATCAATCGTTTTCCAATTGAATGATTCCAATTTGTATATTCGGCCTAAAAGAGGCAGCATGAAATATTATAGTTAATTATATTCGTACTCATTCTACTTGCAGCTTTAGCGAGGCGAAGACTGTGCTGCTGCTTTTTCTATCTCCTGGTTTATTGTTTGCCGCAGTCATAAGAAACAATGGCCGAAGATACGGAATACAAAAAATTACCCGTTGAGGAGCGGTGCGTCCATAAACTATGGAAAGCTCGGTTGGATGGCTACGAAGAAGCTGGAAAGATATTTCGTGAAATCGACGATGAGAAGTCACCAGAATGGAGTAAATTCGTTGGCCTTATCAAGAAAATGATTGTTGATTCGAATGTGGCGGCCCAAGAAAAGGGACTAGAGGCTGCTCTGATATTTGTCGAAAATTGTGGTCATGCTGGTAAGACAGTAGGTGACGTGATGTCGGGCATCGTACAGAAATGTATCGCCGCTCCAAAGGCTAAAACAAAGGAATTGTCTGTGCAAATAGCACTTATGTATATAGAAATTGAAAAGCAAGAGGCTGCTCTCGAAGAACTCATCAAAGGTATGGATCACAAAAATCCAAAGATTGTTTCAGCCTGTGTGTCTACAGTGACAATTGCTCTGCGAGATTTTGGCAGCAAAGTAATCGGCGTGAAGCCGTTGATTAAAAAATTGGCTCCACTTATGAGCGATCGCGATAAGGCCGTTAGAGATGAGGGTAAACAACTGGCGATTGAGATTTATCGGTGAGCTTGAAAAATTATTTACTCCTCTTAACATTTACTTACCTTCCATTATTTTCGTTGTTTCAGTTGGATTGGAGCAGCTATGAAACCTCAAATAGCATCATTGCCGCAAGTTACCATTACAGAGCTTGAAAATGAATTTGATAAGTTAAGAGGGGAGAAACCGGAGCCAACAAGGTATTGATGTTTTATATTAAATGAGATTAAATACTTAAAGCAAGCATTATTCACAGATACCTCAAATCCCAACAAGAAAAACAGCAAGCAATCTCAGCGGCTGCAACAGATAATGATGATAATGGCGATGGTAATCCAAATTAAATCATTTAACTGCTTCCTGTTTTGAATTCGTTTCCTTCTTATTTGTCTTTTTTCAAATTATCATTTCACTTAACTGATGGGTTTTGCATGCTAAAAAATATTTGTTGAGAATGATTTGAAAATAAATTTGGCGCAGTTTGGGTGTGGATAGGTTGGTGATGATTTGATTTGCCATTATGAACCCGCTGTAATCTAAAAGTACATGAGCGGTAGAAGGTTGCTTTTATTACGACTATATCTTGGCAATGAAAAATTCCTTAAAACCCTTTGAATAAAGTCAAAAATCATTCGTTATCGATGGCAAATGAATCTATAGTCTACTGCTAGTAAATAACATTACTTAGAGTGCTAAAAACAAACATTTCTTGGTCAATATGTGCAGTAACTTCAACATGTTAAAAACAACATCCACTCAGTCTTTAATTGAAAAAAAAACGCAGGAATAAGTATTTTCTTCCTGTCCGGGTAGGATTGATCCGAACTTGAGAGATCATTACCCTCCCAATAGACACTATTGCTACTGGTCCGGAAGAAGACCGATCAGAGATATGCAAATACGTTACCCACTTGAACATATCAAAATTAAATATAGAACTTTTTTGTACGCGAATTTGAGTTAGAAAAAGACGAAATTTATATTGCTGCATAAACCAACCTTTTTAAGAATTAATTCGGTGTTAAAGCTCGGTATGCCATTAAATTCAATTTATTTTATTATTATCTTTTATTAACAGATAATTTAAATTACATGGCAATGTTATAAAAAATTAGGGAGCCTAGCTGCGGAGGCTATTGAGTCAAATTCTTCTCAAATTGAATGCGATGATTGAGATTGATAACATTTTCAAATATATTTTAATTAATATTGGCACCAGTTCTTCTACAAGTGTTAAACATTTTTTAATTAAAAATCACCACCTAACTTGTAATGTAAACTCAATTTCGCGTGGTGAATTTGTATTCCATTCTTAATATCAAAGCTATTCCTTTGAATAACAATTGATTGGATAGTTTGCTGTGTAAAAAAGTCTTAAAATTTTTATTGCTATTATATTGATGACAAGGTCATCTATTGTACTCCTTTCAAATAAATTTCCCATTACCAAAAAAAGCGTGTATGGTATAACGAGTAGAGATTACTCTCGTTATTTAATTTACTAGGTTATACGAAAACTAATTTAGTGGAATTGGTAGTATGGACGATCGTCCACCATAACTCATCGTCATTGCGTCAGTTCAGGTAGCTCGATTCTTAGCGAGCCTCTGCTTCATAATAACCCGTGTCTGTGAGTTATATTTTGCGCAGAAAACATGTGGCTCGGACGTACGAATTATTGCCCACTTTCAACGGCTTTAGAAGCTTTATCATCACAGTTGCTCTCCTCGGAGGATTGGCAATTACTTGTGTGAGCTTACGCTCAGCACCCTTCGCAATAACCACTCAAACACACTGAAACACCACATTTAATGAAAGAGTATCAAACAATGCAGTCCTTGGGAAAATAATAAAGCGATATATGTTTGAATTTTGTTTTTCGATAAATCTTCACGCTTGTAGCACATCAATTACCGCAAGTAATGATTGCCTTAAAAGTATTAAGCAGATAATCATTTGACAGCGGTCTTACACCCTTAAAACAAGTCTTGTTTTCTCATAAAATATATAAAATTAAACTGATGACAAACGTTTTTCGTGCAAGATTCACTCGATCGCATTTCATTGTGGCTAGTGGAGCATAGCGCTTTTCTTCGCAAAATTTCCCAAAGTTCATACCGGGAACAACGACAACAAATTGCTCAAAATGTATCCTCACTACACATTCGTACATGGTTATCAAATAAAATCAATGACCCTCGTCGTAAGTGCCGCACCCGTGTGGACATTGAATATCATTTTGGCTTTCTTACTTTAAATCTAACACCCTCATTGTTTTTAGTTTTAAGCTTCTATCGTAATGATGAACAACAGTGACAATAAGTTTCGTACTTTCAAAATTTCTAAGAAACATCTGACAAGGCATTTTGTTTATCCAACAGTGGATGAAGAAGATGGTGGAGGCGATGAAATCGATCCCATTGATCTTATGGATCCTGTCGATATTCTATCAAAAATGCCAAAGGATTTTTTCGAAAAGTTAGAAGACAAGAAATGGACAATTCGCAAGGAATCATTGACTGCTCTAGAGAAACTAGTCACAGACAATCCAAAGCTCGAGAGTGGAGATTACGGCAATGTTGTATTGGCTTTGAAGAAAGTCATTACTAAGGACTCGAATGTAGTGCTTGTGGCAATGGCAGGAAAATGTATGGCATTGCTGGCGAAAGGATTGGGAAAGAAGTTTTCCACATATGCAACGGTGAGTAACCATTTCAATCCAACTACATAGTTTAAAATATATAAGAGCAATCACTGTTTTAGGCCTGCGTTCCTGGTATTTTGGAGAAATTTAAAGAGAAGAAAGCTAACGTCGTGACAGCACTTCGAGAAGCAATAGACGCTATATATCCCTCAACTACGATGGAAGCGATACAGGAGAGTATTGTGGAGTCACTGGCCAATAAGAATCCTAATGTAAAATCTGAAACGGCGTCATTCTTATCTCGAGCCTTTGCCCGTACCCAACCAGCATCTTTGAATAAAAAACTTCTAAAACTCTTGGTTACTTCTCTATTGAAGACCTTAAATGAGCCCGATCCAGTGGTGAGAGACTGTTCGGCGGAGGCTATTGGAACTCTCTTGAAATTGATGGGAGAAAAGGCTGTAAGTTGCTTTTTAACAGACGTTGACGCCTTGAAAATGGCGAAAATCAAGGAATGTCAAGAGAAGGCGGTTATAACCATTAAAGTGCAGGGTGCCAAAAAGGAACGTCCTGCTACGGCGCCAACAAAAAGCGCAGCACCCTCCAAAGGAGGGTCTAGTGAACCGAAACCAGTTTCACGTCCAGCTACGGCCGGTGGAAAAAAAACCGTTGCCAGAAAAATTGCTGGTGCTGGCGGTGGGTCCGGAGGAGTAGGCAATGGTCTACCATTGGCAAAATCGACAAGTTCATCGAAAGTACTGGCTGTCGAAAGAGAAATGGCAAGTGAAGAAGTCAATGGCAAAGCTGAGGAGTTACTTGCAGCAGAAATTCTTACCGGTTTGGTAGATTCAAATTGGAAAACAAGATTGAGTGCTGTTGAGACATTAATTGGCCAAGTAAAAGAGTTTGATGCAAAAACTCCTGGACTTTCACAAGTACTAGTACGGACAATCAGTGGACGAAAGCCAGGATTGAAGGTAAATTACATTTTCAATTTGTGTAAATCGTTTTTAGTTTTTTTTTGTGTTTTTCTTTTTTAGGAAATGAACTTTCAGGTTCTGAAAATAAAACTCGATATTATCCGTCTTGTGGCCGAATCCTACCCATTTACTACGACTACGGCTGAATTTGTCATCAACGAAGTGACAGAGAAATTGGCTGATGTCAAGAACGGGTCAGTTGCTGCGCAAGTTCTCACTGCATTTGCAGAGTCTACAAAACTGGAATTCGTTGTTTCGAAAGTTATGACTTTTGCCTTCGAGCAGAAGTCTCCGAAGGTTCAGTCTGAGGCATTGAATTGGGTTAACCAATCAATTCTCGATTTTGGTTTCCAATTAAATCCCAAGATGCTTATCGAGGATGTAAAGAAAGGTGTACAGAGTACAAATCCGACAGTTCGTGGAGCAGCGATTACTCTTGTGGGCACCATGTCGATCTATATGGGCACTGCCCTCATGATGTTCTTTGACAATGAAAAACCCGCTGTGAAAGCTCAAATTCAAACTGAATTCGATAAAAATATTGGTCAAAAGGCGCCTGCTCAAACGCGTGGTGCAAAGAAGTCAGCTGGGGGTGGAAGTGGAAATGCATCCGATGGCGAAGACGACGATGAAGGACCACAAGAAACAATAAACGTTGCCGATCTTCTTCCACGAATTGATATTTCATCGCATATTACAGAGGCCCTGCTAACCGAGATATCTGACAAAGATTGGAAAACGCGTAACGAAGGACTCACTAAGCTGCAGAATGTTCTGAATGATGCCAAGTTGATAAAACCGTCTATTGGTGATCTACCAACTGCATTGGCTCATCGATTAGTGGACAGTAATGCAAAGATAGCACAAACTGCTATGGCGATTTGCGAGCAATTAGCCTCAGCTATGGGTCCTTCATGTAAATCACATGTGACAACATTATTCCCTGGCTTTCTACATGGCCTTGGCGACAACAAGACGTTCATCCGGTCTGCAAGCTTGGCCTGCATCAATGTCTGGGGTGAACAATGTGGATATAAGGAATTTTTCACTGGAGAAATGATTGCTGACGCTTTGAAAACAGGCAGTCCCGCCCTGAAGACTGAACTTTGGGGATGGGTCGCTGAAAAGCTCCCAGGCATCACACCTAAAACAATATCCAAGGAGGAACTAATCTCGATATTGCCTCATTTATATGCCAACATTTCCGATCGTAATGCAGATGTTAGGAAAAATGCCAACGAAGCTGTGCTGGGTATTATGATTCATCTCGGTTACGAAGCAATGGTGAAAGCACTGGATAAGCAGAAGCCTTCATCAAAGAAAGATATTCAAGCTGCTTTGGACAAGGCACGACCCAATTTGCCAATGAAACCTTTGCCAAAGGGAAAGCAACAGGCACCAATCATGGAGGAGCCAAAGGCGGTGAGAGGAGGTGGAGGAAAGACAGCTAAGCCCCAAGAAAGGCAAGTGAAGGGTAGTGAGAAGGCTGCGCCTTCAAGGAAAAAGGAGGAGGAAGTTGACACTTCACCGCTCTTGGCAATCAACAATACAAAGAATCAACGGCTGATAGATGAGCAGAAACTTCGCGTGCTTAAGTGGACGTTTACTACACCACGCGAGGAATTCACTGAACTATTGCGCGAGCAGATGAGTACCGCTAATGTAAACAAAGGACTAATGGCTAATATGTTTCATGATGACTTTAGGTAGGATTGCGCAATACTGTGCTACTTGAGTTATTTTACATTTGATTTTTTATAGATATCACTTGAAAGTGATTGAATCGTTGAACGAGGATTTGCCGAACAACAGCAAGGCATTAGTCTGTAATTTGGATCTGATATTGAAATGGTTATCATTACGTTTCTACGATACGAATCCTTCAGTTTTGCTGAAAGGATTAGAGTATCTTAATCTTGTTTTCCAATCCTTGGTAGAAATGGAATACATTTTGGCGGAAAATGAAGGCAGCGCCTTTATTCCACACTTATTGACAAAGGTTGTTTGCCTATTGAAGGTGTTTTAATTGCAAATTTTTATGAAGATTTTTTTTTTTTTTTTAAGATTGGTGATCCAAAGGATACAGTCCGAAATGGCGTTCGTACCCTACTACGCCAAATTGTGCTTGTTTATCCATTTACAAAAGTTTTCATCTACGTAATGGATGGTCTTAAATCGAAGAATGCTCGTCAAAGGACAGAATGTTTAGACGAATTGGGATACCTCATCGAAACCTATGGTTTGTCGGTTTGCCAGCCAACGCAACAAGTTGCTCTTAAAGAAATTGCTCGTCACATCTCCGATCGTGATAATTCAGTACGTAACGCAGCACTCAACTGTGTTGTACAGGCGTACTTTTTAGCCGGCGACCGCGTTTACAAGTTGATTGGACAAATGACCGAAAAGGATCTCTCAATGCTGGATGAACGAATAAAACGCGCTAAAAAAACAAAGAAGCCAACTCCTCCATTGGAGATAACTAAAGTGCAGCAAACAATCGCAGCACCTTCGGTTGTACAACAGGATAGTATCGAAATTGAAGATCCCGTCGCGAATACCAGCGATGAATTGCCTCCTCCAGACGAAGAGCAATCACCCATTGTGCAGAGGTATGTTCATTTTAAAAAATCTTAAATATTTTTGTGGAAGAAAATTAGCATGATAAATTGAGTGAAAGCTTGTTAACATTATTATTTCAATTTATTGCGTTTTTATTATTACTCCACACATTTCTATATTTTTTTTCACGAATCTTTTGTAGTTCTCAATATTCAACCGAAGCGAACAGCTCAAATGAAGAGCGTGAATTGAGAAGTTCCCTTATACGACAAGCGTAATTTCCACTTGATTATTGATATTTTTTCCATTTTGTTTTGTTGGGCAAACTTATTTAGAGTTTTATTTAGTATTGTTGTTTGAAGAAAAAAAAAATATATGCACATCATTCATACACACCCCAATTGAGAGAATGCAGTTATTGTTTGTGAACGTGGGATGCTCTTATAAGAACAATTGTTTTTGTCTTATATCATAGTAAAATATCCTTTTATTTAATTCATTTATTCCAAATGTTTTGTCTCGATGTTAACTTGTTTATAAATGTTCTCCTCCCTTATATGCTGTCTACCCCAACGTTTACTCTATGTGTATATCTGTCCATTTCACAAATACGTCTTGTGTTACAAACACACGTACTCGTTTATAAATGTATATGTATGTTAATATCCTTAAATCACTCCCGTGTTCTCAGTCAAGTAAGTAATTTTTTTTTTGGTGTTAAGTTAAAATTTTGTTCCTTCAGAAATTCTGTAGATTTGAAATCTACATACCTACTTTTTATGTGGTAGTTCTTTTAAACTGTTCAACACAACACATTTTTATTTTATATCTTTTTTTACAAAGATCAATAACGCTGTACAATACACAGTGCAGATCTAAAGAAAAGGACGTCAATAGGAAATAGAAACGAAAAATTGAACTCATAAAAATAATGTATCCAAACTTATTTATAGTCTTACAGTGAAACAGCAAGTTCACCTAGCCGATGGAAGCCATGAGAAAGAAATGATCAATATCAAGCCGACCAATTTTGGAAATTTTGTGTTTCTTTTTCGACTCTGACTTCGGCCTTTTTTAGTTTCTAGCAATAAGAATATACTGCGAGTGGGCCAAGATATATAGTAGACTTAAAAGGGTTAACTCTGCTGTTGAATTCTGCATCTCGTAAATCAAAAAAATATCCTCGCACTTATTTTCCACATTATTAAACAAATATGTTTCGTATGATCTCTTTAAAACCGCTTTTCATATCACTGTATTTTTGTTATTAAGTATGCTGTATTAGTATCGAAGAATAAGGAATAAATCTCCGTTCTTTTTAAACCACAGCTGTTCGAAATTCGATACTTTTTACAAATTCTTTATGGGATATAGGTCGGTACTAGGTTAGCAGTCAAAAAAGAAAAAATTGCGTTTTATTTTATTTTTTACCCTACAAGCTTCTCTCAAGAGGGCAGACTTAGTTGGAATTTTAAAATGCTGAAACTTAAAAGTGTTTTCCTCGAAACCATATTTTTGAAGTCGGGGGTTCACTGTTAATTGAAAACGGCGTTCACGTTTAGTTCTCACTTATTCTACATATATCTTATCGTCTTCCGAATTGACGAAGGATTTATTTTTAGACAATTATATTCTCCTTATAGCGAAAAATGTGAATGAAATTTTCGTCCAAAACACAACTTTGAAATTCAGCATCCGACATTTTAGATTTTTTTTTTCAAATCCCTTCGTCGAGCATAATATCATTAAATTATGATCAGTTTTTTTTTTTTTTACATCATCCAGTGACCAGCTGCAGTGATCACGGCAATTCCGCCTTTTTTTTAATCTCACGTATTTCTCGATATTTAGACTTGAATTATTTATAATAGTTTCTTCAAGTACATATCTTTCATGTGAAATAAAAAACATGTCATTAATTATTTTAAGATGCTGCTTGCTCTCAAGAGGATATGAATACTCTTCTTATGCACGTAGCACAGTGCGAGCGGAAGAATTATAGGAAGAACGAAAGATTTTGTAAAAAGAGAGCTTTTTTCGACGTCCCAACTAAGTCTGTCCCTTAATGCTCCATACCGAACTACCTGCTCTCCTTCTGCATTTCTAAAAAAAGCGCTTGATTATTGTGCGCATTAACTTTTTTCAGACCTTCCGCGACGAAATTAATGAATAATAAATATTAACGAATAAATCTAGGACTACAAATATAAATTTTCCATCCTAATTTGGTCGGCAAGTGTACAAACAAATATAGCATAGGAAGTATAATTTAACAAGCATATATTGTAAGGGCTTCTCCGAGTACAAGTAGATGAATTCCTTTTCATTTATATAGACACATTTTATTGGGATGCCGCCTTGCTTGTGATTCATCATGCAGTTGTTTTGTTTAATGATTCAAGACTACAAGTTCAATGTAAATAGGCCGTAGCAGATGATTTCGTAATAAATTATTTTGAACTGAAAAATGTTTGTATCGTGCATACAATTTTGTTCACATAACAAATTTGGTTTAGTTGTTTTAACTTGCTTAATATATAATGTGCTGTTTAATATGATTATTTAAGGAACACTTTTAAAATTACATTATTTTGTGTTTTTTTTTTTATTGCGCGTGTTGTGATGTATGTAGCTACATTTGTTTCTTGGTGTTGTGTTTGTTTTTTGAAATGTTCGTGAATGCATTTAAATTAATAAAAAATAAAACAAAAATATTGCAGAACTTTCGATCAGCCCATAATGTCCAACAATCCACCAAAGCCATCGGGTCCATTTGGTCTCGATCCTAATGTAATTGCTGAAATTGAAAAAGATTGGGTGCGTGTGGATCAAATAAAACAATCCGATCCACCACGCGTAGACATATCACTTCTCTACGAAACAATCAAAATAATTCCAACTCGAGATGGTGTTAGATATCCCCAAGAGAAATTCGAACAATTAATTTCAAGATCTCGATACATGCAACCAGCCGCACCACCATCCGCCGGACAGCAGCCCTACAGTGGATACAACCTAAGTCCACAACAGCAACAACCCATGGCATACGTTCAACAAAGGACATCGGCAAATAACTCTCCCAAGTAAGTAGAAATGGACCTTGCAAAGATGAAAAATAAAAATAAAATGTTTGCATATAAAGTTTGGCTGACGCTCTCCCTAAATTGGATCCAAATCTGATAAAGGTTATCAAGTCTATATCAAATCCGGACTCAATAACCGCGCGAGCGGCATTGAATGAGCTCACAGATATCATAGAATCTCCAGAGAAACAGGCGGTATTACGAGACTACGAAGAGATTTTTATACAGAGTGTTTTGGCACAATTTAAGGTTTGCGGTGTACGGAATATTGATTTTAATGATTTAACTAAAAAAATTGTTTGTAGAATCTCTCGCAACAACCACTCACGGAGTCGCTGATAATGTATCAACCTTTACTCTCCATTACGTATGCCTTTTTTAATTCAAAAAATCTGGGAAAGACACTTAGTATTCCATGCTTAAAAAATACCATGTCCCTGCTGCTGGGATTGATGGCGGATCAGAAACTTAATAACGGTGATGATGGACAGTATACGAAAGTGATAAATGGAATATGTCTTAAGATTCTAGATAAGACAAATTTTACAAACTTAAATTGGTACGTTAATCATTGAACATTTATAAATACTTTTTTGCTGCTTACCAAAACGGATTCATTTACTTGCAGTGCCCTTATTCGCCTACTAAAAGAGACCTGCCCCAGTGCTGGTCTACCAAAGTTCACAGATCTTCTGATGAAATGCATCTGGCGCAATGTGAAAACAATGCCCGAGCGATCAAATGAACTGGACTACGATGCAGTGTTATATGAAGTGCATGACTTTATGTTGGCATTGCCCAGTACGTGGTGGCAACAGCGGCCCTCGGACACTCCATTGAGGACTGTAAAGACGATCATACACAACATGGCTAAAATCAAGGGCAACGCTATCCTACAACATTTAAACAAAATTCCAAGACACTCAGAATTACACGCTTACCTAATAAGAATTCTCAAGGTGGGTTCTTTAACAATAATACGTATTGGTTACCAGTTATGGCAATCCGCTTTTATCTAGAACCTTCAGAAAGATGGTAACATACCGGGAGCTTCACCACAACGCTCGTCATCGGCAAAAGACATTCAAGCTAAGAGGATATCAAATCATGCTCATGAGGCGATGTCACAAATATTCAAATTAATTTCAGACAAGGAAACTAGTCAGCAGGGATTATTAAAGCTTTACGATTTTAAGGCGAGTAAAATAAGAGATTTTGTTTCGAGTAGTTTCAATATGTGTGTGTATTTTTTTCTTTAGGTCAAAAACCCAGAAATTGATGTGGTGGCGTTTTTGAAGGGCGCATGTCCCAGTTTCCAAAAGTTCATCGAAGATGGCCTAGCCGAAATCGGTCGGACTCAAGGACAAACTCAAACACCAACAAATGGTGACAATAAATTTGGTAAGCTTTTTATAAGGCTTGATAATTTTTGTTTTAAATTAAAATAAATATTTACTTTTGATAAGACTCAAATTTGCATCAAACATCGACTGGCAGTAATTTTGGCGTAAGCGGAGGAGAAAAGACTGATCCAGAATTTTGGATGGACCGGCTCAATCACCTGAGAGCCAAAGCTAATCTCGGACCACATCGCAGCCCCGAAATGGGTGGCCACATGATGGACAACAAAGTTGCCGATGAAAATCTAAATTTAAACCAAATATCACAAAAAGTTTCACTCATCCGTAAGGAAGTAAGTTAAGATTGTCTGATATAAAATACCATCCATTAGCATTGTTGTTTGTTTTTTTTTTTTTTCAAGAAACCTGAACTCTCTCCAAATCGCCTGCAACACATCCAAGCAAAATTGGCCCAAATAAAACAGCAACGACAAAGTTAAGTTTGCCACTCGCTCATGTGAATATGGCAACAAAACAATTGAAAAAAAAGTCCAAAAATTCAATAAGCAAGATTATATACGAGAAATTTTAATACATATATCCAGAGAGGAAGGAAACATAACTAAAAAATTAATAAAAAAAATACACACCTTATCCACTGATATATATATTATTGTAATAGTAAAAACCTTTTTTTTTTGTTTTTGAAAACAAAAAAGAAACTATTATATATAAATATCCAAGCATTATAATGTTCCGTTAACGGTTAAATCATTAAATTATTCAATTTTTTTTTATTAATTACGTTTTAAATATTTATTAAAAATAGAAAGGAATTTGTTGAATACTATTTAGAAGAAGAGCATGCAAACCATAATACTTGCATGTTAATTTCTGTTTCGTCTAGAAGTTTGTTACAATTCGAGGTAAAAGAATACACGCGTCCATCCATCTGATCCTCTGTAAACATTTACACTGTATAGTATTTGTTCGTTTGTTTTAGTAGTAGAACATGTACGCGTTTTTAATTGCATTGTTAGAATCCTTAATTTATATTAATTAAACATACACACAATTCCACTTGAAATAATAAATATATAATTTATTTTAATTTTTTATCATTCATTTTATGTCCATTTCAACAGCAAAACGATAATCATGTTAAAACTCTTTAAGATTTTAGTATTAATTTCTAACTACGCTGTACTTTGTTCGCATACGTATTTAGTCCACCTGCAGTCAGGAGTACGAATACGTTTTAGATTTATGAATGGCTCTCTCCACTTTTTTTTTTTATATTTGTAACTGCTAAGATTTTTTATATCTTTTGTTTGTTCTCCTAATTTCTAAGTTATTAAAAGCAAAAATAAATTAATTGAATTTAAATACAACGTCGTGATTTAATTTATTCTAATTGGCTTTGGTTTTATGAATTGAAATATGCACGAATCCACTGCCTTATTCTTTCTAATAAGTTTCCATTGGAGGTCGCGTTTTTGACTGTGTTTTTAAATATTGGTCAAGCTCATAACAGCCTTAACTTATGCTGTCAAAATGTGGCAGTACTTTGGTTGAACTTATGTATATGAAAACATATTTTTTACAATTATTGAAAGGGTTAACCTGTTTAGATAACCTCTTAAATCCACTGGCTTGGTTGTAGACGTACTAAAGGCATTTAAAGAACGACGTGGCATGATTAAAACTTTCCGTCTTCTGTATTTTTGGCATTGACGTGGACCTGATACGGGAAATACCTGATACTTATGATAAAGGGAGCTGTTATCTGGTTAATAGGTCTTTATAAAGTGGCGAGCAAAACCGTTCTAATAAAAATACAAAATCCCATAATCTGTTGTAATTCGAATTATCAATGTTGATACAAAAAAAGGCGAAAAAAGTGCATTCCAAATAACAGAAACAAAGAAACTGCGATTAAATTAAATTCTTACGTTCGTCCAAGTTTGTTTTTACTTCACCTTATTGCTTACTTTTGAAATTTAGTCCAAAGGCCCTTATTTTTTTATTACACCGTTGAAACACAATTTCATTCAGGTAATTTGTTTAGCTGAATCTCAAGGTAGCAATTGGGTAAATTTGCCACAAAGTTAAACATCCCAACGCCATTAAACTCCCAACCCCAAGCTTCAAAGTTTTTTTTACATGATTTTTTTGTACAGTTCTTGAGGACGGTGACAAAACGATTTAATGTAGCTTCGTCTGCTCAGAGCACTCGTATCCAAAAAACTGCGAAGAGCTCTTTTGGATGTCCACTTGCTGACTTCTTTCTTGATTGCTTTAAGACTTTTTCGGTGTAATCACGCGACCAATTAACCAGGCAAAGAGTGACGGTTTTGCTGAAGATTTTGGATATGTTATGGCAATGGTGCACATGAGTCACTAGTTAAAAACAAAATTACGATTGATGATTCAAGAGATCATTGTCAACTTGATGGATCTGCTTCCTTATGTTCCAGTTCTTGGAGAACATTTTCTTTGTCTACTCATTTGTGTGGTATAAAAAAAACTTTAACGGACAATCAGTGTGTAGTAAGAGCTGTGAGGAAATGTGTGTCTACTTTCTAAAAATTATAAATATATAAGCGGAATGATCGATAAAACTTAAATTGGAAGTCGCATGTTATTAAACATGCTCTTTAAGTTCAAATTTACACGCCCTAAGAGTAAAGCATATATCAATATGCGGCAATACCTAGGCTATTATTTTTGGCATGGAAAGCATTCAAAATATATTTTGATTCTGAGTTTCAAAAGTATCGAATTGCACCAATTTTGAGTTGAAATTTTGAGCTTTTATTTTTTTTTATTTAATATTATCTCTATATGCATTTCACGTTGTTATTTATTA
Organism: Orthonevra nobilis; assembly: GCA_963555765.1. NCBI lineage: Eukaryota > Metazoa > Arthropoda > Insecta > Diptera > Syrphidae > Orthonevra > Orthonevra nobilis. Next base: position 76,278,941 of record OY743227.1, on the reverse strand, counting down.
TTCCTAATATGCTATCTGCTGAATTTTTCTTAGCCACATGTAAAAAAGCTTGATACATTTAATAGAAATACAATTCGCCTTAAGTTAATTAACTACTGTAGAATGATGCCTTTTTACCTATTTATAAAAACATGCTAGACATTCCCCTGTAGTTGATGAAATTTTTTTTATTCATTTTTAAATAACATTCAAAGAAACTTGACAACCAGAACAAAATCAACTCCTCAAAGAGAATGTCCTAATAGATGGTGAATAATCCATATTTCCCTTCGAGTGGCCTTTCAAAGTTTTAGAGATATAAGCTCAAAAAAGATTGACTGGGCTTGTTTCCAAGGAAGCATGTCGCCTTAGAACATGAAGGGAGCAAGCGAGTTGAGCTCGCTGTACGTTTATTGGGATAAGAAGTTTTTTTGTGAAGACTCACGCAGAACTTTGCAATACAAATAAATGTCTGGCATCGGTCCGAGGGTTTTTGATGGTCTCCTTTGCATGTTGCCAATTCGCTTCAGGTGACCGAACCAGTGTGTCAGACGTATTTTGGCTCTTGGGGCATCTCAAAGACTTCGCGGTCTTCTACAAAGAGGGGTTGATTTTTTTTGTTTTTAACAATCAATGTTTGCAGTAGTTGATTTTATCAAGCGGTCTTGCTGCGGTAGGCTCCTCCAAAAACAACCTCCGTCTATACATATGCCTCGGTTGTGAAAACGTCGACTGAAGTATAAAATTAGTGGATGTAAATGTGCAAAGCATTCCCCATGGTTTTGGATCGTGCTTTCTGTCCAACGGAAAGCTTTCTGGCTTACACGATAGCAAGACTTAAGAAATAAGTTAGAGTAAATCGTTTTGTTTCCTTAACACCCGCAGTAGTATAAATGATATTAAAATGTTTGTATCTTATATCATTCCAAATTCTATAAGTTCCTTAAAAATAAAATTTGGTGCTCATTTATTATTTTTATATAATTAATAATAATATGAATTTTATTTAAAAAAAAAAATTCAAAACAAAATAAAAAAAATAACTTAATTAAGTACATCCATATGAGTACAGGTAATTGCAAAGTTTATTCAAAACTTTAAGAAAAAAAGGTTTACGATAGGCTAAGTTGATATATGTAATCGAAAAAATATGCAAATATATATTTACTTACTATTTCAAACTATTATTAAAGAAAAGTTTTCCAAAGGAAATTATAAGCAAGAAAATCCTAAAAAAGTTGAAATTTATTACAATCTTATTCACTATAAAAATGTAATTTGTAAGGAAATGTATTTTATTATATCTGATTGGGTAAATTCTTTATATAAATGAAAATTCCTTAAACATTCAAGCAAAAAATAAATATATTATAAATTAAGAAAACAATTTTTTTTTTTAAATTAAGACACAAATCTAAAGGTCTAATTCTGAAGTTAGTCAGAAACATGTATTCCTACAAATATCTAAACCAGCTCCAAAAAATTGGCTGTTTCCAAAAGCCACAAGGACATTGGATGTTAGAGTAGATCATTCCTCATACTCTTCCACGGAAAAGAAAGGAAAATAAGTGTCAAAAATGAGAAACACGGCGATGTTACTCGCCGGCAGTCACTCGCGCACCTGTTTATGGAAGCAGTTACTCGCGGTAATTAATTAAGGATTCACATGGCAAAATGTCTATCGCCTATAAGCAAAGGCGAGGCTTAAAAATAGGAACGAACAAAATATTGCAATAATTATCGTTTTATTTCAAGGTACCTTAAAATGGAAGTACGAGAACAGATACCATAGACTATCGTATTACTAAACCTTAGTTAAAATCAGTAGAACTATACTCCGACTAACCTTTCTCAAATATAATATTGCAGCTTTTCCGAACTAACACTCTCGCCGAGCTATTGTTTTAGTGAACGAAATTTTGTCTTGCTTACAAGACACAGATTCAGATCCATGTGGAAGCAATGACAAGTGTTTTGGAAAGCTTGAATGTGCTCCTTCGAGTTAGATGTTTTGAAAACCAAAGTTGAATCGATTACTTATGGCCAGTCTTCTAATGGCATCTGCTTCTTCAATCGCCATTCACATCCAATTAAAATCTCTGTAATATGCAACATGTCTAGTTTTTTATTTTCAAAAACAGCTTTAACTTAAATATATTGATAACCATTATCACTCTTAACCAGTAATATTTTTTAACTATTCAATTACTCCCACTTAAGCAGCAGTTTCTGTGCCTTCATTCTCGCCTTCTTCATCTTTTCCTTCAGCTTCATTATTAACATCATCCACATGTTTATGACCACCAAAACGTATCGAGACCATAGTTACTCGAATAGCAGCCTTAAACATAACCCTAGCCTTCATCTTAGCCAACTTGATCTTCCACGTTTCATCGCGGGAGGGCAACCCACTCAAGTAGTCGTTCATTACTTCTTTTGTTGGATCGACTATAGCCAAAACTGACATGCATCCATCAACAGTTCCAAGAACTAAACATTTCCCATCTTTTGTACTTTTAATCGCTGTTAGTTCAGCTTGAAGCCGGTAATTAGCAATCATTTCAGTATCGCCTGTTCGGAAGACTCTAATAGTCTTCCGACCGCTGTGATAGTAGCACACATATTCATCGTTTTCCGTAAAGAGACAGATGACGGAAAACACACCTTCTGCGACTTTTGGGATAAAAGTCTTCACAGTTGTTCCCTTTCGTAGTTCGAGAAGTTCCAGACCACCTCTTGTCGGGGCGTAAAGGCCAAACTTGCCGTCTTTAGTGATGTTACCACCCCACTTGGGTATTGACCGGATGTGCCTTTTGTTCTTAATGTCCATTATGCTGCCTTTTTCGCTGCTGATCACAGCCACTTGTTGGACCTTGTGCGGCATTGGGACAAGAGCTATGACTTCCTTTAAAAAAAAAACAAAAGTTACGTCTGTTAAAGGAATGCAAAGAAAAACATACCTTTATGGAACAGCCTTTGAGTGAGATCTTTGAGACGTGACTACCGGTTACAGCGTTGTAGACTCCTATACTGTCTTTATTTGATTTGTCCACAGAGCAAACTATTATGTGAGCTGCATCAGCTGATATAGCAGACTGTCGAAACGGTAGACCGGGCACTAATCGCACTGGGAACTCAAAACGAAACAGAATGTTTCCATCTGGAATGGATCTCATAGTTGTGACAGCTGTTTGGCGGTTCCCGTCATCACCGGTATTGTCCTTCTGATTTATATTCGGACAGGAAACGGTCATTACCTTTGTAGCATCTTCCAAAAACGTTACTTGTTGAATTCCCGGTTGGTCGTCACGGAATATGACTTGTTCCGACACCCTATTCCAAACCAAAAACTTTCCCGTCTCTGACGATATGATGTACTTCCCATCTGGGGTAATCTCAGCGTGTGTCACAATGGCGCCCAGTGGACTATCAGCTAATTTTGCCAGTAGGCGACCTGATCTGGTTTCCCACACTCCGACACAGCTTCGGGTAACAGTAACAGCCAAATCTACCAATGACAAGCTAATAAAAAGTTAACGTGTTAAAGGAGGATGAGTTTTCGAAATCGTATCATTTTCCAACCTTATGCTATCGATCTGCAGTTCATGTCTATCAATTACGTGCACCTTCTCGAAAATGTTGTTTATATTCCAAACTTTAACAGATCGGTCAATTGAAGACGTGATGACACTATTCCAGTTGCCGATAGTCAATGCCTCCAATTGAATAATTCTTCCAAAATGTGCGTCCAAGACCTTTGCCAACTGCTTTGATTGCAAACACCAAACGTAGAGATTTTTACGGACCCCGGCGACTGCGTAGTTCAGAAGTGAGCTGACCATAATTGAATTGGACTGCATCATTTTGGTTGCAATATTGCGTACACCGTGTGGAAGTGGTAAATATATGGCATTCTCATCGAGCCTGGAATCCTCTTTGCCGAAGTCCCATATAACGAAACCCTTTCCAGCGGTTCCGAGTAACATGCGATCGTATTGATCCAAACGAAGTTGCAAAAGCATTTCTTTGTCATCGTTCTCGAAACGTGGAAGATGGTCCTTGACATTCCAAGATATTGCTCCGGTTTCAGTATCCGTTTCGAATTCGAATATACTGATCTGAATTATATTTTAGAGTGAGTTGAAATAGATATCTAAAGAAATATTAAGAGACTAATGAAGTTCCAGCCCTCAGACCTTGCTGTATGCTTTAAGGCTTACGATCTGTATATAAGTTGTACAGTAGAGTAACGATGCTAAGAAGTGCGAATATCTCAGAAAATTATTAAGCCTTTTGGGGTGGATAAATACGAGGAGAGCGGTGACGATGCTACAGTGGTCATGGGAGCATCGTTGATTCGCTATAGAGGCGATTCTCGACAGCATTCATCTGACGCCTGAAAAATTAACGACTTTTTTAGTGCCTGTTTGCTTTGTCCTATCAATGAACAGAATAGTTGGTCCTTAATTTTTTTGGAATTCCACGGGTTTCCACAGCATTGTGTACTGTAAAAAGTGTGCACCCACGATCAGAGATTTTTTGGGTTTCATTCAGCAAGCGAAAATTTGCTCATTTAAGCATTTTCGGCACCGAGATAAGAGGACGTTGAGGACGAAAAAGGAAAATTTGCTCCTTAGCTAAATATTCCACAAAAAAAAAAAAAAAAACAAGCGTTCCCAAAACCAGATGAAGCAAATATAGCTCCGGCATAAGTCGACAAATATGATCCAAGGATGTTGCAGGACTGATGCATTCTGAAAATGTGTTCATCGTTGTGAAAGTAGTTCAGATCAAAAAATAGAACGAGCTTTTGTGCAGATTACTGGTCTTCAAAGATCTATATAAAGGAGGCAGTTGTCTTGGTCCCTAATTGGGTACTACAAAGAATTGTCAAAAGTTCACGATCGCGATGATCGAGAACACCGGAATTCTTGAAATAGCATTTTCGTTAAGAAAAAGAATCCCAAATTGATTGCTGTCTTTGTTTTAAGGAGGTAATTTTACATTCGGCTACTAAATCTTAAATCTAGTGCCCAAGGTTAAGGAGAAACTTCAAATTTTCTATGCAGTTCGGAAGAAGATTATAACTTACTTGATAATTGCCTTCGGTTGCGCAACAATAAATACGATCACGCGGTTTGTTTATCGCCATGACGCTATGAAAGAGAATTGGTTCACATCGCTTATCGCCTCGAACGGAGTCCAAGCGTAAACGAGTCTCACTTATATTCCCAGTCCAGTATATCACATTAAAGTTATCCACTGTTAGGAGTTCCATACCTACCATGGAAAATTTTTTTTAAAAAAGCTTTTCAAATATTATTAAGAGGTCATTACTTAATATTTCCCATTCAGCGGCATCACTTGGGGCTGAAAACTGCTTTATTAGATTTCCCCTCATGTCAAATTTTGCCCACTTGAGTTTTGTATTTACAAAAAGGCTATCAAATGAAAGGAAAGGATTAAGAAAGGACTTTGAAGAAACAGTTGATTGATGCGATGAGTCACCTGTGGTTCAATAAATATAATCCTGTAACCTGATCTTGTTCCAAAAATGGATTTTCGATAACAACAAATTCACTCGACAGTGTGTTTAACAAAACGGTTTGATTGTTGTTCGAATACGCGGCAGCCCATTTATTATCCGGACTCAAGACTAACTGTTGCATTATACCCTCAATCCCGGGGTTCACATCTCTCGTGAGATCGGACGTGGATAGATCAAATGTTATGAAATGTGTTGAGATCGAAACCATGTATCGATAGTCACTCGTTAGGCAGAATGCAAAGACCGCAAATTGGTGACCTTCTAGAGAGTACTATAGTCAAATGAAAAGGTTAAAACGGGTGGTATTGATGTGCTTCGATGATTAGATTAAACCTTCAATGGTCCTCCTGGAGTATGTAAGCAGTGATTAACTGGAATAAGAGAGCAATCTTTCGGTCCGCATCGATCACAAGCTCTCAAAAGCATTTTAATATTTTCGTTGCCCCCGATTTCAGGTAACAATCTGCCCACCAATTGCGGAGCCAACATGTTGGGGTAGATTGCCAAAATGGCACCACCCAAACGTAGGGCATCAGCAACAAGCATAAGCTCACGCCTAGCCTCTTTGTCATCAGTATTTCCAGAGGCGTCTTCAAAATCAGCCAGAACGGCTTGTAGTGGACAACTTGAAAGTTTAGCATGGAGCCATTCATAGTTGAAAAGCACGTGTACAAACAGATCCTTAAAGCGACGCGATCGGACAAAGTGGAATGGAAGCTCACCGAACTGCAAACGGAAAAAAATTGAACTCATTTTAAAGGTACTAATAATAAGACGTAGTTCAACCTTTCTCAAGTTATACCGAGTCACTGATCCATCTTTACTGGTAAACATAAGTGGCTGCACAGGAACTTTACGATCTGCAGAACCTTCCTTATCTGTCAAGTTGAATCTAAAAAACAGAAACACTGCGAATGCGAAAACATTTTTACCAAATTGAAAAGCTGACTGACCTATGTCTTTGGATTTCTGTAAATTTGAAAGGCTTCGGAACTCCTCCACCCCAAATACCCAAATAGTAATCCGCTATCATAGAATGAAAGTACATGGCCATGTTCATGTTTTTGAAATACCTCTCCTTGGCAGTGTCCCTGAACTGCCTGTGATACCAATTCATCACATTAACGCCATCAGCCTCTCGCTCGCTCAAATAGTTTGGTAGATCATTGCGGATACGGGTCCACAAAAGCGGGGGAATCCTTCGTACCGGCGGCAAATGATACTGATAAACATCATCCAATACCTTATCGTCCAGTGAAATCAAATCTTCTAGTTCGCTTTCCGACAGGCCCGACTTGGCAGCTGTAATATAAGCTAAAGCATGAAATACCAAGATTCGGCCATGCTGCTTCTCAATTCGCTCAAACAGCATCATTATAGAGTCCATTACAGTCGAGGCTAGGTGAGTCTCCTGCGGGCGTGTGTAGCTCCGCCAACGGCATATCTCTGCAAATACAAGCTTCACAAATATTGGTAAGGAGCATTTGCTAATGGCGTTCGCCACCAGTCGCCATTGATAATTGTTCAAATCCCGACAAGCCGTCTTCATCCACATCTTAATGACGTTCATGGCCAGTTCTTCACCCAACGCGGTGACTTCTATAAAATTCTCCTCGATGTCAATCATTTTACAAAGGACATGGTACTCCTGAGAGACTGTCGGATTTGTTTCTTCATTTGCACATGAGATTATAATCTGCAAAAAAACTTGAAAACTTGAACCAAAAAGATGTGATGATGTCGGGAAAAGCTGACACCCGATTTGAACGGAAATGAAATTTTTACAATGCATGCGTGTAGGTCCAAGGCTGGTGAAATTGGACACACATTTGGTGTCACTTTTTTTTTAACATGGCACAAGCCAGGCAAATGGAAACTTACGCTAATCTCAAGACAGCAAAGTGATGATGATGGAAATGTTTACAATGAAAGAGTCGAATCTTATAAACAAAACAAAAAAATTGGGAAATGATTGATTGTTAAAGAAGGAGAAGAAAAAAGAGATCATGCAGATATAAAGCAAAAATATTTAAAAAAAACGGGTTCGAAAATTCAATGGTCACTTTATATCAGAAGGAAACTTTATATCTTGGCATTTCTTGAAAAGCCGATGCACCCAAAACGAGCCACTGTTTGGTGCGGATTTTATTCCAGAGGCATAATTGGGCCATTTTTCTTCGAAAATGAGCAAGGAGTGGCCATTACAGTCAATGGCGATCGTTATCGGGCCATGTTGAACGAATTTTTGTTCACAAAAATTGAAGAGGAGGATATTGGCAACATTTGGTTTCAACAGGACGGCGCTACGTGCCGAAGCAACACTCCATGTTTTGCGCCCTGTTTTTGAAGATCGCATTATCAGCCGCAGAGCTGATGTCGTTTGGCCACCTCGGAGCTGCGATTTGACACCGTTGGACTATTATTTGTGGGGTGCCCTCAAAGATAAGTGTTACGCCGACAAGCCAGAGACAATTGACGCTTTAAAGGACAATATTCATGAAGCCATTCAATCTTCAATCAAATTTATCGCTGAAAGAATTACGTTGACCAATAATAATATTCTGCACTATTATTTCATCTCTAGCCATTGACGTTCTAATGACAGATAGACGACCCATGCTTATAATTTCGCAGGAAATTTCCAATTTGAACGTACTACAAATAAAGCTTCTAAGGTTCATTAAGCTTATGCCAACACTGGAACTGCGACCATAACTCACAATTGCAATTATTCAAGAGTAACAAAAACTTACAACTGCAGACATTTGGGGGATGAATGTTTTTTAAGTGTTTTAAGTTCAAGAAAATCTCCTCTATCTCGGGGGTAGGTGCTCTTTAGAAAGGTGTTTTTAAAAGTGACGATTCTTACTTGAGTGCCTGGTTGTGGGTATAAAGGTTCCGGAAAATTTTTTCAGCACTGGACACCCCTTATTCATGGCACATCACCACATGTGTCATAGAGGCACACATAAAAGAATTGTTAATAAAGTTCGACGGAAGGACTTAACACTTCACTTATTCTAAAGAAAATGACAAGTTTAGAATTGAGGGATTTTGCACTGTAAACGGAATCGAAGGGTCTAATTTTTTTTTGGAACTGCGGTAGACAACCCTTTAAGGTAAGCAAAAGTATAATTTGACGGCGTCCATGGCCGGTCACTTTTTTAGAGGCCGCTCTGATTCACTTTTTATTTTATTTCCAAATGACACTATACTGGAGAGCATTTTGAATAAAGATCTCAATTATTTACATACAAGGTTCAATTTACTCAGGCAATGAAGCTAAATGATCACCCACATCGTTACCGGATCAAGAGCAATTGAAACTGGCATCAATTTTGCTAAAAAAATCGTCCTTTTAGAGAAGAAGGATTTCCAGCACGGCGATTACCATATCAAGCAAAATTGCCGTATTTAGGGCTAAGAAAACCCTCACGTAGTTCTAGAGAAGCAATCTCATCAAGAGTTTGTGATTATTTGGTGTGGACGTCAATGGAGAGCGCGGACATATTTAAAATTTTTTTTTCGCTTGAAGTTGCAAACTTAGTTCAATTATCGCGTAATTAGCTGATTTGGTTTCCTGGCCGACTTGGATTTGACAACATGGGTCTCTTTTTTATGGGATGCCATTAAAACTCGATGCAGTGAAGATTAAGGAACTTAAGAGCAATATTAGTTAATTTAATCAAGAAAAATAGACTGTAAGCATTGGAAATATATATAGGACAAAAATCCGTCAACTTAAATGGCTAGGCCACATCGAGCGAATGGACAACAATGCTCCAGATGAGAGCATCTTCCAATCCCAGCTCAATCAAGAAGTTAAAATCATATCCCATTAACATCGTGACTTGGTCAACGATATGGCCTCAGGGTGTTTTTTTATAAGCAAAAGTTAATTTGTGTATGAGGAAGTTTTGCTTGCCGACAAGAGTGAAAAGTTTTCCTAATCATAATTTTCAAAAAATACGATATCTAAGCCGAGAACAACAAATTATTTACAAAAAAAATGCAAATCTCAGTTAAATCTCGATAAATCTTACCTTACAATTTGGTGGCAGTCTGGTTGGTATCCAGGAAACTTTGTTCGCGTCTTGTGTACCAGTTAACTGATCCACGGAATCAAGGTATAATGTCAAAGGTTGATTGGGACTTGCATAAGTTAACAATTGCTTAAAATGTGCTGTTAAAGGTACTAAATCATCGGGAATATTCTCAAAGGGTAACATGTAGTTATATGATATCTAAAATGTTAAATAATCATTTTGTTTATTAATTAAAAGTCCATTATAAAAATTTAGATTTTTCAATGCGTAAGTCTTACTTGTTGGGAAATAGAAATAAGTGTTGGTGTCAACGCACTTGAATCGGGTGTCGTACCTAAGAATCTTATAACATTTATTGGTCTTTTAGTGACAAACCACTCGCACGCAACCAGTGATGCGCTCTTCGCCAGCAACGATGTCTTGCCGCAACCTCCTTCGCCGTAAAGGACAAGTGGCTTATCTGAATCCCCCAGCATATACCGCTTGATATGTTCGAGATTTTCCTCACGACCATAAAATACTTTAACCGAATTGTTACAAGCGTGCAAATGCTGAAGGATCTCAGTTACTATTTGCCCCTGTGCGCTGGAGTCTTCTTTTCGCATCGCTCTATCGACCAGTTTAACGATGTTCTTGTAAAAATGTGCTATGAAATGATTTAGGTATTCCTCGTGCGTTTCAATGTCCAGACCTTCACGTCCAATCCACTCTACAGTGTACCTAAAAATGAAAACATAAACAATTTTTATGAGACGCTCTGGTCTCATGCTCCTCCTACTTTTGCATATTTGAGGTCTCGATTTTGTTTGGAAGCCGCTCATCACGCAAGTTACCAAGAAGCTTCGCAGACTCCGTGTCCAAACTCCGATTGATTATATCAACGAAAAGTGAAGCTTTCTTCAAGTTCTGGAGATTGATATTGTTTATGTAGCGGATATAAGCGAGGCAATGATTCTTGGTGTTTTTAACATTCAAAATTCCATTGATGACTTCTCGTTCAGTAACTAAAACACCAGAAGATTGGTTAGGCAGCTTGAAAGAGATGAAGACATTACCTGACATAAAGTAGTTATGCATGGTTTCCTTGTCCATTTTGGTGTTGGTGTTTAATGAAAGAGCCGCCTTGCGTAGGAGCTTCTGCATTTTGTTAAGTGTATCCCACCAGACAGCCTGATCCTCGGCTTGAAGTTTTGGAACTCTCTACAGAAAATTATACGAATTCAGAAGAGAAACAAATTTGGATTGGAAGTAATACTTTATTGTTGAAATTGATCAGAATCGAAGAAATCGGCTGAAGGACCGAAATCGGTGGTACAGCATTGCTGTCTTTTTTGTACCAAAGGTCAAGTAGGGCCCCATCTATTCCCATTGACGTCAACTCATCTCTGAGAATCGAAAATATTTTAAAAGTCCTTTTTTCGTTTTAAAATAAATCTTACCTAAGTAACTGCAATTCTGAAGAGACAATGTAGGTAGGGATTGGCCGGTATCCATATTTTTGACCAAGAAATACAACGAAATTAGGTCCCATTGACAAACGTTGACAATTTGCGATCTCTCGCATGCAAAGCTCCGTTGTCATGTGATCGTCTGTCGCTTCGTCTCTGACACCCCAACGCATGTCGACAACCTTAAAAGATTTTCATCAAGGTCAAGAAAACACATCTAGGTTTTTGATGAAATTTTCCAGCATATTTTTGCATTCAGTACTTCAATTTACTGAGGACCTATTTATTTATCATTTTGAGAAAGAATCAGCATCAGTGCTTACATATGGGAGACTACAGAACCTATGGAAAACATCAAATGTCGTTGTTCGCTTATCGCAGACGATTCCTGAATTCAAAAATCACATCCTATATTTTGATAACTTTTATGCGTCGCTCCCAGTATTGGTGAACTCGCGAAGTAAAGGAAGTTCCGAATTGTAAGTTATCTAACGATAAAGATGTAACCAAAAAGATAGAGGCTATTCGGAAGAGTTTGTGGGAATTGCTTTCGGAATAGATATTTCAACGGTATTGTGGAAGGATACGAAGGCTGTGCGCTTAGCATTTAGAGCCTCTGCTGTTGATGATCCACCAAACAAAATAACCAGGTATGACAGAAAGAACAAAAATATATTGAAATCGACTGCCCTAACATCATAAAAGAATACAATCACCAAATGGGAGGTGTTGATCTCATGGACGGTATATTAGGCCGTTATCATATTCGCATGAAAACGAAGAAGTGGACATTGCGTTTGTTTTATCATTTCGTGGATATGGCTATGGTGAACTCGTATTTGCTTTATCGTCGAATTCATGCAAAGGATCAAGAATACAGAACACATTTGAAGCTGTCTGATTTTCACGTTGAAGTAGCTGACGTGCTTTGCAACACCCAGAAAAATCTAAAAAAAAAAACAGTTGGACGACCAACTAATAGTTCCCCAAGGATCGGAGCAAGAAAAGAATGTGTAAAATGCCTGGTTGTCAGTCAGAAACGCAAATGTTTTGCACTAAGTGTAATCTCAATTTGTGTTTATCGACAAAAAATAAATGCTTCCAGCTTTTCCATACACCGTAATAAAAGTGTTTATTTTGCGTAAACACTTATAACAATAAATAGATTTAAAAGCTTTCCATGTATTTTTCTTTTTTAAGTACCCGTTCCCAGGCCTATAGGCGGGGTAGTCCTTTTCGGCGAAAAAAGGTAAGCTATCGATTTTTTTTGAAAATCTGACCTTAAATTCGGGTTTCTAGCATACAAATTAGCCAGTTAGAATTTTTTCGTCGAAAAAAAAAATTGGCCGGTTAGAGGGTTAAAGTTAATTTAAAAGGTTTTTTTTTCTCGGAAAAAAACTTCGTTTGGAATTTTAGATGAACTATTAAAGAGCGGACTTTCACCTTTTTTAATTTTATCCATCCTCATGGTGCTAAGTGAAGGATTCCATCATACCATATCCAATTTTCCCCTTAATTCCTGTCCTTCGATACTCCAGCACCCCATGTTCCAGGGGACGGGGACTGGAAACATCCGCTAAACCATATAATAGCCTCAGCGCATATCTGTCAATTCTCTCCGAGAGTAACTCAAGCTTGCATTGGTTTAGTGTTAACCAAAATCGTTTTCGGATTTCTTTAGCCAGAAAATGATTGAAATTAATAATCGACGGAATTCTCAGAATAAGGATTTCGAATTTTTAATGCTGCTACATACAGAAACTATATTTTCAGTTTTTGGGCGATGAGCCAAATTTTTTTAATTCATATCGATTTCTAGACGAATTTAAATATTGATGGACATCCGAGAAGAAGTTTCAATAGCCTGCTCCAAACTTTGCCACAAGCGTAAGGTACTTTAATTGTTAAGTTGATTTATCATTTGAAGATTCGAAATAGAATTAATTGAAGCAGTTGGGGTTGTTTCTTGTTACGTAAATTGTTTTTGAATTTTAGCTTTTCTAAAAGTTGTGCACCATTTGAAGATTAAAATGAAGTTATTCGGAGCTCTGACCTATACAACTTTAGTAAAAAAAATATATACCGCCTATTAATTTCATAGTGCTAACGATAACCACTTAATATTTCTTGTTACACTAACTACAATAGTCGCACCTTAGACCCCCTTCAAATAGCAAATGTAAAAGTTATTCCAGGCGAATTCATTCCTGAAGGAACTGTTCCTAATGAGATACAATTTCCTAATTTCATCAAATAAGCAATTCTGACACGAAACTTTAGTCTGCTTTAGCTGATTTATGCAGTTCTACTGCCATTATCATTATTTGGTTCCGCTTTTCTTCCCTCTGGATTCATTAAGGTCCTTTTAAGTATTCCCTGAAAATTCAGGCAACCAAGTGTTCAGTCAATGTATTTCGAAGCATGTTTATGAAGCCGTCGCACGAAAATCTGACCTGAGAATCAAGATTTTAATATGCAAGAATATCAGAGTGCTAGTTGGTACTGCTCATATCCTGTTTGTTTAAGGGGGAGCAACCTGGCGTGTCACGGGAACATATTTTGTTAATAAGGAACAATTTGATAGTCTTATATGTTTTTTTTGTTAAAAATTACGCGCTGAAATCTTTTAGGCTAACAAATGGTTCAACCTCATTTTAAATTACCTGCAAGAAGTGTTCACCTTTTCAAATAACACGAACGAAAACAACATTTCCACCCTAATAATAAGTAAAATCCATGGAAACTGTACAAATATTTTCACATAGTCGAATATATGTTGATGTAACAAAACCCAAAATACTTCTTAACATGCCTATGCGACCAAATTTACATCTTGGTTGATAGATATGCTCGTACATATAGGATAGGTTTAGGATATGTAGTTACTTATTACTCTGCAGACCAAAAGTTTGGAGTTTTGGAGTTTGCCCTCGGTGCTCGAAGAACAAAATAAAATCTAACATCGAAAACTTCTTTAAAATGGGAAAAAAGCGGAAAAAATGTAAAACAACTTTTTGTCGGAAAGCCTCCTTTACTTTTCGATAAATTTTTAAATTAACAATTCTTTATTTATTTATTTTATTTTTATTTCCTTCTATCTTAAAGCTAATATACAATTTATTTTAGGATATAGCGGAAAATAATAGTAATCAATCCGTAACTAAAAAGTTAGTGTGGAATGACACAGTGATTTAATTACCAACAAAAAAATTATTTAATGTGGGGGAAACATCGGTATTTACAAGATACAAAGAAAAACACAAATAAAAAAATGATAAAAATACAATTCAAGAATTCATAAAGCAATTCGAAGGTTTACTTTATAAACTGACATTAAACTTAGACATTGACTTGTGCTGATGATTTGGCTAGCAGATCACTTTTAAGTACCGCTTCAAGGATGTCATAATTGATTGTAAATAACCAGTATTTAACCTTTTTTAAGAACGATTTTAAATGTTTGGCTGTTCTAATAGAAAATGGTAACTTATTGTACATTAAAGGGGCTATAACAGTGTAGAAGTGTGAAAAATGGGATTTATAGGCGACTGGAATATTGACAAGATGCATAGTATTTATACGAAGAAGTTCTTCTACTACGAATACTACCGCTTTGCTTAAAAAAATCTTTTAGTACTTTAAAAACGTAAAGGTGTCTCATTGATAGAATACGCAGGTCTCTAAATAATGGCCAGCTCTGAGTCAGACGATTTTTGTTACAAATAATCCTGATTAAATGTTTCTGAACTATTAACAATGGTCTGAAGGAATTATTATATGAACCACCCCAACTTGTGATACCTTGTATTCTGTATTAAATTGTAGCCTTTGGTATGTATGTATAATACCGCAGCAATGCATGTTCCCCTTCTTTTCTTATATGTCTGGTTGTTGCAAAATTGTACCGATAGAAAAGCCTTCATTAAAAAAGCCATATATTCGGAGACCATATTCCCGAAACTATTTTTAAAATCTAACAACCATTAACAAAATTAATAATAATAAGCGATTTCCATTTTAAAAAACGTACGGAACCCTTCGTATGCGCGTCCTATACGCACTTGACCTCTATTTGTGCTTTATTTGTAGTCACTTAAAAAAAAATCATTTTCTGTATTTGCTTTGTAATTGCAGGGTTTAAAGTACTAACGCCATGACAGTTCAAACCCGACCTCTGGAGAAAAATACAGCCCAATATCTTTTTTTCGGCTTAGGTCAGTTTTTGGGTAAACAAATAAAAGACCAAATTCGAAGTCAATCTTAAAATCTTCGAGATGTGATAGGGTGGATAATAAACTACTTAGAAAGTAAGGTGAAAAATTAGTTAAATTGCACCACGGACTTTCTGGTGAATACACAAATTAGACTTATTTAAGTTTTTTTTTGTAAATATAAGGAAGGATAATTCTTCGGTGTAGTAAGAAAATTCTTGTGAAAATAAAATTCAAACGGACAGTTTCATGTTTAATTCAAAAAGATTCTTGTTGGAATAATAGTTGTTATTAATTTTGCAAATAAAAAAAAATTATTAAAATCGACGTATGCAACAAGATCAAGAAAGACCTACGAAGAGGAAACAACTCTAGAAACTTCTAGATCAATTTTGGAACTATTTCCTCGTTTCATATTGAAATCATCAAATAAGAAATTAAGTTAATTTTAGGAAATAAACACTGTGACGTTGGTAGTTTCAAAATATAAGTATGAACAGCTCATTGAGAGGTTCTGTGTACCTATTTAACATTCATCAGCAAACTTACTTGAAACTCTAATCCATGTTTTTCACGACAATAATCCTTTATTCTTGGATAACACTTTGCCATTAAGGTGTTCCTCTCCATCGTTGTATCTATATAAAAACGAAGGCCAGTTACATAATAAATAAAATATATTTGTGACTTCTCCTTACCCGTAAACGTAGAACTTGTAAATATTCTTACAATTTTAGAACTCACTGGCGGAAGGGATTCCAGTGAACCAGCAAAAATCAAATCAATTGTCCGGTCATCCATTTTGGAAAAGTATTTTCCTGGCGCCCTTCAAAAGGACACTTTCTTTAAAAAAAAAAACACACAAATAAACTATCTTAAAAGTATTTTGCTTTTGATCCGTAAAATGCCGAAGAAAGACTGAACACAAAAGTTTCAAGTCAAGCTGTTTTTTACGCCGTCAATTTGAGGAATTTTTTGTTTGATCGATAGGGATTTTTTCGGTCAGGATTGTTCTTTTATATTTCAAAAGTCAGCTGGTATTGTTTATGTTTTGAATTTGTTTTGGGTTTTTTCTTAGTTATATTTTTGAAAGACTTGTTGCTATTTGGGTTTTGATGTTTGTGCCGGATAGCCTGGCCCAACAAGTTTGTAAACGATAAATGTTTCCTTACCGGTTGTCATGTTAGACATAAAATTATTCAAGTGCAAATACTGACGTGCCTTGAAGGTCAAGGATATGACTGGTGAAAGCGTGTAAGTAAACAGTTTTCAATATTGCGTGTCTGGAAAACATGATGTGAATGAACAGTCACTACGACTGTAAAATTTCAGCGATTCTGACATTGACCGACTTTGATGCAGTTCAGCGCCATTGAAAAGAGCTTCAATAAAATTTAGAGTAAAGAAAAGAATAAAAGGAAAGCACGTTAAAAATAGACCAAACGTTTAATGGTGTCAAAAACTTTATAGTCTAAACGTTCTTTTGGTCAGTTTGTACACGCTTATGCGAACTCCTAAGTGATGAGATCAGAAAATTGTTCAGTGGGAATGCCTGAGACATATATGAGTTTACTCTCTGTGATTGCATGGGAAATAAAAAATCTTTTTAACCTTATTACGAATTCATACTATTTGCTCCAAAATGGTTTTCAATCAATAATCAGCTTTATCCGCAAAATGTTCGTCCATGATTTTCTTACGAGCTTTTTTTTTTAAACCTAGATTTCGACCTCAAATGATCTGCTGTTGTTTGCAATATGGTTTTAAACTTATTTGAAATCGAAATATAAGCAACCCAAGCATGTAAAAATACAAAATCAAAGATCATGTTTTTTCGCAAAATTTTCGTGGGCTGTAGTCCATAATTTTCTAGCCAGTTTTTTGCAAAAACTTGATTTTGACCTCAAGTGACCTGCTGATGTTAACAAAATGTTATTAAACTTGTTTTAAGTCGAAATATAAACAACCCAAGCTTATAAAAATATAAAATCAAATATCATCTTTTCTGTCGAGAAATGTCCGTGATATTCAGACACGGTTTTTCTACAAAACCGATTTTGCGATCAATTTGACGGTTGAATACATAAACTGATCTGTATTATGGTTTACGGTATGGGCACTATTCCTCTTTGAATCGATGGAGGATTTTTGTATAATGATCCGATTTTTCTTGTCACTCTCAGTTCCGTCAAGGTTGCGGTTAAATAATGAACCGTGAATGAAAAAATGTCTAAGTTTAAAAAAATATATGCGACGCGAACTCACCAATTGTCTGAATCTGAAAAGAGGTAATGGAAGAGAAAACACAACCCCGAACCGACTCGGCAACATCAAGCAAATGGATAATAGTGACCCAGCAAATGGATTCGAAGGTGCAAGGAAAACCGAGCTTCCCTTCAGATGATCAAGGGATCCAAAATGTCAGATAACGCCAGGATAACGAATATCAAAAAGAATCAAAACGAACTGTGTTTGAGTTAATAACAATCTTTTATTTTATTTTATGATATTTTTGCAAAAAATTATGCACGTTATACATATCTAGGTTTGATTTTAAGCAAATCATTTTTACTGTATTATTATAAAATATATATTTATATAAATGGTTTCCAAATATGCTTGTATATTATTGTTACATTCAATATTATTATGACAGGTTAATCATTATTGCTGGATACAGTTTACTGATTTATTTTTTTTTTCTTTAAATTATAAAATGAAAATTAAAAAAAAAAAGTTTTCTTCAAATTTTTATTTATTCAGTAGATAACAATTCATATAAATAATAATAGTAATAAAATACAGTTCATATATTGTTAAATATTTCAGATGTTCATTGCATTTAGCCTTAACTTGAAAATTAACTATTTTTTTGTTTGTTCTATTTAGCTGATTCTATTTATTTATTTTTAAATATTAAAGAAATTCTAGTTTAAAAAATTTATTTATTAAATAAATTTACAAGAGTTGTATTGTATTGCCTATTAAGGTTTGTTTTATTATAAATTGATTTGGAGACTTAGCTTATGAATAATAAAATATATTTTCTATATATTAACATTTCGTTTTCTTTAACTAAAAAAAAAACATAACAAATGAAGAAAAAAATATAAACAAAAAACTTAAAAACAAAAAAAAAATAATTTCGAAAAAATTCTATTTGAGAAATCAGTTTATAATTATGTAAGTTTTGTAATTTCTTTTTCACTGATGATTGATGATTATTATATGTAGTATGTTTAGAAATTTAAAAATTTATTTTTCATCATTTGATTTAAACTTTAAATTGAGAGCAGCTTTAGTTAGAAAGTTTGATATATTTTCTTGTAGATAGAAACGGTTACCATAATTTTATACGATCTTAAATGTAACAAGCTTTGTTTATGCGTATGAGGACTCACCATTTTTAAGACTATTACTTATACTAATTGCATTCCCACCGATAGTTGTCGTCGATGGTGACGTCACTGTGATCCTATAATAAGAAAAAGCTGTGTTTACCATACACGCGGAATGCGTACAAAAGAAAGAAAAGACAAACACAAAAAAAGAAAAGAGAGAAACATGTATGATGACTCTTTGAAAATGATTAGTAATGATTTATGTTTGTTTGTATCGATGACTGTATGGCTGAGGATCAACTGAGGTTTGTGCTAGATATACGGTGCTGAAAGTGTATCATTGGTGCGATAAATAAAGAACTTGTTAAAACAAACTAAAGAAGTGCAACACAAAATATAAAGCTTTACAGGCGACTTATCAATTAATTCATATCTTTTTATTCTACATATTTCTTTATAGATATAATTTTGTAGAGAAGATTGTTTTTTTTTTTTGTTTATTTTTGCTATTGTGAGGGAGCACCGTCGCATCGGTGAAGAAGACTTTGAAAACGAAAAAAATTCAAAGCAAATAAGTAGGTGTGACTTATTGCTTATACGGAAGAATATGAGTCATTTTCTAATCTGGAGATGAAACGTAGAAACAACATGAGGATGAATTATTAAAAATGTCCGTGACCATCCGAAAAACATGGGAATGGCAATCCTCACCCGAGTTAGAGCTCGCCAAAGATTTGTGGGGAGAAGAGGTACGTTTTGCGCCAGTTAAAATACTTATATGAGAAGCATTATTGCACAGAAAGAAAATCATATTCCACTATAATAGAACTAACATAAACAAATTGATTATGAGCCATGGGAAGCTACAAGATTTGTTCCAGGCAGTTCCATCTAAATAGTAAATTCTTATAAGTTCTTTTAAAAAAAAACCTTCCATCTTTATTCAAATAAGCAATTAAAATTAAATGTAATTTACAATTTTAAATAAAAATTTAATGCACTCAAAACTGTTAAACATATATAGAAGTATGTTTTCTTAGCTAG
Source organism: Orthonevra nobilis (assembly GCA_963555765.1). Classification (NCBI taxonomy): domain Eukaryota; kingdom Metazoa; phylum Arthropoda; class Insecta; order Diptera; family Syrphidae; genus Orthonevra; species Orthonevra nobilis. Next base: position 76,259,324 of record OY743227.1, on the reverse strand, counting down.
ACTAGCAACTAAACTTATACAACATGCTTAGTAGATAGAAAATGTACAATATTTAAAAGTGTATTGGAAAGTGAAACTTAAAAAACAAAAAAATCATAATTAAAACACAACTTTTGAAAAAATAAGTTAAACATATTTTGCCTCACACCTACCTTGGGCTGTTCTCACTCTTTTTTTCTCTTATAACTAATGTTGTATCACTACCACCACCCACACCGTTAGTCGTCTCCTTGTTCTTCGTTGGAATCGGTGTTCGTTTCACTTGAATTGGCTTGAGGCGCTCTTCCAAATCACCAAGCGAGCCATCTGAGCTGTCGCTATCGTCGCTGGAACAATTTAAATAATAAGTATTTGATGTGAACAAAACGTATGCATATGAAGACTTACCTCTCGCTGACATCATCATCGCCCTCCTCCATGGCTTGTTGCAGATCAGTGATTCTCTGCAATGCCAGTCTTAAGTCATTACGCAAGGATACCACTTCTGATTCAGCATTCTCCAGCTTCTTCTCCAGATCTTTTCTTCTTGTGATGGATTCTTGTTCCCGATTTGAAATACAATGGTACTCTTCGCGCAACTCTCGAAGATTTTTCTGTGCTTTCTTGAGGGCATCTTGACCGTTGAGCTCCCTCATTTTGGATTGTGTGACTTCTGTTTGGATTTTTTCGACTGCTTCCTTGTGGCGGGTTATTTGCACTTCGAGGCGCGATCGAGTGGCTTGTTCCAACTCTAGGCGGGACTCTAATTCTTTGGCGCGTATTTCGAGGCTTAAAATAAAAAATAAACACACATAAAAATCAATTTGATTTACAAACAAATGAAACAAAAGCGCATAGTTACCGTTTAGTTAGCATTGCAGCGGATGGGTCGCTCATATTCTCAACGTTTTCCAGTCTCTGCTGCAATTCGTTGACTTGATCCTTTAATGTGTTTCGTTCGGCCTCTAATTCTGATATCCGGAATTCATATTCCGACATTGCAACTTGTTCAGTGTTTAACTGCTTCACTGTAGTACTGTACTTCTTCATCAACTCGGACATTTCCTCTTCGTTCTCTTCGATTTGTGCTTGGAGTTCAGCGCGATCTCTCTGTGCTGTTGTTGCCCTATCTTCTGCATCATTTCGTGCTCGTTGTGATTCCTCAAACATTGTTTGAACCTCTACTAACTCCGCTTCAGCAGTTTGTCTCGCTTTGACCGCTAGGCTCCGTGTTGATTCAGCATCTTCCAATTGATTGCGCAACTGTCGAATGAGAGTCTTTCCTGGTGAATCAGCCTTAAGCCGTTCCAATTGAGCATGAGCATCCTTGAGCAGGGCTTTGTATTTGCGAAGATCACGTTTGAGTTTTTGCGTGATTGCTTCTTCAGTCTGACGATCAACCCGATCTTGATCCTCCATTGAAGCCAGGCGACGTTCCAATTCGTGTTTCTCACGCAGTAGGAGAGTACGTTCTTCGTGTTCAGTTTCCAGCTGACATTCGAGAGCTAAAACAAATAATACACAAATAAAATAAACAAAATCATATAAACTGCATTAGTTTAAGATTTACCTTTGATCTTTTTATAAGCACTGCCACGTGCTTCTTCCAGCTCATCGTCTCTTTGCTGGGCTTCGCGGCGTGCATCCTTGCGCATTGTTTCTAAAGTCATCTCTAACCGAAGCTTAGCTTGTTCTAGCAATTGCACCTGTCCTGCCATTTCGTCAAGCTCTTCCTCTTGTTCCTTTAGTCGGCGGTCCATATCCATTTTGGATCGTCGAAGCTGAGCTATTTCCTCCTCAGTGCCGCAACCAAAGGTCATCTCCTCCAATTCTCGCTGCAACGATGCCAACTTCTCCTCCTTGAGTTCGAGCTCAAGACGAGTGTCCTAAAATAAATTAGAAAACACACTATCAGCTCATTTCATCGCTTCACGCTATTCCCCCCCTATCTTCCCATTCTAATAAATCGACTCCAATTAAGCAATTAAATCACTCTCACTTCTGTAGTAATACCATTACATGCTTTGTAATTAACGCATCATCGTTACTCACTTTTTTTGGACTATTTGACCTCAAGGCGTGATGAATTTAATTTTAATTACATTCGAACGCTTTTGAGGCGATGTTTTCTCGTTCAGCGGTAATTTTTCTTTTTTGGGCAAACGGAAATGAAAAATAAAAAAAAAACAGGTCTTTAGAAACCAGATGACTGAAACGCCTTTTCCATGTTCATACAAACATACTGGCGACGACAGAAGTGTGATTGTTTAATTAATCGTTTTCATTAACACTTGTGTTTGTTTAGTCATTCATTAACAGGGTGGAGATGTTTTCTCACTTCACTTTTGAAATTAAAAATTGTAATGCAAACCGATCTAAAAGGAGTCGGAATACATTTTGAATTCAAATTTACGTAATGCTAGTAAGTTGACTTGTAAACCACCTGAATGCCTTATATAAATGTGGACTTAGAATCAAGAATACATATGTATATGCGTCTTTAAAAATGCAAAGCTCACTTTTAGAATCGTTGTCATGTTAAGTAAACAATAAATTCAATTTAACATGTTTATAAATTCCAATATCATCATTTTAAATTCATTGAAAGAACATCAAAGAACAGATGAAGTAGGATTATAAGGTGCTTTAGGGTACAGTTCGATCGAAAACAGGCTTGTGGTCAGCATGGCCCTACGGTCACTGCAAGACACAAGAGCCGCTACCTATTATAAACTTCCACCAACTAGACGATAACCACACTTGACTTCAATGAAAAAAAATCACTTTTTCCTTCCTAGAAAGGAATGGAGAGATCTTCTTATGTTCCTTATCCTCACCAACATTTGTAAACACTTAAATATTGTATTGTAGATATCCCTAGCCGATCTGGTTCAACCCTAGAATGTACGTAGGGAGTAAATACGGACATATGAAGGTAAGTCTTCATTATCATTTTCATACTACGGCTAACCACAGAAGAAAGAATCTCAGCAACTTCTTGATACCCAGAAAGATTTGTTCCACATATGACAATTTTTAAAAATAAAACAGGAGTGAGCAATTAAAATAGTAACACTAAGGGACGCAAATTGAACACCCATCAACCCTGCCGGAGCTGCAATAACGAGTGTGCGCGTAGATCCTTGTATATTTTTTTTGTGTTCAAAACCAATCTTTCAGAGTTCTCACTTCTTTTCAATTTCAATTCCACGGGCAATATTTAATTCTGCGGGCAACATTTTTTTCTACAAAAAAGAAGATTTGCAGTCCTTACTGCGATGAAAAGTCCTTCGACTGCCACCAATATACCTATGGTATATAATGAAAGCATGGAACACAATAAGAAAGAAAGAACACAACACCCCCGAAAATGTTTAAGCCAATTCAAAAAAACACTGATTAATTTTAACCTTTGGAGAATTTTCAATGACTTGCGTGAGAGAGGGCCCTATGAAATGTTAAGTGTCGTTAAAAAAAGCTGGTTAAGTTGGGCTCATGATTAGTCCATCTGCCAATTTTATCTTTTTTTCTTACTTTCCGTAAGGTCTTAGGTCTGATCTTTTATCTTTTAAATGATTCTTGAATTGACAGATACCAAAGACTGCTGGTTCTTATAAGCTCGAGCCCTTGATTTAGACCTCCTCTTAATCAATACAGTTTGGAATGCACTGTTGTAAAAAGTGCAAGGGGTATGGAAGTTGGGATATTATTATGGTACGTATTTGAAGTCTTTTACTCTTCTTCTCGTTTTAAATCTTTCGTTCTAGTTACAGCTTTAAATTAACTTAACATTTTCACATAAGAAGAGAAAATTGAAGCAATGGTTCCACTTTGCCAGTCTGGAACCATCAGGATTGACTACTCATATTGTTGCATTGATAGTAATTTCAATCTTCCCTAACTGACTGCTTCTGCTGCTATATAATATTTTGTTGCCATTTCTCTGAGCCTGTTGACAACTGCGAAATTCTTAACTTGTTTATAAGTCGTGCCCATTAAATTTACAGACACTTGGGGAAAAGGTTGTGTAGTTAAAAAATTAAAAAAAAAAATAACTTAGCAGCAATTCTCAAGGTCTGGCACTTAACGATGATATGAATTATTTCGGTCAACGACTTAATGTTTTTTCGCAAATTAAAATATTTCTGAGCATATGACTTGGTTTGTGGAAAGTAATTTAACCGCAATCGAAACGTAAACTAGGTAAGCGATTTAAACTAAAAAAACAAGGGGAAAGGCAAATCTAGGAAATCTAACGACATGCTTGCTTAAGACCTCACTTTATCTCTGCTGTTTTAATACTTTCCAGTTCAGTTTGTTTGTGATGTACTTAATCAAATATTGTGAGCATACTCGATATGGGAAAGCACTTCCCCCACTGACTTCTTCACAGACAGTGTATGAAATTTTTACCAGCCCTAGTATTCTACATTTACCGAGCCTCAGCGTCTTCCTTCTCGAATAACAGACCCATTTTATTTGCTTACCCTTAGCCATTTGTCATTTAAACGCAGAGAACTAACCAGTTGATGAAATAACTAAGACAGGCAATATGGTTTTCCAGCTAAATTCGATGACTTATCCAGATAGATAGAAGGATATGGACGCAGTCTGATATAATGCAGAGCTGAATTATTCACTGATATTTTCAAGGCGGCACCCGACACAAGAGCTGAAGTACTCGTCAATGTCTGCAGCGTCCGTCCTGCAGGCTCAGTGGTCAATTTGGATAAAATCCAAGCTTGTCAAAATGTGCACACAAAAGCTGGGAATAATATCAGAGAATAATGCGGTGACTTTATGTTTGGCTTACACGACATATATATTGACATATTTGGAAACGAGAAACCTGATGAATTGCGAAGCAAGGAACTGAGCTTGATAAGCTCATCCTTTTTTTTGTTAAGGTGCACTTTGAGGAATATACAATACATAAAAAGACAAATCGACATGGAAGCATAAGCCTGGACTTATAGGCGATTGAAACGAGTGAAATCATGCTTTACAGGTAAACACTTTCCTTTTGACATGAATGTGGAAAGCCTTAGGATGGCTTACAACGTTTTTTGTATTGTAGAAGCTGTAGAGACGACAAGGAAACAGAGTTCCCGTCCGTCGGATGCTATGCAAATATCAAGACTCACTGTCTCTAAGCAGTAGTTATTTCCAACGACTAAAGAACTTCTTTTCAACTTCTAGTATTGATATTTTTATCTGGATGAGGTTATTAATAAGCGAGCGTCGTCATTTATTTACAGACATCTTCCATAGCTGATCACGATGGGCACCTAGGACACGAATTGCGGTCAATTGAGTCATGGACCGCTGTGAAATGTACTGTTCCGTTCTGTTTTTTCCACTTCATTGCAGCCCGCAACAATTCAAAACCAAAGTGCATCGCTACCTCCTTTCGCTTGCATTTTAACAAAACAGAAACCAAAAGATTGGGTGAAATATGATTCATAAAATCTCTCAAACATTGGAAATGATGAACACATAAAAAAGGAATAGGTTAAAATAATATTAACTGCTGGATATTTAACTATAGGGAGGGTTTTTTTTTCCTAAGCCTTTCTACCAATCTGAATTTGTGACTTAATTATGGTAGCAAATTAATTTCGCACACGTATGTTACGAAACATTGAAACAATCTCTTTTTTCTACATCTCATCATTATTTCAATAACATAAACATTTTAACCGCCCAGCTGTGCTTGCAAAAAAACAAAACAAAAACAACAAAACAACTTCAAAGACGCATAGTGTAAAAGTGCCACACATGAACTACCTTCGTTTCTCCAATCCAAACTATAAAAGCTAATATGTGTCAACGTACAAAAAAAAATATAATAGCAGATATTTAAATTATTAAAGTGAAAGCATTGTTTAGTTTTTTTTTTTTTTTGCAAGCGATTCAGCATATTACACACGAACCAAATCGACTGAAAGTCTTCAAACTTATTTAATGCCAAGCGAAAAAGATAAATGACAAAAACGTTCCATGGTCTCAATTGCTTATCTTTGGAGCGAACATATGATAATCCGAAGTGTTATCCACTACCGGATGCGAGAAGAGTTTTTATTTAAATCAGGCTAATTTTTACATATTTACAAAAAAACAAAAAAAAACTGTCAGATACGTACTTGCAAAATGGAGCACTTTAAACTCATGCTTAATTGTTGAGGGTAACGATATGAAAGTATCTTCTACTTCAATGACAAGTAACTAATGCACTTTCAGAGGGCGTTTATCAACTTCAAATGATTGCCTTCTTTTTGTTTATCAGAAAATTACACTTTGATAGCGCGTCGAAGAGCCGCCTTTCTTGAGGTTACCAGTTGTTTTTTTTGTTTTGATAACCAAAAATAAAGTGAGCACTCTTATCAAAATCAAAATAAATGTGTTTTGTTTTTATGAACTCCCCAAAAAGTAAATAAAAATAAATAAGACGGGAAATTAGAACGAAAGGGAAACAGTTCCTAAATCGACAACGAGGCTATGGTAAGCATCGTGCAACACAACCGACGCGACGCACGCACTAAAACTGACTTATTTTTTGACAAAAATTCGAGCGATTGAGACGAGGTCTGACGATAAAACGAAGAAAAAGAAACACTGTGTTTTTTTTTTATTTCTCTGACAATAGTTTGTGGATTGTGTGTTGTGCTGAGTTTATACTATTTGTCGTTTTGGGTAGGGTCGTAAGACAGACAGACAGACAGACGGACGGTGGTAGCTACAAATACAAAAAAAAACTCTGTTTAAGTATGGCTTAGGTTCAATTTGTTGTCTTTTGATCCGTGAAAATATTTTATTTTTGAGCAGAGTTTGGAGGGCTGGGAAAGTGCCAGGTTTGAAGGTATGCTCGTACAAAAAAATGAAAGGGATCGCTGCGTGGTGGTTCAGGTGTGCCTTGCGAATAAATAAACTAATGTGCCAGGAATAATAAAAAGACTAGATTCGCTTTTTGAACACATTAGCACTCATTGTGCGTACTAATCAGATGAAGATGTTTCGAGTTACGTATGCGTGAGGTGAAAATTCAAAGAGTTTATGTAATACGTAAAGATATGTAATAAAGATGCCAGCAGATGCACTTCAGTTGTAAGAAAGTATGTATGTACTCGGATTCCATGAAATTTGATGGATATTTCAGATTGATTGTTCGCGACAATAGAGTTATTGAGAAAAAATAATAACAAGACTGTTTAGTACTCGTAACAAAAGTTTTCATTCATGCTTTTACTTAAATAACATACAAAAGGGTGATTTAAGCATTGATTGTTGACAGTAAAGTAAGCTTTCTTCACAATTTACACGCAACAACAACAAATTGAATTGTGTCATGGAAAACAACAATTCATTTATGACACATGTCCGAACTGACCTGACTTCAAGGCTTCCATTGCATTTGTTAACTGCCGACACTTGTTTCTATGTTTATGATTTCCAGGTAAAAAAAATTATCCAATAAAACGCAAATCCTATCTGCACCCGATCTTGTTTTTTTTTTTATTCAGCAACACTTGTTTTTTGTTTTTTATGTTCAGCAATTAAACTTGGAAGACGAAATCTATCACTAAATTATAATTGTGTGATTTTTTTAATAAAAAGGAAAATAAAAGTCCGCCGCAAGCGAACCAGATTCTCGCAAATATTTATTTATTACGCTCAGAAATTTTAACTGGAAACAATTTTATTTGACAAGGTACAAGGAATCGTTTCTGGTTGCTGGTAGTTAAACTGCAGTGGGCGAAAATTAAAATCTAATTTAAATACTTAAATTGTCTAACAAAATACATAAGAAAACTCAGGTCATGGACAGCTCATCGTCCAAGCTTCTTCGAAAAAATCAACGAATTAAAGGACTTAATGACCACGCACTAACCACCCACAAAAATGGCCCCGCAACGATAATCTGCAAAGTGATACTCGTACCAGTGGACAGGTACAGTAAAGAGAATATTTGAAGATGTGAATCCTGTTCCTGAAAACTACTCGCATAGTCTTGGACGTCAGCAGCTTTTGAGTGTTCATTGAGGAGGACACTGATGAACTGTAAGTTGTTGATATGGTTAAATACAGAGCCATACTGGTATCACCCGTCGCGTAAACTATTAATAAATTAAGAAATTTTAAGAAGCACTTTCTGTTTAGACAGCAAAACATAGCATGATACATCAGACTTGTTAAATATCGATTTAAGCATCGAACGTTTATACAAGTAGCCGGGAAATGAAAGTTAAACCCCATTTAAACTTAGAAAAGCGTTAAGCCAGCTGTAATAAAACCTCGATTTAAAATTTATTTTTAGCACACAAGAGTTTTAATTTGAAATTCAATGCAAAGATACTTAGAAAAATGGTTCCAGAACTGAACACGGTCAGTCTTAAATAATTCAAAAAATGCTTGAAACAAATGATTTGAATGGGCCGCCACTGTAAGCGTCAGATCCCGGGTACACATATTTTTCTATTTTTTCTTGCTCGTTGTCAAGTTTTGCCTCTCTTTTAATGCTGGTCGCACAGAGCAGGTAAAAGGATTAACAGAAGAATGTAAGGAGTGCTCTGAGTTTTAGATCTGTTTTTAGTTTCGATTGCTCCATGAGTGGAGTTCGAAACTGGATGAAGATTAAGTATCGACTTATTAGTTTTCACAGGATTTTATTCGACATTAGTTGATATGTAGGTCTGGTTTCGAAGAAAGGTTTACCCTACTATCAGTGCTATGCCTTCACAGCAGAGGCAATGAGCATCTCGACATTGGTTTTTATGGTTAAGAATGAGTCCCTGTATTTAGCATGTGGGTTTAATGGCTAAGTGATGACCATTCCTGCCGAGTTAAAACATCAGAATCCGGCTGGACTATAAGGCAGAAGGAATGATTTATTTCTCGCAGCGCATGACGAAACCTACAATTTTATCTTTATAAGATTAACATAATAATATGCTGTTTTTATTGGATTTTAAGGATTTTTAAGGTGCTTAATGATCGTTTAGCAGAAATAATTTATATCTGAAAAAAATGCGAGTCGACGACAAAACGGAATCCTTTGTTTCTAACATGGTAAATTGTTAACTTGACATCATTTAACATTACTTCAATAGATGAGAAATGTCTATAAACAAAGTAAACCCTTTCGAAAACTGAATGATGCCATCATATTATCGGTTGATCTTTTTTATTTTCAGAAAAATAATCCTGTTGTTATTAAGACTTATTCATGTTTAGATTCATCAGTTTTCATGACCTTAAAAGAAGGGACGTCAGTGCTGTGGGTCGACAGTTGAAGAAATATTAACCCCTTTTCGATCTGCTCATAGAGATAAGATAAGTAGGACAGATGAAAAACAGTACGCAATGGTTGTTCCAGTGATCAAGAGTATATCCCTAGGGAAATATTGTCTGATTTTTGCTTAACACTCAACATAATCCAACTAGCAAACCTTTGGTTTTTGTTTTTTTTTTTCTATTTTTGTCGACTCAAAGTGGTTGAGATTTACAAGCTATTCCTGCAGTTCGTTATAGATAACCTTAAATTATGACTTTTCTTTTATCTTGAAAAACAGTTAAATTATTTGAAAATATAACACTGAAGCCACAGGAAATGTTTTGGTCCAACCTCGCAATAGTTCGAGCGGTCAGTATCTAAGGATATTGCGTGCACAAGGATTGCTTACAGAAAGAAATATAAGCACATGCCCGACCTGTTAAAGCCACTCTTAAGGACAAGCGTCGATACCGAGTTTAAGGTTAGAATGGAAACGTCGCTTTCGAAATTATTGTGTGTTAAAATAATGCGTGTGTAAAACGTTTCAAGGTTTAAACTATAAGAAGTTATATCATCGAAAGCGTCATACATGTGCATAACGCTTATGCGAAGTAGTCGAGAATCTGACTTTTTTACGTTTTTGAATACTGCCTTCTTTAGCAAACGGTTCCGGGCAAAACTTTTGACAAAATGAATATTTAATGTACGAATAAAACGTTAAGGACCGAAATGGTAGGCAGGTGGAGAAAAGAACCATTGCATTGCATTAATTTGATTTTTTGAAGAATTGAACAAAAAAACCTTAAACAATATTTTAATTTAGTATCGAATGGACACAAAAGCAACTAGAAACAAAACTTGGCAGTCGGTCATGTGGTTTTCAATTTTATAGCTTTTATAAGTACTCGAGTATGGCAATGTCTTGTTGAACGCATAATTGACGCAAATTTTTAGATTTTCAAAATATTACCACAGGGCTGACTAAATTTCCGCAAAATGGAACACAAAAATCGCGAAATTCATTTAAATTATGAATGTGACGCAATTTGGATGATGAAACTTAAAATTCAAAATCATTAACTTGGCCAAATTTGTTTTGCAGCTCTTTCCGAAGACAATTAGCATAGTCATCATCTGTCAAAAAGACGCATACATGTGGCTCCGTCAACTAAATCCATTTGTTTTTCTATCATTAAAATATTTCTGCTTTTCTCGGAAATGTTTTCTTCGTATTTGTTTTATATAGCCAAAGTTAAAACGAATATTTAAAGCATCTCCCTAAAATTATTTGCATATGTAGAAAGAAAGCAATTTCTCTCAGTAGTCAATATTTTGATAACAAGAAACATTCCTTCAGAAAATTATATCGACGTCGTACGTCGTATTTCTACCGATATAAAAATTTAATGATTGACCAAATGCCTCAATTGTAATAAATTAATTTTAACTCCCCGAATTGTCTCTTAATCATCTAGAGAGGTGGTTTAGATAAAAAATTTCCATGTTGTTAAAAGGTTTCTGTTTCTAGTAATTTTAAAAAAGTACGTAAACTTACCGCTAAAGTTTGCTCCATCGTAAATTTCTCTGCAACAAGCACGTCCTTTTCTCTTGACAGCCGATCCTTCGATTGTCTTTCTTGCCTCGCTGCATCCTGAAAGTAATGTAAAGCATTATTTATTTAAAAATAATTTTTTTTTTTGGGAATAAAAAATTGTCGAGCATCATTCAACAAACGGCTTGTTCTGTATAAAAAAAAATCTAACCTGATGCTCGTACTTCTCCTTTAAAACAAAAAGAAATCGAAGTAAAGTCAGTTCCAATTAAGTTCACCTAGCGACTGTGTCTTCATAGGTCAACAGAACAAGACTGATAGATATTTACTTAACGTGGGTTATTCGTTTCTGGCAGTTGATGGCAGAGTCACAAGTTCCTAGCCAACCAAACAAAAGAACGTTCACTACATTTCCCTCTAATTCGAGGATTCTTTCACATTCATTTGCATTCTTTTGCAATCACTTAAATTGATCTGGTACAAAAAATCTGTACGAACTGATCCAAAGATTTTTGGAAAGCAAATAGGCAAATCTTGTTATTCTGGGTGTTCCGTTAAACAGAATCTCTTTCTTTCCAATTTTCTGTGTCGAGCAAATGGACAGCTTTTTTCTGCCTGGATCGAACTGCGAACAGGCTTACATGTCTTGAATTCTTTCAAACAATTTCAACCAACTTGTGCTACTATATCAATTTGAAAGCAAAAAACGTGAAGGAATGCAAAGAATGCCAAAGGATCAGAGCCTTTGAATGAAAGTTGCATTAAGCTGATTTTGTTCTCTTAATGCAGTCAAGGAATTATTTGGAATGATGATCTTCACATTGACTGCGTTCAAAAACAACGAGGACAGAAAAATAAGTTCCTGCTAGAAATGGCTGAATTTATCTTTAAGTTCCAAAATTGAAACCTACCTGCAATGCTTGACATTCTGAGTCGAATTTCCTTTGTTTCTTCTCAAGTAGATTGTTTCGACCGTTTTGCTCTTCCAATAGCATACGCAGATCATTCATTTCATTCGTCATCTTTTGTGCTTTGCGTTTCCATTGGCCAACAACTTGACGCTGTTCCTCGACTTCTTCGTATGCATCGGAAAGCTGTTAAACAAAAAAAAAAAAACATCAAAAATCATTCAAAAAATCTTGTTGTTTATCTCAATTTTTTTTTTTGTAAACAGGAAATGAAAATGAGTTCATCTATCATCAGAAATATTAACTGCAACTCACCTTTTTCTCCAGTTGCTTCTTGAGTGCAACTAATTGCTCCAAGTCATGTTCATGTTGTGACTGTAGCCGCCTCTTAGTGAACTCCAGTTCCCTGGCAGCTCTTTCGTATTTCAATCGATACACACCTCCGTTGTCATCGTTATCAGGATCATCATCCTCGGATATGCCATTCAGCTCAGACTTGGCGCAAATCAACTCCATCTCGAGCTTCTCAGATGTTTCTTGAAGATTTTTCACTTTTGTCTGCTGTTCAAGCAGTTCTCTTTCCAACTTTAAACGTTCAGCAGTTTCAGCTTCTAATCGCTCACTGGCCATATGTGAGCCAGATCGTTCCTCAGCCAAATCGACTGTCATCTCGGATAGCTGGAATGAACAGAACAGGGGAAACACATGAGCTATGGATTAGGATTCCTGATTATTAACATTTATTAAATTGTTTCCGATGAGAAAATGTGGTTTAGAAAAAAAAAACACACAAACAAACATGATACAACAACGTCTCCCATGACGGAAACATCTATTTACTGAAAGGCGAGGTAGATCCCTATCGCAAAGATTCTTTTAATGGGATATTTCTGTTTCTACTCTTAAGACAAGAAGACACTACGAAGGTGAAGGTTATAATGATATCGTTGTCATCGTCATACTTGAACTTGTTTTCATATTTTCTTCTGTTATGTTCCAGAGATACACAAATAGCGCGTCGAGGAGCTCTTGTGTCCCGGAGCGACAAATCGGTCTGAAGATGTCATGCGGTCACAATGCACTGAAAATAATGAAAATACTGCATTGTGGTTGAGACAATAGCAGAGTGGCAGCTCATCACACACGCCATTTACAAATACAGACGTGGTCGTATTAGCAGTAAGGTGCAACGAATTCCATCACAGGGAAGCTAAATTTCAGTTTTAAAAATCGATAATTGAGGGAACGACGACGGTGGCATAGTTACGTGCTAATTTAGTTTAGTCGTCTGAATTTGTGTTTGTATGATTATCTGATGTATTTCGTTTGAGTAATACAAGGGGGACGTTGTTTTATAGTTCGTGACCTTTGCACAAACAGTAAGCAAGCGATTGCAACTGCTTAGTTGAAAAACAACAATTGTTTTCGGTTGGCTGTAAAGTCACCGGTCAGGTGAACTACTGTGAAAGTAAAAAAAAAAGTGTAAAATAGCAAGTAGATTCAATTTTCAAGTAAAATGCTAGTATAATTTGTTAATTTTAGTCTTCGTCTAGTTTCCTGTCGCCTCTAGGATTGCATTGCTTAGCGTCTCGGCGTTGACTCCATTAGCTTACTTGTCAATTCGGCGGCAATTTTATGCCGCTCTTCAACTTAAATTAACTTAAGTGATTCTTTACTTGAAATGCCCCTCTTTCGGATCTGTTTATCGAAATATTCCCTCAAATCATTGTTAGGGTTTAGGTCTGGAGATTGTGGAGGGTTATTCAGTTGCTTAGGCGTACGATAAAGCAACCATTTCTTGACTAATTTCGATGTGTGGTTGGGGTATTTGTCTTGTTGGAAGACCAAAGAATGGTTTAACCCCAGTTTCGATAAATTAGACGTCAAATTGTCTATCAAAATTTTAAAATAATCTTCTTTTTTCATCGTACACATCGTTCCCAAGTCCAGATGCCGCCATACATCCTCAGGTCATAACCGAACCACCTCCGTGCCCTATTGTACAGTTTAGATTTTGTTGTTCATATTCTTTTTCTTTCGTTCACCATATTTTTGGCAGTTTTCTTGAGCCAAAAATCTCAAATTTGCTCTCGTCACTTAAAACAACATTCCTCCAGAGTGATCAAGTCTCATTTTTATTTCTCTCGGCATAAAGAAGCATTCGCTTGTGGTTTTTTCGGAAATATATGGCTTTTTGGGAGGGACTTTGCCATGTATCCCATAACTATGGAGGGTCCGCGAACAATGCTTGTTGGCTCCAGAAGATTGGGTAATGTTTTCAGTAATCTTCACTGCACTTTCCGCTGGATTCTTGCAAACTTCCCTCACAATACCACGTTCACCATCTGCTGACAGGGTTTTGTCTTCCCAAGACCATGACCCGTGCAATTTGTTTGCGTACGAGGTTTGTTCAATAAAGGTGACTTTATTTCTCAAAAATGTTTATTAAATCATCATTGTCTGTTTTGTCCCCTTCAGAGCTTTTTCTACCCACTAGGTTATTCTGATATGCGCCTTTTGGTATGGCATTGAGCTCTTCCAGCGATGCGGACATTATTTTTCAGCCTTAAGAGCAGAAGACGCAGAGGCGGATGTCTACGGTTTAGTTTTTGACCAAAGGCAGCGATAATGTGCAACAGTTCTTTTGAGCAAAATTTTGCAATTTTTACTGTCACACGTTTATGCCGAAACCATTCAAAATATTGCATAACATAAGCCAATATGTATTGTAAGCAACTTCGCTGCTTGCTTCAGCGTTGTTGTTGCACCACTACTGGGGGTTAATTTTTTCCTCATTCATTAAGAGGATTGTAGATAAAAATGAATGCATTAACATTTTAACACGCAATAGAATAGAAAAAGCAAAGTTACGGTTTCATGTTGATTTGAGCTTGATTTCATAAATTTGTTTAAGCTCATTAAACTCATTGGCCAGCCTCATAGATAACAGGTCCGCTATCAAAGCCATTCATTTTATCTTAAAACTAGTAAAACTATGCAATAACCAAATTAATCACCTAAGTCAAAAAACAAGAGTCACACTATTCTGTATCCCCATTCAGAGCGACAATCATATCAATGAACAGGCTGACGAATTGGCTAGAACAGGAACAGCCTTGGATGGATCACTGGCGGAGAAAGTTGTTATTCTGCTAGGATTCATTAAAGAAATGATAAGAAACAACTGCATTAAACAGGCTAGCCTCTGATGGAAAAACCTTACTTCATGTACCATATCCAAGAAAAAATGGCCCGACAAAATAAGTCAAAAACAACTGAACTTCATAGCAAGTTTCGTCCCGAAAAACGTTACTGAAGCAATAGCAATAAGCCAGGGACATTGGCCTGTAGGAGAAGCACCTTCTGTCAAATAAACTTTATGTGCGTTTGCCAAGCCGTAACAAGAGCCAGACAAAAAACAGTAGGCAAACCCTTCTTCGGCAATTTCAAAGAACTATCTTAAAAAAAGACCCTTTAAAATTCATTAAATTCGACACTCTGAACCTTCTTCAGACATCCAGGTCACGTGTGTTGTGGGAACAAAACGGCGCTCATAGCAATTGTAGCTGAATTGAAAAATAAATGAAACTTCTAATTTGTCCGGGTTATCATAGAAATAAATAGATTTAATCGTTCGTCTTCAACGCTTGGGATACCTAAGCGTGTAGATTAGATCTTTCTTATATTAATAAACTTTCAAACGAAAAACTTCTTTAATTTTAACCGGATTTTACTCTACGCATTTAAAGTGTTAATTTTATTCTAACATTTTTAGCAAATTCACGAATTGTTGGCATAGCTGTTCAGTGTTGATGGGAATTTAGACGGCTTTCTGGCTCATCGGTTCGCATAACCTATAAAGAATTTAGCAAACACGTCGAATTTGTGCGACCATAAATTATTTAACGTATTGTTGCTAAATTTTCAACCTATCATTATCCGTGAAGGAGAAGTTTACTATGCTAATTTCTTCACACAAAGGCTTTAATTATTTGGGAATGCATTTATTTCTTGTTTTTGGCAAATCTTTGAATTCAAGTAATCAGATAAAACATTTTCAACTTTTCGAATTGGTTTTCTAATTAAGGAAAAAAATCTATTTACATTAGAGCTCCAAAAAAAGCTACAAAGTAGAACATTTAAAGTTTAGATTAGATTCTTAAAGACGATAACATTGTGTTGGATATTCAGGGCTACCATGGAACGTCAAAAGGCACACTACAGCTTTGAAAAAAGAAATGTAGACGCCTTGTTACTTTTAAAGAAGATTGTGATCCCGACAACCTTTAAGCAATTACCAAAGAGATACATCTAGTCTCTTAATTACAATCCTATGGGATCTGAAATTGAATCGTTGTATTTTGTACAAATCTAATACTTAATATTTACGATAACGTAAAGGCACCAACCATCTCGTCGCCAATTGTTCATTTGATGCAGTTTTGTCTTTCCACTTAATGAGAAGTTTTACGAAGAGGCACGGACCATGTCTTGGGTCAGAAATTTGTAGAATTCGCTGTGCGCCAAACTGACTTGAAACCATTGGCTTGTTTAAACTCGAACTGGTCATCGAGATCGCATGTTTAAATTCTTATTAGGCTGAAGGCAATGGAAGTCAATATTTGAGGAGCACATAATTCGACAACATACTTCTGTGTCCAAAAAATAAGGTGACATATGAATTTAAACTGCGCGCGTCGAAGGATTTGGAAATTTTTCTTTCTTTTTAGGTTGGTAGTACTGTCAGTGACATCTATGTGAAATTTCATGTCAAAATATATTCATAGTATAGAGATACGCGTCGTTTTGTGAGCTGCTAAAAGTGAGTTTTTCGTTTTTTGCGATGTCGAAATTTATTGAGCAAAGAATTTGCATTAAATTTTGTTTGCGGAATCAATTTTCTGCTGCGGATACGTTAAGGATGGTACAGAAAGCCTTTGATGATGAGGCTACGTCTAAAAAAAATGTTTACAAGTGGTATAGTGATTTCCAAGACGAAGAGCGTTCTGGGCGACCATCAACCTCAACCGATGAAGCTCACGTCCAACAAATCAAAGATTTGGTGTTGAAAAAACATCGATTAACGATTAGAGACCTTGCTGATGAAGTTGGCTTATCGAAAGGCTCAGTCAATACCATTTGAAGGATGCTTTGGGCCCCAAGCGCGTCAAATCTCGACTGGTACCGAAAACATTGAATTTTTTGGAAAAAAGGCGTCGCGTTGAGGTGTGTGAAACAATGCTTTCCGACTACCAGGATGTCATGATACGCATTATAACTGGCGATGAGACTTGGATCTATGCTTACGACCCCGAAACAACCGATCAATCGAGCGAATATCGTGCCAAAGGAGAGCCGAGAACAAAAAAACCGCGCCAAAGTCGCTCAAAAATCAAGGTCATGTTGACTGTTTTCTTCGATTATCGTGGTGTTGTGCTTTATGAATTCCTTCCAACCGGCCAAACAGTCAACAAGGAATATTATTTGAACGTTATGCGTCGTTTGCGTAACGCTATCCGCCTAAAAAGGCCGGAATTGTGGAAAGACAATTCTTGGTTTTTACACCACGATAATGCACCATCCCATACCGCACTCGTAATTCGTGATCGTTTCGCCAAAAACTCAACCCATATCGTTCCGCAACCACCGTATTCACCTGATCTGGCGCCGTGCGACTTCTCGCTGTTCAACAAGCTCAAAAGACCGCTCCGGGGACACCGTTTTGATACGATAGAGGAGATTCAAGCCGCAGCGAAGACGGAACTGAAGGCCATCCCGGTAAGTGACTACAACCAGTGTTTCAAAGATTGGAAAATCCGTTGGCATAAGTGCATTGCATCGGGAGGGGATTACTTTGAAGGGGATGAAATTGATTTGGAAGAATAAATAAAGAATTTTCAAAATAAATACAATGTCACCTTATTTTTTGGACACAGTAGTACACTAAGAAGTTGTGCTTAAAATTTCACAAGCTCAATTAAAGAATACTCTTTAGTTATGTTTAAAAAAAAATTAAGGAGCTGATAAATTGTCAAAATTGAATCTTGTAACTTGCATTCAAAACACAATGTCAATAAAACGTTTCATATGCATTCAAGTGATGATATAAAAAGCCGGTTGTACCCAAAGTACATGTAAATTACTCATAAATGTCATAGAAAGATTTGCCATTTAAAAGATCCCTGGCATAAGTGAATTTAACCGCTCCAACTCGCCATAAAAGAGCCACTTGGTAGACTGATTAAATTTTTTATTTTCAGCAAATAATTAATTGAAAAGTCTAGTATCTTAAAATTATTTAAGCTTATTTGAAAGTGTTAAAGAAATCGCTACGTCCATTACATTGCAAAAATTCCCCATATTAACCAAAAATGATTTAATCTACTTAAATAATACAAACATGCCAATGGGTAAGAATTAATTTTGATCTGGAGATTTTCAGCTTTTATTCTCATTTCAAAAACCCACTCGTTGAAGTTTTCATAAAAAGAAAACATTTGAATCATTATGCACACAATTTAACAAATCACCTCTTGTCGCTTGTGTTGTTTGATTTTCCCACAACACTGAGCTATCAAAATTCAAAATCATGGTAAAAATATTAATTCCTAAATGTTTCCATCATTATGTCACATGCCTGAGCAGCCACAGATTTATTATAAAATGACGCCTTCATTATTTTTATTTACCTGGCGTCAAAATATTAAAATAATACTTTCTAACAAAAATATAAAAGACTTTAGTTTAAAAGTTCAAAAACGTTTTAAGAACTTAATGCGTGTATCACGCTCATGACACAGAATCCGTTTTCAAAAGTACAAGGCTTATTGCCAAGGTTTTTTAAATTGACATACATATGTCAGTTTATAATATAATTTATTGGTAAATAAAAGAATAACAAAACAAAATCTCAAAGGAATGATGTATACAGTTTTCAAGACCAATGTTTGAAATTTTATTTTTTTTTTTTTGATTTATTTTGCGTAACGTATGCGCGTACGTTTCAATTTAAAGTGTTTACTTTTTGAATTTAAAAAGCGAATATGTTTCTTTTCTTTCCAAGCACATTAAGTTTAGAATGCCCCAGAAAAGAATTTGTAAGTGTGATTATTTTCGTAAATAAGATAATTCGTTTTGGGGTATTTTGCTTGTTGGCTTTAATTAGCTGGAAAGATCTTTCGGTTTGATTTATTTTCGACATGAAGTGCAAAAAATTTCGTTGGACGTGTGGGGAAATTGGGTCAGTTTACTTAACTCAACAAATTTCCAAGTGTTTTTTAGAAAGATTACTGTTTAATTTTATGGAATTTTGAAAACATTGTTGTCAATAAAATAATATTACAATGCCAACGTAAAAATAAGTGCATTTAAAAAAGGGCCTGAAATTACAACGTTCGATGTTCTTTTGAATCTTGAAGGTACGGCAAGATTGTACAGTCTCGTAGCCGTTGACACTACAGCTGCAAATTATATAAGCTTACAGCTTATTAGATCATTAAATAAAAGTGCTGATCAATAAAGAACCGCATAAGTTGAAGGTCTATTTCAATGCCTACATTTATAGGGAAAGCTGTGAACACTTTGCCTCAAATTATCCTAACCATCCCTTTCTCCTTTTAATATTAACGAGCTGCATTTGGGCGGAGCAGCTTTCTTTCAGGAAATCATCTAAATAGCTTTAAAATTTTTATAAAAACTACAAACATAAACGTTTTTAAAATGAACTTTAAAAATTTAACCTACATATATTTTGAAAAAAAATGTTTTCAATTTTCATTAATTAGTATTCTTTTGAGAAAGATTCGTCCTCTGAAAGGATAAACGAAGTCTTATTCCAAGACTGGAAAGAAAAAACATCTCCAGATGACAGGTCCAAATTTATTTGGTAATAAAATTAGTTTTTCGCCGGTTCGAAGGTAAACAGTGACCGACATAAATAATTTTATTGGCACATTAAACTGTTTACGCGACATGCGACTGCTACATTTTTTTTCGACAGATGTTCACGATTTGAATTTTTGTTTTTTATTTTATATAAATACGTGAAATTTAATTTTAATTTTGAATCGAAATGCGTTGATGATTATTTGATGACTAATTCTCCTGTGGAATCTTACAAATTGCTCTGCCAATTTCAGTGGGAATTATAATAGTTTTGTCAAAATCTGATTGGTTTGTGTCGTGACTAAATCTCTCCAAAAATATTTTATGGCAAGAAATTTGTCATCACGTGGAAAAATCAGTCAAATATTACGACGGAATGATAATTTATAACCATCAACATTTTTTATCACTTTTATATATTCCTAAATAATTTAAACCGCATTCATTCATTACGAATGTTTTATCAAATCTAGGAGATGTGAACCTAGTATTTTTTTTTATGGCCGCATCTTTCACCGGTATAAAACAAAATAATAAAAATGAAGCTATACGTTCCTATCGCACAGGAATTAGCTTAAAATTAGAATAAGAAAAATATGTTCTACAATATACCGAGTATTTATTTATTTAAACGACTACAGCAGTTAACGACTTAAATACATTATTATGTTTCTTACAGATGTATAATTTATTGCATCTTGTTTTCTAGTTGCGAAAAATTTATTTTGATTTGGTGTTGGTAACTCTATGACTGTTACTATAAGGATACCACAAGTTTTACATTTCGAGCACCAGACCATCGAGATCATTTTCAATTCTAAAAGAAGTACGCTAATTTCTTCAAGTAAAGCATATTTAAATTTCATTTTCCTGCTTATTTTTTGTGTATCAGGCAGTTCGTGCAACACATACAGTCAGTGATTTCGTTTCTTCGATGAGGTGGTGCTGTTTCTTTAAAAGAACAGAACAAGAAACAAAACAGTATCAATTCTTGATAATTAGTATCACCATTGCGATGATTGGAGTGATATTTTTACAAAAAAGACGTTTAAAGAATTAACAGCAAATTTCAAATTTAATTCATGCACTTTTTTTCTCGTTACTGCTTAAGCAATGACACAATCCAATCTGTAATACAAACGTCTCCAAAATTGGTTCATAGATTAGATGATTTTGAAATCATATAGCAAAGCGAAGCCCCGTCTTCGTACAGGTTGAGAGAAATGCTAAAGAAAGTACAAGTATAACACATCAGTTGTGCGCACAATTTCCAAGCTCCAGTGAAATGATGTTTGGTCACCTTAGGCTATGGTGACCAGACCAATGTTACAAAGAAAAATAGTTAAACTAGAATGAAAATTAGAAATTAACAGAAAAATAATTTAAGATTCAAACGCATTAATCATTTTCTGACAGTTTATGCAACACATGGAACTGTTGGTAGAGCACCTACCATTCAACTAGATCAAATGACAGGTCGAAGATGCGCATAACGTAGGTCTTGTAATTTTATCTGGTTTTTGGAATCAAACTGGAAGCACTAGAGACTTCGACAAACGATGTTACACGTAATGGGCGGCCGTGTTGTCCTGCTCAATCTGCCAGCTTGTCATGCTTGAATTCCATCTTTTTTTGTGCAGATGTCATTGAGCTACCGTGAAGGCAAAGCACTGACAGCAGACTGATGACGTAACCTTTAAGAACACAAGAGCTGCGCTGGCTGGTACATCAACACAACCGACTTTTAACACTGTGAGCAATGCAAATACATCGATTTCAGTCAGTGGCTGCATCTATAATCGGATGTTTGGTTTAAACTTTTAATAGTTTTGACGAATGTATTGTGACTGCAAAAATTCCGTCTAATAGAAAATCACATACAAGCCTGTTACGTTTTTTTGATGTTGTGGTGCAAGAAAGAATTAAAATATAAAAAATACACAAGTTTTTTCAGATGATTTTGTAAGCTTTCGACAGGCAACAAGGAGAAACAACAAGGACTTCCCGAAACCTACGTACTACAAAATTAATATGATGGTATTCACCGGACATGTGTCCTTAGCCCTTTTTCATTTGTTGTTGCCCTTTGTTCTCTGCCGGCAGAAAAAGTGACGGAATTAATCCGAAAAGAATCAATAAAAAAAAAACAATATCTGTGCTCCCCATTCTGACAAATTCCCGTCACTTTAACAAGGAAACAGACAATTATTTCCACAGAGGACAAAAAATAGAAGTCTGTTAAATGAAGTAATGAAGTAATTTTACTGCATACATAGAAACAAAAAGTGACACAAATTTTGTCAGATTTGTTTCTGTGCCAAGTTTTACCGATATCGATGGTTGATTAACATATTTGCACCACAAATTTCTGACGTTTTTCGTTTTTTTAACATTTTTGGTTTGCAATCAAATTTAAGTGAACGACTTAAGGAATCAAAGTGTACCTAAGCGAAAAAATTCCGACCTTGACCAGAATATGCATTAAATCAGATCTTGGCACATTGCATCAGATTTCCCTTTAATTCACAATCTAACACGGTTTTCAAAACAAAGAAAATACATCCTTTAGATTGGAACATCTGAAAGGCGCTTGCCAATATATGCAGACAAGAATGCACGAAAGTGAATGAATCCAATTAAAAAATATTATAAACAAATAGAGAGCAAAACGATTGTTTCAATTAAATTAAAAATAAATTCACCTCGTCTAAATCATTGTCGTCCTCCTCATGTATTGTGCGATCATCATCTTCGGAGAAGTCCCTCAACACCGAGTTGCTTCTGGATCTAGTTGTAGGTGGAAGCGTACGTGCCAATTGATAGCCCTTTATGAAAATATTCGCCGTACTGCGTGAACGACCCGTAAAGTTGCTACGGTCGGCGCTTCGCTCTCTCTGGCGCTCAATGAAATTTATTGCATCATAGGGATCGTCCATTCTGGACGAGGCGGCCGATGATGATCTTGTCGATCCTGAACCATTTAAACCATTTCGCTTCGACCTCCAATCCTGGGCCACCCATTCCTCCTTCACATGATCTGTTCGCTTCAGGAAGCTTTGAATTTTCTCCGTCAAATAATTGGACGCTGTTTGAGGATCGGTATGAGAAGGGGACGGCCGAAACGACTGTCGAACTGGCTGCTTCTTGCATCCAAGGACAAATTGAAGATTCGCATCAAAGACAACTGGTGACTCTTCTAGCGAGCGAAGTTTAAAGATATCCATGTTATCACTGCGACTGTAGGTCTGGGGAAATATCCTTCGGGGCATCGACACTGAGGACAAATGCGACCGATTGGAGTAGTTGGACCCACTGCTTCGTAGGGATATCGATGGGCTTGGTGAGCGGGATGTTAAAACAGAAGATTCACGCGACAAATTCATTTCGCCTGATGCTCTCCTGCTGAGTGGAAGTTTTAATGAAACCTCAACTGGAACAGAGCCGCCTCTTAGATAGTCTCTTGTGGAGGATGTTCGGGTTATGGGTAAGGTAGGTGGTGGAGTTTTTGTTTTGTTTAGACTTGCGACTCCGAGTGTTGGACTCTTTGATCGTGTCTTCGGAATCAGACGAATTTGTTTTCGAACACGAATGGAGGAAGTGTTTGGAACAGGCGGTCGGTGCTGTGTTCGGATAGTGTCTCCATTATTCATGCGGGAAATTGCCGAAAAGTCAGGATTTAGAAAATTCTGCTTTTCTGCAGTTGTCCCTGCTTGGCATTGACTGCCCGTGGAAGCATTTGTATTGGACGGCTCTGAGCCAATTGATGCAGATGGCGGATTTGGCGGCATTTTCATTCTAAAACAAAAATCACTTAATTTCACAAAGCAGACTTAATAAATCACTCATGCTGGTTATTGCATATTTTCTAACACGACAGCTCGTGGTTTTGTGGAAAAGAAACAGAGAAACAGAACAGTATCGAGTTTCGGATTCGAGGATATTCGGAAAATCGTGTAAATACGTGTTCAATAATAATTTTTTTTATTTTATAAAATTTATATAATTTGGGTTAACACTGAGGAAGAGAAACACACCACTGCCCGTTTGTTGTATTTGTGTTTTTTTTTTTGTATAAATTTCGTGGCTAAAAACAACCCGACGGACGGCGACGAAAAGTATTCTTCTTGGTCGAGGCGTCACGACGCGCTTTTCTCTGGCCACTTCTCACCGCTAACTAAAGAGCAAAAAACTTTTCTCGTCCATCTTCCATATCCGAATTCGAAATAATCATTTTCATTTTGCGCTACCGAAGAATAGCACGATTGGTAAAGTGTATTTCGTTCGAAAAAGTGGCATAAATGTTCTATTTTTTCGTTTAGCCAGCGTTTTGGCGTGAGCGTAATATTGAATTGTTACGAGGAAATTGTAATAGAGACCGATCACAGTGGCGGACATAAGCAATAGACGATTAGAAATAAAATCTGATATACAAAACGGGAGTGAATGAAATTTTTAAACTGTTTAGATGAGTCTGCCTAAAAAGCACAGCGGTTTAAAAACCTTTAAAATAGGGCGACAAGCGTTTTGATTGCGATCTATTGGTCCATTTTTTTTTTTGACTAGATTAGAAGTAAGTAGATGTATGAAATTTAAACTTTGTCAAGAGAAGCGATTTTAAATGAAGTGGCTTCGATAGTATTATTATTTTTTCGCATATGTATATTGATTGTGTTATAAAATAGGAGACTCTCTTACATGGTCAAGCTTGGTCCTTAGACAAGCTATAAAAAAACTGATCCTTTTTTGCTTTGAATAAAGTTGACATCCATCCATAATGCTTCTTTTTAGATAAACGAGCGGTCAAAACCATGCATACATTTTAAAAATGGTCGGTAGTAGGTGATCCGTGTATGCATACAGGCTTTTCGTCCAAAATAAAATATTGCTAGGTTACTTGAAATTGTGACCCTGTGCCCAAGCACATAAACTCTGCATCACCCACATGTATAAAACCTATCAAGAAGTAGGATGTACAACGAAAACCACAACTTTAGTGACGAGGCCCGGTTTCATCTCCGGACGTACAGTAGTAAGCAAATTTAGCTAATTAGGGCTAAGATACCCCGCCGAGGAACAGACCATCTTTTTCATGCCACTTTACTCGCGTTAAGATGGGTTCTGCTGATTTTTAGGGTTCCGTACCCAAAGGGTACTTAAGAAACCCTATTACTAAGCCTCCGCTGTCCGTCCGTCTGTCCGTTTGTCACAGGGCTGTATAACATAAACACTTGCAATTCACAGAAGGTGTATCGCTATTGCCGCAACAGCAACAAATAATGAAAGTTAAAAATAAAGGAGGGTCACCATACAAAGAACGTGTTTCATAAAATCGCATAACCAACTTAACACCTAAAACTAGAAAATGATCTGATCATGGAGCAACTGACGATTGCTAATGCTGTCATTTGAAATCTATCCAACACAAAGTAAAAACTCGCACTAACACCACTAATTTTGATATTCATTAACGAATTCCGAATTAATTTTTACTCCGTTCGAGCAGAATTTTTCGCACGAATTTGCAAAAAAATGTCAGAATCATAGATTCACACATTTCTGCAATAAGTCTGCATCGATCGCCATCGCTTTGAGTCCTTACTCCTTCACTTTTTAAAATTTTTAATTTTCTATTTGGAAGTTCTTGTTCTTATTGGAATGACAAGGAAACCGATATCGAGCTCTTACTTTGTCTGCCTAATTCGTACATATGTATGTATGTGCGATGCTATGAGAAATCTAGAATTTAAGAAATAAAGTGTTGCATGCTCTAGTGAGGCGCGGAACCCTTAGTGTGAAAGTCAACTCTCACTTGGCTACTTTTTAAAAGAAATAACATCATGACCTATCGCGGTTAAGTGGAGCATGGGCGAACCAGATAATAAAGGAGATCCTACGAACCGCGTTAAAAAAGGCCGATGTTGGCTTTGGAACCAACGCGATCGCAGCAAAGAAGCAAGCCTTAAATAATAAATGAAGCAACTAAGGGCGCGTTATGACCCTATAAATTAAAATCATATTCTCGCTTTAAGGGAAGACGTAAGCACCTATTTTTTTACGCCAAATTAGGGTGGAGAGCAAACCATTGCAGCTAGAATAAGGAAATTTAGCTCAATTTTAACACTTAGATGTCAATGGTTTTCAACCGTACAGGCTTTCCTAATACTCCTTTATTTTAAGTTGAGCTATACAAAATGAATTGTTTTTATTTTTGTTTTTTTATTACTTCATTGTCCGAATTCTTAAAACTATCATACATTTTTATTACTAGTGTCTGTGTTGTATCATGTCAACTGTCCCTTTCATTGCTTCTCGGCTAAGTTTCTTATTGACTCTTTTTTTTCGCTTGAATGAAATTAGAAACAAAAAGTATATATTCTGTTTTCAACATAACTCAACTAGTACTGGTGACCAAAATTTTGAAATTGTATCTGTTGATTTTCTGGCACGCGCAAATGTACGTTTCTTTGTAGGTTTTTCTTCAATAGATGCAAAGACAAACATAATCACACATTTTGTGTATGTGTTTCAAAGACTTAGATTTGTGTTTCAAAATAAATACGAATTTTCTATTATTACAGCTTAGGAACGAATGCAAGAAGACTGTGCATAGAATAGGTGAGTGTGACTGATTGTATCTTTAAACCAAAATACGCACAAATTTGGCCATTAGTCATTATAGTAGCTAGTTAACTACGTCACGAAGCAAACTATAAAAATAAGAACTTCTTGGCATCATCAATGGATTATTTATTTGTTTTTTTGTTTTTTGTTACTCCGAAGACAAGTGTTTTTTTCTTGTTGGTTTTTTCAATATGCAGCGACAAGGGAAGGCAGTTGGCCGGCTGATATGGAATAAAAATAGATTTGCTTTACTTTTTTCGTGTTGAAAATCGATGTACAAATTGTTGGTTCAGCGATAAAGTTATTAGGTTAAATGTGTCGACATTGGCATCTTACGAATTGATCAATTAATATTCAACTTATGGAAAGAAAAAAGAACTGATTTTACGTTCCACTTTAATATATTTTTTTTGTAGGAGATATTTTATATATTTTTTAGTTAGATTCATAGGCTCAGCAAAGCGGTTTTTATGTGTTTTGTTTGCAATGTGATGTGAAGTGTTTTTGGAGAAGCCTCGTGCTACTACATTCACTCAATGTCATTACAGATAGTTGTCCCAATGACAGCAATTACACAAAAAACCATTTCTACATTGGCTTGATAGCTTCTTAGTTAACTTTTCTTTTGCCGATATTCTAGAGCGAGATTTAATTTTGAAGATCTACAAACTCTAAAAAGGTATATTCTTATAATTAATTTAAATTCTATTATAACTTTTACAGTAATAAATGAATGTGTTTTGTTTTAACGTAATTGTTCAACGTATGTGTAAGTTAAGCACAATTGGCAGTACCAGTACCGGGAATTGTAATCGCAATTACCAAGTATTGTAAGGAAAACATCAGTACATAGTTTTCGGCAAATGGTCAATAAAAGTACTTCAACAGCACATTCGAGCAGTTGAACTGTTTTTGTTTTTTTTGTTAAGGGGGGAAATCGCAGTAAAATTTTCAATTTTTCGAAAAAAAATTGTTCGCTTAAAAGGTGCTTAAAAATAATATACCAAATGATGGAATACGGCAAAAGTGTCTGAGTGACCAAATTTTTCACTCTGCGGCAACGCCTCTCCGGTATGCTCATATATTTTCATATGGTACTTAAAACTTTAAACGCGTTTTTCTCGAAACCACTTTTTTTGAGCTCGCCGAAGACATAGCTCGAGCAAATCTTTACCCACCGACTTGAAATTTTGACAGCAGCTTCGAAATATCTTTCTCCAAGGAGCTACGTAGGATTTTTTATTTTATATGGATTAATTTTTTTTATGGCGTTTTTTTTTGTTGTTAAAAATTTAGCTTTATTTTCAAACATGCATCCTTTTGTAAAAAATCGAAAAAAATCCTACGTAACTCGCTAGCTGTTGTTATATGAAAACTAAAAAATGTTCGCATTTTCTTCCAGGTCAAAAATTAAGGAGTCTACGTCTTCGGCCATCGACACGCTTTCAAAAATAGGTTCCTTGGGGCATAAGCTGCGCAGCCGCCATTTTTAAATATTTTTTATTGAAAAAATTACATTTTGTACTATTTTAGTATTGCTATAAAACCTACTTTACAGATTTTCGATTGATACTTTAATTCAGCCAAAATTAATTCCCGAAAATATGCCTATTTTTTTGTGTGCTACTGTGATTTCCCCCCTTAAATAAGGAAATTAAAGTCTCAAACTTTTTTTAAGAAACAGGAACAGCTGTAAACAAATATTATTGTGTTTTTCAAGTGAAGTTCGTACCTAACAAGCCGAATCACGGAATTTCGTTGGGGGCTTCTTAGAGCGCATGATGCCGCACAGATTGGTAGGCCGGCATAGGAGCAAAAAGCCAGGAAGCGAACATGATTCCTCTGCAGGCATTAATTATGAACCTGATTGGCGTGGAGGACGGCAAGAAAGAAAACTTCAAAACAGTCAGTACATCGATTTGTAAAAGATGCGGCATCCGCCATGTCACCTTTGATTTCCATTCGAATCAAGTACATCAAGCGGGACACATACTCAAAAGGAAACGATATATGACGAGTTTGTACAGAGAAAAAAAAAATGTCAGGACCTAGTTCAAAACAAAAATGGATTTACACCGCAATACTAACGAAAAATTTTAAGGCGAAACAAAAATTTAAACCGACGATACGAGCATACAACTAATCGACCTAAGTTAAGTACTAAACTGAATAAGTTAATAAACTAAGACTAAGGAGAAAAAAATAAGAAATACAAATTTGGATTACACAAAATGTTTGCTTCGTTCATGCCGTGCAGACCCTCAGTGGTAAACGTGTTTACAGCTTCCAGATTCGGAAACAAGAAAAGCAATAAATAAATTTCTAAAGCTTTGTACACATACATAGTTCTGTGTTTCTTAATTTTTTTATGTTTCATTTTACTATCTGATATTTTAAACATTAATGAAACTTCATCGTCTTCAGTTGTTGATTGAAAATGTTAAAAAACAGGTAATCAATCGATTTAATTTTTAAACAATTACTTCGTATTTCGAAGTTTGTTAAATAATTCGAGCAAATACTGATGCTTCAGTACGTTTGCTAAAACGTTTCTCATCGCATCCAAAAATACAGTCTAAAACCTCACAGTTACAGTTTATTTAAACACTCTTCTTTCGAAGAAATTTTGATTTATTTCACTGTTGTCTTTAAGAGATTCCAATGGTTAGTCACATTTGTTTCAACAGCTCTATTCAAATATATAATTTTTAAATATTTCTGCCGCTTTTTGCCTCTAAATAAATACAAAATATTATACCTCGGAGCATTAATTTATTTTTGCCAACAGCATGGATATTATTCGTTTCTCACATGACAATTTCGCCGAAACGTTGTGTTAAGAAAAAATAAAAACCTTTTAAATTTGAAACAAAATCTTTTCGAAAGTGACAGCTTTATTTTAATATCTATGTCATTATGGAAATATTCCAAAACACACCACTAATGGATATGGAGACAATTAAAAAATAAAATAAAGGCAGCTTTTATAAATCTTGATTCAAATAAATATAAAAACAATCGAATTGGGGGAAAATGACAAAATGTCAGGTGTTAGACGACTTAAATTAAGAAAACAAAAATAGTCTTCTTAATTTTTTTTTTGTGCCACAATAGCACAATTTACCTTTCTTCCGCCACCGTAAACGAAATTCAAAATAACAAAGTCACCTTACACAATCGAAAATCGTCTTTTTTTAGTCTCAAATAAATGCAAAAAAGAGTCTCTTTCGGTTCCTGATTGATTGCGGCCGTAAACCTAAAACCGATATAGCTGCATGTTTGGCCGAGAATAAGAAAAATACAAAAAAAAAATCACGATGATTTAATTTTTGGCAATCAAAATCAGAAAAAAAGAAGGAGCATGTATCAAAGCGAAAAGACCTATCATCCGGTGTGGACGGATGTGTTGTAACAGAGGCGTGAATGTTTTTGGCCCACAAACGCTTCGATCAGACACAGTTCGGTTGGTCAACGATTTTACGATTAAATTGAGCGCGGAAATCACACTAGATTACATCAGGACTGAGAGGTTAGTGGCATCATGACAGGGCTGCCAAAGATGCTACCTATAAACCAAGACTTGTGAGAACGCAGCTGACAGTGTAGGTGCAGGTCTTTAATGTGACCCAGGGATAAGAGGGGATTATCTATATCTTTTGATGTTTCCTTTTTCTTTGTTGAGATGGATTTTTTAAAATGACACGTTTTAAATCTCTTGTACACAAAGTTTTTAAATTCAAATTTGTCGCATTAAAAAAAAAATACATCACAAGCTAAGAGCAATATACCGAGAGAACCGCGCCCTTGCAAGAAAGGCTGAAATAATATGGATTGGCATGTTCGTAAGGCCCGATCAAAGATATCTCAACACCCCACTATGTTTCTAGGTATAAACAATTCTGGCAAAAATGTGTGCCAAATAAATAAGATCACTAAATTAAAAATGAAAACTTGGTAAAAAGATCTGAAAAGGTTCAATGGGAGTCGAATTTCAGAAGAGGAAAGCACCTAGTAAAGGGAGCAGTCAGCGTTGCTTGAAACCAAATACAAAGACCGCATGGTGTCTGCAAGCCGATGATGCGCAGTGAGCAGAGGTTGTGATGCATTTTTGATTTTCGCCACGATTCTATTGAAAAAGCTTAGGCATGTGCAAGTCATGTCCGTCAGACACAGATAACATAGGTGAATAAACTACCATTTGATAGCCGGTTTCATGATATCCCGAGATCGCCTAAGAACGCCGTTTTCTCCTGATAGATAGAGGCGGCAGATATTCTTCATTCTTTAAGAAGACAAAGGTGACTGAGAAAGCTGCTTTCAAAAAAGAATTTTCAAGAGTTGAAAGAACATTCCTCTTCGACTGCTTAAAAGCACTCGGCAAAGAAAGTTACTTAGGAACTGCGTAACCATCTTCAAAATAGCCTTTCAGAGACGAAATGCTGTAACGAACTTCTTGTGGGTAAAGAAAAAATTTTCTCTACAGGAAAGCTAAAATGAAAAATTTTCATATCTGGAAACTAAGATCAATTAGGGAGGCACTTGTGATGACGACATCAATCATCGTTTATTGAAAATACGGCGATACTCCGCTATCTTCTTTAACTCAAACTTTTCTAAGCTGGAAGGAAGACTTAACACGGCAGTTGCAAGTTCGCGGTTGTGGTTTACAATGCTGGACAATGAACAAAATGTATAAGAGCAAATTGACAGCAGGAGCAACAAAGCTTGATCGAATTTTAAGTTAAACCACCCATCTTTTTATTTGTGAAGAGTGCCCGACTAAGTCAGTGCTGTCATATAAAGGAGAGATCCCAAGAGCCTCGACAAAAAAAAGCAATGTCCACCACTGGTCCATTTCCATCAAGTCAAAACGGTTGTCCTAGAAACATCTCCCTAACGCAGCAACACCAGAATTTTAATGCCCTCAGTGATGAAGTGTTCCGGAATCGAGAGACCTGTCAAAATGTTCTAAGGCCAAAAGAGATGAAGTATAGTGGAAGATATACAGCCTTGGTCAAATGTATTAGGAACCTTTCTCTTCTCGGAAGTAATAAGTTTGAATTTTCATTGTCATTGTATGAGTTTGTAAGACTTTTATTTTTCAAGAAAGGTCACCAATGCACTTTTATAATTCAATACCGGGTTTATTCATCCAGTGTGTGCGATTATTGCTCGAAATCAACAAACGCGTGACCAAGCTGCTCTCTACTGTTCATAAAAGTGAAATTTGTAAATTTTTCTTTTAAAATGCCAAAAAAGTGAACTTAGTCTGTCTGAATGTATTTAAATACAGCGCTTATTTGAGAAAGACAGAAAATAAAAACAGACTAAAATAGCAAAAGAAGTACATTATTCACAGAAGAACATTATTCACGTTATGTAATTAAATCCGGGATAAAAAAAGGATCGCAAGAAAACGTCACCTGAGCTTGCTTCTGAGTTGTCGAAGGATAGAGGAAAAAAAATCTTCAAGAACTATTAGAAGAAGACTCAGGATTGTTCGACACAAGGGATGCAAACCAAGAAAGAAGCCGTGGCTCTCGGAAAAGAAAGAAAATGCACGCTTAGAGTAGGCGAAAAACATGTGCATATCACTGAAGACAATCGGTACAATGTGTGGTCAGATGAATCTAACTTTGATCTGTCTTTTTCCAATATTTTCGGAGAAACCAACACGCAAAATAAAAAAATTCAACAACACAATGCACCACCCTCCTGTCACAAATCGGCCCTAACTATTAGGTGGCTTGAGGAGTATAGTATAGACCTACCTGAGTGACCTGCGCAATCGCCGCAGGGTATTCTGAAGCGTACGATTCAGGAACACTCAATTTCATCTAAAGAAAGAAACATTCAAGAATGTGTTAAGGCACTAGTGGATCGAATTTTATTCCGAAAAGTGTCGCAAGCTAGTTAAGCACAATGCCCAAAAGAGTCGCTGCAGTCATAAAGGCCAAAGTCGGCCATACAAAATATTAATAATCTTCAATAAAAATAATTATTTATCACATCTATTTCCTTTCAATGAAATTAACTTTTTGTTTTTTTGTATATATAACGAATTTTAAAGGGTGCCTAGCACATTTGGCCAAGGCTATATGATCCCTAAAGTTCAAATGAACAAGAAGATGAAGATAAAAAGTACTTAAAACTTATGAAAAACACTTCATTTGTTTATGGCTTTCTGTCATTATCAGCAATATTCAACGACTTCCGACTTATACGCATTCATTTATACACGCAGTACGTACAGCAGAACTTCCCAAAAATCTAATCCCAACCCATACAAAATCGCAAATATGAATTTGAAATTAAAAATAAATCCATTCAATTGCAAAATTTTAATGCAGGCGCCAAATGATCGAATTTAGTAACTCGAACGTATTATTCTGATCATCAAAAATTTTCCACTACCACATGAGATGTGTACAGAAGTCCCAAGTGGGTGGCCAAAAGAATTTTCTTAAATATTGAAGCGATGTCCATCATATTGATTTTGGACCACTTGACCTAGAGACAACATGTTTATTTGGACTTTATCCAAATCAATTTTGTGCTTTTATTTCTCATAAATTGAAAAAAAAAATTCAAAATAAATAGAATACGATGAACTGAATTTAAATTGCATGATGCAGATACGCCCGCCGCCTAGTAAATGGAGTTTGTTTTGATAATATGGATCAGCTTTGATTTTAATTTGTTTATGTTTTCAAGGCTTATAGACTCACTCACCTTATTTTCTAGTTTCTCGTTTTCAGTCTTTAGTGCGTTTCGATCGTTTTCGATTTTCTCCAATTTGGCCCGTAAGACGTGCAGCTCATCGCTTGCTGATTTCAGTTGTTCCTCAGTACGGTGAACGTTTAGGAGTGGTTGTACGCGGATAAGTAGACGCCACCATGGCCAATCACGGACGGCTAAGAACGCTTTGACGTTGCGTTGAATGCAGCGGACGGCGATTTCCTGCAAATATGACATAATACCATTTAAAAAATGTTTGTAAAGT
The DNA here is from genome assembly GCA_963555765.1 of Orthonevra nobilis. NCBI lineage: Eukaryota > Metazoa > Arthropoda > Insecta > Diptera > Syrphidae > Orthonevra > Orthonevra nobilis. The sequence continues at coordinate 76,226,106 of OY743227.1, read as the reverse complement.
TGTTTCATACATAAAACTAATAGGCATAATCGAATATTTTTAATTAGGTACATTGAAAAACACAAAGCACATTTTTCAATATGGGGGTCATTAACACCCTTAAAATGTTAGCAGTGCGATTTGAAATGATCAGGGGGAAAATAGACAGGTTCTGGAACAGACTGATTTTGAACTAAATAATTTTTCATATTTGTGTGCAAATGCACTATAAGGGTAGTCATAAACCCTTGAGAACCACCTAGTTAACTAACAAAAAACAAAAAGATAAAGATAGTGAGTGGAATATATTAAGTTAGATAGAACGTTAAACGTTCGTGTTGAGCATCTTGATAATGAAACAATATAGTCTGGAGATGGGCTTCGTGTGAACTGATCAGGATCGCTTTGATGCATGTTACAGAGGTGGAAATTCTATTGGTTTTTGCCCAGCAAATGTCAGTTAAGATGGCTGATTGTATTTTATTATGCTTCAATGACACTATCAAACTAATGTCGAATAAAATCCTGCGAATTAGGTTTCTCAAACCACTACATAGTCTTTCACTCTTCTCCTAAGTCTTCCGACAGCATTGTGTTTTAGAATAATTAAACTCCACTCTGCTCAAAGAGCTCCATGATAATATTATGTTGAAATTATATTATTAAAAAGTTTAAAATACGAGGGTACTGTCATCTACGAAAAAATACATGGGTTCAGATACAAAGATCATTCATATTAATTAGAAAGAGAGCCGGAGAAAATACGGAGCCTTATGGTACACCAACATTTTTATGGTAAATTATTAACGTGAAACCATCGTTAATTGAATGGCCTGAAGAAGTTCCTCGGTTTTGCGAGACAAGCCGTAATGATCTCATAAAGCAGTTTTCGTGATTCAAGAGAAGAATATTCCACCGGATTTTTGAAAATGTTAAACCAGTGGCAAAATGGACATAAATAGGATTAACTTTTGCAGCTGGCTGACAACTGAAATGTGATCTTGTAACTGAACATCTAGTCGTGTAGATTTGTTCGTTATTGAGTACACCGGTTTTGAATTTTCACTCAATTATTATTATTTTTTGTTCGAAAAATATTCAGTACTAAACTATCGTGTGAACCTAGAAAGGCAGATAAAAACATGACATCGATTAAAAAAAATCAGCAATTTTGTTCAAGATTAAAATATGTGGGATGAAAAAAAAATGTGTTCAAGATAAAATACTTCAATATAATCGCACATTCGTGTAAGTATTTAATCAGCCAAGAGTTTAGTAAATTTAATTTAGCTTAATGACTTAATACCAGTCAAAAGGACCACCTGAAATTTGAAGGGCCCTTGATTCTATATCTAAAGATCATTACAGCGTTTTGCGTTTTCTAAAAGTCAATCAAAAAATATCGTTATTATGATTAAAGAAGCAATTCAAATTACACTTACTTGTACTCTGCGCTGCGAAACTCTTTTCCTCGCTAAATAACCACGACAATACGCTTGCAATTGTATAATTCTATCAGACAAGAGCTCATCACGTTTTGCCTCCAATTGGCTCAATACGCCCGAGCGGAATAACACCTGTAAAGAAAATAAAAATAAGCAAAATCAAATTGCGGATAAAATCTGTGTTGGAATAGACAACAAAAAAAAAACGTATTTCTTTTCTTACAAAGACCGTAGCTTCTTCTAATGGATTGTAACGATATTTTGTTTTTTCTTTTATTGATCTTTTTTTGTAGGTTTTCTCCGTAAGCTGCAAAGATTAGGATAAATTATGCAACAATAGGATAAGTTCTTTATAGCTGCTGGTGTTTATGGTTCTGAATGCGAAAACAAGTCATTCATAAAATATTCTCAAGTCGTGGATCTACGCCCCGATCGGCAGTTTTGTCATGCCTGGCTGCGCGGGCAGTCGTTTTAAAATTACAACATTCTTAGTTTGACCGTTAATGTCTTTCCAGTAAACGCGGGTTCATTGGAATCAGGGTGGAGACTTATTTTTGAATAACAATATACGAGCAGTCAATAAAAGTTTGTTGAGTCCTTAATAAAAAGGTGTGATTGACTATCTGAAATTGGTTTTATTTTCTTGTTCTTGTGGATAGTTGGAAAGAGGTTTGAAACCTGAGCTTTAATTAAGGAATATAATTATTTCTGCGTAGACATAAGTGGAGAATGTTGTTTGACATGTTAATTTAGGATGCAATAAACAACAGGTGGATTCATTCAAGACTTAATTAAATGTATTTAATATCCAACGATTAAATTCGAAGATAATAATAACTTTATTCCAATTTAAATTTTGAACAAAGCTTTTACTTTTTTGAAGCCTATAACAAGCAAACGTCTGACTGAATAATCAGTGCTGAAGCCTTGACCTTTGTTGGATATGTGAATAAGACTTCGTCCTATTCTAAAAGTTTTTTTTTTAAGGCTTATGTTTGAGTTTTAAAGCCAATTGTTGATATTAAAAAAAAGGAGTTCCGCACTTCAATTTTAGATAAGATGTGTGTTCGAGTACGATTGATATTTGGCAATGTTGTCAGCCGATTCGACACCGAATGGTGCTTTTCTGGACAAAGTTAAACCTCTTAATTGATCCACATGCAATTCCAACAAGTGAAATGAAAAACATAAATTTTTAAACGACTGAATTAAAAGTATCAGAAAAAAAAAACATGTTTAAGGAGATTTATTGTAGAAATTCGTGAATCTTTGATTCCGAGTTATTTGAAAATTCGTGCGTGATTTTCTTTCGGGGTGACATTTTCGAATTCGTTAGCACCCTTGTATGTACATCACTTAAGCAACGTTTGCGGGCACACTTAAGATTTCTTTGTTGACTAGACGAAAAGTGGAGCCGAACATTTGGTTCGGAAAGGTTTTTGGATCTTCAGTTCGAAACCAACTCCGGGAATCAAAAAAAAACACCAAAGGCTGAATTTGTTGCATGACAATGCAATGTTACAAAAAAATTAAAGTTGCCAGAGAAAATAAAAAAAGGTGAAAATTGACAACCGATTTTGCACCTGTGACCGTCACTTCTCAATCATCACCCTTTTAAAAGACTCCAAGCAAAAAGTTGCTTCGCAATTAAAAGAGTTCTAAGATCAAAGCGGTTTCGAGCCGCAACAACATGACCACGAGAATCAAACGAACAACAGTCAATCGAGGACGAGGATTATGACTTGTTGGACTATTTGGACGAGTTGCTTCTCGAAAGCTCCTGCTGCTATTACAGAAAAAGCACAAAAACCATAAATCAATCCAAGTTCGAGTTATTTCACACAAGAAACAGTACTGAACAAAAGATGCGACCACATTGTTTGGTTAAACTTTCAAGCACGAGGGCTATTTGTTTTTTAATGTAAGGGTTGATTTCTCTTAAAGTGGATTGTGAGATCTGGAACGAGTGATTAATTCCAAAACAGAATTGGAGAAAAGACTTCTAAACTTAAATTAATTGTTCAAAGAATCAGTATTTCAGCAGTACAACTTTAGTCGTTTAGACTAAGGGATGAAGAAATCTTACAAGTCTTGATATAGATGCCACAGTCAGTAGTCTTAGGACCCTATAGATCTTTAGAAAGAAGTGCTGGATTGAACAGTCGGCGTTGATTGGTATTGGGAGGATACAGCTATATTTTACACGAATGACAATATTATCAAATGTATCAAATGCAAAATTGGCCTTTTTGACGAAAAATCACTCTAAGTCACCTTTTTTCTTTTAAATTAACTCGTTTAGCCAGCAGATAGGGTAGTATAAAACCATATGAAAGGTTCCTTTAAATCGTCGAAAACTTTGCGAAGAATAATTTGGAAATCAACCAAAGATATCACATGCAATCGATCACTTCCAACGCCGCAAATGTGGCACGCGAACACGAGACCTTGTGAAAATCAAATTAAGTCCAAAGCCTCTTTCCCATATCTAACCGAATGACAAAGTTATCTGACATACAAAGAAAAACGCATAATAAAACAATAGAAAATCTGTCTCTATTTTTCTCGTGAAATTTGTGTCAACTATCAACAATTGCATCTGAATGTCAAAAAACAACAAAGGAGCACACGCAACCAGAAACTTTGAGCAACGATTTATTTTATGCTATTGGACGGATTTAGGTTTTCTGTAGCCATGCTTCTCTTGTTCACCATGAAAAAAAATATATATTTAAGCTCCAAATGCACCGACTCCGGCACAACAAAGGCACCAGATAATAATGGGCCATTTAATACCCCAAGAAGATCAATGATTACGGTCACACATTACTGTCAAAAAAAAAAAAATATGGAACATGAACATTCATTTACTTTAATAATAATTTAATGCATCACGAGAGCCGGCTGACAAAGTCTCACAACTTTGTGCATCATCCGTACTGCAGGCAAAGTTAAGGCTATCAATCTTGATTGGTAAACTGTGAAAAATTTGTGTTACTAGGGCGTGACGGATGTCAATGTGAATGCCAGACGATTGTTAATTTAGCTCAGGGAACTGAAGTATATAGGACGTCCGATTCGAATGACTTGTGAAAATTTAAAAAAAAGGGCTTTAATCTACTTGTTGAAAAGGCAAAGGCTTGCTTGCAGATGATTTATAACCAAACTTATGCTGATGAGAGACAAATTGGCATTGGAATTGTTTATGAATGAGCTGACCCATAATTAATTACTGAATGGACTAAATAATATGTCGTAGCGTAGGTTGGAATGTTTTCAAAAATTTCTTGTATGCCAATATTTATTGACAACAGAAATTATGTCAAAAAAATATGGCAAATTCTTGTTTGCTTTGGGAATGCTAATTTATTTTATAGCTGTGAGGAATTAAAGCCATTAAATTAACACCAGAAATATTATGAGAATATCCAAAAAGAAACTGGTTTCTAGGCAGGTCATTGACACTCAAAATTTTGAAAACTAAATATTATGATAAGCTTATGAACGAATATTGCGAAGTATCGATGAATGCTTTTCCTTACGTTGAGGTATGGTCGTATTTTAATAAGTGATAAATTTGTATAGATAGCATCTTACTCTTGAGGGATCACACCCCAAAAAAAAAAAAAATACTTACGTTGTTGATTTTTCATGAAGGATTAAAAACGAAAACAAAAATTTTACTAGAACTCAACGAGTCAAATAGTGGAGATGTTTAGTCTTCATTAGAAACCAACCAATTTGTTTAACCGAAGCTAGCTTAGGATTTTGACGGATGAGCTGCAGAATCAAGTTAACAAAGGGATCAGTTAACACTTCAAATTGTTTACTTTTGTATACGTGGGTTAAATGAAGCAGCGCTTATATCCACGTTTTTGGTAAATGATGATTATGAAATGATCATAAATATTGCAACAAAATTTTGATTGGTTTTAAAAAATCCATCCAGTTTCAGAAACATACTATACTTGTGTGCATATCAGAGTTAGCAAAGAGATGAGAAAGATGCCACACCGCAGAAGAATTTCAATGCAAGTTGATGTCCTTAGTCCTTCGCTATTTACTGCTGTATGTGTTTGGTTATTAGCTGGAATTAAAAGTGACTAACTCCAAAGCAAAAGAATTGATTTTTGAGTGTTTTCACTTTTCACTAGCTGATGATGAAGACATCATAAGAGGTTCAAATGTCCCTTCTTTTTAAAGGGCAATGGGTAGCGACTTATTAAAAAAAATCGACAAATCGACCTCTGTTAATGATCAAATTTATAGTGTAAGCGTCGGATAGATAAATTGGCGGAAAAACTAAGTTTTTTATGGAGACCGAAAAATGTCCCTGAAGCTCAATCTTGAATTTGTGGGTCCGGCGCATTATTTTTGATATAATATTAAAAATATGAGAGCAACTTTATGACAACTAAGATAAAGATGCTTCGCATAATATAAGAATGCGGGGAGGTCTTCAGGTCAAACAAACCGTCTCAATATAGGTAAAGCACAACCAACGATATTCAGATGTGTCCAATGCGTCTGGTTTACACAACTGCAACTTAATTAACTGCAATAATTAACCTCGGAGATGACGTAGTCCGACACCGAGAAGCATGAAGAATTCAACGGAGTAATCTTCCCACTCTAATGATCATCTATCTGAATTAGATTTTTTTTTGTAATTAGTTCATTTGTTTTAATTTCTTTTAAATGACAAATTTAAGGTTTTACGGCATTTTTATTCAGAACCAAAATCAGGGGTGCCAGCATGAAACTCGAGACAAATATTTCTTGGCAGCACGTAACTTGAAATGAGTTTGATTGTGATTCGTACTTAAAAATTTCATTTGTGGACTGCAATGCGAACTGGCAAAAGGTAATTTTTTTTATTAAATTCGTTTAATTTTCCAAGTCCAAATAAAAAATTATATTCTTAATGTCGGGAATTACTTAAACCAAGTGTTTAATAAGAAAACCACAACATACGTTTTTTTAATAACCGTCATCTCATTTAGTTTTCCAAGCAACATTAGAAGCACATCAGTTCAACCAGTGTAACAGCTTAGTGCAACATTAAGTCCCCTAAGCTAGTGGAAGTTACGAAATTAATGTCGGTACTAATGTTTAATTCATTAGGTATGGCCATTGCTACAATTTCAAAGTTCTTCTGGCGTACTTGGAACCTTTAAGAAAATTAATTTGGCTTTACATGAATAAGTCTAAGAATAAATTGTTAAAAAAATACTTCCTTGATCAGTTTTAGGGATCCCTTTTTCTATGTCGTTTCACCTGTCATAAAAATGGTCGAAATTTCAATCTTTTTATGTTAATGGACATATTTGGACTAGTTTCCTTATTTTTTGCGAATTTAATTTCCTCAGACGATACGTATTTTCTGACGACTGAATTTTTTCTTTCAAACGTCGTGTTCAGAATTGTGTGCTGCCAGATCTGACGTCATAATAAATAAATAATAAAGGCAAAAATACATCACAAGCTAACATAAGGTAACGTGATGCGTATGATGTAGAAGCCGTAAAACTAGGACAGTGTCGGAATTGATTTCGTAAATTCCGTTCAGGAGATTTTTCACTGAAAGATACACAATGTTCAGGTCAACCAGATGAGCCTGATGACGATGAAATTAAAGCCGAAATCGAGTCGGATCTTCATGTTACTCGTTGAAAAGCTTTTGAAAGCAATTCATTTAACGAAGCGCATCAATGTATGCAATTTTCATCTAAGACGCAATGAATTTGACCCTTATTTTTGAAACGCATCATCACTGACGATGAACACTGGGATGAGCACGCCCAATTCGACCCGAAAGTTGATATCCACTAAAAAAAGATTTTGCACTCGATTTGGTTGGATTGGACGGGTATGTTGTATTTTGAGCTGTTTCCAAAGAATCAAACGATTGATTCGGAAATATATCAACAAGTCTTCTTTCACCAGGACAACGAGATGCCCCTTAAATCTTTGGTTACTCGCTTAAAATGATTGGAGCATAGTTGAGAATTGATGTTACATCCTGCCTGTTACATCACGCCCTGACTTCGCTCCATCAGATTATTAGTTCTACGAACATGGAATTATGAAGTTGCCAGAATGATTGCAAAAGGTTCTTGAAAAGAAAAGAAAATATATCATTGATTAAGGTTTATTCTGCAAAAATTGGCAAATTCCTTAGCTGTCAACATGATATAAATATTTTAAATATTCTTGAATCGAATTTCAAGCTAAGAAACGACGAACACAAATACAGTCACGTAGTGCAATGGAATGAAGGAGAAAACGTAGTAATTTGATTAACGCGTTTGGCATAGACAACTACATCACGGCTTATCGTAAGGTTACCCTTGCAGACAACAAAGTCCATATAAAGGCTAACCGAACGCAATACATCCGATATGTCACCGGCGCAGCGTGATACTTGTTTCAACTGCACATTCCTGTCTTCTTTCATTTTTCATGCTTTTCCGCACTTTTCAATCCTTGGTGTTCGATAAGGAAATACTTCCTGGAAATTATTGCACGTTCCTTTGCTGAATCATCTTTTTCCATGATAAATGTGACGTTTTGCTTTTCATCCCTATAATGAGCAATAAACCTGGCCATTTGTTGTATTATCATTATATGGCAATTACCGTGTACGGGTTCGCTTTTAAATTGTATCTAATCGATGAGACCGCTAAACTTCATTCTCAGTGTGCTTCCCTGTGTAGATGGCATAAAAAAAAGAAACCGTATAAGCGTACAAGTGCAGTGTCATACGGGTGGCTCGGCCGCTTGGCCAAGGTAGCAATGCATGTAGTATAAGCAAAGAAGATTAAATATGTTGATACAATTTAGGGTAAAAGGTGCAATTACCAAGAATTGTAACGTATTTCCTGCTGAACGAGATTTCCGTTTTGTTAAGATTGTCTTTCCTTTCGCGCTGATTGCTTTTAACTTGGTAGGGGACACAGAATTACGTGCGATTGAAAAGAGTTTTGAGTAACTGAGAATAAGTGATTGGGGACAAAAAGGCTATGTGAACAGCTTATAGGTCAAGCTTTCATAATTCTTTACTTGATTCATTGCCGACGACACGGCATCTTTGGACAATCTTATACCAAATATTGCTGTGGCAGGCTTTTGGAATTTTTGGTTGGAACCAAACAAAACTCGCACCGTTCAACTGGTAACAATCAGTAACAATCGCCTTTGGATTTTAAATTTAAATTGTTAAGAATGGAGACCGACAGTAATTTTCTCATAAGAATTCGAAAATCCTGAGCAAGTCTTTGAGTACACGAACCCATCTCGATAAAAATTATGAGTGACCGTATAAACTTTTGCTTTCATATTCGAAGGAGATAGAAAAGGCGGGTTTAAAAACACAATTTATACAGGCACCACAAGATCATCATTTGGTTGACCTCAGTGATATACTAATATTGAACCGAGAGAATTGTTGATAAGTTTAGATGCCAAACCGACGAGACACGCTGTCTGGTTATTAAGAATGCTGTAATTTGGAAGGGTAATGATTTTTCTTAAACTTGACGGCAATTAGGAAAAAGTATATATTGCTGGAAACATTACATTCAATATAAGCAGGAAACACACTTCGAAACATTAATAATTTTAGTCTTAAGCCTGCAGAAAATTCGTAGATAGTTTGGAAAAAGTTAAATAAACTGCGTTCATCTATGGCATGGATTGTGTTAATTAAAATGGAAAAATTGCCAACACAAACGTCAGAGTCAAATATGTTAACTTTCTCTATTTTAATTGTCATTTTCGACAACAAAAAATGACTGCGAATTCTCAATCAACTAACTCAATAGGAATATTTGTCGTTCTGTGTGGCATAAACATTTGTTTCATTGTCAAGCGAATTTGGTTCTTTCTTATTCGTGAAGTCTTATTCGTTCAGTAATGGTGATCTCTTATTTTGTTTGATTGTTACTTTATATGATGATTGTTATTTTCGGTGCAAAGAGCGCAAAACAATATTAACGACACGATTTGTCACTTGCATATTGGTCCATGAAATGCTTTGCGTGCATATTTCCTTAGTCTGCATTCACTGTCCTAAAGAAATTGATGACATCTCTTTTCCCAGAATCCAGAACGAGAGCAGGGATGTTGTCTTTCCAACTCAGTTCTTAGTCTTAAACGACAAAAAGTTGTTCTTTCGGTATAAGTTCATTGTAGCTCAAATTTAGAGGTATTTGGATTTGATTTATTTAAAAACAGAGCACTAACATCTTTCCTACCTATCTAGATACTGTGAAAGCATCACACTGACAGCAGGGTGATGAACCAATTTTCCCAAAACAAAATTGTCTAGTTTATCAACTATTGTCAAATGAATATAAAAATACTGCGAACCAAGCGCAAGCTAATTAATCGATATCAAATACGCTGTCCCAATTCGGACTCGAACCATGAAGCAATTGAAATCAAAATACATCTGAGTTTCAAGCCACTTAACAATCTTTTCATTCTTCTCGCTCCGTGCATAAGAGAAGTCAAAATTTTTTGTGAAAAGTAGAGGGGAGGTCAAAAAAGTAGCGGAATGAAGGGTTCGGCGGGATTTGTCTTGCTCATTTGGCAACGCACTAAAAGAGTGACTCATTTTCACTACATAGATCATGTTTGAATCTAATCCGGCAAGCAAGTGAATCGAGGGTATGGAGAAAATTGAACTAAAAAAGAAAAGACACCTCTGACAATTTACCAAGAAATGTTAGCTTTTTATGGGGACTCTGATCTTTTCAAACAAGGTAGGAACGATCCTCGGCCTGGACGACCAATTGACGCTTCCAAGTCAGACATCATCGAACGGGCAGAAATTGTTTTAGAAGATGCCAGGTTGAAGAAGAAACAGCTTGCAGAAATGGTTTGAGTATCTGAAACAACTATTTTGAACATCCTTCATCAAAATCTTGTGATGACTAAGGTAACTGCGAGATGGGTGCCCAGAATGCTTACGCTGTCGAAGCCTTAAAAGTGCGACCAGCATGACTGTTATCGCAAGTTTTTCGACCGCGAGCGTGGTGAGCAAAGGGAGGAAATTATGACCCGGATTGTTGCTGGAGATGAAACATGGATTCACCATTATGAACCCAAATCGAAGCATTAGTCAATGCAGTGTCATAAAAAGGCACATCCCTCCTAAAAAAATATAGTTCGCCTATTTTACACCTAAGATAAATTAGATCTGTCTTAAGGATAGTGAAGAATTTGTTGACTGTATGTTTAATTCGAACCCAACATCCCGCGAACTTTTTATCCTCCACTCGTATGAGTATACCAGTCAAATGATATATTCTTTCAAACCAATTAAAAAGCGCCTACGTTCCCGTTTGCTCTTAAAACATAAAACTATAAATTCTCACTGAATTAAATGTGTTTATGTTCGACTGACACCGATGGCGATAAATCAACTTGTGAATAAAAAACGTTTTCCTAAAGACTAAAATTTTTCCCATCAAAAGTCAACCAGTATCGAATAAAATGAAAAACTCATTCTTCAACAAAAAATCGAAGCCAAACAACAAATATTCTGATTCATTATCGAGATTAACAATTTAATTCGAACGTGCCTTTAGCGCCCCATACAGATCAGTATCTCCAATAAACAACAATTGAGTCTCAAGATAGTTAGCAAATAGATAAAAATTTGTTTGTTGGTTGTAGAATAATTTTCTGTGTGTAAATATCTCGGTGCGATATTTCACCTTATCCAGGCTATGCACAATGAAGACTGCGCTTAAGACGAGATAACGACCCGACAATCAATTTGTACATTTTCTCACTTCTGTGATTGGAGACTTTGCTTACATAACTTTTCATATTATGTGGAGAATGTCCAAAACAAACAAACGAAAAAAAAAATAGATAAATAAATAAACACTTCTAGCATAGATAATTTATTTAAATGTCTAACTTAACTGTTTATGTTGATTATTTTGGCCTAACTGGTCCAACAATGCTCATTATGCAAGAAAGTCACCATATCGTACCGGTGCGGTGTTAGCCGACTGAGTTACATGGTAGCCTGCATAGATACAGTTTTTTTGATATTCGAATCCAATAAAGAAGCATATCTCATCTTGATTTGTTTTTTTTTTTGTTATTCCAATCAAGAGATTAATCGTAACAATGGAACAACGAGACAAGAGCCAGGTTAAGAGATGAACCCTCGCTTGAATCGAGTATTAAGGTTTTGGAAGGTTTTCCCAATCATGGGCTGTTTTTGGGAATGCGCTGCTGAATTAATTAATTTGTCGCTTAATCGGTTGGGAAATCTGGAGTGGAAATTAATAGTGAACAGGTTTCATTCAAGTGAAGACCGAATTTTATAGACGAGTGTCGCATAGCGAGAGACCAATAAATTATACATTTTATGGATTCGCTGGTGGTAGGGGTTATGAAGACGTCTGAAACGTGTGCAGAGAGCAGCTCGTCATGGTGGTCTTAGCGAAGTGAATGTTTATTGTTTTGAAATTGAAAATGGATTATGGGGATTTTTTCGAGAAGCTTCAATGCAAGGTTGGCTACGTTTTGCGAGTTTTGAAAAATTCATCAATTGCTTAATAATTACCATTAATCTGTAAGTAATCTAAAAGTAACTTCTTCGAATCGGCGAAAAATTTTCTTTTTTAAAATTTCCAAATAATACACAACACATAATTAGAAGTTGAAACAAATAGTCATTTAATTGCAGCCTTGATGAACTATCATAGATAAAATGGGCAAGGTGCGGGTAATAGAGTGAACTAAATTTTGATGTTGAGTTCAAGTGCCACTCATATTGAATGGAGACGCGCCCAATTCAGGCGCAGTGCACGTCATTTGAAGGTTTCATTTTATGGCCTTGAAAGCGATTAGTGAACTAATTATGTAACTCTGCAATTAACATTGTATAAGCAATCGAGTGCATTTTTACAACGCCTCACACATAAACGTTCATTGGTTGTAGACTCTTTGCTTTAGCCAAGCACGATTTTTGGAGACAAAAAAAAACGCTTAAGAAACAAATTCGTCAAGGTGGTATAAAATATGGGATCTACGATAATGTTTTTAAGTTCTTAAAACCTAATATTCGATTGCGATCAAACTAGCGAGAAATTATGACGTCGAACTATTTACGGAATTAAGAGCCGATGTTTAAGTAGTCTTCAAAACTAGACCTGTTAACTCTAAAAGAAAGTTGAGCACAAAAAACTCTCTAAACAACAAACCTGACAAGAAAATTGGTAGAGTTCACGGCTGCTGGCAATGCCTTGGTGCAACGAGAACCAAGAAACTACGAAACTAGCCTTAAAAGCAATTACAGCAAAACTTAGTTATTTTTAAGAATTTCGTTACATCGTTCATGCGTAAAGTCTGTGATGCTCTACCATCTTCTATGTCGAACTGTCCTACGAATTTGACGCAAGATCGTAAGCTTGCCGGCGATCACTTTATTTGTCTCCCGAATGTGATTTTGCCTGTTCTTTAATATAACGAATTGCAAAAGTCATTTATGTGGTTGCAAGATGAGAATAATGTTGGTTGGTGATTCCTGTTAGCTTGTCAAGAAGAACCTCCAAATTTGGTATTGTTGAATCTCATATAGTGTCAATATTTACTCAAAAAATTTACGATTATTCCGTTTGTTTTGGTATGAAGGCATTACACTGACCGCAGAATAATGAAGCGCTCATTTCATTTCAAACGCACATGCTACTATAGAAGCTTATGAAGAATAAAAAACTGGGAATTCAGAACGATTGCAAAAAAATCTTCCTTATTTAGGTGGATGAAGCGGAAATTGAAACCCATCACATCTGAGCTTCAATCCTCTAAACAATCACTTTATTCTTTTTACATTTCTTGTGCGATCTCCGTAAAATGCACTATTTAATAAGTTAAGATCAATTGAGGATCAGCATATTATTCAAAAAAAGCTTCTGTATAATCATAGGGTGGCATCAAAATTTGACGAATCAGTGGCAAGAATCCATTATTACTACCCTTTAATTAACTTAAACATCCAACATTCTCGCCGGTCTAATAATGAAATCACTGTGATCATGAGATTCTACGGGTTAAGGACACGGGTAGGTAGTATATGTTAAGATACATTTTTTGCGAGCAAACTTATGTTAGGTTTGGAAGAAGGGTAAACACTTACTAAACAAGTGCTTTCCGCTCTATAGAGAAGGCTAATCATACAAAAGGTGTTTATTTTTTATTCTGGTAACGCCCAAATGAAACCACGCCGATCAAGATGCATATCTTTTTTTTTGCTTAAGGCCTCGAGACTTTTATTTCGGATATTTTTAATTTATTCTCATTGTTACAACATTCTTTTCTAAAAATCCTTGCTCCGTTTGTGCATTAAGCAACAAGATTATTTTTTCCTCACTCAAGTATATCAAACCAAACTGTAGTTGTTTGTACGTTTTCTGTACAAATAGCAAATCTATGTTTTAAGTTAACAATTTTCGGTGCACAAAAAGTATAATTATGTTATATATTAGAGGATAAAAGACGACATTTGTATTTATCTTAAAAAAAATCGACAATTGTTAAAAAAAATATGTGTCAATTTTAATGGGAAAAGAGTCAAATGCCTTGACAATAAAGCTAAGTTCCATTAAACAAGAATCATAATGCGACAATCTAAAGTGAATGTAGTTCAAGTTTGTCATTAAGTTTAACTCATTAAGCAATCGCTTTTGCAATAACCTCCGTAACCCGAGAAGGTATTTAAATGTGTATGCTTAAAATTTTCATAATTTAACAATTGGCATACAACTTTTCAATCAAAATTTATTTTAAAATAAATGCGAATCTAATAATTTTGAATAGTCAGTATTCATCTAAGTTTGAAGAAAAATTTGTCCTTTTAACAAATCAATCATACACCCAGCAAACATATGAAACGGAAGACAAGAATATGTTGTGTACGTGTATGACCTTTAGGAGTCAAATGGCATTACAGTAGAACCCTAATTATCCGGAAACCGCGCAGACAAATTGCGACAATTTATTCCTGCCGCCGTCGTCCACTTTTCTCTCAACAGTAAGTTGGCGGACAAATTTTCAGAGGAGCTTCTATTGTATCTGACATTGAAAAGAATTATGATTTAATAGTGAAACTGAAGACGATGCAGTTTTCACTTGTTTCTGACAAAAAATGTCATAAGTCGATGTAGACGTTTTCTCAGCAAATTTACTTAAGAGATTGTTGTTAAATGCTGGTAAAAGCGTGTCACTCTGTGGAGTCGCTTCGAGCAAGTTATTCAAATTAGCTCCATTTAATTCTTTAAATGATAGTTGACAACAGAAGCACTGAACAATCTTTACACTGGTGCTGGGAGCGATGAAGTTAAAATCAAAGAGTGGCTGAACTGCAATACTCTTAACCCAGGTTTCCAAATATTAATATAAACTAAAGAAATATTGAATGGTTCTGAGAAAGAAGAGGAAGAAGAGTAAGAATCCGACGATGCGTTTCAAGTACCATCTCACACGGAAGTTTTTGAAGCACTACGCGTTATATTAGGGCCAATAGACCCAATACAGTCTTAACATCTAAAGCAGATCAGGCACTTGGTTGCAATGAAACGATGTGATGTATTACGTCAAAATTTAATAAAAAAATTATTTGAAGGCAAATTCTTATTGATCTTTAACATTTCTTGCTCGCAGCAGTAAAAGTTTATTAAAATTTTATTTGACTATGAAATTTATTATACGGATTTTCGATTATCCGGAGCACCGCTGAATTAATTTGATCCAGATAATCGGGATTCAACGTATCAGGTTTTCTTTAGTTCATTGAGTTACTTGTATTTTTAATTTAAAACCAAGTCAAGGCATCTCATGAAGGACCAAGAACCAAGATTTATTTATTTTTATTAAAACTGTTTATCGCTTCTACAGACTTACGCTAGTTGGTCTGTTGGGCTACTTAACATCAGGAAAGATTTTCTAGGCGCTTTCGGTTCTAGAAATAAACAAAAATTCAAACCTTCATAATTTGTGTCAAAAGTATAAAAGAGCTACACAAA
This sequence comes from Orthonevra nobilis, assembly GCA_963555765.1. Classification (NCBI taxonomy): domain Eukaryota; kingdom Metazoa; phylum Arthropoda; class Insecta; order Diptera; family Syrphidae; genus Orthonevra; species Orthonevra nobilis. Next base: position 76,210,634 of record OY743227.1, on the reverse strand, counting down.
TGGTGAAGCTTTGCCCCGTTCCCGTGAATTGTATATTTTTTTCTTTAGACTTTTTATCGGGTGGGCCATTATTTGAATCTTATGTTATTTGCACAAATTTGGGGGAAAAAATCAGTACAATACAACAATTTTAGCTGTAAGAAAAATTGTTACCCGAACAAATGCCCGCTCGAAATGTGCTCCTAAAATCATCTTTTCAGATGAGGTAAAATCCACACATATGTATGTATAGTGTCGGCATTATTTGCCCATTTTTCCTCCAACAAACATGCGTACTTAGACGAGCATAGCTCTAGCGAGATATGTCTACGTACCATGGACTTTTTGCACACTTAATTTTTAAAAGTAAAGCAGTATATTAAAGGGAATCTTATATCGCCACAAAAGTACAGAAAAAATTAATATTCACAAAATTTTACCATCAAACTTGAGGTTTTAGAAATCTAGTATTCCGAAAGACAATATCTAGCCCGATTGTGGTGAAGTCTTATTAAAATAAATAGTTAAAAGAGTCTTCTGTTTTGTGAGTAACTTTTAGGTGCGATGACATAAAATTCTTAAGTTTTATTTATCATATTTTCATCAACAGTAAAAAATATTAAAAAGCAATAAAATAAAATATGACTTTATGATTTATTTAAATAAGCGCTAAGCTACCAACCATGAACCTTTTTAAACAGCAAATTCTACAATCTGAAAATAAAGGAAGCTAGAAAATCAACTCTACAAAGTTTATAGCAGTAGTAGAATAAAAATGCAAATAAAAAAGCGAGGCATTAATTTTTAATAAATTTACATTTTATTTTATTATAATTTTATATAAGAATCTAATTAAAATAATTTAAATTACACGAACACCATTTGAGAGCAGCAAACAATAATAAAAAAATTATAAAAGAATACAATTTAATTTAAAGCAACATTTAAACGAAAGCAAACAAAACCAACATAATAGAAGCAAAAAGATCGAAATAGAATTTTTAGATTTAAACAAAAATATATAAATGATAATTTTATTTATTTTAATTTAATAAATAAAAAAAAGCAAAGCTAACTTCTCATCAATATCCATCCAACAACCGAATATCTTCTACAACAAGCGTAAAATTACCTCTTTACTGTAAGTTGGATATATCTCAATATGAGTCTGAATGCATTTGACTGGTTCTACTTCGGCAATTTTGATTGCTTTGCAGATTTTCTCAGACGGGTTCTGTCGCTGGCTTGTGTGTTCGAATTTCTCTAAAAGTTCACTGATCTTTGATGATGCTTGGATGCGTGTTGTTGAAGGCGGTGGCGGCGGCATTCCTCCTACCGAGGGCGGAGGACTTGACTCCTTGCAGCATTCGCTGGTGCTGCTACTACTACTGCTACTGCTGCTGCTGCTGCTGCTGATGCCACAATCACCACTGGTGATAGTGAGTAGTTCATCATTCTCATTGGAAATGTGTCCAGAATCATCTGAATCATGATCCGAATCTGGATAGGGTTCCTTGTCGGTGTGATTCAATTCTATGCTAGATATTCTATCGATGAGGATCGTTGTTGTTGTTGCTGATGTCGTTTGAGGTGGCTTTGGATCGGGCTGCTTTAATTTGACATTCACAAGAAGTTCGGCATGCTCCTCAGATGTGCTGCCAAGTATGGGTGGAATAATTTTACAAGACTCCAATCGAGGGAATTTAATTGTCTCCTCCTTGGCATAGAGGAGGTTCTGTGATGTGTCGATTGTGTCGATAGATACTTGATTCGTGGAATTGCAGTCATTTTTCGATGATGATTGAGTGGACGGCAATTGTTGTTGTGTAATTTTTGTGTTCTTCTCTTCTGGCTTTGTCAGTTCCAGTTCCTTAGAAATGTTTGTGATCTTTTTAGTGATCTTGGCCGCTGCTTTGGAATTCTTTTCTTTCAATACTTTAGCGCTGCTTTGCTCTTTGATTCTTGCATAATTTCGTGGTGAGATTGAGGGGGATTTCCTTGTTGAATTGGCGGCGGGTCCCACCGGTGATGATCTTTGCTTGCGATCGAGCTTTGTAACGCTACCAAATGCTTCGACTTTCCTAAGTATTTCATGACCCTTCTCGAGGCATTTGTCTAAGAGAACGTCACTACTCTGTTGTTTTTTAAGCGACACATTCGGAGTGAACTTCTTTAGGGATACTTCACTGTTGGCTGATTTGATCATCGATCTCGTCACACACGTTGGTTTATTTGAGTTTGTACTACCGACCTTGTTGAGGAAATTAGGTGTTGATACTGCTGGCAAAAGAGTTTTTCTTCGCTGAGCGTTTAATGCCGAAGGAGACATCTTTGGAGTGGATGTAGCCAGTGATGAAGTAGCGCGGTTGAATGATTTCAAAGGACCTGGAGTTTTTTCGTTGATATTTTTCACCATTTTACTTACGCTCGGAGGTGATCGTGTCTTTGGTTGAGCTTGAACGTCGCAAAAACTGTTGCTTCGACTGCTTAGCGATTTGATTGACGAAGCCTTCATAATGGGTATCTTGCTGCGATTACCCGAAATAGAATGTGTTGATCCCGAAAGCTCCCACACACTTTTCGATCGCAAGGGAGCGATCTTCACATGTGACTTTGCTTCCTGAGAGCTAACAACTGCAGCACTTCCAATTGATTTATTCAACGCCGTCAAACCTGTGAAAACGGGCAATTTACAATTTTCAAATTTCTCGAGTTTTTTTCCAGACTTTGCGAATTCCTCAAAATCCTTCAGATTCCAAAGACTTTTTGTCGTATTGTAGCCTGTTTGCTTCTGCAAACCAGCCGATAATTTGCCAAGATCTTCTTTGGGGTCCGAAATTGACTTTTTCAAAATACATCTGGATTCGATAATACTGCAGGTTTTCGACTTTTGCAGCTTTTTCGGCGAAGGTGTCGTTGTTGGAGAACTCGAAACTGGTAACGAAATATCCAATGACTTGCATTCAGCTACTTTATTTGCAGGCTTAGTTTGGTTAAATTCTGTTAAAATTTTATCAAAGTTCTTAAGAACCTCAGTCAGTTTGGCTTCATCATGAGCAACCTTCTCAAGTTCTTCGAATATCTCATCTTCCAATGAAATTTTCGAGTCATTCAAACTCAGCCTACACTCTTCATCACTGTCTACGTACACTGCGCTTCTGCCGTTCGGATTCGATGAGACAACTTCAATTTTCTCATAAATTGAGTCTTCTTTCGAATGGCTTTTCATATCCTTTGTGGGCAGACTTTTCCGTGAGTCCTTTACTGGCGATGTCTGCACCGACTTTGTGACCAGTTTTTGGGACTGTAACCTCGGTTTCGCCTTCGAAACAGCATTTAGCGAGGTGAATTTTCCAACTGGTGACGACGTCGTTGCGGGGGTGTGTTTTGAACTTTTATGTAGCTTTGCAGTAATTCTTGGCGGCAGATCTTCGATCTTATGGCGAATTTTCGTATAGAACTTTTGAACACCTTTTGTTGTTGACGACGGCGTTGAAGAGGTATTTATTGCTGTTGATACCGGCGACGAGATTGTTGACGATTTACGCGATTTTCCTAAATCCATGTTTATTTATACGCGCTGTTTAACTTCACTACAACAGTACACACACTCAGTCAGTCCGACTCTTTTGTTTAACAAAACCAAGACAACTGGTTCAAGTGCAAGAGTCTTCAGTTTAGTAAGAACAAACCACGGATTTCAATGATCATTCGATGTTCAACCACTGAAAAAAAAATTTGATCAAGTTACACGATGTCTCGCGTCATAATTTCGCTCGAGGAGCGCTTAACACATCAGGGCACATAACGAGAGCACAATTCCAGTCACTAAATTGACACGAATGAATTAATTTACATTTTCCTCTTTTGTTTTGATTTCGTCGGTGTTCTTTTTCACTGTGCAATCAATAAATTTCCAATATCGCACCGATAAGAGTCAAGCACACACGAATGATGAACGATCAAAGTGGAGGAAATCTTTTCAAATGCAAACAAGACGCTCGAGCGAAACGATAGTAAGCGATATTTTGACCGACGTTGTTGAAGTCTTTCGTTAAACTGAAACGTACAAGTTTCGGTTGTTGAACAGAAACCATGGAGGAGATACTTAATGTGTGCCCATAGTATGCGGGTTCGGCTATGGATGAATGGATGATGTGCTTTGCTTTGTCTTGCTTATCATCAAGACGGTGTGGCGGCTGCTTTCCCGACACTGAAGCTACCTTACTTGCGGATAGATATTTTCGATGTCGTATGTCTGGGCAATGAAAGAGGAAAGAGAAAATACCTGTCCAGGCGGGAGAAGGCTTAAGAAAAAGTCAGGCTTAGAAAATACCGGAGAAAGAGTGCGCAAAGCGATGGATGGAAAAACAAACTAGAAATTAAATGAAATGACGAGAAGTTTGTGCATTCAAAGGTATGGCGGTGTTTGAAGCGAGTTGTATGAGGTTTGATAGTTTGAAGCTTCATTTACATTCATTTCTATTAGATAGAATATAGTCTTTTTTCCATTTTATGTTTAATTTATCACAGATACTTATGTGTATAGTTTTATATGTTTAACCAGAGCCTGAGTTTTCGTCTTTTATAAGTTAACAAACAACTTATTTTAACTGAAATACGAAACTTGGAACACTTTGTTTTAGAAAACGAATTTGCACTCGGTGGCTACGGATTACAAACTGGACATGTTTTTGGAAGTCAATAAGTGAAGAAAGATCATCGACGAACTCGGATGACAGACGAGAACTGTTTAATTTTGAAGATCATTCAACAAGCCGTACGATCGAGTCTATGCTCGATCATCAATAGAAAATTCAGAGCATAATCTGAGCATCAAACGTGGCCATTATAACACATCCAGTAGTCGGATGATGAGAAGTGAGCTTTTCGGTAAAAATGTGTTTTATTTGACTTGAATTGCGGTAACCCTGGAAAATGCAAAGTGGATATAACTTAACAACTTACAACTTAACAGGGTCTAAAAAACAAAATTCCGGACGGTCGATAACTTACTAACTGACAATCATCAAGGGAAAAATTAAAAACAAAAAATCTTACATTATGAAACTTCAAAACACTAGACACCTCGCAAAAGTCAAGGTTAAGAAGGCAGGTTAGGCCAGTGTTATGGCCCATTGTGATACCATCTGTCAATATTGGAGTGGTAGGTTTTTGAGAAAGCTTCCTTCTATGGAGTGAAAAAGTGATTGGTGGAGAAAACCTGTTTGTTTCCCCAATGAACCTTGCGTGGTCTTTTGGGTTTATTGCAGCAAGTTCTTCCAAAAATGTGAAAAATGGTTACCCAGATTGCTATACTTTGATTTTGCTTAGGCCGGGCATTCTCAGAGGAGATGAGAGACGGTTTCATCCGAACGGCAGTTTCTGCAGAGGTCATTTGACTGCACGCCTAGATTTTCTGCTCGTTTGGCAATAAGACAGCTCCCGGGAAAACAGATATGAGGACGCTTAAGGAGATGTTACTCAAGTTAACTAGCTTCTTCCTTCTCTATTTGTTGAAGAGGGACCAGGTTTTCCGTGGGTTTCCCTTTGTCCTGGCACACAAGTGAACAGTGGAATAATCCACTAGCTCGTTAAGGGATACCCAATATTGTAGTGTTTACACCAGTGAGGGATTTTTACCCGACCGCCTTATTTTGACTTGAAATCCACTGCACTAACCTGTAAAGATTACTCGAGTGGAATCTCACGTCCGACTTTCTTATCCAGTTTTGACCCGTCTGTAAATATCGTGATGGAGTCTTTAGGTATCGCGAGACCATGTCCCGGGTTTCGAAGTAAATAAAACTTTGCTAGAGACTATTTAGGAGAAGGGAAATCCTCTTGAAGGATTGTGAAAAAAATTTTGAGACTCATTTGTCCGATTTGTGTGAAAATCTTTGAAACAATTTTTATAAAATAAACTGGAGAGAAAGAATGAATTTAGAATGAAGTCAATCGATACAATCAGAGAATAGAATTTACTTCAAGTGACTGACGTCGGTTTTTAAAGCCTGGCTTGCCTTTCTCGATACTCAAATAATGATAGACAGTAAGCTTGTTCCATAATAACAAGGATTACATAACATTGCAACATGGGTTGTGTTTTCATTCATTATTGTTTAGCCAGCACAGCAAAATGCTCAACGTTAAAAAATTTAAAAACTGAGAAGAAATTATATTTAGTAACACTGAAAAACGACAAACTACGGAAAAGGTAGCAAAACGCAAAAAACTTATCGCGTAAGACTAATCAAGTTGTCAAAAATCATCCATTTTGAGTTCTAAATAAATTAAAAAGGAAGTTTACGGTAAAGACCCGATTGTCCTTTCAGCACGAGCCAACTTTTTTGAAGAGCGACAAGAAAAAAAATATTGCTTTCCCTAAAAATGGATATGCTAGGTTTGACTTTGCGAAGTTATATAAGGATTGGACGTTCAAAATAAAGGTTGACTTTTTAGCTATTATCTTTTTGGCAGCACTGGTTTAAACAGCTGACGCACGTTTCGTGTTTTGTTTCACTGTCAAACATCTTCAGTTTGGTCTATAATTTAACCATGAATCGTCTTACAAACGAACAACGCTGGCAAATTATTGAATTTTATTATCAAAATGCGTGCTCTGTCAAGCTTGACTTGCATGACATGTGGTTTCAACAAGACGGTGCCACATGCCACACAGCACGCGCAACAATGGACTTATTGAGAGGCGAGTTCGGTGAACATTTTATTTCACGTTCGGGATCGGTCAATTGGCCGCCTAGATCGTGCGATTTAACGCCTTTAGACAATTTTTTGGGGCTATGTTAAAGCTCATGTCTATACAGACAAGCCCGCTTCAATTGACGCATTGGAAGACAACATTGAAGCATTTATTCGTGAGATACCAGCCGAAATGTTGGAAAGAGTATGCCAAAATTGGACTAAGCGGATGGACCATTTGAGGCGCAGTCAAGGTCAACATTTGCATGAATAATCTTCAAACATTAAATTATATGAAACCGTACTATCGATTCAAATAAAGATTTCATGCATTTTTCTGAATTTTATGTGTTTTTTTGTTTTTGAAAAACTTTCCTATAGCTTTTAAAAAATCTCCCTTTATTATGTAGCGATGAAAGAAACATTAAGTATTATTAATAACACGTAGTCCGGCGTCCAAAAAATTAGGCATTTAATTCGAAATACGCGCCTCTTGCATTGAAGCATGGAGGAGGAAAAGTGTAATGCCTCGGGGTTTTATGTCCTTCAAAGGAACCCGCCTCTTTATAGGATAGACGGTATAAAAAATTAGATACAGATATAAGAAAATGTTATGCTACCCAAAACCGAAGAAGATTCATACAAGATAATGACTCTAAGCATACGGCATGGGCATTAAAACCAGGGCTCGAAAAGAATTTTGTCGATGTTTTTGAGTGAACATCATTAAATTTGTTATTTAAATCCCATAGAAAACCTGTGGTATGAATTTTAAACCGAAGCCGGCAAGCATAAAGTTGGGAATTTGAAAGAATTTGTTGAAGACACAAGTACAGTTTTGGCCAACATATCCACCAAAAATTATTGCGAGGGCATAACAATTCCTTTCATAATAAATTGACAAAATATACAACAAAGGTTGATATCTTTCAACTTTGAACCAAAAATAAAAATTCAATAATAATTTTTGGTGCAATCGCTTCATGCTTCTTCACCAAGCCCAATAATGCCAATAACAAAAAAAAAAAAAAACAAGAAACGAAATTTTCAAGAATAATAAAACTTATTTGGAAATCATCAGGTGAAGATCTTAAAAAAGATAACTGAACTGAACTGAACTACGAGTATGTTTTCTTAACATTTTTAATTGCTTTGAACTTTTATTCACCCAGAAAAAATACGCAAAAAGCAACTTTTGAATTGCGCATCGTCAGAGCATCAATTAAATGCATGTATTTATTAATAAAGTCCACTTTTCATCCACTCAATTCAGCAGCTCATTGGCGAGGTCAATGGTCCTAATTAATACAAGCCTAACTTGGACAAAAAAGAAAACTCGAATGCAGGGGAAAATGCTATAAAAAGAAAAATAGTAATCAGAAAAAAAACATTGTCTGCTGGATGCATCTCGGAACAACAATTAAATCATAAATTCACAGTCAGTTGCTTGACATAATTACACTTCCCATTAATAGATTGCTCACCTGATTTTCTTTTCTTTTTTTTTTAACGTAAACATTTTTATTTTTCTTCTCTCGCCACTCTAACAACGTGGAGGGCATAAAAACTTCCGGATTCGTAGTAGGCGTTCAATTCAAGTGCAAGACACACGCCTGCAGCAAAGTCTATGACCTACGATGAGGGAGCTAATTAAGTACATTCCACAATGAGGTGTGCGTGCCCATCTGTCTAAACCAACACACGTTAAAATAAATATTTGCATATTAATTAGTCGTAGTGTGAAAAAGAATCTTTCATTTCTTCTTTTAGAGTGACCTTATAGCCTACTAAGGTTGTGGTAAAAAGATATTCATTGTACGGTGCTGTGACTTTGCAAAAGAGGACCATTTTTCAACTAACACCTGAATCGAGACTCATAAAAAGAAATCTTAAAATAGAACGTACTCCAAAGAAGTGTAACACCGAAAAAGTGATTAATATTATCAAATCGGATGTATTATTCTGGGATGGAGATGTGCAAACTCGATTGCCGACGAGCCATCGCAGAAGACACCTGCTGAATGATGATCCCATGCTCTTGGCCATCCAAAAGTCATTTCGAAGCACGAACACAATCTGCTACCGAGTCAACAATAAAGCCAGCACAAGAGTAAAGCGAAAATGATGATGACTCAAGAGCCACAAGATCCGAGTAGTATTGATCTTTTCTGAGGTGTATTTGCACGCGTCGTATATGTATGTAAGTAAAACAGCAGCCGGTGCCACCAAGGATGCTTGTGCTGCGCTGCTGCCATTGAAAAGAAGCGTCAAGACCAACGTTGTAGCGAAAGGATGAATTTATGCTTGTTGTATGCGATAGGATGTCGCTGACGATAAAATGAATAAGTTTAAGGGGAAACCGCTTTTTGTGCGAAATTGGAAATCCAAAGTGGAAAATTATGAAAATGATTACCATGCACGAGAGAGTCGTGTGTACAATTTTACGGGCTAATAATCATGTGTGAGTGATTGGCATTAGGAGAGCAACAGCTCGCAAACTAAAAAAAAACATAATGATTGACTTTAACTGACAAATAATTCAAAAAAGGCTTTCACTTGATTGTGCTTTTTGATTGGAGATTGAATTTTCAACCGAAAGTCTTGACTTTTGCTTTTATTCGCAACCGAAGATGTGCATAATCACGAACGTGAATTGTTTTCCTTAAGGCCAAGGTCTAGGCTTCAACTGGACAAGTGTTTTGTATTCATGACATAAACTCATGTGTCAGTTAATGTCTGAAGTTTTTTTTTGTCCAAAAACTGGGTACAGCGGAATGAAAGAAAGATCCGTGGATATATGGGATGTATGCAATGTATGGATATGCAAAGTGCATCATTATAAATTTATACTTACTCTGTAAGTTTAAAAGATCTCGTACTTTAAAAGTGGCGAACAGAAATATACGACAAGGTGTTTCATACTTAATTTTATCCAAGCCACTTCCATTGAAATTACTTATTTCTGGTACAACTTTCTTTAACCTGCACTAAAATGGACTTCGAAACTTCAAATATTTATTAAATTTTTCGTGGTATTACTTCTTGAGTTACGAGGTGCTGAATAATAAATCGATACAAACCACTGCTGTGATGTTGCAGGTATAATTATGAGTATTTACGGATTCGCTAAGTTGGTGTCAATTTAGTAGAAGCATTTCTGTAGCTTATAATATAACAATATTTTTTTCCAAATTTCGGAAAAATAGGCAAAAATGGTGACGAGAAAGAGAAAAATTAGTTGAAGTTCTACCACCAACACAGGAAGAAATTCGCTTTGACATTCTCTTCTGATTTCCACGCCAGCTCACCCTTGTCAGAATTCTGCACGAATGCCAAAAAATTGTACATTTGGATTACATGCACCATCTCTTGTTATTATTTTTTAGTGGTTTCGAAGCCCAAAAAGTGCAAATACTTCAGTTAAGGTCAAAAAACAAACACCATTGTCAACGACAAAAGTTATGATGTCGATGGATGTACCTCACCAAGGCGAAAATGGTAGGCGCAATCCTGCTTAAAGCCGGTCAGACAGTCACTGCTTATTGGCGTGTTGAAACTTGCTTACCGCACGTTTTCCAAAATCTACCAGGACACCGACAAAAAGAGCACTAGCGCAGACAATGCTTCTGCGCACACTGCTGAAAAAACCAAAAACTTGTTTGCAAACTCGGGCAGCAATGACATTTGCCAAGCACCTTATTCTCCGGATCTGGCACCGCGTGACTTTTGCCTGTTTTCGAAATTAAAAAAGATTTGAAGGGAAAATCATCATATCCAATGAGGCGATTATTAATGCAGTCAATGTCGAAATCGAAAGGCTCAAAAAAAGGGGATTTTGAAAGATGGATCAATCGGCTAACGAAATGTATTGAAATACATGATAATTATGTCGAGAAATAAAAAAACATGGAGATTAAATTTCTAAAGTTTAAATTATTTTTGTTTTTTATTATTAAATCAACTTAGCGAATTTTTGTAAGTTCCAACGTATGGGTATGTCTTCTGAGATGCATAATGTGTTCATAATGCCAACGTTATAGTAGAAGAAGCATTACTAGCGAACCTCAATGTTTTTGAAATATTTATAGACATCTCTCTTTCGAGCGACGTATCTATTGGCAACGATCTTCACTATCATCGAAAATTAACTATGAGAAAACGACTACTTTTCTTTTGTTTTTGACAAGTTGTGTTGACTTTTCCGTTTAATGTTTAGTCTATTTCTTCATATAATTTTTTTTTTGTTTTAATGTTGTTCATTAATTTAAATGATATATAAATTAAAAAACAAAGTTTGAAGCGAGGTATAAACAGACAAAGATTTTTAAATATTGGCACCTTCCGAAAAATCCAACAAAATAAACATCTTGATGGCTAAATTCATGCGCCTGTTTTTACTGAACTACGAAACCTCCACAGAATCCAGCTTATCTATCGTATTTACTCAAACAAAGCACATAGAATGTAAGCTTTGGGTTTTATTCAGCAACCTTTGAAGTTGATTTTTATACAAATTTGGCTTACCATAAGGGAGCCATTCAGACCCCCTACTTTTTTAAATATTTTTTAAATTCTGTTGATTTTGAGAATGGGAAACATCTCATACATCAACGATTACTTCAAAATTCAAATACATCCGTAAAAGTGTGTAGAAAACTGTTTGATGTTTATTATGACCAAAAGATTTCGAGACCAGTTATTAACGATTACTTTTTTAAATGCATGATATCGAAAATGGGCAGACGATCTACTAAGCACACATGTATGCAAGAACAAAAAAACGGACAAGTGCGAGTCGGACGCGATTAACGAAGGTTCCCTACAAACTTGTAGTCATGGAGTTCGTCCATTACGGAAATCGAGGCTTCAATAGTTTTCCCGCTTTTATTTGTATATAATAATCTATACAAGTTTTGATTCCATTGCGAGTGTCAAAATATGCGGCATGAACAGACATTTCTTGTGACTGCTACGATTTAGAAGCTTAAATATTTTTCAGCTTTAAGGGACCGCTGACATATAGTAAGTTCATATTTGGTATTAATTTCGTTTTGATTTGTCTAGTAACAGGCAACCGGGAAACAAATGATCCTATAATGGTTCCGCTTTTTCCTTATAGGAAAAAGAGAACGGAACCGTAAAAAAACACTTTTTATTTCAGAATGCGTTTGAAGTTTTAGCCTTTTAGCAGAATAAGAAAATTTCATTCTTGATAGAAGTATAATTTTTACTAATTTTGTCAATAGCAGAGTAATGTCTGTTTTTATGCACTGATATTTGCAGATGTTGGACTCATTCAGCACATTATCGACAAAAAAATATGTTTTATTAATTCGATTCAAATTTGTTTTATAAAAGTGTTATTTATGGAGGATACTGTTTTGGATTTTTTAAGTTTAGACAGTAGAGAGAATACAGGTCTATTTGTAAACATTAAAACAACTTTTTACATATTAAATCACGAGATATTGTTGCAAAGGATTGTAAAGGCAGATATTCCTTCCATTCGTCTTAAGTGTACTATATTACATTTGTTTTGGAGAACGAATCGGAAAAAGTACCATTTGCAAAAAAGTAATTGATGTTGGATATAATAACAAAGTTCTGTAACATAGTCCCATCCAAGTTTTCACTCCTCTGATGTATGAAAATTCTTCTCGGCAGCAATTTGTTATTACTTTGCACCACTGCCCTTGATTATTTCTAACTGTAATATCTTTTCGTCCTTTTAATAGGTTACCTCATTCTAGTGGAGACCTTTTTATGACTTAAATACTGCGAATTATGTGAATGCTAAAATATCGATATCAAACAATTTATATCGATATCATGTAATCTGAGTTTCAAACCACTATACAGTCTTTCAATTCTTCTCCTAATCCTTTTGTTCGCTCCGTACAAAGTACATTATGAGGGTAGTCATAATCCCTATAAAGCGAGTAAATTATAGATAAAAGCATAGAAATAAGGCTCTTCAATCTTTTATGTCAGGACTTGGGAAATATTGTCAATATTTAGACAAAGGTAAAAGTTTATTTTGTTATGTAATTTTGATTGAATTGGAATAGGTAATTGTAAAATATAATATCAATTTCTATCTTAAAGTCACCCCATCCATATTATGTTTAATAATCAAAACTATTTAATCTTGAAATACGGAAGTCAACAGCACTAAACTCAAAACCTCCCAACATGCGATGTAATGAAGGAAGAGCCTGATAAATAAGCTGTATTTACTTATATCTGTGCAATTTTGACGCCCACAAAGCGCATTCGCAACATTTTTGCATCCTGTCACACTTAATGTATGATCAAGTTGTCACCCCGAGAAAAGCCGCTTGTCTTGCTTGAGGGTGAACACTTTAAAATCTCCAATCAGACGTGACACCAGGAGGACTATTATTAAAACAAAATACTTATCTCGTTAAAAGTGTTTATTAGACGAAAGTGGCGAGTGTGTTGCATCCAAAAGAAAAGTAAAATTGCAGTGGCAGGTGACGTGAATTATTATTAACATACGAGTACAGGTACACCTCACACATGCTATGCATACTTCAGTGCGCACACAACAGCAACAGAAAAGCGTCGAAATAGTCAACCACGGCCCCTGTACCGTTGGTGAAAGTCTATTATTCTTTAATAATATCGATTATAAATTGGTTAAGGCTGTATTTCGAAGCATTTTTTTCTGTTGTAACTTCCCCCAAGGGAGCAACGTAGTAGTCTTATGAGTTACTGTTGAAGCTGAAGCTAATTGCGCATGAGTTTGTGCACTTAATCCAGAGGTGAGACTTTGAGTAACACAAGCGATATTGAACCAAGTCGGTGAAATAGTTAAAAGTCTGAAAGCTGGTAATGTGATTAGGTTGTTAATCATATCAGTGCTAAGCCAGTTTGGCATGGGAAATTTCACATTACCGAAATGGTTTAAGGCTTAAATTTGACTGAATATTAACAACAAACAGATTCGCACAGTTGGCTTTGATTCATCAGTGCGGTGTCAAAATATATCAACGAGGTAACAATCCCAGTAATTGGCATGCGCGGGTAGGATTGTACTTTGGGATCTAAGAAGGTTATGCATGATTACTTACATTAACAAACACCGGAATAAAATTGAGAGCAGTTGAAATATACCAGTGGATTAAATTGAGGGTTTGGACATGGCAGAAATGAGGTAAGCGAATTTAAGAGCAAGTGCGAAATAAATCCACAGAGACGCAAACGGATTCAGTTTTTTTAGATTCCACATTCCTGCCCAAAAAAGATGTGAGCAGTTCGCTATTTTTTCCCCATCAGAAAAAAAATTTAAATACCAGTTGGCTGAGAGAACGCTTTGCTTGGTCACCAGAAGACTTATCAAATGGTGCGAGATTAGAACAATTTTAATCCGCTGTTAAAAAACAAAATTATCGTAGAGGGATATATGAAAATGTGACGGAATCGCATCCAACTTGAAGCACAGTGGAATGACCACTACAAATGTTTTTTTTTTTTGCGGCACCTTCAAATAATTCATGACAAACGTTTTTCCACATGGAAGATATTTAATTGAGGAAAATATTATAAATTATTCAACACTAAGGTAGCAGAGCGCACAGCTTCCGCTACGTGCCTACTTTTGTGCATCAGAATCGACTCCTTACAAAGTTATCCATCTCTTTAAATAATAGTCCGATTTGTCTAAATTTTTTTAAGAATACTTTCGAAATACTCTTTTTTTTAAAATGTAAATAAGAGAAAGATTCTTTCAAAAAACTAAACGAAAAAATAATTTTTAGAAGATTTAGAAGATTTTTTTAGGAAGAGTATCTTTCAGCCTTGTATGGTTTGAACAGGAAGATACCATTTTTCAGATATGACGGAATTGCAGCAAAAAATCCCTTATAAACTTTAAGAAGAAACATCTTCATTCCGATGGTACTCAAGGTGTCATGCAACTTAACAATAAAGCAGTTGTTACAGTAGATAAACTGCTGGTTCTTAATTTTCTAAAGCCATTAGGCTTGGCACAACAATGCCTTGGCACAACAATGCCTTGGCACTGTAGAAGTTGTTGTGTACTTTTTGACCAATGATTTATCTAAAGTATTTGTGCATTGTCTTTTTGAAAAATGTCAGTACTGATTTTATATTAATATAAGATAAGCCGTGGAATGCTCCTAACAGCGTGCATTGTGGTCAAGGACTTCAACAAAGCTAACAAAATAATCATCCCTAAAAGAGAAGAATAAGCTTACAAATCTTTGGATGAACGACGACGCCCAAAGATGGTATACGTACGGACTTGTGATTTTGATGATTGTGGGATCCAGGTGTCATTTACATATTCCTCTCCCCCAGAGAATCCACAATCTTCCAAGCTGAACTCTATGCTTTCAATGAAATAAATATCTTTAGTCTCAGATAGCTAGGCAGTACTTAAAGCCCTAAAAAGCTTTACCTTCAACTCCAAGGCAGCCTGGGAATGTCGCAAAATTCTCAGTACGCTGACAAAGAAAAACAAGTTAAACCTGCTATGGAAGCCAGGGCAGGACAGGAAAGGCTGACTAACAGACAAAAAAGGGAGCAAGTACTGCTTTTATAGAGCTATTTAAATAAATGGTCCAACAAGTGCCGTATCCAGTTTTGGAACAGCCAGGAGGGACTTCTACACATAAAAAAATTATTCATGAACTTATTGGCCACTTCTTATGCAACTACCCCCTGCATAAAATGGGGCACATAACACTGTAGACACTGCGGACAATCAAAGGAAACCTTGGAACACCTACTGCTCGAGTCTCAAAATCTATCATTAAGCAAACACAATAAAATGAACAGCACTGTCATAACAGGAATCGACCATCAAGACATTCAATTTTGGGAGGTTATCAAATTTCTCAAGACAGCTATCAAGTCTTAGATTAAGGGAGAGGGGCACAATAGACCTATTGTGGTCGCAGTGCATGTGATTCTTATATTCAATCCCAATTATCTTCAATTCAATTCAATCTCCACTTATTGCCTCCAAATTAATTTGCGTTCTTAAATAAATTTTTTATAGCCTACTTTTTGGCGTAAAATTTAAGCTAAAATTTCAAAAAACACCATTTAAATTACTCGTTGTTATAGCGGCCATTATAGTTCACATTCCATTGAAGTCTACAAGTGTCTGCAAGTGTCTACACATGATGCTTCACAGGTAGACGGACAACGAAGGCTAAATATTAAGATTCCGTTGGCAGCCTTTAGGTACGGAACCCTTAAAAATGAAACCTGATATTTTAAACATATTGGTAAGAATACAGGAAAATATTGACTCTTTATGCATGCGGTGAAAGGTGAATATCTGAATCTTATGGGTAGCTAATTGACTCTTTTTATTACTCTCTTATCGATTGCAAGTATAAACTGAGCAAAACACAAATGCCATGCCTGGTGAACAGAAAGACCAAAAAGTTCTTGAGGGCAGATATTACAAAAGAAGATAATAAAACCAAACCAATCGCGGTTGATGAAAATCAGAGTCACAACACACGGTTCATAAACGTTAAATCACTTAACTTCTTTAATTAATGTTAACCCCAAATGGTAGCACATTCAATAACGTTAATTTGATTAGCTTACAAAATGGAATGCACACTGCATCGTCGCCCAATAGGTCACCATTAATTATAAAGTAACACGCCGAAAATGAAAATATGGGTTAAACTAATATGGCCCTAACCAAAACTCAAGAAAGAGTGTCACAGCAGCGCTCAAATGACCCGAATCCCCAAATTCGTGTGCCTCTCGACTCGATTGTATTTTAATTTGTTTATTTGTTTTTGAAAGCCTTTTTTAAATTGATATCCATACTCACATCATAAACAATCACAAATCCATAGCAAAGCAAAATCAATCTCCACATTTCTTTAGGCATCCGCTCCCAAAGTCAACCAAATTTGAATGGTTTCATTTTCCAAATATTTACATTTTGTTTTTTAAAACAATAATAATCAACAGCAATAAACAATGACATTTACTTAATAAGCGTACATTGATTTACTGATCAGAAAAAAAAAAAACATAAATGATCTGTGGCGGTAAAAAATTAAATGTATCTATGAGAGGGTTAAGCACATCTTTAATGAAATTGAAAGTAAGTCACACGCAGGTGTTGGCACGTTTAATCAATATCGTAAATTTATCGAATTAAGGTTGCACAAAAAAAGAAAAGAAAAACAAAACGACAAGACAGACCACACTTGACAACTCTTGAACTTGACCGTAAAAAATAAATAACACGAATGCAAGAAGCAAGCTCCACAGCCAACAGTGGGGGCACAGCATTCGCAGGTGTCTTCAGATCAGAAGACAACAAATGTGGGACGTCACTGGAGAGATCTTTTCTTGTTTTTTTGATCAAGCTAGGTAAATGTCTACTATTAAAGGTGGCTTGGCAAGCGAGACAATAGATTGTGCAAATTGCACGTAACACCACTGCATGACACCCGCAGCTAACCAAAAGGATATCTGACGTCGTCGTCGTCGTCGACAATGGTGTGCTGTATCTGTATCATCGGGGCATCAGAGCGTCCGTCGGTCGTCGTATCGGGCCATATAGATGAATATCTCAACCATTGAAGGCGGCCAGCGTTACATACGATCATGATGGCGTCAGCGACAACAACAGCGATTCGCATAAGAAATCGATCCTCCTGCCGCGTTATGGTGCACATTTGTTGTTCCAGTAAGCCATGCGATCGGCCGCCGCGCTGTTGCACTTGAAAATGGTAGTGCTATTGTTTTCATCACTCCGTCGCGTCGTGCCAAATGCAGGAATACGGGTACGAGTAAATAATTGGCAACAACAATGAGACTATGGGATGCAAAATGCCATGAAATATCCACAAAGACAAAATGATGACGCGAAGACACTCGTATTTTTGAGAGAGCTGGGAATTATGTGTGCTCGTTCCGACAACGACGCCATTGCAATTTGAAACGATCGTGAGGTGGGAAAATTATGGTGATTATGTGGGATTTGTTTTGATTTTTCATACTATTTTTTTTTATGTATCAAATATGTTTATATGTACCTTGAAAACGGATGTAATTTATTGTCATCAAGTGCACATATCCGTTGGATATGATTTTTTATAAAAACAAACCAGCAGAAATCCTCTAAGCCGGCATGAAGAAACATAAAACGTTGTTTTTTATTATGCTTGAAATTTAGACAATATTTTTAATGTTATTACTTAAACCTCATCAGAAAATGGTTCAACATACATACTTTTATACGTTCTACACGTTGACAAGTGATGCCAAATCGTTCTTAATTTCGTTCTGAATTAATAAAACTCGAAGACTTGATCAAGCATTACAAAATAAAAACACTGTCGCTAACTTGAAACAGTTACGGTTCTCCACTTCTTTTATAACTATCTTCAAAATTCTGACTCTCTTTTGAGTGCTCTTAGGTTGGTAAGTTAGAGTCTCAGCCACTGGTTGGGCCCCTATTTTCGGAGTGGAGAAGATTTTGATTTAAGTAGGGGAGTTGTTGTGGAAAAAGGGTAGTGCTCTTTATATTAAAGCCACCAACCTTCAGGACATCATAATATCTTTAAAAACCAGGATAACTCGAAGCCATGTTAAGAAAGCAAACAACACTTCATGTAGCACCAAATAATAATAAGGATCAAGAACGGAAAAATAATAGTTTTAAAATATCAGAAAGAACTCAAGTCTGGTAAACTGACAAATCCAACTTGGATTATACCAAACAAATTTTCAAATTCATGTTCTCTAAGAAGATGCCAAGCTAAGTGACCCTTGTATCCGCCTGGATACTAAAAACCCAACCATATTTGCATTAAGTCTCCGTAAGTATATGTCATATTGATGTGCATTAAATTTTGGAATATGCCCAAAAGATATTGAAAGCATTCTGAAGAAAAAAAGGTGATCTTGTTGCGTACGCCAAACAAATCGAGACGGAAATCGAAATGACTTCTAGAATGTTACTTTTTAACTATGTTACTATGTTAATGCTTAAACTTTCATGCAAGATGAAAAGTAGTTGGGCCTGTTAAAATCGTCCCTCATCAGTGCCCAATAATTTTGGAAAATGGGTTACGGGAAGTTGAATCCAACTTCTATTGTCAGCGCACAATATAATGTTATGTGTCGAGAGCCTATTGTATTCTGCAAAATCTAAAAAGTCACTGTGCAGTTTGCTTGCCGAACGCATAATAAACCCCTTTTTAAGGTTCCGTTCCTCAAAGGGGAAAACAAAGCAATTACAGGATTACTTTGTTGTCCGCCTGTTTGTCAACAGCCTTTTTCTCAGGGTCGCGTTGCTATTTCATGTTGAAATCAAATACTTATGACTGTGGTCCCTTAAAGCTGTACAAAAAACAAGCTTCTTCATCCACGCAGTCGAAAGAAACGGCTGTTTAAGAAGCATATTTTGATAATCGCAAGCCAATCGAAACCTAAAGGTGACTACATAAAAACAATAGCGGGAAAACTCTTCGAGAATCAATATCAGTGATGGTCGAACTAAAGGGTTTTTCAACAGGGACGCTACAAAAGTAGAGCGACAGGGACAGCAAACGACGCCATATTTCTTGCCGCTCTTTTGACATTTCTCTTCAGTAAGGTTTGCCATTTCATGATGGAAAGATATACGAGCCAACAACGAGTCGAAATTATTAAAATTTACTACCGAAAATCGGAGTCAGTGGCCTCAACGTTAAGAGCGCTACCTCCAATTTATGGTCGTCATAATCGTCCTAGCTATAATAATTGATAAACAATTGAGCGTCTAGTGGAAAAATTTGAATTCACAGGCACAGTACAAAATGTTCCTGATCCAGTGAGACAAAGAAGTGCCCGTAGTGTCGAGAATATTGCTGCCGCTGAGGCTTCATTTACAGATAGCCCAAATGTGTCTCTAACACATCGTTCTCAAGCGTTGGTCATCTCTGTGACGTCGTTGTGGCGAATTTTGCGAAAAGATCTTGCCCTACATCCTTACAAGATTAAATTGACGCAAGAACTGAAGCCGCTTGACCACCAGAAGCGGCGTATGTTCGTGAATTGGGCTGAGCAACAACTTGAAAATGATTCGGATTTTCATCGAAAAATCATCTTCAGCGATGAGGCTAATTTCTGGTTGAATGGCTCCGTCAATAAACAAAATATGCGGTATTGGTCAGGCGGCAATCCACACGTACTCCAAGAGTCATCATTGCATCCCAAAAAAAATTACGGTTTGGTGTGGTTTATGGGCCGGCGGCATCATTGGGCCGTACTTCTTCCGTGAAGATCAAGACCAGCATGTTACTGTGAATGGGGATCGCGACCGTTCAATGATAACCGAATACCCTTTATTTACATATGTTCCTACAAGTTTGTACGGAACCTTTGTTGCGCAAGTCCGACTTACACTTCGCCAGTTTTTTTCTATTTTTTTTTTAAATCTGAAGATGGGCTTTGAAAGCAAATCACATGTTTTGATTGTTAAAATGTTAATTCTTGATAGAAAGTTAGGATGCAAATTGTTCAGTGA
This sequence comes from Orthonevra nobilis, assembly GCA_963555765.1. Taxonomy (NCBI): domain Eukaryota; kingdom Metazoa; phylum Arthropoda; class Insecta; order Diptera; family Syrphidae; genus Orthonevra; species Orthonevra nobilis. Next base: position 76,190,413 of record OY743227.1, on the reverse strand, counting down.
TTACCTAACAGCTAATTTCATTCTCTTATACAACCTATTCCGCTTTGGATTAGGCTTTACACCTTTTCAAATATTGAAAGTAATGGATTGCCATTTCTTGACATAACTCAACGTCTATCAAAATCTGGCGGAAATTAAAACGCAAAATACCCAACTACCTCCTACCTCCTAGGTCTGCGCATATTTTTGCAGTCAATCGAATTGCAAATTTTACATCCAACTCAAATTTCATACAAAAAAAAACAGTCGTAGCCGCGTACCACATTCCGCCACGCCTACAATTCATAGCTACATCAGCTTCTATGACAAGCATGCAAACAACCATCGGATACCTGTCAACTTTTTCAGCCCATCGAAACTCATGTACGAGTATTACGACGACATATCGTTCGATAATTTTGATTTCCATTTTATTATTCGTTAAAGACTTGACAACAATAAGACTGATGATGATTATGGTAAAATATGCTTGTGCGGTTTGTGAGTGACATCCAGCCTGGCAATGTGCTTGAATAATTTATTCCGGTGCGTTAAAAACAAAGATTACATGCGTTGAGCATTTTATCACTTGTTTGAAATATCTTCACGCAATAATTTACACACAAAAACATGTTCGAAGTGAACGCCTTACTCGGTTATTATTTCAAAAATTCACTTCGATTCACTTTGGATTCGAAAGTGTAAAAATCAACATGAGTTTTAATGTGCGAGTAATAAAAACTCTTAAAAAAATAATTTCAAACGAATTGTCTTGTTGAATATTTATGAACACATTTTTATGCGAAGCCTGTGTTAAGCGTGCCTCACGGAGTAATCAAACTCTCGATATTTAAGTGATTGAAAAACTTCATAAAACTATTTGAAAATACCTTGGCAAGAGTTTTTTTCGAAATAAAATATCCCAAGCCCTTTTCATTTGAAAACCAAGCTTCATTGATTCTGCCGCGCAATCTATTCAGGGTTACAGCTGTAACAGCCCAAAACCGTGTAGCAACATTTTAATAGTTCAGCTTTTTAAATAATGTACACACAGCCATGACCATAAATGCAAAGCAACCCTTCTAAAATAAATAATAGAAGTAATCAATCTTAAGAGGGCTAACCCAAAAAACCACGAATTAAGTGAAGCTGAAAGAGCGTGAATTGTTCTTTTGGCCTCTCAAGGCATGTCTCAGCAACAAATTTAAAAATCTTTAAAGCACTCGCAAACAGCCATTCAATATGCCTTAAGGCTATATAGAGGAAGACTGGAGAGACATATCTAAGCCGCGCTCTGGCAGAAAAAGAAAGTCTTCGTCTCGTGAAGATCGGTATCTTGTGAGTGAGTTTTTAAAAACTTCTGAACTATCTGCTTTGCTTCAAGAACAGAAGCCGGTTGAAGAGGTTGCAAGGTCAGCAAAAATCATGGGTTTCTGAGGAGAACAAAAACGATCTTGTGTGGCCGAAATTAAATAAAGATTGGAGTAATGTCATGTATACTTCTAAAAACCAAATCAAAAGCGGATTTACGAAAACATTGTTTTGCTCTTCATTTTTGACCAAGAATGTTCGTCTTCAAATAGAATGAGGTACTCAAGGCTACTCAACTTTGCGTTCAACTGAACATTTATGACACAAGTCATACGTTAAGTCAGTTCTGTTGCTTTATTTGTAGTGAGACTTAATTTCATGACCGAGGTGGAATCAGTTGCTTTTGTGCGACGGGTGCAATTTCGGTTGTTCACATTACCAACTTGTTAGAACTTGAACTGTGAAGACTCTGGCTCCTAAAGGCCGCGAAATGAGCGACTTCAAATTTCTATCGGAATAACTCCGATTGGAAAACGCAGGGGTTTTTAAACACTTTATTTTTAACTAATTAAGCCGTCACTCGCCGAGTCGTACTCTTCAGAGTATTGCCTAAGTCTAGAAAACTACTGAGTTCCTTTCGCAACTGCATCGAAGGGTCGTATATCGTTCAAAAGATCATCATGAATGTAAGGACTTCTCGCTAACGAGGAATTGAACTGCGCGCAGCATATGGCTTTATGATTTTTGTATAGATCCTAAATACAAAAAATTGTCTCCCAAAAATGTTAACTTAAACATCATTCGTTGGCCTATAATTGGGTCAATCTACACGTTTGCAGAAAGCTGATCGCAACTGCCTTAGACATCTTCAACACAGTCTATTTCCATACGATTCAAGTTGCATAAGTTTAACATGAATTTTCCTGTCACTTTTCTGTCCAGTGTTCGAAGTTTCATCAAGGAGGTTCCGCAGATTCGCATGCCGTAATAAGGCTCTAACGTCTCTATCCAGCGAGGAGCCTTTCAACTTATTAAAAGCATTACATTCATTCAGCGAATATTTCAACGCCTATTGCCGAGTCCTGGATTCCAAACATGTTAAAACAAAATAGATCTGTGGTTTTCCAGGTTATTTCATCACAAACTATTTTGGCGAAGATGCGGTTTCTTGACGAATATGAAGAAGGGTCAGAAAGAAAATAAATCCAGACACTCTTTAGATTGTAATGAGCAGGAATAAGAAAACAAATCTTAAACGGGTAGTGGCTGGAGACTGTTTTTTTAACGATAAGATTACACGTCCCTCGATTTGAATTCTGTCAGACATACTTACAATGCTTAGATACAAATTTTGCGAATTAACACTTTATAGAAGGTTACAAGATCATATGAGTTGAAAGTTTATCAAGCGCTTCAGGAAGCCTCGATATTTTGAAGTGTTTTGGGCGACTTATTTTTCGTCATCATTCAAATTAAGCTTGTTATTAACGAGTGTATGAAAAGTTGGTTAGGATCAAAATTTTGATTCAATCAAACATCAAACACTAAGGGTTATGCCATCAGCGAAGAAGTGATTCTACGTTTTCTAAGAATTTTAAAAACCCATGAAAGGTACTCCAATTGAATTCTCCACTTTGATTACTTTCTTAGTTAGCTTTTACTACACGAATTAATACATTTCATTGACTATAACACTTCAAAGTTTACCTCGACTATCACGTAGATCTTTATTATAAAAAAACAAACTATAAAAAAAATTCAATTAACATAAAACGGACACTTTTAGCCTCAATCGTAATCAACTTGCATACAAAGAAAATATTTGCGATGCTTAATTGCAATTATAATATTATCAGTTAATTGCTACAATCCTTAAGATTGATGATTAAAAATCCAGTTACTACTAAACGAAAACCATCCCACTTCATCCCTGTCCTCTGGTATCCTTTGTGTGGGGCAAAACTCGGCAGAAAAATATACAACCCATTGAATTTCCGTTTACTGTGTTCTCTTCACATGCAACGAATACGAGTATCTAATCAACCAGTAAAACTTGATTGAATGCGAATTTATCAAAAATGAGCAAAACAAGAAAGATACGAGTAGGTACTCATATGTGTACCTGCTGCTGCTCCTCCTTGGCGAAAATAAACGTGTATAAATGCAAAATGAGAAAAAAAATATTTATTGATGATTGTATAAGCGTTTAAAAGTTGGTGTGGATACGACCATGTAAACTGACCATCACAATGCCGGCGCTTTATTTTATTACAAGATTCTGCGCCTCTGCCTCGAGTAATACTCCAATGGTTAAATAAACGCGGGCTGTGGAAAGCGGAATAAATGGAAAAAGAGGAGTTAAACGAGTAAAAAGCTACTTTTTCTTTGCTATTTTATTTTTGCTTTTTTTTTAAATTTGTCGAGATTTTTCTGTTTCGTTAAATGATCATTTGATGAAAAGTGAAAGTAATTAATTGGAGAATCAGCACGCCCCAAAGGTTTCCAGTAAAATTTGAGATTTTCTTTGCACTTGCATGCTTAAATGATGCAAAAGTAGAGTAATCCTTTTATCCGTCTAAATTCTTTACAGTTTGAAGTGCCCTTCAAATCCAATCACACGATTCCAGTTTGCCATAAATGGAACTGGCCTCTCTTTTCAAAACAATGATTCTTTGGCATCCCTTCATCCCAACTGATCAAAGATCCTCTTTACTGATTGGCTTTGTATTTTAAAGACAATTAATTATTTTTTTCTTCACGCAGATTTTGAAAGACTGAATCTCTGCTGAGACGTGGCTGTCTACCACACTCTTAAATCACGGGCACGGTGCTTCCAGTTGTCTAAGACAAGCGATGTGGGCTATGATTCAGAGATCAGTTTAACTTGAACATTGTTGTTTATTCTCTGCGTAGGACACTTTTGCTCTTGGACTTCATCCAAATCTTGGTACAGATTATAGAGTTCGCGATTGTATCTTCGGCCTCCTCATACTGTATGGGACTGTATAGTATATTTGACGTTCCTACTTTTTGTCCGGCATTGGCTCCATATAACCGAACTGACGAATCAATTTTGTGCAGAGCATAAAATTCGTTTTTCGAATTTGGTGTTTAAAACGACAACCAATTTGATTTGTCAAACCAGGGAAGAGACGGTTTCGAAGGACAACTAAGGTGCCATTAGTGCAAAAATTGATGTTTACCCTGAGAAGTTGCAGTTGCCAATAGTGACATTCGGGTTAACGGATTCTTCTTTGTTCGTCGACAACACAAACTTAATTTTGCCATCATTTTGCTCGAGGCAACCTCTTTTCGCCTGCTCCTCAACTACCGTAAAAGCCTCTTAGGCAATGCGCTGGGAGCGACCGATGGTGTAGATGTCGTCTACAATTTACAGTCGATGGACAGATAGTTCCTGTCGTGTTAACACCTGCACTGTAAGTTATCTGTTCGAGCACAAGATTGCAGAAGTCACATGAAAACGCATATCCGTGACGGTATCTTCTTTTGGAATACTTTGGAGGAACAATTTCCGAATCGCACATTACACCGACTGGACCAGTATCTCCAAAGCATCCACCAAGTAAATAGATTTCGTATTTTGAACCCTACCTGCCACCGAAATTTAATAAAAATTTTCGAACTAAGACTGCGCTCGTGTAAAGAAGGATCGCCTTCTTGGAATTCGGAACTGATAAGAGCTAACCTCGTCGATAAACTCTAAGCAGAATTTTAAAGATATGGCTACAGGCTGATGACCTGGGGATTATTATCACGGGTAAACACGATACGACAGTATCTGGGGTCATGCAGGGTGCATTACTTAAGGTTGTAGAATGATGTAGTACAGAAGGATTATCGATCAATCCAAGTTAAACGGTCCTAGTAACAACTCCACACTTGTCTATTCTAGCGAGTTCAAATTTCTTGGAGTTATTCTGGACAAGTGACTTTACTGAAACTCACATAACAAGTCCGCCATAGAGCATGCTACTAGGGCACTGTGGGCCAGGAGACGCCTCTTTGGCAGGACTTAGGGTCTCTCTCCCAAAATTATACATATGTGATCCCTAATCACATATGCAGCCATCGTTTGGTGCCCAAAAACTCCCCTACAGACAGCGGTAAATAAGTTGCAGAAGTTGCATGTCCTGGAATAACGTTTCAAATGCTCATCTTCATTAGGAAGACAGCTATCAGGAACGCCATAAAGCTGCAGCTAGAATAGAAATAAAAGTCAAGCGACCTAATGGGGGCACCGTAGTATAATCAACTCAATCCCTGGGAGAGACATGTTCAGCGCAATGCCGGATATCATGGTCAGCGTTCTTTCGGCAAGTTATTTGAGGTTAAAATATTGGATCATAAAAATTATTCCAATGGTATTCCTACACTAGATCCCAGAAGTCTGGTATGGTTCAAAAAATTCCAAAGTTGGATTCTGGAGTTGAATCTGGAGTCTTTGGACCCATATCTCTGTACCAATGGATTTAGGTCCTACCATGTTGTAGGTTGAATCCAGACATAAAACTTCTAGACTCCAAATCTGTCAAATGTAACTACGAAGCACTGCAATCCGTTGCAGGACACAAAAAAGTGAAGCTGGGATGGGCCCCTGGACACAAGGGAATTATGGCGACAAATCTGTAGATGAGCTCGCTAGGGTTAGCTCGGAAACTGCGTTTATAGGTGCTTAGCCATTTTGTAGCTTCAATTGGAAAACAGCTACATCGTTAATTAACGATTGAAAAAATAATCTTCGCCTAGAACACTGGTCCTAAAGAAGGTCTTAGACAATCTAATGTACAGAGGATGGGACTTATTGATATCCTTGAGCTAGACTCAAGATTTCACAGATTTTTTTTCTTCTCCTCGTCTAGCTGCGAACTCCTTTCCTTATTGCTTGAGTTTATCTTTTCTTTTCCTCGCCTCTCGTCATCATGTCACACATTTTTTATCGGGTCGGTAGCCATCTTTTATGCAGCGTTCTTTTCATTTTCCCCATCCCCACTCGATTGTGGCTCAAATCGCCTCGATTGTTTGCCATAAAGCCAGATGGAAGCATCTCCATCATCTGTTTATTCCTCGATGTCATAACATGCTGTAAAATTATGATTGAGGCAGTAAAATTGAACTACTCGTACCGAGCCACTGTGCATTTATCCCCACACACGTTACAGACGCATACGTGCATTTTCTTTCGCATAAATCCGCCATAGCGGGCCATGAATACAATGGGTCACTCTGAGCACGTATCGCAACCGTTTAGACAATTTTCAAAAGAAAGTTTAACCCATTGCGGTTATGTTAAAACGAGAGACCACAGTTATTGTAGATAGATATATAAGTACATGTTCATATGTGACTCAAACGCCATTGATGACATGTCTCAGTGGACAAAAAAAAAAGAAGAGGAATCACAGCGCTCAGTGCGTCTCCCGGTTAAACGTGCGCACTCGCACTTTCACTTTTTATTCAAAAAGGAATTTGGCGGTTTTTTTTAGCTATGGGGACGTCGGTCGTCGTCTCGTCGCGTCGTTAACGCAAACCGATTCGCAGTCGCACACGTCGAACGACAGTATCCCGCATTTGTGTGCGGTGTATAATGTCCGAGTGTATTCCTTTTTACATATGCCGACCAAAATAAAAACAAACCGTCATTCATCTTGGCAGGTGAAATGCGTTTATCAGGTAGGACCATCGGCCGACATCAGCGCGTTGGTCGGTCGAGATTCAAAAAGCCTCTGCGAACGTGTTATTTTAGTAATTGCTTCATGGACGGGATTCCAATTAAGTTTTCAAGAGTCTCTGCCTCTGGATGCAACGCGGAAGACACATACGAATAATCCGAGTTAGAGTCTTTCGGAAAGATGTTTTAATGTGACTAAAAATCATCAAATGTATAACTTTATATATTCCTGTATAACTTTAACTGGTTGGAGGTAGTTTGTGAGTTTCTCAATTTGATCGTGTAAGTTTTCCCCAAAAGGCGGCAGTAAAGTTTTATTCCTTTAAGTCGGGATATTGGCAAAAGGGAAAGTAAACAGCTTTCAATGGAAATAGGGTCAATGGACGAGTATGACGCCATTTCTTACTCAATATTCAATTTAATCTGCACCTGTTCGGAGTTCGGAAGGAGTGCCTTCTAGAAAATAACAAAAGCATTATGTGGGTTCTGTACCAAATCGGTGCCCCATGCCCGTCCGTCAATTCGTTCTATTTCTGTATCTTCTGAACCGTAATAGGCAGATACTTACAATTTTCACAAAATTTCAACTACTATGACCGAAACAACAACATATAATAAAAACTAAATGGCTAATGGAAATGACTAATGAGAATGAGTAATGTTGCATATTGTTTGGTGGTACGGAACCCTTCGTGTACATTTCTAACACACACTTGACAGCATTCTATTTTTTAAGTTCATATGCGAAAAAAACACTCATAGCATCCAATATATTTGGTCAACATCGAGCCTGAACTAGAGAAAACTTTAAGGAAATCTATAATTGGAAAAAATACAATTTAAGAACTGCTACCCGCGATATACTACTGTGTCCAAAAAATAAGGTGACATATGAATTTAAACTGCGCGCGTCGAAGGATTTGGAAATTTTTCTTTCTTTTAAGGTTGGTAGTACTGTCTATGACATCTATGTGAAATTTCATGTCAAATACATTCATAGTGTTTGAGATACGCGTCGTTTTGTGAGCTGCTAAAAGTGAGTTTTTCGATTTTTGCGATGTCGAAATTTATTGAGCAAAGAATTTGCATTAAATTTTGTTTGCGGAATCAATTTTCTGCTGCGGATACGTTGAGGATGATGCAGAAAGCCTTTGATGATGAGGCTATGTCTAAAAAAATGTTTACAAGGGGGTAAGTGATTTCCAAGCCGGCCGTGAACGTGTCGAAGACGAAGAGCGTTCTGGGCGACCACCAACCTCAACCGATGAAGCTCACGTCCAACAAATCAAATATTTGGTGTTGAAAAACCATCGATTAACGATTAGAAACCTTGCTGATGAAGTTGGCTTATCGAAAGGCTCAGTCAATACCATTTTGAAGGATGCTTTGGGCCTCAAGTGCGTCAAATCTCGACTGGTACCGAAAACATTGAATTTTTTGGAAAAAAGGCGTCGCGTTGAAGTGTGTGAAACAATGCTTTTCGACTACCAGGATGTCATGAAACGCATTATAACTGGCGATGAGACTTGGATCTATGCTTACGACCCCGAAACAACCGATCAATCGAGCGAATATCGTGCCAAAGGAGAGCCGAGACCAAAAAAACCGCGCCAAAGTCGCTCAAAAATCAAGGTCATATTGACTGTTTCCTTCGATTATCGTGGTGTTGTGCTTTATGAATTCCTTCCAACCGGCCAAACAGTCAACAAGGAATATTATTTGAACGTTATGCGTCGTTTGCGTAACGCTATCCGCCTAAAAAGGCCGGAATTGTGGAAAGACAATTCTTGGTTTTTACACCACGATAATGCACCATCCCATACCGCACTCGTAATTCGTGATCATTTCGCCAAAAACTCAACCCATATAGTTCCGCAACCACCGTATTTACCTGATCTGGCGCCGTGCGACTTCTGGCTGTTCAACAAGCTCAAAAGACCGCTCCGGGGACACCGTTTTGATACGATAGAGGAGATTCAAGCCGCAGCGAAGACGGAACTGGAGGCCATCCCGGAAAGTGACTACAACCAGTGTTTCAAAGATTGGAAAATCCGTTGGCATAAGTGCATTGCATCGGGAGGGGATTACTTTGAAGGGGATGAAATTGATTTGGAAGAATAAATAAAGAATTTTCAAAATAAATACAATGTCACCTTATTTTTTGGACACAGTAGTAAGTTGCATAAGAATTTATGGGGGCCCTTCTGAGGTTGGAGAATTCAACTCCACTTATGGCTGGAACAGCTTACACAGGGTTAAATTACTGATAGCTTTCAATCAGGTGGACACCAGTTACGATCCCTGTCCCTGAGCAATTCAAGCTGACATACAGCCTCCACGTGGTCCCCCTGGATATCTCAGCAAAGGCTGAACCAATGTACTATATGCAGCGAGTTATCTAGGCAAAAGGTCACTTCCTTTATCCGCAGAGAACGACGGTTGTGCGTTGGGCTAACGCCCCAACCATAAAAACGAAACCAGAAGAGAGAAGAAGACTCGGACAGGTCTTTCTCAGGTTCTGACACTTTCAGGATCGTTAATAAGTTAAAATATTTATTAAGAGTCAGTTACTTGAAAAAAAACTCAAAGCTAAGACCAAAAAATCGAAGTCAGTCCGCAGCTGTAGCATTTCATCCACGAACAGAGCAATAAGTTATACTGAGCTTTACCACCACTGTAACCTAACCTTACTTATATCTTCCCTTTTAAGATTACTATTGACATTTTTTGGTCGATTACAAAGATGAAAACCAATTTATACAGCGGTCTCAAACGATGCCTTTTAGCAGGATCATGAAATAGAACCGCTTCGTGGAGTAAACATTCATCTTCTGTGGTTGTTTTTTTTTCAAGATGTTTACACTTGTAAAAGGCTTAAATTAATGACAATGGAAATAAATAATCAAACATTTCCGAAAATTTTTGTTCGCAAACAAATCATATCCAAAAAAAAATGCTTAATTCGCAGATAAACATTTGATTCCATCAGTTTTTGGATTGTTTTTCTACCGAATTTAGCATTTCTTCCGAACTGAGGCTGCTACTAGCTTTTGAATAAACAAATAAATATTAAAGAAGACTCCCATTTCCGATCGATCCATGTGCAATAAGCATAAAAACAACTTCAAAGGAAATCTCAGGTCGACGAACTTTGGAACACCTTGGCGCGAACGGAAAACGCCCACTCATTTAAGTCTCTTGCACACTTAAAGTGCAAAGTTTTTTGTTTTTCCATTCCAAAGAAATGACGAAAGAAACTCCTCAAAGTAAAAAAAAAAATTCAAACTAAGCATTCAGAACACGTTTCGTACGTTCATCAGAGTAGCTAGCTTCTGGTAACTACTGTCCACAAAAGAAAGTCTTTCTCGCCGAGGTGCATTTGTGAATTTAATTTATCGACTTTGGAGTTAATTTCACCTGCAACCAGTAACACAGGAACAGACAAAAAAACATACAAAACAATGTCACGTACAATTTTCATTTTTCGGAAATCCACAAAAAAATTCTTGGCTTGGATTGTTACTTTGAGATTCATCTTGAAGATTGTTTCTGCAAGATCGTCCTCCCCGAAGAGACGGCGCAAAAATCAACCTCACAGATAAAATGTGAATCTCGAATTGTTTATCTCTTTGTTAGGAGCGGCAGGAAAATAAATTTAATTTCAATCTCATTGTTATCGGTTTGGCGCGACTTGAAAGTGCAAACAAAAGTCCCCAAGTCGCAAGTCGAGACACCTCATTGACTTTTGTTGTGACTCGTTCTTCGTCTTCGTGGGGCATTCATATAGCGAAAGTACTCGCATATGCCGGGTGTGTTGTGTTGAGAAATTTTTGCCACCGATTTGGCCATAGGTCATGAAGCATTCAAACATTTATCAATTGAAGTGTTGTTGGCTAAAACCTCTCCCATGAGTGGGACAATTGCAGCTCTCGAGAAACTTAGCTACAACATTATTACATGAGTCATGGTATCGTATCACCTGTCCAATGGAAAAGTATATGGTACTACCTCAAGTTGATGGAGCGATGAATAATTTCAAAGCTGTTGACTTTTTAATTAGAGCTATGTGCGCGCACGCACTCCAGCTCTCAATGGTCATTAATGAGTTGCAGCGCGCCTTCATACTTGATTTGCTTTAATCGGAGTCAATTAGAGTTTGATTTTTTTTTTCTGCAATGCGGAATTCCTAAGCGTTTTGTTGGTGTTTAGTGACTACTTTCCCCTGCAGGTGGGTTTTTGGTATCCTTTGCTAGCGTCTAGATGATAGGCAATGGTTTGTGTCTTTTGCGGTTTGTGGGTAAATATTCAAGGCATTTAATGATTTTTCGTATTTCAGGGCAAAATGCCATAAAAACTAGGAATTACTTGGATTCCAGGAAAACTCGTACATTTCTGTGACTGTGGTTTGTAGATAAAATAAGTTATCGCTATAGGCTCGAAAAAAAAAACCCTTATGAACGTTTTATCTAAGTTTATTAATGTGGTGAATTTAAAGATACGTGAGCAAAGCTACAAAGGGCAATGTCTTGCTTCGGTTGGAAGAAAATGATTCATCCAGTAAGGCAATCCAGTCCCTGTTAAGATGGCGTTAAGCATTCTTACCAATATTGTTTTTATTGGTAAAAAGGGATTTGCTTAATGCTGATTTTGCGGCAGGAGATGGAGGAATTCGATGGACTCTTGCATCTGATGGATGCCTATTGAGCTGAAATTTAATTCTACAAAAAAAAATACAATGATCAGCCTGTGACCGATCCCGTCAACACAAATATCCTGGATTTAGCAAGTAGCAAACAGAAAAGGCAAAGCAAAGTCTGCGTTTGGGATGCTATTTACGATTCGGAGAAGTAATGCAAAAAGCTTAAATAACAAGCTACGACTCTTCCGTTCCAATGTCGAGTTCGTGCAGCTATATTGAGGTGGTACTCGGAGACCAAAAGAAAGCTGCAAACGATCGTTAATAGGTGCTAACAAAATATCTCAAGGATTTACTGGCCGGATTGTATTTGGACTATGAACCGTTAAGCACATCTATACAATGACGAAAGTGGCAAACCATCCTATGCAATGGAACCCGCTTACGCAGGATGGAAAAAAGCACGGCGGCTCTAGAAATACATGTCGAAGAACTGTCAAGAAGAAAGCACGACAACTAGAGTTAGGAAGAAGCGGATTTAGGACATAATGATGATGATGGTGTTCAGAGCCGAGGTCTATATAGTTTTTAATAAACGATGCTAGAAGAAGAACACTGGCGAGGTTGATACCTGGAAAAAGTGCGCCTGTTGCATTCGCATTTTAAGAGCGAGACTGATAATGTGTCTTGTGCGAACTGGCCGTCAGTCTTGCCCAATTAATTAACGTACTTAAGTCATGTTTTAATCCTAAACTTTATAAACTTAAGTCAGCATATTTGTATGTCGAATTGTTTTGAATTGACACCAATGCTTGTGATGTTAGAAACGGCTATCAAGCCCCAGTATTGTTATATTTATGGTGGCCTTTTACTCTAAAAAAAACTTTTCGTTTAATGACAATCTCAGTCTGAAGAGCCAAAGTTCGAGCCAACGATAAACCTTCGAGGAACGACTGTCCTCGTATGCAGCAAATCTGGATAAGTTGAACGTTCTACCGAAGCAAAGGTTGTGGGCGGCTAAAACAGTCACTAGATAGATCACATTACAGGATGAATTATCTGAGGAGCTTAAAGCTTTTCTTTTTATGAACTTCATCATTTCTGTCTTTGAAGGATCGTTTCTGTTTCTGGTTCCTTACAGCACTAACCCCCGTACCATGGTTAGCCCATTCGTCATACTCCCATAAAGAGATGGAATGTTGTCGGGTTTTATTTTAATAATATGTCTTATGAAGTGGCAGAAAGCATGTTGCAGACTTAAATTATCTATGCTCAAGCCGTATCGCACGAGTAAAATTAATGGCTTACAAATGTGCGAGAATGTTTGTCAAACTTCACCTCAATCCATTTTATTTTTCTTTAAGACTTTTCGTACTCTTGTCTTTTTAACTAAAGTGGAGGCTATCATGAATTTTTAGCAACCATTTTGCGGAACAACAAGTCGCAAATCAATTGAAAATATTCGACTGATCTCAGAACACCACACTCCGGCAAGGGTCAGCCATTGAATGTCTATGAATAAAAATGAGGCCGCAGAATTGATATATCACGTCAAAATATGAATGTATCCAAACCTGGAAGTGCAATTGGATGGTTTAACACAAGGTAATTTTTAAAATCCCAAGTGGATTGTGAGGGGAAAGACTAGTACTTTTGATTACCATAACTTTTTCAGGCCGGATAACTATGTTCCGTTTCTACGAAATAAAGACCTTATCTACAGAGCTCGGTTTGTTTTAATGCGATCTTTAGCAGCACCACCACCTGTGAAGATTCCAGATATATTCCGCTCAGCACAGGAGATTAACAAAAAGAGAAGCACATGAAAATAGTTCTGAAATCTTTCATCGTTAGATGAATTCTTCCGAAATGCAACGTTTTTTAATTGAAGAACCTGCCGTTTAAAGTGAACCCATGTTCCCGTTCGAGGTGCGTCGAATTTGGCATCCGAATAAGCGAACATTTTACAAATTGTTTTCTAAAATAATTGGCCACTTTCTTGAATCAAAAAAAAACCGGAGACTTGATAAACCGGATATCTGTTGCAAACATCAGTTGACCTAAACAGCTGTTTAAGAAAAATGCTTAAACTAGTCAAATGGTCGATTGTAACCAAATCAAAGACTGGTTTTTAACTCAGGTATTCAACTTCCCAATCTACCCTTAAGCCAGAGAAAAGGTAATTTTTGCATCCAAATTGGCAGAACAAATTTACAAAATTTCTACGATACGTATGCCAAAAATGCGAGGCAAACTTTCACGCTTCAAAAACTTGTCGCCAAACGAAAATTAAACGTCGGCAAATTAATGAATATTTTCACACCTGCCCGAAAAAATGCGCTGCCGGCGCAGAAATAACAACGTTATGGGAAGCCGTCAACGCTTTTAGGCGCTGTCGCGCCGTTTTTTTTTTTTTGTTTTTGCGAGTATCTTAATTTGTTTAACGGAAGAATTCATTAAATTTGTGTTTAGAAAGTAGTAAGTGGCGTGTTATTGAAAGAATAAACACCTTTTGACTATGAACAACGGCAGAATTAGATAACCGTTATGGTTTCTATATTAGTGAGTGGACTTTGTTTTAGCTAGGTAGCTGTAAACCTCTGAGTGATCATCATTTAACCGATTAGCACCTCCATAATCGTGCAAAGCCGGTGTTTTTTTAGTCGAAGATAACTGAAGTTCGCACGCATTTTCGATCGAAATATTACCTTACTAAATTCTCATTCGTACAGTCATTAAAGCTTGATTAGGAATGTTATGATTGTGTCAATTTCAAGGGATGCCCTATTATCCAGTCGATCCTCTGCGAAGCGCTTGATGGAAAGCCTTTAAGCGCAAGGCATTATTGGATCGTTCGGCTTAGCTCGAATATACCACATTCACGAAAACATTTTCACTGACAGTTGCAACATCAAGGAAGTAGCGGAGTTCATCTACCTATAGACAAATATCTACTATACAAAGGACACCCTGGAGGAGTTCCGACGATGGCTGATCAAAGATAAATCAAAGGTCATTGGATTTGTCCAAACAACGAGAATCAAAAGTATGTATGCTCTAAAAAACAATCATGTTGCCAGTTTTTCTATGTGGAGTTGAATGTTCGACGATAAGATCAGATAGCAGCGGATATAAAAGGGACTTTCGAAAGATGTCATGTACTATATGTCATGTATGCGAGGGCGAAGGGAGGAAAAGGCGCAACAACTTGACAAAGATGTGAATTAAGTCCTTGATACAAAAAATCCGTCGACTATAATTGCTAGGCCACATTTTGTCGAATGGACAATAATGCTCAAGGGAAGACAGGCTTCGGTACTGGTCAACAGGTTGGCCAAAGAGAGCCTTACATCCGGTTTAAGGATAAAGCATTCGCGGATAGTAAACATCTAAGTCTTACTAATTGGAAGAAGCGTATAAGAGACCATGAATGATCACAAAAGCTTCATGATAAGGTCGGGAAGTTAGTTCCATTGAAGTTTAAAAAATCTAGAAGTTGCCAAGACGATAGCTAGTAATGTCAGTAAATGAGGAAAGTGAAGAATGAACGCTCAAACCGTAGATGTGTAATGAACTTTATTTTACGTTTTCAAAAACGACTTTTTTCGAAATATCTGCTGAAGTCTGACTGATTTTATTTTCAGGAGTAAAATGCTTGCAAAAAATACTATGAGAAGACCAAAAACAGGTCTTGAAATAATGATGAGTTTTCATAATATCCAGTGGACGGACGTAAACTGAACCTCAAAAATGTTGGCAACATCGACAAACGTTAACACGAAGCCAAAGTAGTGGATATTTCAAGGAATAATTGATCATTCCGTTGCTGCTGAACATATGAAAATGAAAAAATAAAACCTTCCCTAGAACTTATCTATCCCAGAACGTAACGATAGAAAAGACAGTGGTTATTCTGAACCATGAATATATGAGTAAGTATGTGCGAGGGCGGCAGAAAAGTTCCAAACCTATGTACATTCAATTGTCCTTATTGCCTCTCGCTGCAGACCTCTTTAGTATAAATACACAGTTTTATGTCATAAGCATCATTACGCGTCGACGAACTGGCTAGGAAAGGAGAAGGAAATAGCCACCAAAACCCTGTGAGGCATAAAGGCGCCCGCTGACAACTATCAAAAAAGCTATAAACGAATGGGCAACCCAGGAATTAAAAAAATCACTGGGTCATCCCAACGACGTGCAGAGCAAAGTCTCTAATAGACAAACCAAATAAAATGGTAGCGAAACGGGCTCTGAACACCAGCAAAAGGAATCTACGGTTATTGGCGGGACTGGTGACAGGGCACATTAGCCTAAATCTCCACTTGCATAGACTCGGACTAGCAGAAACCACAACAAGCCAAAGCTGCGAGGAAGAAGAGGAAGATCTGGAGCACGTCCTGTACAATGAGTACAAACTTTCAAGAAAAGCTTCTGTGGCCATCCGGAGTCGGCAATAAACTGAAGGTCCAACCCCCGACATTTGCAAAAAATTTAAGACGCACAAACAAAATGGCTTCAAAGAAGCTGTAGTGCCCCATTTTTTTTTTTTTTTTTTTTGTAAGAATTAAGCTGAGATACAAAAGATTCAAGTCATTAACCGTTGAAGAGTTCTCTCATGCGGAGACGATCCTGATCGCACCACAATAATTCAACTACCTGATTATTGCCTTGTCACCGGACTAACTGTATCGCTCTCTACTCTTTATGCCAATTCATTATAAACACATATTAACGGGGTTGGAAAAAATAAGTGATCAGCAAACTAGGGGCGGTGGCTACATTGAAATTATTACCTTATCGAGTCATGAGAACTGAAAGCGTGTGCATGATTGCGCCCAATCGGATACCAACAAGTGGAAGAAAAATGTTTTGCAATATTTGAAGCAGACAACTTAAATTCAAACAGTGCAAATAAAATGAAAGCTTGTAAACATTAAAGCTCCAATAATAAGGAACATAAATCTGCCACTCTACTGCATCCGTTCTGGCCCAGCACATTTCCCCTTACATAACCTAACCCTAAGATATCTCTTAAAGCCTTTTATATCAGTTTCAATTTCTTTCGTACTGAGTCATGTCAACTGAAACTACCTCACCAAGTCGATGACTGTTTTCGATTTTCTCCACAAGAATTCTATCACAAAGAAACATGTGCAAAATCAGTGTTTTACGATTGGCGTTAGAAATTTTTTTGGGCAAAAACGTGATCTGGGACATGTTCGAAAAGTGCATAAATTATTTAGCGAATACTCGCACCATTCTACAATAAATATTATCGAAAAAAACTCGAGCAAAATTTATTGTATACGATAAGGATCATAAAAATCATTGCCTAGAAGTATGCTACATTCTTGAAGAAAAACAAAACAGCTTGTCTACTTTTATTGCATACTTTTAGTAAGAACACTCACCTGACTGGGTCCGATTCGATATGTTGACGGATCGATTTCATTCACCATAAGAATCTGTTCTACGCTCAAGTCCTTGGCGAGGGACTGATCGCCCAACAAGCCGAACCTGCGCACAAATTCATTAAGAGGAACTGATTCTGGGAAGCCCAAGCGATGCAATCGAGCTGCTTCGAGAAGTTGTGATCCACGAATCTGCACAAAAAAAGGAGGGAAAGTTTCTCAAAACTGAAATAAAGTACATTTTCATTTTTCAGTTTACCTGACTTCTGAGCAAAGGAACATTAACCATCTCCTCGGAGCCTTGGAGCGAACATATCGGTGAGCCAGCCGTCGATCCAGAGTGCAGTCCCGCATTATGCTGTAGCAAATAACAATGAACGAAATGCGTGCCCGTCCTTCGTAGGGTGTCAATGACCCCATCCACTGTGAATTTCATTTGAAGCATGACCGAGTTCCTCTTAACGCCAGCCGATGTGAACGAACGACGAATACTAGAGACTCTTCGCAGCGATTGGGTGCCCTCCAGTCCGACAATCGATCCACAAAAGACCATTCCATTTCCGCGGGTCAAAGAACCAACATACAATCGATTGATCTCCTCCTTTGAACTGTCCTGGAGCAGGGAAGCTGCATTCCGAATTGACGGATGCTCACGACTGTGTTTAAGCCAGCCGTGGGCAGTGTATAGCACTGGATTGGTACCCTGCAAGTGTTGCAGGATAAATTGTTTCATTCCACTGGCCTTTCGAATGAGATTCTGGTGTTCTCTGTCACCATAGTGGGAGAACAAACGCTCCAGGAACGTGTCATCGTTGGAATTTGGGTACATAGACTCTTCGTCCAGAAGCCACAGTAGACCGCGACGATCTTGTTCGCGGAGATCCCTCTGCGAAGTGCGTACCACGTGATTCTGTGGAGCTTTGTCGATAAGGGAGACCAACGGGCCAGGATGAGATTCCGGTACGCCTTCTGTGTCTATCTCAACAAGTTCCTGAGCATATCGATCCCTTGGAGCCACAAGCGTCATGTGATGGAACAACAACTGCAGTCGCTCTTGCAAGTAATTGTGACGCAAATCGGATAGCGAAGCTCCAGTTTGAACCCCGCAGCTGGCAGGATTCTGAAAGCCAGGCGAGTCAACTAACAATATGGAGGCGATTGTGTGCGTTGACGTGCATATCGCTTTGTTGATCAAAGCCGAAACAGCAGACATTGCTTCGGAATAAAGACCAACAACTAAACCTTCTAAGCTTTCCCAGGCGGCATCGATACCGTCAGAGGGAGATTTGGCAGGACTGGTGCCGCCTTGTGTGTTTATAGAAAACGCGGCTGCTTGCAAATCCTCAAAAGAAATCCCCAAGAGACTAGATGCCTTCCGTGCTGCCGACGGATTTGCAAATTGAATACGAGCCGTAGGTCCAGTACCAACTAAAAGCAAAAACTTCTTATTACACACAAAAAGGTCTGACAACTATTTTCCACGAACCTTTTGTTACTCCTGCAATACCCAGATGATAAATCGATGCCAAGATTGTCCATATCCCTTTGACAGCGACTCCATCAATATTCAGCGTGTCGAAAGCCAGCGCAGTTCTTGTGAACTCTGATGCTGCTCGATGGCGGTCTTCGAGTTTTTGTGACAGCGAAACAAAAGGATGATTGTCCTCTGACGAAATGTTCTCCAAGCACAGCTCCTTTTGTAGTTGGCCTTCAGCTCCCGCTAGTAATCTCGTCATGATATGGAAGCAATGTTCGTTCATATAGCGCCTTCCAGCTCGTTGACGTTCTGGTAACAGAATCTGCATAAAAGGAAATGAATTCAGTGATTTACATTTGCCACGTCAAATCGGATCAAATCATTTCTTACCTGCACCGATGCTGATGCAATCTGTCCACTCTGATCAAAGTCAAGACTCAGAATCTGTGTGAAGCGTGTTGCGTTTGAGTTGAGACTAGTTTTTGTGTTGCCAAAGGCTTCGAGAATCGTGTTAATAGCGTTCACTTTCTCGGCAGTGAGGAGCTTATTTGCCGAGCCTAGAAATTGATTCGAATTCAAATTAACGTTGAACTTGAATATTGTAAGTTTGAAAAATGAAAGTTTTGAGCCTGGCGCAATCTTTTTTTTGTAATGGAATCTAATCTTAGAGAATTAACTTGGTTCTTGCATTTCATTTAACGAGTCTAATGCAGAGACAATAGCTTGCCACAAATATAAATAGGCCAGGATTCCATTCATGCAGAGAAAAAGGAAAAAGCTCCAAAGGGTATCTCATCGTGAATCAACCAAATTATCGGGCAGAAAACAAAAATTCCGGATAAATTGATTAAGTCACAACGGAAGCCGAAAAAGCTGAAGCATTTCCAATAAATCAGAGTTTATTGAGGAAGTCACGAGAACTATCTGTACAATAGATGAAGAGACAAAGCCCATTGAATTAGACTTAGAAACCCTGCCGATGACCCAAGTCCCGGTGATGATTTCTGCACCTTTGGAGAGGTAGAGGAAGAGAAGATTATTCAGCAAAAACTTTGAGAAAACTGCTGGAGCAGGGAAATCACCCAAACGACTCTTTTACATGACGTGATAAAGGCTTTTAACAATCACCAGGTTACAGTCGCATGTTTCCTGGATATTGAAAAGTGTTTGGGTACAAGGATAAATATACTCCCAGGACCTTCTACGTGAAAGTCGGCAACAACAAATCTACCACTTGGGAAATGAGAGCAAGTGTCGCACAAGGATCAATGGTTGGTATATACAAATGCGACTTTGTGGAAACATTGAGGGACTCTGCTCCTCCATATTCCACTGTTCACGCTGGGTTGAGTTTAAGGTGGGAAGTAAATCCACCGCGAAGGAGGTTCACGGTCCCTCACTGAAGTGAACGTGAAAAAAATTCGAAGATATCGTGTTGGCAGATCGAAGAGTGACCAGCAGGTATGTAGCTGAGATCACGGGGATGTGGTATGGCAGTTTTTAAAGAATCCTTGCCATCGAATAACATATGAAAAAGTTCTCTGCGCGTTGGCTGTCGCGAAGGTGAACCGAAGTGAGAATTGACTTTCACACGAAGGGTTCCGCGCCTCCCTAGAGTACGCAATACTATATTTCTTTAATATAAGATTTCTCATAGGATTTGAAACTATCACAAAATCAAAAAATTATTTGATGGTGACCTACTGTCGTAATATGTGAATCTACGCCACAACATTTCTACACGCATTACACAAATTCCCAACGTTTACAAAATGTTTTTTTTTTTCATTTTTATCATTAGAATTCGAGCTTTTGCTTTGTTTTGGATGGACGGGATCATTGCCTACTTTAATAAGTTGTTAAGTTACGCTATGAAACAGGACCATTGTCTACTTTTACATGTTGAGTTACTATTATGGTATGTTTAACTCTTTCTTTGTATGGTGACCCCGACTTATTTTTAACTTATCATTTTTATTATTTGTTATTGTAGCGGCGATAGCAGTTCACCTTCTGTGAAAATTGCAAGTGTCTCCCCATAGCGGTTGTGCAGATCTTTGACACACGAAGGAGACAATTTTTTGTCACGTTACCATGGACAAGAACTAGTTTCACTATTTTGATCTAGAAACCAAGCAGCAATCGAAGCCACCCTCTTCAACAACGCCGAAGAGATTCAATTTGTCGACTTCGACGAGCAAGGAGCCTTTTGCGAGAGTTAAGACAACGAATTTTTTTCTATGTTTGATGGATCAAATATACTAACTTGCCAAGAGACTAAGGTCACTAAAGTTTATTTTCATTATCATAAGCTGGTGATTTTTCAGAATTTTCTTTTCAGAAAGGAAGTGAATACACCAAAAGCTGGAGAGCGTAGAAGGTACACGGAATTTCAGACAAATTCGGGGAATACCAGTTTTGGCAAGGATCCAAACGACAGTAAAGTGGCTTTGTCTCATGTGTGCGGGCAAATATATAAAGAGTACATGAGCAAGCATTAGGATTTAAGGTTACACGATTTCTGAAGTTTTTTCAATCATTCACGACAGTTTTCCATTTAGGTTTTCGTCAGCTCATTCTGTTTTTTGCATGTCTTCAACGTGAGGGAAAAACGCATCTCGTCCAACAAAATAATTTATGTGTCGGTGCCAACTAGAAGATGATTGTTGGCAAGTCATAATTGCCGTCATTTTCAAGACACTGATTGCTGGTCCACTTGACGAACACCCAAAAAAATTTGCCACGAATTTGGAACAGAAAATATGAGACAGTTTCAAACGTAGCCAAAATTTCTGGACAGGGTTAAAGTCCGGTAATTGAGGAAGTGTTTAATGCTTCGAGCCATTTTCTTGTCTTGTGAATATCTCAACATACTCTTTTTATGCTTTTATAATCCAATATTTAAAAAGTAGTAAGACCATTGCCCCGATGCCGGAACTTAATAAAAACATCTCCCTGGCCACCGGTTGTAGACTCCATGTGCTTCTTGGGGAAAATTTTAAATGGCAGTCAATCAAAATGGATATTTTTCAAACATCAATTTTCCAACATATAACCGTAGAACGATCGGTAGTACCAACTCTCTTCAACAACGACATGGCAGACCAAAGCATCGGAAAGTATAACTCATCACCACAGCTCTCTCTCTCTCAATCCCAAACTGAGACTGATATAAAAGTAGTTCGCTGTATAAAAGATTCCCCACTCATATTGAATCTACTTTTTTTTGCTCATAGAATGATTTTAGAAAAGTAACGATGCCTTGATGTGCCAAGACAAGACACTAGGACCTAGAACAATATACCTAAATACTAATAGAAATAACGCGAAAGATAAATCTGACTGATCTGAGGCATGAAGAAAATATAACCTTCTTAATGAAATTTTAAACAATGTTCGCGCCCAGTATCTCAGCCTCAGATATCAAGCCTACAATAAAAGTACCCCACTAAACGCCCACAAATGTTGCATGTACTCACCAGCAGCTAACGCCAAATAATATAAAGCATGTTTGAAACTTGTTGTCTTTCCGGAACCAGATCTTCCCATGAATATCAGACTCTGATCACGACGTGTCTCCAACATAGTCCTGTAGGCTGTCTGTGCCAATGAGTATACATGCGGAGGCATATCCTCTGTCTTGCATCCACGAAACATGGACACCACCTGAAACGAAATGCAATTCCTTTTTGAGTTTTCCATTTTTACCGAGTATATCAAATGACAACTGATGGGATGAAAAATTGATTTCAATTTTCCTTGACAGTGTGTGGTTAAGATTTCGGTCAGAAGGCTCTGTTCGGAGGTGTGACATGTGTACGTGCACGCACTTACCTTTTCTGAGTAGAGTGACAATGGTGCCATTGGATTGACCACCATTAGGATGGGACCAGCCTTGGTATGAATCAGATTGCTAGCATATCTTTGGCGGAGGCAGTGCAACACAGACGCCTCGTTTAGGTGCTTCAACTGGCAAATATCCTCAACCAAGTCCAAGGAGGACGGATTCGATTTCTCGATATCATCTTCATCGACTGTTAGCTCTTCGCCATTGTGCAATAGTTGAACAACTACCTTGTGTTGTTCGATGTGTTCTTTTTGTTGAGGTAATCTGATGGCAGCACAGAAACCACCGCGATGCACCAACCAAACTTGTTCACCAGTAGCAGGATTTGAGTCATCATTGAATTGGGACTGAAAAACACAAAACAAATAAAATAAAATTAGATTTAATATATAATCAAAACTAAATTAGCCACAGTTATAAAGAAAAAGTGCCAGAATGTGAGATATGTCGTCACTTGTTTGTAATTTTGTGGATAACGTCAAAGGACAAAGGATAAATGTTTGTATAAAATCTAGTCATTGATAGGATCAGAAATTAATAAAGACGTTCACGTTAAAATTTAATCAAATCACGAACAAATCAAATAAATTCTAACAACAAAACAGGCAGCCAATGTTGCCAATTATTTGATTTATTTTGACTGAGAATATACAAGACTGTTTTTTTGTCACCTCACTTGTATTCAAGAATACACATTTAGATGTGAGGTGACGAAAAACAGTCAGGTTATAATTAAAACGAAATAATTTACTTCTGTTAAAAAGGTGAAACTTTAATTTAACATAACTTATGTCTACTGTCCCGCGAGGATTCCTTTCCAAAACGAAATTGATGAGGGAGTTCCCAACAAAATTGCACTACGTAGGCTACTAGATATATTTCTGGCCTAGGCAACACTAAGTGTTGCCAGGTGCAATCTGACATTTCCATTGGAAAGTTTGACATTTTTTAGCATAACATCACTCGGAACGTGTTGTCATTTAATCGTGAATTGTTTTATTTATAGAGACTTGAAAAATTTATCCCGGCAAAAAAATGGAATTAGCTCGTGAACACTTTGATGAACTTAAATCTTTGTATGGCGATGAAGCACCATCCTATAGCACTGTGAAAAACTGGTTTAATGAATTCAGTCATGGCCGACGCTCCCTCAAAGACGAATTCCGTGAAGGTCATCCAAAAACGGCCCTTGTGCCAGAGAACATTGATGCCGTGCGTGAACTGATAATACAAGATCGTCATGTGACATACCGTGCGAAAGAGGCATCCCTGGGCGTTTCTCCCACCAGCATAATTCGATATTGCATGAACACCTGGCCGAAAAAAAAGGTTTGTTGTCGTTGGATCCCTTACAATTTAACAATCGCTCAAACAAAAGGCTCGTGTCGATTGGTTGGATTGGAAATGTTAAAAAAAATACGATCGCGGTGCTTCAAAAGACGTTTATAAGATTGTCACAGGTGACGAATCATGGATCTATGCGTATGAGCCCGAAACAAAACAACAATCGACCGTGTGGGTCTTCGAAGAAGAGCCAAATCCAACAAAAGTTGTTCGTGGAAGAAGCACTTCGAAGCAAATGGTCGACCGTTTCTTCGGCAAAACTGGTCATGTGGCGACTGTTCCGCTTGAGCAACATAGGACGGTCAATTCTGAATGGTACACCACAAATTGTTGGCCTGATGTCTTCAGAGAAATTCGAAAAACGAACAAGAGAAGACGAATTATTGTTCACCGTGACAATGCGAGCTCTCACACATCGGCTCAAACCAGTGCCTTTTTGACCGGCCAAAACGTCGAATTGATGAGTCATCCGCCGTACAGCCCTGACTTGGCACCCAATGACTTCTTTTTATTCCCGCACATCAAGAAAAAAATGTGTGGTCAACGATTTTCTACGCCATTCGGAGTGTATAAATCGGAGTGTATAAGAGTGTATAAAAAGTGTACAAATCATGCTGGAGAATACTTTAAAATCAATTAAACCACTTTTGATGATAAATATTCGCATTTTCATTATTAGGCCAGAAATATATCCAGCAGCCTACGTGTACTGAATCGAAGATGGTCCATGAAACTCCGTCGCCGTACGACACTTGAAAGAACACCCGAATGATACTCGAAACCCAACAATCGAGCATCGAGGTGGCTTTTAGAAAATATATTATTTTCGTTGTTGGCGAACCAAAGTCGACATTGTTATCAAACGTTATGTATCTGTAAAAGTTGGTCAAGCCAGTTCTCCAAATATCTGACAACAGGCAGAGGAGAGTCAATTTTTACGTCAGAGTTAAATCACAGCAAATGACTCCGGTGTCTTACATTTTTTCAAACAGACTAGACTACAACTAGCAGATTAACTGATGGATCCCGACTTCAAGGATATGAATGATGGAAAATGAAAATCAATATCAATAATGGATCTTCAGTTATCAGAAAACAGGAATCGAGTATGATTAGGGATTGAAGGTGTTGGGGTTCCTATCTAACAGGTTAGGATGGAGTCACAACCACTACAACATTCACTTAATGACGTTGCACCACATTTAAAAAAAAAAGTAACCAAGTGAGAGTTGACTATCCCACGAGGGGTTCCACGCCTTCTAAGAGTATGCAACACTTTATTTCTTCAATTTTAAAAGCATCGCACATACATATAGTTTGATTCTAACGTCAAAATGTAGTGATGTGTGTGAGTTAAATGCATAATCAACACGCCAACGTCGTTCTGTTTACATTTTTTTTTCAATCCCCTGTTTTTAGTGATTTGTTAAAATGCTGCGCCAATTATAACCCAAACACACATCAAAATCATATGAAGTACTTTTTAAATAATTTATTTTTAGAAAATGATATTGTAATTAATTGTAGTAGGTTTCCTAAAAACTTCACTGAGTACATACTTACAAATTTATGCAAATAGAAAAATAGAAAAAGAGGAATATGGTTGATCCAGCGTTACCAACGTTATATTTGAAAATATTAAATTTAAGACACCACTGCACTTTTCAACATTCATACCGAACGTAGTTAAGGTCTTAAACAATATAAATTCCCTTTCAGACAAGAAGTAACGCTGACGAAATTTTAAACCATAGAATCATGAACTGAAATATTGGAATGAACTCGGTACAAAAAAATCACAACAAAGAGTTTCTCCTCAAGTTGGCGAAATGTTGTGGCTGTTGTGAATTCTCACCTTTTACCGAATCTACTCTCAATCTCAATGGACTCAATGAATACGATGCCTACGCCAGGACCTACAGGAAAAGAAATTGCAATAATGAGTAAAGGACGCTAGACGCTTCTTGAGGTTCACTTAAAAGTATTTTACCCAATTTCCTTGGTTTCTTTTCCACTCAGAAAACTACTCGCTAGGGAATTTGTAACACAGTATCCTTAGAAGTTAGCTTTTTACTGTACTGCTTCTTTGCTTTAACAAAAAGGTAACTGATGTCCCTCAGTTCAACTACTCCACAAAACTTTTCTTGTTCTCAGAATTTGAATAAGCAAAAAGAAACTTTCTGAATATTCGTCTCGTTGAAGTATATTCATAAAGAAGGTTCCCAAGACTCGTTGATAAACTGGAAACACTTTTTTTGTTGTTTTGAAGGCGATAGAGATAGAGATGTTGTGGCTTCTAAAAGTTCAAAAATCGATTTGTGTTCCACCAAGAAAAATCAACAGAGCGAGAAAAAGAAGAAAAGTTTTTCCCGCCCGTCTAAGTGCCCCGATTCTTTCATTGTTTACTATTTCATAAAAACAAAAATAAATCACGTCATTTCTGTTAGTCTAGTGAAGTGTTCATCACCGCCGCGCCATTGCTGACTCAAGTATTAAGACTTTAAAGTACCCATTCACTTTTATTATCCTCCGAATTCCCCCCGCAACTTTGTGTTGTTCGTAAAAGTTTGCTGACCATCTAAATGGTACATCAAAGACCATAAACGCTGTTAACTAATTGGAACATCAGTCATATTCACCTCTCTATGAGAGAGCATAGTCGTTTTAGACCTAATTTTCTTCGCATGTCAGCTTTTTTTCATAAAAGCGGGAAAATCATTTTTATGACAGCAGCAAGCGGTGGGACAGCTTCATTGGTATCAATTTCTTTCTACAAATAGAGTCCACTAGAGGCAGACAGACCTACTGACCGACCGCTCGTCTACGAGCTCTCCGACTCTGATGTTGCGTAATATTTTGATTACCATCACTCGAAAATAATAATAAAAAAAAAAAACATTTAATACCCGTGTGTTTGTTCCACTTTAACTTCGACGACGACCGATGACGAATACCCGTAGTTCGACGACCATGCGGTTCAAGCTGATGCCGATGCCGCCTTCAACTGTTTTGTTCGAAAAACGCTGCTTTGATAGGAACTTCCGTGGCGTTCGTAATGGGCTAGTAATACGCTGACATATGCGACTAGCTGGATGGGATACACGATGCGATGGGAAATGTTTCTGACGCTTTTACAATAGTGCCGCACGCCGGTCGCCGCGCCGTCAGCTGTACACTGACACTCCACTCAGATCAACGCGGTGGTGTAACTTTGAGGTGATGGTGTCGCTTGCGGTAGGAGAAAGTTAAATGAGGCATGGAACGCTTTTGGATGATGTGTCGGTTGATTACAGTCCATTAGTTCACCTATTCGGGGGCATTTTGGTATCAAATTCCGATGCACTTCGAATCCAGAGTGGTTAAGTGGGGTTAAACTCGCCTGATTGGAGAGGATAGGGGAATCGAATTGAGTTTTTGACACCATTGAACTTTGGATTGAAACATAAAATTCCAATCAGCCAATGAAATGGAATAACAAGCGTGATTGCTACTAGCGTTTCCAAGCTGCAAAATTATTTTTAATTCTCCATCACATGTCTACTTATCTCGCGAAGCTACGGCTGCGGGAGTATTAAATTACGTAAAATAAAAAAAATCTAATACTTTAATCTTTGCACGTTCGATCGTCCGTATCTTTCGGCCATTCAATCATCCGCGAACTCACGTTCATTCTGAATGGATTAATACTTTTTTTTTTTGTTCGTTCTACTCGAACCTGCATGCGATTTTGAGGAGAGGTCGTCTCATCTAAGCGTCTGGAGGCGGCTGTCTACCGGCACACTTTTATGTTTTGAATTGATTCTGAAGCATTCCTGAGGTGTGATTTAAGGCGGAGTCGCAATTTGAAGGTCAACGGGATTGGATTTAATCATGGGAATATCTTGGGGGAGGCATCTGGCATGGTATGCAGACTTGAGAGATTTATTTATGTCTTCATTTTTGTGGTGGAACACAAGCTGTCTTGGCAGAAGCTCGTAACTCACTGCGGCGGAGTTTTATGCCAGTCTTTAATAGGTCTCAAAAAACTTTGACAATGTCTCGAGTGAAATATTTCTCTGGCGGTCCAAAGACCTTTGCCAGAATACTTTTCATACGCATACGTGCACGTGCGATGTACACTGTTATGACATTTGTGTGTAGATATGGCGGGAGAGGAACTCTTGCAACTGGTCATTAAGCGGATGTAGTTTCATTTTCGTCATAATTAATTTAATTAGCTTAATTAAAAGTCTGCCGCAATTATGGATTTTCCATGATTTCGCTTTATTACGATTGAATCGTTGGATTAAGGCAGCAGCACTCGGTGCTCGTTGGATTAAGGCAGCAGCACTCGGTGCTTGCAATTGGTGTGTGCTTTGATCTTGTACCTGAAGATTTCTTTATTTTTGTCCGAACATCAGCTGTCAGATTTAATTGAAGACCTGAATGGACGCTGTTTGTGGATAGAAATCGTGACGAATAAAATCTGCATGGTGTTTCGCCAACTGCCGCGAGGTATGTTTTCCACAGAAAATCATCTCACGTTTTGATGATGAGAGACCTATTTGATAGTCTTGATAAATTACTTAACTATTTTTATACCAATTGTGGGTGATGAATCCGCATTGAAGTGTTTAAAAATATTTGTTTTTTTTTTGCTATATGCAAGCGAAGACTTAAATGAAACGATTTTAACTTTGAACATTTGATTCAAGAATTCACTCTTATTTGTTTTTGCATTAAAGAAATAAGCCTCCAATTTATTATATGTACAAATTCTAACGTACAAAGTGAGCTTAAGTAAGAAAAAATATCTAATGTATTCAAACAGAATTTCGAGCAGCTGCTAAATGAAAATGTCAAGAGTGTAATGAGGTACGAAGAAAGCAAAATTCCAGCCACTGAAGTTGTTCTCCCACCCACTAAGGAAGAAGATGGTGTGGGCATAAAAAAGCTTAAAATTAGCAAAGTTGCCGGTAAAGATTGCTTATGAGGTGAACTCTTGAAATATGACGGATATGTTTTGGTAGGTAGCCCCGATGATCTGACAGGTTTAAGAAAACTTAAGCATTTCTTTTAAAAATTTATGCTATGTTTTGCAAAGCCTATCGAGACATTTTTATGCTAACCTTTGCGTAATAGCTCCCGCTCCCATCCAGAGTATTTTGAAAATTGCTGAATCCATTTTGCTCGTTTAAGCAAGATTACGGGTACTTAATTTAACCCGGCGTGAGTTTCGGCTATTTTTACGGATTTAAATTTCTATTAAATTTTTATTTTGTATTTGGATTTGAGTTTTTTTTTTTCATATTTTGAAGATGGGTGAAAAAAGGACATCAAATTACAATTTTAGGTTCTTGAATAATTCAAATTTTTGGAGCCGACGCCAAAAAGTCTACATTCATTTGATCGCTCACAGAATAGGCTACATAAGCCGTAAACCGTTTTTTTTATATATTCGTTTATTTTTGTTATGAATTTTTGTACAACAATTTTTGTTCTTCCCGTGATTTGGTCCACCTAAACAGGGTTATGACTTCCCTTAGAATGCATTTCACGAGAACAAGCAGAAGGATTTGGTAGGAGAGGGATTTATTGATTGTCTAGTGGTTCGAAACTCAGATGTATTTTGGTTATAAATTGCCTTATTGGTAGAGTTCGAAGAGGGACGAAAACATGGGCTCTGTTTGCAATATTTTATTTGTCGTTATTTAATGATCACGTCATTACTCTTTCGTCAGCGTTATGATTTTACAGCACAGCCAACGCGGTCTTCTTCCAAAACCATTGATAATTCGAACACTCTTAAAAAGTGTTCTCACCGGCACGACCACCCGCTTTTTCAGTCTACTTTCGCTGGTCGACCATTTCAGTGATAAAATTATCAATTGAATCTCAACTGCAAACTTTAACTTTGTCCATATTAGAAAACTATTTAATTTTTAAGTTCTACTCTAGGACCTTCCGATCTTAATGTAAAGCAGACGCTTTAAACGAATGTAAGACCAAGCTTAAAGAATACGTTTCCACGTAACCTATCTATACAAGAATTGTGGGTTTGTATTTTGCACATTATGAATAAATGATTTTTCTGATCATATTCCGTCCTTGTCAGAAAACCGATTTTTGTCGGTTAGTAAAAATTATTTTTATATTGTTTATAGGATTAACTTGTTCAATAATAAAAAAATTAATGCTCGTGATGATATAGTCATTATCGCACTGTGTTGTTGTTGTTTTTTTTTTCAATTTAAGTCCTTTTACTTTTCTATGGATTTAAAAATTATACTGAAAAAAAATAATGAAGATTCCCATCGCCCTTCAATAAAAATAGAATTCATCTAGACAGACTGTATGTTTTTCCATCACAAGGTTAGTTTTCCAATTCAGCTGTGGCCCATAAAAATGTCTTGTTTTATTGGATATGCTGATCTTTAAATGTCACGATACCTATAATTTT
The DNA here is from genome assembly GCA_963555765.1 of Orthonevra nobilis. Classification (NCBI taxonomy): domain Eukaryota; kingdom Metazoa; phylum Arthropoda; class Insecta; order Diptera; family Syrphidae; genus Orthonevra; species Orthonevra nobilis. The sequence goes on along the minus strand of OY743227.1, from coordinate 76,160,277 downwards.
GTCAATAAAATTGCTTTTGTGCTCGTATTTTAAGCTTGTGATAAATTTGAAACAGACATCAGAACGAACGATTTCAAGAATAAGCATTCCTTTAAAGGACCCGTACCCGAATAAACTTAATTTAATGCTAGTGATTTCAGATTCTTGCGAAGGACAGGTGTCAACAATATCTTCTCTGCATAGCTTTTAGGATACACAGGCAAGATTGACAACATTGCTCGAACCTAACATGTGGAGCCAATGAGGATGAAACAAAAAAACATGCAGTGGAAATAATTCGATCCGTCGAATACCGCTTGGGACAAAAATCACGATCGAAGTCTAGCCTTCGATTCGAGGAGTGATCAGTAAAACAAACCTTAAGGACATTCCGAAGAAAAAATTTTCCGTCGGATATTCGGTCCTTCTGCGAGGAAGATAAATGGGCAATTTAAAATCTGAAGAATGATGTGGATCTTTCCTGCTAGGGTTGTAGTTTTTACAGTTACGTACAATTCCATGCACCAAAAATATGTATTTTGAATAGAAATACAATTTTTACGCAAAATAAAAACACTTTATGAACGAAATTTGGCTTACGTAATAGGACGATGTCGATGTCGTTTTTTTTCCTCAATGCTTGATTGAGGAAAAATAGATATAATTTCAATATTCAAAGTATTGCCCATCGCTAGCCACTCATTTTTCCCATTTTTCTGGCAATTCATGGATACCCGTTCTGAAAAATTCGACCGGTTTGGACGTAATCCACGAATCGATCCATTTTTTGACATCATCGAAATGACGGAAGTGCTGGTCAGCCATGCCATGTTGCATCGATTGGAAGAGATAGTAATCGGATGGCGCAAGGTCTGGATTATACGGCGGGTGGGGTAGGACATCTCATTTGAACGTTTCAAGGTAAATTTTGACGACATTTACAACATGCGGCCGAGCATTGTCATGTTGCAAAATAACTTTATCCTGTCTTGCGACCGTTTCCGGCCGTTTTTCCTTCAGTGCTCGGCTCAAACGCATCAATTGTCGTCGGTAGACTTCGCCTGTGATTGTTTCATTCGGTTTTAGCAGCTCATAATACACAACAACCTTCTGGTCCCACCAAATGCACATCATAACCCTCAGGCCATGAATCTTCTTAACGGCCGTCGATGTTGAGGCATGTCCGGGGTATCCATACGTTGCCCGACGTTTTGGATTATCGTAATGTACCCATTTTTCATCACCAGTGACGATTCAATGCAAAAAAGACTTCTTTTTCTGGCGTTCAAGCAGCATTTCGGACTTGCAAAATCGGCGTTCGCCGTCTAGTGGCTTCAATTCATACGGCACCCAATGTCCTACCTTTCGGATCATTCCCATTGCTTTCAAACGATCGGAAATGGTTTGCTGTGCGATGCCAAGTTATTTAGCAAGTTTTTCTTGCGTTTGTGACGGATCTTGATCGAGCAATGCCTCCAATTCATGGTCTTCAAACTTTTTCACCTGGCCGAGGCGTTCTTTGTCGTCTGTCATCACCATCTTTGAACCGCTTAAGCCACCGCTGACACAATCTAACGTCTATAGTATAGCACGGGTAAGCTTCGGCTGTACAAAAACTTGTGTGTTTTCACTAATGACCAATAACCTAGACTGAAATAATTAGAAAATGACACGAAGTTTCTGATGTGACAGCTGTCATGGTCGAAATTCACCTCAGAGTAATAGATATGAAGTTGTCTGCAATAACGACATTTTCAACCGGAAGTCCTATTAGTATTTTTCTGAAATAATAACTTTCAAAACAATGATTATTTAACCTCTTCCTTAAACTAATGTGTATGTAAATGTAGCAGAGCATGAAAATTTATTTGTATCACTGTATGTGATTTATTTGTTAAAAAAAAACTAGACCTTTTTCCTCTTTGTTACATTATTTGTCACATTATTTAGTTTCTCATTTACTACGTTAAAATGTTTGATTCTTAGTTCCACAATAGGTGGATGAAGCTCAGGTCTTTAAATATCTTATTATTCGTATTTAGATATTTGCGGATTAACCTTGGTACCAAATTTTCTCTGAAAATAGGGATACTTGGATGGTAAGTACATATATGCGTTAGCCTTGCCGCTTTATTTTTTTAAAACTAAATTTGCTGTCGTCTAATCACCAAAGCTCATTAGTTCTTAGCAAATTGCATTAGCATCTATGTATTAGTATTACAAGTTTTTAATCCAACAGACACATTATAATGACGGCGATCGAATCGAACTGCTGCATTTTTGCCCCTATAAAAATCAATTAAGATACAATCAGAAAATTTTCAAAGTCGCGTTTTTAACCGATGCCGTCGTCGTATAAGCACAAGCCCATCAGTGCAAATATTTACTGTGATTCAAATGTAGCTATTAAAATAAATACCCAATCCGCTGCCATACCAAGGTTACGAGTATGAGTACGAGTATATCACTTAGCCATCAAATTTCCGATAACTCATTAAAGAGTATGTGTACTTTCGACTGAAACTTACACGCCCTACCACTAACACTTAACTCAGCACTTGGCGGCACGAGTGCAACTCCGGCTTGTAACATCTTAAACGCGGGTTATTTCTCCGATCATTGCCATGACTTGCCGCAATCTCTCCAATCCGATCTTAGCCTCACCTCTGAGAGATTGCTCAACTCGGCGTTGTTATAGATTCCAACCTAATAACCATTTTTTTTACCATTTTTAACTTTTTTTCGTGCAATTATTTACTCAATTACTTGCAATTAGCGTTGCGTAATTAAATTGAAGTAAAAAAGACGAAAAAAAAAAATCGAAGCACACCTCGTACTGGACCTTGATGGTGATCTCGCCAACGACTGCGAGGTATTTAGTTCGAGTTAACATATTTTTGGTTACCACATTAATTTTCAAATTGTAATTGTTTAGGTACAAGAATTTCGCATGCATGGTGCAAAGTGCAGAATTTCGTCAAAAAAATTTCTTCCGGGTTAATGTTTGGCGTCCAAAACACGCTCGAGTTGGCGCCAAGTCATAAATGTTGGCATGACACCAACTGAAGCAAGGAGGATGGATGCGGATAGCACCGACTTGTAGTCTGTATAGTCTATGGCCAGCCATCTGGGTCGAGTGTTTTTGATATATAGTGCGGACAAGACTTGACTGGTGATGCTTGTCAAGAAGTGTTTTCTTGTTTTCTTCATTTTCACAATTGGAAAAAAAACCCGCATCCATTATTTGAAAACAAATTATCCCTAGTCGTAAAAAAAAAATGCAAAAGTGGTGGCTTTTCGTCGGCTGATGTTAAATTAGTTTTTTGCAGAAGAATCAGTCTACACGGATTGAAAAATAAAATGAAGTCTTTAATTTTGTTTTCAAATTAAATGGATTTATACTAATGTTTGACAATAGCTGAAAAAAGTTCGTTGTTTTTTTTTTAATGATTTGAAAACATTAAAGATGTTTTGAGTTACAGATATTTTAGCCAATTTTGTAAACTTTTCGTCAAATGAAATATGGAAGCCCAGAACATAAATAAAAATAAATTTATCTTACAGGCGGAAAAAATTTCTACTTTTATTTCTACTTTTTAAAATTCAATCGAAACAACTTTAAGGGGGGAAATCACAGTAAAATTTTTAATTTTTCGAAAAAAAAGGTGCTTTAGGGTCTTAAAAATAAAATACCAAATGATGGAATACGGCAAAAGTGTCCGAGTGACCAAACTCTGCGGTAACGCCTCTCCGATATGCTCATATATTTTCATATGGTTTCTCAGTACTTAAAACTTTAAACGCGTTTTTCTCGAAACCACTTTTTTTTTTAGCTCGCCGAAGACATAACTCGAGCAAATCTTTACCGAACGACTTGACAGTAGCTTCGAAATATCTTTCTCCAAGGAGCTACGTAGGATTTTTTATTTTAAATGACTTAATTTTTTTTATCGACGTTTTTTTCTATAGCGTTTTTTTTTTTTTTTGTTAAACATTTAACATGCACCATTTTGTAAAAAATCAATATATCGAAATAATCCTACGTAGCTCGCTAGCTGTTGTTATATGGAAACTAAAAAATGTTGGTGTTTTCTTCCAGGTCGAAAATTAAGGTGTCTACGTCTTCGGCCATCGACACGCTTTCAAAAATAGGCGCCTTGGGGCATATGCTGCGCAGCCGCCATTTTTAAATATTTTTTATTGAAAAAATTATATTTTGTCCTTTTTTTAGTATTGCTATAAAACCTACTTTACAGATTTTCGATTAATACTTTTATTCAGCCAAAATTAATTCCCGAAAATATGCCTATTTTTTTGTGTGCTACTGTGATTTCCCCCAAGGATGCCAACGAAACTTTAGATGATGGTACAAGATTCTTATATGGCAGCGCTTATAGAATAGAGTGTCGGCACTTTCGGCACCAAGTTGACATTATAAGAGCAAATCTACGAAGCCGACAATTATCATGTTGAAATCTGCATCCATAACCTCACAAACTTCGAGCTCAAATGTTGGATAACCGCAGAACAACGCGCCAGAACACAAAGTCGATGCTGTGAAGGGTGCCATTTGAAAAGCGTTGTTTTTGGAATAATTCAAACTACACCCTTTGACCTCGGGCTTTTATCACTTTCTTCGGCTAAGGAAACATGTCAGAAATTCGAAGACAATATTGAGGTTATGGCAGTTGTATTGTAAAATTTGGGAGACTTAAGACTTTTTTTCACATACAATTTTCAACGAATGCGAAGGAAAAGCGATTATTTATGAAGGTTAAAAGTGTGCCCGAGCAAAATCGGAGACGATCAATTAACCATTCAATACAATTTAAACTGAACAGCACTACAAATATTTTCAAATCACGCAAGACTTTGTAAAAGAATACATTGCGGAGGTCAAGAAGATCACAGAAACAGTTGGTGAGTGTTTAGTGAGGACCTTCGTCGTCTGAATCTTTTGTAGGCGGTGGAAAACCAGTAAACAACAAACAGAGCTTGGATGATGGCTATTCTCAACACTGTCTCGTAAAAAAAAGTATATTATTATTATGTTTGAAAACGGTTGCGTAACGTCGTTAAAAAGAATTAAATAAATCCCAATTTATCAAACCGAGATGAAGTTCTGTGAATGGTTTAATTTGAATACCATCCACAACTAATGCAAAATAATCATTTCACAGACATGTGTCATTAACTGGCTCCCCTTTGCTATCTTTAATTAACCTTAAGCCTCCCCTGAAATAACCACGATCATAGCATCAAAATAAACTAATTCTGTCGCAAATTTCAATTAGCTTCATTCAACAAAAACCGTCCTGCGCCAAGAAATGCAACGCACCTTTCCTCAGAGACATAGCTTAATCATATAACTCCTTTGATGATGATGATGGAGAAAAACTTTTGTGTACATTTTCACGGTGCACGCTTTTCAGAAATTTCCCGCCTTAATCTTTATTTAGCATTTATAATTGTCCGGCTTCTTTAAATTTCCGCTGAATATGAAAATTACCGTGACTGACTTGTTGCCGTTGACGCTGCCGCACATCCAAATGGAAATGTTTTCAACAACAACCGTCATCCAAACCCCCAGCCCAAGAGGGAGTTTTCATTCTTTTTGGAAAAATAAAAGTGTCTACCTTCTGTGGCTTCTCATCGAGTGGTTAAAATAAGAATCGGCCAATTTAACAGAAAATCGAAGGGAATATCTTTCGACAAAAGAAAGAAAAAGTAATGCACATGGAGAAGAGGCGGAAAAGCGCATCGAAAGCAAACGAAATTCGTCTCTTCCATGTGGAGTTATTTCGGGATGACGCGACGACGGGACAGGGAAAAATTTGTCGTACACGATTTAATGAGATTTATGGCAGTTGTCTGCCATTTAAGATACAATTTTGTTGCCCGGCATGCTCCACAAATTTGGGAATAGCAGGCGGAAAAGAGAGCAGAGAGAGAGTGGCGTAAAATGTCATACACAGCTTATAGAGGCTTATTTGGGGTGGTTCTTTGTAATAGGTACGGATACACACATGAAAATGATTTCTTCCTCTTTTTTAGATAATGCACTTTTAGCAGCTGAAAGGAAGTCTCAATGTACATACTTATTTCCTGTTAAAGAAGAACATGAAAAAGCACGGAAACGTCAAATTAAAAATCAAGAACCGAAAATTGTACACAAATTCAATTCAATTCAATTCAGGGTAAAAAATTTTCAAGGCTTTTAAATGTTATGAAATAAAACGTCTAGTTCGCTTAACTCTAGCAAAAAATTAAGTAAATTGAAAACTTAACAAGCCTCCAGTTTTTTCTGATTTCGCTTGCTGGAATGTGAGAAGGAAATGAATGAAGAGGAAACGATGAACGTTGTTCTTGAATTCCTACCTTATCTATTGTGTCGAGCTGTTGGCTATGAAAACCTCTGACGAGAAGGGTATTACGGTTGGAATTTGACAGCACAAAAAGTGTGATAGGCTTCAGATTTCATTTACTCGGTAACAAAATTAATAAATTCTTCTTCTTGCAAACAGAATCATTTTGTCCATCTATTAAAGTGTCAAATTTTTGATAAATTTAAACAACACCTTCCTCCGACGACACAGATGTGTTAAAAACTTCTAACCAAACAACAATTTAAATATCCATTTCAGAAAACCAAGCAAACCCAGTTTTCAAATGAATCTAGCAAGTGACCTTTCTAATAAATCTTTCCGCCCTATCATTTGTCATTCGTAAAAGAATCGTGCTTGCAACAGCTAATTATAAATCTCCTACTGAAATGTCAAAAAGATAAATAAATTAATTAGTTATTTACAATCTTCATTCATGCGGTATCTCAGTCGTGAATGTCGACACATTGACAGTCCGATTTCGAGGGAAATGTAAACTTTTATAACCAGTTTTGAATTTCCCTTGCATTAAACGGAACCCATTCATACCTACGAATACAAATTTCTGAATGTTTAATAAGCCTCAGTCATACAAACAAAATGTCAATACAAAACAAACGATAAAAACCGCGCAGACTATTCAAAAGTTTGAGCCGCAAAGAAAAGTTGACAAGTCCAATAATTAATTCAAATTTTATTTCAGTATAAAATCCTGAGCTATTAGATGCGCTTGAATGAAAACAAAATAGCCATGCGGCTGTACAAAAAGACATTCCCTTGGAAAAACGTGACATCTGAGCAGTAAAGTATTAAAAATTTATTTACGATTGATTTCGAGTGGGTGGTTACGAGGAGGCTTGGAAGAAGAATGCATTTTAATGACATTTATTTACAAAATCGATGATATTTGAAACAATATCGACAGTGGTAGGTTGTTTAACTTCTTACTTTCTACACAAGGTTAAAGCAGTTCGTAGATTACAATATATTTTTCCCATATCTTTTCTGCCATACTTTGTGAACGTCAATTGTATGATGGATCTTTATCTGTGCAGTTTTAGGCCAGAAAAATCCACACTCGGTCAAATTTTCACACTGTGGCAGATCTTGGAAAAACACACGAGTTCGAAATTCTTACTCAAAGCAAAAACATCGACTAAATCCCAAGTATGCCAGCATTAAAAGAGACGAGTCCTAAAGAGTCATAGATATTTTATTTCGCTAGTGATGTCACAAAATTCTTTCTAGGACACGACGACGAAAGATATTGAAATAAAATAAGAAGACCTTAACGAGCACTAAAAGGTGCTACTAATCAAGTCAGAAGACAAAGAAGACTTGTTAATGAGAATTGATATCAACGCTCCGGCCTGAAGAACCTTCTAAGCTACACCAGAGTATGCTGAGGTTAAGGAAGACCTTGCTTTAAATTGAGCTGATAAGAATGGTTTGTTGAGGCCCAGGTCTTTCCGGAAATGTAGTTTGTAGCAATTCCATGAGATCAGTTATTATATTCAAAGGTCTAAGACGCATAATGTTATGCATTCCCCTCTCTAGACTATGTATCATGTTTCTAGATAACAGCAAAGGACGCACACACATTGAAATGAGCAACTTCGCGGTCTGGTTTCTCGAATCAATTATACACCCTCTTTTTAATTAGTAAATTTTATCCCGAAGCAAAATATGCAATTATTCTTCCAACCATTTTTGTCTTTCAAGTCTTAACTAAAAAATAAGCCGTCAAAGAAATGTCACACGACACATATGAATTAGACTTTTACGGCAATCTTCGAAACTGATAGCGAATAATAAAAGTTCGAGTGGCCGATTTTTATTTTTTATTTTCTCGCTCTCAACAGTTATGACTACCCCATATAAAGATCGGCGTAGAAGGATAAGAAGAATAATCTAGAGATTGTGAGTGGTTCGAAACTCGGATGTAATTTGCATTCGATTGCATCATGTATGGAGTCCGAATAAGTACGAAGAATATGATATCGATTTATATGCATTCGCTTAATTCGCAGTATAATTTGTTATTATTTCGAGACAACGTCAGCACGCTGTTGTCTTGGGAAGACGATGGAAGAGCAATTACTACTACAATTTTGGTGAACAGAGGCACCTGATAAGCTTCAAGTTACTGATCTCAGCCCATTATTTTTTCTTTAATAAACGATTACAAAATATGAGTTGCCTGCTTGTAAAAAAAATCAAAAAAACATTATTTTTGTCTATTTATCATACTGTTAACATAAACAAATAAAAATTGTTTGGCGCGTCTGTAAACGTCCGTCATTCATGTCAATCATCATACAATACTGATACAGATACGCGGGAAGAAATTACGGTCACGTAATTGCTGCGTTCCAAATACTACAAATACTATAAAGTTTATTTTCCAATTTCATTTAGCTTACCCGCTTCGCTATTGTCCCATCGAATGACTTCAACAATCCGCCGCCAGCGCCAGCATATCGCTTTATTAGAGATTTCTCATAAAGCGCGCTGAAATCAACCGACTCCTTTCGACGGAGTGAGCTTCTGATTGAACCACTTCTATTAAAACTGTTGGTCCTGGCAGGACTTGTAGTTCCGCACCCAGCAAGACCATTTCTAGGGCTTCCGCTGCCGCTGCTCGGAGTCGAAACAACTTTACTCTTAGAGAACACGCCTTGCCACGGAGGTTTGGCATTTACACGTTCCGCAGCATTAGCTAGGCTCAAGCCGGCCGAATGACCCTTATTTTTATTACTCCCCAACACTCGGAAGCTTCTGTTACGCTGAAAATTGGATTTGTCTGTGGCCAAAGATTGCTGACCACCTGGGCCGACTTCCTTATCGCCATCACTATATAATCGAGTGCGACGCTGTGACACCAACGAGGGCGATGAACGACGATCGGTCTCGTCGATTGATGGCGGCGGAACGAGTGTGTCAACGATCTTCTTCCGTCTTGCGGCTACTGGAGAATTCAACAAACCAAGCCTTGTCGTTGCCATTGCCATTGTCTTTATATCGTGGCCGCAACCGTTGACTATGACAGCATCACCATTATGATTAATATTCAGCTGCTTCCGCAGCGGTGATGAGCGTTGGTGCTGTAGATTGAGCTCATTAGAATTCCATGAGGAGTTCTCGGATCCGCTATCGCTTATCGTTTCCGAACTAACGCTGTTCTTTCGATGATTGGTGGTGTTTGTGTTGGTCGAAGACGACGAAGAGGGTGACGGACTATGAACATGACCCGTTGGAAATTGGTGATGATGATGATGGTGGTGATGGCTTGCGGAGGCAGTACTGCTATGGTGATGGTGGTCGTCATGCGTTTTGATGTTCACCACTTTGGATTTAAGTGTGCCGCATGCATGTGCCTTACCTGTACATCCTCGATGGATTTCTGGTTTAAGGCCAGAACCAGGCTTGTGTGGTGTCGATGGTGATATTGATGAACGGAGCGATTGCTCAAACGATTTTGGTAGTATAAACATTGGTTAAGACTCTTTTTCAGTCACACTGTTCTTTTTTCCCGCACTCACTTTTCTATTTGATATGTCTTTAGCGTTTGTTTACATTGCGCGTTTCACTATGAAAAAGAATTAACCATGATCATCTGGCTACGACTGAAGCTCTTGAAGTGTCTAAGACTGAGAATAGCCGATTGACAGGAATTAAAGATAAACAACCTAGGTCAAGTATCGAATGATGGCGTTGTTATCTTTAGTGGCGCTCATTTAATCAAGTTGTATCGGTTAAAGTGTGAATGTGATCCGACACTTGAGATAAAATTATCAAATCGCTATCGTTTACAAATAAATTGAAACTGACATACAATTTGTTGAGAGTTTTGTCTGAGTTGACTTTTCGACATGTTTTTTTTTTTGTTTTTGTTTTAATGTGGTCTCAGAGAATGTGCAGAACTTGACTGTTGGCCTTGGAATTATATTTAAAAGGCTTTTAAATGGTATATGAATTGTTTGTGAAGGTCAAGCGTGATGTTATTGTGACGGAGTGGCCAAAATATTTGTGCTAATTGTTAAACCTTGCATGAGCAGTATCTCACAAAAAAAAAGCCAAGTTTGTACCCTTTTGACTATTTTTTTTCATTTCGGTTTATGTTTTTGTTTTTTGATTTTTTGAAGGATCGTGGCAAAAATGGTGAAGGACGCTTTCAATTGTGCAAAAAAAATGTGGTAAAAAAGGTGGAATCAAAAGAATGAATAATTCTTCGCAAGTTTGGTTCAAACCCAATTTAAATGGAACAGTCTTTTTCTGTGAAACACAACGTGGAAAGCATTAATTCAAGAGCCATGTTAAATTGCTGATATTTTGCGGAAGACGACTGTTTATTTCTTTAGTTTTGGTAGCAAACAAGTTGCTGCCGGAGCCTAAAATAAAGTTGAGAACGAACACCCGTGACGTATAGAAATGGTCGTCAAAGTAGCTGTCATGAAGTTGACATTAATCATCTCTAGACCTGACCAGAAGAAAGCAACTTCTATTACTTGAACTACAACTGCTACTGTTCGGCTTCCTGGAGGACGTGTGGAAGGTATTATGAGCAGCCATCTCTAGGCCCAAAAGCAGCATTGACCAAAAGATAAGATTGAAGAGATGCGTATTGATCAACTTCTCAGGAGGAGATGTTGGTCTAACGTAGACATTGAGGTTGCGGTCAATTCAATGAAATCTTGTACAATAAAATCGAAATTGTTCTTCAGCTCTAAGCCTCAGGCTATGCTGGATCACTCCGACTAGAAGCGAAAGATCTGAATGTATACCAAGTTATATTGCAGAGAATTCGCGCTCGGAAATGCGTACGGATCATTTGATCGAAAATAGTCGAATATTCAGCGAAAAACGATTTCAAAATTTTGTGAGCATGAATAAATATAAAAAAACAGAGAAAATGTAATATTTTTTTTTTTATAACTTGCTCGCTCAAGGATATGCATTTTCTTATAATGCATCTAGCACAGAGCGAGTGGAAAAACTTGAAGAAGAATGAGAAATTTGTTTAGTTTGCGGCAGTCAGATGTATTTGGTTTCAATTCCGTGAATGGAGCCCGAAATTGGACGGGGCATTTAATATCGGATTTAATTCGAGATAATTTTTCAGTATAGGTTCCTTGAAAGATTGGAACATTGAACGCAGCTGCCTGCTGTCAGTGAAATGCTTTCACGAAAAACGACTACACGAAGTAAGAAGTCTAGCCGATGCATCAACCACTAGAACAACGCCACCCATCAGTCAGACTTCTATCGCTGTTCGACCAACCCAGTGATAGCACCATTAATTTCATCCCAATGGCAAGTGGTGACTGGACCTACGACCTTTCAATTGAATCAAATCAAGCCTTTTTGAACACCTGAGAATTACTGTCGGAACATCGCATTAACTTCTTCGTTAACCTGAAGGAGAAAGAAAGTCTCTGCTCTTTTTGTAGGCATATAAAGTTTTGCTTTCCTTGGAAGGTCCTTTGAAACCGCGATGCGATGTCGATTAAGTTTTCTAGGAGGTTCTGCCTCACACTCCCACCCAATCTTCAGAAATATTCACTTCGAGTATCTACTTGTTATTGGTAAATTTCCGCCCAATATGGATTTTGTGTGTCGATATAAGATTTTGTGTTTAAGAGTATGTTTAAATTGCTGACCCTGCTTAGTTTTGTCTTACAAGAACAAAAAATTCTTGCAGAATCATTGCTTCCTAAAAATTGAGAAAAATAAAAGATCGAAATTGTTTTTGGCATTTATAACCTCAAACAATCGGCAAAGTATTTAAAGATGAATTTTGGAATTTAACCAAAGATTGTAACCAACAGATTACCAGAGCCATTGAAACCATGATCAGTTCTGTTTAAATATACCAGCATAATTTATAAGCTATAACTATAATTTTAAAAGAAGTACCATCCGGTATTCGTTTTGAAAAACAAATCAGTGTACATATCTTAAGCCCACGTTACAATCTGGTATCTCTACCTACTTGCCATTAGCGCATCAAGAGTCGAACCCCCCATGTAAAAAGCCACTTAATGTCACGCGTATAAATTTCAATTTGAAACCAAGGTCGGATATGCCTCAAGAACACCTTAAGGAATAACTTTTAAACAAGTACAGCGACAACAAACAAAAGGCATATTCATTACCCTACTAAATCTTGGTAACTGATATTAGATTTCCTATTCAGCCCGAGATGTGAACAAGACGTGTTCTCTGGATCCAATGGCAAACATATGTGACACGCAGACATATTTAACAACAGCGCCGACGACACCTAAAAATATACACGCGAGTAAGTCCCGAGTTATGGTTTCGTTTTCATTTGAGTCAACGAAGAAGACGACGATGATGATGATGATGATGCTGATGACGATTGGATCTCAACAGCCCACACTTAAAAATGCATCCCATTGTGTAGCGAGTCAAGGCCCAAGAGACGAGGGCGTCACGAGATGTGCAGAAGACCTCATGTGCTCAACGAAGACGTGAGCTCCATTTAATTGTTGATCTACTCTGTTGTCCATGTTGCGCGACTACGTCTGTCGCTGTGAATTATAAGCATCAGCTTCATCGACGTCTGCTGTTGGCCCACAAACTGAAATTGATATCGAATCGCGACTTCACTATCCGCACTTGTGTAGTGTGCGTCATAATTAACGCGAACAGAATTATTATTCCCCGTCAAAGCTGACCGTTCCATTTCGTTTGACTCCAAACAAACACTGACCATGTGCGCCCATTTACAACTGGCACACAGTCTTTGCTCATCATCTCAATTTACGAACATTTCCGCAGAAGATTTACATGCTTAAGATCGATGGAAAGCCTACAATTTCTGAATATCAACTCGTATCTATCTCGAGTGGCTAAACTCTTGAAAAACTGGCGCGCAGCGTACTGCAGTAAGTATTGTTGATTTAAAATAATAGAGTTTTGCGTAAAGCAAAAAGAATCGAAAAACGAACTTGCGGATCACGGCACGATTTCATCAGTTTTAAACAGATGAAGATGTGGCAGAATTTCCTCAACACCAGCAATTTATTAACTTGTCGAAAAGTCTCTGAATCATTCAAAAAAGTCTACCCTTGGAGTTCCCTGACACAACCTATTTAAAACATTTTCTCTTCTTGCTCTGTCAAGCTTGCATGGAAAATCCAAGCTTCCTGTGGTTTCGATTCTAATATTGTATTAGGGTGAACAAATCTTGGAATGTCAGAGGTATAAATGCCATTTTTTTTGGGTTTGTGCTTGTGCAGCTTTTTTGTCCATGGATAGGTCCGAGTTCTCCTTGGAGCAGACGAGCCTTATCATCAGGATCCTATACATTGGATGATGAAAATGATTTCTGCCATGTAAGTTAATCAATGTGTTTTGATGAAGAGCTGATCTGCCCAAATAGGTATCAGCGGTCAGAGAAAACAATTTTCTAAACGGGAGCAACAAATAAGGTTCAACAAATAAAAAACACAGACCGATTCGTTTACAATTTTTCCAGAACATGAAAACATCTATAATCTAGTTAACAACCGAATTTGTCGAACATGGAGTGTTACGTGTAACTATCTCAAAAATTCTCCATAAGACGAAATCACATCTAGCATGAAACACAGTGTGTTGACCGAGTTGCATTGTTCTGGTCTTACTTTTTTTGAAGCAATAGGGACTTTTGAAAAAGAATCTCTTCTTTGAACTCTCTGAGGCTTCAGTAAAATGTTGTAATTTGTGCACATATTTAATAGCTTGGACACTTAAAATAAGCAAACTTATAAGCCTTGAGGTGCTCATAACCAAAAGTATGAAAACAACAAGAAAAAGGCTGCAAGAAAAGACTGTAATCAAAATTATTTGGGTGTATCCCGCTAAAATCTAGCCTCGATATTTCAGTAACTTTTGAATGAAAAGAACATGATTTTCCAAATCAACCGACACAGTTCGAATAAGGGACCAAAATAATAAATTTGAATGGAAACCCGAGATACCGGATGGAAAATGTAAGTTGCTTGATATAGTTTAGAATTTTGGTTCGAATTTGGTAACATTTGTTCTAAAGCCATTCCCGAAATATTTTCGGATATCGGAAGGAAGGGTGTTCGAAACATCTTGCGCAAAATATTAATAATGCGAAGATGAATGATGCGCATTAGCTGAAATACAATCGAAAAGAAATTCGCAGCAATCTTTGGACCGAATTAATACGGCGATTTGCCAACATGGATGATACCACTATACGATGGAAACAAAACAACAGTCGAAGCAGTGGGTGGAAACCGATGGTTCAGCTCCTAAGAAAGCGAAGTCGATCGCATCTGCCAGAAAGATCATCGGCAGCGTGTTTTGGGATTACCTTAAAAAATCAAGAACAATTACAGGCGAATATAACTCGAACAGCTGGATGCAAAAATTCTCAAGACGAGGTCTGGCTTGGATAAAAAAACACAGGAAAATGTACCTGAATTCGTGATTTGGGGTTCAAGCTGACTGGCGATCCCGCCTTTTTTTCTGATTTGGCAACCTAAGACTTCAATTTGTTCCAAACGTGATGGATTTTTTTTTCTGGGACTCGGTTCGCAACCAATAAAGAAGAAGTTACAAAGGCCGTAGATGAATATTTCCATAGCCTTCTTGATTCTCACTTCCGGAAAGGAACACTTATGCTGTATCAAGTGTGTTGAAATCAAAGGACATTTTTGACTGAAAATCCCAAATCATTTTCACCTTATCCTACGAAACTCCCTAAGCCAAGGAACTGCTGTACTTTTTTTCATCTTTTAAAGTTTAAGTTCAAGAATGTGAAATAAATTCAAAAGACTTTTTGATTCTTAAATAAAAAGCTAGTCGCAAAAAAAAGCTAAATTTCCGACCAAGTGATCCCATTCTCACATTTCTCTTTCTCAAGTGTTGATTCTTTTGTTGATAAAAAAAAACTTAGCATTTTCGGTTAAATGGATATGGTGAACATAAAACAAACGAGAAACCTACTTGTTACCATTTGATCGAAGCCCAGGTAAACGGAATATAAAACAGCTATAAGCTAGTAATGCTAAAGAGGTAAAGAAAGTATGCGACACCAATTCGAATCTCCTACTTGGACATCGTTATCATCTTTTCCGTGCTTTCGCATGCAATCCTCGTTTTTGTTACTCCCGAACTTTGTGTGCTTTACACAGCGTCTCTGCACGTTAAATTAACCGAAGCAAAATACAAATTTCGCGCCCAATCTATTTCGGATCTTATAAATATTTGCCAAGACCAAACAAAACCCTCAATTTCCAAATGTAAATATCCAAAGTAAAACAGGCTTTTTTGCGTTGTTGTTTCCACTGGCTGGTGGTTGGTATCGCGCAACTACTTTTGAACCTTTCAGGTTCATTTAAAAAAAACAAGCAACGTTTTATCTAGAGCTGGAAACCACTTGAAACGACAACTCTTTTTGTATTCGATGTTTATGTTTCCCAAGAGGGTGTCGATAAGTGCAGAGAGATAAGTATAACAAAACAGAAGTCAATGTGATATTGATTAGTGGAGTGTAAATTGATTTCATCAATTATACTGTTTGCTTTTGATTCAAAACCAAAACCAAAAAAAGCAAAAAACAACTAAACAATGGAACGCAATCAGATAATCAGCTAAAGGAGACAAAACGAGGCGTTTGGCGTGGCACGGCGACGCGTGATCTCCTCAACAAAAAGGTTCAACTTGAAACGATTCCAAAAATAAACGGATAATCGTATTATATATTAAAAATGTTTGTTTTTTATTTTTTAACAAATGAATTTCATTGCAAGCCAGGTGCTATCGCCAGCACTATTGACACATGATCATCGAAAGTGATATTCAAAAATTAAAATAAATGGAACTGGTTTTGCTGATTGTCATCATGTTGCCAAGTATCCATTTCTACAGAAATCCAATTTTATTGGGTCGTTTAATTCGAAAAAAACTTTTGACTTACATTGTCGAGTGCGAACACGAAAATGATTTCATAATCATTTTATTGAAAATATATTTCGCAAACGTTAAGTTTGAAGTTCGATGAAGGCATTCTTCGAAATTATATATTCTTATTTCGAATTTAAAATTTTTAAACTCATCTATATGTAAATGCATGTATTTATTTTAGGTTTAAAATAAAATAATTCAAGGTTATCTAAATTTGCTACATTTTTGCGAGTGAATGCTTTTTTACGATCAGTGAGCAATCAGATCGAAAAGTCGCAGTTCCAGACTAACAAAATCAGATAAGGGTTAAAAATAATTTTGGATCAAGTTTTCTTCTTTTTTTATGTACGAGTAAGGCTCGAGGTGTGTTTGAGGACGATTGAGCTCATCTGTTTTTACTTATGAAGTCAAGTGAAAGGGGCAAATGCAACTCTACCATTTACGTCGTATGGTATCACAATGGCGTTATGAACATATCACCAGGCTTTTTTAAAAACAAGAGCTTGAAATAATAAGGGCCATCAGTAGTCTTGATATTTACAATTGTATGGACAGGTACAGGATCTTCATAGAGCAATTTACTTCAGATTGTCGTCACAAAGGAGCCAGAGAGGTTTTTGAACCCCAGTACGGCTGATAACTATCATTGTTAATTAATGCTATAATTTGATCGGTCCAAATATTGAACAGATTTTTTAAATTTGGAAAAAATAGTTATTTTTGAATAACACTCTGAAGTTGTTCCAGGGGAAATTCAGAGTTCGCAACATCCTACATTCAAACGTTCGGGTACTTCATGGAAATACCTTGCATGAAAACCAACAATTTTAAACATGATCCATGTTTCGAAAGACCTGGCACTTGGTGTACGAAAGGCGCACGATAATGATGAACTCTATTGACGAGTAAATTTTTAACTTTCGAAAGACAAAAAGAAGATTAAGTGATTCACATCATCAATAACATGGCTTGGAATAAGTAACTATTTCGATATCGGTCTTCATCATTTTTTGATGAAACTACTGTCGTGAAAATCGCCAACCCGACCATGTTTCATAGAAACCGTGGGCCTTCCAACAGGATTCTGCTTCAGCTCACAAAGCGTAGGACACTCAATATTGGTTCAAAAATAACGTTCCGAACTTCATATCAACATATTGCCTCAACCAGTTTAATAATAAAATAAAAAAAATTTCATGAAATAGGTAAGCCTACGTGAATTTTGGATAGTTTTTGTCAGGGCTTTTGATTTACTCTCACCTATTTTCCAAAAATCTAAGCCGTTAAGAGGCTAGCAACTGTGTAAGCAGCGCACAGACAAAAATGTTATCTAATTTGTAAGTCAACTTCGAATTGATTTTCACAGTGCGAGAGGCTATCCTGAAACTGTCAACTAAGGACATTCAGACCATTCGACAGAATTAAACCTTCATTGGTTTTTAGGTTTTTTTTTTTGTAAACAAAATTCAGGTAGATAAAATATCTCTTCGCAGAAAATAAACCTTTGCCAAAAATGAGCAACATTTTTTTATTCCGGTTGATTTGCAAATTCAATTTTTAACAACTGGTACTAATTTATCTCTCAACGACCTACTGAGGGAATCCCAAAATATACTAATATTAGTCGAGGAATCTTAATGGGTAACGTGATTAATTTAATGAGCCCGATTTCTTCACGTTTGACAAATGGACGTTCTTATTGCGCCGAATGAGCTTGAGGTTCATAATAAATATTGACTATAACTCAATATTTCTTATTCGTTGTAAGGGAAACAACAAAAAGGTAAGCGTTTTTGCGCTATGTTTGACTATATCTAAAGGCCCAATGATGAAATAAATGCCTTAGGCAAAGCAAAATATGTGTATGTTATCAATCCTCATTTAGCAAACATTATGACAACAAATTTCTTAAAAATTTGAATTTTAATTAAACAGCCTCAAAGGAAAATTTGTTATTCATTACATAGTAGTCAAGGCTGTGTTAAAAAAAACAAAGACACTTCAAAGCATTCATCAGTCGCAAAATACACAATCTTTTCACTTTGATGTTGTTTTGGATTTTGTGGTTTTAGCCATAATATTTTTTCTTCAGACAGAAAACCATTATATTCAAGTCATTGGTCACATCAAAAACTTCAAATATTTCACCGTGACTTTACACTTGTCATTAAGGTATTTCACTTCCATGTAGATGCAAATAATTTTCACGAGCCTGCTAATAACTAACTTAAATTCGAATAAAATTATTCATTCATGACACAAAAAAAAACAAATACAACACAAATGACAAAACTATTGCGATGAAGCACACTTGAATCTACAGAATGTACATCAACGATCTGTTGTAAATCTTGAGATAAACGATTTCCATTTCGCGACAAAGCGTTACGTACGAGTGCGTTCACATACAACACGATATTCGCCCGCGCGCATAAAACCGTCCGTCATCCGATCGAGCGATCGACGAAGTGTATCTTCAAAAGATACAAATATCCAACAGCGTGGATTTCAATATTCTGACTTGATAGTTTTGCTTGGAACTCAACGCGACTACTTTGCGTCCGAACACGATATGATCTTCAGCGGGCCTCTAAGCGCACTGAATACGATCAAATTGGAGTTAGGAGTAAGTCCCCAACTATACACATGGAAGAAATACCAATATTTTCACTATATTGGTGCTGCTGAGGTCTACCGTCTACTTGGCTTTTCTTCGCTGGCTGTACCTTGTTGGGTGGTTTATTTTGAGTCACTGTTGCCTTGCCTTGTCTTGTCTGTACTGCTAATTAGTTTTCCTACAGCATGTCTTTTCAATGACTTCGAGAATTGAGTGTGAGTTTTGAGTTGTTTTTTTAAATGCATATTAATTTTGAGTGAGATACACAAGTTTTCAGTTATGAAATGGAAATTCAGTTACAACATTTTAATCAATGAAAATATTCCGAATGCGTGTTGGCTGTTATGTAGATCAGTTTGTTGTTTTTTTTATGAAGCAATCTTAAAAAAGGCGCCGGTTTATAGGTTTCTTCGTAAGGCGGTTTAATTCACATTCGTAATGCGTAGTTAAAGAAGAACAAATGCATTATTTACATGTCACACCAACCGATTGATTGATTTTATTGCTCATAATAAAACTAATACAGACATATGTATCTGTTTATTCCGGTTGCTGGTTTAAATAGTTTAATTGACCCTTGCCAATTCTGACATTTTATAGCGAAAGCTTCCAAAAAAACCCACAAACATCCGGTTAAGTTGTACGAAAAAAAATATGTAAAAACATTTAAGTACACTTAAGAGTAATTCACATAGTTCAATGGGCCGGAATAGAGAAAAAGACACAACAACTTTAACTTAATACAGTGGAATGAATAAGTTGCTTGAAAGATCGGTTGCATTCGAACCAGATCATCACTCGTTACGTCCGACCTTTGTCTTTACATCATTGAATAAATGCGAACATTGAGTTTAAGAAAATGCTCTGTCGTTTAAATAAAAGATCAACCCATCTCGTAAATATGTATAAGATTTTTATTATTAAAAAAAATAATCAAATGAGTTAGAAATGAAAATAAGATATTTTTTGGATGAAACAAAAACATTGACCGCACACACATAGGTTCGGTCAAGCCACAAAAAAAAGAGTCAATCGCAGTGAACAATCTTTATTTTCGGTGATCTTAAGCATTTGCGATTAGTTAAATAATCATTAAAGCTAAACTAGAAGCATTTTCCAATAACAAGGTTACCTGGAGAAGGACTAACTCCATATTGCCAACAAAACCGAAGCTCACAAATCTTTAGCTGCGCTAGTTTATTTACGAGTCCAAACTCTTTGGTGACAACGATCGCAAGTCAATTTTTTCAACCAAACAATGCAACATGTCGCAAATTCTCAACCCTGAGCATGAACATTTTTCACTTGAGTAAAAGACCAAAGAATAATTTTTTTAGAATAAGAAACAAATTAAATGACTTTAATTATAATATAACTAAAATGTTTGCAGAAAATATTTGATATGTAAGCTAGTCTCTCTATAGCCCCAACCGTAATCCAACACGGAATTAATTCCATAAAATGAGTTCTTAAAAAGGGGCGTTGAAAATATCGTTTTTCAAAAGGCTAGAATATCATTCCAAATTCTTCTCAATTAATATAAATTTTTTTACAACTTCTTAAATTTGTGAAGAGAAGGAAATACCAAGTGTGCGAAATTGGGCATGAAGGGGAAGCGAGTCAATAGACTTTTTGACTTAACCCGAAAACTAAATTTTTGATCTTGCCAAAAAATCAAACAAGTCTTCTGTCAGCTTCCAAACTTTACGGACTTGTAGATATAGCGGAGAGTAAAATCTTGCGAATTTTGAGCCAATTCGATATCAAATTCTTCTTTTTAAAACCCAACAATCCTTCAAATTTATGCAAATGGTAAGGGTGGTCATAATTCCATCCCCAATATTATATAAAAATACATCATATTTTAAATAAATAAATATTTTTTTTGAGTACAAATGTTTTAAAAAAATTCTGTACAGCAGTCGAGGCTTTCCAAGACTTCATTGAACAAGAAATATTTAGTGCAGCTGGGTAATCTCGAAAACAAATCAATTTTTGACTTTAAGAAATATATTTAAGGTGTTAAAAACCTCTTACTCTTACTGGTTGAAGGTGCCAATGGAAATATTTCTAAAATTATTAAACCGTTTGTTAGCCATTTGTTGATGAGATCGAAAATATAAGGTGAATAAACGCTCTTTAAATAAATAAGGAGATTAAACAGGCATTCTTATGTACTATATATAAAGTCGACAACTTCAGATAACCAATACATTTAAACAACATTTCCAAATGTAAAAGCAAATTAACAACATATTCAAGCGAGGACGTAACAATTTTATTTTTCGTTTTAATTTTGGGTATTTTATTGAATTGTATTCCTCAAAATTGTAACAAATTTTAGTTAGACTACAATAATTAGTCAGCAATTGCCATTACGACACGTGTGTGTCTTCACTTGGAATAAGTTTAATATGCATTGTCTCCTCTTTTATTAATAAAACAAAATGGTACATAAATATTTTGCCTTCTGCAATTAAAACTATTTTTAGTTATTCCTAAATAGAATTGTCCTGTTTTTTTATAAAAAAAATACATAAGTTTTCTCGAGTTACTGCCAAAAGCAAGGCCATTTTCATTTAAAGCCCGAATAAGATAATCAAAAGTGTTCAAAATTCGGCAATTAAAAATCTCTATAAATATATGAACACTTCCAAATGAAAAGAGAGAGGAAATAAGAACTTTTCTTCTGAACAATTTCCGACAACCAAAAATGGTAATTTTTTTCGACAATTTGACACTGCTTTTCTTAATCGTTTTTTGGAAAAAATATGCCGACCAATTGTGAAACTTTTACTTCGGCAATATCATAGCCTAATTTTGCCTTGGGGAAAATGTTTACCCTTTTTTCGATGTAAACAAATTCCCTTGTGGAGGAGAAATAAAAAAATATGTTTAACTTTGTCATTTTGAAAACAGTTCTATTTTTACTAAATCTTTCATCTTTACAAGAACCAAACTTCTTTCGGAATTTATTATTATTACTATTAAAAAAAAAAGGTAAGTTTTGCGATTTCAACCTGGTTTGAATTTCAATCAAAAAAACATTCCTTTTTTTATGGCGCATTTTTACCGCATTCGCGTAATGCGTGCATGCTTTCAATTCTAGCAATGAACTTTTCAAACACACAATTCGAAGTAACAATAAATGAATTGTTTTAGCACGTGATTCATTTATCTCAAAAGTCGTTGAATGCAGTGACCTAAAAAATTTCAAAGCAAGAACACAACAGTCCGCGTCATGGAACTGCCTCTTCGCATCGTCATTCCTATGCCTGTAAATTGGAGCATTTATCATTTTCATCACTTGGCCATAAGAGTGTCGCTTGTGAACTGAATTTAAAGCACTTTGGGACATCCGGCGAAAAAAAAGACACCTTCATAGTGAGATATAGTGTCTATGATGTATGACAGTCTTCCACAAGCGTTATTGAATACCGTCGGAATAATGAGTTCACGGCGAGGAGAAAGAATAAATTTAATAAAATTTATAAAAAAAAATAGTAGCACTAAGTTAATTGTACAAATGTTTTCACAGTACAGAATAGATTTTTCGTGGAAACTCATCAAAAAAGTTGAACAACGTTACTGCCTCTAATATGGTCTAAAGTTTAAGTGTTCACATGTGTTTGGGGACGAAGCAATGATGGGCACCACATAGTGACCGACTGCAACAACAATAGCCTCAAAAGAAAGACAAGTCCCTAACAATGATATCAGTCTTTTTTGACTCCAGACTACTCATTTAGCCATTTAGATATCGTTGTCAGAGATCGCGATTCACAGTTTTTCAATTGTTGCGTGACTAGAGTAACCGAAGTTAGTTTTAGGCATATTTGTTAAGACAGTCTTATAAGCATTGTATAAATATTATTGAATAAAAAACGTTTTCAAATGAGAAAAGCATTGCAAAATTTATAATTTAACTAAATGAATGCAACATTCTCATCCACAATAAACAATCCGTACCAATACTGTTGAGTAAGAAGGAAAAAACCACAATTTTCTGAGGGAATGTTTTCTAAATCTTTTATGTTTGTTTATGCAAGTGCGCAATATTTTGAAATTTTTCGTTTCCCCGCAAATGATGAAATTCTTTTTGTTCATTTGATGAAGCAATTCGACACGAATCAGTTTCATTTTACAAGAGATATACTCTTCAATCTGCAGAAATGTACGTATTTGACCTTAGTGGATAAACGAAAGAGTTTCGAGTATGTTTTGGTCAACTTGAATCAATAAACATCGGGAAAGGAAAAACAACAAAACCTTTAAATCGAGTTCAACAATTAAACAGCGGTTGTTTTGTTACCTTCGACAAATCTAATTTAAGTAGTTACATACGAGAACGTACCACCTCGCTACTCATAAGTGAGTTATTCACCTTTCTATTGAACTTGACCCTATCACTCAAATTGCCATTTGGTTCCTAACCATTACGGTAATCGCTGTCACATATCACAATTCAAAATTGATTGCACTTTAAATTGTAATAGTATCTCAATCGCGGAGGTGGTTTGCGGCAACAGTAGCAGCCGGCCGATACTCGATACTGTTCGTGTGCGCGAATAAAAAATTAAAGCCTTACTATTGACCTGGGCGTTAGATTGATTTGTCATTTATGGCCAAACGACAAAATGATGCATTTCCGCTCCAACTGGCTAGGTAGTTTGTACATAAAATGTATCTTAGTCAACCTATGAGTCTGGTATCCGTCTCCATGATATCTAGTCCGCCTACAGATTGGACAATTTTTTTTTAGATTTAAAATGCATTTCGGAGTAAAGTGGTGGTCGAACTGGACTGTAAATATACCCACGTGCTTCAGGTACTGATGTCAAATTGTATTTAAGTAATTTTTGGAAATGCAATAAGTTTAATGTTTGTACACTCTAAGTCTTGGCTACGAGTACATCGTTCCAATAAGTGACTTGTGCTGTTAAAATATGTGAGATATCTTAGATACATTTATGTTTCTTTCATTTCTTTGTTTGACCACAATTTGGTTTAGATATCCGTCGCTAGGGTGCTGACTGCTTTGCCCAACCAGGCAACTCATTCATGGTATGAAGTTATACTTCGACTCGAAGTATTTCATTTTTTGTCTTTTCTGCTTGACATGGGGATCTTGTCAAAGCAATTTAAAAGTTGCAAATCACGATTTTGACTCAAACGTATTTTTTTTGTGTTTTTATTTATTTGCTCTCGGGTTGTAGGTTAGAAAAATAATTTTTTATTTTAACAATTTGAATGTGATTTGTTTTCTATGATTTATTGTGAGTGACAAGGCGAAATGTGCAACATTGGGCAATGTCGTTGTTCAAGATTTAATTCGATTGGCAAACGATTGATGGATGAGTTGACATAGACAGAAATTGAATGTGTTTTATTCAGAGAACGTCACTGGAAGGTTTATTTTAAATTGCATGAGAGCATTGGTTAGTTTAAATTTTTCCTTTCATCGTAACTTCATATGAATAACGTACATATCCTGAAAGAGATGAATGGCAAGCGAATGCAGTAGAACACCAAAACGAAATTGCAAAGGGTACCAGAACGCTTTCCACAATTCTAAGAGTCTCATTAAGACTACCGGGTTCTTAAGCAAAGACTTCAGAACTACTTGGAATCGTGTGACATAAAATTGGTAAAAGTTAGAAGCTGCTGGTCAAAACTTCAAGCATAATGAACGCAGAATCGGGTGAAATTATTATAGGTGCCCGGACACTCCGCTAGAAATGGGGAAAATCTATCACCGGCCAATAGAGTTCTTATTAAACATACTGCATGAGCCGTTAAGGAGACACTACTAGATATGGCAATGAAAATAACCGACGGAAGGAAAGTTATATTAACCAGATACATAATGAAAAAATGATTGAGATTTAAAGTCGAATATATATGTTTATGCAAAAGTATGTACTCGGGTAACCTTAAAATCAAAAAAAAATCTGCCTTCCAATGTCTAAAAAACGTTTTCCCCCTTTTGAGTAAGATACAGAAAAAAACTTAAAATGTTGTATTCCATTGGTATTTCTGAGCAGCAAAGACAAGAAACAATTTTTGTTTTGTATTTTGAAAAGTCGAGGCTGTTGTCAAAATTATAAATTTAGACCCAGACTTCCTTTGAGCCAGTTCCAAGATAATTCCGTAGCAGCTGAATTTAAGGGGCACCATTTTTCAAATGTTATTGAGAATTCCGAATCTGTTGAACTTTTCTGATTTTTACTAACAAACTGTTAGTTAGTTTTACTTAGAAAAAATCGAAAGTATATATTTCATAGCCGTCGTTAGAACAGACATATCGTCTTGGTCGTTTTCGTTACATAGAAAAATCATTAAGAAAACAAGAACTTTATGTGAAATTGTTTTCTTTTCAAGTTATACTTATTAATAAACAAAAATATCAGAGTTGTACGGCATTTATGGGTTTAAAAAACGCACTTCGTCAAAAGGGAACCAAACAAAATAGAGTCAAACTGAAAATTGCAAAAACGAAGTACCTGTAAAGATACACGAGACTTTCAATGAAAGTTAAAAATTAAAATTCGACCATTCGAGTTGCATTTTACTCAGAAATGTTTTGGTATGCCATTATATTGAATTCACAAACGAAGCTCCCCAAATAGAGCTTAAGCACCGAACGACTGTCGAAAAAAGGTCTACGTTAAAAATATTTTTTTATAAACTTCTCTCAGGAAGGAGGCACTATTAATGCGTCCCAAAATGCATGAGTATGCAGATTCGTGGTAATTTTGCTTATAAATAAATTTAACTTTTAATTAAAAGATTCTTCCGAACTGATTTCAAAGTCCCTCTGTAATAAAACAAAAATGTTGATAGTATGCTGGAATATACAAATTTCAAATTTTGGGATTGTTTTGTTGTTTTTTTTTTCAATCATCCTTTTGAAAAATTTTATGAAATTTAGAGCACATAAACGCAGTTTTTTTTAGTGGGGTACATGATTGTAATACTTAGTAAGAGTAGTCTTTCTAGAATCTCGTTACATATTAAATCAAGTAAACATTAGCTTGCGTATTCTAGACTGAATTTGATCAAATCACGTAGAAATAAATCTAAAAAAAAAACTCTTGCATCAAAAGACAGCATACATATTGACATTTAATCTGTCTCTGTAACAAAACTTAATTAAATGTCAATCTTTTCACATAAAACTGTCTGAAGACACCAATCAACAATCGGCCTACAACTTTATGCAAATGAAAATCAACTCAATCTTAATTAATGTACAGCCTGCGACCACACACATTCTACTTGTAAAAAGACAAAATAAAAAAAAAAGTCTTTTCGATCAAACAGTCTTCATGCACATAGAATTTTGCTGCACTATTTGCCGAGCATTTATTATTGCATGAAGCAAGATTTGAAACGAATGAAACAAAAATCATTTTTTAGATTCATTGAACCCGAACACGATGAGTATCCGTACACCTAGGTTCTTCAAATATCTAGTTCACGGGACGTCGGACGCACGACACCATATCTTCCCTATGAAAACATAGACTTGTGTCTACGGTTATCTTTGGAGCACACGTAAACAACCCATAATTTGTGTATCTTCGAACAATGACTCTATTTACGTTCTCGAATAGCGTTACTTCACCAAAGACCAAACATAGCATATCCAATCCAATCCAATCCAATTGGCCACCTCCAATCAAGGAAAAAAAAATTGCTGTCCGACTGACTGCGTCTGTCCCATGAGGAGGCAGATAGACAGACAGGAAGTTTAATCAAGCGTTCTGCGTGTGCTGGTTGTTGTGTAGTGGTCTCTTCGGTGGGGCATTTGTTGAAAAACAATTCATGTAATAATTAACGCCGCCGCTACATATTCATTGTCAAACTACAGTGCACGTACTCTGCAATGAACTACAGTATAAAAATTGGAATGGCCTGGAAGCGTGGTGCCCATACAAATAGTCTTGGAAAGGCTAAAATAAAAGACCACATGCAACAGGCACAATTCAAAACTAGGAAAATCCATAAATTACTTGAATGTAATCTTAACTTTGACCATTTGAGCATTGTATTCGAAATTGTGGGAGAACACCATTTTTAAGGATGCCTTGTCTTATGAAACGCTTTTTAGTAGTTCCGCTATTTTTCTTTTTTGCCTGAGACTGTATTGATTATTGAGCACAGGGCTTGAGCTAAGGCAAATGACGGTGTGTTCCACAAAAAAATGTATCATGCAAAAGAGGATCAACAATGAGTCTTAAAGAAACGGCAAAAAATTTCTTCATCATTTTCGAAAAGCTTTTATAATGTAGAAACTTTCATTCTGAAGTTAATTCGAGTGTGTTTCGACTGACGTAGCCCAAAAATCCCTGAGAAATGTTCTTGAAAAGCTTGAGCCTTACAAAGGTCGTTAGCGAAACGGGAAAGTAAAAATGTTAGATGGATTTTCCTTCATTTATGAAGAGTTAGAGAGAGTAATGGGCAAGAAGAGAATTCGCATCCGGACAATATAGAACCCATCCCTCCTCCCAGTTTGGAACAGTGGATCCAGCTATCAAAAAGCTGAAGCATAACAAGGCCATTGGCATTGATAGCCTATCAGCGGAGCTTTTCAAGAATGGTGGTGATATTTTGGTACGGTGCGCGCTCAAAATTATCAACCAAATAAGGGTGGATGAAGCCACGCCTGATGACTGGACCATCAGCTCTTCATGCCCTTCAAGAAAGGCGATCCTTTGTCTTGTAAAAACTATGGAAGCATATCCTTGTTGAATGTCGCACACAAGATCCTATATGACGTCTGAAGCCTTTCTGCAACACACTAATCCGCACGTACCAGTGTGGTTTCTGGCTCGGCAGATCGACGATCGACGAAATATTCACACTAATACGAGTCTTGGAAAAGACCAAGGAATTGCAAGTCGAGACTCAACATTTCTTCATCGACTTCGAAGCCGCTATGATAGCGTACATTGCCTTGAACTCTACAAGGCGATAGCTGAATTCGGGGTGCTGGCAAAACTAATCCAGCCTTGCCGTGTGACGCTGGAAAACATACGGTGCAATGTGCAATTTGGTAACAGTTCCTCCGCACTATTCCAAATATGCGCCGGATTTCGGCGAGGAGATGCGCTATCATGTGACTTTTTCAATCTCGTGCTGGAACAGATACTGCGCAGGAAAAACACCGAGTGCTGGATGACTAGGCTGAGCAGATTTTGAACACTTTCAAGAGAAAAATTCTTCGTTGAACATTTGGTTCCGTGTACGAGGAGGGCGAATGGAGGAAAGGATATAGCTGCAGATATCCAAAAAGCCAAAATACGACAACGACACTGGCTTGGCCACATCGAGGGATTTTCGAATCACAGCCCCCAGATTCGAGACGACATGGAAGACCGAACCTCCGTTTTAAGGATCAAACTACCGCGGATGCCCGAGCGCTTGATCTAGATAAGTGGAAGCAGCGTGCCCGGGATCGCCAAAGTGGGAAACTGTCGTGTGTTAGGGGGAGACTCTTCACGGGCCGGGAATTCGGTAAGTAAGATAAGACGTACAATATGAAGGAGATTCTATAAGAGAAGTGCAGTTCGCATAAAATTTGAGAGTCCGTTGATTTTCGAGAATGTAAGTCTCCTACAAGCATTTTGCGTTCGATTTGAAACCCTGTTCAACAGACTCAGGGTGATAATTGAAGCATCGGCCCACCCATGCAACTTGTAGTTCACAAAAATTAATTTGTTAAACGTATAAAAGATGATTTTGGTTCTCTCTGTAGGCCAAATCATTTGTCGTGTTTTATTGCGCCCTTCCTTTGGGTGTTTTCGAACAACTCATGAGACTCCATTAGACCCATAAAAGCTACACTATTTGGTGTGCTGTTCTCCTTGTTGAAAAGAAGTATTTCGAGAGTTAATTTTAATTTTAAGATTAGCTTATAGATTGTATATTGAAAACTGAGTTCGTTGAAGCAAATATTCAGCGCATTATTTATAGAACAAACCCTTGCTGATGATAAAAATTCAAAAAACAGCCAGAGAAACCATGTACCAAAATAATGCAAGAATGAAACATTCCTTCGAATTTATAAAACCACTTGTGTCAAACACAATTGCTGTCGTTTTAAAAATATCGTTAAAAAGTCGCTCAAAACCTCTTGTCCTTTAAAATCGGTTTCTAACTTAAGACAAGATTATGCTCGATGTTATTTTAAAACCTGTCTTACTGACATTTGTCAACATACGAGTATATAAATGTTAATGTTTTAAACAAATATTAATTCATTTGTCAATTAACTTGTTTTTTCAATTCATTTACTGAAATGCATGGGTGTCATGCTGCAAAGACGGTTACATCAAGTTGATGTGCGGAAACACAACCCGTTTACGTTTTTATGACCAACGAGGCCATTTGTCTGGAGCCGGAGCACAAAGCCAATTGTCTGTGGGCTGAGGTGATTGTAGGTTTCAATTGCAAACATTTAATTGTTAATCATTAATTAGTTTTATTGTCTAACGCAAATGTTGTTAATGATACAAGGGACAGACTGAAGTCTAGATATACATTTTGAATATCAATGTGATGGCTTGAGCTACGGATATTTTTTCCAACTTTAGGAAATGATTGAGAGGTATAAAAATAAAATCAAGCTCAACTGAAGCACAATAATCTGTTTTAAATATTGTGGCTTGAAACCGAAGAACTTCCCAATCGCAAGTTGGTGTATAAAGTTATATACCTACATATGTATGTCGTTCGTATTTTGGGGGTACCGAAGGAATTGGAAATGGGAGCCACAATAACAGGCTCGTACTATGCATATCAAATCAAAAACTCCAGATGTATCATGGTTTCGATTCCTCCATGAGTGGAGTCCGCATAGGAACGAAGAATATATCTACTTATTTGCATTCGGTCAGTTCGCATGTTTGAAAATAATGTTTTCACTCTTTTGCTAGTGTTATGACTGAAAGACTCGAGAAAAGTTCAAGACTTAGTCTAGGATTCGAAACAAGGACCAATCAATTGATCCTTTTGAAAGACAGATGCCTAATCAACTGCGCCACGCAGTTGTTGAATTTGTCAAGCCATGATAACGCACCGCACACAAAGCCGAAGTTGTAAAGACTGCCATTTACAACGTGGGTTTCGAATAACAAAAAAATTCTCCAGATCTGGTCGTCTACGACCTATCGTTTTCCCCCGCCCAAGGAACAACTCAAGAGTAATAAATTTGAGGGCAATAGTGGGGTGATGCTCATTGTGGAAGTATTTTGTGATAGTCTGGATAAGTTTTTAAAATGAATGCGAGAGCTCAATAAGAGATGGACTTACTGTAAACAGCGTCAGAAAAGATAACGCCGCAAGCCTCTCTTCAGGTCCAACATTACGACGCATATGCTTCCCTCCTGTAAACTTTTTTCTGTTCTTTCTAAAAAAAAAATGTTAAGCTTATTCTATTCTGAAGAATTTATTGGCGTGTTGCAGCACTTTCCGGCCTTAAAAAATATTTTTATAAACTTTTAATTACTGAAATTAAGAGGAATGCATCGTACAAGCTGAACATAACCAATAAAAAACAAGCCCAAAATACTAACGAGCCCAAAATCTCTGTCAAATAAATCAGTTCCACAAAAAATTCAAAATAAAGAAAGGAATTTCATAAAAGTTTCTAATCCAAAGGCTGAAGAATATAGCCGATCCCAAGTTACCAAGCAACAAACGTCTATTCCAGCTCGAGGACAACCCAAAAGACTCGCACCTGTGGGTGTTATGACAACACATTGTCACTGTCAATTTGGAGTTCTCTGTTCAATTTTTTGCACTCCCTTCCCATGTTATTAAGCAGTCTTTGCGAACAGAACGCCTACGAGCCAAATTCCCTATCTGCAATCAATTGAGACACAATAAATTCCAACCTCAATTTAGCTGTTGTTAAGCTTCGAACATTAACCGGTTGTAATTTTGCGCTTGGGCTTAGCTTGGCTGCATTCAGTGAGGCTTATTCTTGTCAATTCGCAACTTGACTGATGGTGTTAGCACCTTATGCGACGAGTTTAATGCATTTTTTTTTATTTTTGTTCTTTCAATGCAAATTGAATGACAAAAAAAAATGTGATCAGCGTGTTGACATTAGATTCTTTTTTTTTCTAATATGCGCTATTAATTGAGTTTGCAGAACTTCAGCGAAATCCCTCGGGGAGTGACTTGTCATAATGGAGGGGCACTCAAATTCGTAGGTTACAGGCAGCATAATGAACGCCTCACTATCGACTTGAAGTTG
Source organism: Orthonevra nobilis (assembly GCA_963555765.1). Classification (NCBI taxonomy): domain Eukaryota; kingdom Metazoa; phylum Arthropoda; class Insecta; order Diptera; family Syrphidae; genus Orthonevra; species Orthonevra nobilis. The sequence goes on along the minus strand of OY743227.1, from coordinate 76,129,085 downwards.
ATTTATAGACACATGTTACTCAGACTGCCTTGAGGCGAACATGGAGGAGTGTAGCTATGGTTGATCGAATTGTCAATGGACTGAACTGAAAGCCCTCGTATATTCCAATTCAAAGGATTAATTTTGTTGAATGGCATTCGGTTTTGATCTTATCAGTCTCTGCAAACAGTGGCGGTTTATGCAGTCGTTGATTGTTTCATTCTTGTTACGCGAAATCGGTAGTGAGCAGAAATGTTTTGGATAGCAAACAATGCATCAAAAAAAAATTAAACAGTGTTTCATCGTGACATAAAATATTATTTATCTACTTTGTGATTTGCGTTTAGATCCAGTCGTATGCAGCCTATGTTTTAGACGGAGCCTATGTTTTAGACATGAAAAGGTTACCGCCCATGTCACTGCAACGTAGAAAGAAGCTTTCCCTTTCAATTACCTGCACTATAGCATCACCGGAAAATTTTTCGCTCTGGATAATCTTTATTTTCTCAGCACCGCACTATAACTCAGGAAACAGGCGAGTCGCCTTACGCTATTTAAAAATGTGTCCCTTTTACGACCGCGTAGGGAAGGAAAAGACTACAGAGGTGGAGCTTTAGAAGACGCTGCAAAGAAAAACTCGAGTAGCAAGGAAAGGTTAAGCTAAACCTAAAGATGGTGATGACCGAAGACAAAGAACGCCCCGGCCAGGCGAAAAAGTTTGAAGACAATGAATTGCAGGCATTGCTCGATCAAGATCCGTCACAAACGCAAGAAGAACTTGCTAAATAACTTGGCATGGCACAGCAAACCATTTCCGATCGTTTGAAAGCAATGGGAATGATCCGAAAGGTAGGACATTGGGTGCCGTATGAATTGAAGCTACAAGACGTCGAACGCCGATTTTGCAAGTCCGAAATGCTGCTTGAACGCCACAAAAAGAAGTCTTTTTTGCATCGAATCGTCACTGGTGGTGAAAAATGGGTACATTACGATAATCCAAAACGTCGGACAACGTATGGATACCCCGGACATGCCTCAACATCGACGGCCGTTCAGAATATTCATGGCCTGAAGGTTATGCTGTGCATTTGGTGGGACCAGAAGGGTGTTGTGTATTATGAGCTGCTTAAACCGAATGAAACAATCACAGGCGAGGTCTACCGACGACAATTGATGCATTTGAAACGGTCGCAAGACACGATCAAGTTATTTTGCAACATGACAATGCTCGGCCACATGTTGCAAATGTCGTCAAAACTTAACTTAAAACGCTCAAATGGGATATCCTACCCCACCCACCGTATAGGCCAGACATTGCGCCATCCGATTACTATCTCTTCCGATCGATGCAACATGGCCTGGCTGACCAGCACTTCCGTCATTTCGATGATGTCAAAAAATGGATCGATTCGTGGATTGCGGCCAAACCGGTCGAATTTTTCAGAACGGGTATCCATGAATTGCCAGAAAAATGGGAAAATATGTGGCTATAATAATAATAATAAGACATTGGTAGTCCTATTAAGTCTCACAGCTCAAGTTTTTAACGGGTTGGGGTCATATTTTATGAATGGGCCCAAATTCTGTTTTTTCTAAAATGTTTTTTTTTGTTTTTTAATTCTGTTAATTGTCCCATAATTTGGATATTAAATCCAAATGAGATTTTTTAGTTATTCAAAGAATTAGTACTAGCTTTTCAAAGTAAAATAAAACTGCAATTGCCCATGAAAAGTGGGAATAAATAATACTTTTTTGGAAACTTTTTTTAACTTTCGTAATCACAAAAATTGTAACGAATTAAATGCAGATATTTTTATTAATTTACACAACTATGCATTTCTAGATTTTTGAAATCAGAATTAAACACCCACTCCCGTATTAACATGTTATTTCTTTTATACGAAAAAGCCCTGCTGCAGTCAAAAAAACAGACATCAAGTTTCTCCTTAATTGTGGACGAAAAAATGAAGAGTGATTTTTCAGAGCGGCAATTATAAAGTTAAGGAACATAAAGAACATTTGCAGCAAGGGAAAATAACATTGAGGAGCTGTTGGCAAGATTTTTTTTATTTCTACCTCAGCTTCTCACTCCTCTGTCATTGTCACCGATCTTAATGGAATAATGAATGTATTCAACCAGCCGCTTAACGATAAATTGTAAGAGAAAATTGTATATTATATGGAAGCCCAGTCGATGAAGTAGTTTTCCCACAGACTGTTGAGGAAACTGGTAGCTCTTCTCCAATGTTATATTTTTCCACCGCATATTCATCGTTTTTCCAATTCAACACGTATTCCAAAGGAGCAGGAAAAACACCACCGATTGAACAGAATTTGTAAAAGCGGTGCCGCGAATGCGACACAGCTGGCTAAGTGCCTGCTTTTCAATTCTCAGATTAATTCCTGCGAATTGTGCATACGCAAAAAAAGTGATCCAAGTTACCTTCGTGAAAAAATTTAAACCGAATCCTTCTATTCGATATGTTTAAATACATCATGTGGGCACTTAGGGTAGTGCAGGGCGCAAGCAAACAATAAAAAATGCGAACTGTGAGATTTTGGAAGAATCAAAATATAATCTTTTATATCCTACTACATCGGCAGCGACTCCGTTCATTCAGTCTTTATCAAGTACGATTTAGATCTTATCTGGGATAAGAATAATTTCAATAAAGTCTCCACAATAAATCCATTACTCTCGAAAATAAAAATTACTTCAATAATAAAAACAATAAGGTTCGCTTTTAAATAAACAAAATATAAGCATCCCTTATTCGTGTTTTTTTTACAGTTTGATTGTAACTGGTGCAAACACATAGCTTGAGCGGAAATCAAGTGTTCTCAAAAATTTAAATTTTGTTGCCTACTTTTTGGCGGTCAAACGAGAACGGTTGTTGAACGTGCTTACATTATAAAAAAAAAGTTCTTAAAGCTCCGAAAAGCTTTGAAATGAAAAAAACAAAGATAAACTCACCTGCTGCTTGAATCTCTTGCTAGCGCTCCTTTTCAGGGTATTGCAGTCAACGTTGACGACTTTCCGATCCACTTCGTCAGTTTCTGTTGGACTGATCATGCATCGACGACTCAACTCAACCAATTCCGAAACTGGTTGCACCTTAAACAATAAAACCGAAATAATTTCAAGCTCAAGAGACACACAGACAGCAGATTTACCTCAACAGTAACAGAATCTCCACTGTTCCTAATCATCTCAATGATTGCCTCACGCGTAAGCTCACTCACAGAAGTGCCATTAACTTTGAGCAATCTATCGCCTGGCAGCAAACCTGTAGCACCACCACCAGCACCTGGCTCCGCGAATATCACCGGTTTAAAGACAGGCGCTGTTAAGCACTCGCTTCGGTCCAAGCACATTGCCTTGCGCAAGCTGAACCCAAAATCATTCCGAGGTGACTTCTGTCGTTTGATGACAAACTCCCGCGGTGGCGGAAGCTTTACAAGTGTAATTGGCGGCAGTGGTAAGTCGATGTCGTCGAAAGTGTGCACTCGTGACCATCGATCTGTTCCTTGAGACTCACCAATTGGACTTAGTGAAAACGGAGGTGTGGCAAATGAGGAGTTTGTCGTGTCGGTGAGGCTCTCTGCACTGGGCGATGGCGATGTCATCACATGTAGATTGCTCAGTGGGGATTGTGTGCCCAGACGTGGTGACAAACTGTAAGCGGTAGGATTGTGAGAATAGTAGTTTGAGGGGCCAATAGCGGTGCTTGGTCCGATGTCGCTGCGTAGACTTTCGGCAGATGTGTATGCAGGATTTCCAGCACGATTCTCAATTGATTCGAATCCCATCTCGTTCTGTATAGTGTTGCGCATAAGGAGGACACGAGAGTCTGGCGATGAATTCTGTGTGAATTCTTCCTGTATGCTGCTGCGAGATCCTTTTAGTATGCCACGTTTTGGTGGTTTTGGCGGAACTGGAGGTAAAAAGCGACTCTGAAAAAGAAATAAAAACAAAATTTTTATAAACTACGATTTAAAGGTTCTCAAAAAATAGCTAAATAGTTATATTGCTTTGCTAGTCAACTAGTCATCCGCCCACATTTCTTAAATCTTTCTGTTGCTCAGTCTGCTTCGTGCATGGCTTTCACGTTTGAATGGACGGTAGTCGTTTTGCTTTGCGTAAAGTACTACAAACGCAGTCATTCATTGATTTTTGTTGTAAGAACGAATGTTTTGTGGGTTTATACATGCTACCGTGAATGTGGGCACATTTGTGATTGCCTTGGACTGGCATACTTCTTTTTTGAACCTTGAATACGCAAGAATCTAATTCACAAAATGAATTCTAATGGGGGACGGTTATTGATTTAAAATATATTAAATAGAAATTAAACATAATCACGTTAGATGAATGGGGGTCATGAATATGAATCATTTTCTTGTGCACAAACGTTGTTGCATAAAAAATGGACTCAAAATAAAAAGAAAGTGATGAACCTCATAGAAAATAGGCAAAAATGTTCCGAAGAAGATCAACAGAACGTGCATTGAAGGATATCGGACAATATCACTACTCTGCTGTGAAGGGTTTAGAGTCGGTAGTGCTGAGGCAAACCAACCATATGGATTCAGTTTCCTCGACACCTGGTAAGAATAATCCTCAGTTCCCTAACGAATAGATTCGTTTTTGTTCAGGTCTTCGACGCTTCTTCATCCATGAAACCCCCAAGAAGGGGTGTCCAGCTACGAGGAAGAAAACCACCAGCGCTCTTCAACATATTTACGGCAGATCAACCGGAGAACGATCCGAACACAAAAACAATGTTGTAGGCGGATGTCTCAAGTGCAGCATCGCTTTCTGCAAACATAGCATTCTGAAAGATTCAAAACCACATAAGGAAGCTATTCGATTAATACTCTAAGTGGTGACTCAAAGTCAACAGCAGCAAAACGGAATTCAAATGCTTCAGGAAACCAACGACGGCAGCCAGAGGAAGACGCCAATTGAAACACGCTGGTGAAACATCAAAAGAATTCCCCCCAAATTGTGTCTCCAGGTACCGCAAAATACCCGGGAATCAACTTTTGCGAACGGTTCTAGTTTAATGCACATGCCACCAGCGTTACGTTAAAGGGCAACTTTAGTCCAGAAGCAAATCATAAGGCCAATAATAACATACGACTGAACAGTATGGTTCAACGTGTCACCAAAAACCATAACGAAAATCGGGCTCATGGAGAGAAGGATACTTCGGTCATGTACAGGACTCGGGCGAAAACCCGACAAGCCGAAATACTTCAACAACACGAAGCTGTATGAAGGTGCTTGTTTGACGCCAATCGATTTGTTTATGCTACAGCTTTCCGGGAGGCTACTTGACAAACTTAAGGACCACCCAAATCGAAAGATCAGGAATATCAGCCAGCAGACCTTAGAGCCAGCGCTCAGGTACCTCAACCCACGAGCTATCATCGACGAGAAATTCGAGGACATCGTTCTACGAAAAAGCCGACAGCCAGACAGACAGATTTTACTGAGGTTAAGACCATGGAATTATTTTTACAACCTTACCTTTTCAAAAATTTATTCAGAAACAATTTTCAAAATGTTTGGAAAATTGATCTAGTCTGTTGTTGTTGTAAAAAAAATATGTTGTATAATTCTAAAATATAAGTCGGGCCCTCATTGTTGAGCAGAAAAAAAATACGTTAGTTACAGTCTAATTTCAACTCATAATTGTAAATAATTTAGACGATAAATAAAAATTTTTCAGTGTAAAATCCGTTTTATATGGAATTTCCCGATACGTAAAAATGGTTTCTATTCTGTTCAAAAAAAAATTAGACAAAATAGCTTCCAGTGTTTGAAATATCGTTACAAATAGAATTTTTTTTCTTATATATTTGCATAAGGAAATCCCCCCGTTTACACAGGCAATGGTCCGTTCTCGACAAGAAAATGGACGACACGTCATATTGCGCTGTAAGAGAAAGTTTTCGGGAAGATGGAATGTTCGAATTCCTTTTAAAAGATAGAAAGCAAAGATGATCCACAGGAGGCCGCACTTGGTCCACTTTTATTTCAACACTCCAACGCTTTACATCGACATTGTTTGTTTTTCATAAAAAAAAAATTTAAGGCAGGAATAAATCGATCTTCTGTACACAAAATATCCCCGAATGATCGTTTGGTTACTCAAAACGTTTCCATTTAAATTTTTTGACACGTACATAATACGGTTATGTTTCCAAACTTTTTCCGCAAGAATTGCCATGTTGAAAGGGAAATTAATGTAACGATTTTTGTAAATGTTAAATACAAACATTTTCTGTTGATATTACGTCAGACATATAACAGACAAGTTCTTTACGAAATTTCCTGGCACTTAATTAATTATTTTGCATGATTATTTTGCTTAAATACCAAGTTACTTCAATATGTTTCCAAACTTTTTTGCGGCACAGTTTCAACTCAGAACAAAGCAATTAAGGGGTAAAGTGATAATCTTTGCTGATGATTGCCTTCAGAGTAGACAGAACATGGAATAAGCTGTTGGTGAGACGCTTACACGAATTTTTATCTTTGAACTTGAATAAAGCTTAATTAGAAATACCCCAAAAATGTCTATATTTTTATTACATTTAATTTTATTTCAGTTAAAAAAAAAGCTATTTATTATTTCTTTAATTTCATCTCACACCTTATGTGCACTAACTTATTCCGCCAGTTTGTAAAATAAACATAATCTTGAGTAAGACTTCTAGCCTAAGAGTGGTCAGGCTAAAAGTACCCACGCGTAGTTCAAATCATAAGACTAGTGATAATTGCTGTGTCGGTGCTAATGAGTTGGACCATCTGTTAATTTAATCAAAACGCATGTCAGTCCAAAACTTATCTTCAATTTGTAAGGGAAAACAAAAACACACAATTTCCGGTGCTTGAAAGTTAAACACAGTAATATGTGCGCGTTCAACACCTCATCACAATAATTGGTCTAATAGCTTGTAATTGGCTGTTATATCGAGAGACGAACGCGTGCTCCAATCGTTTGAAGTAAAACCGAGTTTGTGTCTATGAATCCATTTTGGGGTTCAGTTCGGGTCAAATTGGTTCTGTATCGAATCAATGTAATCTTGTTAGCCGGGCACCCGGGTAATGCGGGTAATACCCGAATTCGCGAATAACTGGCAATGTCAGTCATCGTGTGCACGACAATCCCGGGTAACGAGTACCCAAGGAGCCAAAAATATTTTAAAAAGGTGGTAATGTGTTGGCTGTTCACGGTGCTGTTATTGGGGTTTTGGCAGATAGAGATATAACATTTTCAAACGCCGCCGTGAAGCTTGAAGTAAGCCAAATTGAATGGGTACAAATAGAAGGGATGTTTAAAATTTTGAAGTCATTCCAAATCTACAATTCATGCGAAGAAAATAAAACAATTTCCATTCTACGACCGATTATTTTTGGCCTTTTGAATAAGCATTTAAAAACAAACATCGGAGATGATCCAAATATTGTCAGTTTCATGAGACGCATTAAAAAAAGCTTGCAGCGCAGGGTCAAAATGAATAGAAATGTTCTCTCAGAACAAGTTTCCTCTTTTATGGACCAAAGGCATACAAAATTGGACATGTGCGAAACTTTGTAGATATTTAGAAAGAGGTCTTGAGTTAAAGATGTAATGCCATGGATTCGTAAAATACTCGAAAATATAAATACTTGATTAGCCGGGTATCTAGTGCTGTACTTGGCTCACTGTATGAGAATATTAATATAGTAGTCTAAGTGCCCATAACATATTTTTGGTGTAATTATATGCATAAAAAAAAATTGTTACATGAATGTTGTGATTTTTTTGTCGCCAAGGTAAGTAATATTAACCTTAAAACGGGCTTTTTTTTAAACTTAGATTTTTGGTATAACCACTTAAATCCTGATTGCACAAATATGCGTCGCAGACGTTATAAGTGTCGCCCTTACCCCGCCACACGCCCGGAAATATGAATAAAGAAAAACAGTTTTTTGGTTTTAAAATATAGCCGAGAGATTGATTCACCAAACATCCAAACATGAATGCCGTGATAATAAAAAAGTAGGTCCAAGACGTATTGCGGTTCACGTTCAAATATTTAAAAAAAACATGTTCGTTAATAGCGAACTTGATACCAAAGCTTCTTAAAGACCTAATGAAGGAAGTTTTTGAAACTCATTTTCAAAACAATTTCATAAGTAAAATACTCATAAAAAAACCGTGAATGAATCGACGTGGACTTATACAACTTCTCGTTTGGTCACTAATATCACGATATCTCCCCAACAATATTCTGTGGGCTCTTGGTCTAGCATCCCATTGCGTTACGATAAACTAATAAAAAGGTAATTTTGTATTTCGGCGTCAACCCCGGCAAGAACTGAAACGCATTTTTGTCATACTATTGCCAACGCGATGTTGCCGACGCGCAATGCTTTGGTGTGATAATTATTGCCAACCATCCCGAAAATATAGCTGTGTGAATTTCATTCATTTATCACCCTACACAGAAATATACTTGTCCGCAAACTTTTGGAATGCAGTGTATACCAAAAATAAACGTCAACAACAATCGTTCACTTCAAGAAAATTATTAATTATAAATTTATAGATATTTATATTATAAATGACCCCGCCTTTCGGCAGGGTTCTACGAAAAATTGCATTTTAGACTCATTAGAGTGCTCCTCTCCACGGAAATCTTTAGTAAAAGGCGAAAGATTTATTCGACACTGAAGAGAAGCCAGAGTGACGAACAACCCTGAAACCAATTGCTATATGGTTTCTATGACTGAAGGTGACTGTGAATTATACCATGCGAATGGAACTACAAAAGGGAATAAACAATTGTGAAAGTCAACGTCTGCTTCAGTTGTTTTTATTATAGGTACACTGTTTTTCAATGTGTTTATTGCACTCTAGTACAAAAAGATAACAATAACGCATCACGTGTTATGAATTTAAAATGTTTATCAAAAAGAAAAAGAAATTGAAGAATTGTTAAGCGTTATCAGTGACATTGTCATCTTATCGCATGGTTGCATTGATTAAAACTTGATAGCCATAGAAAAGAATAGGTCAATTCAAACAGAAAATTTATTTTTCGGGTCCAAGGAAGTGGGTGTAGGTAATTTAACAAAATATGTATGTATTCTCCTTCTACGAGAGACACTGCAAGTCCAAGAGTATCTTGAATACTACTTATTACAATTAGCGCAGTTAGAACTAAAGGGACACAGATTTAAGTCAAAATCTTGCATTCCGACTGGAAATACATTTGACATTTTTAAGTCACACTCAGAGAATTTTTCGAAAATTAGTCTCTCGTATTTATCTTCATCTTTCTATCATCGTTCTATCATATTATTGACAGCTCACAGTCAATGCGTCAAAGTGAAGCATTGCAATTTCATCATAGTTTGACTTACTCCGAACAACGCTTGCCAATTATTGAAACTTGTTATCAAAAATCCGTGCTCTTCGTAAAATGTGAAGATCTATTTTTTTCTAGAAAAATTGACTTCAACGATGAAGCTTTCTGGTTGAATGAGTTTGTTAATAAATAGAATTGTCGTATTTCGTCCGATGAGTACCGTCAGTCAACACACAAAAAATGATATACTACTTGTTGCTGTTTATGGTCCGGTGGAATCATTGGCCCGTATTTTTCCAAGAATGACCGTGAGAACAACGTTACCGTAAATGGCACCCGCGACAGTTCAATGGTTTCGAACTTAAATTTTCCCAAAATGCAAGAGCTGATCGATGAATCGATGAACCAATATAGAAATAAGTTCGCTGAACAGTTTTTCTTTTGTATTGAAGCCTTTTATTTATTATAAAAGCCAACCCCTAAAAAAATCGTCCTTTGTAAGAGACCTACACAACGACGATGTGAATATATATTGTAAATCAGGAGAAACAGCTTGACAAGGAATCTTCGGAAAATTAGAGACAAGCCTCGTTCTAAATTTACATAACACTGTCTCCTACAAATGTTTTACTCAATTTACAAGATAATTTCAAAATTGCTGTCAGTTCAAAATATCAACAAAATGGAACAACCAAAATATAAGCTAACGAATTCGTTGAGAAGCGGTTATTTTAGGATTCAGGGGAACACTGGTGACGTAATCGATTTGCTGAAGATTTTATTTCTTTTGTTGCAAAATATGGAAGAGGATGAGACATTACAACTGATTCAGCAAAAGCAAGAACATCAATTTTCTTTTCGTTGCTATCGCTGCTGATAATCAAATTGATGGACAGAAGTTCTTAAGTCGCCTTGCTTTGTTTAAACTCTTCATTGCGCTTTTTTGGATCTTTGTACGAAATTTCGAAGTGCTAAAGGTGTGTAGTTTAATTCCAAAAATCAAGTGAGGCGTGTTATTTTTGACGACTCTTGATCGCTGATAAAGCTGTAAGTTGTCGTCCGGGGCCGACATAGACATACAGTTCTGACTCGACACTTGCCGTCAAAAAATGACAAAATTTTAGACGACTTTACTGCATTAAATTTAAGGTTGGGGGTTGTCTTCTTTAAGATGAAACGATTGAGGCTTAAATAAGCAAGACAGCAATGTAAAAGTCATAATGACCAGAGTTCACACCTTAGACCACAAAAATACAAATTGCGATGAACGCAGGAGGATTTCAAGACTTGTTTCCGGCAGTGGTTGAACCGTTGGGTGAAGTGTCTAGCCACCATACATTGTACGAATTTTGTTTAATTAATTTAATATTGACTTTTTTTAAAAAAAGGTATTTTCGTACTTTTTCATGAATATATTTACAGTGTGACGACTTGTATTGACTTTTCCGCCCTTATCAGAGATTTATTATGCATTTATGTGCGCCTACACTGAGTAGTAAAAGTTAAATTCAAACACTGTTTTTATTCCAAGAAAACAATTAAAAAAACAAGCAGTTTTTACTACAAAATACCAAGTTCTTAACACGATGCAGCCATAAACAACTTTTGAGTGTAATTTGCTTTCTCAAGACCTCATCAAGGCAAACAAAAAGTACATTTTTTGTTGTTGCCTTTTGAAACCAGAATTCCATTTGTGAGCTACTCGTACAGGCTACATGCGACTCGGCTGAATGAATGTGAAACGTATTGAACAAGTGTGCTATACACTATGTTTGTTGTTATTTGTTTTGTTTTGGTTCTTTTTCCGTCTATGGGTTAGTCTAGATGGTATTTAGATTATGTCATATGCTAGAGGTAAGCTTAAGTTAGTCACGTTCCTTTTTTTTTATTGTAACAGTGTAAAAACGATATTGTGTTAGTTTGAGGTGCTGGCTACGGTCTTGTTTTTTGCTGAAATTGTAACTTCGTTTTATGAGGAACTACAGGTAAGATAAAGCAAAAAAAAATGGATTTGTAACTTTTGAGAAACCTGCAGCGTTTTCGTTTGGATATTTGGGGCGCCTTAAAAGAGGCTGCTATTTTTAATACAATTGAAAAAGACAGTTTAAAGAATAATGAATTCGAAAGAAATATCTAATGGGTTCATAGATAAATAGGTCAGCATAATGAAATCTTTTCTTTCTTGACTATCCACTCAGTTTTGGCATCGTGAGCACCAAACACAAATTTTAAAGGTCACTGCCACTAACCAAATCCACTGGTGAATCATTCTTCCTTGTGTTTGTTTATTTTTAACTCACCCTCATTTATCAAATAATTTTTTCTTTTGGTCAACAAAGTTTCTTTTTTCATCCGATTTTTGTATTCAAATAAAATATTAGAGCATCCGTCGTGACCTTGATTTTTTTTGTCTGTCTGTCGTTCGGCTGGTTTGGTGCATCCGGGACATGTACAACTTGAAGCAGGCAATAGTGTAGCTGGATTTTCTAATAAATATTAATGAAATTTTGGAAGTTTTACATTGACAATTATTTTTGTGTTAAGTAGACAAATTCATTTTAATAATTGAATGGATTTCACCAAATTATAGTTCGTATCTCAAAAGCGGACAGCTGAGTGTATGGTCGCAGTTTCAAATCTGGAAAATAATGTCGTGAGTCACTGTCGACCCCCTGGGTAAGCTTCAACTGTATGTGGAAAAGAAAAATGGCGAATCACGACTGGTGAAAAGATCCTTTTCCACGTTTTGTAGTGGTGTAGCTGTCTTTAGTTTACAATTTTTTTAAACGCATGGTATTTCCTGACTTCAATGTTGGACTTTGTAAAGATCTTTTTCGCTTCCTGATCTGCCAGTTCGTTGTCCTTCATTCCAGTATTTGCTTGAATCAAAATCAATTTCAGTTTTTGTTGAAGGGAGATAATGTTGCCGCGTATTTTATTGATGACAGGAGAGCGGTGTATTAAGAGTAGCGAGACTGTGGGTGCAAATGACAGTTTTTTTGTTAACGAAAAATAACACCAGCCCAGAGATATGAAAGCAGGTCGGAGACTTCTTTAACCGACATTACATTATTACATGAAAATGTTGATGTATTGACTTTACAGTTCTCTCAAGAAAAAGTATTTGTTCTTGTGCCATATGCTGAGTGTTGCAATTCTGACAAAGATATTATTTCCTTCAAAACTTCGTAGCCGAGAACGTTTTCAAGACTTTCGAAGCCTCAATACCTTCGCCTCAAAATTTTAAGATCCTCTTAGTAAATTAGTGGTAAATTGTTTGCTTACAGTTAACACTAGGCCTTTCGTTTCTGAATTGCCTGTTGTGAAAATCTCCGCACAAGTTATGAAGGGTCCGAAAACCTTGAATTTTTAGACGTACGAAACAATGGACAAAGGAACAACCACGACATATATATATATACACAAATAGGAAGAAAACATTCCAATTTGAAAAGTGTGTCATTATTGAAGTAGTCGCTAGGATGGGTTTCCACAAATTAAAAACATCAGAGCTGATGTCGATTTGAAAATTAACATCATTAAAAAGCTCTCATGTTGAAGCCATGAAGATCGAGCTGCTCTTGATCTGACGCATACCTATAGATACTTTAAATATGTAGAGGTAGTAAACAGGTATGTATTGGCCGAAAACTAGATTGCATTTTCGAGAGTAAATAAGGGCTTTCAATTCATGTTTTTATTTAAGGTCTTACTACAGATTAAGAAACTTTTTATCTAATTGGTAAAATGAAGATTGATGTGTACAAAAATTACGCTTAAAAATTAATTGGAAAAATAATTTACGATTTAAATAGCATAGTGGTTCGAAAGGTCGACACTTTTTTTGGATGCGAAAATATGATTAAATGCAGGTAATGAATATCCAGAGGTTTACTTGTTTCATGATAACCAATTCACTTCGAAGACCAACGTGATATGGTAATTTAATAAATCTCAATCAAGCAATCATTCCGATTTCACTCCCCGAAGATATAGATACATACGTATTTAATTCGGATTGTTTCAGTAACTCACCTTGATACTATTCTTAGTGGAATGTAATGCTGTATCCGTACTATCAGACTGACTTCTAAACGAAGACGTTGATCTATTCGGTCCACCATTTGTCGGTGGTCGATCTATAATTGTTATTGGAGTAGCAATAATTTCTTCAGTGCCACGATCCAATTCAACGCTACCATCGGATTGAACTCCTAAAGTCGATCGATCGACTTCCAGGTGTGCAAAGAAATCTGCACTAATGTCGGCGGCTGTGAGGCCACGTTTCTCTTTTTCTTTATGTCGACCACGGATCTTGAGTGTTTTTCTGACCTAGAAATAGACGAGAAAGAAAGAATTGAAAAACAAGTATATTAGATACGAACTTCCCCTGTTGCAGTTCGATTTTTTTTTTTTTTTATTTAGATGAGAATATTGGATGTTCTAGTTGAACATGAAAAATATTTAGAGTTCTTATCGATGTGTTTCCATTTATCAGTCAGTAATGAGATTGATTGAATTGATTCGACAGGAAATCGCGTGTGAAATACATTTTTTTATTTTTGTTTTAAAATAAATTAACCAGACGATATGTATTCGAATTCATCAGCGTGGAAATGGGAAACGGTATTGTGGGAGATCATGTGGAACCTGAGAATAGCGTGGAGTGGTAAAATTTTTGAGTAAGCAAGCAAGTATCTTTATGTATCTAAATGTGAAAAAAAAAGAAAACAATTTGCAATTCAGATGAGTTTAAAATGCTTTTGGTAAAATGGGTTTCACTTTTCTCTTTTGGTTTTAATTTGGCAATCTTGATACCGATCCACTTTTTTTATGGTTCGTGAAATGGTGTTACTTGGGTTACTAATAATTTTATTATTTATATATTGGAATTTGAACTTAGAAAAAAACGAATAATTTTCAACTTTAATTTTTTTAGATATTCGTATATATGTATTCAGCACTTATTTTTATAATTAGCAACATTAAATAATTGTTTAACTACGTTTTTAGCTTATTAAAGAGTATAGCAATTGATGCTTTGTACCTCAGAAATGCCTTAGGCAAAATCGAAAACGCGTCTTAAACGTAAAAGTTGGTGTATAGATAGATCTTCGATTACATGCAGTTTACATTTGTTCGAAAAGACCTTCGCCACTTGAACTGGAGCTATACACATTATCTTCCACCCTAAAAAAACGCTTTATTCATTATTCAAGCTCATAATTACTTTCTTCTTTCTTGTAAAAGTGTCCAATCAGCTTATCTCATGCGTAACTCTGTTAAATTTTACGTGATATTTTAAGAATGCCTCAATTTTTCTAATAAACTCCTACCGTACGAGTTTGATATTTGAAAACTAGGCTAGGCTTTTCCAATAAAAATAAATGCTTTCCAAAGAATTTCTAATACAATTTATTAATTTTGAATTTATTTATCTTTAAACGAAATTAAACTTATTTTACCAATTTTATTTTTGAGGAAAATAACAAAGGTTAAACAAATTAAACATGCCTGCCTGTTTGTGCCCCCACTGTAATTAAATGCAAAGACAGTATACATGGTTTCTGATCAAATGCATTACTTGCCATTGTTCTAAGTGTATATTTTAATGTTCGTGCAAAGGATATCGATACATTTAATCGTAAATAAATACAGACACAGCATTTATCTCAAATTTCAATTAATCCTTATGTTATTGACACTTTTAATTCGTAAATCCCCTTACAATAGGGATTTACGCAAAAAAATACAGTCAAAATGAGTTCAAAAATAAACCCTCTGCAAACAAGGTCCATCAATTTTAAGACAATTCAATTGAACATAGCATATCTTTTTTATTAAAATTCGAACATTTTAGTGAAATGAATGTAAGGGAAAATTGGAATTAAATAGTACACGTCTAGTCTTCCAGATATATAAACTATGAAACCTCCTTAACGCAGTCTTCTGGTGACATTCATCGAATAAACGAAATTATTAGAGCTTCAGTACTGCGATATGTTTCTGCTATAAGCAGGAAGCTGAGTTTGGTGAAGAAAATTGAATCTTCTGTGACACTCAGCGACATCTGTAAAAAACTTTATAAAAGCAAATTAAATATATTTTCAACTTCCAAAATGGCGGATAGAAAATAATGGCCGCGTTCAGAATTCTAGGGACTAAAATTTAAGTCAAAACCTAGAATATTGAACGAGAAAACTGACTTCAAATGCAGTTGACAGTTTCATATATCAAACAAATTATTTTTGGAGATTTACTTTTAATTTGTGTATTATTTTTAATGTAACTTAGTAGTTTTTATTGTGTGTTTTTTAATAAAACGAATAAAAAGATCGACACGGAAAAAGAGTTTTATGTGAGTTACATCAGTAGGTCAAGTTTCGTGATTTCGTTGTAAATAAGTTGGAGAGCCCATCGTTTATTTTGCGATTAATTGAACGGCCAACTAGAAATCGCAGCTACTTTGAGGAAGAAATTCCTGCGTACTCACTGGTCAAATTTCGTGTCCACTTCAGGATGAGTCGGGCTTGATTTTTAGTTAGTACAAAAGTACTCTCTTGTGATCCCATTTCGACTTAGATTTTTAATCCTCATTTTACATTATTAATTCGTTTTAAAATAATACATTACCACTTTCATATTTCATAAACTTCAACCGATTAGTAAACGATTTCAAAACTAACAGCTGACTTTTGACGTTCATCAATCAACTGCAAAACTGAACAGGGTGTTTGCTTCAAGCTGTGATGGAATTGCGTTTAGTTATATCGCTATTATCTGTCCAGGGATTGACATCAGCATGTCAACAGAAATCGGAAATTCTAAGAGTTTTAAACATCATACCTTAGGAAAATACTGAAATTGTGAAAAGAGAAAAAATGTTTAATTATCGTGACGGAACGAGTTGCACGCGCATCATCAATTAAGTCGAAATCAATAATGTCTATATTCGGGCGACACCTGATTTCAAATCTCCTGCTCGCCGAAAGCAGGTACAGTCTAGCTTTGAGTAGGACCTGGTCAGTAAGTCGTCAGTTTCAAAAGTTCACTTTACAGAAATGTATCTTTGTATGTAGATGTCACTTAATGATTTCTTAGGTTCGTCAAAAATAATACAGATGATCCGGTTTTATTTTTTATTTTTAGTAGTGAAGCAGTCTGATCACAGCTCTCTTTATCAAAACAGGGATAACAGGGTGCCTTTTTATTTTCGACAATAATTTGATAGTCTCTAAAGGCCAATCAAGTATACGATGTTTTGTTATGTGTATAAGAAGTACGCCCTCATGGAGTGTATTTTTATACATTTTTCGAATTTTATTTCCTTAATTCTCAAGTGCACAATCAAACGGCGACAAAGTCAAAACCGAAAAAAAAGAAAACACAAAAAGAGCACGAGAGAATGTCACAAATAGAAAAGTTTATTTTCCTTTAATAAAATGCAAGAGAAAAGGAGCACAGTCTATATTCTGAAGACACCAACAACGCCAACGGAATGTCCCAATCGGTGGAGCACCGTACAAAACGAAACTTAGTTGGTTCCTTCATTTCCTAGAGCTACAGAAAAACAAAACTAAATCAATTGATCTGCGATGCTGATGACGATTTTCTGTTTATGCTTGACTGAAACGAGGAAGAGTTCCTATGCCTTCTAGTGGTTGCAATAAAAATCCAACGTTTTACTTTTCCCGAGTTCTATCGGACGATAATGGAAAATTGTAGTTCCATTTGCAAAAGGGTCGACGCATCCTTATGCAGATACCATAGATACACCTCATCTCAAGAAGTGCATACACTCGTACACATAGAGGTCCAATTAATGACGTGAGACGATGAGAACGAGAAAGAAACAGAAACAACATCAATGGGTGGCGTTGGAGTGGATGTACATTTTAATGGACCACAATCCGCAGCTCCCTATAGAGTGGTTCGTTCCATTTACAGATGCGAGATGCGGGATGCAAGTAGGATGTAACCGGGGGATCATCGACCAGAGTTCGCGCATGTTTGTCTCGTCTATCTACAATAACTGTTCTGGTTGTGTGGTGGTTTTTGTTTTTTTATTTTCTTTCGTTATCTGGGAATTTTACGGGATCTCACTATATTGACTCCTTGGTGTCGATGGTTGTTCAAAAGTAGGGAACATAAAGGCAGGCGAATTGTACTTAAAACAATGGAATTTTACAGAGGATTCTGTGGAAAGCGGCGGATTCTCAAGTTCACTGGCAATGAAAGCAGGCAACGGCATTAACAATGAACTCGAGAGTGGATGCGTCGTGATAGTACTTTGCGCCTGTTTTTCTTTTGAAACAAGAATGTAGAATGGAGAGTGCCTGAATTTGTGGGCGTATTATGTGATTATGCAATAGCAACGAACTGTATAGTAGACATTGTACAACTATGGAAAATTATCATACAATTTTTGGGCTTAAAGTGATGATTTTTTTTGGTTTTTATTCAAAAGTTATGAAAGGTTTAGAAAAAATCTAGAATTGCTTAAAAAAAACAAGGAATATTTTATTAAAAATTAACTGTACAGACTTTACGTACGAAGGGTTGTGGAAAAATTAAATAAACTAAAATAATTTTTCGTAGACTAACTTTTGTTAGCAAAGTCTATGTTATGTAACATACCATATTTTGGTTAAACGGGCCCCGTTTTAATTCCAAAGTTTGTTTTTTTCGATGATTAACCCGGCGTGTGGAACAGTTGAAATTTCAGACTCAAATTCCTCTGTTATGAATAGAGCACGCGCTTCGACTACCCGCATAACAAATCAAGGTAGATGTGGGGAATAATGGCACAACGGACATCCGGGTCGCTTTCGTTCCCAACACACGGTCAGTATTTTCGAAGGTAAGTGAATGGTTTTATTTTCGTCTGCTCCCGGTTTTTCAGTTTTTTTTATACAATTTGATGACGTTTTGGCTATTTTTTTACGGGGTTGTCATTATTGATTTATCAGTGTTTTTTTCATATTTTGTAGAAAATAAAGTTTTGCTCCATTTTTTTTTTTGTTTCGTTTTCTTCGCCTTTTTGCTTTTTCGTTTTTTTTCTATATTGTTGCTCTGACCAGTTTTAGGGGTTTTTTTCTGACCAGTTCTAGGTGAATTCAACTTTTTTGAGCTGACGCAAAAAGACTAAATTCTTTTGAAAGCTTATACTATAAGTATATACAAAACTCATGAACCGTGTGACTATACCCTATCGGGTTTTTTGTGCAGTTTGTCCAAATCCATCACACCTAGATCATATGTTTGTACTCATGTGTATGCTGATAAACCAGCTACCATCGGCAATAAGTTCAAAAAACCGTGCGAAATTCAACGACAGGATTGCCCAAATGGTACTAAACACAAAATGTCATTGAATTTTCTAATATTTGTTTTTAACAACGTTTCCATAGACCTTAAAATACACACGTTACACCCGTACAAGGCTTTAACTTTTTATAATTTATGTATATATATTTTTTTAAGTTTTTCTTTTACAGCCATGATTGCAAATTATTCCTTACTTGAGCTTATCATGCCACCCCATGCACTCTGTATCATTCAAGGGTGGATAGAATCATATGGCTTCACACTTTGCAGCAAAAAACACTAAACACCATTTAACTTGGCGAGGCCGTAAACACTCCCGTTCACGGAAGTTTTTGTTATTGCCTTGAAAATTTGCAAAAAATTCTTTTAAAAAACACAATCAGCTAAACATATTCAGCTGTCCCCCCATAGTTCCTCAATATGCGTGTATGCAAATAAAGACTTTGATATCCCTTCCTTTGCTGGTTGCAACCGCGGTTTTCGACTGAAGACCTCGCCCGCAGATAAATGAAAACATTCCGTTTTAAAGAACAATTAAACATTCCTTTAATTAAGTATTCCCCTCGCATCGTTTTGAAAATAAACAACGGTTAATGATTCTTTATAGTCTGCGTTATTGTTACTCTGGATTCTTATCTTCGCATTGAATCAATCAGAATGTGTTCAGAATTTTAATCAAATGAAATGTTGTTTTTATTTTTTGGGTTTTTTGATTTGGTTAGTGGGACATCAAGAATGCTGATGGTGGGTGTGATGGAGCAGGTAACAGGTGTGAGTGAATATTGTTAACAGCATGATACTCCATACTTGCGTTCAAAAGTATGTGAAAAAATAAATCAGTCGACGAACTCATTGGAACCAAAACTAGACTTGTGTAAGAATATAGTATTGACAATTCTGGAGTTCATACTCTGATTATTCTTCTTTGTTTGTTGTTTGAAAAAAATTTAAAGCTCTTGCATTTTAGTTAGGAATGAAAAAAATCGTCAAGTACAATAACTCGGCCAGATTGAGCGAATGAGCAACTGTGCTTCAGATGAGATTGTTTCGAATTCCAGCAACACAGTTCGTAAGAAAACGGAAGGCCGAACCTCCTGTTCAAAGATTAAGCGATCAAGGGTACCACGAAGCTTGACCCAACTAACTTGAACCGAATACTTGTGGCGAATAGAAAGTAGCTTAAGCTCATGCTCAGATCCATCAATAATCAATGGCAAGTTAAGTAAAACAAATAAATGATGATACCTATTAAGGTCGTGGCGAACTTATAAGGAACGATTAAAAATATTAAGAAAAATCGCAAATATAAAAAAGGATACGTTATTTTTTTCGTCTTGTTTACTCTGTTTTGAAGCAGTTTTTCATGATGGTATTACATGAAGTTTATTAAATTTGTTTCTATATGGGTTTTTGAAGAGTTAAGTTAAGAAAGAAGCAAGAAAGAATAGTTATTTGTGAAGAAATTGATCATATTTGCAAAATTAATAGTAGAACTTAAGATTTGTTCAAAATCTAATGAAAAAAGTTATTTTTTATAATTAAGAACAAAATTGGGCAAGAATAAGAGCTGCACGCCACTGAAATATCGTAAACTTTTCGTTTTCAGAAATTGGGAAATGGTTTTATTGCTCAAAAAACATGACATTCAATACAGTAAGCGTCAGAGAGAAAAATCAAACTACGGAAAAGATAGTAAAACGCAAAAGATCGCGTAAGACTTATAAGGCAAAGGATCTAAGAACCGTTCGAGTTTTTAAAAAAGATTCATTTATGAGTTCTAAACATTATCAAAGCGAAAGTTTGGTAAAGACACGAATGCGCCTTCACGATGGAATGAATGCCAATTTTTTGAAAAAGCAACAGAAAAAAATGCATTGCTTACTCTAAAAAATCGTAAGTTAGGTTAGCTTTTGCAAAATAATCGTAAAAAATAGACGATTTCTGAATGGAACGATGATAGGCGTTCAAAAAATGAGGCATTTAATGGAAATACACAACGGTTGCTTTGAAGCACGGAGTGGGAAGTGTGATGCTTTGGTGTTCCATGTCATTCAAAGGAACCAGCCTTTACATGGAATAGACGGTATAACGAATTCTGAGCATTATACACAAATATTAGAAATTTTCATTCTACTTTTTTTTTGTAATTGCTCGTTCCTTGTAGATTCATGTAAGATATTGACCAAAAGCGTACGGCAAGGGTAACAAAACAATAGTTAGAAAAATATTATGTCGATGTTTCAGAGTGGCCATCATTAAATTTATCATTTGAATCCCGTAGAAAGCCTGTGGTACGAACTTAAAACCGAAATCGGCAAGCATCATTTTGCAAATTTGAAAGAATTATTTGAAGTCGCAAGGACGCTTTGATTTAATTCAATTTTAATAAATTCTTCTGTTTATTTGTCTTGTTATCTGTTTTATTTGTTGTTCTTTGCAGTTCTCGATTTTATAATAAATAAACAAATTTTATGTAAAAGGTTTATAATCTTTCAACTTTAAACCAAAAAGAAATTCAATGATATAGCTGGATATAAAAAGAAAAAATGCACAGTTTTTTTTACTTAAATCCTTAAATAAATCATTTTTTTCTCCGAAATTTTAAAATATTTTCGAAAATAATTCAGCTCGGGGAGGGTATAGCTTGATCATTGGTGCGTGGTTATAATATATGTATTTCTAAGAAACGGTTTCAGAAATCTAGTGATGGCATTGAACTCTTCGAAGGACTTTCAGTCACTCACAAGAGTAACATTTTACAGAAGTTATTCTCTAGGTTTGAGCTCCGGATCCCACGCTCAGTATTCAGACGCCCTGAGACACGGACAACAATTTATATTCGCGGTTTATTCTTCCTTAAGACGAGGTTGTGATGTGAACTTAATCCCGTTCTTCTGTATGTCCATATTGGTTCAACTATCTCGGTTTTGTATCAAAAGTGAATAAAAAAAAAGTCAGAGAGATCAGTTTTTTATTTTCAGTGAACTGGGTTCATAGACAAACAGGCAGTCCGTCCACAACCATTTATTAATTGTTTTTCTTCAATAAACTACTTCGTCAAAACTTTAAGTTCAATCCTGGATTCGATACGTATCGTTATTCAAAGAGACTCTTTGTAAATCTGGAGTAAACCGAAATAAGCATCTTCCTGATTGGAACACACCCGAAAGGGCACCCTTGTGGATTGCCTTGTTACGGACTTCAGTTCCCTTTTCCGATATCGTCATACTTATAACATTAAGCAAAACAAGTCTGTATGGGAGCTGCTAGAATCAGTTAACCTTCCAAACGGTTGCATTTTTTATTCACCTTAGCTTCGTTTAAAGTTTTCGCTTTTCTCACAAATTTTTCTATTTCTTATAGAAATACGAAGAAAAAAAACAAATGCTCAATAATGACCCGGTATACTTTGTGGTGTAAAGAATTACCTACTTACGCAAGACTTATTTTCGTTGAGTAGTAAAACGAATTGCGTGTCCATTGAACACGATATTTCAATAACGACGTATTTCCGTACGAGTTAGTTCAGCACTAAGTCACGCGTTGCTGAGTGGCAAATGACGCAAAAATAAACCAACTGATAATTATTTATTATTATTAACAAAATCGGAGGCTAAAGGATTAGATAATAACTTATTAGGTTTGTTCCTGCATACGTGCAAGCGGGTATTCTGTTCACAGCGTGCAACCGCAATTGTGCAACTGCAAGTCGGCTTCGGTGATTTCACAAACTACCAAAAACATGTAATTTACTTTGCTTCTCGGACTCGGAACAAGAAGTTAAAATTATTGACAACACGTTACATTTCCACGAAAAAAAGTTCTTTTTTTTTTGTTGGATTTAGAAAACCAAAATAGTTAGCTTATTCGTATACTGTCAAAGGTTTACCCGGCGTGTGTACACCAAATTTTCGAGTGCACAGGATGTCTTTTGAGGAGTTTTCAAGGGTTCCGGAAAATCTCAAAAAAAATCTGGGTTACTTTTTGAAGTTTCTAACAAAAAATCAAAAAGCGTTTAAAACAAAATTTTCTTGAAAAATTCTTAAATCAACATTGACCGAATAAAAAAAAAAAAAAAAACCGTTCATGTCTTTTGTAGCTGATACTATGAGCTTTCAAAAAAATGTTGTCTTTTTGGGGTCGGCTTCCAAAAATTTGCATTCATAATTAAGTATCTGAAATTGTTAACTGTACATGACTTCTCATGTACATATGTTGTTCTTACACTCATCTTCAAAAACGGTCAGAACAAAAATAATATCATTGAAACGCAGGTACTTTTAGTGAAGAAAACAAAAAAATGTAGCAAAACTTTACATTCTAAATAAAGTATGAAAAAAGAACTGGTAAATCAAAAATTAAAACTTCCTTAACCATAGCCGAAACAGGATCAAATTATGTATTTAACTGAAAAACTGCGAGAAAAATAAAAATAACAATATTCACTTACCTACGAAAATACACCCCACTACTAGATTTTTGACGGGGGTAACCGAAACCCGCGCTCTATTATGACGGATAAATTTGGAACTTAAAAACGTGAAAGCAGTTAGGTACAGAAAGATTAATTTTGCTTAAGCGTAATTATTTCAATCTCAAAAATGTAACCAGAGTTTTGTTGAGAACACTTAGGCTCCATTCGAATGCTGGCAAAAAACTCCAAATTGTTTGTTTATGTCGATATACTAATTTTTATAACAATAACCAATTACCTCGGATGTCCGAAAACACAAAATTTGTCGTTCATGACGTTGGCTTCTAGTCGGATGCAAGCAACGCGGTATCTTTATAGGCATACAGATCTCCCGATAAGGTTACCTGTCAAATCAACTGTCATAGCACAACACTCAATATACGGTGTTCATAATCGTGCGTCAACTTATGTTTACGTGTTTTTTTAGGGATAATTTCCCACCTCTGAGGAGGTGAAAGTGAACAAGGACCTGAATTTATAGATTCGACAAGGATCTCAGCGACTTCTACCGGTCCAACATGTCGAAGACTTTGAGAAAAGATTTTGAACTACGCAGATACAACCGGTGGAGCAATTTATGTATGTCAATGGGCTGAAAGTCAACTGGAAGATGAATCGAACTTTCGACTAATTGAAAATGTTAACAAACAAAATAACCGCGTTTTGGAGTGGGCAAATCTTCACCAGGCTTTGTCCTGAAAAAGCCACTATATCAAAATTTCCGTCAATAACGAGCGCTACCACCAAATCATTTGCGATTTAGACAAACGATTTCAGCATGACGGCGCTGCATGCCATACAGCGGGTCAAACCAAATCACTTTATTGGGACGAAAATTTGGTTAACAAATCTTCTTCAGGTAATGTGTTCTGAGTTTTTATGTGGATATGTGAAGCCACTCGTGCTAGCTGATAAACCAGCTACAGTTACGACTCAGAAGCCAACATTCAACAATCATATTATTGCCAAATTAAAGTCGGATCTGCTGAAAAGGATGGTGCAAAATAAGATCGATAGTATAGCATTGTCTTGTTTTTATTAGATAAAAAAGAGTCAGCTAGAAATTCGATCGTTTAAATTTTAGTAAAGAAATATAGACAAATCACGAATTGCATCTCGTATGTCTTACTTTATTAAATAAAGTCAGCAACTACCTCGAATATCAGTTTCTATGAAGAAGTTCAAGTATCAATGTCTATTTACAGTACACTGTGCATCGTATTAGGTTTCAAATAGCTTTTCCCTTTGCCAGCAGCAGCTTCAGCCTCTCTGCATATACAAACATATAAAGAAGATAACAAAACACTACCCGCCAAGTGCTGTGCATACAATTCCCACTCACACTTTTTGTGATTTATTATTCTTTCTTATTGTTATCTCTGCGTTTCAAGAAGAAAACATTAACTTTGTTTGGTTACTGTGCGAAATGCATTTTCCCATGCAAATGACAAGCAATTTACTTTAATTTCTCAAGCGCCTCACACTATAAAGCAATCAGACATCAGACTCTTGCTTTCGCTCCCTCGCCGTGATGATCATCCGATGTATCTGTAGTCGTTACAACCAAAGCCGCGCAGCACTTTTCCGATTTCAGTAACGGAATACACGTTTCCAAGATACCTTCCTCAGACCTAGTTATTTTTCCCAACTGTCACTTCGATGGGAAAACAAAAACAGCGCCTCCTCATAATTTCCATCATGCCTGAGCAATGCTGGTTATTCGAAGCCCACAAAACCCATAATATTCAAACATACGACGAGTAAGAGTAACTGCTCGAGAGTACCTCTAGGTATTTTAACACAACAAGCTTAAAGAAAAATAAATAATAATAAAAGAAAACCATTTCTTCGCTTGCTCCCAAGTAAGCAAACAGCAAACAGCCAAAGTGACAACGGTCAATGACACATAGTATCTGGAATGACGCGTAGCCTAGCTTTGGAGCCCTGGTGCGCTTGGCATCTGTGAAGTTGTATGTTGGCTTAGTAGGTTCAAGTATTTGTGTGTGTAATTAACGTAGGTTGGTGGAGCCTAAGCACATGTCATCCATTCACCACGATGTTAATGAGCTCCGCATGTACGTGTATTCTTCTTTGTCTATTTCGCATTTAAATATTCATCGCAGCTATCATATGAAAGATATCGTACGGTAGTTAGGCCTGTCGGGCGGTCGTTCACTAACGCGGTTGCCCTCTTGCCCCAGTAATCAAATTGGCCGACTTCTGAATTGTTAAGTGTTCTTTCTTTTGTATTTATCCGTAGTTCTCTCCTCACATTATATCACGCTTTGCAGAGTCTTCTTTTTTACGATGGGCTCTTGGGATACGGGAAAGGTAATCGTAGAGAAACATGCTTTTCCAGGGGTCTACTGTTAAAACTGGAAAAGAATTTAGGTTTTTTGGTTTCAAGTTTTACCACAAGTCTTGCGTTTCAGTTCTCAAAACGCCTGACAAGTGACAGTATCCGTCAAGCAGCGAAGATTGCAGTTCCATATCTCTTGCGACAAAAAACAAAAATACAAAATATATTTCCTTGACTTAATTGAGTCAAAACTTTTAAGAAGAAGGAAAAAAACCCAACTTGTACTAGGACCACCACTAGCTTAATCAGCTCTCATTTAATCAAAAAGCTGATGAAGCTGACAAAAAAACAGTGGTCAATTGTGAGTTAAGGTTCAATTTAAAGTAAAGATGAGAAAGGCGTTCCTATGTCTTTTAGGATCTTCCGAGGCATATGCCTGCTTTGGCGTTCTAGTGTGTTCTCAAAAACGATTTGCCAAATTTTCTACTTTGAAAATACTAACGAATTTTACGTCGAGATTCCCGATCTTGAATACAACAAATGAAAGCATACATCCGTCTTGGGCTCTACAATGCGATGGCTGATTTAGGGATCCCCATAAAGCTGCCGGAAAGCACGGTGTGCAAAGTGCAATAAAAAAAATATGTCCTCCCTATACAAAACTCCTAACTTGGCAGACGATATGTATGTTCTACAAAATTTTGATCCGACATTAACGGAACAGATATTGAACAATTTCGATAAAAGAAAAAAAAGTCATGGAATATTCAATCGGGTTACATACATAGAGGGCGAACTGCATACTTTATGAGCAGCCTGGGCCAATAATACTTCTGTATTCGAACTCCCAGGTTTTAAGAGACAACGAAGACCCGCCCACTGTATTAAGTTTCAAAGAGTTTTTCTTAAACAACTGAAAGCGGTGTCTTGTCTCATGGACAGACTTTTCACGGGCTCCTATGAAATATGTATTCACCATAGCGATAAAAAAGCGAAGCTTAATGGATATAAATGGCAGTTGATGTTCATTTAATATTTCACTCTAAAGCGTGATTAGAAAAAATAAAATAAAATAAAAATAAAAATCATATAATCGCCGGTGCACCTGCTTTGTCGTCAAAAAGCATGTGCTGCAAAGAAAACATGTCGACTACATCGACTATTAACCGAGAAACGTTTAAAATAAGCCCGTGCTTGGCATTTTTGTTAAACTGAACAGTTTAACCAATACCAAAACATTTGAATTACAAAACATATTAAACTCTCATATCTAAAGGCAAATCTCAGGCTTCGCATTCTTCAAGGTTTCAATTAAAATTCAACTTATTCCGCAAAACCCATTAGGTGATTGTTTGTCTATTAATGTGCAGCATTATATCAATTGACGTTACAATCTCCCCTCGAACCTTTCGAATGATTGTTTTTTTTATTGTGATTCATTTAACTTCTTTTCTTTCTGACCTTCTAGTTGTAGAGCATTTTTAATGTTCAAAACAAACCGCTAGAGAAACGTAACGTTACCGCATATATAAACAAGCATTATTTGGATGTCTTTCCCAAACTGTACTTGTTAAGCTTTATTTTAAAAAAATTAATGAGCCATTTTAGAAATTGTTTGATTGTTGCATTTAATTTAAATATGTTAATCATGATAACTTTAAGGATTTCAAATATATATCAAATATATGGCTTCCTTCTTTTTCATTTAAACAAAACAAATTCGTGTTGTGAAAGTTATTTTATTAAATAAGAAATTAAGTTAGGTTGCGTCAAAAACCTTAAAAGTTTGAAGTAGATTTTGATGGGTGGAATGCAACTGTTAATTCACTCGACGAATTTTTATGAAAGAAGTGATAAACGAGGCAGAGGGTAGAGACATTGCATCGGTGTTGAAGTGAGTCGGTTCCCTTCGAAATATATTTGTCTCCAATAAGTTTTATCGCTAAATTTTAAATCATACCGAACAGGCACAGATGTCCTTGGGAAGACTTGCCTGAACTGTTAAAATCAATTAAAATTGAATGTCATATGGGTTTGTTCCCATACTTTATAAGATGTGAACCTTAAATATGATTATAGTCTGTGTATATTCACACAACTAGATCGAAGACGTGCTTAATTTTACACCTTACTTAAGAGAATTATAGAAAGTTTAGAAAATTCTGTGAAGGACATTTGTTTCGGCCCTTATGAAGCTTTCAAATTAAGCAATCAGATAGTTACGTTCCTTAATCCAGCCCATCTAACAAAAAGACCTATGTCTAGCAACAGCTACCGAGGCATATCCTCCTCCAATGTCGTCTAAAAGATCCTTTTCAGCGTACTGTGTGAACATCTAAAGCCCTTTTAGGACAATGATAGATCAAATTCTTACACAACGCCAAATCCCGGAAAAGACCAACGAGTTTCAAGTCGATACCGATAATCTATTCATCGACTTTAAATCTGATCCGGTTGTGTCGTACAATGCCCGAAAATAAACTATGCACTTTGGATACACACCTCCGCACTATTCAAAAAATTCATCGGATTTCGGCAAAGAGATGCACTGGCATGTGACTTCTTCAATCTATTCTTGGAAAAAGATCCGTCGAACATAATCTCGACCAACACATTACGGTTGACAACTACAATTACGAAGTAATAAAATTCATCTTCCTCGGACCTAATTTATCCTCCACAAACGACTGCTTTATGGAGCTGAATGCTGGATGATAAGCTGAGCAGGTGAGCAAATATTGAGATGCTTCGCAAAATTCCGTCGACTTCACATCCAGACGATGGACAATAACGCTCCAATCAAAGAAGTTTTTGAATCCAAGCCAGGATCAAGAAAAACAGCAAGGCTGAACCTCCGGTTCGAGGATCA
Source organism: Orthonevra nobilis (assembly GCA_963555765.1). Lineage (NCBI taxonomy): Eukaryota > Metazoa > Arthropoda > Insecta > Diptera > Syrphidae > Orthonevra > Orthonevra nobilis. The sequence continues at coordinate 76,100,771 of OY743227.1, read as the reverse complement.
AGTAGTCGCGGAGCTTGGTCTAACCAACTGGAAGCAGCGTGCTCAAAACCTTTAAAGCTGCAACAAAAAAGACCTATTCCAAATTTCATGTTTTATATGTGTTCTTAACTAACACTCTTAACTAAATTTCGATACTAAAACAAAGCAAAGTAGGTATGATTTAATTTTCGAAAGTACTCATCCGATTTCAAAAGCATTTAGAAAAGACTTTAAGGGTGAACATAGGATATATATTAACCCTTCAAAAAGAGGGACATTTCGTGATCAATTTTGTAACTAAAGTCAAATGCCATATTTGTGAACGCTGCCTCAACGGGAAGAAATATTTAATTGTTTTTTATAAAAAAAAAGTTGTAGAACTCAAAAAGTTCTATAAAAAAGTAAGCGATAACAATTCATTTAATCTTTCAAATTAATATTGAGAATATTTTATGTAGACATAAATTGCATTTTTTTTAATTCTACAGCTTTTGTACGTACACGCAGCATATTTTTAACGCATTATATCGATGAGAATGCCGCTATTTACAATAAATAATCTTATCTGATCAAAACTAATTGTTTGTTTAAGCTAGGGAACAATTAAAATCAATTGAAGAAATATGCCGGTATGAGTTGAAGCTGATTTGGATTCAATTAAAATTGAGAAATGCATTTTTTTTTAATTTTGATATTTAAAAAAAAACGTCGGTATTGTAACTAAATGCTCAACCTGTGAATGAACTGTATTCCGTAGGAATCATTCGGCTGCAAACAGTCGGTCGCTATATGCTGCATACAAAAAATAATTTGCATAAAGAAAAAGTACAGGAAATGCACTCTAGATCTCCATTTGAATGCATTTTATATACACACACAAAAAAAATGGGAGAAAAACATCTTCTACCTCGAATTAAGTGCCTCCATTCTTAAGTTCATTCAGAGTTATACTCTTCCATTCATTTCGCATCCGCATATGATGCTTGTACAAGTTTAATTATTTTTGTTCCTGACTCTCAGAATGTTTCCTTTCATTCGGAGCAAGAGTACAGGTAAGGACCAGTTGCCGAATGTATTAAGTCACCTGCCCGCATTTAGTCTAGTGGTTCGCATACATGGGGACTATGACATTTACGCCTTGTCAATATTGCAACAATGTTCGCTATTCAGTTTTTGTGTATGTGGGTTCCGCAGTTTCCGCCTTTATAATGCTTTCATGTCTGCCCGCCTTGTATTTATCAAGACACATACGATTGCAGGTTATTATCTAGTGGCTGCGAACATGTATCTGTATAACGATTTAAAACAAAGATACGTACCCCTAGTTCGGCGACATTACGTGACATTTGAAGTTTATTTATTTACATGTACTGAAGTAGTCGGTGAATGAAAAATTAAGGGGTTTGCTTGACTCATTTGCTTTCATTCGAGATAACATTTGTTGTTTCACTTCCATTACGGCGGGGTTATGATCTGAATTTAAGGGATAAAAACCTTTGATTGGGGCCTTCTGGGTCTAAGAAACTAAATTCAATGTTTTTCAGATTCTTGTATCTTGTATCTTAAACGCAGATTTGAGATACTTCGTTTGATGGAAATGATACATGAAATTATCAACAGTGTCAAAGAAGGCCAAATCAGTGGGAACTACTTTCCCTTTACTTGTATATTTCAAATTTAAAAGTGTCTGGCATAAGAATCTTTTGTGAAAAATGCGTGCGGCGTCAAAAGTCTTCTTGATGAATTAGAAACTACATTTCGGACGGTTCAATTCCAGAAAGTTGTTGCGGGTTTATTTCTTGGCCATGCCCATTAGCGCCATGGGACAATGAGGGCTACCACTTGAAGGTATTAGCAAACCCACGCACACCGATTCGAGAGATCTTGGTTAGAGCAAATTATCTGTTTCTGATCACCAAACAAAAAAGCTCGACAAACGGGTGGCACATGAGTTTAATGATTTTCAGAAAAATCGTCGATATGAGGTGGCTGCTGCACCATTATGCGTGACAGAAATTAACCATTTCTCCATAGAATTGTGATGTGCGATGAACAATGGATTCTCTACAACAATAGACGCCGTTCGGCGCAGTGGGTGAATCGAAATGAAAAGCCAAATCATCATTCCAAGCCGAAGCTGCACGAAAATAAGCTTCACGCATTGTGTAAAGCGCAAGGGTTCTAATATCAACCGATAAAGCTATTAAGCTGAGTTATGAATATTTGAATTTGAAGATAAAAAAAAGCTTTTTGGACAACATTTACTAGACCATATGAATGCTGGTATTCCTCAGGGCTCTGTTCTATCTCCCTATCTATTGGAAACTAAATCAATACACTCTTTTGCTGATGAAAGTATCCTTTACATGCGTTCTTAAATTTACGATCTTTATCAGCCGTGGAAATGATTGGCAGTGTTTGAAACATTTTCACGGCTTTTTATCTTTGGGCAAATAACATAAGAGTACAATGCCTCCAGACCACGTAGATATACAGTTGTGGCGAACTATTTCGGAACCCTAAAAAAATTGTTTTAAAAAAATTACATATAATATTAAGTTGGCCTTGTTTACTCTGTTGTGTCACATTACATAGGTATTTGTAAATGAGTTTTGATAGTGTTAAGCTCATATGAAGACTTTATTAAGAACGACGCAAGAAAGTGTATTTATTTCGTGCAAATATTCATGATATACAGAAATACTGGGTAAATTTGAGACTTTTCAAAATTTAATAAAAAAATTTATTTGTTATAATTAAGAGCTTGATTGAACAAAAGAAAAAAACAATGCCGTTCAATGCAATAACGTGAGAAGCATCAAACTACTGAAAAGGAAGCAAGACGCTCGAGTTCGGGTTTGCAAAAAATATCCAGAAATGAGTTCGAGTCAAATTCAAAAGGATGTTTTCGGTGACGAACCGAGTGCTTCTCAGCACGCTCCATAAGGGAACGATTGAGTGAAAAACCATTGATTGCCCTAAGAAATCGTAAGCTAGGCAAAGTTTTGCCGAAAACAACATTTCTGAATGCAACAAATATTATGGATCGATGAAATATAAATTAAAAAAATTAGTCATTAAATCCGAAATACACAACGGTTACTCTATACTGAAAAAGAATTGTCCCTTACTTGGAGATTCGTGCAAGATAATGACACAAAACATATGGCAATGGCAAAAAAAACAACGGTTCGAAAAGAATTCTGTCGATGTCTAGTTAGAAACACTATATAAAAACGAAATATTGAGGCAGGACAAAACAATTCCGTAAATAATTAAATATTTTCATAACTTTCCGATATTGGCCACCAACCATTACGAAACATGTAATTGAATTTGATTTATTTCTTCTGCTTGCTTTTCTTACTTTTACAATTAATTAACAAAATTCATAACAAGGTTTGATAGCATAACGTAAGTTAAATTAAAACCCTTAACCATTTAGCTAAAATGACATGAAGGTACATTGCAAAAGCGTACAGCATAACCGTAAAAGGAATGACCTCACAACGGTGTCATCAAAATCTAAATGTTTCCTTAGCTTTGTGAAAAACATAATACATTATCCTTCTGATCTGGCTTTCATGTATTAAGGTAACATTTAACCAAAACTGGAGTTCAACTCCCATGCATAAGCAAGTACCCCAATCAGCATACCTTTTCTATTCTACAGACCGATAAAACCCATGGTAGAAAAAGTATTACAAAGTCATTAAAATGGGTCATCAGCGATGTAACATATTCCTTACCCTATTTTCTCGTTTTTTTCATTAATAGTTGTCCACCGAATATGAAAGCGAATACGTTCCTCTTACTTCATTCACCGACATACACACCACCAAATAACACCAATCAGTATAGTCCTAATTTCGATTGTACTGACAAGGTTAAGGATTATGCAACGATCTCGCAGTCTCGGTGTACCCTAATTATTATAATTTAAAAGTTTAAACGTAATGTCCAGCAGCACTTGTGTCTTTTTGCTCCCTGATCGTTTCGATCCGAAAATTTAATGAGGGTATTCAATACCCCTTGAACGCTTGTATACGATTCCAATGCAATAAGTGTTGTCAATTGCTAATCCATCAGCAGTTATGAGGAACGTTATCAACTTAAGCCGAATTAGTAGGGGTTCGATAAATCCTAGAATAAATGTGCAGCTGTCTGTAAACTCGCAACATTGAATTTTTGGGAGAGACTTGTAACGAAAGTGTGTGCGGCTGTGCAATAAAACAGAAGAGTAAAGGCCATTGTTCTTTTGCGGAAAATTGGCCAAGTCAAAGTTATTGAGAAAACATGACATGATTCGGTCTATGTTAATGCTTCCCAGTCAATTGAAGCACTTAAAGCCGACATCCGTGCTGTTATCAGTGAGAATTGTTTTGATATTTTTTGGGCGCACCCAGTACCTAGGTACCAATTCTTTGTGAACTCGTCAGTCCTACTATCATGGGATAGTGGTATAAAGTCTCGATATTGATTTTAATAGTTCAACCCAGCACGCCATTAAATCTTGCAATCTTGTTTACTATCAACACCCAACTGGCGAGTTTATACACCGACCAGTTAGATAGAGTTTAATATGTGCAGTGCATTCTTGAAATTCTTCTATGTGGACAGAACGAGCTTGGAAAAGTGAATGTACCAGTTTCCATTCACACAATGGCACCTCCCCTTGGGTTTCTTTGCGACAGATTATAAAACGGGCGAAAATGAGAGGAAAAACTAAACAAAAAAAAAAAAAAAACAACTCACCTCGTCTAATCGCAGCAACTCCTCTGTACTCATGCTGCCAGAGACTCCTTTGGCCTCCTTCCGCAGCTTTTTCTCCTTCTTTCTTCGCTCCTTTTCATCCCTTTCGGACTTTTCCCGGTCCTTTTCGCCGGCTCCCTTTTTCATAAAGTTAAACATTTTGCCGTATGATTGTAACTATTTCTTTCTCGTATACAAATCGTCCGTACCCGAAAAAACGTATTTTTTTTTTAATTCTACACCACCGGTTTTATTTAATAATTATTATTATTTTTGCTAACACTTTATTTACACCTGAGGATGGAAAATTATTTAAAAAGAAAAAAATCGATAGTGTATGCGCTTGAAGCACTCCCAAAATCAGCACCGAATTCGCAGAGAAAATTTTCACTCACTTATTTTTTTTTTCTTGGGCAAAAACTTTTGTTGGAAATTCTTTGCAATTGATTTACTAAACACAATTTATTTTTTTCTTTTTGTTTCTATTTTTTTTGGTAATCTAGAGCTGTAAAACTCGACTGATACTCGCAGGAAACTCGGAAAATAATTTTTTTATTGGAATCTGGCAGACCAACAACAATCTGCCAGCCATTTAGCCAAAAACACACACGCACACCACGAAGGCTAACTGTCAAAAAACAAGTAAAACGCCCGTGGTAGATGATGAATTCACCACCGTACTTTTTCCTATTTCATCCTTTTTTTGTTGCAAATAATTCATAAATATTTCATTCACTGCGATTAAACAACACTTGGATTATCTATTCACTGAGGCCAATACTCCCAAATTGAATTGATTAAGATTTTGGTTTGCCATCGCTGAACATTATCAGTCAGCTTCTCGGTTTCTCTGTCGTCCTGCGCGCACTTTTGTTATAAAATTCTTGAATTAAAATTAACAACACTTACTGCCGTCTACTGTACTGATTTATTTCATAGATATTTTGCTTTTGAAATAGGAAAAAGAACTAAATTTTGTTTTTCGCAATAAAACTCCGTCAACAGTATAGCGACCGATCACGAACAATCGCAAACTCAACACTAGTACTAGTTCGCAACTGAAAATACCTCCTCGGCCATTTCTGCCACAATTTTTTTTTTCTAATTCGATTTCACCACGATAGAAACAACAATTTCTCTTGCGTGCAATGACAGTTCTGGCGAACTCTCTTTGAGTTTTTGTTTTGTTTCTTTATGTTTGGGAAAAAAAAAGTTTTTCCGGCTTATTTTCGATTTTCTCTTTCGTATACATACACATTTTTAATGGAAATGTTTTTTTTCCAAAATTCCATTGGTATTTGTTTGTTTTGACTGCGGTTGCGTTTGTGTGCGATTTTATAAGAGAAGTCGTCCGCGTATATTTTTGTTTTCAAATGACAGTTTCCAAAGATTGTAGTAGATTTGGGAATTGATAGTTTTAACAAACACGAGTTAATTTATACATCATTCACTGTATATTAACGTAAAGCTTACGTATGATTGAAAATTTCACTCGTTTTCTCCAATTAAATGACCATCCGTTAAGGGGATTCAAAAGTAAACTTTTTCTTTAATGTTTAAATAAATTAAATTCTCAGAATTGATTAATTGGGTTTAATAAATGAAAAAAATGAAAAAATGTGGCAAAAATGAAGGTGAAAGTGCAATTAACTTCTGTTCAGATGTGCTTAAGTCGAATAGAGTAAATCTTTTGACACCAGTTGCAAAGGTTTTATTTACTCAGTAATAACATCGGCATCGGCCTTGCCACAGAACCTTTAAAATTCTCGATTTATTCTTTTGGAAAGGAACTCCAAACGTTTATAAAATTCATGCAAATTACTTTCGCTGGTCTTCCAATATTTCGTGGATATTTCGATTTCACTAGATATATACCAAACGTTTTCAATAATATTAAATCAAGACTTTTTGTAGGTCATTTCAAAACTATCTGACCTTTTTCTCACTGCAAAATGTTTGACCTCCCAAGTGATGTCTATGGATAAATAATCATGATTTCATATGAAGTAGCTCCCGATCATCATTAATCCTGCCTCCAGTGCAACATAATTATTTTTTTTTTAATGATCAGGTTAACTCACTTCAATATACCATAAAAACATTTTTTCTTCTGAAAACATTTTTGTGTTCTATATTATTGAGGTAGTAAATTGTCTCATTGGATTAATGAAATCATACCTCAAACTTTTGGACCGAGATGTATTCAATTTTTTTTTGTGTTTTAATTACTCTTTCCTCCTAAAAGTAGGCAGTACCCGTTTTTCTTGTGTTGAATAAAGATATTGACTCGTTTTGAATAAATTACAGTCTGCAGTCTTCTTATTAAATTTTTGCTTTTCTCAGTCCATAAGCTAATGGCCAGCTCTCCTTGATTGTTCTAAATTATTTCAGAATCCGTTTACATAGCGACCAAAAGGATCAGGTGAAGAATTGAAAGTTTCTGTAGTTGATATTTATTTCAAAGCTGTTGTCCGAAGGGAGGTAAAGAAATTGCTATCGACTTATTTACATTCGCTCGGTATTTTTTTTGCCAGAAGGTTGCGTCATTAACATGCCTCCACCTTAAGGAAAAAATCGATTTCTTTTTGTTTGCATTTTTGAAAAGAACAATATTTCAAAAGTATTCTCTGAATGGAGCCGACTCTAAAGCTTAAAAGAAGGCTTCGGTTTCCTGACTAAGTGACTGTTAGTCCTTTTGTTAAAACTAATATGATATTAAGTATATTTTATTATATAGGTTTATACATATTACCATTACAATTGTATTACAGTTACTAAAGCGGAGGAAGAGGGAATAATATGGTTATTGAATAGACGAATTGAGTTTTAGTTCCTAAATAATTATTTTATCTGCATGCACGCGTTTTTCTCGAAACCATGTTTTTGAAGTTGTTGATCATTGAAACTTGAGAACGGTTTTAACTATAAGTTTGAAATTTTTTCACATTATCTTTGTCCTCCGGATGAACGAAGGCATTTTTTGGGCACTTAGATTTTTTTCATAACCGATAATTAGTAAATAATCCGTTTTTTTTTATTTGATTTCACTTTATCCAGTGAAGAGCTGCAGTGATCCTCGCAAATTTGCTGCACTATATTCCACGTATTTCTCATTGTATAGTCTTGAGTAATTTACAATATTTTCTTTAGAGCTTTTTTGGACGTCCCAGCTAGGTCTGCCCTTTCTTAGAGCAAATGACATCATCACCATAACATTGTTTTTAAACATCCTTTGGAAGACGAAAATGGAACTCCAGAAAAGTGACTTATACTGAAAAACCACGCTGATCGGACACTGCGTTGACAGAGTCTGCAGATTTGACCCTTCAAGACTTCCACTAGAATTCAGACCTGGAATTTATCCATTTTAATTGCAGGCTCGTCTTAATTCGCACAGCATCAATCGTGTAAGAAATGCTTAGAGTCATGAAAAGATTCATAAATAAATAAATCTACAAAATATTCTGTAATCCAGAGCAGTCGAGACTGATTTTGGTTATAAATTTGCACAAACTAAGAGCATGTGATATTGATTTCTATGAAGGTTTGATATCTAGACCTTTGAAGAAAAAGCATTTAATTTTTGTTTTATATGCATTTATATTTAACACCTAAACTATTTCAACCCTTACAGCTTAATACTTGATGAAGATGTGAAAACTTACCCGAGTACACTAGTAATTAAGTTAACAAATAATCCAATAAAAATTTACAATAATAATTTTTGCTTAAAAACAAATCTCCTTTACAAAGGCAGACAAACAAATTTTTATCTTAAGAATATACTATCGAAGGGTACTTTTGTGAAGATCTGGTTCGAAATGTCTCTAAAAATGTGTCCCATGCTCTGCTGGTAACCAATTTTGAGCTCACTAAATACCGTCTCCCAATTTTCATTCAAAAATCTATTCATTGTCTCCGATAGGGTTTTATCATTAAATAGGTTTTCAAAGTGCATATAGACGCGCTTGGGGTTGAATGAAACTTTGTAGTCCTTCAGACGCATATATTTTACACCATCTTTCTCGTAGGGTTCACCAATAAGACGATGTTCAATTTTGGTGTTAATCAACGTGAGATTTGCCTTTCCATTGCCTGTGATGGGAAGCAGCAATATTCGTCCGGTCATTGTGTAATCACCAACTAGTTGCATTCTATCTGTTTTACTATCGCATATAATGAGATATTTATCCAAATCCGTTCTGCGTAAAGAAAAGATAGAGTTTTTTTTGTTTCAATTATGTAATTTTGATCAACATACCTATATCTCACGATTCTACTTGTACTTATCAAATCATAGATTTTTATATCTTTTAGAGTTTGTTTTAAGGTGATTGGAGCATTGCCAGCATCAATAACCAATGACTTAACTTCTAAGGGCTCCAATGAAGGCACACCGAATTCGGGATAGCCTATAATTGAACATAAAATTGTTTAAAGCTCATGTGATCATGTTGTGTGAAAAAAACACTTACCGTTTTTCAATATAACAATCGCCTTATTTACTGCATCAACCAGACATTTATCGAAATTTGCATCCCTTTGGCATTTTTTGAATTCTTCAGCTAACATAAAATTAAATAATAAAAATAAATGAATTAACATAAAACAAAATATTTATCTACGTTTGCTTGAATAGGTACTAACTCAGGGACATTTTAGATAATGTTTTCCGTCATTAATAGAAATGAACTTTAAATTCATGGAAACATATTGCAGTGTTGTAGATTTGTTTACCCAACACTGCATGATTGAAGGTTGACTAACTTTTTAAGCTTGTTTTGGATAACTACATTCAAATAAACGCTCCGACAAGGTCGATGGTCTTAGTGGTTAATACATAATACTAAGTAGGTAAAGATTCAAAATCAAGACAGAAGTTGGTGGATCTCAGCAAACACATTTAAAGACTTTTAATGTTCCATACACGTATGTTTCACGGGCTTAATTACGACTAAGAAGAAATAGTTCGTCTCTCGGTTTATGAAACAAAGTTAGCGCGAAAAACGCTCCAAGAAGAGCTGTTTTTTGTTTTTTTAATTCTATCATTCCTTCAAACAGAAAGAGGAATCGGACTGCTGGCTCAAGCAAGCCGTCTTGCTAACTCTGCGAATGCGAAATCTTCAAGGCCCGCTTAGAATTGTCCAACATGTAAAAGCGTTAGGGATGGACCTTAAAATATAGAAACTGGATAGAAATACATTCCACTGTCCAATAGAGTCGTTGTTTGATGATTACTATGTAGCCCAAGTTCAAAAAGATCGAAAATGGAACCTATTAACTTTGTATCCTACTCTTTGGATAAAAAATTGAAAAAGTCACCCATTCCATGTGTTTTACATGAGTTATGAAAGTCCACAAGAGCCGATATGCTACTCTTGATAAAGTGGTGTTATTTATTATGTGATATCCTGGATATACGACTTGGGCCTCATCTTCAGTACTCAGACTCACGAACGTCAGGCTGCCCCCCGTTTATTTTTCGTAGTTCTCATACAACTTATTATTTGAGAGACAGTTGCTCCAGGTTAAATTAATTCACATAGTGTCTGAACAACATTATTTATTCATATTGTCAATGAATATAAAAGAAAATTATTTATTCCCTGGAAAGTTGCCAGCATAAATTATACTTACTACTTTGAAAAAAGTCCTTAAAACCCAACTGCAAAACACGGAAATGTTGTGTTTTCATTGCATGTTCGTATGCATATGAACAACTGGATTTATTGCCTTTTGTATCAAACAATTTTGGCTGAACGAGCTGTGAATTAGCAATGATGATGATTGGAACGATACGTGCTTAAGATTCTAAGATGTTTAAATTTAATTGGGCTGAATTGCATACCAATAGCTTTTGGTTAAAACCAAAATACGCAAGCAGTTTAACGTTAACACATTTTTTTTATTGCAAAATTGATGTGATTTGACAAAATTACGTAAAAGTCTTCCAAGAATTAAGATTGTTTTTCTCCGGAACTCACAAATATCCTTGTCAAGCAAAGACAAAAAAAAAAATATGGTGAATGAGCTACAAAACATATGTACACATAATTTTTTGACTAGATATCTCATTTGGAAGGTTATTTTATTCATAAGAATTAACCGACCCGCTCTAGTATGTCGGTTTCGAAAAGCCCTTGAAGAATCCCATTTTTCATTTTTATTTATCATGAAATCGGTTCAAAATAATAATCCACCACCATAATGCCAAATCTCACGCACGAGCTTAAAGCAAATTTTAGTTTTTTTACTCTAAAGTTCAAGATATTTCTGGAATTCCAAATAAAAGTAATATTGCTTCTAGGAACTGAATTAAATACTAAACAAAGAAGTTATATTGACCGTCAAATGACTTGCAACAACGGATTCAGCGCAGATGAATTATTCTCAGCATAAGTAATTTAACTTATGCTTGTTCTTGGATAAACAGCGACAGAAGACGATTGGTCCCAAATTATTCTGCGCTATTTGAGAAAGAGTTTAGGTTCAACAAGCTTCAAAGTATTTCTATCCTATAATTCCAGAAAGAATTTGAAGCCAATGCTGTCTGTTCTTACATGAAACCCTTAATGAAATTCTTAACAATAGTTTGGCTACTTCTGCAGTCGGTCCTAAGCCAAGACTTGTCAACAAGAATCGTAGATCTATAAAAGCCATCGAAGCCACTGCTGTTTCAACGACAATCAACTAGTATGAAGCGTTAACATTAGCATCTACATGGCTTGATACTTCAAGAACTCAGGCAGTGAAACAGTCCAGTCTGTATTAACAAAAACTTGGGACTTCGTCTACCATAACCGTCACAATTCTCCCAATCATATATGGAAGAGATCGCTAAATGTTGACCTGTATGATATAATACATAATACAAAATATTTATCACCACAAATGGAGGACAAGAAAACGGTTGCAAAGGGTACAAAGGCCTCCAAGCTGAACTGCTCACATTATGTTTCGTTATAACCCACTTCGTTTCAATACAGGCTCTGCAACAGAAAAAAAACTGAGACTTTCGCGGACAACTTCGAAGGTAACTTAAAGCCCCACAATTTTCAGGGAAGACGGTCCTACTACCGAAGAAAGTATAAAATCTTAACATCGTTAAAAACTTTCGACCCGTACCATTGTTAAGTTATCGTATTTGTTCTCAGTTATTTCAAAATATTATTCCACAAGTGCTGCTGATGCACTGCCCTTTGGAATAAACCTTAATTGTGCTGAAGACTTCATTATGCCCATGCCTTAGTGTTAAGTGCTTAAGGCTCCTGATCGTGAGTTCGGTAGTAACAGACACTTCTACTAGAATAAAGTTGTAATGATAGAACTTCTAAGATCGTGCTGATTCGACAATATAGTAAACTGTGTAGGTCCAATATTCAGCCATTTCTTAAGGAATATAATTATAACGCGCACACGGAGATGGTGAAGCTTGGCTGTACCCTCTAAAAACATTCGCGCCAAGAATTAACATTTTGTATGAATAACGAATATCTAGAAAGAGGTGTTACATTGTGAATAACTTCACACTACATCAAACATTGAATATTTAAGTTATGTACGTACATCCGATGACAGTCAAATATAAGAAAATAAAAACAAAGAAAAGTTGAAAATATTAGAAAATAAAACTTCATTGATCGAGGAAGTGATTTAAATAGGAATGGACATTTTGGAAGGGAGTGAAATGGCTCAAATTACCGCTATCAATTAGGGATAAACGTATTTGGAAGAAGATTGGACTGACAATCGTTTCGTAAAAAAATTAGATTGACATGCTCACGCACTCCATTTGAAATAATAACCATGTCCTTCTTGAGGATTTCAGTACTCAAATTGAATGCGAGAAACTCTTGGACATCAACATCTTCTTCCGAAGAATATTCGTACAACACTTGAAGTCGACCTATTAACTAATTGAAGCAAGGAACACAATATGCACTGACAATTATCAACAGTCAAGCATGTTGACGCAGTCCAAAAGTCAACTTAGCTAACTCGACCGGAACACTTTATGTAACACTTGGAAATGCAGACCTAGCTTCAAATCAAATCCTTAAAGTGTTTAAAGTACGTGATTAAAGAGTAATTTTTCATACTAACCCAAGGCGCTTAGATATAAAAATTAATTAATTTTATTCACAAGAAGCATATTTTGAATTACAACTTGATATTTTTGCAAAAATGAATGCAGCTATCCTCGCCTTTGCAATCCAAACATTGCACACAAATTTACAATTGCAAATTAAGTACAAGTTGTAATATTTCACAAATTTTGACAAACAAAACTTAGTTGCAAATTTGTAACTAAACATTCAATTAATGAGCTTATGCACGTAGAAATTTATATATGCTTATAAACAGCTTTTACCGCAATAAACAATAAATTACAAGGATAATGGTATTGTACTTAATTTACTTGAACCAAAAACGTTGTTGAACGAATGTCAAATATTTCGTATAAGTACAAGTTGCAAAATTCATTCATAATTTTATTTTACGAGTACATAAAATTCTTTTTTTTTTTATTTATCCATAAGCAACAAAGGCAATAGAGACATTATCTCCGTCTTTGAATGCAAGAAAAAACTTTAATTAAATTCAAGAGGGCAGAAGTGTGGTAAAAAAACCGGGCGGTTGTACAAAAGGAAGGCTATTGGTCTTTTGGACAACATTCAAAACCATATGCTTGGCTGGCAGACAATTTCGCTTTCGCCGGTTGCTGACATTGAACTAGAAATTTGGAATTGTTTGTGTTTTTTTTTTATGTCCAACCGGTTGAAATGCTTGACGGAATGTGTGAATAAAACATAAATATAAATATTTGTAGAATAGTCTGGAAGAAATAAACTTCCCAAAATGCTCGTGATAACTGAGGTCAAGATGAAATATTACTTAACCAATGCCGAAGATTTTTAATGAGCCGAAAACCACTTACTGCTGAATCTTGCAATGGTGGCTGCATTCAATTTGTTCGGCTTTTTGGTATTTTGAGTTAGTACACATTAGGCCGTCTTAATAGCTGAAAATCAATCAATATTTTACTTTAATTAATCAGATGCTTCAACAACTTCCGGATTTTAATTTAGTCACGTTGCGAATACATATGGAATAAAATCGAAACGAAAAGAAAAAAATATACACAATTAACGAGGAACTGCGATTTACTGAGTAATATAATCTCAGCAAAACGAGCCAAGGTTTTTAAATAAAAAAAAGGGGTGCTGCAAAAAATACTATAATATTGGTTTTCCTTAAATAAAAATGTTTGTGGTAAGTGATGTTACTTGTACATTTAGACTCATCTGCGTTTCTCTTAACAATTCTTTTGGTTAATTTTATATCCTTGAAAAAAAGATGCCATTCCTTTTGTTAATCAAGTATATAGCAAAATTTTGATGAATAGCTATTTTTTTTTTCTTATTTTTAAAAAATCTTTTTCTTCCTGTTGAAGTAACTGTCGACTTCCCCAATTATCGCATTCTTGAGCGAAAGATCCCGGCTTGATTCCGGGAACATTAAATATTTTTTTGCATGGCAATCCTATCAGCCGGGAATATAAAACGTGCATTATACATTTGTTGAAAAGAAGTTAGATTTTCGGGTCTGCATGGATTGCACTTGCCTGATTTTGATTTATTGTTTTAATTAACAAATTACTAACTCTACAAAGACTAGTCTTGGTAAAGACACCTAACTTGTACTCTAATTTTGTCTCATATGCATGTCCACAAAAAATCACACCTGCATACTATATTTGTGAGAGAATGAATGATGGTTCATTTATTGAAAATACTTCAATGTAATGTCCAAATTAACTTACATGGTAGATCTCCTAAAAAAAATAAATAAATATAAAATTCCTACTTTGGAGTCATTTTTTTAATTTCTCAAAGTCTAGCGGTATTTGAAAAAATTATTATTTATATTATGTCTTCTGTGCAACTCAAGTTTGCTTCAATTTCAGTTATTAAATCATTTATCTTAGATAAATAGACTCAACAGCATAAGCAGTCTATCGTAACGCCATATAAAAACGATTTGTTTCGTATCTACTAAAAAAATACTTAAATTTATTTTAAAGTTGTCCTCAAAAAGAAAAGGTTAAAAGGCAGAAAAATTATGCATTTTGAAATGATCCATTTAAACTGATATTTCAAGCGTCAATTTTGTTAAAAAATAACTATTTCTTAACCGTTATTTCGCCGTCTCTTGAATTAACACTTTCAACTAAAACAAAAATAATTTCGAAATAATAATAAAAACATTGCAAAACATCCACGGAGTGTTGTAATTTGAACAAGCCTATCACGAACGTATTTTAAACTATAATTATCTATTTGTTTATTTATAAAATTTACACATGTATATTTAATATGGCCAAGCTATTACAGCAAATGAATTTTTTATCTACAGCTTTTTATACTCCATCCAAATAAGCCACCAATTTATGAAATACTGGACTAAACAACATATTAAACCAAAATTGACCAACCACCCCAAGGAGCATATAACTAGGACAAGTTTCCTATAATATTCAATGGATGCTACGAATCGCAGCGTTGTTGTTAGCCAATATCTGGTCAATTGCGAAAAAGTAACCAGCCATCACTTTAACTAGCCTTATTATGGGTTACACTTGCAATCAAAGCAACAACACTTTGAAGGAGATTTCGCAAGTCAAAACGGGTAGTAAATTCAAAATAAATCCACTATCCGATAGTCGATATATATAAGTATCTTATTTAACATCTTCAATTGTATACATACGTAATTCCTTGCTGATTCCGAATCCTATGCACAGAAATAACGTCACCACGGCGCTATATGCAATCCTTGCAAACATTTTGTTAAATTTATAAATCACAGATTTTATTTAAATTCACTTGAACGTTACTAAATGAACTTTTGAAATCACTTAAATATTAATATATAAACAGAGGAAAGGCAAATGTTCACACTTCGGCTCTGCCCAGCTGAATGTTATGCGAGCCTCACGTTTATTGTATCACAAGCGCAACTTTAACGCGCGCAAAGTTCTCGCGTTAAATTATCAATGGAGTCTGAAATTGATGTTACTCAATCGGAGCTTTTATATGCCGATACCTGAAGAAGTGGCGGTCTAACTTGTCGTATGGGTTTTTCGTTTCGCTTTTGGTAGACGGACGATGCGACGGAGACGCGTCGCGTTACTGTTATACATAGGTTCCGCTGGCAAGCTAACAGGTAAAGCTTTTTTGTACACACCGATATACCACAACTATTTTTATATTTTACGGTTTGACATTCGAATGTTGGCCTGCAACGAAGTCGAAGTACACCTAAAAAGTGTTCAATCGTCAAAAATGAATGGAAAATAAACCAAAAGGATGGGATTAATAAAAACTTTAAGCAACACCTAAAGTGAACGGTGACTACGAGGAAATTCATTTTATTTAGGCAATGATTCATTGCAGAACTTCAAACAAGCATTTGATACTCCTCTTATGAAAGAGATGAAAAACGCTGCAAAAGTTTTGCAAAGAGCATGGAGGATCATTATAGAGAGTTGGAGGAAATTCCATTGAGTGCATTGAGTTGGACTGCAAATTAATGGCAGTAGGGAAGATGCTTAACTTGAAAACCTGACCGAGTAAGAAGTTCCAGGACCTTCGGAAGCCCTCAAGTCAAACAACCCATCTCAATAAAAGTGGAGCACAAAAGATTCGTTTAAAATAAGAACTTATATGAATAATAGCACAAATTTTAGAGGAGGGCAGGTCTTTTAAATATTTGTTCTCAAACCTAATTGATTACTTAATTATATTCAATTTATTTCGTTACTTAGAATGTGTTTTGCACAATTTGCACAATTTGATGAACAGAGATAAGTTAATTTTAAAACTTACTGCTGGAAAATATTGTTCCGTATTTTGAAATAAAACTTAAATCGGATTTTATAATTTCTATAATTTTTACTAAATGGAACAAAAAACGCTGCGCATACCTACATTTATATATAAGCTAGAACCATATTTGCATTTTGTGCTAGGATGGACATTTACCAAAATAAAAATACTAATCCGCATTCCATCAATAATAACACGATAATTTTTTCTTTTTTCCCACAACAAGATGTTCAAGAAAAATATCCAAAAAAAGGTATGCCGGAAGTAATAAATATTTCACGATGCTAAGAGATAAAAACTTGTAACTGATATTTTTGCATCGAAATAAATTGAGGTCACGTAGGCTCCTGCATGTGAGAGACCTTGAAGTGCAATACGAAAGGTGAAATAAAGTCATATCGCTTCTAGTGTCCTAGAAGCTGTCATGATTTAGCATTTTATCAGACTTGTGTGAAATAAAGTTAATCATAACTAAACACTAAGCTAATGTTTGCACGCACATATGAACAAAAGAGTTGAAAAGCGAACTTCATTCATCATCGACTTAATTTTTTAAAACGCTTGGAATGTGTATGAGAAATCCTACTCAAGTTCAAAACGTAAAGAAAACAAATTTAACAACTTGCTTTTTTTCAACGCTTTGTTGAGTTATGGAAAATATTTAATTTTATTATCATTTATGTATGTGCGGACACGCATCGAACAAAGTGAAGGATGATAAATTGCTTGATGCATATTCGATTTCATTAATACAGGTTATTCAACTGCATCTTGCCCAGCGTCCACCACAGACGTATTGATTTAAGTTCAAGGTCGGTAAAGAGTATCAACACAATGTGATCATTGTTAGGTTTAAGAGGAACATTCAAAACTAGCCAGTTGTTGATACGTTTTATTTGTATAATAGGGGGAATTTTATTGAAAAATTCACGGTAAATGATGCACTTTCTTAAAGTTACATAGTAGTAAAAGTATTTTCCTTCAATGCGTGTTACATAGTTCATTGTTCCCAATTATATGTGGCTGGGGTCTTTAAAAGCCACTCTCCTCCTTCATTTTTCATACATCTTTCGTAGTCAAATTGAACTGTGGTTATAGCAGGCTAAGAACTATTTATCGAAAATACGTTGACCGATTCTGATTGATCAAGCCTCACATTTCATTCTTCTGTATACAGAAAACTACATCTACATACATATTTATTGCGTTCTTCATATCCGCTTATTTAGTGTTACTTACTATATAATCTTCATTTTTTCAATAGGAAGGTTGTGTAGTGCGGAAGAAATACATTTGAGTAGACCAAATCTTTACATATTTTATGTTGGAAATAACAGTGTTAACCATTACATCAATTAATCAAATACAAACTTAACTTATTTGAAATTATATTTATTTTTTTTATTGAATATTGCGCATGCGACTTAAACCTTAACACGACAAGGCTACTATTGTTTGATGTGCAGCTTTACTTGCTCTTGAGTATTATTTAATGAAAATGTTTATTTCAATGCAATATCTGTACTTTGATATATGCTTTGCAGAAAAGCCACTTGGTGTAACTAAGCACTATTATTTAAACACAAGGTTAAATGAGACTTAGTAAATTTAGACATATCGTAGAGTTTTACAGTCAAATTTCCATAGACAGAGAATATATTTCTTAAGGTGGTCGTGTGACCACAATAAACGATGTATTATGGGCAGTTAGTCGAAGTTTTGAAAAAAGAATATGAATAGGTGAATAACTTTCATGTTTCCCCATATTGCAATGCATTTCGTATATGTGCTCACATAATGAATTTGCCAGGTCAACAATGCGGGCCATGGGAGTAAATCACCGGAAACTGCAATAAGTCTGTTTCTTCGTCCGAATTACTCGAAAGGAACTATTCGGGACGGAAATCGTGAAGTTATTTTCATTACTGTCAGATATGAGACACCTTTGTCTAAATATTTTCTGGCTCCTTCTTCATGGGCTAGACGGCTTGTAAAGTAGAGACCTTTGATGGTTGAATGTAAGAAAGATGTTATAAGGCAATTAACATTTTCTTGTGCCTCATATTTCCGTTAATCTAAGGCTGAGTACAAAATATCTAGATTAATCGTTTCGTAATGTGCCCCTAAGACGTCACCCGCAATCACGGTTATTACGATATAGAGATTTGGTTTGGCAGTATTCGCATCGCTTTGTTCTGTAAGTTCTGGACCCTTGTTTTTTTTTTGGTGATATTGCACATTTAAAGCAGACTGGGGCAATATTCAAAGTGGGGTTTGTCGGCTATATTATAAACTTTTATTGCACATGAGAGTAAAATGTCTTACGAACTTGTCTCAGGACGCCTATTTTTTGAATATTTTATTGCAGATATCTATATAGTTTATTGTCAACTTTTACGCCGAGGTATTTAAAATATGCAACTTCTTTAATAATTTTGTTTACTGGGTGCATGTTTGAAAAGATTGTGAGGAGGGTATTTTAGTATCATACATTTTGTTTTGTGTATATTAAGTATCAATTTGTTCATTGAAAGCCATTTATCTATTGCAATAAGATTATCGTTTATTTTGTCAACGTTTGTTTATTTATTTTCCTCCAGATACTCTTGCGGATAGATTTTGGTTATCTGAGTTCTTCCACTTATAAATGTCTTAAACCATTTTAGTTTGTTTGATCCCATATTTTTTCTAACAAGTCTCTTAAAACATAACTGACAAACGTTTTGAGTATATTTTAATTATTAATACGATCTTAAAGTTGTAGCATCACTATTTTTTCAATAAAAATTTTCATCCAATGGTAGTATCATTGGTCGGAATTCTCTACACTTAATTGCGTTTGGGATTTTTTTCTTTTCGTTTTTATGACAGTGGTTTCCATCAAAGATGTTGTAAAAATACCAGCACGAAGGGAACAGTTCATAATACGGAGAAAAACTGGACTAATGACATGGAAACTCTTGAATTGTTTTCACATACATAGAAGATATCACAGTATTACTTAGAGCATTCATGTTGTTCATTTGGTCACAGACTAGAGCACTTTTAGTATAATTTATCCCACCGTTGAATTGCCCTTCAGGTTTATGGTCCTTTTGAGTACTGAAAATATATTTTTTTTTATTGTCTCCATATGGTTTTTTGGTTATTTGCTCGTTCGATTTTGCGTAAAAACGTTTTGACTTTGTTTTTTCAGTGAATTGCTTATCTGTCTATATCTATATCTATACCTGTCTATATGATAAGCAATCACTGAAATTATTTATTTTTTCGCATCACTTTTGCGAACTACTTTTATTACCTTTGAATTATGCAGCAAGTAAATAAAACAGCCTTATACAAAATTAATGCTTATATTCGATCTTAATATTTTATTTAGAAATTAAACATAGTTTAGAACTTATATAATAGTTAATGTGTTTTCTGGTATTTCAGTGCTAAACTTTTATCGGGTTGACAAAGTGCTTTCCTAAGAAAAGTATCTCTTTTGCTCGAAGCTGACATCTTCTGTCGTAATATATCTCTAACCGCTGCCTTAGTATCCGTAACAAAAGCAATAGGAACCTTATTATTTGATTGTAATGGTCCGTCATTTAAAGATTCAAGCAGACCCCTTTTATTCAATGTGTATTTTATATTGATTATATCGGATTCATTTTCTAAAACTTTAGATTTCCATTTGTTGTTCATGGTATAGCGGCTACAGGTACTTAGACACTCGTCTGCATTACGCATTCGGAATTCTTGCAGTTCGGCAATCATATCATTACTAAACAAATGGGATGCATTCGCTTGATGTCGTGCACTATCAACAATTTGCGAATCCATTCTCTGGTCCATAAGTGATTTGGAATTTTCGTAAAACTCGCGGCGCTCTGTAAGACGTTGTTGTCCAGAGGACGCTGAAGTTGAAATGGGTGTGAGAAGCGTTTGTACTGAACTTGGTGAAAAGGAGTTTTGTTGGCGTAATTTAGGATAACTACGCCTGTTTCCTTCATTGCGTATTTTAATGAACTTATGTGGAGTAGATTTCGCTTCGGAGTTTTTTAAACCAGTGCAGCAGCATATATTGTCATTTTGACAGTAGCACTTATTCGTATGCTGAGCTTGGAACTCTATATTATCAACAGATAAATTCATTAAAATTAATGTTTTTAACAGCAATCAACAATTTATTTCAAGAATCACTACAAATATTTATTTTTATTTTAAAATTATTTTGTTTGTTTGGCGAATTAAGGCTGTCATGGTACGACGTTTGCTGACATAAATATTCTTAGACACATGCTTTAGGAATTGTTATTCATTCTTGTAGTGAAAACAGGGTGATGGAAAAATTCTTGACACGTTTTAAAAGTTACCAGCAAAACCCGTCGAATAAGCGTTTAAAACCCTAAAATCTACTGTAATTCATATAATAATATTAGTTATGTTTTTTCTGCTGTCGAATTGTTTATGTTTATAAAAAAATTAAAGAGGAAAAAATGACATTTCATAGAACTAAAACAAAAACACAACAATTATATTATATGCTCATATTCATTCACTTTTGCACGTGTGGTTTTCGACCATTGGGTTGAAACACCATTCATCAATAAAGATGAAAGATTTGTTCGCATGATCTCAAGGTAGTCTTCCTTTTTCGTTGTGACCGTAATTATTACCATTGGAACAATCAAGAAGTTGTTTTTACATAATTTTGATCCGATTGAAAACGATTGATTTTCGTTTGCTCTTTTGTTCGTTACAAAATTTTAACCGAGCTTTGATGTTTTTCTCGTACGCGAGTTTTTTCATTTAGATGGCTGACACCAGTCCAATTCTGCGAAGACATCTTCTGGCTGTCCACCCACTGACTTCCTTGTTGATTACTTTTGCGGCTTTCTTGGGGTCTAAGTCTTTTTGAATGTCCCATCCCCATCTGACAACAGCCTTGGCCGACCTCCGGAATTTCGTACATCAAGAAAAAAAACATTAAAATCTGGATTACAACTGAATTTGAGGACTTGTACTTTTATTCGACCGGATTCTAAAATTTGACCGTTGTCATTTTTGTTCATTTCCCCTTGGACTTGGTATTTAAACAAAGCACCTGAAACTCGTGCTATCAAAGGTCGAAATTCTTTAAATATGTTTATCCTACGCCGTAAAAAACTAAAATCTGAATGCAACTCTCACCATACCTTTTGGACATGTATACACCAACTATTGACTATTAAGTTCGGATCACAAACTTAAGTCGGCAATCTAGACAATTTATTTGTTGGTTTTGTGCAATTGCTGAAGGGATTGTTAATAAGATTTTGCTACAACAGAAGCGGATGGGAAAATTGCCAATTTTGGCGGCTTATTTTAAGCCCTTTTTGCCATCGTTAAACTCTCAACAATTTTTTCTACCATTTTCAAATTGGTTTTTCTACAATTTAATTTTTTTTTTTAAATTCGGCTCGGTGGATGTAAAATGCAACGCTAGGTCTATAAACCAACTAGTCTAGGGATTGATTGCATTGCTGAGTCATGAGATAATCAAAATTTATATTTATGTTTTAACACTTGAGTGCAAGACCATTTTCTGTCTTGGATCTCCTGTAATTCATACTTACTATAATATTGGTACATTAAAATTTACAGAAAATGCTGTTTCGTTTGCTTTTAAGACTTATCAGCAAAATGGATGAAAAAGCGACTCTTCTAAAGGTTGAAACCTAAAAGATCACATACAAATATTCATTTTCTAAAAATTCGTGGATTATTCCATGAACCATTTTAAATAAGCAAAAAAATATTAAATCAATCTGACGACACTGCACATTAAATGTTTAAATGATTCTTTGAGGAATCGTGTTACCATTTTTAAGCAAAATACAAAAATAGTTTAGCTTTTGTACACAAAAGATTCATTATATAATAAATACATACTTTTACAAATCGCATTAAGAGTTATTACAAAGCGCAAATGATGAATTCACATAGCCTATATGTATTTTAAAAAAAAAAAAACATAACATCATCCTTTTTAGCAATACATGCTATCATAACTATTTTATTTAAATTTCATTTTCATTCAGTTTGATTTTTCTTTTTGTACAAAAAATATTTTTTGTTAGAAGTTTAATGCATGAAAGATTTTTATAAACATACACATTTAAAGACAAACAAGTGATTTTGATTTAGATCTGTTATACTTTTAATTCATATTTTAGTTTTTCAATAAAGTTACCTTAGAAGTCTAAATGTAATATGTATCCACATATTTCCAATATTAAGTAAGTAAAGAAACAAAAAATAGAACAAGTCATGAAATGCAAAAAGTACACAATTAAAACAGCTAAACGACGCTACGTGCATTTATTATGATGATAAATGTTTTGTTAGTGAAGTTCGTTAACTAAAAATGTTGAAACGTTAATTTTGTAAATAATTTAAAGAACAAAAATCAATT
Organism: Orthonevra nobilis; assembly: GCA_963555765.1. Taxonomy (NCBI): domain Eukaryota; kingdom Metazoa; phylum Arthropoda; class Insecta; order Diptera; family Syrphidae; genus Orthonevra; species Orthonevra nobilis. The sequence goes on along the minus strand of OY743227.1, from coordinate 76,077,710 downwards.
GTTCGTTACTTGTATACGATAGATACACTACAATTTGGTAGAGCAATTTATATATCATATATCTATGAATTTATATATATATATATATATACATATATATATATTTTAGATACAATTTTAATTTTTGCAAGTCGGAAGGAGATATTGAAGAAATGCACATTTGTTCTTGCTTTTGTTAGTAGATTTGCTGCCTTGGTTGCTGTTGCTGTTGTTATAACTACGGGTGCCATTTAAATTTTTTTTCATATTCTTTTCAATTTTTTGCTTATTTTCATCTCTGTTCATTTGTTTGACACGATCCTTTTGCCTCGTATCTTCGCTCGAATTTCAGTTTTTTCGGACTTCTGGACAAGTTAGGTTTTTTGTTTTGTTTTTATTTAAAGATTACATTTTTCGTGTTTCGGCGGTTTTGGTGAAAAAAATAAGAAAAAAAAGTATCTTAGTAAAAGGTTTTGATTTAATTGATAGTGAATTAACATTATTTAAATAATCGTAAAGTTTTTCTTTCCTTTTGTGAAATAAATAAAATAAGCAGTCGTTAATTATTTGAATTGAAAATAAAATTTAAATGCAAGCCTATTAAGAAAACCGATATTCTACTTTCAAATATACTCAAATTATTTAAATTGCTTGCAGCTACAAAGAACTTTTAATCGTGTGAAAAGCTACTGGAGTAATTTAACCTTCTACTCTAATATAATCCCTCACTTATGTTAAAATAATGGATATACACCATTAAATAGGTGCATGGTGGACTGACTGAATTTCTATACTCTAAAATTTGAAGAAAAAAGAATATATCATAAAAAACTTTTATAATTAGAAAATTCCGTTTAATAAGAATAATAAATAACTTATGTGCCAATTGAAATTATGAATGAAGTTTCACGTTTTCAAAGGATATCCCCATGTACATTCACAACGTGAATAAATTGATTTCCCGATAGAATTTTAACGAAAGCATGCACTTTATTTATGCTTTAATGGACAATAGTTTTGATGGCTTATATATAGTGAAGGGTCTAAACTCTCGATTAATTAATTGCTGACCCTAAACACTATTAAAGTATTTGCCATTAAGACATGGTTAAAACAAAAAGAAAGTAAAATTAAGCATACTGTATCAATTCTTATTATTAACTATAAACAATGTCTACACATATAAGACATCGTTTGTTTGATGGATCAGGGGATTCCTGGAAATTTTGTCAAAAGTATACTTATGTGATAATGTTTTTGGAATTTATGGATATACGTGTACCTCAATTTCTTTTTCCAATTAAGCGGTGTGTATTATATTTCTAATTTATTTCATACAAAAGACAGATACTCAATTATTAACAATGAAGTATAGCAAAATTTTCGAAAAAGCTATGTTAAAAAAATCTTCAGCGACATTTTTAATCGGTTGGCAATGAACAAGCGATGTTTAAAATCTTCTTTAAAAGAAACAAATAGGTTTTGATTCTTAAATAAACGTATGTATGTAATCTTTTTTATCATTTGCGCTTCTTAAAAAATGCATATATGTATATTTAATCCAATTGAATTGAATATGTATTTATTTCAATAAAATTCATACTCACGAATTAAGAAAGATTCGTATTTCACATTCGATATGAGTTAAAAAGGAACATAATAATTGGGGACGAAAAGTGGTATTTTAAAAACAATCAAATTGAGATTTTAAAACGCAAAAAGTCCCACTGTTGACTTATTGTAAGAAAATTTAAATGCTAATTTTGAGAACCCATAAACAAACATGTATGTATTTACATTTACAGAAAAAATGTCGATACATAAAAGAAGAAAGACGGGTGATCATAATACAAATTTTAAAGTTACAAAATTCGAAAACGGAAACATTCAAAAAATGAAAGGACACAAAACAGAACAAAAAAAAACATAGAAACCATGTGCAATGAAATTTCTTAACAAAAATCTCAAACAAGACGTGACTTTGCTCATTTAGCTGTGCGCTATTAGTAAGAAAAAAAAGCAATCAAGTAAAAAGGAAGAAAATAAATTGTTAGTCAGTGTTCATTCGGAGAAATTTAAGTATACTCACGAGGAAATAAAATATATCTTGACAAAAATAAAAGATAAGTTATATTCAATTTATTCGTAGGCCAAATATATTTTATTCCATTGTTTTTCTCATTATTAATCATTTCTTTTTTTTTCTTCTTATACAACAGTTTATTTTATACGTTTTTTTTTATCTATATATAAGAACATTTAATAATATATAATATATGTATATTTTTGTTGTTTTCCTTATCAAGTAACTATTTACTTATTTGTATGTTTTTAATGTATTTTTTTGTTTGTTTTTTTTTTTTTTATTCTGCATATCCTGTATTTTCTTAGAGCATATTATTTATTTAAAAAGTGTTGCCTTTGCGTAAAGATGTTAAAAAAATTAAAACAAGACGAAATGTTTCCTCACTATCCAGACCTTATATCTCTCAGTTATCCAGTGTTTCCCATTATTCATTCGTTATTGGTCAAATAATCCTTGTTATAAATAATTAATAAAGTGTGCTTTAATGTAAGAAAAAAGACCACATTTACGCTTGAGATACCTTAAACATCGTTTGTTAAAACCAACGTCGAATTTCTTTTGTTTCCACCGAATAAAGTATAGATTAGATATTCTTCAAATTTAACATTCTAAACTAAAATTTAACTGTGAACAAATTACATCTATTATTTTATGTTTAACCACCTATACCAATTGGACCAAGTACAATCACAATTACGGAATGGTGAAAACTACTCAAACACAAAAAAATCAGGTGTGCATGTGTGGCGTGTTTTTTTTTGTTTGTTCGTTTGTTTGTTAATAGACGAAGAGGCGGCAATTTTGTTTTATTAAATTACAATTACGAATTAATAAGTTTTTATTATGTTTCATATTTAAACATAGAATTTTATCGGCATAAAAAGAAACAACAAAATGTTTGATTTTCAATCGATACAACAATTGTATTCTTTATTAGTAGTTAATTTTTTTTTTTAATTTGGCGGGAAAAGGATTTGGAAAAGGTTCGGAAACAATAGGGTTTTAACTCGCATGGACAATGAAAAACAATGTCAATAAGAATAAAGAAAAATGAAAAATTAAATGCAGAAACTGAGGAAAAACACAAGTTTTATTTAGTCTGTTCGTTCATATAGTTGCTGTTATGTGGGAAGTTCATTATCATCATAACAAAACAAACAACAAATCATATTCTTCGAGATGGAGACGAACGAGTTAAACATACATAATATTTAAACCTATTTTTATATTATAATGTCGAATTAAAAATTAGATGCAAAAATATTACAATTCTTTTTCTGTTGTAATTTTTTATATTTACTTAGCATGTAGACAGAGTTGAGTTGTTTTAATTAAATTGATGTTGTTTAAATAATTTCAATAATCCACGAAAAAATATAACGTTGTTTTGTATTTACTTTGTTTTTATAAAGATTTGCGAAAGTAGTATGTACTTTCGTGCACTTAATTTGCAACTTTGTTTTTAATATTTAAAATAAAATTGATTTTTATTGAAAAAAAAAACAAGAATTATATAAATGAAAGAAACATTTAAGTCGATTATCCAAAAAAAAAAAAGTTAAATTATAAAATAAAATTAGTAAGCATCATTCCAGTTATGTTAGCATTTTTGTTGCTTTAATTTGATTATAATAATAGTCTATTTGTTGTTTGATCCTTCATTTTTTTTTTATATAATTAATAAATTTAATGTTAATTTTTCTTTTATCAAATATTTTTGTCGTATGTGGATGATTATGGAGAGAAGAGAGAAATTGATTGAAATTTATTTTTTGCCTGTAAGATAGAAAAAAAAAGTTTTCTATTAGAGATCAAAACTTACGTCCATTGTTGTGTTTTTCGTTGGTTGTTCAAAAAACAATTAAATAAAATAAAATAAATATTAAACTAAAGTTAAATTATAGAATATTTATGCCGACAAAATTCTAGTTCAAATTTAGTTGTTATTTTTTTATAACTTTTAGTTTTTGTATCTAATTTTTTTTACGAAAATATTTAAATATCCACGTGAAAGAGTTGATTTTTTTTCAATATTCTTATCAAATTGAGTTTCAGTATTTTGTTTTTTTTTTCAGATTTCGACAATCGGTGATCAAATTCTTTCTTCTTAAATACTATTTTATTTGTTTGCTTGAAATTACATATATTTTTTAAACTAGTGTATTGATTGAAATTTTTGCGTTACATAAAGCGCGGAGCATGATTTAACGTTTTTACAATTTTAAATAGCTGTGAAATGTTTATATTTAATGCAGACATCTGTATACCACCAAACCCAGCTCCATTTTAAAGAAAACAATTTTCATAAGCAAGTTTACAGCAATCAGTTGTTTGTTTTTGTTACATCGTCTTTAAGTTTGCAATATATGTATTTTGGTTTGTTTTAATTTGGACACAAATCTATCTAATTTTAAACTCTGAAACAAACAAAATGATGTCGTAATGTTCTTATAAGCCCCACATGTACATCCGGAGAAATAAATTTATAATGAATTTAAAAACGCGTTAACCTGGTACTTCATGTGTCTTTTTTTTTATTCGCGCACTTAATCAACAAAAAAAAAATCATTTATGTGTTGGAAAAAAAACAAACAGGAAAAAGCTAGAAGAAACGTTGAATGAAAGACCTTACATCTTCATCGAATACAAACGAGCAGAAAAGTCAAATGTTTAAGAACGAAAGCAATCAGTAAAATAAACAATGCCGCACACAAATATGTGCAACATGCATTGTCAAGGGCCAAATATGAAAAAAAAGAATACAGAATATAATACGTACATCACCATATAGGTAAAACAACTCTCTTTACATCCTCAGTTGATAACTCTAAAGATTAGCATTTGATTAGTTTGTGTTATGTTACCAGTATTATGTTATGAATGCGAACGTTTCTGTAAATGTGTAATGAAAGAATATCTATGAACAATAAGCATTAATTTAATTGGCGAATTAAATCAACATTAATGGTAATGCAATGATGGTAAAATGGTTAGAAAGCAAGGCGTTAACATTATTTTTGTTTAAATTGTTTTTAAAATAGAATTTTTTTTTGCACAAAATTTCTTTACCTATTTTTATGGTATGCTTTTTCATATTGAAATCATCAAATCATTCATAAATGCAATGTATTCTTTTTAAGCAAAAATAAAAACAAATAACCGATATTTTGCTAATTTAAAAAGTGATATTTTTCCCTTTATTGACACCTACTTTTTTTCGACAGAAATAACACATTTTCTATCACAAGGTATTAATAATGTGAATGTGACTACAAACAACTTACCCCTCTCGGTAAATCCTAAATAATTTTTTAATATTTTATGTTAAAGCTCAAAAGGCTTTTCTAAAAAGAAAAAGTTTGATCACCGATATTGAATTCTTTAGAACTTAGTGTTGTGCTTTTGTATGTTTGCGTGTTTAATTAATTTTTTGTTTTTATTTTGTGGCCATTTGGCACTCTCCATTGGAAAATAAAGAGAAATACCAAGTAAGCAAACGAGTGTGTCTTGTTAGAAAAAAAAACATAATAAAATATATATTTATATATGTATGAATGTAAGAAAAAAATTGAACTCGTAGCCCATATCGCAAAACATTTTGAAAATAAGGTTAGTAATAAATAAAAAATAAAATGCTAATACTGGTTCGCATTTTGTTTTCTACACAGTTAGATGCATTGTTTTGTATTATTTTGAATTTTCTTCTTAAAGTGAATTTTTTAAATAAATATTTTCGTCTATTTTGGCAAATCAAAAGAAAATAACATATTTTGTTTTTTTTTACAAAAAAAAAAGGAAAGAAGAACTACTTTTTGTTACGAAAAGTATACTAAAGTAAATAAAAAAATAAATATATTAATAATGGTGGTCGGGGTGGTCATGATACTTTTATTGTTCACATAAATTTTATTTTTTTACTTTTTCATTTTTTTTTTTGCTGATTTGTTAATTTGCAAAAACATTTATTTTCAAATATGTTATGCAATTAATGTAAAACAATAAAATAAAATGTGAATTTTCATAGATCTTTTTTTTTTACTTTTGTGGCGCAATTAAGAAAAATAAATTCACCTTATGATTAATTTAAAATTTAACTGCACATAACTCAATAGTTAGTGCATTAAAATCATATTTTGATGGATTTGTAACCCAATATAGTTTATTATTACTATTATCAATACTTTTTTTTCGTTAAATAAATGTCTTATTTGCGAGTAAAGAGAGAAACAAATAAACTAAGCTAAGGTGTACATATAAAAAATATATATATTTATGTGTATACTTATTGCAAGATACAGCGCAGCGAAAAAATAACTAACGAATTAAAGTTAATTGCAGATTTTTTTTTTTGTCGTTTTCAGTTAGCCCGATTTTTTTCTTCATATTTTGCCCATGAAAACGCTTATTTTGAAAAGAAAAATTAGTCATGCAATTTAAAATGTGGCATCAAACGCTTTAAATTAAGCAAACATAATTTACTTCTGCTACGAGCCATATCGGAGTTTATTGTTATGATTTTTTATGAGCGAAAATATATGAACTTTGCAAGAAAAAAATTCCGATATGTTTAAATAAGGGATAAAAAAAAAAATATTGCAACATTTTATTAACGACACTCACTTTTTTTCTCTTTTTTTTTACAATTTGTAAAACTTAGCAACGAAAAGTATTGCTGTGCCACTCACTATAAAAATAAAAAAAAAAAATAGAACGAACCACAGATGAATAAACTGATGAATCCATTTTAAATGATATTCTTGCTGTTCCTTAATATTTGGTGGAAATTCTGTAAGACAAACATGTCTCTGAGAATGTTTAATTACAAAATTGATTACGTAAAAAAATTATTTTCTTGCATTTTTTTTTTGTTTGTTAGTTTTTCAACAACACTCGCGACATTTTAAGTTAAAAAAAAATTCTCAACAGACAGAAATACGTTTTTTTTTCATCAAGGTATTGTGTTCTTTTAATTTTGAGTTATTTGCATTTAACCATAAATTGGTTTCTTTATACGTTTATAAGTATATACTTTTTGTGTAAGCAGTGTGTGTTGAAAAAATGTATTTCCTTCTTTATTTTTATAACGTAGTTTCCTGTTTAGTTTATTTGTTTTTATGATTTCTTAACTTTCTAAAAAAAAAAAAATTAAACATTAAGAGAAAACAAAAGAATTTAATTTAAATGAAGAATTGATAAAAAAAGTGACAGTTTGAAAAACTTTAAGACATTTCGAGGGAACAGTGAAGGGAAAATAAGAAATTGTTATCTTAAAAAAAATAATAGTAATAATAATAAATTTATTTCTTTTTATTTTTATTATTTGCGCCACGTGGTGGAGTCACTGGTCGCCCCGAGCCACCAAAGTTAGGATAAACAAATCTACGTTTATCTGCAGGTTTCAATATCTGGAAAGAGCACATCAGCGTATCATCCACGGACATCATTGCACCTGGCTCGGCAAATACAGTGTTGTATTTGTTTTAACAGTTATGTAGGGGTGGTCGTCATCAGGTAAGTTAAAAAAAATGTGAGAAAAGTCAAAAAAAAGTTTATCAATATGATTGAGTTTTGATATAAAGAGTGTTTTAAATATATGCATATATTATTGAAAATCATTTACAAATAGGAGAACTTACCCGCATTATCAAATTCACCACAGTAGTTGGGAGCTGAAAAAAGCGTAACCAATTGTCGTTTGGCAAAGAATTCGTAGCCGTCCTCAACGACTTGATGAGCTCGGCATATCAGATCAAAGTCATGCTTTTGCAAGAATTTATTTACCACCTTAAAATTAATTTCAATTTCATTATTGTTTAGGGAATTGCAGAAATTTTAAAAAGAAAAAAGTGTGTTAATAAAATAATGCTTGGGTTTCTTACAAAACAGACCAAGACAAATTGAATATTTAAATAATTCTTTTAATATTTCTACCAGCAATTTAACTTTTATGTCTTTCTAGCATAGAATGATTCTTTGGAGAACCAGTTTTGAGATGTGTACATTGGAACATTGTAAATCTGTCTGTGATAGGTTTATTTTACAAACGAAAAAAAGAAACATTCCGAAAAGTTTGCGTTCTCTTATTTCTCTGATTTGAACTGTTGAGCCTCACAGATTTAATCCCAATAGTAGCTGTTGCAGTTACAGCAACAAAAAGTAAAAATTCAGAAAAAGTACTTGTATCATTTTCATCCATTGTTCCAAGTGATTCAATGCTGACAATTATCGCTAAACTTCTTAAATACAAACTATTCAAAAAAATAAGCTTAGCTTGATCAACTTAAGGCTTTAACCGAACTAAACCCAATTGCCTAAGCTTTTTTCCTTACTCATCCAAGAGTGAAAGGAATAAATTGAAATCCTTATCTTTATCATATGTATATGGTATTCAATACTCGCAACTTAAAAAATTCAGATGTTATTTCACATCATTAAATCCGCATGGTAAATCTGAATTAAAAGCGTGGACGAAAAACTTAACGAAGACCTGCATAGTCTTTCCGCTCGGATAGACATTAATGCTGGAGTCATTATCATTTCTTTCAATCGAAACCAAAGAAGGATGAAGGAAGGCTTTCTTTACGGCGCACGAAATCGCTATCGAGACATCCAACACCCAAAATTCGACATTTGGAGGCTTAGAGAAATTAACAACCTAACTGTAAACTTCAGCAATTCGCGTTGTTGAGAATAATATTTTCAATTTCAAATTCGTTGGGAAGTCTCACATGAATTTGCCTTAAATCTCTACATCTTAAATGAATTAAGATCAAATGTGTAACAATAAGATCCTCACAGGAGGATCATTGGGGGTTTTACTAGACCAACTCATTTTTTATGGAAATTGTTAGATTATTAAGTAGAACACTTAACGACAAGCAGGACCTCATTCTAGTGCACAGATGATTTTTCTTGCCGTGGAATTTTTTTTTCAGAGCAACTTATAAAAGTTGCATCATCACAAATAGTTTTGTTTTAAAGAAATTTGTTGAAATAAAAAAAAACTAAATAACATTTAATTTTATGTCCAATAAACACAGGATTTCATTTGCTAAACTAGAATGTATAAAAATGAAAAAAAGCACCCGCTTGAGAAGGCGGATTGAATATCAATCTTAGATTTAAATTCAGTTTAAATTCAATAAGACAAGAAAAAGCACCGCTCTAATTCTCAGTTTCATTAACCTGGCCATTAAATCACGTTGAAAAGTGAATTACATAGGCATATATGTATGCATTCATTACTGCAATTGCATCTTATTAATCAATGGCAATTAACGAAGAAAATTTTTTTAAACACACTCAAAATTGAGCAATAAACGTTTATTTTTATTAATATGCATGCTTGTTTACTTTATTTAAATTATTTGAATACGCTCCAAGCTTGTATATCTCACAATCGGTTTACTGATTGTGAAATTACAAGCTGGCGTAATAAACACATTTCATTAACGTCCACCATTTAGACATGACTAAAATGAAATCTCGCGGGCGTAACCTTTTACGTAAGATTTTCCGCTCTGCTTATCATAATTTCGCATAGTTACGCGGGCAGAGAAGATTCAAATATCAAACATTATTCGAAGGTAAAACAATTAATTTTTGTGATAATAAGTCATACATTGAATTTTCGAAAACAAATGTACAATCAATATGCTCTTGTTGTTTTTTTAAGTTTTTCGATTAATGTTATGTGAAGCAATATACATATGTATTTATGTCGGAAGAATTTCGAGTTTTGCTCATGCGATCAGTACATATTCGCACTGCATTGAAAAATATCAGATCAGATCAGATTTTCTTAACAGGTTGATATGTGAATTGATAATGTTTCTTTTAAAATTCACTTCGTAGCAAACGCTGATAGGGCACAAAGAACACAGAACCAACGATTTTGATTCTTGAGTAAAGACGAAAGCCGGTTTTCAAAAACCGTTTTCCTTTTTTTTTGTGCAACAATGCAATAATGTTAATCAAATAAAACGCAGAACATACCTCAGCTCCAAAAGTGAAGCTAACACCACGGTCGTTTTCACCCCATCCCATTGTGTCTTTATCAGGATCAGACCACAAGAGATCGCACAAAAGTCCTTGATCGGGTACATCTGTTGGTCGCATTATACGTCGAATCTGTTCCATTGATGACAAATCGGGACTCAACCCACCATGGCAGCAGAAAATCTTCTCATCAACTATTCATTATTAAAAAAAGAAAATAAAAACACACGAATCATAACAATTTTTAAAGTCATGGACATGGATTTTACTTACCAATAGCTGCAACAGGCAAACAATTGAAACAGTCTGTAAATGTTTTCCATAATTTAATAGTGTAACGTCTTTTGCATTCATCGTAGAAACTAGAAAAAAATTTTGTTAATTTTGATTTAAATGTTTTCTCAGTTTTAGAGCTTACCCATAAATTCTGTTTATGCTGGCACATTCATGATTTCCTCTGAGTAAGAAGAAATTTTCTGAATATTTTATTTTGTATGCGAGTAACAGACATATCGTTTCCAAGGACTGCTTGCCACGATCAACATAATCGCCCAAGAACAGATAATTTGATTCTGGTGGAAAGCCACCATATTCAAAGAGACGCAACAGGTCATAATACTGTCCATGAATGTCACCTAGAATAAATTGAACAAAATACAAATCATTAAGAATGTGAATTGAACAAACCCATAAAAATACTATAGATTGTTTTAAGTAAAGTCAATGATTTTTATTTTAAATAAATGGGGATGGATTCCATTTCCATCCAAATGCCTCCTATGGCATATGTATACATATTTATGTGAAAATTAACATTATCCTTGCTTACGAGTTTCAAGAATGTAAAGACTATGAAATCTACCGACAATCAATTGAAAATTAACTGACCTTAAACATGAGATGATAACAACTAAATTTGTGGATTTTTTTCCTAAAAAAAAATACATTGACCGCCAAACACCAAGAACGTGAACACCTTTAGTATAAATAAAATGTTTACAATCAAAACAGTCGATAAAGAGAAATTTGTATCATACCACTAGCATTCGTTTTATAGGGTGACCTATGATCACCGATAGATTAATTTATTGGGTGTTGTTTGTCAACAGAATGAAGTTGTCTAATTATTATTATTTTCCAAATAATCAGAAATTATATTTAAATTATTAAATTATAAACTTTTTGTTTATATTTTTAGATTAATCGAAAACGTTTTGCTTGTATTTACGAGTATTAAGTGATTAGAATTTAAAGTAATCAAAACATGAAAAGGTTTAGAGTAGATAACCAGCTTGATTTTTCCGATGAATTAAGTTTTTTTTTTTAATTTTTTGTTAATTAAAAACAACATTCGGCTATTATTTTATCATCATGATTGAGGAGACCCCATGGATAACATTAGGGTTTATCGGTAAGAACATTTCATAGAGAAAGAAATCAAATAATAATTTGTTTAATTGAGTAAACAAGTTTGAGTTTGTTTGAGTAAACAAAATTATACATTTAACGATCTAAAATTTTAAACTTTAAGTAAAATACAATGTTTTTGTTCAAATATTAAGCCAGCATCTATTACTTTTGCATAAAAACGCCGTTCACTATTAAAATTATCCGAGTCCACTATTAAAATTATCTTCTTCTTCCTCATACACAACGGGACTTAACTGTTTCAAATGTACTGGGGAATCGCTTGCAGTCTCGTAACCTTACCTTTTTCTAGTTTTCCATCGCTTTAAATAAAAATCAAACCATAAGGTCTTGTTTATCGTAAAGATGGTCCGAAGTGTAAGTACAAGGACAGATTACAAATTATCTGACATCCACGACAGCACAACACACCTTTCGAAATCTCAACCAAATCCATACACTATTTTTTTTTTTTGTTTTGACTGCTCTTAAGAGCAAGTCTATCAATGGAAGGGAAAAAATTAAGCGAAATCGAAAAGCGATTGATTGTTGTCTATGGCGAAAGTATTCCTACGCCGAAGACCGTCTAAGCTTGGTTGGTTGTTTTTGATGAGAACCCCCCAATTGAGGAAACCCTGATACAATTCCATGAAATGAGAGAAAGCTTGACTTCTGTTTATGTATCGATTAACGCGATCCTCGATAGAACAAAAGAGAATTCAAACACTTCAATAACCCTGAAGTTATCACATCTCGTCACTATAGATGTGTTATAGAACATGCAAAATGTTCAACAAAAAATAAGATTTGCTCTCCCAGGACTCGGATGACAGGTTCTCTACACTTCCTCCCTACCCAATTGGACTAAATGTTGATTCCCCTGACCTTTAAAATAGACCAATTCATTTTTTGTCTTTTGTTAATCAAATTGGTGGCTGTGCTGAAGCCATGGACAAAATAGTATCGCTTCTTAAATTAAATCTACCGCAACGATTTTTCAAAAATGTTCAAAATGATCTTTATCTACTGAACTTTCGTACAAGTAAAAAATCCTCAAAGAATTGTATTCTAAATGAGAGGAAAATTCCACAATCTTGTCAGTTCCACTTCAAAATGAGGCGTGTGTAGCCAATTCGTATACTTTTCTACTTTACGTATGTGCACTTTTTTTGAAAATTAATTATTTTATTATAATATTAGAACATTGACTCATACTCGAGATTTTACGTCGTGAGGAAAATTAACGAACAGCGGGAATGTATTGTGAATTTTTATTTTGGCAATTTTTCAAAACCATGAATTTAACGTTTAAATGAAGGTTGTTGAAAAAGACAGGCGAATCTTCATAAAAAAAAATCTTAAATCAACAAAAATAGAAGACAAGAAAATTTATTGAAAAGAATTCGAATCGGAAGCACATAAAAAAGTCAACATGCTTGAAATTTTAACGGCTAGACCGTTAATGATGAATCTTAAATTTGAAAACTTTTATCCATCTGATGTGTAAACATTTTTGTTAATACGTTCTGTTGTAGTTTTACTTTGCGTAATTTTGTATAAGAATTATATGTAAACAGCTTTTTAAACTGCATAAAATACGATTTTTTTTTGTAAGATATGACATTGAACTTAAAAAAAAAAACGCGCAGCAGTTGTTCTGGGTCTTAAACTAATCTTATGTGTTCAAGGATAAGTTGACAGAAGTTCTAAGTAGTTTTTCACTAAACATAGAAGAACCCACCAGATGTCTAGAGCGAAATCAGTGTCATGTTTGATTTATGAAGGACCGTGAAGCTATAATTTTTGTATAGTTCGTAAGCTCGTGTGAAAAATATCTCACGTTTCTTGAAAAAGGTCAAGTGGAGATGGAGTTTAGGTCTAGTAGAGAGCTTTCTGTGACTCAAAATTACCGTATAAATAAGCGATACGGGAGGCGGACTGTGCAAATTCGCCATTTCAAACTCTTTGATGATGAGAAGAAATATAACAGGAAGGCGCAGACGACTTGAAGTCATACGAGTATTTATCTTATTTCAAGGAGAAAAGAAAAATCATGTTATGTTGAAACTAGTGATGTGAAGTTATCGTTGGGACATGAACATGGAATATAACTTTACGTATATCAGCCTTAAGTTTAGATGAACACCTCACTGAAAACATGTTGGATATCAAGTCAAGCCAGTTCTTTTTATCGAAAAACGCAGGAAATCGAGTAGATTTACCTTTAAGTAAAAAATTATTATTTAATATATTTTTCAACTCACTCTCGTAGGTTTGTGTTTTCAATTTTTACATCAGTGCGGAATCATAAACATAACATTGGCTTCTTGGAAGATTTTAAAACAAAATAACATGTCAGATTGGATTAGGCAAAAATGAAAAAACAGATAGGAGTATTTTACGCACATTTTTTCACCTGCCAAACGACGCGGCGGACGGCTAAAGTTTTAAAAATATATAATCTATTGTATATCCGTCCGGGAACAGTTGAAATATACATTTTTATTCCATTGTGATGGTTATGAATTACAACGATGAATAATGTTAATAAACGGATGTTTAAATACTTTTGACATTATTATTGTATGCATACTACTAGTACAACAACTAGTACTACTGGTCAGGCAATCCAAATTGTTGAAGTTTATGTCATTTCGTGTACAAAAAACATCAATGAAACAATTTGCAAAACCTAATCAATTCCCTGTTTGATAAAATAAGCGCTTGTCGCTTGTCGATTTCAATGCCAACGAAAAGTTGCAGGCTTGTTCCGAAGGTCGCCAATGTTCCTTGATGAATTGATAAAATATATCACATCATGATTCGCCAGCTCTGCGCTACCCACCCACGAATTTGCTTAATTGCCTACTTCTGTGTGTGCGTAACAAAAACAAATCACACAAAATTTTGTATTTATAGAATTTTCATTTGTAGTAAAATAGGCGAGCAACAAAAGCGAATATTTCTTCAATCTTGTGAAAATGCTGTAAACATTTCTTATTTATTATGCTTTCATAGCGCAGGGGCACGGAAGGTAATCAGTGGTAGTGGTTACGCATGTGACCGCAGTCATCAAGGTTAGGGGTGCACGAGCACACCGTGTGTTCGTGAATGTTAAACAAAATTGAAACGCAAAATTGATTTTTTTTTTATCGAAAATTCACGGTTGATAGCAAAGTTAATATTTTTTTTTTTTGTTTAATGATATTGTGCAAGTGGAAAATATGCCATCTTAATGCGGTGTCTATAGTGTAGAGGAGCAGATGTTCACTGATGATGACGCACGATGTAACATATTACTGCGCGGTCACGTTTATGTTCCAAAAAGGGGAGACACCCATCTACTACAAAGCCGTGTTGATGTTTTTTTTTGTTTTTTGCTTTGCCAATTTTTACACACGAAAGTCAAGTTCAATGTTAAGGCCCGCGAGGGAATGGAATGTTAATCACCAACCAGTTTGTTTGTGTAATACTCTTTTTATATTTGCTTCATTGAGAATTTTAGTATTTTTTGTGAACAATTTCTAATTTCCTTAACAAGTTAATTTAAATAGTTTGGTCACGTAATGTTTTTTGGTAATGTTAGACATGAATCGATTTTTCTACTTATACAATGTTTTATAATGCAATACTTGACTTTATGGTTTATTTTACGACTTCCATCAATTTAACTCGCACGGCAGGAAGTGAAACTTTGAAAACATAATCAAGGTGTTTTCCACTCATTAATCTGAATAAGAAGTATTAGAAAAACAAGATTGAGCCAAAAGTATGAGTAAATAATAGATCTAACCGTAGGATTCAGGATCATCATTACTCACGAGTAGGAATGTAATACCAATGCATAAAGTGCACTCAAAGGGTATGAAAACCGATAATGGTAAGATTTGAAATAGATTAGTCTTGATGTTTTTGGACCTCCTAAGAGTGGAGTGCTTTTTCAACAATAATTTCGACTACACCCTCTTTTCTAACATACAAGTCTAGAGCGAAAGTTGTAATCTTAGGAATTAGCTGCACATCTTGCCGAGCACGATGAATCATAGATGTATTCAAACAAAGTGAAGTCGACATTGGGAAGATCTGGCTGAAAGCAAAGAACCGAAGCTACATAGTTATTGAACTTAATCATGATTTTTATAAAATTTTAGTTTGTGGATTATTTTTGGTGAGGAGAAGAACCGGTGAGGCTTCTTAACCTGACTGTGTTGTGCCAAAAGCGAAGCTTGGTGTTGGAAGCATTTTGCTTTGGGTTAGGAGAAGTCGTCATATGTCAAAGTAGAGAAGTTGAATAATGACAATTATATTTCGTTGTTGAAATCGAAACAAAAATCATCAAATGAAAACTTATTTGGATTAAGGGGACTCGAACAAGAAAAACCTTGATTCTAGTGTATACAGAAAAAGACCAATCACTTCCAAAGGACTTTGGAAAATAAAATGTGTACAAATATATTAAATAACAAACATTTTAGGGCGTCTGATTTTTACTCTCAAGGTTATATGAGCGATATAACAAGCGATCGAAGCAACAAAAATCTTGAATAAAATAAGATTGACTTGTGGAATTTCCAATGTAAAACGTCCGTCTTCTTAGTGTTAAGAAAACTTTTTAGAATGTTGGTGATCCCATGCGAAAATAAAGACAAGTTTCACGAGAAAAATGAGTAACCAGTCTACAATTGGAATCAAGTCTATACGATTCAAATTGGAGTACGAATGTCCAGTATATATTTAGTATTAAGGTCTTAATTGGTAATTTACTAGGTACGTTCTCTGCAACATAAATAGTTTTATGCCGCTGCAACATTCTCCTTTATTTATTAATCTTAGAAACAATTCCCGCTCTGAATTCATCATCCGTCGCGCGAATTCGCATTCTCAAGCTTATGCAATTCGATCGAGATCTTATAAGATTGCTGTCATCAACCCTGAAGTCGTAGATAAATCTATGTATGCGCTAAAACATCAATATTAAAAAATTAAAATAAAACTTTAATTGGAGACTATGAACTAAACGATTTATTTATGTTTGTTCTTTGATCCACATTGAGTGTCATTGATTTCATTTGTTCAGCTAAATTATTCTGAGATTAATGCAGCAGCATTAAAATAGCCAAAAATAAATGTCTATTAATGTAGCTCTACCTGTACTTACTGCCAAATACGATTCTGAAAGGTCTTTCTTTGATTTTAAAATATATTCAAAAACGCACCACCAGTTTATTGGACTGAAAAACAATTCAGTGTTAGAAAAGAAGTCGAGAACAGCTTTTTTAAGTATAACTGAAACAATAGAAAGAAAGAAAATTGAAAAAAAAAAAAATAGCCGACCTTATGCAAGACATAGTCGGTATGTTGGCGCTCTTGGCTTGAAAGAATCGCACGTTTTGTTACTTTGGCGAAAAGGTCTAAAAATACAAAATAAAACGAAATGGGTTCGTTGTTTATTGCATTGGCTGAAAAAAAAATGATGAAGAACACACAATATGTGTGCGATTAATTAAATGCTGTGGCTGCGTCATTGGCGCTCATACATATGAAGTGATTGCTTGGCTAAAAGCGGACATGGGTTAGTATAGTAAAACGTGGACTGTATAAGTTAAGCACATCAGTAAGGAATGTATCTGCTATAGATTAAGCTGACATTGACAAATCAGTGCAATAATAGGAAAATAAGTAAATTAATACTCATCAAAAAATGCTAATTTGTATGCGCACAAGAAGAATTTTGATTTAAAATGCGATACATTCTCCTACCATATGAAAAATATATTTTTTCAATTGTACAAGATTAAAATTGTTTCATTAACAAACACGATATGATTAATAAGCACGTGACAGTTTTCTTTCCCTTATATAAATATTTGCTATTCACGCTTGTATAAAACGAAACACGCCGCATGTACGGTAAAGCAGATAAAACTCAGATCGTAAACGCTTTAAGTTTGCTTAATTTGTTGAAATATAATCTTCATTATATGGCCAATCAAATTGATCCGAATGCTGGATTGTTACGCAACTGCTTTCACTTACAAGTTTTGTTTTGTGTGAAGCAATTTTTAACCACGTTTTCGGATTGTAAGTGAACCAATGATAGCAAGGCATATGTATATGCAATCTCTTAATGCAACCTCAAATGTCTGCATTATTCTAGCAAGTATAGTGTTTAGTTAATCGGAGCGCTGAACGTAGGGCCCAAGTCATCGACAACAGTCCGGAAATATGATATAACTGTCTAAGTAAAGCTTCTCTAAGCGTTCGCAGTATACGCGCACAACACCAATGCTTTATGAATGAACTGTGAACAATATGAGAAAGACAAAAACTCTAAAAGCTTAAAAACCGATGTTTTCATAATATAAAAATATCAATTGGTAGCATAGCCTTTGGCGTGCATCTTTAATTATTCTCCATTTCTATCAAAGTTAAATCAATATGGGTGGTTTTAAATGATTACACATAAAATATTTCCATTAAAAATATAATTTTTACAATTAGCGGTTTTCAGTTTTTCTCTTAAGGCACAATTTCTATTTTAGCGAATCTCTTCTTTTCGGCAAGTTTTGATATTTTACTAGAAAAAACAATTAATTTAATAATTGGTTACCCAATTGCGATCTATTTTGACACTGTTTTCCGCCTTAAGATTCGATTTATTACTCATATTTGACCACTCAGTACCGAGATTGATAGCTGGTAGCACTTGAATTAGAATTTTGACCATATTTTCGCAATCAGCGATCCTAGAAACCCAGAATCTTCAACATCTGTCGACTTAAAAAACCAACAATATTCTCGAAGCAATCTCTCGAATGTAGTTTGGATTAATTGATTTATAAAGTGTACATGAAAAGGAAATTCAAAGGATATAAGCCAATCAGTGCCAATATTTAATTTTTAATTTGTGCATCTCAAGTGAAAATTTCCGTCGCAATATTCTAAAAATACCTCAACTCTTCCATGTGGAAATCGTCACAAGTGTTTTCCATGCTACACACATATGTATTTCGTATAGAAGTAGTCTACTTTATCTACACATCAATCAACGCCTTCTGTTCGGAAATGTAAATGCATAAGTTCAGAAATGAAGGAATTCAAGCAAGAGAAGAGCCTCGTGTCGATGTACAAGCATTATTATTCTAAAGGAACGTATCGAGTCTTATTCAACCATCTTTTTGCTTACACATGTACTACATTATATACGACTATACGAATTGATTTCTTCAATTAAGCTTTGTTCATGTTACACTTAATATGCCGAGTGAAAACTTCGGGTGGTAACCATCACCATTGGTCTATATCTAACAATAGGTTTGAGACCTTAGTGTTTGCCTTAGAGCATCGTAAGGTAATTAACCTGCTAGTTCTTCGTAAGATAGTTCATGGCATATTTTCAGCGTATTCAGAATATTCGTGTTGCGGCCAATAAAAATAACAAACACAAAATCTTTTGGGAGTGAACTCTGTTTCCAGCATTTGTGCGGACGGTCAATATTTTTCAAATGGCACAAATAGTTTATTGCCAACTCCAAACGGTCTCGGAATCTTTATATCGCAAGAGTTCAGGCCATGAAATAGCAACTGTTCTTGGCTTCGGGCTCCTCCTCCAGTACTCAGATGAGTTCAGACATAGGTTCTGCATACCTCCATTGATTGGAATCTATTGAATGAGTTTGTTCTTAGCAAAAGAGGAAGCGAATTGTTTAATACTTTATTTTGCGAGATGTGTATAGTATGTGAAAGAAATTGCTACAACACCCAGTAGTGTTAAAGTGTGGACTTTAAACAAGCTGTTTATCATATTTTTATAAAACTTATCTGTCTGTATGAATCTTTAGCTTTGAGTTTGTTTCAAGGAATATGAGTAAATATTATGCTAATTCAGAGCTAGACACATAAGCATGATGTCTGGAGGATCTACCAGCGTTGAATTTATAAATGTTAGAGAAATTTCGAAAGCTCAGGGTTTTGTGACCAAATGTATTATATTTTCATTAAAAACGTGTTTATAACGCATAGAGACATGATAAAAGCTTGTTTGACTTAACAGCCCGAGATTCGACTTTGTCGCGAAATTAATCAATCAATAAAGATCATGGCATATCGTACCACCAACCATATTTGACAGACGCATTTAAAACCCACATTGATCGCGTTTTCGCTATACCAGATTAAGAGAGGTAACTATCACCTACGGTGGCACAATGAAGTAACTACTTACCACTTCATTGAACAAAAATATCTACAATTTTTTTTTAATATCGAGATTTCCAAAGTTGGAAAACATTGTTGAAATTTTGCCACGGATTTTCCAACAAAACAAAACACTTCCAGCGCAATTCAAGGCCGTATTAATTCAGAAAATGTGAAAATAATATATCATACTAGCTGAACCGACAAACGTTGTCCTGTCCGAATGTGAGAACTATTTTTGAATATTGTCATACTTAATCTCCTGTTCATCTTACAGGATGGTAATTAAACAGAGAAATCTAATAAACATCAGAGAAAATCGTAGAAAAAAGAGTTAGTTATAAAATTTAAAATCACTGCATAACTATTCCTTCCATTTTTTTTTTACATAATTGATAATTGAACTTTTTACACCATTGAAGTGTTGAAAAGTTATTTCAAACAAATAGTTGCCCTACAATTATTGCAACATCGTTAAAAATTTCCAAATAATATAGACATTGTGGAATTGGTTTTTCCCAGATTAGCGAAGGGTTTGTAAAATATCGTAAAATTAAAACAAAAAAATGGTTTTTCGCTATCAAGTAAGGCGGGGTATATGAAAAACCTTTTGGTAGTTTTTGACTTAATTGCTTTTAGACAGACATACAGACATTCAGGGGATCTTTGTTTTATAATATTTAGTGAAGTAATTATTAAGATCTTCAATAGGACAAGTATTAAATTTAATTAATGTTGTTTAACTTATAAATTTTTAAATGTAAAAAACAATATATTAATACTTACCACAAATTTTAAGCGGAGCTTCCAATTCTAACAGGATTGGTTGTGAAAGAAATATTTCTCTTGATTTGAGACACAATCCACGAATTTCAGTTTCTGAAAGTTGGACATTTTTACCAGGCCTCGCACCGCGGACTGTAAACAGATGAAAATAAATATGTAAAAATGTTTGTACATTTCATTGATGTATGATAACTAAAAAACAAACACTATTATACTAAGTAAGCAAACTGTCTTGTCCATAAATGCGATGTTATCTTGGTATCATTTAAGCTTTTAAGCGACCTTATAGATGCGAGTGTAAGGTTATTGATGGGTAGGTAGGTAGGTAAGCAAAAAAACATCAAAATACACGTCAGTAGAGACATCGAAAAACATTTCATGGTTCTGATTTCAAGATTCATTGAATTTCGTCGCACCGATTGCTCTATTAACATATAAATGCTAGAATGATTAGAGTCAATTTACCAGAATATATTAGATTAATTCCTATACCGAACATCGGAGTTAATCGATGTTTTTATTACGCGGCCTGAATAAAATGTCAAGACCGTTCCTCTTGACACCTTTCTTTTCGCTGATCTTAAGTGCATACACGTGTATTTGGTTACAATAACGACCCTGAGTGAGTTATTTTTTTAATGAAAACGATATTCTCGGGGATGCAGCTACATATTAAGAGTCAACAGTCAACAATGCCGGCTATTATTGAGATTAGCGATAAGCAGAATAAGACTAAAAAATGATCCTAGCCCATGTGCACATGGCAAAATTATGGCAGAGCATTGCGAGGAGCCGATAGATAAAGATTCTTTATTTGTTAACTATGCGGACACTTTTAACTCCGGTTTAGCAAAAATCTCGGGCTTCGTGAGTCGTTCTAAATAGTAGAACTCTCCACATAAAGAGCTCAATGTTATGAAAATCGAATGCCACATATATTGTCAGACAAAGATTAACACTTCTATGCAAACAATGCCATAGTCATTGTTATTGAAGATAAGACAAGCGTATGAAGGGATAGAGACGAGAGTCTCGATTGCAGAGAACCCCAACAATCAAAATTAGTGTAGCCTACTCTTTTTTCAGTATGCAATTACTAGCTACATGAATGTGAAGCTAAAGAAGCACCTTTATCAAAAGGAAAATTGGAGGATGTACAATAATCATGGGTTAGGTCTTTCCAACCGTTTCATATTTGCTTCAATAAAAACTAGCATTCCGGCACCAGAAGCTACCATTGTCCCTCAGACCATCACATGTCCACTACCGCGCTTGACTGTAGGTACCAGGTCCGTGAAAAGCATAGTTTTCCAAGAATCGTGTTCCTCGTAAATGTAGCGATTCGCGATCTCAATGCGTTTTTGGCGGCTGTCTCTACTTATCCAGGGTTTTTTCCTTGGGACTCTTCTGTTGAGCCCTTCCGATCACGGAACTCTACGCATACCTCTTTGGTGAACTTCTTTGCACTAGATTCGTACGGATGATACTTGGAATATCGCGATTATTTTGCTTTTGCGGAAAACCAGAACGGGATTTATTCCACACGTGTCTTCTCTCATTATGCTTTTTTTGTTGTCGAAATGGTTGAAACGATTTTTGATTATTTTCAGTTCTATGTCTAACGATTAGAGTTCTAACTTCCACGGGTATTTCTCTTCTACTCTCCATTTTATGCAAAAGTAGAAGTGATAAGTTCCTTTGAATAGAATGTTCGTCTGGAACGCAACTGTTTTTTTCTTGTTTTCTTTAAAATATTGTGATGAAATGACTTTTTATTTTGAATTAAGATTAAGAACTTTTCAGGTTTATATGTAGACTTTTGTGACTGATTGTATATCTGAATGGAAGTTCCAAATTTTAAAAAATCAAATGAAACAGAGTTGAATCAAGTGAGTTTTCCTTTGAAACATTCATCTACCTATCTGCACGTTCCTTAAGTAAGCTGGTTAATTGGAACTTCAGCACCAACATCAAATTTCTATTTTAATGATAATTTTATCAGTATATTTTTGACTGAAAATGAAATTTTTTTTTTGTATTAAAAGGTTTCCAATACGCACAAGTTCAAATTGCTTAAAACTTTTTTAGCTTCAAGTATCAATTGGCTAATACACCTGTCACTGAAATCAGTTGTATCTAGAACACAGAGGCATAGGCATCTGTTCGCTTCATTTTATTTATTCCATTGTCACCTTCTCCTGCTTGACAACTAAACTACTTGCCAAAGAAATTTCACGCACGATATTCTAGCACAAACTATGATTCATAAAAAAAAAAAAAAAAAAAAAACACCTACAGAAAAACAAATTATTGCCAATATTCAACAAAATAACTACACCCCAGTGGGCAGTCATAAATTGCCACTAAGTACCAAAGCCAATATTAACTTTTAACATTTCAGCTTATAAATTTTCGGCAAATTAAGTCAATTTACCCGCGATCTCAAAACAACAAACGTATGTCGTCTTCCCTTTCTACACACCATCATTTTTTCCCTCGCACCAATAGGAATCGCTATAAAGCCAACGAAAAAAAAAAAAACATGTAAGAAAAAGGAATACATAACTTGGCATCATCGCATTCGGGAAAGAAAGCGGTATTCCTCAACAAAAAATAAAATGTACATAAAAAAGAAAAATATGTTTTTCAGTGGTTGTTGTTTTTCTGCTCAAAAATTAAATGCGAAATGCGTGTAAAAATTAGACCAGCAAGGAGCCAACCGCATGTTCTTTGCTTGTCACGGGCGTTGGCACTTTCTAAGCGACAAACACCAACTTTGCTCCACAATTTGATTCATTACCTTCTAAGAGCCGCGATATTATGCTGTCGATGTTCATCAATTCAGCCATGATTTTCTCCTGCTACCCTGCTCCTAATGCTGACGGGGCTGATCTCGAGTCTGATTTGCTTCTATAACCACACACGCACGCACGAACCGAGAGGATTCTTTTTTCTCTTTTCACAGATCTTCTTAAATTATATTTATATATATATTTACAGATGCAATTGATCGTCAATTAAAAAAAAAGAAACGATTTATGTATATCAAGCTTTAATCCGCGGTAAAAACTCTGCCGTTTTTCTTTCTCGAGGTTCCTGCAGGAGATTGGAATACAAAAAAAAAATAGATTTTTCGTTGGAAAGCAAGTCACAATTTTATTCCATTGTGAATGATTTATACGAATTCTTTTTTTCCCACTTATCGCATGGATTTTTTTTTTCTTCACTTTTTTTTTGCGTCACGATATTCAAACAAGCGACCAAATAAGAAGGTTAAGAATTCGATAATCTCTTTTCTTCTCGTTGCATTAATCCTAATCAGTTTTACGTCACGGACGATTCGGGTAGAATGAAAAAATTGTTGGAATTTCGCCCACGCACCGGATTCAGATTCAAGTACAAGAAAACGATAATGAAAAATTGCGAGAAAAAAAAAAGATGAAACCACAAGGTGTAGAGAATTGAACTGAACTCGGAAAAAAAGCGAGAATTATCGACTTGTACTTCTGTCACCTTCTCGTCATAGCAAGTCAAAATCGTAAACGCATTTTCTTTTGGAGTGGAATGGAAAAAAAAAGTAATCCAAGCGATATTTTTTTTTCACGAGATAATTAATCACTATGAGAACGCGTTAATTTACCAAAAATTAATGTGGGGAATATTATTGGGTGGTATTTAACATTTTTATGGAAGAAAATTGAAAAAATTTCAGCTGTAATTTAGTTCACCGACAATTTCCTCACACAAGCGACGTTTTCAGAACCTGAGAAATGGCGGCGATGCGAACGAATTTCGCCTAGTCGAGAGCTCGGAAAGTCAGGTTGCCTGGAATATATGGGGGGAACCATTTGGAATTAAGGAATATCGTGGAATGTGGCATGCGTCGTGATGCGATTATATGCGTTTTTAGGTAGCTTTTGTTTTTTTTCAATGTTTTTTTATGCTCATAAATAGATGGCGGTCTGTTGTAATGCAGCTCTGTTCATAGATACCGTCAATATGTTCTTAATGCATTCAAATCTATTGAGCAAATTCGATGGTCAATAAGAGAGCTAAAATTTGCATGTACATATGTATGGATATATGAAACGACCAAGAATCTAGTTTACCAGAAGAGTTAAGTTAACTTTTAGGCAAAATCGCTGTGACTATGCTTGTTCTCAAATGGACGTGGAAGTCAGTTGTACTAAATTTTTCCTAGAAAATGTCAGGCAAATATTCTTAGAGATAAAATTTTGCATCAAACTTTGACTTTCGAAACAAATGACATATCATTCCCATTAAAATTTTTCTAAAACTTGTTATTTTAGATAATTTTGCTTTCTTTTATGAATTATTTGTTGGTGTTGGTGCAATCACACTCCAACTGGACCAACCGGGAGCAGAAAAAAGTACTGCTCATGTTGATGGAAGAAAATCCAGAGAGGTAGTCAAGGGTTTTTAAAAAACCGGGTGGATGCCGACCGAATTCGGAAAGATGCTGCATGGAAGCTGAATAGCTATGAACTTCAAACTGAAGACGCTGCTGCTTGGAAAAAGATATAAATAAAATGTTTATAAAAATAGTAAGATTACAGATAGTTGGTTTAAGGGGGGAAATCACAGTAAAATTTTTAATTTTTCGAAAAAAAAATTTCGCTTAAAAGGTGCTTTAGGGTCATAAAAATAATATATCAAATGATGGAATACGGCAAAAGTGTCCGAGTGACCAAATTTTTCACTCTGCGGTAACACCTCTCCGGTTTCCTCATATATTTTCATATGGTTTCTCAGTACTTAAAACTTTAAACGCGTTTTTCTCGAAACCACTTTTTTTGAGCTCGCCGAAGACATACCTCGAGCAAATCTTTGCCGATCAACTTGAAATTTTGACAGTAGCTTCGAAATATCTTTCTCCAAGGAGCTACGTAGGATTTTTTATTTTATATGGCTTATTTTTTTTATCGACGATTTTATAGCGTTTTTTTCTTGTAAAAAAAAATTTTGTTTTTTGTAAAAAATCCATATATTGAAAAAACCCTACGTTATATGAAAACTTAAAATAGTTGGTGATTTCTTCCAGGCCAAAAATTAAGGAAGCTACGTCTTCGGCCATCGACACGCTTTCAAATATAGGCGCCTGCGCAGCCGCCATTTTTAAATATAGTATTTTTTATTGAAAAAAATATATTTTGTACTCTTTTAGTATTGCTATAAAACCTACCTTACAGATATTCGATTGATACTTTTATTCAGCCAAAATTACTTTCCGAAAATATGCCTATTTTTTGTGTGCTACTGTGATTTCCCCCCTTTAGGGGTGGGCTGACTTTATATCAAAAGCAAAAAAGAAATTTGTAGAAAATTAAGTTGAGAGGAATTAAGTTTATTAACAACTTAAGTCCTATTCATAGTTCCATGGTCAAATATCATGTTGCTTGTTCTCGACTTAAAATTCTATTATTCAAAAACTATATCGATTACGTTTGCAATTGGAACTACTAGAACCAATCAATTTAAATCAAAAAAACTTAGTTATATAGTCTAGATAACAGAAAAATATGTATTAAATTGTAAAATATTTAAATTACCAGAAAAAAAATTGGTTAAGAAAAGAACTGACTTACATTAGTTTACTTGTTTTTCGAAAATTGTTCTCTATCAGGCGAAACTTTACAAAAAATAAGCTTAATTTTTTTGATTTTTCCCATTTTCTTTGAAACCGCTCATTATATCACAGATTTTTTTTTTAATCTGTAAAGCTGTATGAGAAGTACTTTGTGATCGGAACATTTAATAAAAATCGCCGTACATTTTTTATAAAATCTTTTCAAAATTTGGTACTTTTTTTTATTCATTTTCTATAGCCTACAGGTCGGTAATGGGTTATTTAAATTTGATAATCTTCGATCAATTCTTTTATTCAAAACGAAGAAAACAAAAAAAAAAATGAATGAATTCTGATAAACGGGACAAACTCATCAGAAAATTTGATTTTTCAGGTATTCAGTTTGTTTGCAACAATTTTAAAATCGGCGTTTGCAATTATATTTCAAAAATTTTTTTAAAGCACTTCCCGGCGTCCGAATTTGCGATTTATATATTGCTTTCCAGAAACATATAAATTTTAATAATCAGTCGAAAAAAAAATTATTTATTTTATGTTATCACTGTTCGACAGTTACAGTGACGCTAGTTTATTTCAAGTTATATAAATAAATACATCAATCAAACGTTCCCTTACAACAGAGGAAGAATTGAGTGTCGAAAGCACAATGAACTGCTTTTTAGGGGCAACTATGAGATATCAATACATAGTATTATAAAAACTTATTGTATTACAAAGCCAGCTCTAAGCTTAATTTTTATGCCTTGTATCGTCTTGGGCCATGAAAAACTGACTCAAGTTAAAAAAAAGTAAACAACGACAAGCTGCTGTACTTACAGTGGCGAGCAAAACTGTTTTGAGTTTTTTAAATAAAATAAAATCGAATATAATATAAACACTTGCGTGCCACTGTATGTACGTTCTTTTTATCATTCTGCACCAGATATTCAGCAAACACAGCTCTACTTTTATCACAAGAAAGACTTCTTACAGCGTATCGATTTGTTCGGCATATCATATGTTGGGCGTTTATTTTTAAGTTAATCAGAATTGTCCTTATTGAATTGAAATACCTACGTAATTGGTTCTTCTTGGCCTTTAAAAGATCCAGACAGCCTTGATGCAAAAAGAATATTCTGAGGTTGCTACCTAAGTTTTGTTTGATGTTCATACACGCACACATTTTCATTATCAAATATTTTATTTCATTACCGTACCAATTAAAAAGTGAATGCAGTGACAATAAAGTGAGTGATTTAAAATTCAAATTTCTCGTTTCGTTATTTAAATAATTTCGCTCAAATTAAAAAAATAAATACTGAAAGAAAGGTCTCGTGGTGCGAAGTGAGATGACAGCTTGTTATCGCATTACAAAATAACGTATCCTATCAATATTAAAACTAAATACAAATATACAAATAATCATTGTTCCGCTTATTACTTTTTGCCCAGCAGTTTGTTCATGTCCTTGTTCTGCTTTCCCATCTTCAAGTCGACGTCTTCGATCTTATAATTCATGTTGTCCAGCAAGTCATTTTGGGACTCAATCTCCCCACGCATATCAGTCGCAAGATTCTTAAGGCGAGACAAGCTATCGCACATTTCCTCCAGATTTGATTCCAATTTTTTATCAAAACTTGCTTTGTAATCCTGTCTTTGGTCCTGCATCGCGCCATCTGATCGTATTCTACTAATGGGGTGATTGGAAAAAGCTTCATCCGGCGACAATGGTGCAGATTGGACAAACTCATCACCAGTTCGACTTCCGCTTGGTGATGAAGCCATTCGTGGGCTCATATTCTCTCGGTTACCCGACAAATAGTTCTTCAAACCACCGAAAACACTCTTCAATCCATTCAGGTGACGCTGGCTAAAACGAAGAGTTGAGTTTATTTCTTCAAGTTGACGAGAAGTTTTCTCCAGTTGTTCCCTTTGTTTTGAAAGCTCAACAGCTGTGGCCTTGCCAACATCTTCCGTCTCGTACAAAAGACCTGCCGTTTAATAAAAACAATAAGTGAGATTTATACACGCTGTTGTTCAATTTACCTAAGCTTCTTTGTGCCGTCTGCAATGTTCGGGCTTCGATTTCTTTTCGCTTTTGCTCAAAAACTTGTTCCTCAGTCTCAAATGGGTTTGTACTTGGTTTTGATGTTGTTCTGGAATTCGCCAGAAATGTCTCATCATCTACGTCGTCATCGTCGAAATGATTGTTAACAGGTGTGAGATAGTTATTAGCAGACATCTTGTCCTGCAATAGAAAAATTTAGCACTAATTTATAAAGAAAAAACGTTTTTTTGTGATATTCCAAAAACCTTTTTCTAGTTACTAATTTGACACGAACTTTTCCCTTTTTAATTGCACACCCACCCCTTGACTTCTGATAACGTTATGATTGCATTATCGTAATACCGTAAACGTCACTTTGATTGTGTCAAATAGAAACTGTTCTTTTCTGCCACCAAAACCTTGCAAAGCGCACCGTAATTTAGCAATCTAAATGTGACGTACAGTTTTAGGGTACAATCAAAACTTTGTTTGCGAACTGGTGTTTGAACTCTGCACTTTGCACAATGGGTTTGTTCGTTTCCACGACTTAGGGCACTTCGCTGCGAATGTTCGTTAAAAATTTATATTTAAAATTTTTCCATAGAAAGAACATTCGTTTCAGGTCGGATATTTATAGCGAATTTATTGTACTGTTATTATGGTATACCAAATATCTATCACAAATCATAAAGCACAGTTTAACGTAACATGCAAAAGCATGTCAAAACTATTATATTCAATGGTTTTTTCCTTTCAGGCTACATCCACATCAATATACATCGTGTAGAGTGGAACCTTTATTTCGAAAGTTCTTAAAATATGTAATGCTATCTTGCTTTTCGCCAAACGTTTGGCTCATTATGGAAGAATGGACAAATGTTTTGTGGAGCATGATTTTATTACTTCGTGTAAGGTGTTTTGGACAGACCGAAGTAGGATTTGTCATCGTCGGGACTCCATCAAGGTGTCCCTTAATCCTTAATCAGTTATATAATTTTGAGAAACTTCCAGTGAATATCTAAATTTCGAACGAAAAATGCACGAACGATAATGCAGTATACATTTTTTTTTATTGTTCGAGAAAAAATAATTTCACTATCCGATTACATCAAATTTCAAAAAACTGTTTTTTGGTTTTCATGAGCCTTTTGTGAAGTCGAATTTACTTTCATTTGTGCATTACAAAGCATAATAGTAAAAATGGTTTACTATGTTTTTGAAATTTGTAACGTTGACAGATTTAACATATGCAAACTGAACACAGACGTTTTGCAAAAGACTTGTATAAAGTAACGAATGAAACGACGAGTGACAAACAAACAACGCCGTATGAATCCGCCAATTCGGTGAATGTGAAATTTTCAAATCGGGCCTAAGTTGTATGGTTGGGAATACTTATGCAACGATTAAAAATCCGGAAATCACGAATTCATTCTCTCAGTTTGATACGATGATTTTTACTGTACCAACTTTTCGAGTTACTATAGCTCGAGTACGGGTCTTACTATGAACGGATTAAGGTATGACTTATCATAGTCAAATCCAACAAATAAAACAAATTGATGAGAATATTTTAAATCACAATTTTTTTAACTAGCACAATTATATGTGCTATATAACCAAAAAGGAATTTTTTTAATAAAAGTCAATTTTCACTCCCTGCACTGTAGTCACTTTTGTTTTCAACTAGAACGAAATACGATATTGTTTTTTTGACGCTGGAACGTATGGAAAATCACATATACACCAATTACCGTTCCAGCACCAATTGCCTTTTTGTTTTTGTTCTGTTTTGGTTTTGTTTTCATTTGGAATGGTCGCTGTCGGCCGGTCTTTGTTAAAATTCGTTGGGATTCAAAGTAAGTTGACTAGGCTTATCGAAGTTCTATCTTATCAAGCAGTTAAATTAAATAAGCAACCTGCTCTTATCTCCTCACATAGCAGGTATTATATCAACAAAAACAAATGCGACAGCTTGGAAGTTCGCCACATGAGTCATTCTTTGTACGCTGAAGGGATTGGCATTTGCTTGTAACTTTTGCGAAATTCGCGTGTGCCTTTATTGCTGCTGTGGGATTTTAGCGTTGTGCCTTGTAATGAAATAAAATAGTTCCTAAAATTATTACTTCATAAAACAAAGCCAAAGCGTATATTGAAATGAGTAAAGACGATTCGTGCGTTGAGACTCCAGCCGCTCCGGAGTGGTTGTCCAAATTAGAAAGTCGGCGGGAAAAACTTGTGCGTGGGAAGCTGGGTCATGAAGCTGGTGCAGGGGCACCATGCAATGATTGCGGTGAGTACAGTATTTTGATTTAGTAAGACAATACGTTTTCAAAGTGTGCATGTTAAATTAGAAACGTAAGTCATTCTGATCGCGCTGATGTACATATGTTATGTTTTCGATAGTTTCATGCTTCCGAACAATCAGCAAACTAGTTTACCGAATGTTAGCTACACAGATAAATAATAAATGAAATAAAAAAAATAACAGGTGGAAAACAAATTTAATGGGAGTCGCTCATAACGACCATTCGCTCACTTTTCATTTGTCCGATTTCATCATAATGTATTAAGCTTTTCTAGCGTCGAATTAAAGAATAGAAGATTCGAACTAGTAACTAGAAGTTGACCGGTCATTATTAATAATAATAGAAGAATTGCTAATTATGAATTCTGGGCAACCTTCTGTGAATCCATTGAAAATCCTGCAAAGTCAAGAGACTGCGTTAGATTTTTACCAGGGAACTCACATAGTCAAGTATCACTAGATCGCATTATCTTATTTCACACTCTCGTGTGAAAATAAATATTGATATAGGAAGACACAAATAAAGAATCCCTTCGGTTGATTGTTTTAGTTCGCTTCTTCTTTAATTAGAATTATACCTTAATTCATTATATTCTTTATTTTTTATTTATTTAGGAGATAAATGTCCTGGTTTGGATCTGCACTTTTGGCGAAAAGTATGCCGAAATTGCAAATGTCGCAAGGATCAGCATATGTGCCCGGATGATGACTTTTCTGGGTGGGCGCAGTTCGAGATTCTTGGTCAAATCCGATCAAAACCTGCATGTGAGCTTATTATACACTTGACACGTTTTAAATGTAATTGACAAAACATCTTCCGTAGATATGAAGATCAAGGCATTGGCAAATCAACCCGTTCAATTAGATTGGGTTCCCCCCAACGCTACTCCAGATGTCGTTTCCGATTATATGGACAAACTGGGTACTTCACAAATTCCTGTAGCTGGAAGCGATGCAGCAGCCAAACGAAAGCAGCAACTGGAATTTCAAGTTCCTCCGCATGACTTGGATGCTGCTCTTTGTGACAATCTTACAGAATCCGAAACACACCAATTGCAGCAGTATGTGCAAAAGATACGAGAAAACTGTGTTGGCCAAGGCAATGTTGTTCGTGTGGGCAGCGTAATTCATGGAAAATTGGGTCATGTAACTGCCGAGGACAAAAAGGACATGCCGCTTAATGCGCAGCAAGTGAAGCTTATTGAAGCGCTTCACGAAATACCGTCTGAAATTACTCCTGATCCAGTTTTAGCCAACATTTTGAATTCAGATAAGTTAGCTACAGCTATTTTAAGCGAAACCGTAAGCGCATATCCGAAGATATTCATGGCCTTCTCCGAACCATTATGTCAAGAAGAAATGGAAGATGTACCAGTGGCAATACGACATAAGGTCAGAGAACTCAATAAGGCGGCTATTAATAGTTTGGTTGACCATGGACCACTTTATGACAAAATTTTGAATGATTTGAAGCAAAAGAACCTAGACGTTGCAAGAGATCCAGTTCTAGGACCAATAGCAGACTTTAGGAGGGAGTTTATGTCCAGCCCACAGTTCAATCAACATGTGAGTTCATTTTTGGAAGCTTTCAATGCACCACAGCCGCAGTATTGTACTCCAATAAAAACAAAGCACGATCCATCGGATGTCTTCAACTCACCAGTGCCTCTTAAAAATCCTATACAGACCAAAATTGGTTCCCTTATGAAACAGGATACTCCAATGCGAAAGGTCAAGTTTGGTGGAGTGAGTGTCTTCTATGACTTGGGTCTACCAATCGATGCTGAGTACGAAAATGATCATGTCTTCGCAAAGATTATCAATTCAGAACAATTGAAAAATGCGCTTCAACCTAATCCAAGTAACTGGAGAGGCAAACAGGTAGCAATTTCGCTTTCTCCTCTGCCGCCAGACTTTGATGATGATGAAGAATTAAATGAAAGTACAAAAGGCCAGCTGAAAGAGATTGGTCTTAACAAAGCCGCACTGCAAAGTGGTATCATAAATGGTCCGTACTATGATAGACTTTTTGAAATTTTGAAAGAAAAAGGAGTTGACTATGCAGATTGCAAAATTTTAGCACCAATTGATTCGCTTCGGCAGGAATTAATAATTAACAAACCTTTCCAGGACGCAGTTTGTAAGTATGTGAACAACATCCCGAGTACGGCTCATATTGCCAATACTGACAATACGGATCTTAATCCTTTCCGTAAGGATGTTCCCGGTTCTCGAAGTTGTGACTCTGGCTTTGGTTCGAAACCATCGACACCTAACTACGCCACACATCCTGATTTACCTGCCTTAGAACATGATTTGTCCCTCATCGGTTTGAACGCCAGTTCTGGAAGATTCGCTTCGATCCCAGGAATCGATGACATGAACATGTATCCGGACGTTCAACCTGGCGTCGGGTTTCCCTCTTTGGATAAATCAATTGAGAATCTTCACTTGGATCGACCTCACGCAGCGTCATCCCCTATTCCCATTCCAGTTCTTTCATGTCGTGATTGTAAGAATTCCATAATGACTGGCGAGGTAGCTGTCAAAGCAGAACGAGCCGGAAAAGAAATCGCCTGGCATCCGGAGTGCTTCAAATGCCATGAGTGTCGCGAGCTTCTCGCCGATTTGGTATATTTCTTCCACGGTGGTAACGTTTTCTGCGGACGTGATCTGGCTATCATCCTTAAAATACCTCGATGTAAGGCCTGTGACGAGCTTATTTTCACCAAGGAATATACCGCTGCTGAGGGGGCTACATTTCACATAAAGCACTTTTGCTGCTACCAATGCGACAAGCCGTTGGCGGGCCAGCAATACATTCCAGATGAGAAGACCAACATGCCGCTTTGCCTTAAATGCTACGATGATTTTTTCGCTGAAGCGTGCCAATACTGTGGGAATCCCATAGGACCATCAGATCAAGGCGTCGCTTGGGGTTCAGTTCATTGGCATGGACCTTGTTTTGTGTGCGGAGGCGTTGGTTGTGGTAAATCCTTGATTGGAGGGAGGTTTTGTGTTAAAAACAACACACCATTTTGCAGTCCAGCGTGTGTTAAAAGCGTTGTGAATTGATTGTGACCAAGCCAATTTTTACCTTTTAGTGCTTTGCATCTAGAATTAAGAACAAAAACTATTTTTTGATAGCAGGTATATATACAATTGTTTGATGGCTATTGAATTAGCTCATAAAAAAAAAATTACTGAAGCAGGCCATCAAACAATGATTATTCAGTATTTTTGAATCTAGGATTACACTAGATATATATAAATATATTTTATTTTACATATTCATTTGTGAAATGAAGGACGCATATTGTCCAAACAGCCGAAAATAAATGTTGAACAAAGCGTTCACAAACCCGAAATATATATGTGTATATCTACATATTTTTTTTAAACAAAATATTAAAGCATGATGTTTTTTTCATTCAGAACCTTAGAGGCTCAGAGGTTGAACTATTAAATATATAATTTATAAAAGCTTAATTTCCATGTTATATGCCAAAATCTCGCTGGGGTCGCGTCGTTTAATTACAGAGTTTCCATAGACATCTTCCAGGTTGACACTTTCTGGATCCATCATCAGACCATGGCAAGACGAATCAAATTGAATGTATTCACAAAATTGACGTCACTCATTTTGTTGTTTCGTGCTCTTGAAGTTCCTTCGTTTGACAACCATATTAATAGGGTTGACAAAATATACATCTTCCAGCATTTTGCGTAGGCGCCAATTTGAAAACGTTAAAATACTAAGCATTGTCACCAACACTTGAGGCGTATGCAAAATTTCAGGAAAATCGGGTGGGAGGAATTGTTTCAAAATTCATTTGCAAGATATGATTACAGATACTGGGACAATCAACGAGCTCAAGATGCACCCGATTAAATCCATTAAAGACCACAATAAATCGTTGTCAAGCTAAGTTAACCATTCAGATATCACGCCAATTACGTTTTTCGATAGACGAAAACGACTAAAGTCTTATGTCGGGTCGGTTCGCTAGAAAATCTATATTCTGTTATTTATTCGACCGAGCCACAACCATCTCCTCCATTCGCTTTTCTCGCCCGCTGAACGCCCTATAAAATGTGGTTTGTCAGGTGTTGGGTGTTGTTCGAAATGACGTCGGATTTAAGTCGAATAGAATAATACAACTAGCAGTCTATGTTGCTGGTAAGATGGGACTTGGGGTGGAAAAAGGTGTAACGAAGTATACTATATGCTGTCCATAAAAAAAAGGCTCCAAGGCTATGTATTTATGAGCTATAGTCGCTTTTGTTTTGTCTTCAGAAATTAGAAAACAGCTTTTCTAACCTCTTCTTCAATCGATTATGATCCATATCGTCTGTTTATAACAATTTGAGAGTATTGATATCAACTTCCGTGTTAATAACTGCCCATCGCAATGTGTGTTCAAAAATAAGGTTGATTATATAATCCGAAAGCATATCTCCTTGCCGGAATTCGGTGTCGGGATAGGATAGTTACTTTGGTTTTTGGTCTAAACGGCACAGTGTGAGTATATTGGAATTGAAAGTGTCTTTTCTGTGAATCAGATCGGAAGCATACCTACAAAAAACGACTTTTTTTTTTTTTAAATGGGCATGAGCTAGGTTTCCTCCGGAAAGAGGTTTCCCAAAGCTCGGAAATCCAGTGTTTTCTTGGTAGTAGTTGCTCAGAGTGGATTTCAGCAGTGATTTTGAAGTTGTTAATTTGATACAATAACATGTGCAATAGGTTCCTTCAGATGATCTTGCCTTTCGTACACTGCCCTTCACAACGCATATCTTCAATATCATCCTTCGAACGAGTGATTTACCGGTACAGTTCAGTTAAGCTAAAATAATTCCAATCCCGAAATCCTCTGAGGGCGATGAATTTAGGCATTTGAGTGTTTATCTTAAGCCTTTGAAAGGACAACCAACGCGTACAACGTAATAACACCGAAATAGTCTGGCTCTCGTCGGAAGCACAGCTGAATTATTACCTTGCTGGGTAATAGGAAACCTCTCGACGAAAGAAAAATTACGATTTTGGTACAACTTGATTTCGCGAAGGCGTTCCACATGGGAAACCACTCAAAACTTTGCAAAAAATTCTCATCGGCTTTCAATCTTATAAGTTCGCATCTAACACATCTAACAAAGTTTTGTCCGATTTTTTACCTATTATCAGCGGTGTCCCTCAAGAATCGATTCTTGGACCCCTACTATTTTAACTTTATGTCAACGAAATTCCATATTTTGTACATCACAGCGAGATCCACATGTAGTCTGATGTGTGTTCAGTAATACATTACCTGCAGATCGAACTAGCTCTAATAAAATCGAAATGTCTTGTTGTACCTAGAATGCCCCCGGACTATCCCGAGTTCCGTCAATCATGCTTGACAACTTTCCCATAGAATTCGTATGATACTCAAAAATTCCTGGCATGGTTTTTGGAGGCAATTTAAATTGGGCGAATCATGTTAATACAGTTCTTTGAAAAACCTATGGGGTACTTCCTACATTTTGGTCCTGATTAGCAAACACTTTGGTTAATGTCATCTTGACCTACAGATATGAAATATGAAGGCAGCCTACAGTAATACTATTCGATATGTTTTTGGCCAACGGCGCTATGATCAGGTATCTCATTTCTCTACACCCCTGTATATTATGAGTTTTGACACCTAACTCAAGTTTCTCACGCTAGAGATGAACATGTATCCGGACGTTCAACCTGGCGTCGGATTTCCCTCTTTGGATAAATCAATTGAGAATCTTCACTTGGATCGACCTCACGCAGCGTCATCCCCTATTCCCATTCCAGTTCTTTCATGTCGTGATTGTAAGAATTCCATAATGACTGGCGAGGTAGCTGTCAAAGCAGAACGAGCCGGAAAAGAAATCGCCTGGCATCCGGAGTGCTTCAAATGCCATGAGTGTCGCGAGCTTCTCGCCGATTTGGTATATTTCTTCCACGGTGGTAACGTTTTCTGCGGACGTGATCTGGCTATCATCCTTAAAATACCTCGATGTAAGGCCTGTGACGAGCTTATTTTCACCAAGGAATATACCGCTGCTGAGGGGGCTACATTTCACATAAAGCACTTTTGCTGCTACCAATGCGACAAGCCGTTGGCGGGCCAGCAATACATTCCAGATGAGAAGACCAACATGCCGCTTTGCCTTAAATGCTATGATGATTACGATGCCAATACTGTGGGAATCCCATAGGACCATCAGATCAAGGCGTCGCTTGGGGTTCAGTTCATTGGCATGGACCTTGTTTTGTGTGCGGAGGCGTTGGTTGTGGTAAATCCTTGATTGGAGGGAGGTTTTGTGTTAAAAACAACACACCATTTTGCAGTCCAGCGTGTGTTAAAAGCGTTGTGAATTGATTGTGACCAAGCCAATTTTTACCTTTTAGTGCTTTGCATCTAGAATTAAGAACAAAAACTATTTTTTGATAGCAGGTATATATACAATTGTTTGATGGCTATTGAATTAGCTCATAAAAAAAAAATTACTGAAGCAGGCCATCAAACAATGATTATTCAGTATTTTTGAATCTAGGATTACACTAGATATATATAAATATATTTTATTTTACATATTCATTTGTGAAATGAAGGACGCATATTGTCCAAACAGCCGAAAATAAATGTTGAACAAAGCGTTCACAAACCCGAAATATATATGTGTATATCTACATATTTTTTTTAAACAAAATATTAAAGCATGATGTTTTTTTCATTCAGAACCTTAGAGGCTCAGAGGTTGAACTATTAAATATATAATTTATAAAAGCTTAATTTCCATGTTATATGCCAAAATCTCGCTGGGGTCGCGTCGTTTAATTACAGAGTTTCCATAGACACCTTCCAGGTTGACACTTTCTGGATCCATCATCAGACCATGGCAAGACGAATCAAATTGAATGTATTCACAAAATTGACGTCACTCATTTTGTTGTTTCGTGCTCTTGAAGTTCCTTCGTTTGACAACCATATTAATAGGGTTGACAAAATATACATCTTCCAGCATTTTGCGTAGGCGCCAATTTGAAAACGTTAAAATACTAAGCATTGTCACCAACACTTGAGGCGTATGCAAAATTTCAGGAAAATCGGATGGGAGGAATTGTTTCAAAATTCATTTGCAAGATATGATTACAGATACTGGGACAATCAACGAGCTCCAGATGCACCCGATTAAATGCATTGATGACGACAATCAATTGCTGTCAAGCTAAATTAACCATTCAAATATCACGCCAATTACGTTTTTCGATAGACGAAATCGACTAAAGTCTTATATCGGGTCGGTTCGCTAGAAAATCTATATTCTGTTATTTATTCGACTGAGTAGATTATTTTCCAAAAAGATAAACACAAATTATTGTTTTAACAGCTCACAATCATCTCCTCCATTCGCTTTTCTCGCCTGCTGAACGCCCTATAGAATGTGGTTTGTCAGGTGTTGGGTGTTGTTCGAAATGACGTCGGATTTAAGTCGAATAGAATAATACAACTAGCAGTCTATGGTATGCTCCACTTGCTGGTAAGATGGGACTTGGGGTGGAAAAAGGTGTAACGAAGTATATGCTGTCCATAAAAAAAAGGCTCCAAGGCTATGTATTTATGAGCTATAGTCGCTTTTGTTTTGTCTTCAGAAATCAGAAAACAGCTTTTCTAACCTCTTCTTCAATCGATTATGATCCATATCGTCTGTGTATAACAATTTGAGAGTATTGATATCAACTTCCATGTTGATAACTGCCCATCGCAATGTGTGTTCAAAAATAAGGTTGAGTATATAATCCGAAAGCATATCTCCTTGCCGGAATTCGGTGCCGGGATAGGAACGTTACTTTGGTTTTTGGTCTAAACGGCACAGTGTGAGTATATTGGAATTGAAAGTGTCTTTTCTGTGAATCAGATCGGAAGCATACCTACAAAAAACGACTTTTTTTTTTAAATGGGCATAAGCTAGGTTTCCTCCGGAAAGAGGTTTCCCAAAGCTCGGAAATCCAGTGTTTTCTTGGTAGTAGTTGCTCAGAGTGGATTTCAGCAGTGATTTTGAAGTTGTTAATTTGATACAATAACATGCGCAATAGGTTCCTTCAGATGATCTTGCCTTTCGTACACTGCCCTTCACAACGCATATCTTCAATATCATCCTTCGAACGAGTGATTACCCGGCACAGTTCAAATAAGTTAAAATAATTCCAATCCCGAAATCATCTGAGGGCGATGAATTTAGGCATTTGAGTGTTTTTCTTAAGCCTTTGAAAGGACAATCAACGCGTACAACGTACTAACGCCGAAACAGTCTGGCTCTCCTCGGAAGCACAGCTGGATTATTACCTTGCTGGGTAATAGGAAACCTCTCGACGAAAGAAAAATTACGTTTTTGGTACAACTTGATTTCGCGAAGGCGTTCCATATGGGAAACCACTCAAAACTTTGCAAAAAGTTCTCATCGGCTTTCAATCTTATAAGTTCGCATCTAACACATCTAATAAAGTTTTGTCTGATTTCTTACCTATTATCAGCGGTGTCCCTCAAGAATCGATTCTTGGACCCCTACTATTTTAACTTTATGTCAACGAAATTCCATATATTGTACATCACAGCGAGATCCACATGTAGTCTGATGTGTGTTCAGTAATACATTACCTGCAGATCGAACTAGCTCTAATAAAATCGTAATGTCTTGTGGCATATAGAATGCCCCCGACTGTCCCGACTTCATGCTTGACAACTTTCCCATCGAATTCGTATGATACTCAAAAATTCCTGGCATGGTTTTTGGAGGCAATTTAAATTGGGCGAATCATGTTAATACAGTTCTTTGAAAGACCTATGGGGTACTTCCTACATTTTGGTCCTGATTAGCAAACACTTTGGTTAATGTCATCTTGACCTACAGATATGAAATATGAGGGCAGCCTACAGTAAGACCATTCGATACGTTTTTGGCCAACGGCGCTATGATCAGGTATCTCATTTCTCTATATCCCTGTATATTATGACTTTTGACAACTAGGCTTTATCACTCGAGAAGATGTGGTCTCATAATTTCCCTCGTTTTGCATGTTTGACCTCCGAACGTCATCTTATTGTCTACTCTTTTTGTCCCTGTAACTTACTCCTGCGTCACATAAGAAGAATAAATAACACTAAGAATTTGAAAATGGAATTGAAAATGTTTTTCTCAATTGACTTTTCTTAGCTGGTGTATATTTTTAAAATAAATTGTGTTAGAAATTTGAAATAAATAAAAAAATCTAAAATCTTAATAATTTAAAAATGAGTCGAGACAATTTGGAATGAAATTGGAGTATGCCCTTCGGCGACAAGCAGCCCTGAACCTACAATAGAGTCCAGACTTCAAAAGGAAGGATGGTGGGGGTACTTTAAGGCTAGTGCGATCTTTATAAATGTGTTCTGTTTTTTGCTTCTTAATGCTCGTATACTCGAATAACATGATCGCACTGTTGGGCGTATATGTGGATAAGGCTCATCACCCAGCAACCGTCACTGGCAGTTTGCAATCCGTTAAAAATTGATCTAATATACATACGAGTGTGTCATCTCCTCATAACTATTTTTTCCATCCCCGATGAAACGCATGTAAGTACTTGCTTCTTTGATTCACATTACTATTATGGGCAGATGTGAAACACTGCGTTGCCATAGACACCGGCTACAGGCACAATAACAATGAAGAGCCACCCCTATACTTTTTCCCGACGTGGTACACTCAAATTCCATCTGAGTATATGGTTCCTGATCGATTATAATTCCACCGATTATTCTTTCTATACCATGGCCTTTATTTTCCATATGCAACACACACTCGTAGGTACATTGATGTGCCCGCCCCTTCAGAACGCAAGCAGTTTACAATCAAAACTCGATGTGCTAATTTTTTTTTTTTGCTGTGTTAAAATTCAAGATTGAAGTTGGACAGTTGGTCCAAGAGAATGTTAATCATTGTCATGATCCGTAGTGAACGGCATGATATCAAGCGCCCGTATGTTGCACTCCAAAAGGATAAGAGATTGGGTTTTGCACCTTTTGCGTGATCTAGACTCCTGATGCAATGATATGCTGATACGGGCCACCTTTATGTTGAGAGAAAGAAAAGTGTCAACTGCAGAAGCCTAATGAGTTTCTACGGATATGTGTGGGCCCTTCATATGTATGTACATACCACCTGAAGTTCAATTAATTGGAACCCTTATTTTATTTTCCTTTTGTGGACCAAATATCATAAAGGCTTGTGTTACATTTCGGAAAGCGTTTGATTGTTGGTACTGAGCAAATACAGGCGATTGTGGTGTTGTATTCCTCCAGCCGTTACTTCCTAACTCTGAGGAAAGATAAGATTGTATAGTATATTTGTATATATGTATGTGCATGCACATGCCACAGGATGGGTTTACCACATTTTACTTGCATTTATTTGTTTATTCTATTATATTATTATTTTTTTTCGAGAGAGAGATAGTTTGTTTTGGGGGAGAAGGTTCCGGATAGAGGACAGTAAGGCAGATGTTTTCATTATATTTGAAACGTTCATGTTTCATACCGGTTAAGCAATGGAATATGTTTGATAAACGTAGGTATGCACCCCAACAGGCCCTTTCAAATGGTATGGGGAACATTTAAAGAGTGCTCCTTACTGCAGTGATTAATAAGCCACTGCATCGCTGGACGGCTCAAAGTGTAGATTTGGTTTTAGGAAGAACAGCTTGAGCTGTATAGCTGTGCATAGCGAAAGAAATTTTCTAATCTGAAAAAGAATAGCAATTAATATTAATTGATTGACAAATTAATTGAGCTAAGGCAGCAAATGAGTGATAGTATTTATTTGATTTGGATTAAAACCTTAATAGCTTGTTCTGTTTTAATTAAATGCACATATGCTCAAGCATCAATATTCAACGTCAGTCTTTTTATGAGAAGAAGGAAGAAAATGCAATTTTCAAAACCGCTGTTCTATTTCGTAACATTGCTCATAAAAAACTATACACATTTATTAAGACATCTACGTGGACTGGCCGAAGTGCATTTCATCATCCAGTAACGGGTGTAATTCTAGACGGTAAACTTCCTTGGTCAAAATGGGTTGAACTTACTCCTATGGCATTGTCAGTTTTCTCACTTGAAAAGGGTGCATTAAGTCGGATGTGTGATCTTTAATTTTAGCTTGTCCTTTGGATGCGGATATGATAAGGCCCTTTTGTAGAAGACACACCGGTTGTCAGTTGGATCACAACCGAGTACTGGCCCCGAAGGAAAAAAAAACATATGTAATCATAACCAGACCCAGCTTTGGACGTACGTATGTAACTTCATGCGGAACTTGTTTGCATCGTAGTTTCTCAGAACTGATAAGACAGGGTTACACAGTTGAAAAGCGACTTCCTCTCAATTTAGAATGCAGTGCAGTTTCCAATAGTAGGGTAAATCTTACACTTTTATCTAGTTTTCGGATATGTTTCAGTCAACATTTGCCTTTGACATCAAATAAACTTCGCTCTTACTCGAGTGGTCGACCAGCGATAGAAGTTATTACTCTATCGGAGTTTCTAGGTTGTAGAGATGTTGTGATTCGATTACTGTAAGTGCATAACACTGACAGCAAAATAATGTTGCAATCCCACAAAAATATTAAAATGTTACTAATGGCGAATAAAGTATGGTCTGTACTGCAAATTTGGCAAATGCAAGTAAGTTCATATCAAATTCTCATTCCCGCCCATCGATCTATGAAAACCAAATTTTCATTTCTTCTCCTAATCCTTCTGCTCGCTCTTCATAAAAATTCCAAACTATTCTTAATCGATGCATATTGCGGAATGATCACCTGAAAATTTCTTTAAATTGACTTCTTCAATGAAGATCGAGTCCGGTTTTAATTTAAAAAAAAATTAAATCAATATGACAGTGTGTTACTCATTTTTTGTTTATTAAATGAACACCAGTGTTTTTCGGATTATGACGACTATGAACGTAGAAAAGAGAGTCTTTAAATAGGTAATATTGAGTTAAAGATACAGACTACTGGAATATCATATAAAGAAAAGCTAGCAAATGTTTAGAGAGGAAGAAGAAGAGTAAGTTATTTCCAAACCTAAAAATCTGCAGCGCAGGATGGGATCAAACCTTGAATGTAACAAAAGTCACTCATTGATCACGGGTAAATCACTACAAAAAACTGTCCGGCGCGTGGTAACTATCCAAATTGAAAAACAAAATTTCTCGAAATCCGAACTGGTTCACCCGAGATGCACACTACTTTAACAAATGCACAAAAAAAAATTATAATAATAATAATAATAATTTATGTTTATAGTTTTGCTCAGTATCGAATGGGCAGATCGCATCGCATCTACACCAATGTATCTGAAATCTATATTCAGAATCGTTTCAAAGGTCAGAGCTTTATCAAAGAAATGCGTCCGCATAATTCAGAAAATTTATCTTATCTTCTTCCCATTTTGAAATTCCGTGTTTTTTTTTCAAAAAATTATATCGGAGCCCCTGCAACAGTCAATGACCAACATTTTCGCACAATGACTAGTCGTAATTTTTTTTTAAAATATGAACGGAAATAACCGATTTATTAGATACCGTGATGGTGCGATTTGAGAGCAGTCGATTAATATTTGTGTGACAGTAAAAAGTCATTCGCAGATGCTTGTAATCAAAATGCTATTCAGGCGTGGAAAACTATTATTCAGCATGTAAGTCGTATGATAGAGCTTAGAAATTGATGCACTTCGTCAAAAAAGCTAGGCGAGCTATAAGACTGTAATTGGGTGTCTATTTTAATCGACGAATAAAGGTTTTTAGTTGCAATTTAGTTATTGTTTAAACTCAACGATTAACAGTTCTTAAATCAAACGCTTTTGATTACATTCATGAACATTGATGTTTTCTGGTCATGCAGTTTGCAAGTTTCGTGAAGAATTTTTCAATGAAAAGAATTGCATGTGTTAAATACAATTTTCTATTTTATTTTTTTATTTTTAGTTCTTATTTATGATTTCACTTGTTTTAAAGCGATACCAAAGTTAAGCAATGAAAAAGTGACTCGACTGAATTTTTTTATTTATTTTCATTCACCTATTTCCTTCGAAGAGATTTATACAAGTGCAACTGGCACTCTGCACGAGCATTTATTTCGTCCTCTTCGCTTTTTCTGCCTCAGCAGGAGCATACAAGTTCACCCACAAAAAATTGTTAACAATGCATGAAGGGGTGATCCAGGACAATGTATTAAGAAAACAATAGCGACGACTGGGACTATGCATTCTTTTTTTTTCTAAACTTATGGTTTCTCCAGTAGACAAGAGGGAGGAACTTGAAGTTCTTTACTTTCGGCTCATGGGAAAATTTATGCAG
This sequence comes from Orthonevra nobilis, assembly GCA_963555765.1. Lineage (NCBI taxonomy): Eukaryota > Metazoa > Arthropoda > Insecta > Diptera > Syrphidae > Orthonevra > Orthonevra nobilis. Next base: position 76,033,904 of record OY743227.1, on the reverse strand, counting down.
GAATTCAATTCACAGGCATAAGCTTATGAGTAAAGGGAAAGTGATGACTAAGATGAACAATGAGACCAATGGTGGTGGCATGACGCGACGCCAGTCAAAGCGCCTGGCATGCTCCGTTGTCGGTCTCTTGGGAGATTTTGGTCCTTTATTATGTGCCAAGAGCATCATTTCTATTTACATTTGGGAATTGTAGTATGAGAAATTATTATTTACATTTGTTGCACATTTTTGGTCTTCTGATTGTGCAGAGAGGGTAAAGCTTAAATATAAAGAAATGTAGGAATTTACTTAAAACTGCGATTATTTTTTTTCTTGATAAAAATAGATATGTACAAATATGAATGTAATAATTTTTTTCTATCAATTAATTATGTGGAGAATATTTTTGCGATAAATAATATCAGTGGATTGAATGTCCGTGGCTCAGTAGCCTATCCATGCACCTGTACGTGAAGAAACCGAAAAAAACTCTCCCGGTCCAATCTTTTGACTAGCTTGTGGAGTTACAGCTGGTTTGGAATTTTCCAGCACTCTTTAATTGATTTTGATGTTAAAAAAGATGTCTCAGGAATGGCATATCGATCTACCGCCCTGCATGTCCATTTTGGGTACAATATGCTTTGTAAAAAAAATTCTTGCTCTAAATCATAGATTTTTAAAAGTAGGTAGCTTTTTTTTTATTATTTGGCTCATCTTATGTCAAAATATAGTATTACAAAAATGCGTGAACTAAAGAAAATAAAAATTAAACACGAAAACATTCTAAGTACTTAAGTAACATGTGGCTACAAATTTACAATCTAGAGAAGGGGTGTTGGATTCCGTAGGGAAAGTTTTGTTTATATATTTATATTTTCCATGAAAATGTTTAAAAACATTATAAAATGTGCAAAACGTAGTAATGATCGTGATGACCGTGTTTACAATTCAATAGACGAAAATTGAGTAATTCAAATGGCTCAGTTTAGGTTCGTGTCTTGGAGTATGTCTTGAAGCCAGTTTTCTAATCAAGTCCAGTCTCCATTTGCCGTTGTGTGAGCGATAGTAGTATACTTAGTCAGACTACTATCCGATGTGCCGTAATTCTTACTCTATCGACTTATCACGCTGGAGTTCCAAGTTCGTATCGGCTCCAGTGCATTAGCAGGGTCTCTCCAAGTCTCTTGAGAGCTAGAAGAAAGCCGCCACAGTAAGTCGTTGGTATTGTATTTCAGTTTCGTGTGCTTTTCTTTTAATGAGACTTAAGCTTAGTTTAAGTATAAGGGGAGCTCAGTTCAAATCTTTCTTTGATCTTTACATGTTAGTAGTAAATAAAATGATTTCTCCGTCAAAAAAGAAATAAAAACGTTTTGATTTGGTCCTATTTATTCAATAAGGCTGGCGCAAGCTTGCAAGGCGGCTTTGAACTTTGCCTTCTTTTCCTCTTGAGCATAGTCTTAGTGTTAGCCACACTTGGTCTATTTCAACAGCTTCTTTTTGTTCGTCAAGTTTTTTTTTCTTTGATTTGCTTTTTTAATCTAAACATTAAATCGCTCTTTTAATGTATAACACCCTTTACCACCACGCGACCTCAATAGCTTCCCGTACGACTTCCTCTGCAATTAACACAATGTTAATATATAATTTTTACACAAAAAAACATTTAGACAAAATCTCTACATGAAGTGTAGGAATTTTATCTAATTGTAAGTCACCGAAAGTGTCGTTATTCCTTTCCCAAAATTGATCAACATGCAACGCCGTGCCTTTTTTTTCATTTCATTAACTATTATTCGATGCCAACGGTTTTCTGAAAATACACCCTCAGAAATCAGGATAATGCATCCCTATGAAGAAAATCATTATTTACTTCCTGTTGGGTTTGGGTTGTGCATGAGCGTTTTTTATTTTCTGTTTACTCACGAACTTTTAATTTAGTGAAACACTTCTTGCATCTGTCATTCGATAGGAATTTCATGTATGGGGTGTAAAAGTGTTTGCCACTGGGTATCCTGTTTCCGTTCTTATTTTGTTGTTGTTTTCATGTTGTCTAGTTTAAAAACGAAAGTGTTTTTGAAAGATGCGGCGTGGGAAGGCTTAATTGTAGCACGCATATCAAAATGTGACAGAACTTCCTATCGTTTATTGAAGACGTGCATTTGATAATTTGAAATGCAAGGGAGAAGAAACACTGTATGGCTTTATCCATTTATAAGAAATAAACTGCATGCCATAAGAACACAAATTTTGGGGTTGCATAAATATGCAAGTATTTTGTGCTTTTGAGTTTAATTTTATTTAACCGATAAGGCGGATATCCTTCCAGTTTGTTGTTTTATAAGGTCGGTCCAACCAGCGATATCTTTTGTATTCATGTCATTTAGTGACTACTGGTATTTGGTGATATATTTTAAACGTAAGGATAAATTTCATACAAGATATTGTATTTCGGGACGGAAAAAGGTGAGGTTAATATTTGTATTAAACTTGCACAAAAGCCTATTGGCAGTGAGTTGACAATTTCAAAGTTCAGCAAAAGTTTTATGTCTCTCACGCAGGCAAGTACCATGCAGGGTTCGGAATATTTATTTTTATTTCTTATATATTTTAAACCAAAAAAAAATTAAAGCAAAGATGCGGAAAACTATTTTAATCAAGGAATAATTACAAACAGAAGTGGTAGCTAATAGTTTTAGTTTAAAACAGGGAGATACATTCAGTTGTGCACATAGCAAGAAAAAAAATTAAAGGTCTGTCTGGGGAAAATTCAAATAAAAACATAAAACACGATTCAAATATTGCAGAAATTAAAGCAAATTATGATAAAAATTCAAGCAAATTCAAGTAGAAAATCCAAATTCTTTCGCTCGCTCTTTGCAACACGCATTATTAGAGCATTCATATCCTTTTTAAAGCAAGCAATTAATTAAAAAAAATTATTAAGCGAAATTCAAAGACAATTCAATCACAGAGTAGTTAAAGGAAAGCTACCATTTTTAAACACTCTTGGTGAAAACATCCTAATCTGATCATACGGTTGTTTACGCCGTCAGTGCACACATTAGTCGCGGAAATGTGACCCAGTTTGGCTATCTTTTCGAAACCAGTTCCAGGAAGCAATACATAGTAAAGGTCTCCGTCTCCTCATGTAAAAAATTTTCATGGAGTCGGTGAACAAGGAAAATAGCAAATTAATAATGGCTCAGGAAAACAATTTGTATAACTTGGAGAACGAAAAAAGTTAAGCATTTATTTAACTATAGCTCCCTCATACCAGCAATGGATTATTTTTTTTTTAATTTTGTAGTCAGGAGATTTTTCAAAGCGTTTGATACGCTAAGAATATTTTAAAGCGGATTTGAGTTTTTGTAGCAGGCAACTAAGCCTCTTAACTGTTAACTTACAGGTCGGCGGCAGCGCTCTGTATTTGAAATCGTTGTTTCTTAATGTTCCAACAGCAGTGCCTCACGGTTACATTTTCGGCCGTTGGTTTATGCTTGTAAGAAGATGATCGTTAAGCATTGATAATTTGAAGAGTATGAATTGTGTGCAAACATTGACTTTTAACTACTATTCATCAGGTTTAATGCGAGAGAAATTCAATTCTTGATTACTTGCAAACCTAAAAAAACATCTGCAACGAACAGTATGTTGCAAACATCTCCAAATGGCATTGTTTTTTGTGATCAACATTGAACTTCGTTCCAAGGAACTCACAGCATGTTTTTTTTAGTTCTTTTTGTTTTCAACGCGGGCCTCAGACCTATAATTTTATATTCATATCGAATTGAGGATGAAGTGTAATGAGATAACATTTAAATGAATATTCAAATAAGCCCGAGTGTATTTATGTTTCAGAAATTAATTACAAAACGACGCGATTATAGCAAATATCTTAGCTTAGCGTTACAGCTTCCGGAAAGGAATGTGTTCTGTACTCCGAAGTAAAAAGTTTAAAAATTACATTTACCCACTGCAGCGTCTTATTGAGATAATCATTGTTGTTGAGTTAAATAATTAAAGTAAAAAAAACAACGTCAGTTTACTTGTACTCTCGTCTGGGTTTTCGATCAAGGCATAATTGAAGGAAACTTGAGAAAAGTAGCTAGATTTCGACAACCGTCTTCCGGAGAGGCTGGACTCCTAAATTGAAAAATAGTCCTATAATTTCACTGGTTAGCTTCAGATGGAAAGGCATTAATGTATAGATACGTTTGTACCTACTACTTGAGAAGATTTGGCTAGCAAATAATGTTTTCTCAAGCTGTATAACATCAATTCTGGCTGAATCTTATTACCAGTCATTGACCAATAGCCACTTAAGAGACCAATTTAGATATCGATCTGCACTTCCATAGGCCAGTTAAACGTATATCACCATTAGAGTGCAATCCCATATGTTCGAAAAGTATCTCTTAACCTGTCAGAATTTGCCGCAGAAAATTCTGCAAAACAAATAAGACATTCAATTCTTAGCAGCTCATATTCGTCTTTGCTTCAGTTTTCGATACATCTTAGAAATTTATATCCCAATCATATGCAAACTACTTCAGTAGTAATGCGTAAGTTCAAAATCTAGAATGAAATATTTAGAGCCTTGAAGAAATCCCAAGAGACATAAAGTTTTCATAAAAAAAAATACTTTATTTGTCAATGAAATATTCCATATATACAAAGTCGATAAAAATATATTATATTAATATTTATATAAATGCATTAAAAAGATTGTTAAAATTTGTTTTCTCTTACATTCTAATTAAATTTTACTTTAAATAATTTATTATCACATTCTTTTAACTTATCTTAATACGTTTCGTTTGACTTATGATTTTATTTTTCTAAAAAATTATTTCAAAATAAATATTTTGTCATACAAATTCGATAGAAAAATATAGCATTATATTGTCTATATATGATTTGACTAAAGTAATACAAAAGATATGACAAACAATTTAAGAAATGTTTTACAAGTTCCCTTTTAATTGTTAACTACAACCTTGTTATGAAAATCCACTTCTCGTTAATTTTTAATTTTTATTAAGGAACAGTTACGTTGCGATATTTTCGTTGGTTTTAAATTTGACCTTAATTTTAAGTACAACCATCGAATGAAGTTTAGTTGATCAAATAATTTTTACATAAATATACTCGTAAGTTAAAGCCTAAATTCTATTTTTGGTCTGAGCTGTAGTTGTTTATTTGGTAGTGATTAGCCGGTACGATTTAAATTATACATACATTGGTATTTTAATTAAATATACAAACTAAATTATAATTAAATTATCTTATTATTGAACTCATTAATAACTAATATGACTAGAATTCACTCGATTCGTGTTGTGATACATGAAGATCCACTGATTTCAAAATGCGAACATAAAAAAAAAATAACATAAAACTTGTTTTTGAGTTTCATTAATGACTAGATAAATATTTTTTTTTTTGGTTTTTAGGTTATTGCAAATTATATTAAAATTATAAAAATTATTGATAAGTTCAACTTTTTACAATTTTCACAATAAATTTGTAAATAAAGTCAAAAATTCGTCAATACAAAAAAAAACTTAACCTAAAATTAAAATACGTTGCAGTCATAACAAAGAACAGTTTCTTCAATTCAGAAGTAAATTTGCATACAACAATGTTATGAACTACAGATGACTAGATTGAACTCAACCTCCATTTTGGAAAGCTTCCAAAATATGTACAAAAATAATTTCAAAATAAGATAATATGGGTACGTATCAAAACTACGCCACTGGGATGTAACTTAACCGGAGCTTCTTGACAAACAAAACACAGTAATGTTCAATGAAAATGAGGTTAAATTAAAATCGCTTGTTTACAAAACTAAACAAAACTCAACTTTTAGAGCGCTAACAGAAAAAATTAAAAAAAAAATACACTAACCAATTCGTGCTTTAACGAAATTCCCAATGGCGAAACTTAACTTAACTAATTACTTAAGGCTATAACCCTACTCGTTCTCACCGTTTCTCGTTACCCATTTAATGAGCCATTGCGACCACAGTTGTGTGCTGGATGACTGAAGTACAATTTCTAAGATTTGTGAGCGCTGTCGCAGCAATGTTCTCCTCTTCTGTCAGGTTATGCTCAACAATTTGCAAGCGCCCAGAGTTCGAACTGCAGTCGGATATTGAGTCCATATCGTAGTCATTTGTGTAGATGCCTTCATCTTCATTCGAGTGCATACTCTGACTTCCCATCGACGCTCCATCCATGAGCAGCCTCTGTTCGACTTTTGAAATGTGCTCCGCAGTCTGCTTTTTGTGTGTCAACTTATGCTTCCTTAAATACGCTGCCCTCTTGAAACTTTTTCCACAATCGTCACAGATAAATTGGGGTGCTTGAGAACTACCCTCCTGACCTTGATTTTCCTTTTTGCATTCGCTTTTTTTCGGTTTATGCCACCGGCGGTGAGAGGCCAGATTTGCGGGACAGTTAAACTGTTTCCCACACTCTGGACATCTATATTCCAGAAGCACGATGCACGAACATCTGTGTTGAGCCAAACCGAATGCATCTTCGAATCTTATTCGACATAATTTGCAAACGTAGTCTCCGATGACGTTTTTTATCGCAGCCAATTCAGCCTTCGTCTCTTCGGTAATCTCGACGATATTGTATTTGGGGTCAATGTCACCATTACTGTATTGAAGCGTACCCCCATTTATCTCTTCCAATGGTCTTATTATGGTTCCAGAGACCGGTGAGCTTGTGTCCTCGTCGAATTTCAATTTCCTTGTGGCCTTATTTCGGCTTGGCTTTGGGTGTGGGGGGTGGGCTTTTGCGGTCTTTGGTGCCGAATCACATTTGATTGGCTTCGAAGGGGTGATATCACGTTTAATGGTCGAATGAGTTTCGCTTTTCATCACTTTGCCCACATGAACTGAATCAACAGCTATTCCACCTGCTGATGACAACGCCGACATGGAGGACAGAGATGACTCATCGGATCCTTGGGAGAACTTTCGTTTTCGCTGTGGCGATGGCGGGGGTGTTATTGGTGGTTGATCATTGCTGTGGCAACTGGTTGTGCCTCCATTGCTCGGCTGGTCATTCGGAGAGAGTGGTTTCACCGACAGGTCCAGTGGAATCTCAAACTTTGTTTTCAGATTCAAATATCGACTACGATATTTCGGTGGAAGCTGGGCTACGGTTGTCAACAAGCCCAAACCACTGGTGATACTGTGATGCGTATGATGGGATAGTGTCTCCATATTTACATCCTTTATTTTTATATCAACTTTATTTTAAACACTTAAACTTAAATTTAACACAACACAAATGAGTTTTAAGAATTAAACAAAACCATTAACAAAAATAATTAAATGTTGAAAAATAAAAACTTTTAGAAACGATTTTCGAGCTCACTTCTCGAGGACGTTGCAGGACCACAACTCTGTATTGAATGACTAACCCAATATCTGTTTGTCCTGCATTTATGGATGGATAAGAACCCTGACTCTGCACGCTCTAAACATCCCCCTTTATTGAGTTGCCTGTAATACCAGCAACACACACACACTTACGCAGACAAACTCAGTCTCGCAGGAATCTCGCATTGTTAATGACATATTAGTCACCCTTTTTCCCAATACGTCACAGTATTTTTCTGTGTTATCCTGTTCATATAGCACTTTCTATGGTGGGGTAGGCACAGCGGCAAAACAAAGTGGAAAAATCCATCCCTCAGGGTTGCACTTCTTTTTGTAGTTCGCTTTGTGGTAACGAAAGATGGTTCGTTCGTTGCTCTTGGTGGTGCTTAGAATAGAGAATTCCAACTTATTTGAATTCTTCCCTTCGTGCAACTTAAGGGTGGCTAACATAGACAAAGAGAAAACGAAATTGAAACAAAAAAAAATTTCGGAAATATTCGATGTAGGCTTTTCCACCCAATCTTTGTTGTAGATGATCGCAAGGGGTTGTAACTATGAGTATGAACACAGAGTGAATTAGGGTTGGGACTCGCTAGGCAGGCGTCAATTCAACCTCAGCTTACGCCTGCGTTCTTTTGGATTAACGTGTTGCCAATTAAATCGCATTGGTATGATTGGTACTTTTCACGAGTGAAAATGTGATAATAGTTCTCTTATATTTATCGGGTTTTTCAATAAGAGCGCTGCAAAAGTTTTTTAGATAAAACAAAAACGGTTTTGGATATCAATGAAATTCTTTATTCCTGTGAAAGTACGTTTAATGCCATTATGTATTGTATGGAACTCGATTTCTTTTGCATGGCCACCTTGCAGAAGTCCAGACGCTGAACCCAATTTTCGACGGTTTTCAAGCATAAATTGGCCGATACTGCTGCAATTTCACATTCGATATTCGTACGAAGTTCATCAATCGTCGCTGGCTTGTTGGCATAGGCCATAGACTTGAAGTAGGCACACAGGAAATAGTCTAACGGCGTCAAATCGCACGACCGAGGCGGCCAAGCGACTGGACCATTTCGTGAGATAACACGTTCTCCAAACTTGGTTTCCAATAAATTGATTGTGACATTCACTGTGTGGCTTGTGGCGCCGTCCTGTTGGAACCACATGTCCTCCAAGTTCATATCATCCAATTGGGGCCAAAAATATTCGGTTATCATTGAACGGTAGCGATCCTCATTCACAGTAACGTGCTGGTCTTGATCATCACGGAAGAAGTACGGACCAATGACGCCGCCGGCCCATAAACCACACCAAACCGTATTTTTTTTCGGGATGCAATGATGACTCATGGAGTACGTGTGGATTGCTGCCTGACCAATACCGAATATTTTGTTTATTGACGGAGCCATTCAGCAAGCCACTCGTTGTTGGCTCGTATATCTTTCCATCATGAAATGGCAAACCTTACTGAAGAGAAATGTCAAAAGATCGGCAAGAAATATGGCATCGTTTGCTGTCCCTGTCGCTCTACTTTTGTAGCGCTTTACTTAGCGCTTTACTTTCCTTTTCTTACGTACATCTCGTTGTCTGAACATTTTTAGAATGTCAGATGTTTGCATACCTTTCCAAAAGTTTTTCTCAGGTGCGTTGAAGGTATGCAAACTTCGACAATGTTCGAAAACACAACTCGAAAAGAAATTTTCATGAAAGCAAAGAGTTAAAAAAGACAATTGGATAGCTGTTTTGAAAGTGTAACGTTGTTTAATCGAATAACTGTTTTACCGTTACGATGGGAGATGTAGACTACATTTTTTAACACTAAGCTTTCCTGATCTTGTAAAGTTAAATGTTGCTCCATCCTTTTGGAACCCAAACTAACATTTGTAGTTGCTTTGAGGCTGGAGATACTTTTATACATATATATACTTGGTTGGTGTTGACGGTTCTTCCCCATAGAGGACATTTTTAAGTAGATACATTGGCAATCTACAACAAAAGGATGAGAATTTTTCGATTTGGACGAAGGGCAAGCTACTATCTATCGTTGAGAAAGTCATACTTTACCTGCATTGTGGAAGTATCAAGCTACAAGATTTCATATATCAAAGTTCTAATAAGATGCTAGATCATCTAACAAAGGTTACCTTTACTGTACACTGTAGCAGAGTGCCATTCAGAATTCATACACGGTTGCTACAAAAGATGAACTCTCATATAAAATTCCACCTGACAAATTCTGATTTAAGCCAATCAGCCACCTATTTAAAGCCTCATACTCATCTCGTCCATTGGCAACTCATTGCTTGTACAAATCTTTGCGAATTTCTGTTATGGCAAGCTTCCCAAGATAAATCCCAAACCATTGTCATTCTCTTAGACCCACCAAAATCCTATGTACTGTGTACTGTGATCTACAGCAGTCCTTACTGCACCATCTCGCAACCACCTTATACGAAACCGACCCCTTCGCTTTGTTTTATTTGATGGATGAACGAGCACAAAAAATCCTACATACTGCCAATGCTGACGACGAGTGTCGGAGCACTTCGAGCACGCGACCTCAAATTCATTCCGCGTGCTTGTAGTTTTATGGCATGTGCTGCATGAAAAATCCTTCCAGGTGCACTTTTCGGGAAAAATTGTTTTATAATGCGATTTGAGGGAACTGGCAAAGCCGACCGACCGACCGACGGGTGAGAGACCCAAAGTGCACATTAGAAGGGAAACCTTGTTGTTGGTAACAACAAAAGCAAAAAAAAAAAAGATTTCCGATTTTTTTTTCGCAGGAGTGTCCTTATAAATCTCTCCTGAACAAATAGGGGATGTGGCGCGTTGCGTACGCGATTGTTGGTTGTGCCGTGCGTTATTCTGCGAGACGATTATTATTTCCTCTACAGTGCTGTAGATATTTAAAAAAAAAATCTAGTTCTGCAGTCACTACCCTTAGACACCCTTGTTAATGTGCAACTATGCGGACGCTTATGCATATGTAAATTTTCAAGTTTTTATTTTTTTTACTTTTCCCGAATTCAGTGTTCAGCGAGGTCAAACAACTTTTTTTGGGTTTTCCTTTTTTCGTATGACTAGCACGAGACTAAATTTCTAGAAAAAAAAAATAAATAAATCCGGACAAATTTATTGCTGGAAAAATGGATAGTTTGGGAAACAGCTGTGTTGCTTTGTTTTGCTGGTTGTTATGGGTGCCATTTTGGACTTGGGTTGATTTCGGTCGTTCGAGTGAAGCCAGCGGACACTCTTACTTTTGTTGGGGGTTGAAAATGACTAATAATGCAATTGCAGCTGGATAAAAGTCTGAACTAGAATTACATGTGTGTTAGATCGATTTTCGATGACAACTAACATTTCAGGACCTACTAAGAAATATGCACCTGTCAAAAGTCATGGCTGAGGACTTTTAACTTTCTATTCATATTCATTCACTAAAATGCAGGCGCAAAGAAAGGAGTCTGCGGCAGTCGAATGGGGCGATCTTGATGTATCGTGGAGATTGAGAAGGGCATGAGAGTTGCTTAGACGCGATTGACGGTGCGCAGATAGAAGCCTGCATTTTATAAGGGCACATCTTCTACACTTGTACAAAATGAGTCGAACGCGTAATGATCAAATGCATGGCAGGATGTTTTTTTTTGACGTTGACATCTGATCTTCGGCCTTCCAGAGTCTCTTCTGTCCCATGAGGTCCCAATCTTATCGAGCCGAGCGCAAGCGGCTTGGGTTCAAACCCACCGACAAATTATTCCGTTAGTGGCTTGTCGATCGAAACTTCACTTATATGAAAACAAAATAAAACGTTGCCCCCATTCGCACCATTATATCATCTTTCGATAGGATGCAACATTTTTGGTCATTTTTACAAGAAGAAGAACAGTAACCCATAATTAACGAGACAAGGTTAACATTTTTAATAGCGTTCTTTTTATTAATCTATTATGTTTTTTTTATTACCCATAATAAAGTAAAGCAGACATAGATTCAATACCACGATCTGCTTAAACATTCCTTGGCTTTGAATAAGAGTCGAACGTGGAATTCAAGCCTTGTATGGCATTGAGCTTCATCACAACAAAAATATAAAATAACTAGGTTTGGCTAACACCGCTAGATGGCCCTCATCTGGTATATATTTCTGTACAAAGTCAATGGAGCTGTTCTTCATTTTTTCAGAACAAAAATATCTAGCCACATAATGTCCTCAATGAGTTGATTTTAATTTCTAGTGAATAACTTCATTATAAAACTTATTCGGAGGCTAATTGCAGGAACAATGGCCTCGGACAACAATTGATATCCGAGGCTTACTAACGCAACTACATGTAAAACAAGACTGCGTGCCGAAGGAGTTTTAAAAAAATATGTACGTTTTTATAAAATTATGCTTTCAGCGGACGCAAAGAGGTCGATTGGTAGTCAACCTTTTTGACACTTGTAGCATTTAAACTGATTATTTAGCTAAACAAAAACGTTCTGCAGCAATGAAGTCAAAGCCGGGGCCTATGAAGTTGTTTTGTGGGAGGTGGGCCAAATTTGTCTTGACAGTATGCCATATTCAATGACAAACGTTGTGTTTTTTTCAGTCGGAAAAATCAAAATGCTTATTCATCTGATGTCAACATTTGAATGTTTGATATATCCTCAGCTTAGATTATTGTTCGCAAATTCGTTTGTTATACATTTATGTATGATATATAAAATCATTTAAAATTATTTGCGACCCGACTATTGTTCGTAATCAGATCCAGGCGTTTCTTTGTTTTATAATCACAATTAAATAAATTAATATTTTCAGCGGGACTTAACATACAGTTGAATTCTTATATTTACAAAAAAATTTTATAATACTTACATTATTTGTCTAGACCAACCAAATGAAAATGAAAAAATTTAAAGAAAAAGTTAATTTCTTAATTTCACATTTGCTGGTGTAACTCTTTTGAACAAAGTAATTAAAAATTTAAACCTGAAATATCATGTTATTGAAACCATGTACATGGGAAGAAAATGTCCCCTTGTTTCCTCTGCTTCAAGCCTTTAACTGCTTCCGAATCGATTTATAAAACAAGAACAAATATTTTTACCGCAACTTGTACATTACTTAACCACAAAATGAAATAATTTACTGTAATTATATTCGTACAACCCCTAGAAAAATCTCCCATTCTCATTATCGGGGTAGCACACGAAAACAAATGCGAAAAAATATTTTTTTTTTTACGATTTTCCATTTAAGGACGATTGCGTGACTACTTCGTCAAAACTTAGTGGGTTGTTATTTACCCTTTTTTGTTTTTTATGCACTTGAGTAAAACGAAGTAAATTTCAGTGTGTTACGGATGAATCACTAGCACCTTTTTCTAAATAAATTAAAATAAGCAAAAAGAGTGTAATTTAGATTAATTTAACCGCACAAACGCAAACCGACAACGATCCAAAACCCCGAACGACAAAATACGTAATGGCAAAGGTGCGCAACATTCCTTCGATCTTCAATCGGTCTAAGGCATGGGATTTACTTTCTTCAAGACGCCTCTTATCCCCGTAAATTAAATGATCCAGAAAACTTGTACGCCACAGTAAAGGAACAATGCTTAAATGTAAGGGGAGAGAGTATGTGCTCACCTAAGAGGGGTGAATTATAAAGGAATTTCCCTTACCTTGGTTTTCAATAGCGCCTTACATTACATTCTACAAAGATTTAGATAAGGAAACATTCGTTCGTAGAGTATGTCCACGTATTTTTTTTTAAGAATTCCGATAAATAAAAAAATAAACAAACCACAGCATGTGTCATATCAACTGCGAAGGGTTGTTCCATTTTTTGGATTTTATGAAGAAATCACGGTTTTACATATGGCTTCATTTTAATATTATCTTAGTTGAATTTATTTGTTTACTTGTTCACATTTAAATAAGTTCTTTTCCCCTAGAAAGCGTGTATGTTTGAACTTTGAAGATAGACTACAAAAAACATTTTTGTGCTCATGTAATTGTCAATAGAATCCCCTAGAAAACAAAGTAAATATTTGTCGCAGGAGTATATTTGACACGCCATAACCTAAAGCGGGTATAGCTATTGCCTCAGCTAAACCTGCCTTTCGACCTTCAATCTTCCGGGTACACTTCTTCCAGTTACAGAGACAAATATCTCTAGTGACCTTCTCTTTGGTCTGGTTAGGAGACGGTCATACATTGTACGACTCATTAACAGTCCATAAATGCACTTGGTTTGGTGGCTCTTTATTTCTTAGAACCGCTTTAAACGAGGATTAAGTAATAATGTGTAACAAGAAAAATTATTATACGTTTATAGAGTCGGTTCAGCCCATTAAAACTCAAAGGCGTAGTTTCATACTTCTGTTGTGTGAGGTAAAGTTTTCGCACGTTAAGAGTTGAAAGGTTGTAAGCTCCCGCATTCGAGCACTTTAGAAGCTTATAATCAACAAGATCTCAGCTTAGATGTATCGTATTTGAGCTTAGGATAGGGTGAGCCTCTTGGCATAAATAAAGTTATTTACGAAAAGTTTTTACTACTTTTCACGAAAAATTCTTCAATCTAAATGCTGTAGTTCATCCTGCACCTTGTGCTATTTTATTTTTTCATTAAAATATTCTAGACGTGATTGAAATTCATTTCTTTATTAGATTTCTGCACACAGTACAGACATGTTTATGAGTCTAAAACGACTTAGCAACTGTGTGACACACTCAAATACGACAGTAAAAAGCACGATCTATACAACACCGGTAACTTAATTAACAATCATCTTTGGAAACTCATAAAAGCTAGTTTTTATACAATACCACATACTATAAAGATAAACGTTTCACAACGTATTAAAAGATCTCGCAATGAATCTGCCTTGGTTGTAAAAAATTGAAAGTACTTAACTATGTTAACCAAACAAACATACAAGTAAGCAAAATCAAATAAAATCTTGTTTCGCAAAATCTTCGTGAATTGTTTTCTGACCAAACCAAAAACACAAAACTAATTGTAGTCTTTTGTGTTCCAAAATTATTGTTGGCTATTGTCCATGATTTTCTGACCAATTTTTCCATAAAATCGCTATCTTTCTAGTTTTATGTCAAAATATAAAAAACAAAAACACAAAATCAAATTTCATGCTTTCCGTCGTAAAATTTGCGTCCATGATTTTCTGATCCATTTTTCCATAAACCTTACCACAAACGGCACAAAAAGTATATTTTTTGTCGCAAAATGTTCATAACCAGTCCATTGTTTTTCGACCATTTTTTTTGACTGAATATCATTAAACAAGGCTAATATCAAAACGGTAGAACAATCTGATGTTTAGGTATTTTGTTGGCGATTTTTTTTCGTTGAAATATGAGCGCAGATGAAAACTTATTTTTCTGTAACAATAGGAGCTTGATTGCTTGAAAATAGTCTTCGGTGTTGCCAAAGTTTCATAAAGCCAAGTTGTTCGAAAATAATGCACACATATCGCCATATGGCCTGAGTTAGAAATTCGTTTATTTTGGAATTTTGTCTCGTTGGAATAGCCAAGTTGGGCTCGAAGCACAGTAATTTGATTTTTCTTTCATTTGCTTACTACACTTAGTTTGCCAGGTGCTCCTCCTGATAGATGTTCACAAGCCAAAAAAAAAAACCTCAAATCTAGTACACTACTTTAATATTTGAACAAACATTTTCAATATATTTTTCAAATTTTCATTATATTTCAGCATTTGTCCGTTCGAGTAGAAAATATTCGAAAAAAAAAAATTTGATGTTAATTTTCGAAACTATTGTATTTACTTGCGCATAAATTATGACCATTTTCAGTGTAGAAAAAAAGAAATAATAGGAACTATGTATATAGGCGACTTCTAAGCTACATTCCGTCAACCAATTCAAAGCTACAGAGGTATTCACCACAATTCTTTACATAAGGCACGTGTACATTTACTTAAGTAGAAAACACCTTTTCCCTACATATGCATTAAAAACACAGAATAGCATTAGACCATGAAGATCTTTCATCCCTAAAATCAGCCAAATACTACACATCGAGGAGGGCAAAAATCAGCGACTCTTTTGTCAATGGATCGCCTTTCTTCCTTTGAAACGAAACCCAAAACCTGAACACTGCACCTCACAGAATGGCATTCTGATATTCACGTTGACAGTTGCCGTAGCACAATAAACCCGAACTAAATTATGTTTCCCGAAAAAGGGTGAATATCTGTATCCGTATCTCCAAAAGGTATATTCGAAAATGTAAATAAATCTATCCCTTGCAGAGGGGTTGAGGGTAGAGGCATTTCTGATTGCATTCGCCAGACGAAACCGGTGCTCTGACTGACATGACGCCTTGACACACTGCAAATTAATTTATCTTCAAATTTTATACCATAGATAAAAGAACGCCTCGTGCAACATTGTGCAGCAGCTCTTGCTTTAAAATGCACCGCTTCTTTAAGGTTATTTTACTTTTGGATTAAATTATACATGTCCCACTTATGTGTTGGCAAAGCTTACTGTCGACAAATTTCCACCCAGAGGTCTCATTCGACAATTATTATTACCAAAGGTATCTGACTTGTTGTTAAGATGCCCTTTGATTCTACAACTTCAAGTATGTACGTACATTTGAACATGCAGCAGAAGTGTGTTGGTAATACATTTCTGTCTATGGAAAATTGATGCAATATGTTTCAAGTAAGAGGTGAGTGCTTGTCTAAGGGTGGCCAACATGAAGAGACTACGTGTGCATCGGCAGATTTATTAAAAAAAAAACGGTCCTCATTTTAATTTAAATAAATATGAAATTAATATTTAGTCAAAGGGTAGATTTGAAGTGCACAATTGTGGTATTTTTTTGTAATCACTTAGTGTAAAAAGATTCTTAGAATCTTTTATTTAATCATTTCATATTTATGGAATACAAATAAATATAATAATAAACAGGCTAATAATCTAACAAACAAAGAGTTGAAAGCATATTCCCTTAAAGCATTGAAAATGCTCGAAATGAGTTTTTTATTCCTTATGAAACTCAAAAGACTATATAAATGAAGCGGATAAAAATCAACTAACTTTATTTTACGAGATCACGCACCGATATGCGGAAGCACGAGCATATGACCGCAGTGATTTGATTCGTCCTGCAAAATTTACTCACGCAAAAATTTGAGGCAAGAAATGTCGCAAAGTGCGTGGAAAATGTCGAATTTTGGACAGCAACTTTCATTCCAAATTTTGTTTAAAATGACATTCCTGCTGCCAATTCTGAGGGCATAGCAAAGAGTACTCAAGGATAATTTTCTCTCTCCCTTCTAAGGTCATGGAAAGGCTGAATTGTCAGCATATGAATCGTCAGCATATCACATGTCATTAATCACGAAAATAAATTCTAGTAGTAGTAGGTTTTTTCGGGCTTAAAGTCAGCTATTTGACACAAATATAGGTGCGCCACAGGGATGCGTTCTTTCTCCGACTTTCTTTTTAATTATAATTAACAATCTCTTGTCCTCAACTAAAGTTATGAAAATAGTATGTATTATGTCAAACTCAATTCCGATAAAAACATATTATTATGGGGCTGAAAACAGTTTGGAATTCACTGCTTGAAAAGCCAAAGTTTTGAAGCCGAAAGATTTTCCATCCTCGGGATGGACATCAATAATTATCTCGATGGGAATAGTCCTCTAAAGCATTAAATATCAAGGATCTTGGAAGCTGTGTTAAAAATACGTTAGCCCGCCTGTTCCGGTTGCTATTATAATATTTTTACAATACCATCCTTAACCTGACTAAAGACAGCAGCGTTATATCCCAGGGCATCAGGGATTTCGTTGGACTGAAGAAAAGGGTCTGTCACTCATTCATCATTCATCGGTTTGTTGCCTTTTTGTGGAATTCCGCACACTAGCCAAAAATTCAATGAATGCAAACACAATTACTTGTACCATTCTGGATAACTGGAATCAAATGAGGAACGTCATGAATGCTATGATGTCCCGCTCCGAAAAAGAACTAGTTATTCGGGGCAATATTGTTCTCATTCCTCAACCCCATTAGTTACGGTTCATTCATCATATTTCCAGATACCTTATTGATATGCGAAAGAAGGCTTACCAACCAAAAGTTTTCAATTTGCTTGTGTCGGAATTATTTCAAGGTATAAGTTTCCCTGCCGCTGTCACTGTTCCCTATTCACCATACCCGCGCTTCTGGAAGGAACAGTCTAATGATGCTTACACCGATGATAACTTAGATATCTTCCAGAGAAATAAATGGATCCTGCCGAATACAAAGGACATTAGGACAATCGAAGTAGCATACAACAACATTCGTCGAATGGGCAACGAAGATAAAGCGTAATCAGGAAATCTTCTATGTGAGTTCGATTGTATAACCAGTTCTAGACTAGAGGACATATTTAGTGTTAAGAGTCAAGTACTTCCAACAAGGAAGAAAGGTTAAACATTTTTATTTGTCTAAATCTTACCAAGATCATATATCTCCTAATTTTGTGATCACCAAAATATAACTAATTGCTGACGTATTTAGACTGTTGATAATTATATGAAACCATGATGTGGTTCAACCTTTTCGCCGGAAGTGTGACAGTGCTGCAAGTACAATACTGCCACAATTCAATCTAACCGCGAACAATTTTTATTCCACACATTAAAAACCAAAGAAATGCGCTCATTCAAGTGTGAACTGAACTCCCTGCCATCATCTAAAAATTCCATACGCATCACATATTCGATCCAGTACGTATTATGACTTCAGTTATGGAAACTCATGCATCATTTGAGTATGTGGCAAAAATGCAGGAGACGTAAGAATGCATTTACACTAAAGTGTCATCGTTTCACTGCGAAGTGTGCCTCCTGGGTTTTGATACACACCGCACACAACAAACAATAACTCCTTATTTATTACGATTGCTATTCGAGCCGCCTTCAATTTCAATTCTGGCGAACAGGGAGCCGTCGCACTTCATGTCCTTGATGCTTCCATTAACGTGGCGCACAACAGAAAGTAAGAGTTTGTGTTCTATTTACACCATTGTGTGTCATGATAAAGCTCTCCATTATGATTTCAAGAAACGCCCATACCTTTAGTCGATGAAAAAGGATTTCAATGACAAGCCTAGACTCCGAGGATTTAGCGAAAAAATTGGTTAGGTGTAAAAATATCAACCAAGTGGGAAGCAGCGTAAATGCTCGTTATAGCAGGCGCTTCACACATGTGTGGAGAGGCATTAATTGTAAATCCTATTCATGTCAAGGTTACGATCTTGTACAGTATTTGCGCGTTACGTGTTGGGGTAAAATAATTGCATCTGCACTTAAATCTTACGTGGTCGATTCAAAGGAAACATTTGAATTGCAATTAAAAAGAACACTCTTTCCTAAAACAGGGCATGATGAAGTATCGCATACAATCGGCCGTCATTTTTATATTTTGATAAAAACTACTTTACTCTAGATTTTAGTTCAGCAACGAAAATCGAAAATGCTCTAGAACACATATTTAACTATTGCAGTTGTGTCCTATTAATTAATTTTTCGTAGCCTTGTAGTTCACTGATAAACCTTGAACTTGAATGACATAATATTCTATTACAGCAAAAGTAAAACTTATGTTGGGGTTAACGACTCTCCCATACACAATTCGAAAACTAAGACAAACTTTACCACAATTTGTGCGTAGGACCGGCTTGTTAACCTATGGAAGGACGAGAACACTGATGGATGAACCGATTTTAAAACTATTTATTTTATTATTAACTTAGTTAATGGAATGTTATAAGGATTCTATACCAAAAACCGGAGGCTATTAAATAACTTAGCCTCTCTCTCACAACATTTTTGCTCTTAAGCCAAGTGACGATCCTTGAACTTTGGCATTATGATGATCTTAATAACGCGTACTTTTTTGTTAAGATTTTGATTTGGGTTAAGTTACGCCTCCGTATAATAAATTACAAATGGATAAGATGATTAAAAAGGCATTCTGGATCAGACTGGAGAAACGCTGCCGGTATAAAACCTGCTAATAGAAGATATCTGAAAAGAGAAGAAAACTCGGCTATTGTTTGAGAATTTCGTTATAGAGTTCCTTTAGTCATTCCTAGCGAATTTGGATTGAAGACATGATAGTTGTCTACAGTGGTCGGGCTGGCTGCTTTATTGTTCTCGACTTCATCCTGTTTAAGACCTAGATGCTGATGGGAACTTTATCAAAAAGTAATACATCCTATTGATCCAGTTCGTTCCAAGGTTTTTCAAGTTTAACCAGCTTTTTCGTTTCCGGCCTTTGGTTGAAATTGAAAGCATCTTCATATTCAAGAGATACGTTATAAACTTAGATATCTTCACCATTATAGTGTTGTTTAATAAATTATCATGTTCATCTTCCAGATTTATAAATTCAGATTTTATAGCACATAAAAAATCTATTAATAATCTTAAGGGGCAGAAAACGTTGTTCATGCGTGGTAAAGATGTGTTTAAACATCCAAAACTAGACAGTCATCTGTGGGGATGTGTCCAAAATTTCACTCATCACTCACTGCGAACATCACTGCATATCGATGATGGTTTTTCGGTTGCTCGGCCTTAATTGTACTTTAACATGCGATTTGATGCATGTCCTTTGCAGAGTATTGGAATCTCTCCAGCTATCGCACCCTTGGACCGTATCGAAATTCGATTTTCCAGGTGTTTCCGCTTTTCAGGATCCGAAATTCTTTAAGCATAGATGATGGGGGAGAACATTGTCCACTTCAAAACCCTTCAACCTAAAACACTGATGTTTCTTGAAGGGATGTTATTTTATTATACTTTGTTTTTTTTTTTTAAATACGCGCATTTAGTTCGATTACACTATTTATAATTTCACGATGAGGCTATTATGCCCACAGGAGGATCCCAAAAACGAATGGTTAAATTGCGTGCGAGTGCGGTTATGTTGCCCGTGGTTACATGGTGATTCTGCCTTCCCCGTGTGCAAGCAGAGACACCCTCGCATTTATGATGAAATTGGAAATTCGAAAATTCAATGAAGCGTGAGAGTCCTTTATGACGCAAGAGGCGAGATGCATATTAAAGTAATTATTTCTGTATGGCCCTCGGGTCTACAAGGAGCGAAAGCGTGAAAATGCACATTTTAGATATGACAGTAAGTGTTCTTAATTGTCAGTTGGGTCTATCTGTTGTTGGTTTTTTTGTATAATAGGGAAAAGTTTTGTTTTACTGGGTTTTTAAGAAAAATATGCTTCTACCATTAAAGGTATTAAAATGTTTGCATTTGAGGGAGCGAATAAAACTTACTTGATCTCTACTTAAACTACAAAAAACTTTGAACATTGAGTCTCAGAGGTTTACAAATCCAAGTAAACCAATAAGTATGCAAATATTTCAAACACTTAGTCTCTGAGGCAGAACATGTTTCTAGTACGGTTCGACTCGAAGCAGTTTAGTTTGTCATCGGATAAGAAGCAGATCGGAAGTCATACCTGGTTCAAAGTCTAACATCTTCAAGGTATAAGCTAACGCTATCTGATTTAACTGAAAAAACTGATAGGAGACGTGGCATATTTGATATACAAATTTAAGGTGCATAAAACCAGATCGTGATCTGATAAAATATCTTGTATAACATTTTTACATGCACTAAATTGCAAACGACTGAATAGTTGAGGATGCGTGCACAAGTCTTACTTCTTCGCCATTAAGTCTTATTTATTTATTTTTCTGTGTGCTTTAAAAGCATAACGAGGGTGCACTATCCGTCCTTTATTTTTGAATTGTCGCCGAGAAGAAATGACGGAGGGATAATTACTTTGTCATTTAAAAGTGGTCGTTATCAAGTTAGTTTCCAAAAGCAGATTGAAAAGCTGTGGAGTCAGGAATATCATTTCCTTCAATAGCCGATAGTCTCCGCAGCCAGGGTCATTGAGCTAAATATAATAGGACTACCGGTTGAAAATGTCGTTATTGCAGACAACTTCATATCTATTACTCTGAGGTGAATTTTGACCATGACAGCTGTCACATCAGAAACTTCATGTCATTGTCTAATTATTTCAGTCTAGGTTATTGGTCATTAGTGAAAACACACAAGTTTTTGTAAAGCCGTAAAATGTCTACATTCGTGCCATCAAAACAACATTTGCGGGAAGTTTTAATATGCTTCTTTCATTTAAAGAAAAAAGCAACCGAAGCGCATCAATTGCTTACCGAAGCTTACCCGTTTAAGCGGTTCAAAGATGGTGATTTCGACACCGAAGACAAAGAACGCCCCGGCCAGGTGAAAAAGTTTGAAGACCATGAATTGGAGGCATTGCTCGATCAAGATCCGTCACAAATGCAAGAAGAACTTGCTAAATCACTGGGCGTCGCTCAGCAAATCATTTCCGATCGTTTGAAAGCAATGCGAATGATCCGAAAGGTAGGACATTGGGTGCCGTATGAATTGAAGCCACGAGACCTCGAACGCCGATTTTGCATGTCCGAAATGCTGCTTGAACGCCACAAAAAGAAGTCTTTTTTGCATCGAATCGTCACTGGTGATGAAAAATGAGTACATTACGATAATCCAAAACGTCGGGCAACGTATAGATACCCCGGACATGCCTCAACATCGACGGCCGTTCAGAATATTCATGGCCTGAAGGTTATGATGTGCATTTGGTGGGACCAGAAGGGTGTTGTGTATTATGAGCTGCTAAAACCGAATGAAACAATCACAGGCGAGGTCTACCGACGACAATTGATGCGTTTGAGCCGAGCACTGAAGGAAAAACGGCCGGAAACGGTCGCAAGACACGATGAAGTTATTTTGCAACATGATAATGCTCGGCCACATGTTGCAAATGTCGTCAAAACTTACCTTGAAACGCTCAAATGGGATGTACTACTCCACCCACCGTATAGTCCAGACATTGCGCCATCCGATTACTATCTCTTCCGATCGATGCAACATGGCTTGGCTGACCAGCACTTCCGTCATTTCGATGATGTCAAAAAATGGATCGATTCGTGCATTGCGGCCAAACCGGTCGAATTTTTCAGAATCGGTATCCATGAATTGCCAGAAAAATGGGGAAAATGTGTGGCTAGCGATGGGCCATACTTTGAATATTGAATTTATATCTATTTTCCTCAATAAAACATTGATTTTTGAAAAAAAAAAAAACGACATTTTCAACCGGTAGTCCTATTACCATACTTTGTAATTTTTATTACTTGCATATAAAATAAAAAGGAGTTTATTCATTGAGCCTGATTACTGTACTATTACTGTACTATTTACAACTGACGAAGTTTAATTTATAAAAAAAAGTAGCCAAGTGAGAGTTGACTATCTCACGAAGCGTTCCCGCCTATGCAACACTTTGTTACTTTAAGGTTTCTCAGAGCATCGCTCACAAATATGGGGATCAAGACAGACCAAGTAAAAGATCAATTTCAGTTTACTTGGTTTACAATAAGAATAAAAACTTCCAGATTTAAAGATTATTTGATGCAGACTTACTGTAAAAATGTATGAATCTATGATTCTTATTTTTTTTTCGTTTGCAAATTCATGCGAAAAATTCATCTTAAGCTGAGTGACAATTCGTTTGGAACTCGTTGATCAACGTCAAAATGTTATGGTGTTAGTGCGAACTCCACTCCACTTCTTCCTATAACCTATAACGCTGTGATAGACGGACGGACAGCGGAGGCTTAGTAATAGGGTTCCTTGGAACTCTTTGGGAAGAGACCCCTTGAAACTATCCTATCTTTTTAATTATTAGTTCAGATAAGACATTAAAAAATCGCTAAGCAAATGCATATACATACGAAAATCCCGCAAGGTTTATTTATTTATTTTCAAATACCATATGCTCAAATTACTGCATCAAATCCAAATGATAATGAAGTTTTATCATCCCTAATTTTTTTTCGAAAACAATTTCTTTCTTTTTATGGGACCTATTTTGCTTGCTTTGCGAAAGCTTTTCGACTCTAAAAAACATCTTAATAGTGTATCACTTACTAACGCTTAGTCAAAAAGAAGCTCTCATTTTAGTTGTACTGATTGTGGGTAAGGCAACACGAGTGCCCAAGTTCCTCCTTTATCGCCAACATTATAACGAAAAGACCTTGATCAAACCTACCAGCAGTTCATTCAAAAAGTAATAATTGTTATAATTTGAAGTTCGTGCCAAATGGCTTAAATAATATCAACAAAGTTAAAATGGCAACGGCATTCTGTTAATCATTACTGTCGATTATAAAGATGAAATAGCTGGTGCTCTGTTAAGGTTGTCATTCCAAATAAACATCCATCGGTTACTTGAGTTGTTGCCATTGCCATCGCCTTAGTTAACGTACATTGCTCCGTGTAATAGTATAGTGATAAACTTGATCTACCGGCAATTGGTTCACTCGCAATCGTCTAATCACGCTCTTCCTTTGCTTTGATTTGATTAAATTTTGGATTGCATAAACGAAGCTTTTCCAAGATTTGAAAAAAAAAATATCCCCAACATAACAACAGGTTTATACCATTTTCACTTTTGTTTTGGTTTTTTCTTTTCAGTTTGAGCCACAGTGATCGCGGAAATCATTGTGAAAATTAAAATTCTCCCGGGAAATATACAGTGAATTTTCATTAATTAAAAAAAAAAATATCGGTGGTGATATCTTACAAAATGATTCTTGCTAATGTGGACGAGCAATATAAAAAGTTTCCCGAAATGAAACGAGAGGAAATTCTTAAGCTGATGGACTGGATGAAGCAGCAGCCACACATGCCAACTTTGACTGAAAACATTTTGATTATGTTCTATCACGCTTGCTACTACAGCATGGAAATGACGAAACGGACAATTGAAACGAATTTAAGCATCCGCACACACTGTCCTGAATTCTTTCAAAATTTAGACATTGAACGAAATGATTTGCAGTCAGCGATGAGAACAGTGTAAGGAATTCATATAGGAATACCTTTTGTTGATAGAATATTAATTTTGATTTCCTAAAGTACAATCTTACCGCTTCCTAAAGCGACTCCTGAGGGATATAGAGTTATAATGGGCAGACTGGCAGACACAGATGCTTCGAAGTTTAATTTTGCAGACCTAATGAAACTGTAAGTAGCAACAACGTGGATTTACGGATATGGGGAAATGTCAGGATAGAGGCAAGACAATAATTGCGTATTGAAATCATCTAAATTTGTTCTTTTTTTTTGTGCAATCATTAAAATAGCCAGTTGAGTTCACAACATGTAGTGTAAAAGGTAGGAAAAAAATAATGTGAAGGTACGTAGTAAATCACAAATGTAGTAATACGAATTTTACAGATAGATTTACATCACAAAAAAAACAATCACGATTCCAACGCGCTTGTAGTATAAAAGAATGGAGCAGAGAAAAGTTAGTGTTATTAACTAAACCACAGTTCAGTTTTTTTTTTTTTGGGACAATAATTTTCATAACAAGAAAAAAATATTTTTACAACATTTTACAGAATAAAAACATGGATATTCATCGGTGAAAAATAACTGCTATAACTTCGAACTAATCTGAATTGTATTATCTTATTTTGTTGACATATACTATATTCTGTTCAGAACTAAAATTGCGACTATTTGCCTGCGCTCGATCTTGAATTTAAGGAATCATTACCATTCAAATGTACAGTCTGTCAGTTTAGCTATTGAAAGGAATCGGATTCGATTCTAAAAAGACCTTTATGCAATCTAAAAATACAATTTTCCCTCCACGGATAAATCATTGAATCACCTCTCATAAGTTTGAAAATGGAAATCATATGCATCTGTATAAACTTCCTTTTTTTTAAATAAAACAATTTCTCAAAGTTTTGTTTAAGAAATATGTTTGCCAAGCAATATAACAATTAATTTTTCTTTGCGTGAAAGCTCGTTTAATTGATATCGACCAATTGCTTAAAGTATTCATGAGAGTTAATAAGGATTTATCAAACTATCAGTAATTAAAATATAACAAGCGTTTTTAACAACTTGGGTGGTTTAAAAAAATTACGCTATTCTTCTTTTGTAAACTGTCGCAAAATATGATTTTTAAGTTTGTGCCCATTTGGATTTATTTATAAAGATACTTATTTCAAAATATGACGCAAAAACTGCCATGTCTTTTGACTGTGTCGATTTAGAAGTTCATGGGGCCTTTGGCACAAGAGTCTTAGTAAAATGTTCCACTTGATACCTCCAACCGTTCCTAAGAAAAAGGCTGTTAACAGACAGGCGAACAACGAAGTGATCCTTAAAGGGTTCCTTTTCCTTTATTAAAAATTAATAGATTAAAAATTTGATATGGTCAACATGTGATAGATGCATGCTTATCGATGTGAAAAACAAGTAAAATTTATAAAACCAAACTTAAGAAAAGTAGTTTGGCTGCACTCACGAACCATTAAATCGAATCACCTGCTCGTTCGACTCAGCTCGACTTTATCTTATTTGATTTTATTTTCAGGCTTACAGGGTTAAAATCATCCTTTTAATTTGAAACTTTTGTGTTCTAGCTTCTGTATTATCTTTGAACTATGGGTCGTTGAAGGTGGCATTGAAACAGGCCACGTCATTGTTATGGATATGAAGGGGGTCACATTGGGTCATATTGCCCGAGTAGGCCTATTTACAATGAAAAAATTTTTATTTTACCTTCAAGTAAGTTCTATTTCATTTAATATGTTTACTTTTACGTGACAAAAAAAATCATATAGGAAGGAACAGCAATTAGATTAGCAGGATTCCATTTTATAAATATTGTTCCATTTATGGATAAAATTTTGACCATCATGAATCCATTTATGAAAAAAGAGCTACGAGCTATGATGCAATTGCACACTAGTTTGGAATCGTTTTACGATCAAGTTCCAAAAGAAATTCTTCCTGTGGAATATGGTGGCCTTGAGTTACATGGTGATATTATAAAAGGTTTGAAATATTCATCCAAAATTGGTATAAGTTTTTAGTTTTAATGCAATTTTCAATTTTAATTTCAGAAAATCTTTTTAAAAAACTGCGCATGAACCGTGAAGCTATTATTGAGTATGCAAACAATCATCAAATAAATGAGAAACTGCGCACAGCGAAGCCAGCGAATACTTCGAATTTGTTTGGTTTAGAAGGGAACTTTAAAAAACTAGATTTCGATTGATTTATTTTTCTAATTTGATTTTAAGGTGCAGGTGACTTTTTGTAAATTATTTTTATTTATGTGGTTGTTTAAAGTCAATCAAGCTAAGTTCTTAAACAAATAAGATACAAAATTTTGTACATATTTGAAAAGTTCTTCGAACTCAGCATTGAAAAAATGTATCTGCACTGGAAAAATAAACAAGTACACTGAAGTTTTCGATTTATGCAATGTTTGTTCTGTGCTTCATTTTAAGAAATAAATGGGTTGATGACGATCCAAACCTATTTAAACATTATTATTATTATTATTATAATTTTATTAATATACAATTAATTACAATATTAATACTTATTTCTATAGCACTAGCTACCAGGGCTTTCGGCTAGAACATTAAACATTATATTCGTTGTAAGTTATCTCTTTGCTTTTTATTGCCTTAATGTTATTTGCAGCCTGTTTTGCAGGAAAATAAATGACAAAATACTTTTTGCCAAGAATCGGATGAATAATAACTGAAAATCTTATATGAATCATTAATCTTGTATGGATGAGTTTCTTATTGGTAGGGCTTAAATTTTTTTTAGTTTCAAGCTGATTGGTTTGCCTGAAATATCAAATGTGGTGCTAAGGAGACACTCATGTAGTGAAGTTGCTATGTCCTATAGGAAATTGGGCATTAAGAGATACAGTGGTGGTCATATAATTAGAAACGATGTAATGCGATGCGTATTTTGATGGTGTATAGATTCCTCCGTCCGTGGATGTAAATACCTCTGAAGCATAAACACTTGACACTAACTGTTTTTTAATTTAAATCAACAATTACCACAAGTTAACATTTGGTTAGTCGGTTCTCTACTACATTTAATAAGCAATTGTAATTATGGCTGCCCATTAAAATAGAGTCAAAAAAGTTTTCTTAAATAAAATAAAATATTGGTTTTTTACTCTAATCAAAAGATGTTTAGTAGACATTTAGTAGATCATTAGTTCTTTATTGCAGTTGTGCACACATATATTAACCAAATTTATTTCTCTTTGTTTTATTCATATCCATCAATTTAACCTTTTTTTGATATTTCTTAACTAATGGATCATTCGCCACCATTCATGCTAATTTGTAATGTCTGTTCTTTTTAAATAGTAATGAAATAAATCGAATTATCTTAAATGTCATAACGTTAGAAACGATAAGTAAAATTCAACTTTTTATTAAAAATATATACAAAAACAAAGGGTGTTTAGATTCGTTATCTCCTAGAAAACGAACGTAACTGGTATGTGCTCGTAAGAGTACACATTCTCCATTATATTCTTGTATATGTGCTGTTCCACCTGTGCGCATATATGAACCTGCCAGACCATCACTTTACCACCTACATGTATGAGGGACGTCTTACGTCCATCACTGGCAAATAAATTAAACTTTGACTCGTCTCTCTAGAAATCTTCTTTTCCAAAAAAGTTTTTTTTTTAAAAAAAAAAAAACATGCGGCTTTTCGCGTGCGATGCATTCACGTAGACCATGTTCTTGTAAACGACGTCTTATAGTCCTACTTGAATTATTTTTGTTGATTTGAGGTTCAGGGATGGCATTTACTTGGTTATATGTAAGGAAAAAATCCACCTTACTTAAACGACAAACCTACACTTATAGTTGTTTTTTTTCACATTTTCAAATTAACCAGTCTTCTTTATAAAAAAACCATCTTCGGGGAACATTGAAACTTCTTGGCTTTTAAGGACATCGATTTCTTATTCCTCTGGTAGTCCTTAACTATAATCCTTCGTAGTTCTGGGGTGCACGATTTGTTTTTATCAATATTGTTACTGTATTATAGTGAGAATGGTATAATAATCAGTACATTTCCATTAATGATCCCAAAGCAGCGAGAGCAAAGAATATTCTAAACTGTTTAGCTTGTGAGCCTCTTCCCTAATCTACTTATTAGTATCATTAAAACACAATAGTGTCAGTTTTAGCTATACGTAAATAAATAAAGAGAAAAAGGTTGTGCACTTGGTAAAACCTCTCCCTCATCACTTTAACGTCTGCCCCGCTTCGGAATGCTCATCAATTCACCCTGCTCAATTTCGATCTAACAAACAATTATACGAAATCATTTTTAGGACTCCGTGCCCGAATGGTGCCAACGGAACCCTATTACTACGCATTTGCTTTCCGTCCGTCCGTCTCTCATAGGACTGAGATCAAAATCGTGTTTTTCAAAAATCAAATCTATAATAATAATTAATAAATAATTTTACACCAAGATAAAGTCTATCAGAATTTTGAAAAAAGAAATTAAAACATTGTGTTATGCATCTACAAATTTTACCGTGGTGTGGAAGCCTTCGTGTGCGTGTCCGACAGTAAACGGATATATTGACCGTTTATTTACATTCCAAATAATGAAAAATAAAATCTTAAATGATTTATATCTTAAATACAATACAAATTCTACATTTTGTTGTTTTAATTATTTTTATGATAGCTTCAGTATGTGAGCAATAAAGTATTTTTTTTAACTAGAAATCAAGTGATTCACTCAAACATTCATTTTCACCAATTAAATTCATTCAAACAGAGCCACTATGATATTTCACAAATTCGCAAAATTTTGTCGGACGTTGAATGATCTCATACGTATGGCAGCTCTTCCACCGTGAATTAAAATTCCAAGCAGTAAGGAGTAGGCGGAATGAATGCATCCGTAGAATACTTTTTTCTGTGACCGACCACGGAGAGGCTTTCGGTATTTATTCCCATGAATGTCTTTTCTCTGAGATTTAATTAACCTTATATAGATGAAAGACACAACATATCCACTTGCCTCTTCGTAACATAAAACTAAAATTTTCATAAGAGAAATTTATAAAAAAAAACTTGAATAATTTAATTCTAGAACCTCCTTCGTTACTAACAACTTGTCGTGATTCATCGACAGATTAACTGCTTCTAAAATTATTTATAAAAATAAAAATAATAATATATATAGTCCAAAAAATATGCATAGTTCCTGTTTTACATTATGACTCAGGGTAATTCGTTTCAAAAACAAGAACATGTTTCCAAGAAAAATGAAAACTAATTTAAATTCCAATTGAAGCCACCAACTTACTTTTCAATGAAATCAATTCAATTAAATGAAGTCTACTATCGTAGCATAGTGGCAAAACATCTCGAATAAAGCTCTTCAATCCTACCGCACATTTCTCATCGACTACCAATAAGCTTAAAAGATTACTTTTGTAATACCACAGCAAGCATAGCTATAGCCCAAACTTCAAACCAGCCAAACAGTACATACAGCTATAACAACTTAACTGCCTTTTTACTACCCGCGAATACCGGTCTATTCCAACTTAACTTTAAAAGATTCCACTGGCGAAATGGCATGGCTGAACAGTGGCCATCAGTTACCTATCTGTTTTTGTCAAAGACGGAGTGAAAACGTGTGAATTTTAAAGAAATTAAGTGAACTATCCGAATTTATTTTAAGCCTAATCGAATTTCTTTTAATTGTATCAAGTAAAATGAAGACCATAATTGTAGCGGTAAGTGGCCCTCGAGGGTAAGTGGCCCTCGGTGTACAATGCGAGTCCGCTGCATTTCTTTCTTATTAAACTTGTGAAATTAGGTCATATTTTCAACCTACACTGTTGTGTGTACATGAAGTTTACGTTTGTGATGCAATCACTTTTTTTTCGTTTTTTGTTTTTGTTTGTATGATACAATTTATGAAATTTTTCAAAATAGAATCAACATCGCATTAAATGGTTTTTTCATTGATTTCGTATTATTTATTCAAGGTCACCCTGTTGTACACAGTCTCATCTGCCGTTGGTGATGTATCGCACATTCTAGGCGAATATACTAGCACAACACACCCGCCTCCAGCAAATCCATACGTATTTAGCTACTCAGCTGGAAGGGCACCCGGACATATTGATCGGACTCACACAGAGGTTTCAGATGGCTACGGCGTGATCCGCGGTGCATTTTCATATGTCGATCCAAGGCAGCAATTGCGTACAGTGAAGTATACAGCAGATGAATATGGATTTCATCCCGAGTTGAGTCATGCAGTTGAAGATACCGAAGCTAATAAATTAGCTACAGCAAAGCATTTTGAATTGTACAACAGAATAGCTGAACAAAACGCAAATCCACAGGTGCTGCTACAGGTAACAAGATTTACTATTTTAGAGTTTTAATTGATCCATTTAAATAGTCGCCCATAAAATATGTTATGGATCCTGTCAATCAGGTTGACTCAACAAGATATTGACTCAACAGATATCGAGGCTATAATTTCTTATAGTATCTAATGTTGATTTTGGTTGGACGTGTTTATTTAATTTCTACTACTGAAATATTTTAAAATCCTTTGTCTGCTTAAACTGTTCTTTACGGCTTGGCGTTGGTTCGAAGGAAAACAAGTTTTTTGTTTGGCAGCATCTGAAATATTATAAACATATAGGGCGTCCAGCGGTGGATTTATTTAAACGCATTTGACAAGAAACGTATTGTTTTATTATTTAGTTTGTCAAAAACAAACAGCATGCGGGTTTTATTTTCGCAAAATTATGTCATCCAGCAACGTTTCATCGTGTTTCGTTACCACGTAACTACAATTGGCTTAACGAGATCCACAGCGCATAATTTCTGCTCAACTCCCATAGCGAAAAGTCCATGGTCCGGATGGTCACAGGAGTTCTCTTAAGCGCTCGCGAAACAAGTTCATGGAGCAAACTCATGGCTTCACAGAAGCTTAAGCCTAATTCTAAATCATTTTCTATAAATTTTTGCCTAAATTGATTTTTGAAACGATGAATGAATAACTTATTGGGAGTGCCAAAGTTACCGCTCGATTTCAAACTAAGAAATGTTGATTTTCACACTAGCTTCTTGCCATCACCTGAATATTTTCGATTGTCACTGTTGTTCTGTTGTAGTCTAGCAGAGGCAATTCAGTGCTGAAGAATTTTCGCGGAACCTTTGCACCTCTGATCGGATTAAACATTATATTACTGTTTTTCAGAGCCTTAATCCGCCATTGGACCTTCTGTACCTTGTCCTCTTTACTTTCTCATACATAAAAGCCTTTCGAATTGAAAACGTTAGGTGCACTGCAGTTGCTTTAGGTATTCCTAGATTTAATGTTGCTGTTATTGAATTGCATTACATTGCACGTCTTGGAGTAGTTTGAACTGTCTTTGATAATTTTAGTGTATTATTTTGGTTAACGGAGTCCTTGACGTAAAAGTCTATGCATAGTTTCAGTTTTACATTGTGACTCAGTGTAATTCGTTTCAAAAACAAGAACATGTTTCCAAGAAAAACATGCAAACTAATTTAAATTTCAATTGAAGCCACTAACTTAGTTTTCAAAGAAATCGATTCAATTAAAAGATGTCTTCTTCCGTAGTGTAGTGGCAAAACATCTCGAATAAAGCTCTTCAGTCATACCGCACACTTTTCATCGACTACCAGTAATCTTAAAAGATAACTTTAATAATGCCACAGCAAGCATAGCACTAAGCCAAATTCCAAACCAGGCAAACTGTACATAGAGCTATAACAACGTAACTGGCTTGTAACTATCGGAAGTCCTTGACCTCGAAGTTTATTGTAATATTCCGTCTGTGTCCTTTCTTGTTGACGGCATATACTTCGTAATACCTCCATGCAAAAACTCCAAATTTTCCGAAAGCATCGTACGAATTAGAGGGATCTGCGAAAATCGCACATCAGCTTTTGGGGGTTGAAAATTAATGAGGAGATCGCTTCCAACTTTTGTCAAGCGATGAACACTTCTCATGGTTATTCTACTCAATCGGACGAGATTGATAGGGGTGTTGTTGCCAAACTTAACAGCACTCAACGCTAAGCAGAAACCCCAAAACAAAATAGTTGTTAGTTTCAGGAAAAAAAAAATAAAATAAAAAAATTATTGTAAAAATTTATGTTATTTAAATCTAATTAATAAAAATAAAAGTTTTGAAATATTTTGAAAAGTTCCAAAATTTTACTTTTGAAATCCAATTGGGATTTTGAAATCCATCTGGGACAACAGATGCCAAAACTTAGCTTATTAAATCCGTCTCTTTAAATGTTGTCATTTGTTGCCTTAAAATGAATTAACTAGTAGTAAGTGTAGTTTTGGAACTCTGTGTTTTTTCTAACTTCTGCCGTATGAACGATTGCGGATGCTTCGAATCCTTTCTCATATTCATAAAAACTAGTTTGAAGTAAGGATAATATTGTTTTATCTAATGGACGTTTTTATATTTTCAGCAACCCGTCGCCGGACCAGAGCAAAGTGAAGCTGTAGTTCGCGCCACTAACAGACACTTGAATTTGTATGAAAAAATTGCCCAACAACATGCTTTGATCGGTGCACAACATGCCGCCGAACGTCAGGCGTTTGAGGCCACATCTGAAGCAAATCAATTAGGAGAAAATCCTCATTAATAAATGTACATTGAAATTATAGATGGATAAATATATTAAAATGATAACTATGAAATTGTAATATTTTTTGTTAAAAATTTTGCTTGTCGCACTGCGAACGTAGGATTACTTCAGTTATTGAGCATTGGTGCTTACTTGGTGCGATTGTCCTTGGTCGAATTCATATCGCTACTTACTTTACGAGAATATACTGATCCATGCGCCACCAATGATTAGTACTATATACTTTTACCTATAGTATTACCAATTAATTATGACCTCTTCAATTTCCTTCCCTCGTGCGACTTTTGTTGTGTTGGCAGCAATGCTCAACTTTTCGGTTTTCTATTTAATTAACAAATTAAATCAATTTCAAAATATAAAATAGCTAAAACCCGGAGATGATTTTTTTAATTCAAATTGCAAAACACAATATTTTAGAAAAAAGAGAGAGTGTGCTTAAAAAATTATAATGATAAAAATAAATTAAACCATTTTTGTTTAGCGAATTTTAATATTTAATTTCAAGGTATAATCTTTCAAGATTTACTCCATTTAAAGCTAAGCACTTAGCTGTGCATACAAGTGTCATATATTTGATGTTCAAGAGCCACCTGCACCAGCTCCCGCTCCAGCTCCAGCTCCCATACTCATTCCAACACCCATGCCGCCACCCATCCCTCCACCCATTTGGCCACCGCTTCCTGGTCCACCCTGTCCTGGGCCCATACCACCTGGTCCCATTTGCGCTTCCCTTTTCAGTAAGGAATGCGTTCCATCACTTTCGGATGCGCCACCAAAGTCCTTAAATGAAGAAATATTTTACTAATTTTATTCATGTTGCATGTCATTTTAATTCGAACCAATAAAACAGCGACGCCGAGAAGGACAATTGCTAACTTTGCAGCTACTTTCATTCTGAATATATTTTCCAGCTTAAGTGAAACTTTTGATTGTACCATTTGTTACTATTGCTGGACACTTAAATAGGAAAATGTTTCACACACTTCCAATCATTCACTTCACGTTTCATCTAAGTAAAAAAAGAGTTAACACGTAACTAAAAATTGTATGTTCATTTAAATGACCTGGTGAAGTACATCTGATATGAAGGCTAATTAGTCTAATTAAATAGAAACATTCTTCAATCGGATTGAAGCACGCAAAAAATTGTTTTTCATTAATTGGACAAGCTCAATGCAAACGAAATATTTTTATCATGGATGTTTTTTCGATTTGTTTGGTCACACTGTGTTAAAGCGAATCTTAATACAAAAGACGCTTGGATCGTTTCCGGCCTTTGGATAACGGCTCGGCAATGAAAACACTTCTATTATAAGCACGCAAGCTTTCAAATAGAAATCGAACAAACGGATGAAAGGTGGCATGGAACAAGAGGATCTTTTTTTGTCGAGAAGAAGTACCCTGATCCAAATTCGTCTATTATACTTCAATGAGATTTCAAACTTGCTCGTCCTTCAGTAAAAAAAAGTAAACGATCAGCGCTCACCAAGCCATGCAGCCTGGTGTACGCATAGACGACACAGTCACAGACGAAATGCTTCGCGTTGTCATCGTCAACTTAAGTAGTAAGCGGTATGACGCGGGACGGCACTAAAAAGAATTCTGTTTTTACTGACAGCCGAAGTGCCGAAGTCCATGAAATTTAAATCTAAAAGTTATGGAAAATATGTTTCTTTCAAGGAGAGGAAAATCAAGGAACGTTTAGATCTTTACATGAAATGATGGCAGTGGAAGTATGGCGGAGTAAGTAATGACGTGAAGGAAAGTCTTGAAAGAGGCAAAGATTAGGCTGACGAAGTGCTTAGGAGCAGAATCTTGAATTCTTAGATTGAAAAATGCTCAGTTAGATTAGTTCCCAGCCAAATGTTGATGCAACTCAATAATTATTTCTACCTCTGTTGTGGATCCTTACTACACATTCTACACTTCCTTATGCAATAGAAAAAGACCAAAATATAGACGCATAAGCGGATGACGTAATTGTTCTCTGCGCAGGTAAAATTCTACCAACGGTTAGCAATCTAAAGTGATTTAAAGTTGACAAAAAAAACAAATTATAGTCAACAGAGATAACAACATGCTCGGAAAAACGACTTTCATAGTTTCGACTGAAGTACCCCGGAATACTATTGCTTCCTTCTGTAATAGGACTTCCGGGGGAAGTTGCGGTCCGATTCTATCAGTGTAAGCGGCAAGAATTATCAAGAAATCTTTCCACTTTATATGATTGAGACCTCACGGATATTTTTGTCGAAGTTCAACTTTCTAGCTTGTCCGGAAGTCTTGTAAATACGTTTGATATAACTTCCTATTCGAATCAATTATTGTTTGAAGTTAACATAAATAAAACTTTATCAATTTCTGCAAAGTTAGCGAATAAAAATGAGAATGGAACCCGGCCAACCAGGGCATTAAGCTCAGGATCGAGTTGAGTGGACAGATTTCTTCAGACCCAAAGTCCGCCCCGAACTATATCGGCCTACTTCGAAGGTCAAATTTTAATCGGCGAATGGGGGATACAAATTTGAATGAACCTCAGCCAAATAGAGGTAACAAGCTAAGGATTTTTCTGGCTAAAGGGACACATTGATTCAGGCCTAGGTCCGCTCTCACTGCACACGGAATTCTATCGCCATCCAAGTAGAACAATATTCAATCACTCGAGTTAGAAAACAATAACCAATCAATAAGGATTGATAATCCTTAGATAATTTTATTTATAATATAGAGCAATATGAAAGGTATTAATATTTCGCAGGCTGTCGTTTTCTTGCTCCAGCTTTGGCCACCAGATCTCCTTCGTCCATATCATCTCCATTCTGAACCATATCCGTTTCCCTTTTCGCAAGAGATTGAAATGCTCCATCGGTAGCATCCAGGTACTTAAATGAAATTGAAAACAATTACAAACATTTTTGAATATGAATATGCATATCAAACCGATAAAAGAATCAGGCCGAAAAGGATTGTAACAGACTTTGTAACTGCTTCCATTTTACATCTTGTTTGAACTAAGAATACTGCGTTGCAAATATATAAATACTAAACTTTTCGTGAAGGTGCATTTACAGACTCAGATACCAGGTAAATTGAAATTAATTGTTTACGAAAAAACAAGTGAGCCTGAACAAATTTAAAATAAAGATCTGTAAAATCCTAAAAACTCTAATACATCAATCAAA
The DNA here is from genome assembly GCA_963555765.1 of Orthonevra nobilis. NCBI lineage: Eukaryota > Metazoa > Arthropoda > Insecta > Diptera > Syrphidae > Orthonevra > Orthonevra nobilis. The sequence goes on along the minus strand of OY743227.1, from coordinate 75,997,678 downwards.
AAACACTGACTAATATATCAATTCCAACTAATATTATTTATTCACTTTAGGGGGATTTGCACGGGTGACTAAGGCCGCACGGTGAAAATCGACTTTCTAAATTGCTATTCGGCTAAAATCGAAATGTCCAAAATAGGCTAGCAACCGACTTTTGGTCGAGCGATGATATGCGTGCGGCAGTTGATTAAAATGCTCATTCGAAAACGATCGCTTGCTGCAAACAGTCGGTTTGCGCTGTGGAAATGACTAAAATAAATAAAATTCCGTTTATAGAATGTAGCATTCAGGTGCATTTAGGAATTGTGAGTAATACTTTTAGACTTGGATAGTTATTTCCAATAGCTCAGGGCTATTTGCAATTTGATTTTCAGCGACAGCGTTTCGACCATATTGGTATATATTTATATACGTTGCGCAATAAAGTAAACGTAAACATTCGTAAACGTTTCCTTGAGCCATCGAGATCTTCCGAAGACAATTGCAGGAATAAATTATCCGAAGCAAAATGTGTCTTCCACCGAATAATCCATTGCCGTACCCAGGCTTTCCGCCTTTTCCTTTACTTTTTCTTAAATGTACTTGCTTTAAATAATTCCTGAATAATTGCTTGTAGAACAATTTCAATGTCAGTACGCAGTGTGATTTTTCTGGTCGACATTTTGATACATACTGAACTTTTCGCAAATTTGTTCCTTACTTGGCTCTAAGTCATTCCTTTTTTTATTTGGTTTTTATTTTTTAGCCTTATACTTGCCAGTGTTAAGAAATAAGTAAATAAGTTAGTTTTACTTGAAGAGTTGAGTACTAGGTTTAGCTTAGAGAGCCTGAAAAGTGCCAGTCTAGTGCCTATGTAGTTCTTATAAGTAAAAAAAAACAATCCTTCATTCAAACATTTCCTCTTGCTAATTTCCATGATTCTAGGTAAACGGGAAGAACCCCATATGGCAAAAATAGCCATATATTTTGACTGCATCGATTGAGAAGCTTGTTTTTTACAGCTTTTGGGGACCACAGTCATAAGAATAAGTGTTTGGTATTAATTTCAACTTTATACCTCTACCTGAGAAAAAGGGTGATGACAAACAGACAGACAGACATAATGGTTTCGTTTTCCTTTTGGGATACGGAAGCTTAAAAAGTGACAAATCATAAAACGAGAAAATTCTGCTGGGGCATTTGTCTTGATTATATACTGAGGATTGCCCTGATAGAGAAATTTTATTCCTGTTGGGGTAAATATACCTTTTACAAATGGTAGCCAGATCGAACGTTGTTATTCATTTCCTACACCTACACCTACAGGTAGTATACGAGATTTTGTTTGACTTGACTTTGCGCGCATTGTATTTTCCAAGTACGATCTATTTTCTATATATGTATTTTTTTTTTTTGATAAGCTGTTTGATATTTCTAATCAGCGTCATTAGTGTCTCGATCTCTATTTTATACGTATAGTATATTTAAATGAGTTTAAGTCGCTGCTTTGGAAATGCAGAGCGTCAGTTGTTGCGTTTCCACATAAAGCGTATATGAGTTGTCAGTTTGTAGATATTTCGGTACCACAGAAACTATCCATAGACTCATCCATCTACCATTAGTAGTTATCGGTCTGTTTTAATGAAAAATTCTTTTTGAGCACTGGGCGAAGCGAGTTGACGGTTGAAAAATTATTTTCGGAAGAATTGTGTCTTGATAGCAACCAAAACAACAACTGGCGGAGTGAAGGCTGAAATTTGATTGCGGGCGAATGGGTTATTAATACGACCATATTTTACTTGGGGCCGATTTAATTTTATCCACACATTGATACCGTGGTCATACCCTATATTTCGTAATAAGCCTCTTTTTACCCAAATTAAACTTCAATGCATCTCTATCTTTGACCCGTTTCTGTGCACTTTTTTCAGCTCTCTTACCAGCTTTTTTGAAGGGCTACAATCACAATAAACATATCATGAGTGAACGGAACTCCCCTAGTTGTATCTCCTGTTGAAAAAGCACTCTCCTCTTTTGTTCCTTAATTTCACTTCTTTGCTTTTCTGAAATTTTTCTCTGTTATTTTAGTCGCATAGAGTGCTCATGGTAAACCGAACTCTTATGGCTTCTATAAAAACGTCTTAGTTTCCTTGCTTTGTAGGACGAGTTTTAGATTTTTTAGTGAGAACCATTTAATGTAGCTTCGTGTGAGTATACCTATTTTTGAAGACGAATGTGACTCTTTTCAAAAGAGAAACAGCTCATTAATCAAAGAGCATTCGGGTTGTTGATAAATACAAACCAACGACTGTATTTAAGTAGCAGCATTATGATAATGAAAAACGTTGCACCGTGACACCAAGGCAACTTGAACGTATTTACCAAATTAAAGGAAAAAATAAAGTTTATCATTAATCCTGATCATGCAAAAATGTGATTTGTCCAGAAAATCTAGAAAAAAGGACATCTCAAAGCAACTAAACAAAAAAACATATTATTGCACTAGCAAATGGAATTTCGAAAACTATCCCTTCATTTTTTCCATGCTAGTTTTAATCAACGTAAGCACCAATGAAAGGATCTTCACGTGTCTCTGCAAGAATTGTATCCGTTAGGTGATATCTTGAATCTCCTAAATTGAAATAGCATTTGAGATTTACAGATTTACTGCTCTAAAAGTATCTGTACTTTTCATTTTAAAATTAACTTTTTAATGATTTTATTAAATCATTTGTCAGTGAAACGTCAGTGTTGCTAGCGTAGTTAGTTGCAGTTGTGTGGATGCATTCATCATCTGAAAAAACAACTCGAGTGAGAGACTTTCGAGCGAATTCATAAATAACAATTATCGTTCGACTCGACGATTAGCTCACTTTCAGTATGTGATTTGACTCGGATTCACAACCAAGCACACAGTACTAATACGTAAAATCTTGTTCGACTAACTGTGTATTTCCTTATTGATTTTGATTGATTGATTTTGACTCATTTTCCAAAAAATAAACATTTAGATAACCAATCTTTATTTTGTTTGTTTTTAATTCTTCAACAACAAATATACACTTCTCAGTTCCTCTAAGAAAATTTATTATTATTTTTTACTCGCTTTCGCCAAATATAAATAAATTAATCTCAAAATGTTGGATTTCTTCTTCTGTTCCTTCGGTTAGCTTTCATATTTGCAGATGACACTAAATGTATCACCTCCTAACCTATTCGCTAGCCACTTGTTTTTGATAACGGCCAATTTTAATGTTTCACAGCGAAATTTTGCATAAAGATTTGTATGCAGAGCTCGACCCATTCCTTCGATGACCAGTAAATCAGTCTCATTGCTTTCAATTGCATTGCAAAGTTCTAAATAATAAAAAAAATATGATTACTGGTTTGAAAAGTTTTTGCCTAACTTACCTGGTGTTAAACGCCGCATGTCTAAACATGGCCCTTTTTGGCCATTGGCATAGACTAGAAGTTCTTTGCTATCTAGAGCTTTATTTATTATATCACAGTAAGAACTGCAGGTTTGCAGTATATTTTCGAGCTCCCTATAGGTCACATCATTAAGAGAAGCCTCAGAATTCGCGCACAATAAGACTCTGGTTTGGCGCTTTAGTAGTTCTCTGGCAAATGGAAGAATACCTAAAATTACATCAGCACCGCTATTGTCAACAAATATTACAGCACATTTATGTGGTGCTTCCTGTTTAAATAAAAATAAAAACAAGAAAACGCTTCAAATTAGTGGTTTTTTATTGATTGATAATGTATGCATACCTGCATGCGTTGCAGCCATTCATTCAAATTGTCTATCAACCATGGTCGTTTTTGAATTTTATTAAGAGCATCGTGTAGGCCAAAACTTTTATTCTTTTCCAAAATATCGGATACTGCCTTCGCTCCCCAATCAAATATGTTTCCTTATATATAAAAAGAAAAAAAAGATGAGTCAGTTAAATGTTGTTGAAATTATAATTAATTTATGGAAGCAAAAGAAAATGTGACTAAATTAAACGTGTAAAGCCTCTCAATTAGAATTTGCAATTTTTAAAATGAATGTATAATAAAAGGACGAACGTTGCAACGTGCACTTTAAGTGAGAATTTTGGATTGTTTCTTCTAATGTTATGCACTTTTTCAAATTTGATAAATCTTGAGCCGCTTAAAAAAGTTATTTTGGAGAATTTAATGAATCGTCAAGGGCTTAGTATTTTAAACAAATAAAATTACATCTTAAGATAAAGAGTGAACTTTTTAAAACAGATGCAAGTTGTTTCTTAATGGTTGAGCTCATTTATAGAAAATTACATAACAATAGGAATAAGCGAAACGAGTCTATAAATAAATTACAATAGTAAACATTAATTTGCATTCACGCAAACTAGTTTTATTTAATCTCGTTGCTTTGCTTTACAAAAAACTCAATATTTACTTGTCTGGCGATAAACCATATCAACGGACTACTAACAAAGTCCGATAAGCACTTAAAACAGCGAACACAATTGAATACACAACAATAAATTCAAAATGCCTAGCACCTTTTATAACCATCATACGTTATGTAATATGAATTAAAACCCTTTTGTAGACTTTGTTTATTCATGACTTTGTTTTACCTGCTAATACTCCTCGAATCAATTCTGTCCACTTCTCGTCATTCTGCAGACAATCGATTTCGTCTAATCGAGATTTGAAATGTTTTATTGATGCTTCGTTCTCATCTGATTTTTGTTTCAGCCACGGATCTGGAAATCCATACAGTCTCAAAGTTGTTTCATTTAGTTCTAATAGATCTCTTATTGATAAAGTTTTATTGCTAAAAAAGAACAAGAAAGAAAACAAAGTACTTAGTAAATGAAAAAATAATGTAGGAAATTTACAACGCCTTAGACTGCAGCCAAAAACTTACGAGTCTACCAACATAACTTATAAGTTCATAATCTGCAGAAAAGTATGATTTGGTGTTCATACAAAAGCGGAGTCAAAAGGGACTCCCCAACTCCAATCTTTGTAGCATAATTAAATTGTAGCAATGGTAAAAAATACAGAAACAAGTCTCAAAGAAATAAACAAATCAGAAGAACAGTAATAGAACGTTGAGGCTTAACATCAATGTATTTTATAGAGATCTTTTGCAAACGGCTTTCCCTGAGACACAGCAGCATTTCTATCGTGAAAAATGCGTTGTGTGAACTTGGATGTTCTAAGCGTCAGTCAAAAGAGTCAAATTTTAAAGTGGATGATTATACAATTGTACATTCTCATGTTCAAGCTCCAGTAACAAACAGTTTCTGTGTTTCAGAATGCAAACATAAAGTTTATAATGTTCTTCAATGCAAAACTGATTTCAAACGTTAAAGCAATTCAATTATTGAGACGGGACAGAGAATGAAATTAATTTATGAATGAAAAAAAATGTTATCATTGAAACACGGAAAATCTCAAAATCGTCGTTTGTTTTAAATTTCAATCAAAATATAGTGGCATAATTTTTGGTAGAGGGTTTATATTTAAAGAGGTCCTCACGATTAATAGGCGTATCAAGTGCGGTGATAAATATTTTTGGCGAAACGTAACTCGCTTACCACACCACACAAACGAAAAGCGACCTAAACTAAATGTTGTTAAAATGTTCATGTAATGTCGGTTTCAGGTTTGTTGTGCTGAAAATCTTACCTTTGCTATGTTTTTATACTCGATGTATTTACACTTACATTTTCTTCGAATTTTTCAAATTTTCCAATTGCTCCTTGTAGGCTTTCTTGAAATTTTCCGCTCTCTCTTCAGACGTATTGTCTATGTCTTTTTGACTGTCCGCTGCTTGGGCCGCAAATTTATTTATCATATCATTAAATCCATTAAACCAATATTCCGCAGCCTCTGGATCTTTGTTCAGGTCAAGAGTGTCTGGATTGTAGGAATCAATGTCTGCAAGAAGCGTAGCACACATTGTGTAAGTACTGTTTAAGTATCAAACAAACTGTGCTCAGGCCTTTCTTTTATTTAATTAAATTGTATAATACGATTATATTTTGTACTTGTTTGGTAATTGACTTTGGACACACAAACGTTTTCTTTCTAATAAACATAACCCGATAGTTACAGCGACTTTAATCGAGAAACTTTCCTTTGGTCTGGGGCGGGTAATTACCAGATACTATATGTACCGCATTAAGTTGTGTTTAGAAAAGATATTGCTTTATATATGGAACAAATATTTTTGCTTGAATCGTTTGCAAAGAAATGAATTATGAAAACGAGAAAAACCGAGATAAACGAGTAAAAAATTGTGTCCACGAATGACAGTTACCGCTTGCGAATCACAATTGTAATACATACAGTCGACTGTTGACATTTTTTAACGATAAAAACAAACAAGGTCACGGTGAGCTGTTTGGAAATTTCCTGTGGTTAGAATACAAAAATAACATTCAATTATGTTATATATTTTGGTCAAGAAATTGGGTCAAACCTATAAATTTACATTTAAGTTAATTTTTGGTCGCAAAACTTATTTAATACAAAACAATATCGGTACGTTGGTTGGTTTTGAATGTATTCAGTACAAAAAGAGTTTCGTAGAGAAATGGGATTCAATTCGTCAAGATTTAATGGCAACGCCTGCAAATAAGCGATCTCGTTCGTCTTCGCTTACAGCAATGCGCGCAATGCAAACTGACTCAATATCTTCGACTCCATGCGTGATGAAAAGACAAAACGCCTGTGGCTAAAAGGTATTAATATTTTTATTATAAATTGTCTTAACTTCGTAGGAATGTAAACTTTTTTGCAAAATATAAAAAAATATAAACACGTTCTTTAGTTACTTGGTAAAAAAGTTGACTATGGCTCTGGGAATAAAATACGTTTTGCTGTGAATAGTTTTGTAATTTAATAATGAGATATATCATGTGCAGATTTGGTGACGTAATTTGACTTGACGTCTGCTAATTTCCATAGAAACCTGTCTTTTCTTAAATCAGCTAGCAAATAATAAATGGTGACATTCAATTTCAGCTTAATATTTATTTGCCATCAACAATGAGAGACTGATTTGTTTATAAAATAATGCTAATTGTATCGGTCGAATATAACATTTTTGTAAGAAAAATATACAACCAAATCTATCGCAGCACACCCTAGATCTCATCAATGCCAAACTATTGTGAATAATCTGAAAAATTCTTCAAATAAATATAGCTGTCATTCGTATATTAAAAAGGCAGCAACATTCTTGCAAAATTATTTTTATTTTCCGCATGTAAAAGTATCTAACATGAATTTGATAATAAAAATTCTAAAAGGCGATGAATGCACAGTAACTGTAAGATAATTCATTTCCAAGCCAATTGTTCATTTAGGCAGTTTCTTTTTTCAACCTAACTAGGTGACTCCGGAAACAACAGTCATCGAAATGAAGCAGCAAATAGAGAGATTGATGAAAATACCAGTCATACATCAGAAAGTGGTGCTACTCGGCCGAGCTATGATCGACGAAAACACAATTTCTTCATATCCTACAATTAAAGATGGTACGAAGTTAAATTTAGTCATAAAAAAACCTGATCCACTAAAAGAAGTAATCTTCCGATCGTTTCGAAAATATTACAACGAGGAACAATCCGAAAAGTTGACCAAAGAATTCATGAATGACTTTGAAAAGAAGCTACAACAGTTGAGTTTGGACGACATTGAGAGATTGGCTGAAAACATGCTTGGAGACACAGGGAATTAATTAAACTATAGCCATTATTTTGTACCTATTTTATAAAATATATGTTTGTGAAACTGTAGTGCTTAAAAATTTAGTTACTATCGAAAGCAGTGCAACTATCATTTCACTGAGATTGTACAAATTATTCACATTCATCTCATATCACAAGTAATATTTATTATTTAAAGAAAACGATAAATCTTCCTAACTAGGCGTTAGAGATAATAAAATTAGCATCCTCATCTCTTTCGAGTTTGAAAAGCGATTTTTCTTAAGTTGACAAGCGTTGTGGCGATGAGGAAATGGTCCAATTTCAATCAAATGTAGTAATGATTTCACACTTTGGGCACGATTAATTATCATCTGATCTAAATCCCTCCGTCTCACTGTATTTGTACTCTGGCGATGACTGCGAAGGCTCTAGACGTTGGAAGTAGGCAGCTTTTCTGTTCGAAGGGTTCACTGTTGTATTGACAGCGTATTCATTGATTTTCACTGAATTTCTTTGCAGAGTTCCGAGTTGCGCCTCGAAGAGCACATCATTAATCGCTTTCTCGGCAAACAGTCTTTGCATATGATCCAAATACTTCAATTTCGATGCCCACACTTTGGCTATATACCCTTCGTTGTCATACATCGAATCTACTGAGTTAAAAGCGAGTGGCTGCGGCATATCATTCTGTTTTACATCCGCAAATCTTGGTCTCTTCACAGGATAATGTTGATAAATAGGATAGATATCATTTTCCAGCTGGCTGGCGTCCTGATTATTAGCCTACAATCTAAAATGAATTAATAATAATTCTTTTCAAAATTGCAATTTGGACATACCGTATCGTTCTCCTCGGATACTGCAAGCGAAGATGATTTTCCCCATGAACCGGCATTCTCCAAATCCTTTAGGAACATCAGCTCCTCGTACATCCATGATGATGGCCGATACTGTACACCAACGCTGGCAGATTCTGCAACTTTTTTCAATTCTTTCCGAAAGTTACTTCGCATTGAATTGATTTTCTTCTTCACATCTTCGACTGTTGCGTCGTATTTTATTGTGCGGAACACATTTAGCAGTATATCGTACGCCTTATTGCGTTTATCCTTTTTCGTATAATCCAGACACTTAACATCCCACAGAACTGGCAAATCGTGATACGCTGTGATGAACTTTCGCAGTTTTCCGCGCTCGTCTTTGATATCATCGATTGTTGCCATTTTTTTACTGATTCTCAGCAAATCTATCAATATTTTTGTCAATCTTGATTTTTATTATTTCTCTTTAGTTTTATCGGTGAACCGAACTGAATTGCATTTTATTTCCAATATACAACAATGATTGGCAGACGGTCAATAATGTCACGTCAATATTATTGATGATTTGATTATTGGTTTGCGTCCATAATGTCAGTGAGTTGCCACTTTTGTTTAAAGCCGGTACTTCTTTTGAAAATTTACTATTAAATCGAACTCTATTTAAATTTTAAAAACTGGCGACACGAATCATGATCTTGTTGTTACCGCCCGCAGATGATGCGATCGAATGAAATGATTTTGCTTGAAGTGTTTCAAACGCATTTTAACATTTTATTGAACAGTGTAATCAATTATCGAGTATGGTTTATGATTACTGCGTTGGAAATGAGTTTAGATTTTGAGACTGAAACAATTAGCATATTTCGGGGTCTGATATGAGCTTTGTTCAAACTTAAACATTACAAAAAAAAACTGCTTGCAGTAATAAAATTCTGGATGAGTTTTATGTCCAATGTTTTTTATGTCATAAGTTTTCAAAGACAAAAAGATTTGCTTCTTTATTATCAAATTTAACGCTTATTTGCATTGATGAAGGTGTAAATGATGATTCTCTGGATATATTTGGTAAGACAAAACAACGGAGAAACACGTTGAAAGGAGGCCTATCTCATCTCTGCATTTTGATTCATTCAGTACTATGAAGTCTAGGCCAACATATAAAAAAGACATCTTCTTGCAGCGAGTGTCCGTGACTCATTCTGCTGAGTGCTGAGTCCCGGGCTCAGCTGAGGGATTTTGTCAAGCTGATGTTTCATTTTCCGCCATTTGTCCTAAAAATATTAAGTCTGGCTATTTCCGAGTTTGAAAAGAAGCCGGCAAGAAATATTTCTTACCGGTTTTTTTCTCAAAAAGCAAAACAAGCTCCTCTTTATTAATATTTTTTTTTACGTAAAACACCTACAACCTACAAATCAGAAAAAAATAAAAAAAACGAAGTGTCAGCTTCTCCCCAATCTAGACACCAGTATTGTTCATGGTTTGATCTCTCGTCATAATTTATGTTTCTATCAGGTACGCTCTTGCAGTATCTCCAGCTTAAGGTTTCCATGTGAAGTCTCATGGAGGATTCTTTTGTCGTTGGAAGCATGAAAAATTATAGGAACCTTACAAGAGTCTGATAGATAGCCATGTGCATCCAGATACAAAAAAGCGTCAGGAGGTGTGCTGCCTTTTTCCAATGAATTCCTTAAATACCCAAGGTTAGGAAAAGACAAGCCTAGTAATATTCGCTGACCGCTTGAAATGATCATCAACGTACAATTCTTTGCATCTTTTCTTTTCCGTCTTGGAAACTTTCTAATGTCTGCTTCAGACGGTCCACTAGACGGTCGTCAGGAGTACTCGCTCGTACTTATTGTACTTAATGGAAGGATATGATGAAAGAAAATTCTAGATCTAACTTATTATGGCTCCTATCCCGATTAACAGGAGCGAACTACCAAGGTGGGCGTTATTGAAGTTTCGCTTTGTATGTCTAATAAATGTATGAATGCCTAGATATTGAATTTCAGTTTTTAATTAAAAAAGAATTTTGTTCATTTAGTTGATGTCGTTAGCTGCAAAAAAAACAATTGCACAAGCATAACAAAATGGAAAGAAAATGATCAATCTCGATTTTGTTCCATTGGTACTGGGAAAACTTAAGCCTAAAATCCATTTCCAAAAATCCTAATAAGTTTTGAATTGAAAAAATATTCATCATGGGCTTATTGTGAATCATGCACTATTTGCCAAGTTACAGTAATGCTAAGCCATTATTTTAATTCGCCTTTGTTAACGTCAGGAGAGAAAAAAGAAATCGCCGTCCGCCTCCAACAGGCTCATCTGTCAAGTTATAAAAAAGGTGTATTCTACAATAAAATTTGTTTCGTATTCGCAGTCGTGCACCTATGCCGCTTGAAAAGAAAAGAAAGAAATATTCAAACTAAATAAATATACGAAAAGAAATCAATACGACTTTATTGCTTTTATATTGTTTACAAAAATATAGCACAATTTATTTATTCATACAGTAAAATAGACTCTGAAAATATAGGATCAGCCATAAGAGGCAGACAGTGAAAATATACTATGGAACCCATTGATATTGCCAGGCTCGAAGAAGCAGTTGTAGTTTTCTATCGGTCCACATCACAAGAACAAGCGATCACCCACGAATGGTTGACAAAGGCTCAGGCCAGCCCTCAGGCTTGGTCGTTCTCCTGGCAGCTAATGCAACCTGGAAAAGTGAGTCAATTTAGAAGTTAAAAAAAAATTAAATAATTATCAGTTGATGTATTTTTTCTTTCGAAGAGCCAAGAAGTTCAGTTCTTTGGAGCAGTCACATTGCATTCTAAACTAATGAAGTTTTGGCACGAAGTACCGGCAGAGAATCGTGAGGAACTAAAGCAAAAAATTCTGGAAAGTATAATAAACTTCGCAGCTGGACCCAAATTAGTACTCAATCGCTTGTGCATTGCTGTAAGCTGCAGAAATAAAAGTGTTATGCGATTAGGATTAACTATAGTTGTTTTTGCAGTTGAGTGCGTTCATTGTTCATATGCTGGGAGAGTGGCCCACAGCTATAGAAGATGTAATTAATACCTTTCAAAATCAACAAATTCCAAATGTGACAAAAGAAATTCAATTGTGGATAATGCTTGAAGTTCTACAAGCTATACCAGAAGAGGTAAGTGAGTTGGTTCCATTTGGTGCATATTAAAAGTTTTCTGTTTAAGATGACCGCAGTGTACACATCTGTTAAGAGGGCCACCTTGCGAGGAGAAGTTGCTAAACGTGCACCACTTGTAATGGAGACAACCGAGACCTACATGCAGATGCAAATTGACCGTGAATGGGACTCGGAAGTGTTTAGCAATATGACGAGAGCTGTGAAATGCGTTGGAACTTGGGTCAGGTATGCAAAGGCTATATCCAGAACCAAGAATACACATTTTTACACTATGCTTTAAAGGAATCTTGGTTTCTCGATTGAAAATTGCCAAAACATAACTGCGATACTCCTAAAAGTTGTAAACAAATGTTACTGGCCTTGTGTCCAGGACCCGGATTCCGATGGATGTATGTCAGCCGATGAGAACGAACTTTCGGAGACTTGCCTAAAAACACTGCTGAGTATAATTATTCAGCCAGATTGCCATAATTATCCCAAGACTGCTTTTGTTTTAATAAAAATGTTCCTTGACTCGCTCTGCGGTATAACTAAGGCTGAATGGAAGAAAGACAATAACAACGAGGATATTGTTGTCAACATCTACGCACTATTTGTGTCGGCTATTGAGAGGCACTCACAACTTTTATTGAATGGAATAACCACAACCGATCCCGAGCTAGCAGATTTAAATAGACGTTTAGTGAACGAAATTCTCCAATGCACTGATAAACCTGGAATCTATCCCGTTGAAGAGTCCTGCAGCAGTTTAGCTATGGGTTTTTGGTACTTATTACAAGACGAAGTGTTTGCCATGCGCGACACAGAAGAAAGAAACAAATGTTGGGAGTTTATTAAACCTCTATACGCTCATTTGACGAGAATTTTGGTAAGAAAATCGGAGCAGCCTGATGAAACTTCAATCGACAAGTGGAATTCCGATGATTTAGAATCCTTCAGGTGTTACAGACAAGATATCTCTGATACTTTGGTAAACAAAATACATTTTAAAATGCATTCTCATTCTAATCAGCATTCGTTTTAGATGTACTGCTTTGATGTGCTGCATGATTTTATTCTTAATATCCTCGCATCAGTTTTAGACGAAACTATTGTAGGTATTCAGGCCAATCCAACTGAATGGACAAAACTTGAGGCATGCATTTATGCATTCCATTCTGTCGCCGAACATATCGACACCACAGAGTCGACACATATTCCTAAACTTATTCGAGTTCTCTCTGAGATTCCCTATGAGAAAATGAATGAAAAATTACTAGGCACTTCTTTGGAAACAATCGGTTCCTATTGTCTTTGGTTCAAAGACAATCCGGCATATATTGCACCAGCTATTCAGTTGCTCGTGCGTGGATTAAACTCTACTATGTCATCACAAGCCACACTCGGCTTAAAAGAACTTTGCCGCAATTGCCAACTCCAAATGAAACCGTTCGCAGAGCCATTGCTGAATGCATGTCAGGCGTGCTTAGCAAGTGGAAGGCTAAAAAATTCTGACTGCGTTCGTTTAATGTTTAGTATTGGGAAATTGATGAGTTTATTGCCAGCGGATAATATTCCATCTTATTTAGATATAATCGTGAGCCCTTGCTTCGAAGAGCTGCAAACAATTTGCCAAAGTGAAATTGTAAGTTTTAACACCTTCCTTCTTTGATTTATTTTCCTGAGATTTGTTTTAATTCTATAATTCTAGAAAACTCCGTCGGCAAGGATACGTACAATATTTCGTCTTAATATGATATCTACATTGTTTTCATCGCTCAACACGGACTTGGAAGATGACGAACAAATTGAAGATCTCCAGAATGTACAACCAGTTCTTATAGTTATGCAAAAGACGATGCCAATATTCAGACAAATCGCTGAGTTGTGGGTTGATGAAATTGAAGTTTTGGAAGTAGGTGTTTTGACAACAGCCCAAAATTAATTCCTCATAAATTCTGTTTTGCATTTTTAGACGGCTTGTACTGCCCTCAAACACGCAATCACTAATTTAAAATCTAGCTTCAAGCCAATGTTGCAAGATTTATGTTACTTTATTGTAGCCATCTTCCAAACAAGATGCTGCGCACCGACACTGGAAATCTCAAAGACCGTAAGTTTATATTATTTATTGATATTGTGAGTTGATTATCGACAAACCTTAACTGGCGGCTTGAGCACTAATGAGCGTCGCACTGATCTTTTAAACATAAAAGTGCATTGTTAGTAGGTTTTTAACTCAGTTTTCTGTCTTAAATGGAACTTATAAAAAATTTGCTCGTTAATGTGACTGACTGGCAAGTAAACGCTTCGAAATTTATGTATTCAAGAAAAATTTCTTAATTTCTATTTTAAAAGTATAAACTTGAACAATTTATTTATTCTTACAGGCCATAATTATATTCTTCAAAGACGACAGTGTAAAATCACTGATGCAACAACTTCTCGTGGAATTCGTCATGCATAGTTTTAAGCTCTTTGAGGTGATCGATTCAATATCATTCATGGAATTAAACTTGTAACATAGTTTTTGTATTTCAGTCAACACCGGAAAACAGCTTTTCTAACATCGCTGAAACTATCGAAATGTTTTACGCTTGTTTAATGCAAATCATAAAGAAAATTCCGATGGCACTCAATGACAAGTGTATCGCATTCGACAGATTGATATTTTATGCACTTAAAGCGATGACCCTACCAGAGAATGGCCCCATTAGAACCAGTGTCCAATTTCTATCTCATTTCATTTTGCAATCTAGAAACTATCCAACTATGACTCAAGCTGTCCTCGATGCTGGTGAAAATATAATACGAACTGTTGTAATGTGCGTTGGTTGTGTGACCCCACGCGCACAAGTAGATAAGTTTGCGGACATCTTTCTCTCCATCAATAAGAAGTATCCATCCGAGCTTGTTGCATGGATGAAGGTTTTGTCAACTCCCAATTTTCCTACACCATTGGTAAATGACACCGACAAGTCTGCGTTTATGTCCCAAATCATAAAGTAATTATTGCAAAAAATATCTTTGAGAATAACAATAATAATAATAAAAATGTTTTGGGTTCACAGGGAAAAGGTCAACAAGCGTCTGATACAAAAATATCTGAGTGATTTCGCCGTAAAAGCACGAGGCCTTTCAG